>JAYKKI010000014.1:26317500-27625000 GCA_039881145.1 Druceiella hillmani
TATGAAATTTAAATAATTGGTTCTAATAAATTTTACTAATGATTCCATTTTTTTATACTTGTTTGCATTTCTGATAATTTTTTTATTGTTTTTTTTTATTTTTAGGGTGGTTTAATTTCCAAATGCATCTGTGTATATTATACTCGTTGTTTTATTACCTAAATTTAGAATACAGATTTCTTAAACTTCAATCAACTACGCCGCATACTCCAGCAATCTTCTTAGGAAATATAGGCCTTTTTATTCGACTTACACTATTTTAACCAAGTTTTTAACAACTTCATTGTATAACACTGAATAAAATGCAGTTTTATCTAGAGACCAGGCAATCTATCAATCATATTTTTAAATCGGTTCGATAGTTTTGAAAATTACTTTGAACTAACAAACTTGCAAACTTTACTTCTATATTATATTGATATAGATAAAGAGAAATTATTTTGAATAGCATATTTTCCAGGCTAATATGACATTGATAAATAGGAATGCGGTTTAATGTTATATAATTTAGACATTTTAAATAGAAAAGAAATAAAATAAATATTATACTCATTACATTATTATATTTTCAGGTTTATGTATTTTTAACTTAACTAATTAATAAAAAAATTAAATGAAAAGTCACAGTAACTCTAACTGCATTGTTAGACAGGGCTTTTGTTCAATTAATTTTTAGTTAGGAGTATTGTACACTGGAAAAAGTAACCTGTTAATGCAATGCAGTTCAATTTTCTGATCGCAAACGTAAAAATACGAAATAATTTTAACCAATTAGATAATTTAGGAATATTTGAAAATAAGATTAAATTTTGTATCTTAGATGGGATGACAAGATGTTTTTAAATTTATTTTTTAAAGTACCAGTCGTACTTTAAAAAATAAATTTAAAAACATTTTCTCTAGTCTTTTTGTGAATTGTTATTCGAAACCTAATTATGAGACATAATTATGCACATCGAAAATATTCCATAATGCGTACATTATGGATTACACCACTTATATATACATATATATTAGATAGTTATACCTTAACTTGTTATAAGCACGTTTATGCAACCTACTATTAAATTTGATAAGCTCATATAATTTAGAGGTATTTTATAAATTACTCAAGCCCTCCTTGAATAGTCTATTTCTAATAGGTACTTCATATCTACAAAATTTCTATATTTGAAAAAGAAATTTAAATAATATAGTGGTAATAATGAATAACCATTAGTTTAGCAATATTAAATCCAATCGTTTGCAATGATATCTCCGAAAGCAATATGCTATAAATAATAAAATGAAGTACCGTACTTATTTAACAATAGTTAGTTGATGATTATTTGGTTGCTAAAATTGACGTAATGCCTACACAAACTTAAACAAATCACTTAACCCTTAATAGAAAAATCGATAATGAAATAACAACATCAAACTTTGACAATAACTAAATATAAAAAGTATGTCAATATATCAAACTAATACCCACACTTAGTCTGAAGCAGCACGTATTTCGAACAACTATGTTAAAAATAGAATGTTTTGCTTTTAAGTCTGATCATACTTTTCGTTTGAAGTTATCGCTTCTAATTAGTGAGCAGGTGTTGGCATAAATTAATCAATATTACGATCGATCGAGTTGAATTATTTTGATGTCAGTGGATGTTTTCACGCGGCCATTCGTTTGATATAAAGTTTACTTACTGTGTAAAGTAAAATGTGTGTATATATATATATCTATATATATATATATATATATATATATATATATATATATATATATATATATAATGCGAAGACAATTTGGTATCCAAGAATGAAAGTATATATTTATATTAAGCTATGTAATATTAAACGAACAATATTTATTACGAACTGATTTCAATTATAACGTAACTAACATTTCTAAGTTTTCGAGAAAACGCTTGCCGTTGGAACCCTGACACTAATGCAACAATTTCATGGCTCAACTTTTAAATTGGGCCAACAATTAAATTTTCATTTAAATATTCACTTAAGTTTTCACTTAACTACTAACCTCGTCTGTGTTTCAACCGTGCGATCTTTAAAACAACAGAAACTTAGCGTTTACGGTCGCCTTAACTTAGACGCAGAATACTCATTAAATTATCGAACTTTACAGTATATAATATGGAACATCAGTTATATCTTACCAAACTATCTCGACTTGTTGCGTGATCCCAATTGATATTCAAGCCGCGACCCAATTATATAATCAAATGTTAACTCAATATTAATCTGTTAACCGTGACAAATTATACTGATATTAATTATTACCTGTCATATAAGTACGATATAATACACGTTGAATAAATTAGTATACACAATGTGTTAATGGTGTTCAGGGTCAGTATCTATACAAAAATATTTCTAGTATATCTAATATCGTAACAATTGCCCCAAGCACCGAGTTCACGTAAGTTCTTTAACTACATATTATGTGTTCAATTTAATTAACCCAATTTTAGCCACTTGTGGCGTTATGGGCATTTGGTAATGCCCGTTGATAAACAATTCATAGGCGAAAACGAGGACCGTTATAAATAGCATTGACCAGCTCGAAATAGCCAATTGATCGCGGGCTTGGCTATTATAGCATGAGCGCACGTCACGTGCTAACTAAAGTAATTTCGGAATAAACGTTCCCAGATAGTATTGCGTTCAAACTAATCCACTGTAGGCAATATAAAAGACAGTCTGTTCCGTGACTATTGATATCAGTTTTTAGGGTTCCGTAGCCAAATGGCAAAAACGAAACCTTTGTAATTTCATCCGGTCAGTGTGTCCGTATGTCACGGCCATTTTAGACAGAGACTGTTTGCACTATATAGATGAAATTTGGATGGTAGGTGTTTTCTGTAAACCGCTATACAATTAAATAGTGAAATTATGAAAAAAATAATATTAGAGGTGGCATTGCACACATGTATCTGAGGGATGAAAAAAAATCAGTGCACATAGGCGTGTAGGGTGTCGTTAGATAGATTTTAAAAAATACAGATGTCCCAAAATAACTTTTTTATTTAGACCAATAGATGGTGAGAAATGAGCTTTGAAAGTCTTAAAAATTGTACACCCACCCCCTGGAGGGGGCTCCAAATGTTCGACTAACCTGTGTAAAGTTCTGGAGAAAATTGAGAAAGCAGAACTTAAAATAAACTTTCAATGAAAATTGGTTTGAATAAGATATGTGTAGTTTTTGAGACGCGGGATATTTTCGGGAGCGCATTAATAAATTTGTTTATCACAGTGTCTTTAAGAAACACAAATTTATGAGTTTAATATTCTTTGATACTCGTACTACGGAATGCTTTGTTCGCGAGTTCGACTTGCACTTGACCTGTTTATTTTTTTTATTATTGATACCATAGTAATTTTTTCACATGCCACAAGTTTTCATATCTGTTGTTGCGAAACAGACTGTTCAATTTCAAATTATATTTTGTGGAAACATACTTTCTTTTGCATCTCTCAAATATAACTTCACTGTTTTATTTAATTACAGGTGAGTACGGTGAGTGCGGAAAACAATTAACAGGCGAGTACGGAAAACAAACCTATACTGTTTGTAATATCGTCACTCGAGCTTCATGTTTTACTATGATAATGTGGTTCTTAAGTCCCTTTAAAGACGTGAAATATTTTTATCTTCAACATCATTTAAAATCCATTTTCAATTACTGTTCACCTTTATTAAAAAGTTGGAAAATTGTTAACAACATTTTATTAAACTTGATTTACATAAAACAGCAAGTGAATTTTTGAAACATACACAAAAGTAAAATGAATTATAAATGGAATTAAATAATTTTTTTATTTTTCAAAGTGTTAAGCCTGAATATAGGATAATGAAGATAAAGTCAAACATTTACATGTAATTTTAAATAGTTACCATAATAACCTAGTACAACACTATCTTCTTTTTTATTTAAACATCTAACGCACAATATTACGATGTCCCATAATTTTTCTTACGATGTCCCATAATCTTCAGGCTTAATGCCTGAATATAGGCTTCTTCTTTTAATTAGGTATCCTATGTATACGTATACGGTTCAATCAACTTAACGAACTAGGAAACTACATTTAAATAAAGGCGATAAATAAAAGTATATTTACGATCTTCGTGGTTCTAAATTCTTAACCAGCAAACATAAACGCATTTTTAGGGTAAGTTAGGACACCTCACTTCTTCGGGCTATAGTATAAATTGACTTAAATATATAACTTTTCAATGTGGTATACATTTGAATTGTATTCAAAGACAGGCCAGCGTTCATACTGATCTGCCCATGGATCTTTATTACCATACGTAAATAAATCTAACAGAATTTATTAAAATCCGAATACAGGTAAGAAATAATAGGCTTCTATCCTAATTTCAAAAGCCGTCTTTTTACAATATTTAATGCGATAATTCTGCGATATTATATTTATAAGATGGTGTAATTTTCTTCTTGCCCAGAATGATACGTTATTGTCGACTAAGTGTGGCTTTTTGTTCGACCACTATTTTCATAGTTTCATGTACACACGGAAGAGTTTTACTATGCATTCTTTTCTGACGAGGATTTACACACGGGATTCGATTATGGGTAATAAATAGACATAATTGACGTTGGATGATATATATATATATATATATATATATATATATATATATATATATATATATATATTATATATATACTTATTACGCATGTCCGTCTCAAAAAGGATAATAGATCAATCAAATAAATTTGATAGAACTACAATATATAACAATGACACTTCAAAAAGTTCATTCTGAATCATCACAAATATATAATATTCTGATAAAATCCAGCTCAAGAGGTTCAACAGTTATATAACGTGGGAAAGTTCGGTTTTAGGTGCCGATGTAACAAAAAGTTGATGACTAAGCAAGCACAGGTAGTCAGTACAAAGAGCGAAAGCTTTTCCAATAAATTAAGGGATAAAATCTTGCCATTCAACAATCGGAAAATAAATTTCGGCAAAGAAACTTCTTTCCTGTGCTGCAATGTAAGATAACCCGAAGTACCAATGAGGAAATCCGTAGGAAATAGAAAAGGGATGTTACTATATGATCTCGTGTACAAATATTGAAGGAATATTTTTTAGATACTTTAATCCATCATGGGTTTACATAATAGGGGCTGGCTTGCGACTCGCTCCGCATTAAAGTCATATATAACATATTAATTTAAGAACTACAATGGAGCTCTCTAGCATTATGCAACATACACACAAAAACATATACAAACACACACACACACACACACACACACATGTACACGTACACACACACAAACACACACACACACGCATGCTCGCACGCAAATAGGAACGTGTACGTACGCGGACGTACACACACAAACACACACACACACACATAAAGTATCCTTGAGGTATTTCGTTACCCCATAATGATATACTTGGTTGAGCTTTTGTACTCAACCATATTTAATATTATGGCTGTCATTTTGCTTTTACACGATGTCATAAATTATGGTATTCTGGGCAGAGTATAATAATGTGAGCAATCAGCAATGACTGACATCCTACTGAAAATCGGTAAAATATTTTATATGTCTAGTAACTGATAATTTTACTACTTTATTTCAACTTGTCACTGTTTTAAGAAATTTAAATGCATCATTTTAATATTACCATTTATGATATCATTTTTATAATCGCAAAACTACCGGGTATCAAAGAAAATATTATATCAGTCCTGCAAACCTTTGTCAAGCCTATGAAATTTAAATAATTGTTTGCGTACTGTGAATTATTTTATTATAAGGGTTACTAACTTTTACTAATGATTTCATTTTTTTATACTTGTTTGCCTTTCTTTTATTTTTTTTTGTTGCTTTTTTTATTTTTAGGGTGGTTTAATTACCAAACGTATCTGTGTATATTATACTCGTTGTTTTATTTCTTAGTGGAAGTAAAAGGTAAAAAATTACTGAAGATTTAAATCTATGAGATCTTTGGCCTTTTCTCTTAAAGTTTCGCCTAAATTTAGAATACAGATTTCTTAAACTTCAATCAACTACGCCGCATACTCCAGCAATATTCTTAGGAAATATAGGCCTTTTTATTCGACTTATACTATTTTAACCAAGTTTTTAACAACTTCATTGTATAACACTGCAATCTATCAATCTTATTTTTAAATCCATTCGACAGTTTTCAAAATTACTTTGAACTAACAAACTTGCAAACTTTACTTCTATATTATATTGATATAGATAAATCTAAATTATTTTGCATAGCATATTTTCAAGGCTAATATGACATTGATAAATAGGAATGCAGTTTAATGTTATATAATTTAGACATTTCAAATAGAAAAGAAATAAAATAAATATTATACTCATTACATCATTATATTTTCAGGTTTATATATTTTTAACTTAACTAATTAATAAAAAATTTAAATGAAAAGTCACAGTAACTCTAACTGCATTGTTACACAGGGCTTTTGTTTAAATTAAATTAATTTTTAGTTAGGAGTATTGTAAACTGGAAGAAAGTAACCTGTTAATGCAATGCAGTTCAATTTTCTGATCGGAAACGTAAAAATACGAAATAATTTTAACCGATTAGATAATTTAGGAATATTTGAAAATAAGATTAAATTTTGTATCTTAGATTGGATGACAAGGACTGGTACTTTAAAAAATAAATTTAAAAATATTTTCTCTAGTCTTTTTGTGAATTGTTATTCCAAACCTAATTATGAGACTTAATTATGCACATCGAAAATATTCCATAATGCGTACATTATGGTTTACACCACTTATATATACATATATATTAGATAGTTATACCTTAACTTGTTATAAGCACGTTTATGCAACCTACTATTAAATTTGATAAGCTCGTATAATTTAGAGGTATTTTATAAATTACTCAAACCTTCCTTAAATAGTATATTTCTAATAGGTACTTCATATCTACAAAAGTCCTATATTTGAAAAAGAAATTTAAATAATATATTGGTAATAATGAACAACCATTAGTTTAGCAATATTATATAATCCAATTGTTTGCAATAATATCTCCGAAAGCAATATAATATAAATAATAAAATGAAGTACCATACTTATTTAACAATAGTTAGTTGATGATTATTTGGTTGTTAAAATTGACATAATGCCTACACAAACTTAAACAAATCACTTACCCCTTAATAGAAAAATCGATAATGAAATAACAACACCAAACTTTGACAATAACTATATATAAAAATATGTTAATGTATCAAACTAGTACCCACACTTAGTCTGAAGCTGCACGTGCTTCGATCAACTATGTTTAAAAATAGAATGTTTTGCTTTTAAGTCTGATCATACTTTTCGTTTGAAGTTGTGGCTACTAATTAGTGAGCAGGTGTTTGGCATAAATTAATCAATATATCGATCGATCGAGTTGAATTATTTCGATGTCAGTGGATTTTTTCACGCGGCCATTCCGTTTGATATAAAGTTTACTTACTGTGTAAAGTAAAATGTGTGTATATATATATGTATAACAATATATATATATATATATATATATATATATATATATATATATCTATCTATATATATATATATATATATATATCTATATATATAAATATATATATATACATATATATATATAGAGAAGACAATTTGGTATCTAAGAATGAAAGTATATATTTATATTAAATAATTTTGAGTACGTAGCTACTCAAAATTTGGAAAACTTTTCCGGAACAAGAGGATATTTAGGACACAATTTGGATCATGATATTCTTTAGAAAAAAGAGATTAAAAACTAAAAATCGGCTCAATTAAATGTGTGCAATATCAAAAATAAAGATAGTCCCAAAAATAACAAAAAAATGCACGTATTGTTTATTAGTTTTAGATACGTATTGTTTATATGCACGTATTGTTTATTTATTTTATTAGTTTTATAGTTTTGAAACCCGATGTAATGTTTGGCTATTCTAGGATTTTGAACAAGAAAATTATTTTAAATACGAAATAAGGAGTTATTCAATTATAAAATATAAACGTACCGACAAGAAATAATAAACGAACAATATTTATTATGAACTGATTTAAATTAAAACGTAACTAACATTTCTAAGTATTCGAGTACACGCTTGCCGTTCGAACCTTGACACTAATGCAACAACTTCATGGCTCAACTTTTAAATTGGGCCGACAATTAAATTTTCATTTAAATCTTCACTTAAGTTTTCACTTAACTACTAACCTCGTCTGCGTTTCAACCGTGAGATCTTTAAAACAACAGAAACTTAGCGTTTACGGCCGCCTTAACTTAGACGCAGAATACTCATGAAATTATCGAACTTTACAGTAGATAATATGGAACATCAGTTATATCTTACCAAACTAGCTCGACTTGTTGCGTGATCCCAATTGAAATTCAAGTCGCGACCCAATTATATAATCAAATGTTAACTCAATATTAATCTGTTAACCGTGACAAATTATTCTGATATTAATTATTACCTGTCATACGAGTACGATATAATACACGTTGAATAAATTAGTATACACAATGTGTTCATGGTGTTCAGGGCCAGTACTTATATAAAAATATTTCTAGTATATCTAATATCGTGAGAATTGCTCGAAGGGCCGAGTTCACGTAAGTTCCTTAACTACATATTATGTGTTCAATTTAATTAACCCAATTTTAGCCACTTGTGGCGTTATGGGCATTTGGTAAAGCCCGTTGATAAACAATTCATAGGCGAAAACGAGGACCGTTATAAATAGCATTGGCCAGCTCGAAATAGCCAATTGATCGCGGGTTTGGCTATTATAACATGAGCGCACGTCACGTGCTAACTAAAGTAATTTCCGAATAAACGTTCCCAGATAGTATTGCGTTCAAACTAATCCACTGTAGGCAATATAAAAGACAGTTTTGTTCCGTGACTATTGATGTCGGTTTTTAGGGTTCCGTAGCCAAATGGCAAAATCGAAACCTTTGTAGTTTCATCAGGTCAGTGTGTCCGTATGTCACAGTCATTTTAATTGGAGACTATTGGCACTATTTAGATGAAATTTGGATGGTGGATATTTTCTAAACAACGCTATACAATGAAATAGTGAAATTATGAAAAAAACAATAATATTATAAGTGGCACTCTATAGATGTAACTGAGGGATAAAAAAATCAGTGCACAAGGGCATGCGGGGTGTCGTTAGATAGGTCCTAAAAATACAGATGTCCCAAAATAACTTTTTTATTTAGACCAATAGATGGTGAGAAATGAGCTTTTAGTCTTAAAAATTGTACACCCTCCCCCCCCTCCTCCAAATATTCAACTAACCTGTGTAAAGTTCTGGAGAAAATTGAGAAAGCAGAACTTAAAATAAACTTTCAATGAAAATTGGTTTGAATAAGATATGTGTCGTTTTTGAGATGCCGGATATTTTCGGGAGCGCATTAATAAATTTGTTTATCACAGTGTCTTTGAGAAACACAAATTTATGAGTTTAATATTCTTTGATACTCGTACTACGGAATGCTTTGTTCGCGAGTTCGACTTGCACTTGGACTGTTTATTTTTTTATTATTGATACCATCATGTCATTTTTTTCACATGCCGCAAGTTTCCATATCTGTTGTTGCGAAACAGACTGTTCAATTTTATTTTGTGGAAACATACTTTCTTTTGCATCTCTCAAATATAACTTCACTGTTTTATTTAATTACAGGTGAGTACGGTGAGTGTGGAAAACAATTAACAGGTGAGTACGGAAAACAAACCTATACTGTTTGTAATATCGTCACTCGAGCTTAATGTTTTACTATGATAATATGTTTCTTAAGTCCCTTTAAAGACGTGAAATACTTTTATCTTTAACATCCTTTAAAATCCATTTTCATTTACTGTTCACCTTTATTAAAAAGTGGAAAAATTGTTAACAACATTTTATTAAACTTGATTTACATAAAACAGCAAGTGAATTTTTGAAACATACACAAAAGTAAAATGAATTATAAATGGAATTAAATTATTTTTTTATTTTTCAAAGTGTTAAGCCTGAATATAGGATAATGAAGATAAAGTCAAATATTTACATTTAATTTTAAATAGTTACCATAATAACCTAGTACAACACTATCTTCTTTTTTATTTAAACATCTAACGCACAATATTACGATGTCCCATAATTTTTCTTACGATGTCCCATAATCTTCAGGCTTAATGCCTGAACATAGGCTTCTTCTTTTAATTAGGTATCCTATGTATACGTATACGGTTCATTCAACTTAACTAACTAGGAAACTACATTTAAATAATGGCGATAAATAAAAGTATATTTACGATCTTCATGGTTCTAAATTCTTAACCAGCAAACATAAACGCATTTTTAGGGTAACTTAGGACACCTCACTTCTTCGGGCTATAGTATAAATTTACTTAAATATATAACTTTTCAATGTGGTATACATTTGAATTGTATTCAAAGACAGGCCAGCGTTCATACTGATCTGCCCATGGATCTTTATTACCATACGTAAATAAATCTAACAGAATTTATTAAAATCCGAATACAGGTAAGAAATAATAGGCTTCTATCCTAATTTCAAAAGCCGACTTTTACAATATTTCATGCGATAATTCTGCGATATTATATTTATAAGATGGTGTAATTTTCTTCTTGCCCAGAATGATACGTTATTGTCGACTAAGTGTGGCTTTTTGTTCGACCACTATTTTCATAGTTTCATGTATACACGGAATAGTTATACTGTGCATTCTTTCTATATACTTATTACGCATGTCCATCTCAAAAAGGATAATAGATCAATCAAATAAATTTGATAGAACTACAACATATAACAATGACACTTCAAAAAGTTTATTCTGACTCATCACAAATATATAATATTCTGATGAAATCCAGCTCAAGAGGTTGAACAGTTATATAACGTGGGAAAGTTCGGTTTTAGGTGCCGATGTAACAAAAAGTTGATGACTAAGCAAGCACAGGTAGTCAGTACAAAGAGCGAAAGCTTTTCCAATAAATTAAGGGATAAAATCTTGCCATTCAACAATCGGAAAATAAATTTCGGCAAAGAAACTTCTCTCCTGTGCTGCAATGTAAGATAACCCGAAGTACCAATGAGGAAATCCGTAGAAAATAGAAAAGGGATGTTACTATATCATCTCGTGTACAAATATTGAAGGAATATTTTTTTAGATACTTCAATCCATCATGGGTTTACATAACAGGGGCTGGCTTGCGACTCACTCCGCAAGTCATATATAACATATTAATTTAAGAACTACAATGGAGCTCTTTAGCATTATGCAACATACACACACAAACATATACAAACATACACACACACACACACATGTACACGTACACACACACACACACACACACAAACACACACACGCTCGCTTGCAAATAGGAACGTGTACGTGCGCGGACGTACACACACAAACACACACACACACACACACATAAAGTATCCTTGAGGTATTTCGTTAGCCCATAATGATATACTTGGTTGAACTTTTGTACTCAACCATATTTAATATTATGGCTGTCATTTTGCTTTTACACGATGTCATAAATTATGGTATTCTGGGCAGAGTATAAAAAGGCTTATATAATAATTTCACTGATCAAAATATAATCTACCTTTCGGTCTGTACGACATAATAAAGACATATATACACAAATTGGCATACATACGTACATAAATGAATTCTAAGTAAAATACCGTAAAATATAAATATTGCTGAGCAATCAGCAATGACTGACATCCTACTGAAAATCGGTAAAATATTTTATATGTCTAGTAACTGGTAATTTTACCACTTTATTTCAACTTCTCACTGGTATAAGAAATTTAAATGCATCATTTTAATATTACCATTTATGATATCATTTTTATAATCGCAAAACTACCGGGTATCGAAGAAAATATTATATCAGTCCTGCAAACCTTTGTCAAGCCTATGAAATTTAAATAATTGTTTGCGTACTGTGAATTATTTGATTATAAGAGTTACTAACTTTTACTAATGATTTCATTTTTTTATACTTGTTTGCCTTTCTTTTATTTTTTTTTGTTGCTTTTTTTTATTTTTAGGGTGGTTTAATTTCCAAACGCATCTGTGTATATTATACTCGTTGTTTTATTTCTTCGTGGAAGTAAAAGGTAAATTACTGAAGATTTAAATCTATGAGATCTTTGGCCTTTTCTCTTAAAGTTTCGCCTAAATTTAGAATACAGATTCCTTAAACTTCAATCAACTACGCCGCGTACTCCAGCAATATTCTTAGGAAATATAGGCCTTTTTATTCGACTTATACTATTTTAACCAAGTTTTTAACAACTTCATTGTATAACACTGAATAAAATGCAGTTTTATCTAGAAACCAGGCAATCTATCAATCTTATTTTTAAATCGATTCGACAGTTTTCAAAATTACTTTGAACTAACAAACTTGCAAACTTTACTTCTATATTATATTGAAATAGATAAATCTAAATTATTTTGCATAGCATATTTTCAAGGCTAATATGACATTGATAAATAGGAATGCGGTTTAATGTTATATAATTTAGACATTTCAAATAGAAAAGAAATAAAATAAATATTATACTCCTTACATCATTATATTTTCAGGTTTATATATTTTTAACTTAACTAATTAATAAAAAATTTAAATGAAAAGTCACAGTAACTCTAACTGCATTATTACACAGGGCTTTTGTTTAAATTATATTAATTTTTAGTTAGGATTATTGTAAACTGGAAGAAAGTAACCTGTTAATGCAATGCAGTTCAATTTTCTGATCGCAAACGTAAAAATACGATATAATTTTAACCGATTAGATAATTTACGAATATTTGAAAATAAGATTAAATTTTGTATCTTAGATTGGATGACAAGGACTGGTACTTTAAAAAATAAATTTAAAAATATTTTCTCTAGTCTTTTTGTGAATTGTTATTCGACCTAATTATGAGACTTAATTATGCACATCGAAAATATTCCAAAATGCGTACATTATGGTTTACACCACTTATATATACATATATATTAGATAGTTATACCTTAACTTGTTATAAGCACGTTTATGCAACCTACTATTAAATTTGATAAGCTCATATAATTTAGAGGTATTTTATAAATTACTCAAGCCCTCCTTAAATAGTACATTTCTAATAGGTACTTCATATCTACAAAAGTCCTATATTTGAAAAAGAAATTTAAATAATATAGTGTTAATAATGAATAACCATTAGTTTAGCAATATTAAATCCAATAGTTTGCAATGATATCTCCGAAAGCAATATGCTATAAATAATCAAATGAAGTACCATATTTATTTAACAATAGTTAGTTGATGATTATTTGGTTGTTAAAATTGACGTAATGCCTACACAAACTTAAACAAATCACTTACCCCCTAATAGGAAAATCGATAATAAAATAACAACATCAAACTTTGACAATAACTATATATAAAAAGTATGTCAATGTATCAAGCTAGTACCCACACTTAGTCTGAAGCAGCACATGTTTCGATCAACTATGTTTAAAAATATAAAGTATTGCTTTTAAGTCTGATCATATTTTTCGTTTGAAGTTATGGCTACTAATTAGTGAGCAGGTGTTTGGCATAAATTAATCAATATATTGATCGATCGAGTTGAATTATTTCGATGTAAGTGGATTTTTTCACGCGGCCATTCCGTTTGATATAAAGTTTACTTACTGTGTAAAGTAAAATGTGTGTATATATATATGTATATCAATATATATATAAATATATATATATATATATATATATATATATATATATATATATATATATATATATAGAGAGAGAGAGAGAGAGAGAGAGAGAGAGAGAAGACAATTTGGTATCTAAGAATGAAAGTATATATTTATATTAAATAATTTTGAGTACGTAGCTACTCAAAATTTGGAAAACTTTTCCGGAACAAGAGGATATTTAGGACACAATTTGGATCATAATATTCTTTAGAAAAAAGAGATTAAAAACTAAAAATCAGCTCAATTAAATGTGTGCAATACCAAAAATACAGATAATCCCAAAAATATTAAAAAAATGCACGTATTGTTTATTAGTTTTAGATACGTATTGTTTATATGCACGTATTGTTTATTTATTTTATTAGTTTTATAGTTTTGAAACCTGATGTAATGTTTGGCTATTCTAGGATTTTGAACAAGAAAATTATTTTAAATACGAAATAAGGAGTTATTCAATTATAAAATATAAACGTACCGACAAGAAATAATAAACGAACAATATTTATTATGAACTGATTTCAATTATAACGTAACTAATATTTCTAAGTATTCGAGTACACGCTTGCCGTTCGAACCTTGACACTAATGCAACAACTTCATGGCTCAACTTTTAAATTGGGCCGACAATTAAATTTTCATTTAAATCTTCACTTAAGTTTTCACTTAACTGCTAACCTCGTGTTTCAACCGTGCGATCTTTAAAACAACAGAAACTTAACGTTTACGGTCGCCTTAACTTAGACGCAGAATACTCATCAAATTATCGAACTTTATAGTATATAATATGGAACATCAGTTATATCTTACCAAACTAGCTCGACTTGTTGCGTGATCCCAATTGAAATTCAAGCTGCGACCCAATTATATAATCAAATGTTAACTCAATATTAATCTGTTAACCGTGACAAATTATACTGATATTAATTATTACCTGTCATATAAGTACGATATAATACACGTTGAATAAATTAGTATACACAATGTGTTCATGGTGTTCAGGGCCAGTACCTATATAAAAATATTTCTAGTATATCTAATATCGTGAGAATTGCTCGAAGGGCCGAGTTCACGTAAGTTCCTTAACTACATATTATGTGTTCAATTTAATTAACCCAATTTTAGCCACTTGTGGCATTATGGGCATTTGGTAAAGCCCGTTGATAAACAATTCACAGGCGAAAACGAGGACCGTTATAAATAGCATTGGCCAGCTCGAAATAGCCAATTGATCGCGGGTTTGGCTATTATAACATGAGCGCACGTCACGTGCTAACTAAAGTAATTTCCGAATAAACGTTCCCAGATAGTATTGCGTTCAAACTAGGCAATATAAAAGACAGTCTATTCCGTGACTATTGCTGGTATCGGTTTTAGGATTCCGGAGCCAAATGGCAAAAAAGCAACCTTTGTAATTTTATAGTCAGTGTGTCTGTATGTCATGGCCATTTTAGACAGATACTGTTGGCACTATATAGATGAAATTTGGATGGTAGGTGTTTTCTCTAAACCGCTATACAATGAAATAGTGAAATTATGAAAAAAATAATATTAGACCTCTAATATTATTTTTTTCATAATTTCACAATTAAATTCATTAATCGAGGGATGAAAAAAAATCAGTGCTCGTAGACGTATGGTACGTCGTTAGATAGGTCCTAAATAAATGCAGATGTTCCGAAATAACTTTTTTATTTAGATCAATTGTTGGTGAGATATGAGCTTCTAAAGTCTTAAAAATTTAACACCTCCCTACTCTCTAAATGTTCACCTAACGTGTGTAGAATTCTGAAGAAAATTGAGAAAGTAGAACTTAAATTAAACCTTCAACGAAAATTGGTTTTAATGAGATATGTGTAGTTTTTGAGATATGGGATATTTTTGGGAGCGCAGCGATAAATTTGGTTATCACAGTGTCTTTGAGAAACACAAATTTATGAGTTTAATATTCTTTGATACTACGGAATCCTTCATTTGGGAGTTCCATTTGGCCCCATGTCACCATGAAAATTGAACCCAAAAAATTACCATGTTATTTAATATTGATAACATGGTAATTTTTTTCACATGCTGCAAGTTTCCATATCTGTTATTGCGAAACAGACTGTTGAATTCCAAATTGTATTTTGTAAAAACGTACTTTCTTATGCATCTCTCAAATATAACTTCACTGTCTTATTTAATCAGTTTATTAGTAACTATGGCCCAAATCACCTGCTCATGCACAGATAACCTGTACTGTTTGTAACATCATCACTCGAGCTTCATGTTTTACTATGATTATGTGTTTCTTAAATCTCTTTAAGGAAGTAAAATACTTTTATTTTTAACATCCTTTAAAATACATTTCCATTTACTGTTCGCCTTTAGTGAAAAGTGGGGAAAATGTTAAAAAAGTTAACTCCACTGCATTTATTTAAAACTGCAAGTGATTTTTTTAAACATACACGAAAGTAAAATATATTATAAATGGAATTAAAATATTTTTTTTATTTTTGAAATTATTAAGTCTGAATATAGGATAATGAAGATAAATTCAAACCTTTACATGTAGTTTTAAATAGATACCATAATAACCTAGTACAACTAGTAATCGCTTTTTTATTTAGGATATTAACAATATTACGATGTCCCGTAATTTTTTTTTATTAAGTCTGAAAATAGGCTTCTTTTAATAAGGTATCCTATGTATACGTGTACGGTTCATTTAACTTAACTGATGAATAACTACTCACTAAGAAACTACATTTAAATAAAAGCGATTAATATAAAATTTTTACGATGTTCGTGGTTCTACATTCTTAATTAGTAAACATAAACGCATTTTTAGAGTAACTTAGGACACCTCACTTCTTCGGGCCATAGTATAAATTGACTCAAATAGAAAACATTTCAATGTCGTATGTATTTGAATGATATACAAAGACAGGCCAGCGTTCATACAGATCTTCCCATGGTTCTTTATTACCAAACATATAAAATATAACTGAAATTATTAAAATCCGAATGCAGGTAAAAAATAATAGGCTTGTATCATAATTTCAAAAGGCGCCTTTTAAAATATTTCATGCAATAAATCTGTGATATCATATTTATAATATAGTGTAATATTCTTCTTACCCATGATACATTGTTGTCGACTAGTGTGTCTTTTTGTTCGACCGCTCTTTTCATAGTTTCATGCACACACGAAAGAGTTTTTTCATGCCTTCTTTTTTGACAAGGATTTACACACGGGATTGGATCATTGGTAGTAAATAGACATAATTGACTTGGATTACATATATATATATATATATATATATATATATATATATATATATATACGCATGTCTGTCTTAACAAGGATAATATATCAATCAAATAAATTCGATAGAACTACAACATATAACAATGATACTTCAAAAAGTTAATTCTGACTCACCACACATATCAAATATTCTTCTGAAATCCGGCTCAGGTGGTTGAACAGTGTAATATAATGTGGGAAAGTTCGGTTTTAAGTGCCGATGTAGCAAAAAGTTGATGACTAAGCAAGCACAGGTAGTTGCCACTACAAAGAGCGAGAGCTTTTCCAACATATTAACGGATGAAATCTTGCCATTCAAAAATCGGAAAATAAATTTCGGCAAAGAAACTTCTCTCCTGTGCTGCAATGTAAGATAACCCGAAGTACCAATGAGGAAATCCGTAGGAAATAGAAAAGGGATGTTACTATATGATCTCGTGTACAAATATTGAAGGAATATTTTTTAGATACTTTAATCCATCATGGGTTTACATAATAGGGGCTGGCTTGCGACTCGCTCCGCATTAAAGTCATATATAACATATTAATTTAAGAACTACAATGGAGCTCTCTAGCATTATGCAACATACACACAAAAACATATACAAACACACACACACACACACACACACACATGTACACGTACACACACACAAACACACACACACACGCATGCTCGCACGCAAATAGGAACGTGTACGTACGCGGACGTACACACACAAACACACACACACACACAGAAAGTATCCTTGAGGTATTTTGTTACCCCCTAATGATATACTTGGTTGAGCTTTTGTACTCGACCATATTTAATATTATGGCTGTCATTTTGCTTTTAAACGATGTCATAAATTATGGTGTTCTGAGCAGAGTATAATAAGGCTTATATCATAATTTCACTGATCAAAATCTATTCTACTGTTCGGTCTGTACGATATAAAGACATATACACACAAATTGACATACATACATATATAAATGAATTCTAAGTAAAATACCGTAAAATACAAATATTAGTGAGCAATCAGCAATGGCTGACATCCTACTGAAAATCGGTAAAATATTTTATATGTGTAGTAACTGATACTTGACAACTGATACTTGTCACTGTTATAAGAAATTTAAATGCATCATTTTAATATTACCATTTATGCCATAATTTTTATGATCGCAAAACTACCCCGGTAGTTTTGCGATCTTAAAAAAAATCAAATGAAAAATATCAAAGAAAATATTATATCAATCCTGCAAACCTATGTCAAACCTATCAAAATTCAAATAATTTTTTTGCGTACTGCGAATTATTTTATTATTATAAGAGTACTAACTTTTATTAATGATTCCATTTTTTTATACTTTATGCCTTTCTTTTATTTCTTTTTTTTGTTGTATTTTTTAATTTTTAGGGCGGTTTAATTACCAAACATATATGTGTATATTATACTCGTTGTTCTATTATTTGATGAACGTAAAACGAACAAATTACTGAAGATTTAAATCTGGGCAACCGGCTCATCCTGGCCTCAACGTTTCTAAATGTTCTAAAATTTTTCTCAGGGATCCATTTATTATGAGAGTACATGGCACTTTCGTTGGCAATTGCAGCCGCTTGGAAGTGAATGATGTGATGGTCAGAATAATTAAGATACGAAGAATAGGTGGCTCGATAAAGCTCGGAGGCCCATCAACGCTTTCTGCTGTTGTGATTATATTCGAGGACAAGACCTAACAGTTGTTTCAGTTTATACCATATATAGCCGTTTTTGGGACATCACACACGTAAAATTACACTGCCAATAGGTGTTGTATGAGATCTTTGGCCTCTTCTCTTAAAGTTTCTCCTGAATTTAGAATACAGATTTCTCAAATTTCAACCTACTACGCCGCATACTCCAGCAATCTTCTTAGGAAAGATAGGCCTTTTTCTTCGACTTACACTATTCTAACCAAGTTTTTAACAACTTCATCGTATAAAACTAAATAAAATGCAGTTTTATCTAGACACCGGGCAATCCATCAAACATATTTTTAAATCTATTGGACAGTTTTCAAAATTACTTTGAACTAACAAATTAGCAAACTTTACTTCTCTATTTTATTGTTATAGATAAAGCGAAATTATTTGTAAATCAACTACTACTTAGCTTAGCATATTTTTAAGGTTAATATGACATTGATAATTAGGAATGCGGCTTTCATGTGATGTAATTAAGACATTTGAAATAAAATAAATATTAGATTCGTTATATCATTATATTTTCAGGTTTATATATTTTTAACTTAACTAATTAATAAAAAAAATTTAAAAAAAAATCACAGTTACTCTAACTGCATTGTTACACAGACATTTGTATACATTAAATAAACGTTTAGATCAGAGTATTGTAAACTGAAAGAAAGTAAAATGTTAATGCATTGCAGTTTAATTTTCAGATTGCAAACGTAAAAAGACGAAATAATTTTAACAGATTAGGAATTTACGAATATTTGAAAATAAGCTTAAATTTTGTCTTAGTTTGGATGACAAGGACTGGTACTTTAAAAAATAAATTTAAAAACATTTTCTCTAGTCTTTTTTTGAAATGTTATTATAATTATTATAACGTAATATAGGGACAATTTAAAATTCCATCAAATTATATGGATTCCATTTTTTACTGTCCATTTTTGTAGTTTCATACCTCAAAGGAAAAAAGGGACACTTATAGGATCACTTCGTTGTCCGTCTATCTGTTTGTCTGCCTGTCTGTCTGTCTGTCCAGACACTTTTCCTCAGGAACGCGTTGAGGTGTCAAGTAGAGAATAATACAAATACTTAGATCTACGATCCCGTGGAGTAAAAATCAAGCTCATAAGTCAACGCAATAAAAAGAAACCTAAAAATACGGCTACTTATGCTGCAACTCGAAAATAATTGAGTTGAAACTCGCAAATCAATCAAAACATATAGGGTACTTTCCGAAATTTGGCAAAAAGCAAGGTCTCACAGCACATATAAAGAAAAAATCCGAAAATCGTTGATTTGTGATACATAAAAAAATACTTTTTAAATATGCTCATGTGAAAGATATAGTAGGGAATACGTTTTTGTTTTAAAAGATTAAAATTTTGTAAATAACTTAATGGTTGACTGGAAGAGATTGTTCATGTAGCAATAAGTCCGCCTTATATACCATACAAAAATTAACAAATAAATAATAGGAGTATTATGTACCATTATATTTTAATAAATGCTTAAATGTTAACGGAACCCTCGTAGTGCGTGTTCCACTAGTCCTTGCCAAGAATTTTCTTATTACGGTCACTATAATTCAAAACGTCAATCAAAATCGTATGAATCATTACCAATATAAAAAGTTCAATACATATAATTTTATACAAGTCCAATATTAAATGGATCATTCTGCTAATTTTCCTAAAATACAGACATAAAAATAATCAACAAATATATAAACCGAAATAAATTCCATGCCTGATGTTTGCATTGCATTGGTATTGTATCTTAACAGTATGAAGTAATATATAAAAATGTAGAATATAGACGCAAAATTGGTATTGGTAAAAATATTGTTTACAATTTTATTCTAGGATCAATTTGAAGTAAATAAGTTAATTTTGTTCGTGCTTCCAAAACAACCCTTATTGCCAATACTTAAACGAAGAACGACCTGGGGTCGCTGTTATTGGTAAATCGATAACTTTATTCCACTAATGGTCAACGAACTTTGCAGGGCCCACATGTCTATAATGAATCCACCATGAATATTGATGTTTAGGTAAAACTTGAAGCTTCGAAAATCGTCGAAGCCAAACGTCGTAAATGTTGGCGGGGCGTCGCGTTTCGCGGTTTCGGCTTCCTGGTAGTGACGGCCTCTTTATAGAGATTACGAAATCGTAAAATCTGGCGAAGAGCGCAATTCGGCGCGAACCAGTTTTAGAGGATTTAGTCGTGAAAGATCTAAATCCACTGTATTGGCCAAATTAAGGGGCTCAAACAGTCAACGACGCGGATTACTGTCGACGAATACATTCAGTGCGTTGGTGTTGTTCGCAGTTGATTTAAAAACCCTCGTCTATATATAAATTATGATGTCTTCTAATACGCGTTGCTTTTGTTATTATAAAATTGTACATTCTCAAAAATATGTATTTATGTGATGTATTGATTATGATCATTCCAGAGAATGCAGAAATTAAAAGTACAGATTTTCATTATTGAATGGGAATAAAAATAAATCCAAGAACAAATAATACCTGCTATAGTCATCTACAGTCGAAACAAAAAACATTACTCGGTTTTTTTTTCTCTACCACGATTCCTTGCCAGATTCAGCCAAGTGAAAAAAGTGTTTGAAGATTTTTATCATCTTTTTATTCTTCATGGTTTTGGTATTTATGCTTTTAGCATTTACGACAAAGACGAAATACACACTATTGTATACCATGGTGGTGGTGGTTGTCTGGCCAGGTGTGAAGCGCCATCTGCTCCTGCGATTGTGCTATTTTACTTCCAGTTACGAGTCAGAATAAGCAATACAATTATTAACAGAGCCATCGTGGGCTGAGGAACATATTACAATCGTGTTATAAATAATTTTAAATACGGGCGTTTGAATGACAAATTATAATCACCTGAGTTGCCATGTCAGAGGTCAATATTATTGTTACTATGCATGGGACGTTTAAGGGTAAATGTTACGAGACAGATCAATTACCATCAATCTACCTACATCCATCATAAAAATTATTCTATAACGATAGAGATTATAATAACGTCTTCCATGAGTTATATTGGGATTATTGCACCGATTTAACATCATCTCCAAAAGATATATTTATGTCAAGAGGAGAGTTAGAAGCGAGCATTGGTGTCAATTAAAGTGGGTAATGAAGTACATCTATTGCACATAAAAGTTTATTTATTAAGTATATTTAGTTTATTTTTTCATGAAGTTCAACCTTTAAAGGCTCTGGCACCATTTTCAAACATGAGATCTTCTTCATCTCATGTGGATATGACAATAACAACAACAACAACAGAATGGCTTCACAGAACGGGTATGTTACAGTTTTGGGCGTTGCTAGCAATGTAATAAATATTTATGATTTCCATTAAATCTACCCCCATATTTTACATTGAGCTTCAATACTAATTGCATGTGAGCTGATAATTTCAAAGCTATATCTTATTTGTAATAAAGATCACCTCTAATCATTACTAACATCAACACCATTCATTAATTTCAGAATTAATTTGAACGAAACTACATAATTTTGTTTGTTTTTTAAATTCATTACGTAATAAAATTTTTAATTTCCAATATCACATTAATATTACCATAAGTACTATTAATAAATACATTATTTAATTATATTCTTTGATAATATACTTGTCTATCACATATTTACCTTAATCAAATCACTCGATATTTATGAACACAAATCAATATGGATGAGGTGGACATAATTGATATGTATTAATGAAAATATTTCTTTCTATTAATATATTAAAATTGATATATTTTCGACACAAAGTTGCTATAAATTCTCTCAGTCACGAACTAACTCCGTGCTATAAACATTACACGGTTCAATTAACGCTAATCGAATTATTTATATATTAGTTGAAGATTAAAATGAATTAATATCAGCAGCCACTCATATGACTCATTTTGTAGCGTTTATAAATGTTTATAAAACAAACAAAAGATATTTTGAATTGTAACGAATTCTAAAGCTGACCATGAGGATAACATAATAATGGGACAATTTGGCAAAAACAAATCAAAACTTCAAGTTGATTAATGAGACTTAATGGAAAAGCGAAATATATAGTAATATATGTTTCTCTACAAAGTAAAAATTTTGTAGGGAAATATCTATTCTAATAATTAGGTTTCGCAACAGTACGTCATGTACTGTTGCAAAACCTAATTATGAGACTTAATTATGCACATCAAAAATATTCCATAATGCGTGCATTATGGATTACACCACTTATACATACATATATATTTGATAGTTATACCTTAACATGTTATAAGCGTGTTTCTGTTGCCTACTATTAAATTTGATAAGCTCATATCATTTCGAAGAATTTAATATATTACTCAAGCCTTCTTTAAATAGTCTATTTCTAATAGGTACTTCATATCTACAAGAGTTCTATATTTGAAAAAGAAAATTTAATAATATAGTGGTAATACTGAATAACCATTAGTTTAGCAATATTATGTAATCCAATCGTTTGTAATGATATCTCCGAAAGCAATATGCTATAAATAATAAAATGAAGTACCATACTTATTTAACAATAGTTACTTGATGATTATTTGGTTGTTAAAATTGACATAATGCCTACATAAACTTAAACAAATCACTTATCCCTTAATAGAAAAATCGATAATAAAATAACATCAAACTTTGACAATGACTATATATAAAAAGTAAGTCAATGTATCAAGCTAGTACCCACACTTAGTCTGAAGCAGCACGTGTTTCGATCAACTATGTTTAAAAATATAAAGTATTGCTTTTAAGTCTGATCATACTTTTCGTTAGAAGTTATGGCTACTAATTAGTGAGCAGGTGTTTGGCATAAGTTAATCAATATATCGATCGATCGAGTTGAATTATTTTGATGTCAGTGGATTTTTTCACGCGGTCATTCCATTTGTTTGATATAAAGTTTACTTACTGTGTAAAGTAATATGCGTGTATGTGTATGTTTATATGCATACATACACATACACTTATATTACTTTACACAGTAAGTATACTTTACCTTTTTTGAAGAAAATTTGATATCTAAGGATGAAGGTAGATATTTATATTAAATAAGCCATGTACTCGAAATTTGGAAAACTTTTCCAGAACAAAAGGGTATTTAAGACATAATATGGATCACGATGTTCTTCTGAAAAAAGAGATTAAACACAAGCTCAATTAAATGTGTGTATCATGGAAAGATAGTCCCAAAAATAAAAAGTAAAAGATAGTCCCAAAAATAAAAAAAAAAATTCATGTATTTTTTATTTTTATTCTATTTTTATCATTAACAACCTTGAAAATGCATTTCCATTTACTGTTCGCCTTTAGTGAAAAGTGGGAAAATTGTTAACAACAGTTTACTCGACTGCATTTATTTAAAATCGGAAGTTAATTTTTTAAACATACACAAAAGTAAAATAAAATGTAAATGGAAATAAAATATTTTTTTAAATTTTGAAAGTGTTAAGTCTGAATGTAGGAAAATGAAGAGAAATTCAAACCTTTACATGTAATTTTAAATAGGTACCATAATAACTTAGTACAACTACGAACCTCTTTTTTATTTAGAATATATAATAACCTAACCTAATGCACAACATTAGGAAGTCCCATAATTTTTCTCATATTATGTCCAAAAATAGGCTTCTTCTTTTAATTCGAAAGGTATTCTATATATACCTGTACGGTTCATTCAACTTAACTAATAAATAACTACTCACTGGGAAACTACATTTAAATAAAGGCGATAAGTAAAAGTCTATTTACGATCTTCGTGGTTGTAAATTCTTAATCAGCAAACATTAACCATTTTTAGGGTAACTTAGGACACCTCACTTCTTCGGACCATTGTATAAATTGACTTAAATATCTAACTTTTCAATTTGGTATGCATTTGAATTGTACACAAACACAGGCCAGCGTTCATACAGATCTGCCCATGGGTCTTTATTATCATACATAAATAAATCTAACAGAAATTATTAAAATTCCAATACAGGTAAGAAATAATAGGATAATAGGATACTAGATCCTAATTTTAGAAGGCGACTTTTAACATATTTCATGCAATAATTCTGCGATATTATATCTATAGGGTGGTGTAATTTTCTTCTTAGAATGGTACATTGTTGTCGACTATAGTTTATGTCTTTTTGTTCTACCACTCTTTTCATAGTTTCATGTATGTGTATACAAGAAGAGTTTTACTATGCCTTCTTTTTAACAAGGATTATATTTTGACAAGGATTTACACACGGGATTCGATTATGGGTAATAAATAGACATAATTGACGTTGGATCGTATAAGTTTATTCTGACTCATCACAAATAGGTATATCATATTCTAATGAAATCCGGCTCACGTAGTTGGGCAGTTATATAACGTGGGAAAGTTTGGTTTTAGATGCCGATGTAATAAAAACTTGATGACTAAGCAAGCTCAGGTAGTTGTCAGTACAAAGAGTGAAAGCTTTTCCAATGAATTAAGGGATAAAATCTTGCCATTTAACAATCGGAAAATAAATTTCGGCAAAGAAACTTCTCTCCTGTGCTGCAATGTAAGATAACTCGAAATACAAATGAGGAAATCCGTAGGAAATAGAAAAAGGAAGTTACTATATCATCTCGTATACAAATATCGAATTAATCTTTTTTTTAGATACTTTAAACCATCATGGGTTTACATAATAGGGGCTGGCTTGCGACTCGCTCCGCATTAAAGTCATATATAATATATTAATTTAAGAACCACAACGGAGGTCCCTAGTATTATGTAACATACACACACACAAGCACATTCAAAGTCACACACACACAAACGTCCACATGTACATACATTCACGCACGTAAGCAAACACGCACACGTACGCGCGCGCTTGTACACACACACATAAAGTATCCTTGAGATATTTCGTTACTCCATAATGATATACTTGGTTAAGCTTTTGTACTCAACCATTTTGTTTTTACATGATGTCATAAATTATGGTATTCTGGGCAGAGTATAATAAGGCTTATATCATAATTTCACTGATCAAAATCTATTCTACCTTTCGGTCTGTACGACATAATAAAGATATATATATATATACACAAATTGGCATACATATGTACATAAATGAATTCTAAGTAAAATACCGTAAAATATAAATATTGGTGAGCAATCAGCAATGACTGACATCCTACTGAAAATCGGTAAAATATTTTATATGTCTAGTAACTGGTAATTTTACTTCTCACTGGTATAAGAAATTTAAATGCATCATTTTAATATTACCATTTATGATATCATTTTTATAATCGCAAAACTACCGGGTATCAAAGAAAATATTATATCAGTCCTGCAAACCTTTGTCAAGCCTATGAAATTTAAATAATTGTTTGCGTACTGTGAATTGTTTTATTATAAAAGTTACTAATTTTTACTAATGATTCCATTTTTTATATACTTGTTTGCCTTTCTTTTATATTTTTTTGTTCCTTTTTTTATTTTTAGGGTGGTTTAATTTCCAAACGTATCAGTGTATATTATACTCGTTGTTTTATTAATTAGTGAAAATAAAACGTAAAAAATTACTGACGATTTAAATCCATGAGATCTTTGGCCTTTTCTCTTAAAGTTTCGCCTAAATTTAGAATGCAGATTTCTCAAACTTCGCCGCATACTCCAGCAATCTTCTTAGGAAATATAGGCCTTTTTATTCGACTTACACTATTTTAACCAAGTTTTTAACAACTTCATTGTATAACACTGAATAAAATACAGTTTTATCTAGAGACCAAGCAATCTATCAATCATATTTTTAAATCGATTCGACAGTTTTCAAAATTACTTTGAATTAACAAACTTGCAAACTTTACCTCTATATTATATTGATATAGACAAAGCGAAATTATTTTCAAGGCTAATATGACATTGATAAATAGGAATGCGGTTTAATGTTATACAATTTAGGCATTTCAAATAGAAAAGAAATAAAATAAATATTATACTCATTACTTTATTATATTTTCAGGTTTATATATTTTTAACTTAACTAATTAATAAAAAATTTAAATGAAAAGTCACAGTAACTAACTACATTGTAACACAGGGCTTTTGTTTAAATTAAATAAATTTTTAGTTAGGAGTATTGTAAACTGGAAGAAAGTAACCTGTTAATGCAATGCAGTTTAATTTTCTGATTGCAAACGTAAAAATACCAAATAATTTTAACCGATTAGGTAATTTACGAATATTTGAAAATAAGATTAAATTTTGTATCTTAGATTGGATGACAAGGAAAAAAAATTTAGAAGTATTTTCTCTAGTCTTTTTGTGAATTGTTATTCGAAACCTAATTATGAGACTTAATTATGCACATCGAAAACATTCCATAATGCCTACATTATGGATTACACCACTTATATATACATATATATTAGATAGTTATACCTTAACTTGTTATAAGCACGTTTATGCAACCTATTATTAAATTTGATAAGCTCATATAATTTAGAAGTATTTTATAAATTACTCAAGCTTTCCTTAAATATTATATTTCTAATAGGTACTTCACATCTACAAAAGTCCTATATTTGAAAAAGAAATTTAAATAATATAGTGATAATACTAAATAACCATTAGTTTAGCAATATTAAATCCAATCGTTTGCAATGATATCTCTGAAAGCTCAACCAGCTATAAATAATCAAATGAAGTACCATACTCATTTAACAATAGTTAGTTGATGATTATTATTAAAATTGACGTAATGCCTACACAAACTTAAACAAATCACTTATCATTTATTAAAAGTATGGTAATATGTCAAGCTAGTACCCACACTTAGTCTGAAGCAGCACGTGTTTCGATCAACTATGTTTAAAAAGAGAATGTTTTGCTGATCATACTTTTCGTTTGAAGTTATCGCTACTAATTAGTGAGCAGGTGTTTGGCATAAATTAATCAATATATTGACCGATCGAGTTGAATTATTTTGATGTCAGTGGAACTAAATATCCATTTGTTCTTTTCCGGAACAAATGGATATTTAGAATATAATATGAATAATGAAATGATGAAATCGTAAAATCGGCTCAATTAAATGTGTGCAATACCAAAAATAAAGATAGTCCCAAAAATAATAAAAAAATGAACGTATCGTTTATTTTTATTCAAAGCCAGAATAGTTTTGAAACCTGATATAATGTTTGGCTATTCTAAGATTTCGACAAGAAAATTATTTTAAATGAAAAATAAGGAGTTACTCAATTATAAAATATAAACATACAGACAAGAAATAATAAACGAACAATATTTATTATGAACTGATTACAATTAAAACGTAACTAACATTTCTAAGTATTCGGGTACACGCTTGCCATTGGAACCCTGACACTAATGCAACAACTTCATGGCTCAACTTTTAAATTGGGCCGACAATTAAATTTTCATTTAAATATTCACTTAAGTTTACACTTAACTACTAACCTCGTCTGCGTTTGAACTGTTCGATCTTTAAAACAACAGAAACTTAGCGTTTACGGTCGCCTTAACTTAGACGCAGAATACTCATCAAATTATCGAACTTTACAGTATATAATATGGAACATCAGTTATATCTTACCAAACTAGCTCGACTTGTTGCGTGATCCCAATTGATATTCAAGCCGCGACCCAATTATATAATGAAATGTTAACTCAATATTAATCTGTTAACCATGACAAATTATACTGATATTAATTATTACCTGTCATACGAGTACGATATAATACACGTTGAATAAATTAGTATACACAATGTGTTCATGGTGTTCAGGGCCAGTACCTATATAAAAATATTTCTAGTATATCTAATATCGTGAGAATTGCTCAAAGGGCCGAGTTCACGTAAGTTCCTTAACTACATATTATGTGTTCAATTTAATTAACCCAATTTTAGCCACTTGTGGCATTATGGGCATTTGGTAAAGCCCGTTGATAAACAATTCATAGGCGAAAACGAGGACCGTTATAAATAGCATTGGCCAGCTCGAAATAGCCAATTGATCGCGGGTTTGGCTATTATAACATGAGCGCACGTCACGTGCTAACTAAAGTAATTTCCGAATAAACGTTCCCAGATAGTATTGCGTTCAAACTAATCCACTGTAGGCAATATAAAAGACAGTTTTGTTCCGTGACTATTGATGTCGGTTTTTAGGGTTCCGTAGCCAAATGGCAAAAACGAAACCTTTGTAGTTTCATCAGGTTAGTGTGTCCGTATGTCACAGCCATTTTAATTGGAGACTATTGGCACTATTTAGATGAAATTTGGATGGTGAATATTTTCTAAACAACGCTATACAATGAAATAGTGAAATTATGAAAAAAAAAATATTATAAGTGGCACTCTATAGATGTAACTGAGGGATAAAAAAATCAGTGCACAAGGGCGTGCGGGGTGTCGTTAGACAGGACCTAAAAATACAGATGTCCCAAAATAACTTTTTTATTTAGACCAATAGATGGTGAGAAATGAGCTTTTAGTCTTAAAAATTGTACACCCTCCCCCTCCCCCTCCAAATGTTCGACTAACCTGTATAAAGTTCTGAAGAAAATTGAGAAAGTAGAACTTAAAGTAAACTTTCAATGAAAATTGGTTTGAATTAGATATGTGTAGTATTTGAGTTATGGGATAAAAATATCCCATGTCCCGAAAATATCCCGGGAGCATAGCAATAAATATGTTTACCACAGTGTCTTTGAGAAACACAAATTTATAAGTTTAATATTCTTTGAAAATATGGAATCCTTCGTTCACTAATCCGACTTGCACTTGGCCCGTTTATTTTTTTAAATATTGATAACATGGTAATTTTTTTTCCACATGCCGCAAGTTTCCATATCTGTTATTGCGAAACAGACTGTTGAATTTCAAATTTTATTTTGTGGAAACGTACTTTCTTATGTATCTCTCAAATATGACGTCACTGTTTTATCTATTTAGTTTATATGTAACTATGGTCCAACTCACCTGTTCATGTACGGAAAATAAACCTATACTGTTTGTGACATCCTCACTCGAGCTTCATGTTTTACTATTATAATGTGTTTCTTAAATCTGTTTAAGGAAGTGGTATATTTTTATCTTTAATATCCTTGAAAATGCATTTCCATTTACTGTTTGCCTTTAGTGAAAAATGGGAAAATTGTTAACAACAGTTTACTCGACTGCATTTATATAAAATAGAAAGTGAATTTTTTAAACATACACAAAATAAAATATATTATAAATGGAATTAAAATATTTTTTTAAATTTTTGAATGTGTTAAGCCTGAATGTAGAATAATGAAGATAAATTCAAACCTTTACGTGTAATTTTAAATAAGTAGCATAAAAAACTAGTACAACTACTGACCTCTTTTTTATTTAGAATATTTACACCTAACGTTTACAAATTTACACATAACACAATATTATGATGTCCCATAATTTTTGCTTATAATAAGCTTGAAAATAGGCTTCTTCTTTTAATTATCAGATGCATACGTGTACGGTTCATTCAACTTAAATAAATATTCACATAAATAAGTACTCACTGAGAAAGTACTTTTAAATAAAGGCGATAAATAGACGACTTTTTACGATTTTCGTGATTGTAAATGCTTAATCAGTAAACCTAATTGCAATTTTAGTACGTTAGGATACCTCACTTCTTCGGGCCATAGCATAAATTGAGTTAAGTAGATAACTTGTACTTATCGTATGCATATGAATTGTTTACAAAGACAGGCCAGCGTTCATACAGATTTGCCCATGATTCTTTATTAACATACGTAAATAAATCTAACTGAAATTATTAAAATCATACCGAACGCAGGTAAGAGCCGGCGGCCGCTTTAAAATATTTCATGCCATAAATCTGCGATGTTATATTTTTAAGATGGTTTAATTTTCTTCTTAGTCAGAATGATACATTGTTGTCGACTAGTGTGACTTTTTGTCCGACCACTCTTTTCATAGTTTCATGTATACACGGAAGAGTTTTACTGTGCCTTCTTTTTGACAAGAATTATATTTTGACAAGGATTTACACAAGGGATTTGATTATGGGTAATAAATAGACATAATGACGTTGGATCATATATATATATATATATGTATATATATATATATATATATATATATATATATATATATATATATATATATATATATAATATTCTGATGAAATCCAGCTCAGGTGATTGAGCAGTTATATACAGTAAGAAAGTTCAGATTTAGGTGTCGATGTAACAAAAAGTTGATGACTAAGCAAGCATAGGTAGTTGCCAGTACAAAGGGCGAGAGCTTTTCCAATAAATTAAGGGAAAAATCTTGCCATTCAACAATCGTAAAATAAATTTCGAAAATATTATTTAATATTATGGCTGTCATTTTGCTTTTACACGACGTCATAAATTATGGTATTCTGGCCAGAGTATAATAAGGTTTATATCATAATTTCACTGATCAAAATCTATTCTACTGTTCGGTCTGTACGACATAATAAAGATATATATATACACAAATTGGCATACATACGTACATAAATGAATTCTAAGAAAATACCGTAAAATATAAATATTGGTGAGTCATCAGCAATGAATGACATCCTACTGAAAATCGGTAAAATATTTTATATGTCTAGTAACTGATAATTTTACTACTTTATTTCAACTTGTCACTGGTATAAGAAATTTAAATGCATCATTTTAATATTTCCATTTATGCATATCATTTTTATGTCACAGAAAAAATTCAATCCTGCAAACTTTTGTCAAGCCTATCAAAATTCAAATATTTTTATAGGCTTGACAAAATATTTGAATTTTGATAGGCTTGACAAAAGCACATAACATTTACTAATGATTCCATTTGTTTATACTTTTTTACCTTTAGTTTATTTCTTTTATTTGTTGTATTTTTTTACTTTTAGGGTGGTTTAATTACCAAACGTATCTGTGTATATTATACTCGTTTTATTACTTAATGAAAATAAAACGATCAAAATTACTGAAGATTTAAATCTATGAGATCTTTGGCTTTTTCTCTTAAAGTTTCACCTAAATTTAGAATACAGATTTCTCAAACTCCAACCTACTACTCCTACTCCAGCCTACTACTCCAGCAATCTTCTTAGGAAAGATAGGCGTTTTTCTTCGTCTTACACTATTTTAACTAAGTTTTTGACAACTTCATCGTATAAAACTAAATAAAATGCAGTTTTATCTAGAGACCAGGTAATCCATCAATCATATTGTTAAATCTATTGGACAGTTTTCAAAATTACTTTGAACTAACAAATTAGCAAACTTTACTTCTCTATTATATTGTTATAGATAAAGCAAAATAATTTGTAAACCAACTATTACTTAGCTTAGTATATTTTCAAGGTCAATATGACATTGATAATTAGAAATGCGGCTTTCATATGATGTAATTAAGACATTTCATATAAAATAAATATTAGATTCGTTATATCATTATATTTTCAGGTTTATATATTTTTAACTTAACCAATTAATAAAAAAAATTTAATGAAAAATCACGGTAACTCTAACTGCATTGTTACACAGACATTTGTATACATTAAATAAACATTTAGTTCAGAGTATTGTAAACTGAAAGAAAGTAAACAGAGTATTGTATTGTAAACTGAAAGAAAATAAAATGTTAATGCAATGCAGTTTAATTTTCAGATCGCAAACGTAAAAAGACGAAATAATTTTAACCGATTAGATAATTTACGAATATTTGAAAATAAGATTAAATTTTGTCTTAGTTTGGATGACAAGGACTGGTACTTTCAAAAATAAATTTAAAAATATTTTCTCTAGTCTTTTATTGAATTGTTATTATAATTATTATAACGTAACATAGGGACAATTTAAAATTCCATAAAATTATATGGATTCCATTTTTTACTGTCCATTTTTGGAGTTTCATACCTCAAAGGGAAAAAGGGACACTTATAGGATCACTTCGTTGTCCGTCTATCTGTTTGTCTGCCTGTCTGTCTGTCCAGACTCTTTTCCTCAGGAACCCGTTGAGGTGTCAATTTGAGAATAATACAAATACTTAGGTCTACGATCCCTTGGAGTAAAAACTAAGCTCCTAAGTCAACGCAATAAAAAGAAACCTAAAAATATGGCCACTTATGCTGCAACTCGTAATTAATTGAGTTGAAACTCGCAAATCAATCAAAACCTATAGGGTACTTCCCGAAATTTGGTAAAAAGCAAGGTCTCACAGCACATATAAAGAAAAAATCCGAAAATCGTTGATTTGTGATACATAAAAAATACTTTTTAAATATACGCATGTGAAAGATATAGTAGGGAATACGTTTTTGTTTTAAAAGATTAAAATTTTGTAAATAACTTAATGGTAGACTGGAAGAGATTGCTCATGTAACAATAAGTCCGCTTCATATACTATATAAAAAAATTAATAAAAACAAATATATAAACCGAAATAAATTTCCGTGCCTGATTTTTTCATTGTATTAGTATTACATCTTAACAGTATAAAGAAATATATAAAAAATTTATAATATAGATGTAGAATTGGTATTGGTAAAAAATATTGTTTTCAATTTTATTATAGGGTCAATATGAAGTAAATAAGTTAATTTTGTTCGTGCTTCCAAAACAGTTGTTGCCAATAGTTAAACGAAGAAAGACTTGGGGCCGCTGTTATTAGTAAATCGAGAACTTTATCCCACTAATGGCCAAAAAACGTTGCACTTGAAGCTTCGAAAATGGTCGAAGTCAAACGTCGTAAATGTTTGCGGGGCGTCACGTTTCACGGTTTCGGCATCCTGGTAGTGACGGCTGCTTTATAGAGATTACGAAATCGTAAAATCTGGCGAAGAGCGCAATTCGGCGCGAACCAGTCTTAGAGGATTTAGTCGTGAAAGATCTAAATCCACTGTATTGGCCAAATTAAGGGGCTCGAACAGTGAGAGACGCGGATTACTGTCGAAGAATACATTCAGTGCGTTGGCGTTGTTCGCAGTTGATTTAAAACCATCGTTCATATATAAATTATGATGTCTTCTAATATGCGTTGCTTTTATTATTATAAAATTATTCTTTGTAAATAATACGTAATTATATGATGTATTGATTGTGATCATTCCAGAGAAACGAAAAATAAAGATTTTCATTACTGATTGGGTATAAAAAACAATTTTCGAAAAAATAATATCAGCTATAGTCATATATAGTCGAAGCAAAAAACATTCCTCGGTTTTTTTTATCTCGGCCCGATCCCTTGGTAGCTTTAAAGTGAAAAAAATCTTTGAAGATGTTTGTCTTCTTATCCTTATTTACGCAGATTTTTACCATCTCCTTATTCTTTATATTTTTAAAAAAAAGTAAAGATTTTAATTACTGATTGGGAATAAAAAAAAATTATGAAAAAATAATATCAGCTATATTCATCTATAGTCGAAACAAAAAACATTCCTCGGTTTTTTTTATCTCGACCCTATCCCTTGCCACCTTTAAAGTGAAAAGTCTGAAGATCTTTGTCTTCTTAACCTTATTTATGGAAATTTTTACCATCTCCTTATTCTTCATAATTTTGGAATTAATGTTTCAGTTTTGTTCAAAGTATTGCAGATATGTGTGAGCTGTAAATATCAAATAAGTTTCAATAGAATTGTAAACCCGTAAATAATACCATACTTGACTAACTTAGTGTGGCTAATATTGACCGTAGCTTCAACGATATTGTAGTAAAAAAATTTGAGTAATCTTTTTTGTTCAAAGAAAGAGGTGTATATTTCAATCAAATCAGTTATAAGGCTACAAGTTAGCTATTATTCTGAACACAACTTGCCAGACCTCACTTAATATTTTTTAATATGTTTTGTAGTACGTTGCACGATTTATGCGATGGCAGTTTTATTTAAATTACCTTGCAATAATTAACCGACAAATTTTCAATTTTAAGTAGGATATATCTCACTACTTTTACAATTTAAAAGAATAATAATGTATCCAATTTATTGCACACTTGCGTAATTTTTTTGGCTTTATACTTTACTGGTTAGCTCTTGAAGATGAGCGCGTAATTATTTATAGCCCGTACATTGATCTAGTATCTATTTTATCTATATGGTAAATTAATATACAGGCTATTAATAATGATGCTTCATTGAAATATGTTTCACCGTTAAATAGTAAGCGCGAACGCATGCAGTTTTTCGTGGACGTGCGTATTTTTTAACGTATGTGTTTAAGCGAAATTATTTATAGTGAAAGAAAGTGAGAAAATGAAAGCGGGATTATTTATAGTTTTTAGATTAATATAAGTGCTATAAATAATTGTGCTTAATTGAAATTTATTACGTTCTTTAATCGTGAAGGAAAGACAAACAAAATATATGAAGTGACTTCATGTAATGCTATGCAATGCTTTTCGTATATTAGTAGGGAGAGTCTTAGACTTGTACCTAGTCAATACACTTAGGAAGAACATACTAAAAAGAAACACTGTGTCCGCTTTTAGGATACTCATAATTTTTGAACGAAACTATATTGTTGCGTTCGGTCTTTTGTCTGTCAATCTGACTACCATCTTCTTATTGTAGACTATAAACTCTATATGCAAAAAGTGGTACAGCTTTCGTAAAATAATAACTCCACACCACAACCGAATTAGAATTTGACAAACAATTTAGAGAATCCAATACACCTTTAAAATTATGTTTTAAGAAGAGTTTCCCGAAAATATTTTAACATTTAATGTCATATCCATCCCAGTTCACACCTACCCTTGAACTAAATGTGAAAATTCATATAATTGGCCTATTTTGGACTTACGACAATATATTACATGTGTCATATTTCATATTACTGAAGATAAACTATAAAACATAAACTAAGTGAGATTAATATGTACTGAAAAATAGTAGTATCGGTAAATCTTTACCTGTAATAAAATTGTGATAGAGTAAATTCTTCACACGAACAATATTTTAAAACATATGATCGATTTAGCGTATAGAATAATAGCAGAAGTGAGAAAACCTGTTTTCAAAATTGTTATCTGCCTTTGTGTTAATTTGTTCTTCATACACACGAAAGGTACTGCACAGAATTTGATTAAATTTGTTATGGTAATAGTTCATACCCTTGAGCAACATATCGAGTACTTTTTACCTAAATATTACAGATTAAAAAACCCTGATTTGGTGAATATTTCGATACAATACAGTCAACGCTACCTATTAGCATTTTTAGTGTACTTTATGCTCATGGATTTCTGAAAGAAAAAAAAATTAATAAAAAAAATTCGTAATAACTTTTGTCACGCGAGCAAAGCCGCATCGACGTAGCTAGTAGTTTAATAAAAATGCTATGTACCCTTAAATATTTATACTTTGATAAGCATTTAGTGTGCACTAAAACCTCTACTCGAATATAACAGGTTTTATTACACAGATGTCCCGTGAATTTAGAATTGCCTCTCGAGACTTATATGAAATCAGAATGTAATAAGAGTTATTAATTTATAATCTTATGTCTGAAAAAGTAATTGCGTTCGTCTTCAAAGTTATCTTTTTTATATAAAATAGTTATTTTTATCAGTCTAACATATTATAATATATTCATGCGATCATAAGCCCAAAAATAATGGTAACAGTTGTTCTTCAAATATGTTATGAATGCTAGCCGGAAATGATAGCTAATATTTTATGATTCCGATAACAGAAATGTTACGATACGCCATTTAAAAAAATATAGTGATTAATGGATAATTTGGTTTATCGTTTTTCAAGTTAAATGATGAATTTCTGTTTTAACTTTTAAAAATTAAAAAATTAGAATTAAAGGTTGTGTTATATTCGTAGTCATAATGAAGTTTAGTGTTTTTATTAGTATTATATAGTCTAATGGTAAAAGCTGAACAGTTATAATTTCTCTCCCGTTTTTTTGTCCGTCTCTTGTCACACATTACAACTCTCTCAATTTAAAACCGATTGCGTAGAAAAGAATACAGGATTATTATTGAGTTATGTGGATGTAGAAATCCTTAAAAGAAGTGTCACTGTAGAGTTTTTTTATACACAATAGAAAATATCAAGCTGTTTTTTCTGACATTTCCTTCCAAAGCCTCCAAAATATTTTAAAGGTTTTATGTGTTACATGTTTTACAAGGAGTATCACCCATCTTTTACTTTTCAGTTATTTAAATTTATGTAGACCAATTTGATATAGGCAAAGACAAGATAAGTGTTTTATATTTATTTCTTTTATTTTTGGTTTCTTTTATATACTTTCTTATTATATATTTTTTTAAATTTTTTCTTTGCATATATAAATAAGTTTTTCAAACCATCAAATAACGTAAATTTGCATATCTGGGGCATAGGCTTAAGCATGACAAATATGAGCACTTGCATATAATAATGGTAAGAAAAGTTGCTGGGAGAAAGAAAGCTGGTCATAAAAGACTGTTGTGTAATTCGGGAAAGGACAGGGATTACGAGTGTCATCGAACTCTTCCGCTTTTCCAAGGACAAGACCAGGTAAGCAGAGCTGACTTCCGACTTCCACTTGTTGGAAGAACACCCTTAGAAGAAGAATATATAGACAACACAGTTATTTGTCTTACACTTTCATATATTAGGTTTTATATTTATAAACAGCTTAAAAGAAATACTATATACGCTTACACGTTCAAACTTTTACATGTACCTAAATTTGAGCACAATCGTCTGCTCCTAGTGCTAATACTACTCGTTCTTAAAAACTTTGTTTAATTTTAAATAAATACATAAAATAATAGCGTCTAATTTTATCTTTTCAAAAACAACAATTACATCTATGAAGGAAAACAATAAAATTTTAATAAACCATCCCAATATATTACTGACCCTTTAAATTTAAATCTGATAATATCAGTTAGTTTACAGTAATGACCCAATGTGATTAATTAATAATTATATAATAGTACTAAACTAGCTTCTTGTAATAATATTAAACAACTTCAACATTACCCCAATAAGAACAAAGCAAATCCACAATTCTCCGAAGAAATTCATTGGCCACTATACTACTGCTGCCACGGCCAATAGCACCCGGGGTTTATGTGGCATTTCTTTAACGGACATTAAGTTTCAAACAATGAGTGAGTGGACTCATTGTACAAAAGGCAGGTCCGGTACAGTCTTAACTTCGACTTTACGGTCATTCAAATGGACTTCGGCTCGGCCGGCGGCTATAAATCACGTTCAAAGGTTAACACCGAAGCTTTGGGCCATGGACGTAAACTGGAGTAGCGTTATTGGCAATCTTAAACGAACTGAATGAACTGAGAGAATGGAGACTGGGAAGGACCGTTATATTATTTTTATTGTGTATTATTACGAAATGAAGGCATGCGCATGGTGAAGAAACCTTATTTTGTCAGGTTGCGGTATAAAAAAATTAATTCTTTTAATTTCGACTTACCCAACAAACCGTCTGCCAAAAGCGTATAGTTTTCAATCGATGGATACGAAATTTGGCAAATGGGTGTTTCATATAAAGATCACAATTAATACGTCGTAAAATATTAAAAAAAGTAATGTCCTGCTCCATACATAAATCACCAAATCAATTCTTTTTTTCCCTCATACCGTGGAGCAAAATATCATGGAATAGATCTTTTAAAATTAAATAATGTTTTTATTTATCACTTTTTATTTTTCAGCGCTGTTTGCGAAATATTAAGCTTGAGAATGAAAGGACATATCTTGATGACATTTCAAATATATAGTTACTATTTCACGTTGGATACAATGAAGAGCTTGAGCTGGATCATGACGTACAATAGATAACTCATTTATTCAAATCGTATTATCCGCTCTGGATCTAGCTAGTAACGACGTTAAATTCAAAAACGTTGCTCGATAGATCATGCATGGATAACACGAGTTATCGGGCGTCATGATGCGGCTCAAGCTCTCCATCGTATCCAACGTGAAATAATGAATATTCGAAACGTCATCACGATAGATATCAAATTATAGATCTTGATGACGGATTTCAAAAACATTTAACATTTAATAAAAACGTTGCTGAAAAACTTTCCAAGCAACATAGGTCTTGACTTCAGATTATTCGGTAATATTTGAATTAAACATCTGGTTAAGAACTTCAATTGTTATTTAGTATTCCGTAATAAATACCAAGAAAATTTAAAAAAAATTGTTTGTTCCACTAATGCTCCTGTATGAAGTTCCAAAGCTACTTCAATAATATGTAAGTTTCGTACGAAAACGTTCAATATAAGCACAACTAAAAAAACTACCCGAATCCTGAATATAAGCACGACTAAAAAAAATACCTGAATCCATTACGAAAGGTATCAAATAAATTATTTTAGAAAACAAGTAGAAAAATGTCGTAATAAAATACACGGAAAAAATTATAAATTTGTGACTAAATTTGTTTTTTAAATAAAATAAAACTAAATTTGTTGCTTTTGTAAACTTCTTCTTTCTAATATTCTTTTCTTCTTTGTCGGAATTTTTCTTGTGACGAGGCATAACTTCTTTTTTTTACCGGTTTAATTGTTTTTTCATAATTTTTATAAGTTTTAGAATATTGTTGTCACAATCTTTTTTGTTATTTATGTGATAAGACTTATGTAATTTTTTGAGTTATCTTGGAATATAATACTTACTAAAACCAAACTTTAACTCATCTTTATATTACAATAACAATAATATATCGATATATTTGTTATCGTAAACCGTAAATATAAATTTACTAAGCAATAACCAAAGTATATATATATATATATATATATATATATATATATATATATATATATATATATATATATTAAACGTAAATAGTGGATAAATTACAAATAAATAAGACACATTTATACAGTATAAATAATGTCATTTACTTTCTACAAGATTCGAATGTAAATCCAGAATATGATTTGTTAAAGTGACCAGGCAGTAAAATGGAATAGGAGGACATTGCATTAAATAACATATTGATAGCAAGTCGAATAACTATCCTAAAATATATAGAAAGACAGATTCTAAAAAGATTCCGCCCTTGTAAACCGGCAGCCTCCATTATGGGCGCGTTTGTATGATGTCACCGAGTAGTTATCGTGGGGTTGATTTGCTAGCGGAGATATTTATCTACTCTGTTTTAGTATATATTATTACACACGTATATAGACTGTGTATTTAGGAGTTTATAATTAAATTGTTAGATTATTTTCCTTTTTATACTTTCCACAATATAAAGTTAGTCGTATTTTATTTTCTAAGTTTGTTCATAAAGAAAACGATTTCCTTAGATAAGTATCAAATATATTAGATTTTTAACTAGTTCGACAAATTTAAGATATGTATTCATCATATTAGAAGTTTTCAAGCCAATTTTATAGTCAAAAATTAGGAGAAATTTATAGATGAGAGAAAAATTTGAAAAAATTTATAAATTTAATCTTTCTGCACTCCTTCTTAATACAATCTTCAACTATGCCAAATGTCACACTTCTCCGTGTGCGCAATTTGCTTAAAAAGGGGGTAGAAAGCGTCTTAACGTATTAATATATATATATATATGTATAGTGTTTCTAAATTATTTTTTTTCTTAATTGCTTGCAACATACATATATTGAAATCTAAAATTTGTCATTTAATAAAACTTTAAAATACGTTTAAAGAGGTTTATTTTCTAATTAAAATATGATTTTGCGCAAAAAGTAATTTAAATTCATGGGCATAGTATTGTTCTTCAATTTGTAAATAATAAATGCAAATATGTATAAATTGTAATTTATTTAGAAGTGAATTTAAATCCCTTATTGTAGTATACCATTTTAAAAATAATTTAATGAAGCGAAAATATTTTTCCAAGAAGCTTCAATATATCAGTAAAGTGAAACGAGAATTTTACCATTTTAATGACATGTACGTTCACAGAAAAACCTTTTTAACAATAGATTCAACGACTATTAATATATAAGCTATAAAATAAGTACATAATGTTGAAAATTAAGGCACTTGAAGTGTTATAATTTTCGTCAGAAGCAAAGCATGTAGAATGTATCTGAATTATAAATCATTTATTTTAACAATACATTTCATTGACAATAAATTTCTATATTTTTTACCAGTTTTACACATGAAATTTACTTTATTTTTTGCTTATATTTCTTGACGAGAAATCAGCACAATCAAAACAAACTTATTTATCAAAATAAATAAATAAAGAAATTTTAGATTTAACATATTTAATTTTCACATAACCTTCACTAAAGACATCGCCCGGTGAAGGTTGCAGAGAGCTCTTTACATAGATTCCGCAAGGTTGAGAGCTCTCGACATTGATTACATTTATGAAAATAAACGCAAATATTTCACATATTTAATTTTCACATAACCTTAACTAAAGACATCGCCCGGTGAAGGTTGCAGAGAGCTCTTTACATAGATTACGCAAGGTTGAGAGCTCTCGACATTGATTACATTTATGAAAATAAACGCAAATATTTCACATATTTAATTTTCACATAACCTTAACTAAAGACATCGCCCGGTGAAGGTTGCAGAGAGCTCTTTACATAGATTCCGCAAGGTTGAGCGCTCTCGACATTGATTACATTTATGAAAATAAACGCAAATATTTCACATATTTAATTTTCACATAACCTTAACTAAAGACATCGCCCGGTGAAGGTTGCAGAGAGCTCTTTACATAGATTACGCAAGGTTGAGAGCTCTCGACATTGATTACATTTATAGTAAAGCAAAATATTATAATATAGAAATTATGGTAATTTAATATTTATTCACCGCCTTTTTTTTTTTTAATTACAATTTGTTGATACAAACTGTTAATTCATATACATTTAAAATTTGATGCGTTTCGTTAAAAAAAATATATATGAAGCAAAATGTACATAACTATAATGGTTTTAACATTTTCGTTCAATTAATGATATAAATTGCTTGAAGCTTTGTTTTCATTCAATTAATAATTTTTCATTCAATGAACAAATGAAACTAGAATGACCAACCGACTGAGTAATTGAACATCGTGAAATAATCACGAATTTCGATATAATTCGGCTGGAAGTTGATCACGTTATTAAGAAGAGATACACTGTGACTACATAAGAGAAGATTGTCCGTATCATTAGTGGAAAATATGAGCGTCTTCTAAAAATAGTTACTAACCACCATAACAGTAATGCAAGAATTAAATTAATTGTAATAGTAATCACTATTTTATAATATATATATATATATACATATATATATATATATATATATATATATATATATATATATATATATATATATATATAAAGGTTGCAAAACTCTAATAACTAAGAGTGATAACTATTAGTAAAAAGCTTAACAAAAAAAGAAAAAAATATTTCTATTACAGATATATTTGGCCAGTTTCAAACAAGTGAAAAACATTATTTCATCAGCATGTAGAAAATAGGTTACTACTTTAAAATAAAAAAAAATAAAGATTAGGGTTGGCTGAATAGCCGGCACCTCAAATTACGTTTTATTAATGTAATATAGGTTTATAAGGGGTCGTACATTGCGGAAAAGCTGCTATCATTATATACCACATTTTATATAGGTATATAAAATAGGACTCAATGTCTACAATTATTTCTCACCTTTACCCAGCTTTCGGACTTAATGTTGAATGACACCTAACTGTGACCTAGATTTCGACCTCATTTGAATAATTTACTGTCGTCAAGCTTTTCGTAATGACAGGTTGATTTCTAACGATATATATGTACGTGTTTATTTAAAATTAAGATTTTACCACGAGTCCGCCTATGATATTTATACTATATTTGAATATTGTTTGTAATTAAATAACTACATATTATATACCATAAAAGACTTCAGTTAAACATGAACAATTGGAATTAAATATTTGTGGAAACCAGTGACTTTATATACAATACATGAATATTACTTCCACAAAACGATTAAAAACCAATACGTAAATGATGCGTAAAAACATTTTCAACTAATTTCTTTAAAAACAATTTTATTGTACACGTATGTCCCGTTTGTAAAAGTACCCGTTTGTAAAATATAAATTTTGCGAATAAATTCCAACCAGCGAATCAATATATGATTCACAAGATGTATAAACGACGAAAAAATGAACCAATTGTTTTATTTAAATACTAAATATATGTATGTATAAATATTTGTACATTTTATTGTGTAATAGCCTGTTAAATACCGATTTCAATTACTTCATAAATTTGCTTAATTATAAAACTCATTGAACAAAAAGCAAACTATTCCCTTCAAATTGCTTCAAAACTTTAGTCCATTCGTTAAAACTTAGTCAGTATCGCTTAGCCTTCAAGTTTCTCCCATTTATTCTTTAGATAGATTTGAGTTTTACATTCCCAAGTTTTAACCAACATTTATTCTTTAGTACTGAGTCTCCCAAAGTTTCAATTGAAAACGAAAAGCTTTTGTAGAAACGAAAAGCGCTGCCGTCGCAAGATATACTATATGTGAATGAAATCATTATCGTAATATGTGCTTTTACAACTATCTCAATTAAATATAATTAGGTTTACTCGTGAAATGGTTCATTATTACTTAATTACGGTTTTGAGAGTGTATTTTCCCTCATCATAAAATAAAATCTGCATTTTATAATGGATGCCGGCACATGTTGGAATTTCGGGAAATGAGGCAGCTGATAAGGTTGCATAAGAAGCTCGTGATCTTATTGATTTTAATAATACTGCAACTATCTTTGATGATGTAAATGCTTATGCATATTACTGTTTACCAAAAAAGGCTATAAAAAAGACTATTAAATATGTGAAATTAACGAAGATCGTGCGCTCATCAAGACCATCACAAGACTTAGAACTGGGCACTTATAAGGCATGAAAATCCATCCTGATGGTACTAGAACCTATCATACTTGTAATAACTGTGACGTCCCCCCAACCCGTCCTGCGATTTTGAGATCTCTGTTTGATCTAGGAGAATTTCTTTTTAGTGGACAGCTCTACTCTATAAATACCATCACCATCGCCAAATGTGTCATTTCTGTGCATGGATATTTGAAGCTGCTTCTTCATATCATGTGGACACGACACCAACCAAGCAACCAAGAATATATTTTCAGTTTAATTAGTTTAATTATTACTTACTTGTGCTTTTCAAAACTACCTTCAACGCTAATTGTTTTCTAAAGTAAATATAGCGGTTATTAAAAAAGCTATGAAATTGTTAATATTCATTCGTTGGTTAAAGTGTCAACATGTTTTTATACAAAATTTTTAAAGCATATATAATAATATAAAATAACTGGGTATATATTTGCAGTTTCGTTTTTAAGTCACATATAAATCATTGAACCATTTTTTTCGGAAATATCAATTTTTACCTCGAGTCTGGTTTAATATGAGAGTTTTTGTTTAAGTTAATATAAATATTAATTTCAAGTAAGCGTAAAACATTAATAACTTTTGGAATATATATAATTGTATAAATATTTATAAGTGTAACTCTGTGTCGCAGTTTATATGGATTTAACATTTTTTTTCGGAGAGGAGCTCATTTTGCAAACAAAGAGTTTACAAATCTGAAATGCATTCCATAGATTAAATGTAAAAATTTCCAGTCAAATATATAAAAAAACAAGTATAAAAAATATGATGGGAGCCAGCTGTACATATGACAAATTTATTTTAGGAAATTAGATACCCAATACGTAATTTAAATACCCCAATACATAACATTCAACATAGTTATGTAATAAATAAAATAGGGAAATAATTAAAATATGTTTTTCCTATTAGTTATATAAGTAACTCACCCCGGTTTTGAATGGGCAAGCAGTGAAAGGCCGCGCGTGTAATGTTGGCTATTTAAATACCGTCGTAACTTGTAAAATATTCGTTCGAAAGCTACCGTATACAAGGAAAATTTTATCCATATAAGTCGAGGAAAATCACTATAAAATTTAATTTGAAGTATTAAGAAAGCTTTGCATAATAACCTTCAGAAAATTGAGATGAAAAATTGTGGATTTTAGTTAACAATATATGTGATATTATTCGAACTTTGACTATTGTAGAACTTTTTACAAATAGTAACGTATATATATATACCCATACCTAATTTCTATGTATTTCTAAAGATTTATGCAGCGCAAGCTAAGACTTCTTTAAAGAAAGTTTTTGAGATTTTACCGACAGTCATCGTCACAAGTCGTCTAATTTTCACAAAAAAAATCTTTTATTATTTATTTAACGTTTCATCACAAATCAATCTATTCGTAAATGAAAACAAGAATAAAACGTTCCAGTAATTTTTGAGAAAATTCAGTAGTTACGGTCCGTATACATACAAAATGACAGATGCAGTGAGATACTTTGTTTTTTAATGTACGTATATGTTTGTAATATACGTGTATGTGTCTTGTATTGAAACTTGTAAGAAATATTCTACTAAAAAAAATGATTTTACCTTCCTCCTTATAATCCACACGTATATATTGTACTTTTATTTCATAACTGGCATGGTACGTATTTTTAACATCGTCACATTTATTTTCCTAATTTACACGACATATCGTAACGAAAAAATTACTTAATATTACTTCGTGCTTTACTTTTCAATATGTTTTTGATTATAATTTTTTGAACACTTAGAAATTTATTGTTCTAAAACATACACATATACACATAGAGTGTTAAATTCAAAATCCTACCTAACGAGTAGAAAAATGACCCTTTCCCTGTGAAAAATCAATATTACTACATGTATTTATTTGCATGTGTAAATAATGCTTATATTTATGTGTATATCTTGTATATCGTATATGTGTATATTTTGTATATGTATGTATAATCTTGGTACAAACAATTATGTATCGGTGCTAGCTAACTATATCGATTATATTTTTTATAAGCACTCGTGTAGCTACGCTCTTTTTCTCTTCTTAATAAAATAATATCTTAATTAATCAATAAATACTTCTGCCATATACATTATCATATAGGCTTGTTTAAACAGAATTTAAATTTTATCTCGTTATATAAAAAACGTAGATACTAGTAAAGAAGTAACATCATGTACCAGTAACTTCGGAAGTTCTGCGATTAAGTTTATACCACTTGCTCTGAATCATAATTTATTACAATTAAACGATATGAGATAAAGATAAAGTTTGAAGCTAAAATAATATTTAGTACTATACCAGCTGCGGTTTACTGCTGTCGGAGCCTCTGAAACTCGTTCAGAACCATAATACTAACCTGAAAAGAAGAAGAAAATTATGTTAGGTAGCCATTATATGGAGATTAAGCTAAATATTTGAACACAGGAAGACCTATAGAGATATTCGAAAATTTCTCTCGGAAATATTTTAAACTGTTTCCAGAAAGCAAAAATTATTTTATTGTTTAAAAAAATGTGTTTATTTTTTCAGTAGCTTTTGTTATTCTGTCTAATAAGTAAATTTAATAACTTCTAGTGAAGTTTGAAGGCTTTGAAATAAAAAAAATGGACATGAAATGGTCTTACATCTCTCAATTTTATCAATAGGATAGTTGTTTGAAAAACTTTCTGAATAATACGCATACACTACTCAATGTTCTTAGTAATCATACATATTACTTGCTATCTTTTAAAGTTAAAGCCTTTTATTACAGTTTTTTAGTCTTATTGCAACTTGTTTAGCTATTCGGTATATGCCTTAAAATTGCAAGGATAAAAATTTATATTTATGCTATTTATTTTAAATAAATTTTTCTTTCTCTAAAATCTGTTAATACGACGTTACTTAAATTAGAGTTTCCTTGCAAATTATATAAACAAAAATTATTATAACTGAAAATTTGTTAGGAGAGCATTAAAATTCAGGGAAATTAATTAGTCAAAAAAATAAATTTTTCTTTCTCTAAAATCTGTTAATGCGACGTTACTTAAATTAGAGTTTCCTTGCAAATTATATAAACAAAAATTATTATAACTGAAAATTTGTTAGGAGAGCATTAAAATTCAGGGAAATTAATTAGTCAAAAATATATATACGTTACTAAACACAATTTTTAACTAATATTTCAAAATAAATAACTAATCTGTCCCTACCTTATAATTTAAAATCATACAGCTAGCCATATCAAAATATTTTCCACCATTTCCCTGAGTGTACTCAACAATGCACAAACGACTACTTTTTGAATTGATACTAGTTGCAAAAAAGTATAACAAAAGTACACCAATCCCTATTATTATTTCGCGGAAATTAAATCAAAATTACATAATCGAAAATTTAAATTTATGGACAATTTTGTCTAAGCTACTTTATTTCCAGGACTAATAAATAATAACTACGTATGTTGTAAATATAAAGGTGTTTTTGTTTGTTTGTGTGTTACAACCAAGCAACGAATAGCTACTTAATTCGGTAAATTCAAGGACCGTGTAACCAAATAAAATATGAAATATTAACCTTGGCCTTGACCGCGACGAACACTAATACCACGAAAACTATTTTTAGATATTTCGTATGTCTAAAATATCTCTCATAGTTGAGGTTTAAAAATGAATACATTGGTAATTTTTAACCAAAAAATAGCAGAATACCTGTAGCACAAACAGAGTGAGTATAAAAATTCTATAACACATATTTATAAAAATCGGCTAAAAGTTTAAAGTAGAGATGTGATGTTAAATTATATGTGATATAGATGTGATGATAAAGTATATGATAGACGTGACATGTTATATGATAAAGAAATGTGATACAGATGAGATATTACATGATAGAGACGTGAATTTAAAATAGAGATGTATTAAAATACCTTTTTGAAGTAGAGATGTATTACAATAGTCGGATTGGATCAGGAATAAAACTTGTTACTCTAATTGCGTATCTGCACATGCAAAAGTAAGTAAAATCATATAATAAGCTATTTTAATATGTTTTATTCTAATTGATTATATTTTATATCTGACTTAGAAATTTTGAAGTCGGTATTACAAATTTAATAGTAAAACAAATTTACTACTACAACATATCGATATAATGTTTATATTAAATCGATAAAAAGATTAAAATTATTTATAGCAAAGTATTACAACAGTCTCATTGTAAAAATCTGGTATATAATCTAGTAATCAAGAGTTTTAATATCTACTCATTCTAATTAGTACAAAGTACTAGATTATAATCTTTGAATATCTGAATTTTAGTTCTATTTTGCTGTATTTATATCATTGACTGTGTATATAGAGTACATTTACTCACATCACTCTACAGTCGAACTTTTTATAAAACTGTCAACACCTTATATTTCTGTATTATTTTGTACTTGCTAGCTTTCAACTTAATTTCAGTACTTAGGTAATAATACAATCAACATTGCAATTATTTGTGCCTCTGTAATAGTCCATTCTAAAAATTTCAGTATTATATATCAGTAACTTAGTGTTAAATTTAATTATGTAAATGTAACAATACAGCTGTAAGTATACAGCTCTATCATCCTCCATTATGATATTTTCTCAAGCATATAGGTTTAAATAATTCAATAAATGCTACCTGCGTACACAGATTCGATAGGCTTCAATGGCCGTACGTTAACACTCTCGGCTAGCGATCACCTGATCTTCCGATACCAATCCCATAAAGGTAACATGGGGATCAAGCGAAACAAAAGACAATGCAAACATGAGACCGTACGCCATTTCTGATGGGCAACGATAAGTACGAATAATCCGAAATTGAAACCCGTGGCGGGTTCAATCTGGACGTTGCGACGCAAGGGTAAGGGCCACACTAGAATATAAGTGATGTAATTTAAATTTAATAAATTTACACATTTAAATTAATATTCATTCCTTGATTTAGAATTTTATTAAATATTAACATAATACGTCTTCAGAAATGTATTTAAATCAGTGAAATTCTTTCATTATTAGCGTATATCATGGTTTAAAATCATATTAAAAAATAAAATTTTCCGGTTGAATACATCGGAATTTAAAAATGAAACAGAATTAACTCTACAAAAAGGAAACCGAATTAATGGAATTAACACTCCTAAGAAAGCAATTTAAATAACTCGTAGATTATGAATTGCTAGTAATATGTAAAAAGATATATTGGTATCTCGAATTAGCTGCCTTCCATGGCAATTGAAGGCAATTTGAATTAAGTCATTTTTGTTCTGAAGATATATAAAGTTTTTTTAATAACACATTTTCCCAAGTTACGTTATGTCACTCTTCCCGATATACAATAGACAAGTAGCCAGAAAGTAATGGCTTGGATAGAATAAGCATTCAAAGTAAGATTATTTCAGACAAATTTTAAACATGGAGTAGATGCTCACAAAGATAATACGCTTGTATTCATTACACAATTCAAGGCAATATACTGATAAATATTGCAACCTGAACCGAAAATATTATGAAATCAAGACTATATCAAAAAGAATAAATAGGAAAATAAGATGAAGCCGAATTATTCTATTCGTTATTGCTGCTCGGAAATATAGTGACATTTCTTAAGGTAAAAATATAGAAGCTATTAGAACTAAGGAAAAATATCTTGTAGACCTCACTGTAGATAAACACCAATACTTTTACTTATATTTTGGTACGAATTGATGGGAATTTTTGGAATAAATTCAAGAGAAAACCTCAGAGCTAACATCATTGTTTGACAGGAGACGTAGATATGTTACTTTGGAAACAGATATATTCATTGATTTGTTAATAACTAACCATTTCTGTTAACTCAATACAATATAATATTTTTTAAATTGTTGATTAACCCTTAATAATCACAAGTAGGTTATGAATTAATCGGATCCGAAAACCTTAAAATCTGGCTTGGTGCCTCTTTAAATTAAGACCTACTTCAATAAAATAAATGCAAGCACTGAATCGTTAACAACTATTTTTTATAACTAGCTCCACGTTTCCTTTTTTGAGAATTTTTGGCTCCCGTTAACAATAACTTGTGACTTTATAGGATTAATCAGACACGAAGATTTTAATATCCGATTTAGTAACTCTTTATATTTACACAATTAAGTATATCAATGGAAGAATAGATTAAATTCGGATTACGATGTGAGTAAAGTTAAAATTCTTTATCTAACAACAAAAAGAGATATATGAAATACATTGGTTTACATACCATTAGCATTCGTCTCATTGGGACTTAAATAGAATTAAGTTTCATTTTTTATTTTAAATTTTAATAACAAAATGAAAATTTACTATTACTTAGATTAAATTCGTTTTAGTTGAGTGATTTAATTTTCAGAATTTGCTACTTGACGACATATATTTCAGTTGTGTTATAATATTCTAAATATAATAATATTATTTCATGTTAAAAATCCTAAAATATCCTGCAAATAAGTTATAGTATAACTACTCTCACTATAACTATATCTCTGAGATAATGGTTTTTATATGAACTTAACCTACACCTTTTCGGAACTTTAAGCTAATGATTGATCATAAATTAATTTTATATTTTGTGTAAAAACAAAGAATGAAAATAAGCAAATAAACATAAAAATTTACATACAAAATTTATTTCTAATGTTATTTTTAATTATATTATTACATAAATGCTAAACATTATATTTCAATAACAACCCACCGTCTGAACACAAGCCCTTCATATTTTTATTGTGCGTAGTGATAAATAGAAATTACTAGTGATACAGTACTCTCACTTAACTTTGAGTCATAATATGTATTTCTAATTAAAAGTAGGTAATATATATTTCCATCATCGGACACTTTTCTATCCTGTCTGACCTTCTATCATGCCGTTCCATCTAGGCTTGTATATAATAATTTCATTACTCGTCCAACGTGGCGTCGGCCTAAGGACGCAGATAGTCCGTTCGGGTTTCAATTACAGACACTCGTTGTTCCACGGCCCGACGCCATTTGCTCTCGTGATTATTTTATGATTGTCAATATAGATTACGTTCCGCTAGACAAACAATGATTGTATTGTTAGTTCGCTAATGCGACGTCAGATGGAAGTGGCGCATGGCGTCAACGATGACATTTGTTTTGACACTTTGTTTCAATTACATTTCGGTTTGATAATGTTGAATCAAAGTTTATTCTGAGTTAATAGGCATATAGCGTACTACTGCTATAGCTGAGTACGCAATTCAGTTTTTCTTGTATTGTTTGTGTACCTGGATTAATGGTACAAATTTTGTGTTTTTTAGTGATGTTATACCTCGCGTTTCGCTTTGTATTCTAATCCTTTACCAGTGATCTAAAGTATGTATCTCTATGCATAATATTTGACATATTTCCGTAAGAAAATGATACGGATAAATTTATATGTTAAGACATATCCACAACTTTTTTTAAAAATATAATTTCTAACTAATATTTTAAAAGTGAAAATCAGTATGGACGCATGTTTGTTACTCTATAATTCAGTAATTTCTGAGTAAATTTACTCATTTGACATACAAATATAATTTAACCTAAATTAATATATAAACTCCTTTTCATCCCGAAATCTTAAGTGGTTCTTGAGGAAAAGCATCTATCTTTTAATATTGTCATTATCTTCCTTCGATTTCATCCTCTCATACCGTATTTTCCGAATTTCCAATTCAAAACGTGACTCCAATATATAAAATGTTCTATATTTTATATCCCGATGACGATGTTAGTACTGAACGCGAACGAATTTTAAACAAAATTATAAGAGTTATAGCATGGATGAAGCATTGCCTGCATTATTGTAGTTCACGCGAACAAACTACGCAATACTTTGTTTTGACGTAAAAACCTCTATTCGCTTGTTATATATATAGTTATAGCAGGTCGAACTTCCTTGTGTTACAAATACAGGTAGACTTCAATCGCTTTTAACTACGAAGCTAATAACGCTTTAACAATGGTTGAGGCCACAACGGATAGAGCATGCCTTTGTTTTGTAGTATTTGTTTTGCTTTTGTTTATAGAACAAAATTATAAGAGTTATAGCATTGTCTGCATTATTGTAGTTCTCGCGAACAAAGTACACAATACTTTATTTTGACATAAAAACTTCTATTCCCTCATTAAGTACAGTTATAGCAGGTCGAACTTTCTTTTGTTACAAAATACAGTCAGACTTCACTCGCTAATATATACTAAACTAATAACGCTTTAACAATGGTTGAGGCTACAACGGATGGAGCATGCCTTTGTTGTGTAGTATTTGTTTTGCTTTTGTTTATAGAACAAAATTATAATAGTTATAGCATTGCCTGCATTATTGTAGTTCTCGCGAACAAATTACACAATACTTTGTTTTGACGTAAAAACCTCTATTCACTCATTAAATACAGTTATAGCAGGTCGAACTTTCTTGTGTTTCAAAATACAGTCAGACTTCACTCCCTAATATATACTAAACTAATAACGCTTTAACAATGGTTGAGGCCACAACGGATGGAGCATGCCTTTGTTGTGTTGTATTTCTTTTGCGTGTGACGTCATTGGAATACATGCACCTGATTTTTGCGAATTAGCATTGAGTAAAGTTATAAATTAGTGTAGGACAAAAACGCGTTTAGCTGGGATATTGATTTGGGTGTCATTATGATGAGCGCTACTAGGACTCAAAGTGAGAAAATAAAAAAAATCGTCTGAACATAAGTAAAAATCGGTATTAAAAGGATAGTTACAATAAAATTAAAATTACCGTCTCATATGTATTGTAAATATGCTCAGAATTATAAAAAATGTAAATCATAGGAAAACTCGCATTGAAAATAATCCAAAAAACCTAAAAAGTCCAGGACCGAGCAAACGCGAGAGCTACGGTAGCGTCGAAAAAAGATTAAAAACCTATCAAGCACTAGTGAAACTCGAACTACAAGGGATCCGTACACATTTAGGTATTTATAAACATTTAATCATAATATTCTTATTAAACTATTCACATTTTAATTTTTTATTAAAATACATTTTAATACTTAAAAGATGTAAATATATACATATATATAGTTTTTTTTTTTTTTTCATATGATAGCGATTATTTTTATGAAATTAGTGATTTCTTTATCTATGCTGTGAGATCGTGTTTCTTGTCAAATTTCGTCATTCTAGGTCAATGGAAAGTAACCCCATAGGTTTTTATTACTTGTTTGCGTTGACTTAGAAGCTTCATTCTTTTACAGCTCCAATGGACTATAGACCTAACTGTTTTGATATTAATTTTAACTTGCGTTCCTAAGAAAATGGGTCTTGGCAGACCGACAGCGACAACGAAGTGATCCTACGGGGTTCTTCCTTCTTGGTATTAAATGACATATTAATACGAATCATTTGTTATCAATTTTATCCCGAAATTTTCACAAAAAATCTACGGAATGTACGAGTACTACACATCTAGATCCACTACTCCCCTTTTTAAAGACAGGGAATTGTTATATATATATATATATATATATATATATATATATATTATATATATATATATATATATATATATATATATATATATATATATATATATATATATTTCCTTCCGGAATTTAATTAACTACTAATCGTATCAAAAGTGTTTAAAATAAAATACAAAATTGTTGTAAGATTTCATTTATAAAGTATATGCATCATCACATATTATATTATCATTATTCTATGATTAGCATTTATTAGGAGATTGACATAAAAATTACCATATTAAAGGGTAAAGCAATATAAATCCAAAATAAACCATACCCTACTAAGTAAATATTATATAAGTGAAAATGGGTCTCATTTCATTAATATTCTCACCATTTAAGCGAGGATGAAAATTCGTGATAGGCACGAATTTTAAACAAAAATAAATTTAAAATATTTGAACCGAGTTTATTCTAAAATAACAGAATCGCCCCATAAGAAGTAATTAAAATTTGCGTAACGAGCATTATTCTTTTAGAATATAGAGAAGCTACACAATAACCGTTAGGCAATTCGATTTATTGCCATTGACCTTTTATCACAATTATGGAAGTTGGAATTAAAATGGAAATCGAAAACAACAAACACGAATTTAATAATTCGTACTTTCTGTAAAGTATCATCAATATAGAATGTAACGATGATGGAGCTGCATGTTGATAATGTAATCAGCTTTTATATTATTTAATATTGTGACACATTTCATTTTCGTCAGATATATGGCATGTTAACATTTCAAGCCAGGAGAGAATATTATCAAACTTCCAAAGAAGTGGAGGACCGTGGTTGTTTAAGTGAAACGATTGTTCGAAAATGATAATTCGATATTATACGTACATAAATGTTACTAGCTAACTGTAGTTATTAATTGATATGATAAATAATATTAAAAACTGTAACTAATAGTGACTTTTAATGTTGTTTCTAAGTGATGTTTTAATTTAAAATCATTTATTTTATTTTAACGTAATTTTTAGTCACAATTAAGTAAAACTATATGATGTAATATTATATCTACTTTATTTGAATTATTAACCACGACCTAGATTTCGTTGTATGATAATATCTTCAGGTAGGCGATTTAAAGGGATCTCTTCAAATTACCTACCCGAAGAGAATCTCTCAGAAGAGAATCTCTACATTTTGCCAACCTGAAGATGTTGTCGTACAACGAAACCTAGGTCGTGGTTAATAATTTAAGTAACGAAAATATAACGTCACATGGTCACGTAGTTTCATTTAGTTGTGAATAAAAATTGAGAAATAACGAATTTCTTCAAAGTTAACGCCAAATATGCTTTATTTTTTTATTTATATTGTACATGTTACTCAGCGATTGGCAGTCAGAAAATGTCTAAAAGTAAAATACAACTCGTAACCATAACAAAAAAAAAACAAAAAAAACTATCTTAATAAACGCGTTTCTGTGTTTAAACACAATCTATTTGATTTTAAAAACAATAACCTGCTTGAAGTTAAAAACAAATGACGGGACACAATCTGCGCGTGGATTTATTTTGCTGGTTTAAAACGTCATGATTTTTTGTAAAAAATACAAGATTTTTCATTTCTTTGATTGACAGTATAATTTTTATCAATATGGCACTTTAGTCTGATACTATGTGGGCTTTTCTCCTTTCGTAAATCAGCCTCATAAAAGAGGTAAATTTGTCTGTTTTCCCATTTTTTTCCTAATCTATCCAAAAACTCTGAATTAATTTCAATGAAATCCTTGTACTAAATATATACTAAATATATATATATATATATACTATAAATATATACTAAAGTCGTTTGAGATGGTTATAGCCTATATATCTTCTTGCTATTTCAAATAACGATAAATCTAAAGGAAGTCATAAAAATACTGCCTGATTTTATTTTCGTTGTAATACCGTAGAAAATATATGAAAATAATATGTGGGAAAACTATTTTATTAACAAAAATGTCGGTTTGTAGAAACTCACTTATTGAGGAACTGATAATGACTTGAAAAATCCTAACTGATTTGAAGAAAAGCAAGGAATTAAGATCGCCTGGAAACTAGGATCGAAAATTTAACACTCGGTGAGGAAAAAATATTCTACTGCTCATCTTTACACCAGATAATTTATTTATTATTTACTACGAATTCCTATTTTAAGCATAAAAAAATATTCTACTACTCACTCTTAACCCAGATAATTTATTTATTACTTACTATAAATTAATATTATAAGCTTAAACAAATGTTCTACTGCTCACTCTTAACCCAGATAATTTATTTATTACTTACTATAAATTAATATTATAAGCTTAAACAAATGTTCTACTGCTCACTCTTAACCCAGATAATTTATTTATTACTTACTATAAATTAATATTATAAGCTTAAACAAATGTTCTACTGCTCACTCTTAACCCAGATAATTTATTTATTACTTAATACGAATTCCTATCACCAAACTGAAGTAAACTTCCCACATCGGGGACCAGTTACTTAATAGATTGTTTATAATTCTAATATTGTACTTAATTAGCATTGATATTGGCCAGTATAATTTCAATACTATTTTTGTGCGTAAACAAGTACCAATATTTTGTACTAACCCAATATGGTTACTCCATGTATTGTATTTATAAGCATATAGGATGGCTCTAATTCCTATTCGGTTTGATGGAAAGTAATTATGACATGTAAAAACGAGCACATCCCAATCTTACGCGAGACCTAATTAAATACGTCATTTAAAGACACATTTAAAGTGAACTCTCTAAAAACTTCTCCATCTAGTCTTGCTTAACACCGGCCATCCCACCGTGCTGAATTTATGACATTTTAATAAAGTTAATGAAAAGCGTGCGGCATTTTCATTTTAATGGTGGACTATCTGTTAACAGGAACATTTATCTGCGTTAAAGCCCTTGAGCCGGCGTGCGCCGCCTCAGATCTCATCGCAGCGGCTTAGCGCGGCCGGCTGCGGGACGACACTAGGAATGTGGTCGCTTTTATCGATTATCGAGCTACTGGAAGGCTTTGACGATGTAAACCGAAGATAACGCACGGTGTGTTAGTGATTGCATGATATAAATTGTTATATTTAGCTTTGAATAATTTATCAGAAAATAAGTTTACAGCGGTCAAAGCCTACTATTGATGTTTGTTTTTTTTTGGAAACAATAAGGATGTTTTCATTACGCTTAAAAAGAAAAACAATTTTGTCAAATTATGGTAAAGCGCAATTTAACTTTAAAACACTCTCAAATCAATTATAAGTGATCTTAACTTGATATAACAAGCAACAATGCGGAAATAAAAATATGTTACTTTTTCTAAAAAATTGCTTTGAAAACAGAAAAAAAATCCAGGTTCGTAATTCTGCAATTCAGAGAAATAAAAAAAAACAAGACGCGAATATCATAGGGCGTTATATGTTCAACGGATGAAAATTCGAACAAAGTATCCTAAGCTTCGTGAAAATATAATCGTGATTTTATTTTATGAGATTTTTTCTGAATTTTATCTGATTTTATTTTATCTAAAAATTATTACGAGAAAATATATGACAGATATTTTTAAGGTTAGATACGTTATTACAAATTGATTCAATTAGTAAAGTTTGATTAGTTTGATTAAAAATGATCAACCATTAGAAAAGAAAAGCGATCTAAATAGACTACGTAATACTACTAAGTAAAAAAAATTAAACGGTGTTTATATTCAATGAGGCAGTGACATAAAATCCTAAATTTTTAATACCGTTCACAACTTTCTCCAAATCATCTTTCCTAGTATATATTCTTGCGTATTTCGATTTGAGTTAAAACATACTTTTAAAGTTTTAAAAAATATTTGTACCACTATTTTAGAATTCACCCAACATGCAAAGAATGAATGACTAATTTTATTAAGTCATTCGTTCTTTGCATGTTGGGTATAGTTATTATAAGTATTTGATATTGCCAGATCAATCAATCTCAAATTAAAAACATATGATCTCTTCTTTTTTTGTAACTTCTAACTATGTAATCAAAACAATAAAAAAGAGTGTTTTAGACCACACGACTGAAGTAAAACTTCAAATTCACAAAATATGAACTTTAAAATGAATTAACAATTTTATTCACTTTAAACGTAGAATATTGAATGTATTGAACAAAATTATAATTTATAAAACTGTTCAAGAACGAAATGAAATTACAAAATAATCAAAAAATCACCGTTCGCGCATGCAAACTCGCGTATATATAAATATATATATATATAAATATATATATATATATATATATATATATATATATATATATATATATTTCATGCACTGGCTATGAGAGGAAGAGAGAAAGAAAATGTGCGCGCGCACTGCTATCTCTTGCTCCTACAGTGTGATACAGACAATAGGCTTGCAATGTGTCTTAGATATACGAAACATCACTGGCTATGAGAGAAAGAGAGAAAGAAAATGTGTGCTCGCACCTCTCTCTCTTGTTCTTACAGTAATATACGAAACGTAATTTTCTCTCTTTCTGTCTTCACTAACTTATATCTCCCTCTCAACCGACCGTTTGCCTCGCCCGATCACGCTTTTCGTAACGCTCTCGTCACGTATTAACCAGCTCACTCCCCAAGTCAAGCGTGCGTAAAGAAGTTTTACTTCAAAAACTGAAACCTAAATCAAATACAAGTTTCTATCGGTATCAAACTTATATTTATATGATACTACACCTAACATCTGATTGGAACAAATCACTTAGACTATATATATTATTATATGACAAGAGATAAACGTTTGTTATTAAATGTACAAAAATGCATAGCCACTGTAGACAGCAAAGTTACAATGGAATTATATGAAGATAAGATTCTGTAAAAAACTCAAAAGGAAAATGAAGAGACCTATCGAAACTGCTACCTCAAGCCAAAGTTAATAATTACGAATTAATTAAATTATTTTCAACTGCTGACGCTAGTGACTCTGAAGCGCTATATGAACTAGTAATATAATTTCATCTTTAGACAATCGTTATCGATCGTAAACATGCCTTAACATAGACCGACGAGGTATGACTGCATTTGTGATAAGTTAAATTAATAGTCTTCACGTTCAGTGGCCGGCGCGATAAGCTGAGAAAGCAAATAAGAATGTGACAATGATTTATTTATCGCTTTTATCGATGAGCGCTTCGGAACTTGTCGTTATTTATTATTTCCAAGGTAAGCCTTCAATGGTATGTTAATTCAATAATTATATTTTCCGTATTTATCGTAAAATGGCATTGAAATTTTGTTTCGATCACAGAGATAAATTGGAATTGCTATTTTGTTTTTAAAAATATGGCTGTTAAACGTGATTTAAATTGAGTACTTGGTATTTTCAATGTGGTTTCTCCACATTAAGTCTGATGAAATATCTGTAGTTTTAATTATTTCTCAAAATATTCTAAATAAATATCTTTTGAATAGATCATAAAAAGTTATTTTGTGTTCGTCTTAATTAACTGCATAAGCAGCTTTAAGGCTTGTACACTGATATTTAATAGTCCATAATTTTAAAAAAGTTAATTTTTCAATATTCTAATTTCTATTTTGTACACACGAGAAGTATTTATATAGAAAAAGAAAAACAATACACTACGTTTCAAAATGTCATAATTTCATGGAGTTACTAATTTAAGTTCAAATATATATTGTTAATTGTTTTCTGTCTCCTTTTTATATTGTAATAAAATTTATTTTTAAAAACGTATAATCGTGGATGATACTATTTTCAGTAAAATATTTTCAACTGCAATTAGACAGAAAAATTACTTTTCAACGAAAAAATCTAAACAATTTTTAAGAAATAATTTCGCAGTTTCACAATCACTATTTCCTTTTTATGTAAGTGAAAATGAATTTTTATTTTCGTGCTTTCGATGCCTTCATATTCTGTTATCAAGTATTTTTGTGCTTTCTATGCATTCATATTGTTAACAATTTGCTTTTATTAACAATTTGCACCATATATCATATCTGAGGCCGTATATATTTATAGTATTTTTTCATGCTAATGTCGATATGTTTACACGTCGATCTAATGCCGTCTCTAGAGTCTAAGTGATGGCGTAAAAAATGAACGCCGGTGCAGCGAGGGCTGTCCCGCGTCAGCGTCAAAATCCAATCTGCTGGAGATGAAAAAGTTTTATTCCACTTCGCGTCGTTTCACTTTTTAAGTCGTGAATCGCTGTAGACATGTTCTTTCAGGAGACGCGAATTATGTTATATAAGGATTTGTGCTTTTATTTTTTGTTTATTATTTTACACGTGTCGCTTGAGTTATTCATTTCGCGGTGAAGTGGTTTTTGCTTTAAAATTGATCACAAATTTTGTTCGAGTGGCATTGAGACTTAAAAGGTTTACGTAATGTTATCCAATATGATTTTTTTATAGAAATAAAATATCAAATTTCAATCAAGTAGATATAATTCGTCTTTCATTTTATACTGATAATTTGTTTTATTTATTTCATTTTATACTTTAATTTGGTTCATTTTTATTGGACATACGTTTCAATTATAACAAATAAATATAGGTATCATATATAGTCCAATACAAATACCTATGCTTAAAATTTTCTCAAAAACTTATTATTTTGTTCGTTTTTCTGAATTCTTCAAGTAAAAAATCCATAGTAAACCGAACATTCTCTTCAGGCTTTATACATCTTTGAAAACGCACATATATACTTAAATGTTTTGTAATTACTTATGTATATATATATATATATAGATATATATATATATATATATATATATATATATATATATATATATATATATATATATATGTATACACACACACACACACACACATATAAATATATATATACACAATGACTTCAGTGTGATTCGTGTCGTCTACTAGTATTTTATAAACCCTTTTCTCCTCACCTTCATCGTAACACTCCTGAATGCCAACACAATAATTCCATAATTTTGATAAATGCAAAAATTAATTTACATCCATTACGGGCACCTTATTCGTAAATATAAAGTTTCATAAATATGATTTAAATTGAAAACTATAAATTATACAATATAATATAAATTCAAGCTTGGAAAATTACTTCGAACACAATTTTTTATTACACTAGAAATGTGTAATAAAAAATATTATAAACATTCTATAAAATTTGAAATTGCTGTTCATAAAAACAAATTCAATAAAGATTTCAAATACAAATTTCTAATCTTTATTGATATTGTTTTTATAATAAATATTTAATAAATAAAAATTTTATACTATTTTGTTTTTAAATTTAAATTCAGTATTTATAAATCTGAAACCAACTCGAAATATTAAAAAAAATGTGAGCCATCATGGGACGCCTGGTAGATGTGAGATATCTAAATTGTTTATATTATTATGTTCAAATATTTTATTTAAAGAATGGAAAATGAGAAAACAAATATTAAGATAATTCACAATTAAATGGAACTACGTGATGTAGTATTATTTCTACTTTCATTAATTTCTTTAAAAAATAGGTATGATATTAGCAAAGCATCTTTGCTAATATCCCACCTGAATACAACGTTGAATAAAACGATGTTGTAATACAACGAAACCTAGGTCGTGGTAAAGAAATTAAAGAAAGTAGAAATAATACTACATCACGTAGTTTCATTTAATTGTGAATAATGAATTTCTACAAAATTAACGCAAAATATATTCAATATTAAGATAATTGTTAATATTAAAATATTAATTCAGTTGTATTCTTTAATTTTTATGAAATAATTTATCACAGAAATATTCCTTAACAATCTATTAAAATCGACAAGACGGGAAATTGGCCAAATTAAGTAGGAAGCAGCCAACGAGACGCGAAGCTGGCCGAGTTAAGTCGGAAAAAGCCGACAAGACACGAAGCTGCATGAATGATATCAAAATCGCCATTTGATATTTCGTTTAAATAATATAAAAAGAACTAAAATGGGACTAAAAGTTAGTTCATATAATGTAGACTATAGTTTTAGTGTTTTAACATGTAGTGAATAGATCACTTTGCTTATAAAAATCATTAATTTGTATTACGCGTTGTAATTTACATATAAATAGTAGTCAACCTGCGTCATACCTATAGTAATCTTAAGTGTGGTAATAATTTCCCCTTTTTGTTATAATGATATTATTGTTAACACTGTATTTTAATCAAAGCTCGTCAAATCCGGATAGTCTTATAAAATAGTTCTGCCAAGCAAATATTATGAATACCATTGGTAAGATAATACAAAACTTTAAATATCCTTGGCTAACTAGAGGTAAAAGAGACAATGTACCTTAGACATGAACTGTGTGGTGTTTAGTAAATCGTTAAGAGTTGTTACCGATATCTTTGAACACATTGATTAATGGTAGCTAAAAGTTTTGAATTACTTAACCAAAAATGTAAACTTTGCGTGTGAAGGTTAAAGATGTTTCAATTGAATATGCGTATTGAATAGTTTGCATGAAAAAAACGAGACCGTTTAGCACAATGGTCATTGACAGGTATAATTGAGATGTCAAGTTTGTATTCATAATTTAGGATAAATAATGAGCATATTGTAATTGTTTGAAATGGCATCTGCTTTGATCAATGTGATCCATAGCCATCAATGGGAATCTCATTATATATTAAAGAAAAGTATTATTTATGTATGGTAGATGAGTTAGACACACAGGGCGTTATACTGATTGTTTTCAAAGTTACACTATTCCAGAATAACTAAATTTGTTAGTAAAGTTGATGAAAAATGAGCTTATCGGCTGCTCCATCGGAGTGCGCTGACCAAACAGTTATAATATATAAATGACATTCTGTATTAGAAAGGTATTATTATTTACTAGTTTCACCAAAAAGTCCACGACGCCAGCTTTTATATTTAAAACAAAGTAGCGGAATTATTACAAAACAAAGAAAGTAAAAAGGTGCTATTTAATATGAAACTCATTTTTATTAAAATACAATTTTTAAATTTATTTATAAAGTCGCTTAAATAATTATTTGAAGAAAACCCGATATTTATTAGCTGTGATTTTAAAAGTCATTGTACAGCGTTTAGTTCAATGTTTTACGCATTGCAAACTACTCGCTAAAAATTAGTTGTAGCTTGCAATGTGAGATGGCGCCACTGTTCTTTTTACACGTCGAACTATGAATTGTTCACGTAGTGTACAAGATAACTGAAAAATTATTCATTATTTGTCTTTACATTAACACCATTTCCTGACGTTTATATTTAAGTTATTACACAAGACCATTTAGGTACACAATACTATGAATTGATGATAGAATCTCGGCAGGATATTGGCGGTAAATCACTTATTATACAGCGATCTCTGGTAGGCTACTACGTGTCATGGTAATATAGACGCCATCTGTGATAACGCAAGTCACAACCTACAAACAAAATGTATTGCGGAAAGAATATATTTTTATAATTTAAATATTTTCACATTTTAGGTGTGTGTTACTTAAATACGTTGTTTGTAGCCATTGGACGCGTGTATATATTTGTTTTATTAAGTGTTTATAAATATTTTTTATGTTATTAATAGCGTGTACTTTACTATAGTACTCGTGGATATAATTGCATTAAAAGAAAAACGCCTGAATAGTCGTCTTTATTGTTGCCTCGTACTTAAAGTTAGTAAGTTTTGTCCATTATTGCTTATTACGTAATATTCCCAGACCACATTTTAAATATTTTTCGTAAATTTTATACTTTAACATCGCAAAACACAATAATGGTTTAATTGCGACTTGAGAAACATTCTTGCGTATTATAAGTAATTTTAATAGGTATTAGTCCTCTTGTAATATTTTGAACAACGGATTATATTTTCAAATAATACGATTATAAAAATAATATTCCGTTTATTAAAAATTGCAATAATCATCAAAGATTGATTGGTTCGTTGACAAAAAGTTGATTATTGATTTACAAGGTAACTCTCAATTGCATATATATCGTAGAGAAGTTTATTTAAATGTGTTTACTAAACATTACATCAAAATAAAGATTGACTGGTCCTAAGAAATTAAAATAGACTTTAAAAAAGTAAATCATTGAGAAAGAAAGCGAAACATCACAATATTTTTTAAATATTTTGTAATGTTTCGCTCTAATATACTTTGTAAAAATACTCTTTTTAGATAGTTATTCATATTCCGCCAGCTCATAGCCATAGATAGGGATGATAGAGAGCTCTCATGTATGGGTACTTTAAAATGTGTAATAAAACTATGAGTGTTACAAATTATATATATATATATATATATATATATATATATATATATATATATATTTATATATATACATATAGTTTTAACAAATTGGTTCCATAAGATTGTTTGTCCTTTGACTTTTTACAAGCATAGTAAGAAATTGAAGGAAATTCGAAATTATTTAATTCAATTCAATTCAATTTGAACGTAATTTTTAGTAAACTTACAAAGATATAGTCCTTGCGTAAAGAAATTAACAGTACAATAATATTGTATTTGAACTATCGTATGAGGAAATATTTATCAATTTAGATGTAAAGTTTTTATTTTGTATTGCATTGGCGTAATATACGTAATAACAATAGTGGAGCAATGTCTGACATAGCCTCTCCAGAAAAAAATAATTGAAGTGAAGTTTAAAGGTTAATTAAAAAAATTTTAGTGACATCTGATTTTTTGCAAATATTTTAAGTGACATGTAAATTTTATAAAATAATTGTGAAAAATTCGGTCTTTTTGGTTTTATCGGCCCCTCCTAGGAAAAATTGTGCCTTTGATTTTTCAGGAAATCACATAATCATATGTTATTGACCAAGTATGGGATTTTAAAAAAGTTTCAAAATATGTCTCTTCCATTAATAAATTACGAAATATTTCTTTAATTATGTGTATTTTTTTGTTTGTTTCCAAGATGTAGAAGTTGCCCACACTCGTATATGCAGTTACCACCTAGTAATGCCAGATAGCTGCTTACAGAACCCCGATGCTATTCACAACTGTATTTTCGAATTTATTTAAATTTTCTTGAATCGTGTTTTATAGTGTATTTTAAAAACTTATATTGTTTAATAATGTTAATCTGACATTTGTCTTCTGATTGAAATATTTTTGTTATAATAGTTAATAAAATAAATTTATAAAAATAAAAACTGCTTTTTTCTGTTATAGTTTTAATAAATTCAAAAGAATAAAAATTATTTTTTTATAACGCCATCTATGAGCAATAGAGAGTAAGAGATTACGCCATCTATGGGCATTAATAATAATTACACAAGTCTGGTCAGGGAGGGTGTGGTTAGGAGAGAGGATGGTCACTTTGACAGCATTTGGGAAGGTATGGAAAAGTGAGACTATTTTTTTATATGGGTTAGTATGCCTCGTGGGCATTCTGTACCGTATCTGTTCTGTGCATTAAATATTTTTAAGTAAAAGTAAGTAATACCTACTAAAGATACGCTACTAATCCTAAAACGATAGTTTTTAGAATTTTCGTATTGTCAATCGGTTTATCTGTTTGTCTGTTTGTTTTTCCTTTGTTGTGTACGCTAATTGAAGCAATGGCTGAATTGGATGCTGTTTGAAGTGATGTATTTAGATTAGCTTGGGTTAAAATTTTGCTTTGGTTTAATTTCAATCGGCTCACATAAAAAAATACATTAATATTTAGTATACGTTGGTTATGCACAGTAATATTAAAATCAATGGAACTGATTTAGGTGCCACCTCCATCTATTAACTTTTCTAGTAAATTTTATGCTCATACAGTTCTAAGAGAGAAAAAAACCACGAATAATTCCTAATAAATTTTCTTACTCTGAATCCACACGAACGAAATCGCAGGCATAACTAGTATATATTGAAGAATTTTGTATTAAAGATTAATCTCTGACGTCACTGTGGTATGTTGGGTTGATCACAAGGCACAAGACCCTTGATGGATCGGCAAATTGCAGGGACCTGGGTTTGACTCTCAGACGCTCATGGACCGTTACTGGATTGGGATTCTGGTTAGACCGGAACAAACTACTTTTTGGCATTCTATGCCTCAAAAAGAAAAAAAGGCCCTCATAGGGTCACCTCGTTGCCTATATATTTTTTACAACTTCCAGAACCGTATACCTAAGTATTTGATATTGATTTCAACTCAGGAACGCGTTCCTGAGTTGAAATTAATATCAAATACTTAGGCATACGGTTCTGGAAGTTGTAAAAAATCAAGCTTCCTCCAAGCAATTCCAAAAAATCCTTAAAAATACTACCATTTACATCGCATTTTTTGACACTCACAAATAAATCAAAACCTATTGGGTTCTTTCCGTTGGCCTACAATCATGAAATTTGACAAGTAGTACGGTCTCAGAGATCTTATAGTTAAATCAAATAAAAAATTATTTTTTTAAATATGCGCCTGTGAAAGATCTAGTAGTCAATGTATTTTTTTTGTAAATAGTTCATTAAGAATATTATGTATCATGAAATGTCTCTAATTACTTAAATGTGCACAGAACCTTCGTAGTGCGAGTTCCACTCGTACTTCATACGTTATTTATTTATTATTTTCTCTGATATTTCAAACTAAAAACAACTTCCCACGAAGTAACGAAATCTATTCATGAGAATAAATCATGAAAATATAACAAATCTGTTGTTAATTTAGACATAAGAACTTTTTTGTCGAATATTATCTACACTGCCCAAAATATTTATGGAATTATGATTAACTTTTGTAAGATAAAGAAACAGAAAAGCAAAAATGAAAACGGAAAGAAATTAGGATTTTGGATCGAAAAGAAAAGATGGACTGATAAAATGAAGGCAAAACATATTCATAAACTCTGGATAAAAAACTAAAAACCAATTAACGACACTTGATAAACCTGTATACACATAGACAAAAAAGTGTCTAGAGATAAAGCCGTCGTTGTTTTTAATAGAAATATTTCTTCATCATGTGTCTTGTTCACTAATTTATTTTACTTAAATGTTGACGGACGAAAATATCGTAATAAGTTAGTTATTATTATGAAGAGAATTCAGGAGAGTCGTTAGAATAATTTTGCTTTAAGTTTATAGCTTTTAGTCTCAGCAAGCAATGTTATCAAATCTTTACATATATTTAGTACGTTCGACGCAAAGGCAGTTGCATTGACACGCAATTACCAAAATTTTATTAACCCGAGAATTTAAATTATGAAGGCTACAGAAGAAACTGTAAAATATTCTACCATAACGTTTATCATAGACCAGTGGCATCACAGTATATAGTGATAAAGTAAATATAATAATGGTAAAGTGGAAAAGTGTATTTGATGATGTCAGCGGAGGAGTTATGAAAACAGAAAAGGGTTTTAAAAATCATAAATGCGAAAAAATTACATGTTTTAGAGGAATCTTAATGGTAGATAACAAGAAGATATAAATTGACAACTGCTATGTGTCGCTAGGAAGTTGTTACTATTTAACTATGTTCTTTTTAAATAGTTTTGTAACAATTTATGACTTAGCAATCACATAATAATATGATTAAATATCTGTTCTATTTTCGAATATGTTAACTACAGAGGCGTCTACTCTGCATTTCTGCAAGTAATACTGCATTGTTGTCTTTCGGGTTGGTATGTATGTCAACTGCGCGAATAGTGCGTTTAAAATCCATTCAATGACCTTTCTTAATCAAAGTCGCATGTTATGTTTGCAGCGAGAACGAATCGTTTATTTATAAAACAAAATTTATTTTTCCCACTAAAACGTAACTGTATAATGCTATAAAACTTCGGCCAACTTAAAATTTCACATAGCAAATACTATAGCAGAAATTGAAAAATTAAAAATTATTACGTAATTTTTCCTATTTGCAATACAATTTCTGATGTTCACTCTTATCGTCTATACTGTTTTTAAAAGGAAATAAAAGAAAAATCTAAATTATATATTACAGATCCCTTTAAATGATTATTTCTCAACCAAATATAAGCTTTTCCGAGATATTTAAGGAATTCAGAAGACTTTTTATGTACCTTGCGTATTCAATATAATATAAAGATTACCTTTATTATAATTATATATCAGGCTAAATAATTTAAGCTGCTTTCGTTTTATCTCAAGTTCATTTCTCAAAAAATAAAATAAAAAATTTACCAAAAGATTGAGATTCAAGCTAATCTTTTTAATATCTCAATAATATTTCAAGTTGAAGCTTAAAGATTAAGAAAAAAACGAGACGAAATAAAAAAAATATAATAAACTACGAACAAGCTATAGTGGAAAATACTGACAACTGATATTTCCATTCGCAACAAGAACTTCATTATGTCGTGAGAAAGAAGAATTTACCAACAATCCTTTATTGAAAATACTAACAACATACCACATAAATACAGCAAACAAACAACAAATTGACATTAAGTTTAACATAGTTACAGAGAAAACGAATAAACGTCAAATGCTTGTGACAAAGCTCTTTATTGAAGCAAATATTTCAAGAAAAAATTCCATTCATTCAACAATTGTTTTTTATAGTCATAAAGTCATACGCACATAATCTTGCTGGAGTTATTTATAAGAAGAACATTTTTATTCCTTTGCACATATGTATAAAAAAACAACGAAAACTTCCAAAAAGTTAAAAATTATTCTATTATTTAACTAAAGAGCAATAGGAGCTGGACATCACAAAAAAGTTAATAACGAAAAAACTAAATCCTTTGAAAAATATTGTAACAGCATAACGAAAATGTGTGAGTTTCTAAAAGTATTCACTCTCATTGTATATCATTTTATTTAAGGACATCGGCAAGAACCTCTCCGTATTTAATACTAGCTGCACCTGTGACTTCATGCACGCAGACCACTGAAAAACGTACCAATGACCTTTCTTGAGTATATTTCCCGCTTACACCCCTATGTTCATTTCACCAATGTATATCTGGTTAGAAAACTTACACGTAACGCCATATAGTGATGTACATATAGGTACTTGTGATGTCATTATGTATCGACTAGCTAGGCATTTCTTTATTGATATTATACCAATGTAACTTATTGGAATCATTGAAAACCTTATATTCGCATATCTTCTGATTTTTTGTAATGTAAAGAAACGAGCAGATGAAAAAGTGATATAATTGGCGTTAATTTTGTAGCAATTCATTATTCACAATTAAATGAAACTACGTGATGGAGTATTATTTCTACTTTTTTGGGCAAAGATCTTTGCTAATAGCCCACCTGAAGATGTAGTAATACAACGAAACCTATATCGTGGTAAAGAACTTAAAGAAAGTAGAAATAATACTACACCACGTAGTTTCATTTAATTGGAGATGAAAATGACTAAAAAATTATGTACAAATATATATATATATATATATATATATATATATATATATATATATATATATATATATATATATATATATATATATATATTATATACATATTTATATATATATATACACATATTGTATGTGTGTGTATTTATATATTTATTATCCTAATACGAACTGAAGTTATAAAGATTTTCTTAGCGATTTAGCGAAATATTCAATTAATTTCCTTAGGTTAGGGTACTTGTGAAGTGTAAGTATAACTTATGAACTACAAAAAACACCTTTATACAGTGAAATACACGGATTAATGTTTATATTGGCTACACGACCGAAGCAGTGGATAACAGCTAATTTTAAATTAAAAGAATGTCTGTGTACATGATCATCTGCAGAAATAGGTTTTATTACTTTTTAATATCGTCTTACATAATTACACTAACTATTTTAGAGAAGTTAAAACTTTATTAAGAGTCAAAAGATTTTGCAGCACGTGTAAGCTTTGAAACGAACAAGGGTTTATTCTTAACTAAGTGATTTAACCAACCGGTACAGGCAATTTGTTATCTCTTTAATCCGTTGCCTGTCACTTAAGCATAAATTCAAAAGTTCATACTACGCTGACAAGTTTTGAAAACAACTTTTGTTGTATTATTTACCATCGTAATTCGACTAAAATTGAGAAGTTATCAGCTTTAAGCACATCATAACTTACTTCCTTATATATTTCAGGCTGAGCAACCAGTTATATAATACAAAAATATACTTCATAAACAAATTTTAAACTATTTCTTATTATTTAAACATTCGACGAACTTTCAAATTATACCGAACAAATATAACATGATATTCAGTATTTATGAAAGATTTATATTTTAGTTTCGGTTGTATGATGAATAATGTATAGTCCAGTATTTGCGAAAACATATTGCTACATGCGAAATAAAACGTCCTTTAATATTTAATAAAGCGGATATTAGTGTCGATTACCAGAAAATTAATGTATTTTTATTCAAACAAAAGACTTAAAGAAAGTCTAACAAAAAAATTCTGAAGATAACTTTGACAAGATATTAATTTTCGAAAACTTGCAAGCGATGAAACCTCTGCCTTTACTACGATGAACGTGGTAGTATTTAATCAGATTAATATCCGAAAGTAAATACTAGTGGCACCAGAGTTTCACACGATAATAAGTATTCTACTTAAAAAAACTGTGTTAGAAATAGGTATGTATGTTAATATAAATTTAGTAATGGTAATTATGATTTACTATATAGTACTTATTGTTAATTTATATGCCTTTACAAGCGATGAAACCTCTGCCTTTACTACGATGAACGTGATAGTATTTAGTCAGATTAATATCTGAAAGTAAATTCTAGTGGCACCATAGTTTCACACTATAATAAGTATTCTATATAAAAAAAACTTTGTTAGAAATAGGTATATGTGTTAATATAAATTTAATAATTGTAGTTATGATTTTAATATATAGTACTTATTGTTAATTTATATGCCTTTACAAGCGATGAAACTTCTGCCTTTACTACGATGAACGTGATAGTATTTAGTCAGATTAGTATCGTAAAGTAAATACTAGTGGCACCATAGTTTCACACTATAATAAGTATTCTACATAAAAAACAATTTGTTAGAAATAGGTATATGTTTTAATAGAAATTTAGTAATTGTAGTTATGATTTTACTATATAGTACTTATTGTTCATTTATACGTCTTTACAAGCGATGAAACCTCTGCCTTTACTGCGATGAACGTGATAGTATTTAGTCAGATTAATATCGTAAAGTAAATAATAGTGGCAATATAGTTTCACACTATAATAAGTATTCTACATAAAAAAAACTTTGTTAGAAATAAGTATGTACGTTAATATAAATTTAGTAATTGTAGTTATGATTTTACTATGTAGTACTTATTTTTAATTTATACTCTTTTACAAGCGATGAAACCTCTGCCTTTACCACGATGAACGTGATAGTATTTAGTCAGATTAATATCTGAAAGTAAATACTAGTGGCACCATAGTTTCACAATATAATAAGTATTCTACATAAAAATAACTTTGTTAGAAATAGGTATATGTGTTAATATAAATTTAGTAATTGTAGTTATGATTTTACTATATAGTACTTATTGTTAATTTATACGCCTTTACAAGCGATGAAACCTCTGCCTTTACTACGATGAACGTGATAGTGTTTAGCCAGATTAATATCGTAAATACTAGTGGCACCATAGTTTCACACTATAATAAGTATTCTACATAAAAAAAAACTTTGTTAGAAATAGGTATGTATGTTAATATAAATTTAATAATTGTAGTTATGATTTTACTATGTAGTACTTAATATTAATTTATACGCCTTTACAAGCCCTGAAACCTCTGTCTTTACTAAGATGAACGTGATAATGTTTAGTCAGATTAATACCATAAAGTAAATACTAGTGGCACCATAGTTTCACACTAAAATAAGTATTCTATATAAAAAAAACTTTGTTAGATATAGGTATGTATGTTAATATAAATTTAGTAATTGTAGTTATGATTTTACTATGTAGTACTTAATATTAATTTATACGCCTTTACAAGCGGTGAAACCTCTGCCTTTGCTACGATGAACGTGATAGTGTTTAGTCAGATTAATATCTGAAAGTAAATGCTAGTGGCACCATAGTTTCACAATATAATAAGTATTCTACATAAAAATAACTTTGTTAGAAATAGGTATATGTTTTAATAGAAATTTAGTAATTGTAGTTATGATTTTACTATATAGTACTTATTGTTCATTTATACGTCTTTACAAGCGATGAAACCTCTGCCTTTACTGCGATGAACGTGATAGTATTTAGTCAGATTAATATCGTAAAGTAAATAATAGTGGCAATATAGTTTCACACTATAATAAGTATTCTACATAAAAAAAACTTTGTTAGAAATAAGTATGTACGTTAATATAAATTTAGTAATTGTAGTTATGATTTTACTATGTAGTACTTATTTTTAATTTATACTCTTTTACAAGCGATGAAACCTCTGCCTTTACTGCGATGAACGTGATAGTATTTAGTCAGATTAATATCTGAAAGTAAATACTAGTGGCACCATAGTTTCACAATATAATAACTATTCTATATAAAAAAAACTTTGTTAGATATAGGTATGTATGTTAATATAAATTTAGTAATTGTAGTTATGATTTTACTATATAGTACTTAATATTAATTTATACGCCTTTACAAGCGGTGAAACCTCTGCCTTTGCTACGATGAACGTGATAGTGTTTAGTCAGATTAATATCGTAAAGTAAATACTAGTGGCAATATAGTTTCACAGTATAATAAGTATTCTACATAAAAAAAACTTTGTTAGAAATAGGTATATATTTTAATAGAAATATAGTAATAGTAGTTATGATTTTACTATATAGTACTTATTACTAATTTATACGCCTTTACAAGCGATGAAACCCCTGCCTTTACTACGATGAACGTGTTGGTGTTTAGTCAGATTAATTTCGTAAAGTAAATATATAGTTTGCTTTATATTGTCAAGACTCACGTAATTTTATTGCGCCTGAAACAACAAGATATTACTGCTAGCACACATGCATTTGGAAGACCATATATTTATTAAATTTACGTACGAAAGAACAGTTTATGATTATTAACAAAAGAGGATAAGTTTTGTAGAAGTATATTTCATAGCATTTTTTGAATTGCATGCATTAAAAATTATATTTTAATATCAGTACTTTTATATCTAGTAATAAATATATAACTTTGAAACTTTGTCTGGTATATAAAGTGTTTCGTAGACCTTATTAATACTAATATATGTTTCATATGCATTGTTCTACTATTCATTTTACTACTCCTGGCGAAAAACGCTTATTAATACTACATTCTACTAGCCAGTTGCTTACTTTCTGTATCTCTCAACTCGATGCTAGTGGTAAGTATATAGGTTTAGTTCTGAGAGTTTATTTGTTGAATTATTGGGTCACCATTTATTGCAGATTTGTAATTTAAGAGCTATTATCTTTATGTTAACTTTTTATCGTTTTGTCTATATATTACTATATATACATATACATACATACATATATATATATATATATATATATATATATATATATATATATATATATATTTGGGTGCTTTAGATTAATAGAGCTGACTAAACTTTCTAGGATTCAATAACAAAACAAGAACTTCTGTTGGAGCCTATTAGTTTTTATGTGAATTAAAATTTAAAAGTAAATGCTTTATCGAACATCCTAAGTAGAAGACTATGGAAAAATCACAAAAAAATTATTATTCGCATTTGAATATAACTTGCAATTAATAACATTTAATTTTAGAATAACTTGCACACCAAGTTTTCTTCTATAAAAATATAACACAGAGTAAACATTTTTATTATTCTTATAAATTTTATTTCTTGGACGTAGCATTTTTAGTAACATTTTTTTCATTTATCTACCTTACCGTGAAATCGAGTAAATTAACGAACATTGCTTGTTAAGCGAAATATTAGTGTGCGTCACTTGTTCCGCCGTAACTTATCTGTAACTAATAAACTTTCCAAGGTGGCTAGTAAAGTTTTACAACGCAAAGTTGGGCGGACAAAAGCCTCAGTTTCCAAGGCCGCGGCGCGAGGAGGCGATCATTTGGAAGTTTCTTTTTTTAATAACATTACAAGGGATATTATGCAGGAAAGTCGATGCCCTTAATTGATTGAAGATTAATATCTATCACGGTATTCCCAACACTGTAAGATACTATCGTATCTTGTCGGTGAAACTTTCCTACTAATTACATTCAGAACGCGGTGATATAAATGACTTGACAAGTTTTTGAGGCTGATAAAGATCAGCCAATATTTTATATTACTAAAAGAATTTTTTTTAAATTTAATTTTTTTATTATGTTAAAAAAATTAAAATAAGAAAAACTTGAGCTGCGACTATAATGATTTAGAAAATGAAATGTAAAACACTTTCAATAAGTAATTTTTTATATGTTTATTTCTTTTATTACTAGTCCATTCGTAGTTTTATACCGTATGTAAAAACTTCACGAATTTCAAATTAACTATGGATATTACGTGAAATTCATTAGTATGGTAACTAACAGACAATATCCTACAAATATTTAAATGTTATATTTGTTGGCCAATAGCAGCTAAGCAATGATGTATGCCGCTCAACGATGTATGTGCTGCATCAAAAATGTTTGTCGCTCAACAAATGCAGATCGATGGTTGTTACTATGATATAAATTGAATTGTTTTCGGGCTAAATTTAAAGATTCTTATTTTAACTTTGGAATAATATAGTATTTTACCATAGACACGATTCAGATGGTTACAGAAAACTGGTTACAATTACTACATATAACATTTATAGTAAATTATCTCGCGGATTTCGTAATAGTCTCGCTGACTTTTAATTTATTATAACTTATAATACAATAAACACCTTGCAAACTCGAAAATTTATATTACCAAGTAAGCGAAGATGCATTCTAAACAATGAGAAAGCGCTTGATGCAAGTTATTCTAAAATTAAATGTTATTAATTGCAAGTTATATTCAAATGCGAATAATAATTTTTTTGTGATTTTTCCATAGTCTTCTACTTAGGATGTTCGATAAAGCATTTACTTTTAAATTTTAATTCACATAAAAACTAATAGGCTCCAACAGAAGTTCTTGTTTTGTTATTGAATCCTAGAAAGTTTAGTCAGCTCTATTAATCTAAAGCACCCAAATATATATATATATATATATATATATATATATATATATATATATATATATATATATATATATATATATATATACCATCTGAATCGTGTCTATGGTAAAATACTATATTATTCCAAAGTTAAAATAAGAATCTTTAAATTTAGCCCGAAAACAATTCAATTTATATCATAGTAACAACCATCGATCTGCATTTGTTGAGCGACAAACATTTTTGATGCAGCACATACATCGTTGAGCGGCATACATCATTGCTTAGCTGCTATTGGCCAACAAATATAACATTTAAATATTTGTAGGATATTGTATGTTAGTTACCATACTAATGAATTTCACGTAATATCCATAGTTAATTTGAAATTCGTGAAGTTTTTACATACGGTATAAAACTACGAATGGACTAGTAATAAAAGAAATAAACATATAAAAAATTACTTATTGAAAGTGTTTTACATTTCATTTTCTAAATCATTATAGTCGCAGCTCAAGTTTTTCTTATTTTAATTTTTTTAACATAATAAAAAAATTAAATTTAAAAAAAATTCTTTTAGTAATATAAAATATTGGCTGATCTTTATCAGCCTCAAAAACTTGTCATATATATATATATATATATATATATATATATATATATATATATATATATATATATATATATATATATATATATATTGGGTGCTTTAGATTAATAGAGCTGACTAAACTTTCTAGGATTCAATAACAAAACAAGAACTTCTGTTGGAGCCTATTAGTTTTTATGTGAATTAAAATTTAAAAGTAAATGCTTTATCGAACATCCTAAGTAGAAGACTATGGAAAAATCACAAAAAAATTATTATTCGCATTTGAATATAACTTGCAATTAATAACATTTAATTTTAGAATAACTTGCATCAAGCGCTTTCTCATTGTTTAGAATGCATCTTCGCTTACTTGGTAATATAAATTTTCGAGTTTGCAAGGTGTTTATTGTATTATAAGTTATAATAAATTAAAAGTCAGCGAGACTATTACGAAATCCGCGAGATAATTTACTATAAATGTTATATGTAGTAATTGTAACCAGTTTTCTGTAACCATCTGAATCGTGTCTATGGTAAAATACTATATTATTCCAAAGTTAAAATAAGAATCTTTAAATTTAGCCCGAAAACAATTCAATTTATATCATAGTAACAACCATCGATCTGCATTTGTTGAGCGACAAACATTTTTGATGCAGCACATACATCGTTGAGCGGCATACATCATTGCTTAGCTGCTATTGGCCAACAAATATAACATTTAAATATTTGTAGGATATTGTCTGTTAGTTACCATACTAATGAATTTCACGTAATATCCATAGTTAATTTGAAATTCGTGAAGTTTTTACATACGGTATAAAACTACGAATGGACTAGTAATAAAAGAAATAAACATATAAAAAATTACTTATTGAAAGTGTTTTACATTTCATTTTCTAAATCATTATAGTCGCAGCTCAAGTTTTTCTTATTTTAATTTTTTTAACATAATAAAAAAATTAAATTTAAAAAAAATTCTTTTAGTAATATAAAATATTGGCTGATCTTTATCAGCCTCAAAAACTTGTCAAGTCATTTATATCACCGCGTTCTGAATGTAATTAGTAGGAAAGTTTCACCGACAAGATACGATAGTATCTTACAGTGTTGGGAATACCGTGATAGATATTAATCTTCAATCAATTAAGGGCATCGACTTTCCTGCATAATATCCCTTGTAATGTTATTAAAAAAAGAAACTTCCAAATGATCGCCTCCTCGCGCCGCGGCCTTGGAAACTGAGGCTTTTGTCCGCCCAACTTTGCGTTGTAAAACTTTACTAGCCACCTTGGAAAGTTTATTAGTTACAGATAAGTTACGGCGGAACAAGTGACGCACACTAATATTTCGCTTAACAAGCAATGTTCGTTAATTTACTCGATTTCACGGTAAGGTAGATAAATGAAAAAAATGTTACTAAAAATGCTACGTCCAAGAAATAAAATTTATAAGAATAATAAAAATGTTTACTCTGTGTTATATTTTTATAGAAGAAAACTTGGTGTGTGTCGTCGGTAATATTTATCATTATAAGAAGTATACAAAATGAATCTCTGGCTTTTGGAACACCTTGTATATTAATTTCCTTATCCTGTATAAACAAGATAGCAAAATTGCTGATTCAACGTCTAGACTAAAGTTCGAATATTTTGTGAACCTCGTAAATATTTTATATAGTAAGGCTTATAAAGAAAATATTTCCTTTTAATTTGATTAAGAAGATAGTAACAAAAAATCCCGATCATCTAGGATTTTCATGGTTATTGTTTTTAATTTAATACTAATTTTTAATAGCGATTTCCTCCGCATGGAAAATGAAACAAATGACAGTAATATTTAAAAAAAAATTGCGAAAACATTGGTATTTATTATAGAAACTAGTGCTACTTAATAGTCGGAGATACACTGAATAAGAGGAACGGAATGATTAGATCCTAATGGAATAATTTTTAATTATCAAATAGAAAAAAATTTTCTTTTGAGAAAAATGTATCCTAAATATATCTTTGTAACACATGCTATATTCAATAAAGCAGAAGAGAATAGGATACACATCTTTGAAAGAAAGATCCTTCGATCAATTTTTGGTGCGGTCAAAAAAAATATCTGGAGAAGCTTATATAACAAGGAAATTTATACTAAATATGGGCAAGCAAACATTTTGAGAGTAATAAAGTCCTACAGAATCAGATGGTAGGGACACGTTTTTCGACGGGAAAATCTGTAACCAGTTAAAAAGCTGACTTTCGCGAAGATTGAAGGTACAAGGAGGAGAGGAAGACCACCTACAAGGTGGTTGGACAGTATAGAGAAAACCTTAAACATTTTGGGAGTCAACAGGCGGAGAAACCTTGCATTAAGTCGTGTTGCCTGGAGAGAGCAGATTGGGAAAGACTTGGCCAGTAGAAGGCTGTAGTGCTAACAAAGAAGAAGAATAAGAAGCTATGTTTAAGAATATCATAGATATTAGTCAAGTAGTTAAGACGTAAAAGCAGAACAAATAAACTAATAAATTCACTTTCGTGTTTACAATACCTATTAGTTACGTTAGTAATAAAATTATCATATTTCTATACTTTTTCAATGACATAATGCTATAAAGTACAATGCTAACGGTTTGAATTTATAATCATTTTGAGTATTTCGTTCAAAATTGCATAATCGGAAAATGAACTATTATAGAATTAAATTGGTGAGTACTTGCACTGATTATCACAGTTCATTTTCTACTATGTAGTTCAATGCCGAAAGATGTATATTGACAAAGCTGTACTTTGTATTTACGGAAATATAAAGGTTAAGTATAAATCAATTAATTGATTTTTATTAAAGTAATTTAAGGGAGTCAAAAACTCTATAAATTGTTGTTCCCCTCCAAGGTATTTTTTATTACATATGGAAAATTATGTATTGGAGTGCTAATTCAAATTTATAACATTCATCAAGAAAATTTCTTTTAAAATCATTTGAAAAAGAAAATAAGAAATTTTCCTTTAAAATCTGTTAATTAGAGCAATGCGTGATGAAATCTAGATTTAGTGAAAATTATTATTAAGAAAAATAAATTCATCATGGAACATTTATTTACTCAAATTTGACCACTTTTTTGCTTCACATCCCATACTTGTGAAGTGACCCAACGTCTGGTTGTTGTGCCACGGGGAACGACGTCGATACGCTACCGTAAAACTGGCTTTCTTTTTTGTAGAATTTTAAAGTAAATTTCATGGTCGAGCCTGTATAGCGCCAAGGAATAAAAATATATATTTGTAAGTATGAGTAGTTATTTTTCAAGTAATTTCCAGTACTCATTGTAGCTCTTGACAGACTGACGTCATTATTTTTCCTTTCTTTATTATATATTGTACAATACATATGTAACAGATAAACAGAATAAACATATAAGCTCTATGAAAAATCAATCGGTAAATTTTCTTGCACGGTTATCATGGGTAATTTTCTTGACGCAATTCTCAAACGATTTCATTTTTTATCTGAATTATTACACAAAACATATAATAATAACGCCAGAATCATACTTTTGTTCATTTTTTGTAAAAACCATCAACTTTTGAAGGAAATATGCGTGGGATAAGATTTTTCGTAATCAAAAATATCAAAAGAAATTGTTGTTATATTTAATTTTTTGTTGTGCTTTCTATTTATATATCACGAAAAGTGTAAACGTGTGAAACGTATATTTGAGGTAATCGGTTATATACAATATTATGTGGAGATAAAAAATGGATGTAGCTCCATCAACGTTCAGATCAGAATATATTGGAAATAATTCTGATAACAAATACAATGTAAAACTGTACTTCTCTTTTCTAGTTCTATGATTAACGATTATCGTTAATCACATTGATTTTCTAATATTGATAATTTCCCAACATTTCTTAATTATGTACTAAATTTTCCAGGAAATTTCATTACATTTGTTTTGGATATGTATACAATTTAAAGATTATTTAAAGAACTTAAGTCCATTTTTTATAATATGTGCTTAAATCTACTTAATAATGAAATAATGTCTTTATTCATTAATTTTTTTGGTATGTTTTCTTACCCATTAAATAGCTTTTACTATAAAAAAGACGAAACATTTATAACAGTTTCTTGTCTAAAAAGTTATGAGTTAACTTTAATATTATTTACACGGCTTACAATGTCGTCTTTTTTTTATATTTACGGTCTTTTTATTCCTATTAGTCGTTTTCATTTCACAATTTTGTGTTTTAAAATTATATTTTATTCAAATAATACTTTGGTTTTTGTATGCGCCTTTTCGTATTTAACAATATTTCTTTAAAATTTAATTGAAATATGTCCTCATTAATGAAATATTTATACTTCTATACAAAACTCCACTTTAAGCCAAATTTTAAATTAAATTTGTCAAAAGGACACCAACTAAGTCTTAGCAACAAGCTTCGTGAAAGGCCGCTTTGTTCCATTCGTACAACTTCCCGAACAATACTCGGAGTTTGGGAGATTTTAATTTACAACAAATGACTTCTTCAATCTTACACTAATAACTCTCAAATTCTACAAAGTCTGACAGTTTAAGTGCGAAATTTTAATGCTCTTTTATAAGTGATTACTTATACTAATTTCCTAGATGGACCATGAGTTTCATGAAAGAAAAGGATTTAAAGCGGAAATAGTATTTATTTAAAAAATATGTTAAATTACTTGCATTTTTATATATCAAAAATATAGAGTTTTTGTTTACTTATACTAATATTATTAATAAATAGAAACAGTGTACGAGAGAGAAATATTTGGCATGTAAACTATTCAAAAACCACTTTTGAATATACATTTGTATTTGTGAAAAAATAAATCGAACAAAATACACAAATAAGAATAAAATGCAGCACCATCTAATTAACTTTCAGTAGAAATTTTATAACTCTTTTAATAAACTTTAAATGAATTCTATTATGTGTATTATATAATCTTAAAAAAATAGTGAAATTTTGGTTATCAAATGCACGAAAATTTAGCGTCATATGTATTTCTCGAAAAAATGTTCATCAAAGTGAAATAATTATACGGAAATACCATAACCATAATGGGTATATACTAAAATAGATTTTCTCATAACCATCATGGGTATGTGCTAAAAAAGATTTTCTTCTTCTCTTCTTTGCTAATAGGCCACCTGAAGATGTTGTAGTACAACGAAACCTAGGTTGTGGTAAAGAACTTAAAGAAAGTAGAAATTATACTACATCACGTACTTTCATTTAATTGTGAAAGACAATATTAGCTAATTCATCTCCCATTAAACATACTAAAAATATACGGCAATTTATATCACTACTTACACTGTGACATGGCTCACTGTATCTTTAGTGCGCTAAATTAATATGAAGAGTTTTAATATTATTATGAATTATAATTGTATATAGACTTTGTAAAACATGGAAGCTTACATAAATCTGATGTAAGTTACAGTGTACACAGTTATTTAAATCCTCCGTCAAAGAAAAGTATTTGAAAGGAAAGTGGTCACAATACCGATCCACAAAGCCAGGAAGTGTATACTCAAAGGGATCGTTAGAAATATCATTATCGTTTCGGCTTCAGATGTCATTTATATGCATGATTTTATTTATAAGCAGTAGCACAGGCTTAATAACGCCTCGCACCAGAAACCTACATACAGGTAAACAATCTACGACACGCCCGACGCCGACGCCACTAGTCTCGGGGTGTATTCTTTGCCAGCGATGTTTCCTTTGATAGCGCGTTATTAAGGGTGGGGATTTATACAGCTCATATTTGCACGAAAATCGTTATTTGTATTACCACTTTGATAAATGAGACCATTACTTTTATATTTAGGACGGCTCGGTACCACCTCCGCATTTCCGTCTCTACCCGTGATTATTTTATGAGGTTTCGAAGATTTTTTTTTGTTTCTTTATTATGTTGCGTCGAGGTTCGTTACACTCTGGCGGAACCTGATTTTGGAGTAATATTCTGTGTGTTATTTATTAAAGGCACCTTCCATTTTGGGTAATGGGTAACGCATGGGGCTGGCCAACGCGGCATCTCGGAAGATTTATAGAGTGTCGTACTAGCGTAAACTGGCTTTTCTTGCTTGTCAAATTTATAATAAAATTGAACAGTAATTATAAAATAATGTTTTTCATATTTCCTATTACCGATTTTAGTTTAATTAAATTAATTTTAAGAAATTGTTGTAATTTCTCAAAATTAATTTAATTTGTCAAAATGTTAAATGATTTCATAAAAACTCTTTTCATAAAAAGCGTCAACGAGGACTCATTTTTAGATACTTAATTTCTCTTAATAGTTACGTACTAAATGTGCTTAATTTTCTTAGGTTCGAGGATCAAAAAGTGCTCAAAGATCCGTAATGGAACCCCAGTGTCGCGTCAATTTCGTTTGCCCCTTTGTTATCGGGTTCTAGTTCTTAAATTTAATAAGTTACAGACTTAAATAAGACACGTGTTATCCTGTGATATAAAACTGAAAATAACATTTAAAATTATCTGCAGTTTTGTTTCAAAGAAACATGAATCCATAGAACAAAGAAAGTGGAAAATATCAAACAGGCTTTTAAATATCGAACTCTTTAAAGAAAATTCAAATATATGTTTCTTAAAAGATAATGAATTAATGAAAGCAATATGGATCGATTTTTAAACTTGTTTAGTTACCATTTCTACGTTGATATCTAGGTATTTGAAAAGCCTGGTCAATATTACCAGTATCCATAGAAGTACGTACGACTGTCTCGCAAGAGCGACGGGGCAAGGCGACCGTACTGGCGACGCCACCGATTATAATTTATATATGTAACATGAGGGCAGCTCAGAGTGGAGGCGAAGTTAATGGGGAGCGGAAAAGGTAATTGTTTGTTTTGCACCCTATCATTCTAGTTGTATATGCATGAATAAAGTAAGAAAATAGTACAAGAACTATGTGAATTTCGATTTATTTTCATTTAATATGTAGAAGTGATAAAAAGTATCACTTTCGCTGCGTACTTTAAAATTCGCTTTGACTTCCATGTTAAAGGGGCTTTCGAAGCTTAAATCAAGTAACCTAAATTTTAACTTAGAAATTACAAAAACTTAATTAATTTGGTTATTAAAATTCTATCTATTATAATTTTAAAATAAAATATAAATAAGTCAATCGAGTAATTGCATCGCGTTCTTTAAAATAATAAGATGTATATTGATTGCATCAAAATGTATATAATTTTAAATAATGTAGCACCACTTCCAAAGTTTTTTTACGTACTTTGTATTGAAATGTTTAGGTAGCTGTTATGAGTGCACAAGAAGAAGAGAAAAAAACAATTTAACAACATCGGAATGCTTTAATTAATTTTTGTAGTTTCTATAAAAACAAGCAGTTTATTATCTGTAGTTTTTAAATAGGTTATTCATAATAACGAAGTCTTTAAATAATATATATATATATATATATATATAAATATATATATATATATATATATATATATAGTACATATACCAAATACATTGAATTGAGAAAGAGGAAAATGTAAAACTAAACAAGTTAAAAGTAGAACCGTGTTCGACTCAGTCGACTCCGCCTACAGTAGACAGGCATTTAAATAAACTTCCAACGCGCTAAATTTGTAACCTATTTAATTTGACCCCCGGATAAACCCCGTCGAGTACTTGGACAAATATTTTCACTTTAGCGTCAAAGATTCCGCGTCGGAACAGACCGCGAACCCGCGTGGGAAATCACGTCGTGGCCGAATAAATATTTTGCCGTAGACAACTTGCTGCGGCTGAATATTCGACTTGTTTGCTATTCTAATATATAAACAATAGAGTGGCTCTGTAAATATTTATTTTTCTAGACACTTTCCTTCGCAAAATGTTTGCTACAAAAATTGTCCGTCTAAGGCAACAACTCTAGTATTTTTATCGCTTTCATAACTTATTTTACCATAACCATGATGTATATAACATTTATTACTTATTTGTACGTTATATATTCACGCAAATGTTATTATTTATTGAGTTATTGAAACACGAAAATATTCGCGTCGTGTCGAATCTTTGGAACCAGTGCTTGACTGTGTTATAAGAAGGCATACGTTCACCTATTGTTGCGTATATACTGCGTGATACTTTCCTGGTTTTTCGCCCTAAACGAAATTCATAAAGAAATTCTTTACTCGCCGATTACTCAATTGCAAACTGGACAGAAATTCAAATGCTGCACTCTTTATATACCCTACAAGAAATATTCCAGAAGCTTTTATAACACTCCAGAAATTGATAGAAAAAATTGACGGGTTTATATCTAAATTGTCGATCCAATAAAAATTCTTGGACTCTATTGCAACTACGTTTTTTTCACTGTCTGCACAAAATAATATCACTATAAAAACAAATCTTGGAGTCATTCATTATTTTATTAACATGATGCGAACGTCAAAGTTACGTGAGTGTCACTAGCATGCTTGAGGAATTATAGCAAAAAAATACATTTTTTCTATTTGCGCTCGCAAACTATACAATGGTATTCCATATAAAGTACGTCGAAAATAAGAATATCTGGGTTTTATAGATAGACAACTTATAATGTAAATATTTTTCAAATTCGAATTGAATTTCATGAATTTCACTAAACTTTCACATTGATTTAGTTCTATAAAAAAACCAAATGCCCGAATTAAGTCCTCACTAACTATAGTTTCCATGTTTTGGGTATTGTTTAATTAATATAATTATTTAATCCATTTAACATTGTTATTTTCATTCGATTTATTTAATCACAATTTTGCATAATTAACAATTGTTTCCAAATGTTTTTTTCATCTGGCTATTTTAGAGCGTAAAATTTATTTTGAATATGCAAAATATACAATTAAAAATATAAAATATAAAAAATTTACAATTCGTTTATAAGTTAAAATTTAATTGTCATGTTTTTAGGAAACTATTGGATATAACAATTAGAAAGTTATGCACTTACTTATTCTAAGGACCCTTAATTTTTTGATTAAATTAATATTTAATCGGAATTAGAAACTGGGATCTTTTGTAACTATAAAAATTATTATTTATTATAAATTAATTAATAAAATCTTGTCTTTGACTATGTTACCTTACATATTCAGATAACATCGCCACTCAACTAAAATAAGTTGTCAGTAACTTATTTGACTCTTTTTCGAACTGTTTTAAGCTATCTGGCACTAGACACTTGACTCAAGCAGCCAGGCCCTAATATTATTAAGCTTCTTTGTTTTGCTTATAGTTTCCCTCTAACGTATGCCAATAGAGAGGGAGGCGGATGAATGATCATATATTCGTGCCACGAAATTAAATCACGTTAATTTACCATTTTTATATCAAAATACTCACAGCACACCCCAATATATATAGCCACATCGCCATAATTAAAAAATTGCAATCTTATCCGTAAAAACATATTCAAATATTTATAAAAATAATTAATTGTTCTAATGAATATTATAATATACAAGTTTGCACATACTTTTCCAAAATTAATGGTAACAGGAAAAATGTAACTTAAAGCAAGAGCCGAGGAGGATTAACTCTATAGCAAAAATGTAAATAAATTTGTCAGTAATGGGAAAAAGCATTTTTTTTTTAAATATACAAAAAACAATGATAAAACCTTCCCTCTCTTTTAAAACATCATCATGGTAAAAGACATGGCTGAAAAATAGATCTCAATACCGGAAAAGGATATGCGAATGGGTCTTGAATGGCCGTCAAGTGTCAACAATAATTTCCTAGGCGGAAAATAGGGAAGCTACGTTCGCGCAGACGGACCGGGTGAGAGCCGCGAGGAAACAAATGAAACAACAAGATAACCCGAGCTATCTTCGCCCAACGAATAAATATTTAGATACGGTGATGCCGCCTGAGACGAGTTTTACATTTTTACGCTGACAAGCGGCGCGACCAAAGCTGTAAGGACGGTGTCGTGTTGAGAGCTACGGCTCTCCAAAAATCATACCCACATATATAGTTGGCTACCAGACCTTTTTTTATGTGAACTTGAGAATCTGTATATAAATATATTTTCTCTATTAAGCGTAAAAATTTATAATGGACTCTTATATTTTCTAGACTGTTAAAACAAATTGCTTCTAATAATGCTGGAAACAAATTGGTCGTGATGAATACTACGTATATCGCATGAAGTTTCCCTACAATAAGTATTTAATAATGTGTTTCTTTTTTAAATGAAAATATAAATTTCAATGAAATCATTAGCTAAGTTACGAATAAAGGAGCACTAAAAAATTGTGTCTGTTTATGCATGCACTAAAAAGAGCTATTTAATTAGAATACAAATCTTTTTTCTTCTTCTTTTTATTGATGTAAAATAATGATTTGATGGACCATCAAATTTGTTATTTTTGTCTATCACAAAAATACGGGAAACTCTAATTCAGTTCGAATAATTCTAATATTTTGTATTCTAAAAAACAAGTACTTGAAAGTGCTATGAATTTAAAACTAATGAAGTCAAAGTATTTTAGAAAAATCCATTTCATTTTTATGCTTGTGAAAGATAAATTTATATAGCATAATATATTTATGGTGAAAAGTAAAATTAATGTGAGTACTTTAATAGAAACGCTATGTACGTCTAAATATTTATATTTGTATGAGTGCGAGTTCTAAACATTCTTAGCAGGTTTATTTCATTAGTAGCTATACCGACGCGACTTCGTTTGCGCAGAATTCGGTAAAAAAAAATTATTAGGAATTTGTTTGTGTTTTATTTCTTATTTTTATTCTTATTTCTTAACTGGTTTTTCTCTCGTAGCTCTACGAGCCTAAAGTTTACTAGAAACGATAATAGATGGTGTCGGCAGTACTAGTATCATAATATTCAGAAAGAAAGGATGTTTTTTATATCTGTTATAGCCGGATAAAATATGTAATATCCTATATGTTGCTCAAGGGTATAGACTATTACCATATCAAACATCAAAACTCGTGTAGTAGTATATTTCAAGTGATTGAAAAACAAATTTACACACAGACAACAATTCTAAATACAGGTTCACTACCATTCTATCCGCTAAAACAATCACTTTTTAAAATATTTTCCATGTACAGAATTCACTCTGTTACAATGTTTTTATACGTATAGATTCAATATATTCCTAACTTATTATAGAGACATATAGATTTCGTCATTATTAAATATAGAAATGAAAAGCTGAATTTAAATTGCTTAGAAATTTTTAAATTATACAACTACGAACAAATCAATAATCATACTGTGAAAATGAAGAGCAGATAAAAAAATTTGTATCTCATATTTTTTCTTAGATGTAACCAAATATACTAATGTACATTTTATATATACTTCTTTAGCAGTTTATATATTACACTCGTACAAACATACCGACAAATGGACAAGCTTAATAATTGTCGAAAAGTACAACAATGATGATATTCTTTTTAATAGTGGAGTCACACCCGTATTTTAATTTTTTTAACTTAATTTTCTGTCTCTGTGGTTTTGTTACAAATTAAGTTGTTGAAGTAAATAATAATAAAAATACTTAGTATAATACAATTATTTTTATCATATTTTTTCCTTTTATTCAATATTATAGGGCCGTAAATACCCAATCAAAATAAGAAAAATAATGGAAAGTTTTATTCAAATATTTGTCGATTTGTTTTCTAGAGATTTAGCAATCTATATATATATATATATATATATATATATATATATATATATATATAATTGTCAATAACACTTAAAAATGAAAAAGGTAAATGTCATTTTTAAAGACCTTTACAATGACATCCAACTCGATAAAAAAAAATCGTCCTGAGATTTCTGTTCTCTTACAATATATAATTTATAATATAATAGATATACACACGTATATCTAAAAATATAATTTAACATATTTTCCAAATAAAAATTCGGTCAATATGTTTCATTTCTTTTATATTTACTTAAAAAATCATATAATCGAATTTCAAATAAACCACACTTCAAAAATTAGCTAGTCAAGCCTCTATAAATTGTGATAATATTTAAATTTTTTGGCAATTTTTACAATTGGCAATTAAAATATGGTTGGCATAAATTTATCTTCAATCAGTTGACAATTATTTGCAAAACTCGTATTTCACCAATGATATTATTAAACGATATATTATAATGACTATATTAGTTTATTATATCGTTACGCTACATAATATTGTAAACATCAAAAATTGCACCATTATTTTACTAATATGAATGTATAAAAGTATTGATCACAAACAATTTAAAGGGAGAAAACATTTCAGAAAAATATTCAAAATTTCAACGCATAAAAATTCTTGACTCATTCTGTTGTTGGAATTAATTTATCTGTTATTCATAAACATATTTACTTTCTAACGTATTGATGTGAGATATCTATAATTTCAATAGACAAAGACTGATCTTTGAAAATGTTTATATGCAAATGTACCTAATTATAAAGTAAATAAATATTGTGACACGTTATTTTCTTATCAAATAAATGTAAAATATTTATAGGATACTCCAAAACAATACCATTCTGCAATCCATAGTACATATTTTACACCTACTATACAGGAGAGTCTTTAAACAACGGCCATGCTTTTACTCTTATTTGACTGTATATTTTCGATGTATGACATATTTATTTTCAAAAATAACAGAGTCTTTACAGTAGTGACAGAACTTTAAGTATATATTTACATATATACACATAAATATGCACTTCAGCATTATACGATATTCCGGTCCGTAACCGAATGACCAAGATGGCACCCGGCTAAAGGGATAAAGAATTCTATTCCCGGTGGAGTGTTTGAACACTCATAAATTATTTATCTTGTTGTGAATGATCTATTACAATTGTGATGAAAAAATTTAAAAGAAACTAATACCTACAAAACAGTTATATTTTTTAATCACAAATACCAAATGAAATCCATAACATATTGCAACTTTTATTCACAAGAAAAAGGTTTACAACACATGAACTGTCAAATTTATTTATTTACAAACATTCTCTTTTGGAAACAAATGAAGTATATTATGTAAATTTAAATAAGTTGCTCACTTGAAAATTTTTACAAAATTAAAATAAAAACCGTCATCTAATGGAGAATTATAAAACAAATAATTCTATAATCTAAAAAAGACTTATAAAAATAAATAATTATAAAAATAATAAGATGATTGTTCAGAATGATGACGCTATCAATTATTTAATTAAAAGTTAATTTGTTGCTAGTAAAATTTAATATTAATCTTGATGGCTTCCATTGCAGATGCTGATTAAGTCTCTAATATCAGACAAAATTTTAATTTTGTCAGATAGTAACTGCAAAAGTTTCTGACGAATCTGCAAAAGTTTCATTAATGTCTAGCTATTTTTGCGCGGTGCGCGTATAGACGCTACCTCGTTACCCTTTTATTATATATTTAATTAGATATTTGAAAATGCAATACTAAGAATGAGACGTTCACATACATTTGCATTTCTCTCTTTCTTTCTATTTTCTTTTCAACACTAAACGTTCTGATGGTTGAGTAAATTTTCCATTCCAAAACATATTATTAAATTATAAAACCAAATAATATTTACAAGCAACGATAACAATTGTTTTTCATTTTTTGCTAGGATTCAGCATGCTAATGTCAGGCTATACATTTTTTTTCAGGTATATTAAAATAAAAACAAAGAGCTTTACAACACCGTCCTTTAAGATCTTTTGATTAATTTTTAGTTTAATTTCAACATAAAAACTCTGAGCACTACGTATGTATATGAAAAATGAATAGCTTGTTTGACTAAAAGAGACTTAAAAAGTCACAGATCAAGACTACAAACATGAGTTCATGCCATGAGTTCATAAAACAGCATGCCATGCGCCATGAGTTCATAAAACCTGAATTACACCAAAACACGTGTATTATAAAAAAACATAAACTTAATTTTTAATTAGTAATGACCAAATTATTTTTAGCTCGATTATTTCAGAATCCATGTTTAATATAATTTGTTTGGTTTGCTATTTGTTCCAAATTAGGCATTGGCGCATTATGATCTTTTAAATGAAGTTCCTGTCTTTACCTCAGCCAGATGTCCTATTTAAATTTTGTCTATATTAATTCTAATATTATAGGTTTTTTTAATTTGCCGTATCTGCTATTTTATTTTCTTCTTGAATATTAAAAAATTATTCAAGGAGAAGCATTTCTAGCACAATTATTTAAGTAAGCAAAATTTTCTGATTTGGGGCAGAACCTTTTATATAAAACATGATTTTATTTTGCAAATGTAAGGTAATCTAAATTATTTCTTTAAATATTAAGACGTTTTCAGTTTTATTTTGCTTCACTTTCCATATATTTGTTCATTTTAAACCTTGCGACCGATTTTTTTACAACCTTTTCTAACCGATTCTCAGGAAATTTTGCATATATATTCAATCCCCATAACAATATAACAATTTTAATCTTTGGGCCTCAAATCCTGATGCTACAAAGGTACTGCTTTCCTAAATATAAGACTTGAGGATCTGCTGGTTTTTGATTAGTATCATGGGTCGCAAAGTTAGATTTCGTAAATAATATAGCGTTGCAACTCTCATTCCTAAGCCTGCGGGGATAGTGCCTGATTATACTATGAGACTTAAGGACCTGCTGGTTTTAAATTAGGTTTGAGAGTCTCAAGCAGGAAATTTATTATTAAGCCCCGGAGACCAACTCCTCAGTCCTGGTCTGCATGGATACGGCTTGCCTAAATCATGATATTAATATACTGGGTGACAAGAAATGACCTCAATAATTTAACTCTTAATACTAATTCAATTTTTGAATCCAATTTAGTATTTAAAACACTAAATTGGATTCAAAAATTGAATTGGAATTGAGAGTTAAATTATTGAGGTCATTTCTTGTCACTTTGCATTTAACTATGCGAGTCGAAAGTCGGTCTACCATTCCGACTTTCGACTCGCATAGTTAAATGCAAAATGTTATATATCTATATATATACCGGTATATATATATATATATATATATATATATATATATATATATATCCCCAACTGGAACACTCATAAGCAAAACACTTTTTTCACTATAAAATTCGAGCAACCACTACCATTCCGATTCATACAAAGTTTCTTCATGCAAAAACCGATTTTACGCAAAAAAAATTCCCATCGAAAACCGCAAATACCTGCCGGGTTTCATCCTGGTGTGACCACATCATACACATTGATCTCGGCGGACAGTAAACAGGCGCAAAACTCAGTACAGTCAGATGAAAGACGTCCAGTCAAAACACGCGCGCCCACCATCGGGGCTGCGGGCCGAGCTCGTCCCGGCGCATATTGTAAGCGCACGGCTCGCCGCACACTCATAACGGAAACTCATTGTAAATACGTTTGAATGGAAAAACAAATAGACTCTTTGATTTGCTTCCTTTTATGTGCCTATCTGTCGGCTGCAGCGATCTGTTTTGATAAGTTTGACGCGGGCGCGTAGTTAATGAATGTCGTCGCCTGACTCCGAGTTGTGGTTCGAACTGGCTATATTTAGAACAAGTTCATTTTATTATACTATGAATGCTAGAGTGGTGTTGTTTGAATTGTAAATTAGGTTATTGGTTGCGCGATGATGAATGAGAATGAGATTGGCGATTGAAGAATGTTCGGTTCGTTTACTTCTTGAACAAGTTCATTTTATTATACTATGAATGCTAGAGTAATGTTGTTTTTATTGTAAATTAGGTTATTGGCTGAGCGATGCTGAATGAAAATGAGATTGGCGATTGAAGAATGTTCGGTTCGTTTCCTTCTTGAACAAGTTCATTTTATTATACTATGAATGCTAGAGTAGTGTTATTTGAATTGTAAATTAGGTTATTGGCTGAGCGATGATGAATGAGAATGAGATTGGCGATGGAAGAATGTTCGGTTCGTTTACTTGTTTCTCATCGTCGATTATATTTACAGTTCCTACTAACATATTTCGCTATACCTTCACATATTCTTATAGCGAAGAATATGTAGAATTAGGGTCTGTGCTAATGTTAAGAAACCTACACAATGTACTTAAAATGAATCTAAATATATCCTAAAATATAAATGAAATATCTTTTTTATCGGGAAAATCTGAGATTTATTAAAAGCATATATATAATCTTTACTTTATGGTTATAGATATTCTTGCTACGTGAGTCTTATTAAAATAGCCTAACTTAATTAATATTAGAAAATAAAAAAGATTCCATATTGACTTTATATTATGTTTAATTTTTGAGGTAAATACATATGAAAAAAGCTTGCGGTTATGATAATACTTAGCAGATTAGGTTTCATAGGGAAGTAGCTTAGTTTATTTATTCTCTTGACTCTTATTTATTACACTAAATTACCTTCACAGCTCAATTGCAAAAAAAAATTCCCATCATCACGCATGCTTCGCATCAGATTTCATTTAAAAAAAATTTAGTCATCTTACAAGACAATAGTTTAAAACTCCCACCATGATATTATCTAATATAACACTCCCAACATTATATTATCTTGTATAAAACTCCCAATATTATATTTTATTTTATAAAACTCCCAACATTATATTATATTGTATAAAATTTCCAACATTATATTGTCTTGTATAAAAATACCCACACCCCATTTTGTTTTGTTTTGGAAAGCTCAACTACTTCTTAATTATATACTTCTAGGTTTCAAGGCACAGTATAAAAATTGTAGTCTAGTAGCGGATAGAGAAAAATTCTACATTTCAATATTGAACTCGACAAAACTTGAACAATACTGAAATAATTATTTTTGTATAATAACATATTACGAATTCATTCAATTGCTTGTTTCTATAAGTGAGCGATTATCAGGTCGGAAATTTTTGACGTTACGCGGCACAAGCCGTCCAGAACAGATATTAGTATATAGTCGATTTTTCGGAATTTTTCGCAAAAAACAAGCATTCCTTACATGTTTCTGTAAACAAGTACTACTTTTGTATTGCTGCCCTTAAGGACAAAACAAAATTTAACGATGCATGCTTTTCATTAAATTTCAAATGACATTCCGTTATTCACTACCAATTAGGGCCAAAAAGCTATCGTTGAAAACAGAAGTTAATTGTTTAAGTATTCACGCGATCGCCCCACGAAATATGCTGTATGACGTCAACAATGCTGACGACAACAAAGTGCGGGAAAGTGTCCGATTCAAACTTTTAACCAACATAATTATGATGTTTTTAAAGCTATTTCAATATTTTTTTTAATTCTGACTAAATGTGAAGCTGAACTGTGATTGGAACCACTTTAAAAAATGTAACTACCATGAATACCATAGAAAATATTTTTCTAAATTCTGAATCAGTTTTAAACCCGTAACCTCTTGGAGTGTTCGAATTTGTTTAGATGCCAATAATGGGAAAAATGCCATCAATACCGGCATTTATCTCATTATTATGCGGGCAATAATATTTTTTCGCAATGTGTATTTAGATTTTTTTTTATGATTGTGTATCATAATATGTTTTATATTATGGTTATTTAGTTATCACAGTAACTTTGTTCGAAAAAAAATGAGTTATTAAATGTGATTCAATATTTAAAAAATCATCGGCACAGACAAAATTTAATTAGTTCTAAACTGCAAATATAACAAATTTAAATAGCAAACGCCAGTTTTGAGCAAGGGCGTCCAATTCAGACAGTATCTAGTCAAAAATATAGAAATAGATTTTAGAGCACCTATCTAGGTACTTAAATTAAGAATTACTACATTTATATTAAATTACTACCTTTATAATAATTACTACAGAATTACTACATTACTACAAATAATTACTACAGAATTACTACATTACTATAAAAATCACTACATTTATATTTTACTCACAAGTATAGAATTAATTTTGAATTCGGTTTCTCTATTTTTTCACAATATTTGTGTATTATTCTGAATTGTTCACTATATCAGATTACTCAAATAACGATGGCCATGCGAAATAATGAAAATTAAATTACTCGAATGCAAAGCAGATGAAAATGTCTCGACTATCAGAATCGATACAAAAATAAAAACTCAAACTACTAAACTACAACACAGCCAGGGCAATAACTTTTCTATTGCATGCACGGGGCTTGAATATATTATTGAACTCAAGTAGCCTGTAGTGTCTAGCATATTCTTCGTATCCGTTACCGAATGAAAATATCAACAAAATTCTCAAATCTTCACGAGTTGTTGTTTGCCGCCATAAAGTCTCTAAGATATGCTTGTTACCTTTTCTTTAATGTAAAATAATGTATATATATATATATAAATTTTAACGCTAATTAGTAATAGAATTAAGAGACATTTTTTCTAAATGAAAATTTTTTTTAACTCTATTTTTTTCAATCATAATATATTTGGAATATGACTATCAATATAGCATTAATCTTAAAATATAAACTTCAATGATATTTAGACTATAAGCAAACGTAGGTTTAATCGACATTATCATTGCATAGAAGTCTATTTTGCAATTTCATTTATAATTTTGAAATTATGCGTTTGGCTCTATCCGTTGCGAAAATTAACTTAACTGCTTTATATTTTGATTATATTTTATTAATTTTTATTATAGGATAATTAAACTTCCGAACGAAAAAGACACTTAGAAGTGTACGATTAGCTTTTCTCTTATAAGTAACCGTGAAAATATACCGTTTAACATATATAAGTTCAGCATATTTAATAATAGAGTAAAAATGAGTTATTAAACAATATTAAAACACAATTTCAGTGTTTAAATAAACATTTTGTCGTGTTAATTTATTTTATATATTTATATATTTTTTAATATTAACATCTCTAAAAGCTATGCACGTATGTTTTAGATAAGTTTTAATAGATTTAAATTATGGAAATACGTAGTTAATTATAAAGTGTTTGACATATTTACTAGGTAAGCATGCCGTGGCGGACATTATTTTGTTTTTATATCACTTGCGGCAGCTTATAACTGAAGATTATAAGTAATATCTACACACTTTCAAAGTGTTGATGTTTGAAGGTGTGTAGATTTGTATATATTTTGTTATCTGATATTATTGCATAACACACGCTCAGTATTATTAATTGGTTTTTATTTTTTTGCTATTGGCTAAAATGGTGGTACAGACAATTCTATTTATTTTTTGGGGATTAATAATCTACATTAAATAAATTTAAAATCATAGCTTCATGAAAAAAATCAAAGTACCACATCTTTATTCTTAAAAACAGAAAATATTGCTCTATGTAAACTTTACCAGGCTAATATTGAAATGAAGGAAAACACTACAAGCTGATTTGAACATAAAAAACAAATAACGGTCATAATCGGTTAAAGTATTGTTATGTTTTTCGTTATTTATCTACTGCATTCGAATATTATACATTTTATGTTTATTTTGTATGCATATTGTTCAATTTTAACTAAACTCTGTATATATCCAAAAACAATTCGATAATCAACTGGTTAATAAGATATTTGCTGGAATGGATCGTGACTAGGACTTCAGTGTCGTATTACATAATTACTATCCGGATCAATCCAAAATATGTATACAAAATGAAGAAAATATCGGACATCTCTTATCTGCTGAATTGTATCCTTCCCTTTAAAAATAACAGTTGTAAAATTATAGGTTTAAGTTACAATATCCAAGGGTAATCGACTGTTATCGATACATATTTCAATTTTGTTAAAAAGTAAACACTTGAAATGTCTGTTCGTTAGAATTTTCAAGTAGATAGACGGACATTTCAAATGCCTTTTACTAATACAGACACGCAAACATAATATTCTCATAGAAATGTTTGTGCCCATATGAGCTATGTACCCAAAGTTTTATAATTTATCTCTGAACTTACCGTGACCTACAACCCATAGTGCCTAGAACAAGTTCTTTTCTTCCAATTTGTGCGTATTGTGTCAATAATCATAATACAAAAGTCTTGTAAAAATTAACTTTCATTTCACAAAAATGGGTCACAGATAAGATTACATAATATTTTCGTGGACTGAATATCGGAACGTTTGAAAAGAATTTTCGGTAGGAGTTATAACAATATTGAGAAGGTTTAGGTAATATTATACTGGCGATAAAAAGGAAACTGAGACAGTTTACTACATTTCTAATATGCTTCATACACCGTACATTTAAAAAACGCGTGAAAAACTATCTACTCGTTCGTAAGCTATTTATATTGGAACGTAGAAAAACTGATTCTACGTAGGCACTTAGCGGATACGGATGGAAAACTGATAACGTAAAGAGCTAGATTCATAACGGCCATATTACATTCCTTGTATTGCGCTCACGCCCTCCGCTAGTCGGACAGGAAGATGGATGTCTGCACGGGCGCCGCGACTTTAGTGGATGTGGTACGTACTTCCTGTTGCGGGTACAGCGAGCTTTCGTGTTTCGTATGACATTTTGTAGCCGTTAGAGAGTTACGTGTATTTGACACTTGAATTGTGCTGAGGTGCGAACGGCGTATTTATGATTTTAGTATTTAAAAATATGTATTTATTTCTACAATTTTATCTATTATGGAATTATTTATTAAATAAATACCTTATAGAAAACTATAGAGAAGTTTTTTAACGAAAGATGTATTAACTGTAATGGTACAAAATTTTGAAAACGCTTGAGTAATTCTTGCCAATCGTTGTATTTTCTATTTTTGTTACATTTACTTTAACAAAAATGTATTATATTCTTTATATTTAATACGATATTAGCCATTAGCCAAAAAATTTAAAGGATCTTTTCCTTTAAATTTTTTGACTAATGGCTAATATCGTATTATGGTAATATTATGCCAACATCCTTTGATTCAGGATTTCAATTGAAATATTGCGATAAACTGAGAAATACCTGTTAAAAAGGGGCAGAATTTGTATTATGAAGGATCCGGAGAGAATTTTCTATTAAACTATTTAAGGGGATCCCGATAACTGTACATGATTCCTATTTAAGGGCTCATAAATTCATGTGTAATTAATAAATCAAAATATTAATAAATAGTTACTACAGTCTGATAGAAAATATACCTATATTAAGTTCCATTTTTTTCATCACAATCTTATGCATAATTTTGAACTATTTCGCCGTACCGATTTAAAATAAGAGACTTTTTGCAGTTGATTTAAGTCATTTGCCTAGAACGTCTATATACCTTTTACAGACCAATATACATAAGTTGGTGAACCATTACTCGTAAACTAATGAGCTTATTTCGCAGTTATAATTTTCAAAAATAGCGGTTTAATTTATATATGTAACTCTAACGAAAGCGACAACTTGAAAGCTTCATATTTCTTAAATTAATTGCTGTGTCAAGGAAGTGTTCATGATATTCTGCAAATATTTTTTAAAGACTTATTCAACGATACCCCACAATAAGGAGAATACAAATAAAAAAAATCACCCCCATATAATATGTAAAGAATTAAAATTTTTTTAGATGATTTTATTTCGTAACTTTGTAGTCGTTATAAGAATATATAACTGAACCAATTTGCAGTTTCATATTACTAGCAGCGTCAAGTAAAACACCTGTGACATAAAGACGAACAGACAAACAGACAAAGGGTTCCTATTTTCACTACGGAATTCTAAAAATGATTCAAAATGAAGTTGTATTTTATAATATTAGTCTCTGATTGCATATATCATTAAGCTTGGTTTGTAGCTTATCAAAATTTAAATAATATAAATATTCAGTTAGAAGCAAACAAACGCATCAAAACTTAGCATGTCTATATTATTCTTGGTAGGGTAGCTCATAGACTATTGATGACTGCAGCTAACATTCAGGCCACGTTTTAGCTTGAAAAATCGCATAACTCTTATAGAGTCAAACTCGAACTTTCAACTTAAAATTAAAAATTCAGTAGTTTAACATGCCCATAGATAGTACAAGGTACACTTAAGATTTAAAACAATTTTAAGGCCACATTTAGCCCGTACGGAGGTAAAAGTTTATACAAACTTACATTTTCTTAGCTTTCTTCAAATATATTATATATTTATTACAATACTTCGTTTAATGATAAATACCAAAACCAACACAACAGCCAAGTTGACAATAAAACATTATACCAACCATGACAAAGAATACAAAGCACGAAGTAACATTAAAGTTAAGACAATCACAATAAAGACAAACGATCACCATTCAGAGAGGCTACGACGGAGCGCCGATGGACTGTGTCCCGGAAGCCGTGAATCGACGCGAAATGAATGTCGAAAATAATGATCAATTGTTGGAAGAATAATTCGTAATGGGGCTAGGTGTGCCTCACAGACAACCCTTAAAGAAACAATACGCGATAAATTCGGTCTAATACCATTGTCCTCGTAGGCGCAGCGGACGTGAAGAAGCTTGTTCCCCAGACGGGAAGGACACGATTACGATAAGACATGCGAATTATGCAGGCAAACCTTTTGACCCAAATGAACATAATCCTCTTATTGCAAATAGCTGTAAAAGTCCGTTACCTTATACGGTAGGTGGGACTGTGGAGTCGAAGTGGGAATACTAACAGGAAGAATGGGATTAACCTCAATCTTATTTTCCTAATAAATGCTCTTTTGCATGAGCTTCCACCATTGGAGCAAAGAAAATGAATAACGCAAAACATTGTAGATAACTAAACCCAAACTAATGAAATTAGATAATGTGAAATTTAAATTGACTAATAAATTCTTTCATATACTGAATATATTTGGCGTTAATTTTGTAGAAATTCATTATTCACAATTAAATGAAACTACGTGATTTAGTATTATTTCTACTTTCTTTAATTTCTTTACCACGACCTAGGTTTCGTTGTATTACAACATCTTCAGGTGGGATATTAGCAAAGATCTATCTTTAGATAAAGAGACATATTTGCTAATATCCCACCTGAAGATGTTGTAATACAACGAAACCTAGGTCGTGGTAAAGAAATTAAACAAAGTAGAAATAATACTACATCACGTAGTTTCATTTAATTGTAAATTCTTTCATAAAAACGTCCATCATAGAACAATTACGTATGACTACTAACAATTAAGAACAATTATTTCTTCATGGTTCTTCTTAATTTCCGACCATCCACAGTACGTACTTTCTTTTGGTTCAGTCTTATGATTCATGATTTTTTCATTTTCAATATATTTTTAGTAGACAAAAACTAAAAGAATTTTTCAAAACTGGAAATAAAACAATAGGTTATGAATGCATTTAAAGAGTAATTAATTTTATACTTTAACCTTTTTAAAAATATTACTTTAATTGCCTTTTTGATATAAATATTATTTCTTTGCTCCATATTAAGTTACATAACAGTATAAGTTAAAATATATTGAATCCTACTAAAACTTAGAAAAAGTACCAAGATAATAATCCTACCAAACAAATTCATCTTTATTACTATGGTTTTTTGGTCTTATCATTTCAGTAATTAAAAAAATAAAGGAGGGGGAAGATAAATGTAGATTTATAAGTTTTCAATAAAGTTTCTTAATTTGTTATCGACATATGAAATTTTAATATCCGTTAATAAATATATTACATTTTTTGAAAAATTTGATGTAATGTTTACATTATTCAAAATTTCAATGAAAGAAAAAATCAAATTTCCCATTTTTACCGGCATTTCTTTTATATATTTTTTTTGTTCCAAAAATACTTAAATACTTGATCCTGTGATTTAAATCATACATGTTAATGGAAAACATAGGTGCACTAAAACACACTTTTATTAAAAATGGCAAATCCATATTTAGTGTCGTTAACACAAAATTATGAAATTAGAACCTAAGGATAGCTGATCAATGATTAAAAACTACTCAACAAGAGTTGAGTTTTTACATTTTTAGATATAATGACTGTATAGGTGTATTTGAGGTGTAATAATTTTAACTCGTATGTTTTACTTCTAAACGTTTTATTCGTAGTCGTCATTATCGAATCAAATCGCGTAAGTTTTAAATTTTCATTTTCTATATGGTAAACGTACCTAAACAGCAAACAATGAAAATAAAAAAAGTCTCGTCAAAATCAAGATCTAATTGAAATACTACTTACTAATACCTAAAAAAATATAATACGGTATTTAAAAATATTTAAAAAATTGCTCGTTTTTTTAATTTTAAACTATTCCTATGTCCTGATTCCAAACTATTATTTCATTCATCGTATTATGTTGGTTTAACTGCAAAAGCATTTCGGATAGACAGGTAATACTTAAATTGTACCTTCTATGAATGAAAGAAATATTCCAATTAATACTTCTAAAGAGAAAAAGTAATTTTCTTTTAAGAATGACGGTGGTGAAAAATTACATAAATTGCCAAGTTTAAAAACCAAAAGCCACATCAAGTGTAAACATCGTTGCGAACAATGCTCAGCTTAAAGGAGGAAAAAAAATATTTATTTTTTACCACATAATAGAAGGATTCCGATGTGGATTGCAAGTGTTATTATTATCGAAATGAAAATGTGTGGGCAGATGGTCGAGCGCGAGAGAATGACATGGATTAATGGTCTAAACAAAGTTGCAGCGAAAAATGTGTGGGCCGAGAGAGGAAAGAATCTTTACCGCGGAAAATCGTTTTCGCTGTCAAGTGAAATAATTTTTGTAGTCAACTAACACCGCTGGGATGGTGTAGGGTTGCAATTTTCTCTTATTTTTTGCGGCTTGTCGGAAGCGTATTTGCGAGTATTTTGTCAGTGAGCACACAACATTTTTTATACATACGCATGTAAACAATGTAACGTATTTATCTGTTATTATATTTTTACTTATTTAAGCAGTTAAATTTTTATGTTACTTTTTCTGTAATTTTTTTGGCCAAGTCAAGACAATATACGTCTTTTTATCGTCGTTAAATTATTTTTCGTTTTAGTTTTCGAGTTAATTTAAATTAAAACCTATATATAATATTTCGGTAATATCATTTACATTCTTTGAAATAATTATGATAACGTGTTTCCATTCTAAATAAAAAACGTAAAAGTTTCACTGTTTAGTGACTCACTCACTGTTTAGCAATAATTCACTATAAATCTTTGCATAGGGAGAGTAGTTATTTAAATGTTAAACTAAAAACGTCTTAAACCTAAATTAAAATAAACCCGTTCTAAATTTCTGTTCCGTATACAATATTTTATATTTATGTTTCATGCACATTAGCACTTACAATTCAGCTTATGGATGAAATTCCTATTTGATTATCTTTTATAGATGTACGACGTATTACTTTTTTTACTTCAAGCACGAAAGTTCAAATTTAAACCAAAAGCATAAACATTCATTATAATTTTGTTTTTGTCTTGTGAACCTCAAAATAGACAAATATTATCATCATTTAAAATAACAATTCCGGAAGTAAAAATTACAATTGTTTCAAATTTGTACTTTGCAAATGAAATAAATATCAAAATGAAAGTATTTAGTATAAATTAAGCTTTTTTTTTCAGTTTTAATGAAACTTATTTTATTAATTAACACTGATAAATATTAATATATGTCGCTGTCATGTTGGCAACAAATATATTTCCACATCTTACGCTAATAATATTTCGATTTATTCAATACACGTAAAGTACAAAAGATCTTTTAAGCTTTCCAGTTAAAATATTTTACCCTGTTTGGTAATAATAATTTTTTTTATGTGATATATCAATACCAATTACCTGATGTATATCACTAACCGATGGTATTATTTATTATCATGGTTACATTGAAACACATGAATAAAATAATAAAATTATACCCAAAAATGCACACCTGCCAGACACCCCTCCTGAATTTTAAACTAGATGTAACTATGAATCATTAAACCAAGTGGAGCATTTTATGGATGAGTACCAAACGGTACTAATAGGTTTATGTGGTTGTAGGCAGTCTATTGTGTAGTTGTAAACAACATCAAATAATTGAAATCCTACATTAACTATTGGAAATATTACGACTTTCAAAGTAAGAGGAAACTTTCTCATTGTTCAAGTTTATTATATTATGATTTAAAAAAATAAAAATATTTAGGCATAGATTTAATATTATACAGTTAGGTGATCTGCAATCGATAATAGGGTACGTGTCATGTAAGCACTTCCTGTCTTATTAAAATAGAAGTGACTTGGGAATCAATAAATCAATTGGAGCAAATTTTATAAGACATTTGAAACTAATATATTTACGTGGACGTAAGCAATTTAAAGCTGATAATATAGTACATTAAATATTGGACATATTGGGACTTTCAAAGAAATAGGAAACTTTCTCAATGTTCAAATTTATTATATTATAATTTAACAAAATAAAAATATTAAAGCATAGATTTAATATTATACAGTTATATGATCTGCAATCGACAATCGGGTACGCGTCACGGAAGCACTTCCGGTCTTATTAAAGTAGAAATACCTTGGGAATCGTTACATCAAGTGTAGCAAACTTTATGATACATTGGAAAATAATATGTTTATATGTAGGCAATAAATAAATAATATGATAATATAATAATGCTATAAATGTAGATTTAATATTATACATTAACGTTACTTATAGACGTTAATTGAATAGCTGAAAATCGATTGTAATATCACGTTTGCTCACGCACATTTAGTTTCATGTCAAAAAATGGAAACATATTTCCAAGTAATTACTCACAGAATAAAGATAAGAACAGCTAAATTAAAATCTGGCAATATATTAGGAACTGCTCAAATATTCTCTTTCATATTCCTAAAGTTATCAAATGAGCAGTCAACAATTTTTGAGAGCGCTTGAAACCGAAATGAAGAACGCCAGGTACCTGCAAAAGAAATACTTCCATAAAATTGATTTGCGTATAATTTATTTCCACCAGTAATACCTTTCTATCTAAATTTTGCTATGGAAATGTGGAACGCAGCACAGCAAGTGTATTGAGCTGGGAGTACCAGTGCTATACAATATCTGTCACGGTCGATACTATTGTTCAGATATTGTGAGCCAACTGCTGTTCCGTGTGCCCGGGGGACGCGCAGGTCTGCGCTCTTTTACTTTTCCACAGATCGTAAAAAGGCGGTATCTGTACGCCACTGTGCAGACTTTTTCTTGATTATTACGACAAACTTTCCATTCTGTTGACATATTCGCTAGTTCGTCATCCCAATACAAGATGTCCATTTATAATGTATTACTTGAGAGCCAATTTTTTGGTATTAATTCTTTTAAGAATGTTAACTTCTGAATTCTCATGTTTTCTTTTTTTATTATTGTTTATATTATTCAATTATTGTTTTAATTCATGTTAATTTATACTGATTTCGAGCTTAAAGTTGTATTCTTTAATCCTTGTTATATAACTCAACGTAGAATAGTATCTTGATGTGTGAATTTTATGATGTAGTCTAACTATATGAAACTTAAAGAATTTAATTCGTCATGATTTGTATCTATCTTTTCCACGTGAAATAAATTAATAAAATGAATATTGAATATATTTGGCGTTAATTTTGTAGAAATTCATTATTCACAATTAACTGAAACTACGTGATATAGTATTATTTCTACTTTCTTTAAGTTTTTTGCCACGACCTAGGTTTCGTTGTGTTACAACATCTTCAAGTGGGCTATTATCTTTGCTAATGGCCCACCTGAATATGTAATACAACGAAACCTAGGTCGTGGTAAAGAACTTAAAGAAAGAAATAATACTACATCACGTAGTTTCATTTAATTGTAATAAAATGAAATAAATAAAGATATTGTCTAGACGTATGACAAAAAATTAAACGGAACCAGCCATTAATTTTGGATAAATTTATCAGGTAATGTTATAAAGTATATGGTAACAGAAATCCGTGAGCAATTTCTACGTAAGGGCAGTATTACAGATAAAACGGCGGGGAGGACACAGTATGGAAATTCAAATTTGGAACAGTCAGTATATATTTAGTGTGTAAAACGTGTTAAAATACATATTTTAAGGTACCCTACTAAATCAATTTTGAAAAAATACGTCTCGAAGTTTTGATAGTAGATAAATTTAAATATATTAAAAATACTCGATACTAGGAGCCAGTCGAAAAAGTGAATTTTGTAAAACTTTTCCTTCAATATACTGTTCATACTGTAAACAGAAAAATAATAAGAAAGAGGGTACGGTGAAGAAATATTTTACCTTTAAATTATCCAACAATCTAATGTTAAATTAGCATATTTGTTGTCTGAAACATATTATATAAGAGTAACGAAATTTTTTCGGAAAAAATCACAGCGTCGTGTAGTCCATTTCTTGCAGAAATTGAATTAGCTGTTTTCCGACGTAATGAAGTTATGTTGATTACCTATTATATATTATATTCCACGAATAAAATAAATAAGTTAATTAAAATCATATTAATAAAACGTTAAAGTTGCGTTTTAAAAAGTGGTAATGTTTTATATCATTCGGGGTCCCGACCATTTTGAAACTATGTAATCAATATCGCCGATCCATCAAATTATAAATATATATATATATATATATATATATATATATATCTATGACCAACTTATTATATGAACTAGTATGGCGGAGCCAATAACGTAACGGACTACCACGCCGCTGGTCACAGATCCGCTTCTCTCTATTATTAAAATATTCTGAGAAATTTTAGGAGGCTACAGGAAATAATTTTTCTTTATTTATTTTTAAGCGCATTGTGTATTATCTTGTAACAGGTAACAATCCGTCATAAAATATTTTTATCACTAATCGGGTTCCACTTCCCAACAAAAGCTAGGAACAAGGCAACACAGCCACAAGCCGCACCTAGGAACAAGACCACAATAATACGATGAATTCAAACAAAAAAATATTTTATCTGAACTTAATATCCAACATTTACCTTAAATATAGCCGAGCCCCCGAAATAAAGAGTACTTACGAAGTATGATCGTTTGACCTATTTTCTTAATACGGTCCTGCTAAAGATTATATCCGAAGGTTGCCCGAGATTATCTTCATAAAGTACACTCTCAATGAATTTATGTGCCTTATCGCCGCCAGACAAGATCTCGGATATAATTAAAATGAAGTATAATATGGTAGCAAAAATGGATCTCTGTACCATTAACGTGCAAAATATTTGTAAGTTAGTATTATTGGAATGACTTGGGTTTTCTTTAATTTTGCTACTGCACAGGCAATATTAAATATAAAGAGGGCGATCGTCGAAATAACTTACTAATTAATATTTGAATGTAAATATCGATTTCAAAATATTAGCCGCATATTTAAGCACACAACTTAGCTTTTTTTAAATGTTAGCAAATAGTAAAAAAGGAACTTTATATATGAGACTGAAATAGTAAAATGGAGATTTAATAGTGCACTTTTGCCATTTGTGACCACGACCATTTTTCTCAAGAATTAATTCTTCATTAATTAATTCTATCAAACTTAATGTTGACACAGTTATGTAACTTGCTCACCTGGGCCGCATCTGGCTCTCAAAATTTTAAACATGTCCTTAATCTCAAGTGGTGTGTCAAGATTTTAAGGTCGAAATATTATCGTTTTCTACCAGGTCAAGTGGAAAAATCACGTAGAAGTTTACACTTAAAATATTTTGAAACAATGTTTTTAAATTTTTAATTTCATATTTGGATATACTTAAAAATGCATCCAGCGCCAGCGAAATTGGAGGACCAAACAAGTTAAATTTTCTACACAAATAAATAGTCATTTAAATATGCCAGAATCAATGGATCTGATATTTATAGCTTCCGAAGAAAAGAAAATTGGCCTCACTCAAATTAAGATAAAAATGTTTAATCGTTGTAAATAACTGTAATGTGATTAATATATTTGCTGTAAACAACTATGATGAGATTTGATATAGATGACGGGCCATAAAATTATTTTGGTTAAATAATTATCCATCGTACGGGACCCTGCATGCACAAGAGCGATTTACACTTGGCCGGTTCTTAACGATATACATTTTTGATAATAGCTTTTTATTAATAAATCTATTAGCCACGAGTAGAACTCGTACCTCGAGGGTTTCGTTTACACTTAAGTAGTTATAAAAAATAAACTTTAGTTACGTAGGTCTTGTTAAGCAAATTTTTGTACTATTTATAATTTAACTTTTTTAGAATAATTTGTATACATACAAGATATGAGAAGTATACTTGAATTAGTTTCCTACATAATGATATTTTAAAGATATATCTAGATATTTATTTATTATGATATTTTAAAGATATATCTATTAAAATGAGTCTAAGAATTATAAGTTTGATTGTCCACCATTTTTTCGTTCCTTCAATGTAAAATGAGGTAAATATCAGACTTCTACTTTTCTTGGCTACATCCCACATGCCTATATAGAACAAAATCAGCCTCTCTTTCCCGTTTTAGTTTAAGGATATACATAATATATGTTCATTTTAAGCCCCTTTCCAATTATTTTTAAAATACAGATAGACGAACGAACAGACCTCGTTGCGACTACAATAGATTCCATTCGGATTCTAAAAATTAAGGAGACTATGATAAATTTATGGCTTTAAATAGAAATTACTGTTTTATACCTGTTTAAGGGGCAAAAATGAACTCTTCTAAATGACCATTAGAATCTTAGAAAATGGTTTTTTAATCAAAAGATGTGTATGGCACAATATAATTTTTATAAAATTAACTAGATTTTTTTGTATTTCACATAATCATTCTAACTGGGATTTTTTTTATTCAGTAATTTTGATATAGAAAATGAATAAAAATTTCCATTATTTTTTTTGTAATTAGGCACGCACTTAATTGAGTTTTTTATTTTCGTGAAATGTTGACACATATACGTGATAAATGTTTTTCTTGTATGTAATCCAAATATCATATTCATAATATAGCAATTAAATTTAATCATTACACACTTTTTATTTTTATCCGTTACTTCTATTGTCGCCTTGTACAAAAGTAGATCTTGTTATTATACATTATCTCTAAGACTTCTATATCGATAGTTACGGTAATTAGGTATACTATATGTGCGAGATCCATACTTATTTTTCAATCAGATATTGTAGACTACTTGGTTTTCTATATAGTCTTCAAAAATTATTTTTGTTACGATCACCAATTACTTATTCTATTTAATAAGGCTTAAAAAGTATGTGTATTGCATAAAGTGAGACTAAACCAAAGACTTGAAATTCGTTTAAATGTAGATATAGTAAACTTGAGCCGGAGTTGACACCACGCTGAATTTGAGATATGTTTAATCGAAAAATAAGTGCGATGATACTTCCTCCGAGTTTCAAATCAAACCCTTATTGGAACTGTACTCTTAGGTGCTAGTTATTAAACTGCAGGCTGTGTATGTGTTGAATTGCATCTCACCACACCAAAATTAGCGGCCTGAAAAGTTATGAAGGATAATAGCCACGAAACACCTCGAACTATAAAAATTTACTCACTATTCAGCGCTTATTTCAGTGCGGCTATAAAATCTTTACAACTCGCAAATGAAATGTTGCAGCAATCTCGGGATTAATAAACCATAAAACACTTATGCGCCATTCGTGACAGGGAAGTTATTTCGGGCTATAGTCGTAAACGCACGACTAGAATTAATGTTTTTTAATGTCGTTGGAATTATGCTTGGTTACATCTACCGTGAGTCGGTAATTCGAGGAGTGTTCAACCGATTAAAAGTAAAGATACTTTCAAGGTAAGTGATTAAACTAAATTTGTTACAAGGACTAAACTGAAGACTAAGATTTTGGTGCATTGAAAATATTTTTCATAAAAATTATGTCAAAAGTATACATAGCCTTATAGCTGGATGAGTCTACCTCGATAAGGTCTTTCTACTGGAGTTTTGTGATGTATTGTTAACTTGTAAACGTAAATGACCTTCAAAAGTATTTTTTGTTCTCCGTCCGCTTTTAACCAATAACTGATCTAGCTGAGTTACTTTTTACTTATCTCAAACATTTTGTACGCTCTGAGGAAAATCCATAAACAATTTAGGAAAAATCTTGTGTTTTATGGATTTCGTTTTATACCGATATGGCAGAAAGTATAAAAATATATAGTAGAAAATATTTACTACTTTAAGATTTACTTAAATTTTTACTCAATTATTGACAATATTTATATCAGCAGATAGCAATGACTAAGTATTGAAAATAATAAAATTTGTTATAAGGTAAATAAAGAAGCCGTAGATGTAAACTTTAAATATACCATTTAAAGTTTACATTTACGGCTTCTTTATTTACCTTATAACAAATTTTATTATTTCAATATAGATAACTTCAATAAAATATATAATTATAATATTACATAATTTTATTTTATTTATTTATCTACTTTAATGTATCTAATTTATACATATGGCGGACTTATTGCTACAAGAGCAATCTCTTACAGCCAACCACAACACCAGTCCAGTCCCGTTCGACGAACGGCCGGGAATCGAACCCGGGTCGCCGCGGTGCGTCGCATCGTCAAAGGCCGTATGCCTTGTGATCAACCCAATACACCACGGCGACGACAGTTCAAGTCCATTGAAACTTGAGATGAACTTGGACAAAACCAAGATTATGGTTAAATATTCAAATAGTACAGTGAGCATTAATATAAACGAAACTGTTAGAGAAAGTGTACAGAAATATTCATCTCTTGGTCAAGAGGTTGTTATATGGAAAGAAAACCAAACTAACAAAACAGACCGGAGCATAAAACTAGCACGGGCTATGCACTACAGCATAATTGAATTCACCTTCAGAATAAAAATTACGCTTGAGCGGGAAGCTCACATATACAACCAGTATGCTTACCAGCACTTCTCTATGGAGGTGAAACCTGGGTGTTTAAAAAAGAAAACCTCACCAAGCTTAGAGTAACTCAGAAAACAATTGGAAGGAAACCGGTGGGGATCACACTGAGACTGAAAGAGAAACAAGTGAGAGATCTGAGAGAGAATAGTAAAGTCGTCATAAAACGTGGTACAAAGTTTAAATGGCAATGGGCTGCCCACGCTGCCAGAAAGCGGGTCTCATGGTGGAAGGTACTCGTGGAATTCAGACCGTGGGGCGTTAAGCACCATAAGGCCAAATATGCGTTGGTACAATGATTTCAAAAGAACACTCGGGGTAAAATGGGTATAAAAAAGCCCAAACGAGAGGAGTGACATAGAATGGAGGAGGTCTAGACCTATACGGTAGAATAGGGCTAAGGAAAGAATGAAAATTGGGTATATAATTTCATTAAACCTCATATCGCTACTGAATATTAATGACTCTTTATAGGAAATCCTCCTCTATGTGTATATATATATATATATATATATATATGTATATATATATATATATATATATATATGTATATATATATATATATATATATATATATATATATATATATATATATATATATATATATATATATATAATTAAAACTAATTAAACTAATTTATGCATAAGGAAACTAATTTTTTAGGAAACTAATGTATGCATTTCGCACATACCGTTTACCTAATTATTGTTATTTTCAATGTAGAAATCTTAGACATAATGTATAACAGAAGATCTACTTTTGTACAAGACGACAATAGAAGTAACGAATAAAAATAAAGTGTGTATTAATTAAATTTAAAATATGTTGCTATATTACAAATATGATATTTTGATTGCATATAAAAAAACATTTATAACAAATATATGTCTACATTCCACGAAAATAAAACAGATCAAATAAATGCGGGTTTAATTAAGAAAAATTTATGAAGATAATGGAATATTTTATTAATTTTCCTTATTAACGGGATTAGTTTTAAAAAAATCTCAGTTGTAATAATTATGTGTAATACAAAAAAAAAATCTAGTTAATTTTATAAAAATTAATATTGTGCCATACACATATTTTGGTTAAATAGCAAATTTCTAAGATTCTAATTATAAGATTCTAATTATCATTTAAAAGAGTTTTTTCCCTATTAATTTTAAACTGGTATAAAACACTCATTTCTATTTAAAGCCATAAATTTACCATAATCTCCTTAATTTTTAGGATCCGAATGGAACCTGTTGTTGTGGCGACGAGGTCTGTTCGTTCGTCTGTCTGTCTATCAGATGTTTCTAGCTTTTAAAGGCATTAGAAAGGGGCTTAAATTCAACATATAGCGTGTACCTTAAACTTAACTTAAAGCTGAAAAGGGAGACTTTTTTTATTTTTCTCTGCATGTGGCGTAGCCAAGAAATATGGAAGTCTGATATTTACTTCATTTTACATTGAAAGACAGAAAAAATGATGGACATTCAAACTTTGTCATTCTTAGATTTATTGTAATACTAATACTAGACCAATCCTTAAAAAATCATTATGTAGAAACCGTAATTCAACTATATTTCTCATATTTTGTATGTAAATAAAAGTTGTACTGTAAAAAGTTAAATAGTAATTCATATACTAATAAATTCGTATATATATATATATATATATATATATATATATATAAATACTAATTTATATATATATATATATATATATATATATATATATATATATATATATATATGTATATATATATATATATATATGTGTGTGTGTGTGTGTATATTATCATAACTGCTGTATGTCACCTAATTTGAATGAACTTAAGTTAATCGATTTTAATTTAAACAATTCGAACGTTTAATAGATGAAACTAAAATTGTTTTCCTAATTGTAAATCATTTTATTTCAAGTCGAAGTATCGTAACTTTCTGAGCGTTTGTTATTGGAAAAAGCGTTCAATACACGTTTTAAAACAAATTAATTTTATGTTTATCGGTATTTTATTAGTATTTATGTTCGTCGGAGCACTTTATTTTAAAATTTAAATACACTTTCTTTATTGCCTTATAAAAATTTGTTGTAAAACCACTGACCATGATGTAGTTCAGATTCTTCGACCCTCACTAAATTATATTAGAGATTTTTACGAAAGTTTAATTGTATTCCGGTTGATATTATTAGAGTGTTGTAATAAAATTAATACAATATTTCAATTTATATTGCTCGTTATATACTCTTTGTAGCCTAAGCCTTTTGACAACAGGGTGCCACTTCAAACACTACTGAAGAGGAGAATAATTTTGTAATTTATAATATTAATTTAAAAATGAAGCCGTTCAAATGTTTATGTGAGAAACCATTTGAGTCATTTATTTATTGCGATATATTCAAACAAACAATACAATTATTACATTTCATAATATGGAATGGAGGCAATTTTGAGAAATATTTTTTCACTCTGATATCGTTATAATGTGATTAGGAACTTGAATACTTTGGTATATTAGATAATTTCGACTCAATTCGGTCTTCACTATGATTTTTCCGTAATTATTTTGTTTACACACAAACCAGGGAAAATGGTTAAGTGAAAATGATGAAAATCTTCTCAATAATCTAGGATAGGACATTTTTCCATCTGATAATTTAAAAATACTTTCAGTAATTAGAATACATCTGCAAATTGAGCTGCAAAATATGGAAACCCAAATCGCCCATGAAAAAATTGGTAGTAGAAACGTTTTTTAAACACATTATATCACCACCCAGTTCTTATTTTGTGTGATTTCGAAGTATACACGCTTTTTTATAACTTGCTTTGCAATGAAGTCGTTTACAGTAGGCATATTGAAGGAACACGTCCGTATTGTTTGGTATTACAGAAAAAAATTCCATAAGTTTTTCTCTACATTAACTAAATTACTTAAAGTTCTGAAATCAAAAAGTTTGAATTTAAAATTTGGTACGCAAATTCCCAAATTATTGTAATCCAATAGAGATAATTGTAAACCAAACAATAGTTTCGAATAACAGCTATGTTACAATTTATTCATTATAACGTAGATAAATAATAAAGGTATTAGTAAAATAAAGGTATCAGTATCATAGAGAGGAGAGTTCAAACGACTTAAGCTATAGATTACCATATGTCACAAATTGATGACATAAGTCACGAAAAAGACTGAATAATGTGGAAAGCTTTAATAAGATGTATTAGTTGAAAATATATTACGTTCACGGAAGAAATTATATAGTGATATAGAATTAAATATAATTATGGCAAGTGGCAGGTGTACATAGGAAAAAAATGTGCAGTATTACTTATGGAGAAAAAAATACGTGAGAACAAACCGATATGACACTCCTTAATCGATACTTACGTAATAAATGAGATATATGGTTATATAGTTTAAACTGTTTCCTTTATTATATGTGATACATATAATTTCGAGTATTTAAATTGTCTGCATGTCTCAATTCTGACAAATAATACAATTCAATTTCATGATGTAATATTCATGACTTAAATATAGCTTAGAAGTGAAAATCGGTTACTAATAAATATCTCCATATATCTAAATAATGTTATAAAATAATGAGATAGTTTAAAAATAATGCCAACTTCAAGCGAGTTTCTTTTCGGTCACATAAAATTAAATAAGGAAATAAAAGAGTTAAGATTTCGAAATACTCGCTTGCTGTTACCAGATGATAAGAATAATTGTATTGAAAGCAAATTTTAGCTATGGTTCATAGCATAGCATACGTTTGTACGAATTTTTTAATAATTAGGTAAAATTTATATATATATATATATATATATATATATATATATATTTATATATTACTGTGGGATTTGTTATTTAAAGCTACTTTCAAACTTTCAGTGTATGAAAGAATATTATTTTAAAGATAGTTGAGAGGTTGCTTTAAGGCAGTATTCACGACAAATGTCGCATTTGTTGCTACTATGTCAGTATTCTAGAACATGTTACTTTACAACAGGCTGGCCCTAAAATTATTGTACTCTTAAATGTCATATTTATTATTGGTACTCAGTTTTCCGTGGTTTCGCTCGGATTTTCAGCCGTTTGGCTCCCATAGACGATTTGTTTTTGAACTTCTGCCGAATTTTTAACCAACTTCAAAAAAGGAGGTTACCAATTTTATTCAAAATACATTTAATATGATTAAATGTGTAAGGCTTCTAAACAAATGCATTATTTGTGTCGAAGAGCATTAATACCAAGTTTCACGTAATAATTTACAATTGAAATATTTTTCCCACACAAATTTTATCACCGCTTTTAATCCCCTTAGGGGATGGATTTCGAAAAATCCCTTCTTAAACGATACATCCAGTATAAAATCAATACCCTCTTTAAATTTTAAACTTCTATCATTACCGATTTGGACTGGGCATTGATATGGCATTCAATCGAGATATTGTCTTTCATATATTTAGACATTTCTTGCTGTTACGAAATGATGGAACATTGTAAAATCTTATAGCGAAACTTTAACTTCTTCACTTATATATTATTCTACCCAATCTTAATAACTCTTCGACTAATCAAATATCTTGCAAAATTTTCTGCTTTTCTTTGTATATATTTTCAAAGGGCCTTATGTTCTTTAAGGTAATCTATATTTCTTACGAATGTTACTTGATATTGGCTGTAAATAGTTTGAGTGTAAACAATATATACCCTATTTAAATTATACAGATAATACATACATGGCATCAGAAATGGAGGATATTTTATATAATGAGTCAAGCTAAAACTTACTTGAGGCTCACTTTCACGGTGTAATTAAACGATATATACAGGGTAATTGTTAAATTGGTCAAAACTGAAAAAAGATTCCAAAGCTAATCAATTTGTACTACTTGTTTATTCCAAAGTTAATCAATTTGTACTACTTGTTTGTTGTATTACTTTTTTATTAATTCCTTCGCTTATTGAGTTAAGGAGAAAAATATAAAAGGAGTCCAATGCAAAACAAACTCGCGCAAAAATTATTCCTTGTCTTAAATTTAATCTACGGATTACTCCTGTTTGCGAATGATTTCTTTTTCTAATTAAGACTTCATTACATGAATATTAAGATCTTTTTATGTTCGTTACTATAATTTTATCAAACAAAAGTTTAAATCAATTTTAATATGATCGATTTTTAAGTTTGTAAAAATTTTAATTAACCAAGTTAATATTATAAAAAAACAATTTATTGCGTATTAAAGGTAACTATAATTAATTCGATATGCCGTTGATTATTTTATTTAAATGGCATCGTGTCCAATTCATCTTACAATGACCCTATTACAAATTTTTCTGACTTTTTCGCAACTTTTTGATATTTTCCAAGATGGAGTTGTGGGGTTTCTTGAAAAATTATAACAAATATTTTTGACGCATAAATGAATGTCATATTCTTAAATTTCCGATTTTACCAGCTTTAGTTTGTAATTTTATTGGCTGAAATTGAAATTTAAAAAGAAATAACCAGAATGCAGTACTCTCCTCTTTGTGATCTTTGAGAAACTATGTTGTGACGAAGCAAAGGACGAGTACATAGACATCAGTTGATACCGCGAGTGTTTTTAAAGTTTTGTTACGGAACACTAAACTTAATTTAATGCTTGTGGATTTTTTTCCCTAACGGCTTTCATTTGATATACAATGCATTTTTATACAGAAAAAAATTTAGTTACTCTTTTTGCCTTTCTAAAATCACACATAATATATTTATAAAAAAATCATGGAAGAAAAACTATAATTCTCATTTTGCGAAAATTGTGTGCTTTGCTGAATATTTATAGATACGAAAAATATTAATTAGCTAAATTATTATCGCAATTTTAACACATACACCTATGTTCAAATATAAATTTATAATCGAAATATCCAATTTCAAAGTGAAGTATTGCTAAGAATTCCATATGGAAATGTATTAAAATACCGTATGAATATTATGATATTTGATGTACCAAATACCAGGTTTTCAACCCAATTAGTCTTTAGAAAAATTCTTTTCGAAAAATACTAAATTCTTTCTAAAACAATTATATTTTTCTTATGTTGATACAAAATACAAAAATATAAGCTTAAAGCAAGTACTATATTTAACTTATATAAAATCATTATTTAATGTCACATGTAATATTATATATCTCAATTAAATATGCTAAGAGTTTTTCTATTTTTTTTTATTACTTCGAAAACGTAAGAAGCACCTCCGTAAATCCGACTGAGAGTCCTGACCATGTGCGGTGCATACCGACATATATGTCCTTCCGTCTTTCTGTTTGTCATAGCTGCTTTTTGCAAAAACTGCTTGAGGCAGAAACTTAAAATTTGATATAGTGATAAAGCATAATTAGAAAATAGTTAACAAAGAAAAAATATTTAGATCGAGATTTCAGATGGGGGTAAAATAAAATGTTTGAGCAATTGTTTTCGGAAACACTGTAAGGTGGAATCACAAAATTGTATCAAAAAATAAAACATATTAATCCGCATATTTATTTTAATAGTTCCGCATATTTATTTAAAATAATATATTTATTTTAGAAGTTGTAAATTCAATTATAGAATTCCTATTTTAAGTCTAAAAAATCGATCAGAATATCAATTGGAAAAGTTTATATAAAGTATTTATGAATACCTAAAACAATTTTTCTTTAAAATTTTATATAAAATAACTCAATATATATTTTTGAATAAAAATTAAATAATTTATCCCCCTGACCCTCTATCTTGGAAACTGTTAAAATCAATATTTTTAAAAATATCGTGAATGAGTTCAAATCTCACCGCGTACCAAAACTTAGTATATACATACGTTTGCAAAAAATATTCTAGGTAATATATTTACATTGTGTATTTAACCTATATAACCCTAAATATTCATGTGTGCCTAGGTGTATGTAACTCTATGAAATTTCAAATCGTACTTAACAGGTTAATTTTTCTGTAGAATAATTATTATGTTACGAATAACTTTGTGACTTTGTTGATAAGTTATTGATTTGACCTTTAGTCATTTACAGAGTAGATTTTGGAACTCACGATCAAAATCCTACGTCTACAGCTAAAAGAAATATAACAAGAAAAATAGATATTTTTAAAAATATCGTGAATGGTTTCACATGTTATCGTGTATCAAAAACTTAATATAGATTTACGTTTATACTATAGATTTACCTTGTGCATGTAACCCTAAATATTCATGTGTCCCTAGATACACATATAACTCTGTGAAATTTCAAATCGTACTTAACAGGTTCATTTTTCTGTAGAATAATTATTATGTTACAAATAACTTAGTGACTTTGTTGATAAGTTATTTATTTGACCTTTAATTATTTAAAGAGTAGATTTTGGAACTCAGGATCAAAATCCTACGTCTACTATCCTACGTCTAGCTTAAAGAAATATAACAAGAAAAATAGATATTTTTAAAACTATCGTGAATGGTTTCACATGTTATCGTGTATCAAAAACTTACTTTAAATTTACGTTTGCGAAAAATATTCCCGGTAATATAGGTATACATGGGTTACATACACTAATATATTTACATAGGGTATGTAACCCATGTATACCTATATATCCATGTGTGCCTAGATACACATGTAACTCTCGCAGTGAGGTTCATTTTTCTGTAGAATAATTATTATATTACGAATAACTTAGTAATTTTGTTAATAAATTATTGATTTGACCTTTAATTATTTACAGATTATATTTTTGATCTTAGGATCAAAGTCCTACATCTACAACTCAAAGAAATATAACAGGAAAAATAGTTACATTTATAATGAAACCGTATCACCAAAACAAGAATAATCTGGTGCTCCAACAGCGCTGAGGCAAAAACAATAGTTCGCCAACACTTGGCAAAATATGTGCTCGCGAAACTTTTATTTTTCTATCGATTAACTCCTACCGGCGGCAAACTTTTGCCTTTATGACCCTTGACCGTTATAAATAAAAATAATGGCCCTCTGTCATTGTAACGGGATGAACGGGCAGAAACTGGTAAGAACGGGCTTTCCCGTAAGCAGCGAAAACATCGGCGTTATATTTAGGAAAATAAATAATCTTCAAGATAAATATATAATACCTCCCTCGTATATTAGCTTTCCATACGATATATTCCTTTTATATCTCTTTTCACTTAACTTGCTACCGGAAGTTTCAATCGCAGAATTGTAAGTATGCGATTGTTTACATTATATTCGAGAAGACATAAAAAAAACTTTTTAAATGCGTTGTCATCTTTAAAATATAGTTTACCAATGGTTAAAGGATTGTAGCCATAATAATGCGGGAAGTTCAACGATTTATAAGATAACGTTCAACGATTATTAGATTCCCATGATTTAGTCCCATGATGGGATAAATCAAATAATTAGTCAATAACAAGTCCAAATTCGCCATTTAATATATTTTTTTTTAATTTTTATTCACAACATGAAACTAGGTGATGTAGGATTATTTCTACTTTATTTAAATTCTTTACCACGATCTATGTTTCGTTGTATGACAACATATTCAGGTGAGCAATTTGTAAAGATTGACTCTTAGAAACTTCTAACAGCATTTAAATATCATATAAAACAATAACGGAAGCGGTGTTTGCGCGGGTTTTCCCACTGCTTACGTTAGTGAGCTTTTGGTAGGGGAGCGGAGTAGTTTTTATTATATTTTCGAAAGTTATACAACATATAAGTATTGTACTGAGGGTAATAAATTCATTTGATGTTATTCTATGAGCTTATAAAATGCAAATATTCCGGTGTATGTAATATATTAAATGGATGTTATCCTCTGTAATATATTTATACAATAGCAATGGTTAGAACAGGTAATAAAAACTACACCGCGCTCCTACCATAAACTCACTAACGTAAACAGTGGGAAAACCAGCGTAAACACTGCTTCTAAATATATTCAGTATTTAATGTTAATTATATTTAAACGAAGGATTTTCCAATTATACCTTAACTAACTTAAAGTTGTAGTATATCTATTTTTGGGGTTTCGTAGTAAAGAAGGGGTTTCATGTAATATCGTCGTTTCCATAGGTCTGTCTTTCCGTCACAGCTTTGGAATTGTTACTGTATTGAAGCTACGTCCATTATTTTTTACAACATTGTTTTACGTACTTATCATGTATAGTAAGGAGTATAGGAGAGATATATAGTATAGGAGTTATAAGCCACAAAGGTAAAGCCAGGACGAAATGTTTTCTTACCCATCCCTTTGTCTAGAGTATTATTGGATAGAGTTTTTAAAATGAAATCGACATGTCCGTTTATATTTTACAGGATAAATTCAAAATCAAAATTACCTTAATCGACATTTATGTAACCAGATGTAAATAACTAACAAAAGCCTAATATTCTAGCAATAAATAAATACGGATAGAACGAAAATTCAATTAATTAGTAGGAACTACGTACACCGTTTCTTTATTCATTAAAAACCACACAACATATTCTATTATAACGACTGAACGACTGTCTGAGCCTACACTAGCAAATGTATATATATATATATATATATATATATATATATATATATATATATATATATACATATAGGGTCTTTTAGAATTGTTGTACATATATTTTACTAATTTTTTAGCTAATGAATATATTTGGCGTTAATTTTGTAGAAATTCATTATTCACAATTTAATGAAACTACGTGATATAGTATTATTTCTACTGTCTTTAAGTTCTTTACCACGACCTAGGTTTCGTTGTATTACAACATATTTGCTAATAGCCCACCTGAAGATGTAATTCAACGAAACCTAGATCGTGGTAAAGAACTTAAAGAAAGTAGAAATAATACTACATCACGTAGTTTCATTTAATTGTAATTTTTTAGCGCTAAAACAGATTTTGAAGACTGTCACATTCAAATTATATACGCTGATAAACGCGAACCCTAAATAAAAATCCTGCAACAATGCTTAACACTGCTATATATCCAATGCTTAGTGTATTGTATACGTAACAGAATTAATGGCGTATATTAATTGCAATAACTTCGACTAATTTCATGTAAAATTCGAAAAAATGTGTTTTCAATAAAACTGATTGAATTATTTAATTTGGTTTGAAGTATGATCTGAATGAATTCCAATGAAACTCACATTGTCGGAAGGGCCCGAACGTTATTCCTGAATAAATTCAATAAACGCACACTAACAACATTTAAATTAAGATCATTTTACTCCTCCATCTAACTTTTAAACAATATCTAAATTCTAGATAGTGGCGTTGAATGAGAACTTTCAAATGAAATTATTTTAACAAAAACAACTACGGTGTAGTTGCTTAAAGACAACTACGGTGTAGTTTAAAGACAACTACGGTGTAGTTGCTTGTATCTCCTAAAATTGTTAACGCAAACTGCGTTGACAATTTTAGGAGATACAAGCAACTACACCGTAGTTGTCTTTCTTGTGCGTGTTCTAATACGTATTTAGACGATTTGTAAACGTATATATTCACACGTAAAAGTAAATATCAAAATGGAATACAAGTGCTATTTTAAGTCGAAGAACATCAAGTTTTATACAAAATTCTTTCTAGATTATTTTTTTACATTTTTATATTATTTTTGTAACGCAAATAAATATATTTTTCATGATAAAAAATAAGCATGATATGTTTTAGGTCATATAGCGCCTTTATTTTTTCAGGGAAAAGTCACAGTTACATTTACATTCAATTAAAGTCACAGTTACAGTGACATTCAATCTGTCACTAAAATAACTGTGACTGTGATTAAAATAACCTAGTTGTAACATTTAAGTTACGCACAGATGAAATAATTATAAACAATGTATTTTTTCCTAAATGCAGTAAATCATTTAAATAAAGTTTTGTACCTTACTTATTTACTTCAGTTTTTTTTTACTAGAAAAATAATCCATACAACATGCTTTTTTATTATTTTATTTAATATTTTTATCATTTTGAAATTATAAAAAATGGTTCAATCTTATAATTCCCATTTAACAAATTAACGTGACAACGTACATCTATGACATTCCTGAGATAAATATAAATTAATCAGGTAATGTCTTATTCGAATTTTTAAGCCAATTTTTGAGCGCAACATAGTATTGCCGGGTGCGCGACATCGGCGCCCCCTGGCGTCCGCAACTTTAAAGGCGCGTCAATTTTATTTGTTCGATGCAAATTAACGGTAAATTATTACGTGAATAATATAAAAATAACGAAAGACATTAACTCTGACTTACATTATATGCATTTTTTTCTTTATATTGTGTTCCTTACTACGCATCAAATGTTCCTTTATTATTTTCGTCGAAGAAAAGTATCGTTTGTGTTTTCGATAAGTCATATTAAATTATATTAGAATGTTTGTATCAACGAATATTAACCAGATTTTAGTTGTCCCCGTACCCAGAATATAAAATCACTTAATTTTGCTTTCAGCTCAATAAAATAAGAATAAAAATATATTACCCATATTATAACCTTCAACTATAATCAATGTTAGAATGAATTTTTTTTACGGCAGCTATTCATTTATTTCTTTTATCTATTTCAAATTCGATATTGGAATTTTTTCAAATTCGATATTGGAAATCTGTATCATTTGAATTTGCTATTTCTTGAAGTATTTTTACAATTTACTACATAATAAATTTAGAAATTTCCTTTTAATGCTTAAAGTGCGAAATATAAGTTCAGTATAGAAAAAAAAATAATTTCAATGATCTTTGTAAGTTAAACAATGAATATAAAAATGACGCATTAATAAAATATAACTCAGTCGTGATTATTTTATTAACATTAATTTTAGAAACATGTTCAAAATGAAAATCTTTATTTTTCTTAGCTGATGTATTTTTCACTTTAAATTTATAATTATGTACTATACACTCAACAGACATCTCAAAAAAACGTTATTAATAAAAACAAAACAAGAGAAAAATAAAAATTTACAATATATTAAAAAGGTAAACAATTAATACGTATAAATATTTAGCTTATGATATGAATATCTTCATTTTTCTTAGCTGATGTATTTTTCACTATTTTCACTTTAAATTTATAATTATATACTACACATTCAACAAACAACTCAAAAAAAATTTTATTAATGAAAACAAAAGAAGAGAAAAATAAAAATGTACAATGTATTAAAAAGGTAAACAATTATGACGTATAAATATTTAACTTATATGAATTTTTTAAATTATTATTTCATGGATCCTCTTTCCTCGTTTTAAATTGCATTGTTTTTGGAATGGTAAACAGAAACTTTCATTGTTACTAAAATATATTTTCCCAATTATTAAGGCACAATTAAAGAAAATTACAAACTAAAACGTTAATAATAAATTATTATGATTGTTTGAATTTAATGTTTTTGTTAATATTAAGTGAGATGTACGTCATGTTTCTAAAATGTTGTAAGTTGTTTTAATCTTTTATTTATATTATCACCATTCATAATCAGCTTTTTGTTAAATATATAGTATCTAGTTATAAATTTAAATTTAAAATAGTGAAAAAAATTGCAATACAAAAAACGGAAATATTATTGTGAGTATTTTTTTATCCAATCAATTCTTCGTGATAAAATATATGCAACCAAGACTTATTTTTCAAAGATACGTCGTTATTAGTTTTTTTTAAAAATTAGTGATATTCGCACTTATGCTAAAATGCACTGGTTCCAAAGGAAACATGACAATATAAGTAAGTAAATTATATTATCTATGGAAATAGTATTTTTATCGATCATGTATAATAAGTTTATCGTACATATAATTTTTATCGTACATATTAGTACGTGTACATTTTTTTATCGTAGATATTATTATTTAAAAATGGAATCTTAGAAACCAAACAACCGCTGAATATAAATTAATAAACCGACTTACTACTTATTTGGTGAGAATTGTCAGAGATTTGTAAAAGGTACTTCTTTGTTATAAGTGTATACTTGCGACTATAAATAGAATAGAGTTGTCAAGATGTCAAGAATATAATTTCAATCTTCTCCTATATACGTGCCACGATGTAGCATTCTCGCCGAATATTTTCAACCAAAACCGTATTCTGAAGAAGAGAGGATCTCTTGGATTTTTCATTAATATTTCATTATAACCATTTATTTTAGTAATTTAGATAGATCCCGAGCATACAAATTTGGCGCCAACGCCATTTTCTAGACATCAAAAACAATTTTCTTTTTTTATATAGTTACCACTTTGATCTTAACATTGCATTCACAAAATGCAAGAAATCATTTTCAATTAATTTATTAAATTTCTGTACTTCAATGAATCTAATTGATACATATGACAGACTTATTGCTACAAGAAACAATCTCATATAGCCAACCAGAACACCAGTCCAGCCCCGCTCGACCAGCGGCCGGGTATTGAATCCGGGTCCCCGTGGTGCGCCTCGCAGTCAAAGGCTGTATGCCTTGTGATCAACCAAACTCATCACGGTGACGACCATGGATAAGATAACCACTGGATGACGCATCAACACAAAATCTCTAGCCACGCGATGGCACAATTTGTGCCACCGCTCTGGGCGAAGAGTTTACGCGCCTTCAGTAAGAAAACGAACGTCACAGCGAAAGTTTCTAGTAATTTTAAATCAAAATTAAATAAACCATGCCTTCTTGTGCTATAAAATATTACCAAAACAGAAGCATTACATCACCACTTGAGAAAAATTGAATTACTTTTCACAAGTAAGTACACTGTTAACTATTATTTAAGCAACTATATCTTCGTATATTACAGTCAGATCGCCGGCAGCGATTCCGCCATATTGTTGAATTTTTCGCCACTAGAGATGCGTCGCACCGTTATCGATAACTAAATCGATACTTTTGTTACTACTTAAAAATCACAAAAATTATAAATAAGATATTTTTTATTGAATATATTTGGCGTTAATTTTGTAGAAATTCATTATTCACAATTAAATGAAACTACGTGATGTAGTATTATTTCTATTTTCTTTAAGTTCTTTACCACGACCTAGGTTTCGTTGTATTACATCTTCAAGTGGGCTATTAGCAAAGACTTTGCTAACAGCCCACCTGAAGATGTTGTAATACAACGAAACCTAGGTCGTGGTAAAGAACTTAAAGAAAGTAGAAATAATACTACATCACGTACTTTCATTTAATTGTGAAGATATTTTTTAAAAAGTAAAATAAGTTCATTGATTTCTAAGCATAAAATATTATATTTTACTTATATTACACTTATCATTTTAGGTTTAACAGGTAGCTGGGCAATGCGAGTCATTATTGTTTATATCTCTGAGTTTTGTATTATCGACAAGAAGTGTTGTCCCTTTTTCTCCAGTAAATTTCACAATTCATATTAGCAAATAATAAATATTTATATATATATATATATATATATATATACATATATATATATATACATATATATATATATATATATATATATATATATATACACATATATATATATATATATATATATATATATATATAACATTATTTCGTGCAACATTTTATTAAGTCAATATAGTGATTACATTATAATAAAATTCTTCTTTTTAAATAACGATGTTATTAATTTGTTAAAACCCTTACTTTGACACATCGAAAATACGTAAGTATCGAGCAATCTACATCTCTGTGCTATTCCAAGGGACAAAGCACTGATTGGCTAACGGTGTCACGTGGTACGTTTACCCTAATGAGTAGTGGCTAGCTTGGTTTTCATACAACTGTGTTCTTATGCGTTATCCAATGGTTAACTTATCCATGGTGACGACCATGGTGAAACCAATAATTATGACTCTTAAGAACTATGTTTTCTTAAAAAAATCTCTGTTAACACACGACCATTTGCAACATCTGCCTTAAGCAACAGAAGATCTTATATATACCTGCACACTATCTATTGTGAACCTCTTTTTGTGCGCTTAATTTATGGGCAAGATTATCTAATATTATTTACATCGTTGATTTTAACCCCATTTAATCAGATTGTTATTGAAACATCATAAAGAACAACTCTCACTTGTTTCATATATTATATTCTCCACTAATTTGGTAAAAGCGACTACAGTCTAGTAATCCTTCTCCAAGCGGATATTCCAATTTACGATTAGACTAAGACATGGTTAAAATAAAAGCATGACTGTATGTGTATCAATTACTCAAGAAAGGCATCAATATACATCCTTTATGCTTACAGTAGTATTCATATTTTGACGTACTACTCGTAGTATATACATTTTCTAAGCTAGCAATTCAATTCAGTAAACTCCCGCGAGCGCTTTTCAATAACTTTATTGCATTGCACCGTATATATTACACACTTTAAATTTAATTTGATGGTCTCAATACTAAAATATAGCGTTTCTTTGAATATTATTTTGCCCCCCAAGCATGACTGTATGTGTATCAATTAGTCAAGAAATGCATAAATATAGATTCTTTATGGTTACAGTAGTATTCATATTTTGACGTACTACTCGCAGTATATACATTTTCTAAGCTAGCACTTAAATTCAGTGACCTCCCGCGAGCGGTTTCCAACAACTTTATTGCATCTGCACCGTGTATATTACACATTTTAAATTTCATTTGATGGTCTCAATACTAAAATATAGCGTTTCTATGAATCTTGTTTTGCCCTACAATATAACACATCTTAACATCAAGATTCTAAATATACGATTATAAGGATTCAGATTAATAATATAGCATGTATGCCTTTAGACTAATATATGAAAGTATCGGACGAATTAAATGATTCAAAGGTTTTTTCTATAGAATTAAAAAAAAAAAACACTATTGATTTTGCATTTTAGATTAGAAAGTTGTTTGAAGCAATATATATAGATAATGTAAATATATATATATATATATATATATATATATATATATATATATATATATATATATATATATATATCGATTAACTGTAATAAAAATTGCCTCAACCTCCATTAAAGTAAATTTGAATATTAATACTAACTAACATCATATAGAAAAAAGTGTTCAAAAATGTTAAAATTAATTTCTATTAGTTCATTAAACTCACGTCACCCATTATCCGCCGATTCATCCAGTGTACGTTATTTGCAGTAATAATATTTCTAGAATTTAATTGTTTTTTACAATCTTCATTCTCTAAAAAAAGGAGGGACATTGATTAATATTTTGATGCCATAATAATTTTAATTGACGTCATGTAATATCATTTTATAACATAAAATTTTTTTATGTATAAAATTTTAACATAAAATTTTTAAATGATATTACATGACGTCAATTAAAATTAACATAAACAATTTTCATGTATAATCATTTTATAACATAAACAATTTTTAAAAATTTACTTTTATAAAAACTGATTTTCTTCACACATTTATGTAACGAAATGAACATAACATTGATAAAAAATATGCAAATTTTAATACCTACCCGGTACATAAATACGACTAACCAAATCATAAATACATATTTTCCAATAACATTGTTCTACCAGGCGTGTTTATTAATGGAATCCGTATATTAAATTTATATGTTGTTAATAAACACAATTTATTAACGATTTCCAATATATCACCGACAATAGAATATAAGATCATATGCGTACATTTTAAATTGGTATCAATTTAACATTTTAATTTAATTTGCCCAAAATAATAAGTTACCAAATGTAACCAATTAAAAAACATGACATGACCTGCAATAATCCAGGTGCATTTTCGTAGCAACAATAATAGAGAAACCAATAAACCGATTGCTGCATCGCGCGCATACGACGTAGCAATGTTGAATCTCAAAGCAAATATTTTCAATCTGAGTGGCCTGCTGTACATACTCATTTTTCCATCCGAATCCGATTAAAAAGTAATCTTCAAAAGCTTTTTCATGATTCGATTAGCAACAAGGTTTTGTTTTGTGCGCGCTTTTCCTGGTATATGTGTTTATTTTGTTTATTACTTTCTTCAAAATTGTAGAGCACGTTACTAATACTTTCAGTAAAGTTAATATACATATCAAAGTAAGCAAAAACAACAAATTACATCAATAAAATGACTACAGAAAATAACTCGCAAGAACAAATTCTTTATACACATGACAAAACATAATTTATCATATGATTTCTATTACCATATTATACAGAATACAGACGCAGAAATACAAAACGTAATTAATAGGTACATGGAATTTATATGAAGTAATTAATTTTAAAGTAACATATGGGTATTTCTAGGGATTCCAGAAATCTCAACAAATACATTTCTTAGAAATCGATTGAGCAGAATACTTCATTCACTATGACAGCGTAACGCCTTAATTTTGAAATGACTCCTAGGCATTTGGGACTCAGTATGGTTTAACGTTTTTTTTATAATTGTTCTAGTGTTTATTATGCATATTTTGGATATTTTATAATTATTGAGAAATTTTCACATTTCGAAAAGTTATATCTAAATAAATAAGAAGGTTTCATTTATAACCTATTTGAGAAAGCACAAAAAGACAAAATAAATTAGCTCGTATCGTATCATATCGCATAATGGAAGTCAACGAAACTTTCAATTGTTGCCAGACAAAAATTAATTTGCTGCTCACAATTTCATGTCTCAACTTTCCATGACGATTGCGTTAGCCATTAACCTGAACACAACGGTAAAAACTATCTAAAGCATCCTTGGTTTAATACTTAATTGAGTACAATTTTTCTAATGTATATATCATTAAAGGTTTTCAATTTATTAATTTTTTCGTGATAAATATTTTATGCGGCATGAATTAATGTGATAACTCGTTTTCGAAATGTAAGATTTATTCTCCGTCAAAACAAAGACTAAGTCATTAATTTAAAAGTGAATTTTAAATCTCACGTGAATAAAAACATCGCATTAAACTTTGCTTAGGCTATCCTCGGTTTGGATATATATCGGTCATTTTTTAAATTTCTTATATACGAAAATTTAATATGAACATCTCATTTCAAACGAATGAGTACTATTAGAATAATTTATGTTTGTCAAAAAGCTTAGTAGTATTCAAGGCTCAGCCTTAAATGGGATATTTATTCGTTTATTGACACAATATGATATGTGCATTATATGTATATTCTGAAATTGACTGGAAACGATTGAAGGTAGTTTTATCAAAACTTATTTGTAAACACTTATCTGATATTAAACAAAGAAATGGAGAAAAATTATAAAAATTACTTTTCTTAATTTTTTTCGCATTAAGAAAATTTTGCATTTTTTCACTCAGCTTTCGATGTCATTATAATATGGGGTGAAAATAAAAAAAATCGCCAAAAAGGTAATTTTCTTGATTCATTATGTTAGTTACATAGAAGTAAAAAACAGTTGCGTATCTGTATAGTAATTAACAACAAGAGGACTGTTTACGTGATGTACACAACACAAACAAATCCTGTGATACTGTAACATATAATGACGATATATATTCATTTAACCTCATTATAAACTAATCAATCTCTGATACTCATAATTAATTATGGTTAATTTTAAGTTAACTCATACGTAGGACGGATATATGTTTAAATATTAATAACAGTTTACAGTTGTCATCAAAAATATTAAAAGTATTTTTTATTCGTCAGTTCGCCTTTTTCTTCCAGCTTCGCTCAAAAATGACAATATAAATTATGTTATCGATCAGTCAATTACTTTATTTAGATTAACTAAAAAGATTTAATTTACCCAGATTTATATGTGTACGTGTGTGTATTGTTCGTATTAAACGCACCTCTATGAGTAAATTTGTAAGGTAGAAAGCAAGTTGTTAATAACATTATCCCTCGCATGCCTTGCCTAGATACGACGTATTAAAGTTTGCCTACGCACCAGACCATACAGTTACAGTTTCCTTCTGAATTAAAGGATTTCCTGGACTTGAGGTGTCAACGTAGTCTTAACGTATATTTGACAGGACGGATTCGGGGACGCACCTGCTCTTAACGTCTCGCACATTTTAGAATGTGATAGCATCCGGGTGATAATGGATTAAAACGGAAATAGAATTAATGAAAAAATATATCTAATTAACACTTTCTTATTTTTATTTTAAGTACATCTTTTGATAACGATAAATTCATTAAGCTGATAAAAATGATATAGTATAGTATGCTCATTGCTAAAATGTCAGTTTGGTTAAAGGTTAACATTTGCATACAGGTCACGTTTAAAAGACTTTCCAATATGTTTCTTGGGTTATAACTTTTTAACTCCAATTGTTTTAACTCCGATTAGCCCCTCCCCCGAAAAAAAAAACAAATTGCTCGAGTACCGTAATTTACGATTTATTCCTATATTTACGCAAATGCGTTTTTATTGTACCAAGACTTCAATTTCACTCCAATAACTCAATTTCACTCCCAAGATAATTGTATGTAGGCAGTTGATGATTGCCTTCAATATAATAACGTAATCGTTGTACATGTAATTCAACAAACAGGGCGCCTGAAGCTGTGTCCACCTTTAAGCTTGTAGTTATGTTTATAGAACGTACTTAACCAAATGTTCACCGTATCGTAGAACGCCTTTAACTTGATGCTAATTGGACACCCTTAGCTCTATGCTGGTCGGATTTTATCAATATTGGTACGAAAATTGTCACGAAACAAAACTCAGTTCACGCCATATCATCGACTTTCTTGTTTCTGCACTCACCACTGATATTATGGTGCGAAGATCTTTATTAACCACAACTCATAAATAAAACGTCTATTGTTATTTGAAGTTATTTTGAAATAATAAATTGGCATTAACAAGCTGCTCGTAATCATACAAAAACTAATTAAATTTTGTTATAATTAGTACCTAATTACAATTTTATAAAAAAATTCTCTGAAATTAATTTTTGCTGCGTTACTTTCACGTTAGTCCTTTATAAACGCAAAATATCCAAATATGAAAGTGAAATATCTCAGTGAAGGGATGATAAATATAATTGTTTTACGACATTAAAAAAATTATAGTGGAAAAATTCCTGCAGCCGTAACAAACATTGTCCTATCATATATTTTCGTTTTCCCGTTAAAATGTTTGAGTTTGTTGCTACTATTATTTAAAGTAAACATCTACCTCAAATTCGTAATGTACTCCTAAGAAAACCTCCTCAAGTCCCAGCTAAACCATTTTCAGGTAATATATATGCCAATTGAATTCTAGGAAGGCAGGTAATTACCGGTCTCATCTAAGCGGGAATAAAAACGGATATTCGCTGCGGATCGTAACCCATGAACCATGGGCAACTAAATCCCACCCTAGAGACTACCCAACCCGACCTCCAACCCAACCCCGACTAACGTTACCCCTCCAAACACGGCAGTATTATGAAATTGTATGCATGATTGAACTTTGATGCCGATAAAGGGGTGTTAACTTGGTTAGTATATCAGATACCTTTTGTTGTATTCGGGAAAGCAAAATTGATATTGCGGTTATTAATTTGCTTTGAAATAGTTTTAACTCGAGATTACTGCATGTAGGTTGATTCGCCTTAATCACGGGCAGACGGGCTTGATCGATTGTGTTTTGTTTGGACGCGCCGCGTTTTGTTTATATGTAGGGTCGTTATGGTATTGGAGGGTATTCTAATTGGGGTAATTTATTTAGTGTATAAATAGCTATGAAGTAATTTAGATGTTTGGTAAAACTGTTAATATTTATTACGCAATTAGAATAATACACAATTCAGTGTAAAATATGTTACAAAAATTTCCCTACTTTATTCCTCATAGAGTCCGTAGTGGGTTGATGTGGAATAAAATTAATTACCCACTTTTTTGAAATATACATTCCTTTCGCCATAAGTGATAAAAAAATTCATTTCTATACTGCGTTTTTAGGGTTTACTCCTTAAGAATTGATTTTCATATATGGCGCCCGGTATTACATTTTGTGAATAGTAAAATCAAAAGTTCAGAGTGTACTAAGTTTAGAAAAAAAAAAGGAAAAAAAAAAAGTGTAATTAGCTAATTTCAGGCACATCTTTAATTGATATATCGAATTATTTGCTGACAGTTGTAAGCGAAGTTTGTTTTGACTGGAAGTATTACATATAACTAAAGTAGTAAAAGGAATACAAGAAAAAGAAACTACACAAATACAGAGTAAAGATGTAATTGAAAATAATCGCTACAGACTAAAAGAAAAAGAAAAGAAAGAAAATAGACACATCGACGGAGAAAACGTCAAGATGAGTCACGTAGATGTATAATAAAAAGAACAGAGTATTAACCGATGAAATAGGATTTTCACATTGAAATCCTATGAAAGAATGATTTGTTTTATCCTGGCTAAACTAATTGAATGCACGTTTTTGTTTTAATTATAGGCAAATAGAACCATACACTGTATTTCATTAATATAATTTTTACTTAATGTAGATTTTATCATCATTTGTACTCGAATTCAATTGTCAGAGTACTATATGTTTTTGCAAGTATTTATTAAATTATCAAATATTAAGATTTGATATTGATAACTTCTTGAATTAAAGCAGTTACTGGTCTGTACCATCTAGTCCAACCTAATTGAATGCACATTTTATCATTCTGGCTATAGGTAAGGTGAACCATCCAGTGCAAACTAATTTTAATGCACATTTTAATATTCTAGATACAGGTAAAGGGAATTATGTCGCTAGTCAGGCTGGATTTCAGTAATAGAATTTTTAAATTATTAAATGTAATTAATTCATTAAATGTGAATATTCTCTTCTGTCTTCTATCTCCTTATATCTTTTTCTGTCTTCTATCTAGTATATTAGTGTCTTCTATCCTACAAAATTAAAAAGTCTCTTTTAATTTTAACTTCTTAGTCTGACGTTACTAAATCTTTGTTTTTAATTTTGTTGTATAAATTTAATATTATTCATTTGTGTTTTACTTTAAACTAATTATATTGTTAGCATTTTTTTATTAAAGAATTTCCCTTTAACATTTAATGATATTGACATTTATAATTTCATACAGTGTTATCTCATTTATACATTCCAAGACAATCGTACTTAAGGAGTAAACTCCAGTCGCGCGTCGGAGCCGATACGCACAATTTTTTTTTCTTTACCAGTATATTTGCATATATTTATTTACACCTTACATAAATTTTCCTGTAGACAAGAAATATGTATCTGCTATAAAAGTGAAAGTTAATTGTACAAATATTTCATTCGTCTGCTAAGATTTAATTAACATCAAATTTAGGGCATTTGTATGATGACATAATGAAACTGTAAGACTATGTGTTAATAACAAAACCTTGAAAATTCTATTGTGTAAAATAATATATACAAAAATTAAAAAAATTTTGTGCTGTGTTCTTTGTTACGTACAAAGTGAATTAAAATTTCAACCAAATTTCATAAAATATTGAAATAAAAAAATCATACAGAAATTACTTTCTACTTTCTATTTATATTTTTCTATATATCAGTAGATTCATTGTTATGATCTTTTTTATTTTTCTATCTAGGCCTTTTTTAGACTCGGAAAAGGAATTCGAACACTTCAAGCTGATATGCTTATTCTGCTTATAAAATAAACTACTTTCATTAACTCTATCTAAAATAAATTAATTGTCAGATTAACAGATGAAACATTCAGTTGGGAAAATGAAAAATAAATAATTTGAATTGTCTATTTGCATTACCTGATTTCTTACAAACTGCAGTGCTACGCCAAAGAGCTCTTATGTATACGAATGTGATTAGGTAATACCGTAGACCATTCTCCTATTTCCCGAAATATAATTTTGAAACAGTAAATTTACTTTCACGTTATGTGGGTAATAAATAATAAAGACATATGTAAACACTAATAAAGAAAACTTTTTTTATTGATTAGTGTTTACATATGTCGTTATTTTATCTATATTCAAAAAGAATCAAAGTTCAAATCTATAATGCACTAAGTATTCAAAATAAAATACTAATAGCCAACGTCTTACTGGTTATTAAATAATAATGAATCATAATACTTTACATATCCATCATGCCACGTCATTCGAATTAAGGAATTTTGGGTCATATAAAACATATGCTTGTACCAATGTTTTCCTAATTATCTAGATATTCAACTCAATGTTGTATCATTTACTTTATTTAACGTATGCGTTAGTTAATGCACGATAATAACATTAGCTTTAAAAATCGTTATAGTGTATCACACTCGACTTATCCTTGCCTTTATTTTCCATTAAAGTCGGTAGCTTGAGAGAAAAGGATACCATCATATAATTTTATGATCAGAAAGAAAAGGACAGAGCTATTTTGTTGATGATGATCGTTGCCTACTTTACTTAAGTATAATAGAAGATGCAGGAGATTTGTCACATAAGTAAGATTTATTCATCACATCACTTTCAATATTACCAGTTAATATCGAAATTTTGCTTTTTATTAGTAGAAAGTATTTTACGAAAGTAATAATTGTTAACGCAAAAAAGTATGAAACATTTTCCAATTCTATAATACGGATTTTACAAGTGTTTCTACAAATGTTAAATAATTTTTACGAGATGAAGTGTATAATGACGTTTTTTGTATCTAATTTAATACATAACATTATTTTTATAAGATAACTATAAAAATTACCCATTTTAGTTTGCTCAATCAATTATGTTAATAAGTTTACTAAATTACCGAAAGAAATATTTAAATAATATAGTCAGACGTAACATGAACTGTTTAGCTACCTTTACGTAAAACTTAATAAGGCACCACTTTAAAATAAGTAGCTGTCAAAATAAAGGTTTCATAATGATGCATACCTAAACCATAACCATACCGACGTCTGCTTAAAAGCTAATTATTCCGTAACGTTTTTATTATTCATAAAGTATCATTATACAACGTAGGGCTGGTTGACTCTTTTTATATATTGCAATATATTTCCGTACATGTAAATATAAATGTTGAAGATATGAGGTAATTCATAAATAATAAAATCATTAACAACGCCGACGAACGAGTTTTGTAGGTAAAAAAAGTGGGTGACTGACTTTCCCCGATTCAATTCACAAAGCAAGAGGCGTGCGCCACCGACTATCTCATGTTTTCGTCAGCACGCGTTTAGTCGCATGTTCTATCCCTTCTTCCGTTATATCATTTTAACTCCTACATTTAGAGTTGACGACAGTGAGCCAGAGACACTTTTAATTTCTTCTAGAAACTATTTTTGTGGGACGTTAACGTTAAAATATTAAACATATATGATGTTTAATATTTTAACGTTAACGTTCTAACGTTTTATTTTCTCCGAATATTGTCGAACCGATTATCGTCGGTTATATATTATGCACGTAAAGTTGAAGCTGGCTCTTTAGTAATAATATAAAATACTGAAATATTTCGTCGGCGATCAAAAACCTTGAACTGAATATCTCAATCTTATAAATGGACAAAAATAAATAATTTGATACGCAAACTAACATTTTCTTACATAAGGCTTATTTCTAGTTTGTAGCCTTGTATAGTTTTTAAGCTCAAATAAATTAAGATACCAAATATACAGACATGTAATAATTAATAAATACATAATAATTTGAGGGTGAATCCAAAAGAACTTTCTGTGAAATTGTTGTCTTCATGTCTGTCTATCAACATGTACATCTATTCAGAATAACTCGCAAAAATGGCCAGATTTATTTGAACGGGACTCTTAACGAAAGAGGCATAAGGTTTAATTTACTATGTAGGTTACGTTTTGTGCTTATTGGATATTATTTAATGGAGGTATTATGTGACTATTTCTTTGCTTATCTATCAATATGTTTGTTTGAGGATCACATAAAATAAAATAAAAAATAGGTTTAAATAAAACTGCCATTGAAATAATGTTAAAGATCTGAATTAAAACTAAGAAACCTCTTTTTTTGATCAAATCTTCTTTAAGGGATTTGAATTTAAATTATTGGTGCTTGCTTATGAAAAAGCAAACGCTGACAATTAGCTATTGAAATAGCCTACTATTATTATAATACTATCATTATCTTCCTTTGCTTTGAGGTCGATATGGTTTTGCTCATATCGTCTTATCTTGCTCCAAGTACTCTATATATCTCGGAACATATCGACAGTACTAGACCCGTTTATTTTATAAATAATTCTTCACCAATCTTTAAGTTCAATTTAACATCTTGTCATCAGTTATACTTTTAATAATACCCCATAATAAATCTATAGGATTTAGTTCTGAGTAACAGGGTGTATTATGTGTTCCCAATATTTTTAGAATTCGATGTAGGCAATGCTTCTGACGGTTCGTTAAATGCTAGTCTTAGAAAAAATTCGCTGAATACTTTGTTGGAGTTTTCTCTTAGAAACATCCGTTTTAGGCCAACTAAGCTCTAAACCAAGTAAACAATACATAATATATAAAATTACTTTGTACAGTTACTATACAAGTGCAGTGTGTATATGTGTGGTACGCTCCGGCTTTGGATATTCGATTTATGGTAAAAACCACGTGTGCGAATATAAGAACCGATGAACAGAAATTGTCTAGACTGTCACACATTCAGCCAAAAGGTTAAGCTGAAATTCAAATCAATTTTCTATTAATCTAGGGTAATTTTAAGATGAAATAATTTTAAGATACAAACATAAAAATTAAGTTTGTATGTTTGTTTGAGATTATTTCTTAAACCACCCAATCTACTTTTAAAACAAATTTGCTAGTATATAAATAATGTCCTGTGTTCTAATATAGTTTTTTTTTGTCATTTCATTTCATTTCATTTCATTTTTTTGTTATTTCAATCCCATATATATTCATTGAGTATCAACATAATACAAATGGGATTGAAATGACAAAATTTAAGAAAAACTCCTACATTTCATGAGAAGATTCCTAGACTATGGGGCACAGCAAAGGTGAATTTTGCAAAGTGATTTTTAGAGACCAATTTCAATGAAGAGATGAAACGTGACGTTGTTATTAAAAATATAGGAACAATTTTAAAAAAGTAAAGTGTCTCCACAACGCTTTGTAACATAATTTTATGTGTGAAATGTCTCTCCGTGGTGTAAACTAAAGTAATTCTTCAGTAATGTCACCTAAAACTGAACCATCTGCTCCTGTCTGTTCTTCCTCTGTCCTTGTGTGTCATATATGAACTATGTCTAATTTATGCTCAGGCGACTACTGCGATCGTTAGTTGAAATTGCGATTATCGAGAGCGTTGACAAGTCGGCGAATTTCACGGATATTTTCCAAACTCCAATAATTTCGACTAATGTGCCATTGCTTATAAGCGGTTACAGTTCTTACTGAAGGCATACTATTTTCTTCCAATGAATAAATTATAGAAACATACTTTCAGTTGTTCCAAGTGGGTACTCCAGGAAATTAGTATATTTTGTGTCCAAAAAATTATAAACTTATAAATATAATATAAGGGATCAAATTTTGGTTAATGGCCGAATTTTCAGGGGTGATTAAGGATCGGCAACTAAATCACAAATTGAAAAAAAAATGTTATTCTTTTTTTTCATTTTATGATTTAGAGGACAATTCTCTAATCCATAAAATGAAAAAAAAAGAAAATTCGGCCACTGATCAAAATTTATTCCGCTATATAAAAGCTTTTTCCAACTAAAAAAAATTAAATAAAAACTAGGAAAACAAAATTAAGAAAAAAAACGAGTGTGCTTTAGACCACACGACTGAAGTAAAACTTAAATTCACAAAATATGAACTTTAAAATGAATTTACAATTTTATTCACTTTAAACGTAGAATATTTAATGTATTGAACAAAAATACAAAATAATCATAAAATCACCGTTCGCGTAACGCTAGCAAACTCGCATATAAATATATATATATATATATATATATATATATATATTTCATGCACTGGCTATGAGAGGAAGAGAGACAGAAAATGTGCGCGCGCACAGCTCTCTCTTGCTCCTACAGTGTGATACAGACAATAGGCTTGCACTATGTCTTAGATATACGAAACAGAACTGGCTATGAGAGAAAGAAAATGTGTGCTCACACCTCTCTCTCTCGTCCCTACAGTAATATACGAAACGTAACTCTCTCTCTCTCTTTCTATCTTCATTAACTTATATCTCCATGTCAACTTCCGTTCGCCTCGCCGATCACACTCTTCGTAACGCTCCCATCACGCGTTCACTAGCTTACTCCCTAAATCAGGCGTGCGTAAAGAAGTATTACTTCAATAAAAAAGGAGTCAAAAATAAGAAAATAACCCATTAACTTATTTTCATTACCCATACTAGCAAAACTACGAGTAACAGCTAGCGTAACATAACGTCATAAAAGACTTATGTAAATATAAAGTTATCACTAAAAATCGAATACAAATACTTGCAAAATATACAAATCAAGACTATCCATCCACAAGTACAATGAAGTTAGGTAACGTACGATCGTTTGAAATATGCATACATCACCTGCCAACATATTCACTATCAAAAGCGCGCGATTTCCATCTGTAAGCTTTTGCACGTTTGAAGTTGGAAATTAAACAATGCTCGTCCACGCGGTTATAATTCCGTCAGAAGCGCGCAAAACTTACCTTTGTGAAAATTAATACTATTCACGCGCCGAGCCAGCGTCTGGTACGCAATAATTGCATAAACATTTCGACTGAAACTCCAATGGACTTTTCTGTGTAATTTTGCTTACATGCGCTATTTCTTTTCCGCTGATTTTGTAGAAGAGTTGAAATTACGTTGGATATTTAATATGAGATTTCGTAAGTGTTTTAATATACGAATTCCATGTTTTCCATTCAAAACCCATTTAAAATTTCTCTCTCTCTGGAAAATCAGAATGTGAGACTTGATTTTCGTGAAAAAGTTTCGGGCAAAAGCCAGGAACACACATCTTAAAATTATTTTTACGTTTATTTATTCCTAATAGTCTTTTTTCGACAATACTTAATACATACATGAGAAGTACATCTAATTCTTAATTATAAAAACGTATGCTACCGTGGCCTTGGCGAAAATTAATTTATATCCATAAAACTTGCAAAAAGTATCATAGCGACCGTTAAATAGGATCGCAAAAGATATCATAGCTTCACTCGATTTTTGTTCTTCTGTATTTCATTGTTAAACATTTGCTTTTAATTAACATATATATTAATCCACGAAATGCAGCTATGTTTTTGATTAAAATTTATGGTTTCAATCGAAAACAATTTATACACATAAAAATATATATACTTATGCCCTCTGTAACATTTAACTTTAAGTTTGCGTCCCTATTCACAAAAATGAGAAATTAATATTAAAACGACATTTATAACTTTACACTGATGATCAAAAAATCGAGTTAAAATAAATTACACCAGCTTGTTCTACCCATTGTTTTACCATACTGCTTAAATATTCTTTGTGTCTCGTCAAATCGGTTATCTACTGGTAAATTTCTAAAAGTTTCCAAGTTTTCTCTATAATTTAGGATACTTAGTTTTGAATTAGTTCAAAGGCCCTAATTTTGTCTGCAGTATGTAATTATATTTTAATAGTTACTTAATACCTAGGATTCCAAGTTATACATCACATACCACAATACTGAATATTACCTCAAAGTATTAAACATATGGTATTATATTTCAAAATGATTTTTAAATAAATATTACTCTACGCTATCATCTTCTATACTCTTTGTTTTAAAATATATTTATAGTCACATTTCTGTAGTTATATAAGAATCTTTTATATTCGACCATTAAAAGTATGTGACAATAATTTCGTCTTAAATACTAAAATTTACTACATTTCAAATGTTACTATTTACTACTTCAATTCTGCTTAATTATCTTGCTTTATCAAACAAAATACATACATTGTCAAAATAAAGTCCTTAAGTAGTACGTTTCGTTCTTCCCATGCTTCATAGATCTAAAATATAGAATATCCCGCTCTAATTTTCAGTATTAAAACGCTTTATACATTCTGAAACCCAATATAGTATTTTGGTAATAGCGTATGTTGCATTCTTCCCATGCTTCACAGATCTAAAATATAGCATAGCCGCTTCCATTTTCAGTATTATAACGCTTTAATCATTCTGAAATCAAATATAGTGTTTTGGTAATAGCGTAGGTTACATTCTTCCTATGCTTCACAGATCTAAAATGTAGGATAGCCCGTTTTCATTTTCAGTATTAAAATGCTTTAGTTATTCTGAAATCAAATAGAGTATTTTGGTAATGGCGTACATTAAATTCTTCCTGTGCTTCACAGATCTAAAATATAGCATAGCCGCTTCCATTTTAGGTATTATAATGCTTTAATCACTTTGAAATCAAATATAGTGTTTTGGTAATAGCGTACGTTACAGTCTTCCTATGCGTCACAGATTTAAAATGTGGGATAGCTCGCTTTTATTTTTAGTATTATAATGCTTCAATTGTTCTAAAATGAGATCCAAACGCCATTGTCACAACTGCGGATTTTTGTTGTAACCATTTCTTTTTATCCAACTACGACGCTGCAAAGGGTAATGAATTCAACAGTCTATATGTATATGTGTATGTGTATATATATATACGTGTGTGTGTGTGTATGTGTGTGTGTATATATATATATATATATATATATATATATATATATATATAATGGATGTTTGATTGTAGCCGAATAACTGCTAAACCGATTTTAGCGAATGAGGTGCCAATCAGTCTGTATTTAATTTTGTTTTTTCACATGTTATACTGGAAAAAATATTGACATCTCTAAATTGAACGCCGCCTACCAATCACAATTTAGTAATGATTATCTTTCAGTGAAAGGATCATTACATAATTTGTTTCCTATTTTTCACTTTTCTTCGTCCTAATCGGGTTTTAGTTTTTTATAGTTTCGTTTTTGTTTTCCTCGATATTTTAGTGAAATACACCTTAAAAAACGTTATTTTTTAAAAATTGCCTTAGTAAATGTCTTCTTACCAATATAACGAACTGTCAATAATATATGTATGTCCATCTTTAATTTACAAACGCAAAGAAAGTTTCCCTTACGAAATGGGCTTTACTTCAAAAAAACCCTCTGCCCTTTAAAAGTGTAATTGTTTTTGAAGTAGTTTGCGACTGCCATATCGAATCCAATAATTCAAAGTAAAGCTACTTCTGACAATTGCTTTCCGTGAACAGTTTTCACAACTTTTCCTATAAGTTTTCACCAAAACTTGGAAGAAAATTTATGTCAGTCATTGTAATTGAGGGTGCTATACTTACAGCGAGGAAACTTTAAGTTACAGAGGAAAAAATTTTAATTACATGATTATTAATTTTATTTTTTGTGAATTCAACTGGGTGTCAATATAGAGAAATAATAGACCTCGATGTTATATAAAGTCTACTATAAATGTAAACAATTTTCTGTAAATGGAAAAACTAAGTTGAAATTTAAATTTTGTTAAAAAAATAAACTATGACTGATGTAAATAAATAAACATAAAAATATAAATAATTTATTTTGAAAAATATATAAATACTGGCAGCTACAGTGATTCCAATAGAAAAATATGTGTGGTGTACAGCAGATGACAACTGTAGATAAATCGAAATAACTGTAAAATAATTTATATATGAGTAACTAGCGACCCGCCCCGGCTTCGTATGGTGTAATTGTGGAGTGACTAATAATATTACTGTCATTATTAGATCTACAGGCTGTCTTTATATACAATGTTTACAGCTGTTTTTGCGGTTTATAGTGTCGCACTTAAAAGCACGTTTTTATTTTACTTGCTTGAAAGCTTCGATAAACGCATGAGATCACTGCAAATCGTACAATGCCATAGGGTGACGCGCGAACTGCGACACACTATTTATAGGCACGCGCCCCCGCTGCCGTGCGTGCACGGTATCAGTATCGCAAATGCTGATTTTTGGTAATTTTAAATATGTGATATCTTCTAAAATATTAATGATAATGATTTGCTGTACGGAGCAAATGTTATCTACGTTAAAAGCCCAACGTAAAAAAAATTTTTAATTCGAAAGTATTCATAAAAAAAATAAATATCAATCGCATAAAAATGGTCATTGTGGTTTATGCCACCCCGGACTTTTTTGTAGATATTTTTAAGATATTTTTTGTAGATATTTTTAAGATATTTTTTGTAGATATTTTTAAGATATTTTTTGTAGATAGTTTTAAGACACAATTCCACAAAACAACATTTTGATATATCTCATAAAGTTTAGTCTGCATTAACAATGAAAGCGTCCAAAATTCTATTTTTTTACGAAACATTGACTTTTTTTATATTTTCTGTGAATATAATATGCATGTATTATACCTATAAACTATTCGGAAGAAATTATCTAAATCATAGTGAAAACCGCATCAAAATCCGTTGCGTAGTTTAGAAGAACTAAGCATACAGAGGGACAGACAGACGCGGAAAGCGACTTTGTTTTATACTATGTAAGGAAGATGCTAATATTACGATATTGAAGTTAACGTGAAAGACCACTAACAAATGTTTCATAAGCTTCTTGTAAAAGTCTAAACTAAAACAAAAGCCTCAATCTCGCTTATATGACGTCACATATTTTGATAAAACTTGATAAGAACATAGTTCATTAACTCCAGAAATTATTAACTCCAGAAATTATTCAAGAGGATGAAACTAAGACATTTTGATAAATAATAACGTTTCAATATTGCGACATGTTAATAAATGACGCAGCGTATATTGATCAAGGATTTTATTTATTATTATTTACAAATAAATGTCACTATGGTGCCATTGAATTAAGGCCAAAATCTTTCATCTTATTCGAAAATCCAGGAGGCTGTAAGCAAAAAGCTGGTAATATGTACTTTTGAGCTTCAGTACATCGAGGGCACTTCTAAATGTGACCAAATCAGACCAAAAATGTTTTCATACTTTTACATCACTATAACTGAAAAAAACATGTTTTACTCCACGCTGATATACAACTTTAAAGTCTAAAGTTACTTCCATTATTTACCTGATATTGCTAATATGCGATATATTACGCTGTTATCATTAAAGAAGGTTCAAATATACCTTTATAAGAGTACCAACATGATGTAAATGTAGACATTTTTATGTGCGATAAGTATATATATATATATATATATATATATATATACAAATACATATATATATATATATATATATATATATATATTTATATTTGTAGAAAACATTATTTCCTTGGTAAATTTACTTCCAACTTTTTTATTGAATTTAATCTCATTACGTGAATAACATTTCAGCATGAATTTCGGTTACATATCAATCAGAAAACCTGAGCCAATAGTACCATTATTGGTAAATGAAGCAGAATATCATAAAGGATCAGATAAACATCGAAATGTTGTTGTGATGCCTGCATCCATATTGTATCTCTATTAAAATAATATTAATTCGAGTTAAACGGGATTTTAAATGAGAGAAATATCATAGCATTAATGTTAAAAATAATTTAAATTCATTATAAGAATTTTAAACAATTTTTGGAATACACAAGCTAAAATTAGGCAAAGAAAACAGAAGCTAAGCTGACACAGGGGTCAATAAGAAAGATGAGGGTAGGAAAAAACGAGGATGTCTGAAGCAAAATTGTTAAAACTTTTTAAAAAGTTTACATCGGAACTTATGTAATGAGATGAACATGTACGAGACTGAACGTTTTGAACTTAGCAAAGTATGAAGCCGTGTAATAACTTTGAATTTTCGCTGAAAAACGTTATCTTGGGCGTGCGTTGATTGAATTAATAACTTTTTATATACTTTATCAGTTATATGGAATATTTAAGTATTGTAAATTCTATCGTTTCGTAGATAAAGTCTTATTTATGCGAAAATTTAACCTCCTATATACTTTATTTAACATGATTACTTTTTGGAAGGACATATAAATACGAATTTTATTACCAACTTCGACACCACTATTAATTACGTTGGACAGATATAAAGCACGATTACGTATTTAGTTACGTAAACTCGATGTAATTTTCAATTCCTATTTAAATAATTAGAAAACACAGGCGCGGCTAGACAACTCCAGAACCCAACGCTGAAACTAACGTGAGCCAATTTTAATGAATTTTCGTAGAAACAATAATGAATGAATGACTACGAATGGTTAATTGAATACATATTATCGATATAAGTGACTTAACAGAACAGCATTGAATGAGTACGTAAGAAACGAAAAAATGCTATTTTATATCACTCGCCTACAAAATTGCCTAGATGACGCTTTATGTCATATTATAGATATAAGTGAATTAATAGAATACATATTATCGATATAAGTGAATTTACAGAACAACATTGAATGAGTACGTAAGATACGAAAAAATGCTATTTTATATCACTAGCCTACAAAATTGCCTAAATGACGCTTTATGTCATATTATAGATATAAATGAATTAAGAGAACATTGAATGAGTATATAAGATACGAAAAAATGCTATTTTATATTACTCGTCTACAAAATTGCCTAGATTATGCTTTACTGTTGATTAACATAAATTGACTTCAATTTTTAATGAATCGTCAGAATTAGTAAATTTTTAACTAATCATTCAATTATTAGGGTCATTCAATTAGGAATATCTCATTAGTAGATTATTCTCACCATTTCAAATATATCCATTTACTAAAAAAAATATAACCCTCTTTCAAGTAAAAGTTTTCTTCAATTCTGTCATTAATGATGACAATGTTTGTTTTATTACAATATTAATAGATGATATTCATAATATTATCCTTCATATGGTGATATTTATAATAAACTCCTGATTATATTTCATGATGTTGTATGAGATATTTTATTACTATGCATATTTAAAAGCAGCCTTTGTTTCTCTATATGTTGATGTATGTTCTAGTAATTACACTGCGAGTTTTGATTTAATTCGATAAATTTTCAAAATATCTATTAGCTAAGGAAGTAAGTTATATTATATGAAAATTAATTTAGTAGTTTTAAAATTGAGGTACGCTTTATCCGAATAGGTGGAATCGGCTACTGAAATTCGTTAGCAATACGAATGATGTGTTTCGTTCGAAAATTACAAACATTTGTAATACGATTAACTCGTAAATGAATCTGAATATCAAATTATAACTTATGATTAAAGAAATTAATCTGTAAATTAAAATAGGGTTACTATAAAAATTGTTTAATTTTTCTATATAATTTATATTCCTCTCAAGAACTACTGAAATGAAAAAAATGCCTTTCAGTTAATGTAATATGAAATAAGATAAACATTTTTATTAAGACAATAAATGTAAAAATAAATCTAGAATGCATTGAAGTCTATTGTTTTAATTTTTAATCATTGTTAAAACTATTCAAACTGACCCTTTTCAGCTGCAATAATCACAATATTACGTACTAGTTATTTTTTTTTTACTTATCCACAATATAAACGGAAATATGATTTGGCTTCTAATAGCTTTAGATGGTACGATTTACTTGAACGACACTTATTTTCTCAATTAATCTCTATTAATGCTTTATCGTGCTGCTCCATGTTGAAGACTTTAACAGAACAGAAATCATCATATTTTTGTTAAAATTAACCAGCAAAAATCTAAGAAAAGAAAAGAAAATGTATTAACTATGGATGTTAAATAACATAAAGGTTTAAAAACTGTTATTCAATTGCTAAACGATCATTTATTTTTTAAAGATAATTGCTAAAAGATTATTCATAAAATCATCAATGAAAGTGCGCATATAGCCGGTAATTGCTTACCAGCTAGGTCACCATAGATTGCTATTTTTATTATTATTGCCTATTTTTTAATTATTATTTATTATCACGATTATATATATACTTTGATTATTAATATTATTAATTTAGATGTTCAAACACATACTCTGATTTTATTATGTGCGTAGTTTATTTCGTTTCTCGAGTTCTTGTAGAGATTTATTTGGCGTCATTAAAACCTCTAAAGGCAGAATTTTTAGGTGTTTGTACTTAGAAATTACGAAACCCTTATAATTCTGTCAGGCACACCCGTTATATTCAGAAATTATTTGAAGTAGAAATTTGATATATGGCATAGCAATAAAACATTAATTCGCACATGTCTCAACAGGTAATATGGATTTGTATATATATATATTTATATTTGAAAATGTTGGGGGCATATTAAATACTCGAAATATTTTTGTCGTGTATCATTTAAAAGGGCTAATGAAAAGGACCTCAAACATATTATTTTTCATAATGTCAGGTAGAATATATTCAAAAATATACAGAAAATGGGGGAACACATTTTCTGTATCATGTACCATGTAATAGAACTCATTTCCTTATTTCCGAAACTACTCCACCTAAAATTAAAAAAATAGGATTTTTAGAAACCTGTGCAGAGGTTGTAGGAAAACTATGACTATTATTCTAGGTCTTATAATTTTTGAAATATGCACCACGATTGGACACCTGTGGAAGATATTGTTGTCAATAAATATGTATATTTTGTGTAAATAATTGTAAATATAAGCATTCAATTATTTACCTTTAAATGTTATTTTACCCTTAATGTGTCTAAATATGCACGGAACCCATGTAGTGCGAGTTCTAGTTGTGCTTAATATACTCTGCTTTCTTTCACGATTCTTCTTAAATTACTTTCTGACACTACAAATTTAGGTAAAAGTTGTATAAAGGATTGAATAAATAAAATCGTCAATAAAATATATAAATTAACTTATTTATTTTATTATGCAACTACTCAAACATTTCTAAAAGCACTAAGAGAAAATTATTATACCCATGAAATCTTTAAGACTGTTAAAACCACAAACTAGGATTAATTGTCACGGCCAATGATCCAGTAGGAATGAAGAACGTTGTTGACGATCCGCCCCTTTCACAACATATAGCGGCACCGAAATCTATTTTTGAGTATTTAGCTATCCTTACGTTACACGTACATATTCATATAATTTGATATAGTTTGCATTTATGACCACATTTTATGGTTAATCACTAAATTACCTCAAAAAATTTAAAACTATTAGCGAGTCATTAGTGTTGACGTTAATATTTTTGGAACGAAGTTCCTTACCGCATGTTACACACTTGGCAAATAAGAACTAGCCAGCAATAAGTGTAAGATTTCGACCGACACTTTTTCTACAGTATAAAAGTGTAAGATTTTGAACGACACTTTTGCTACAGTATAAGCGTTTGCGTGTTGACAAACCTTTGTCAATGTGTAAATATATTACTACAGTATAGACGTATAGCAATCCGTGCACGACATGATACTCATCTTTCACTATTTTTAAACTTGTGTTATTGTTAACAATAAGGAATGAATTGTGAAAGTGATTCAGTAGAAAATGAGGATGGCGATGATGAAGTCCGGTACTTACCAGTGTTAAAGGGATAATAAGTGAATGATTTATTTTAAACTTAAAATTTGGTATCATTGATAATAATTAATAATAATATGTTTATTTTAATAACTTTTAAAAAATATTATTAGTTTAAATTTTTATACCATTCCTTCAATTATTTCTTTTAATTTGTTATTTAATTACTCTTAAACGTTGTTAACTTATTTTATTAAGCCTGTTATTAAATACACAATATGTAGTGAAAAAAACTTTCTTCCAATCGGGTGTCCCATGATACCTCTCGTTCTTTTTTTATCATAGTCCTGAAATAGCAACCTTTTTATTTTCAGTGACGTAAGAATAATATCTAATTGAATAAGGAATGCCGGGTCTACTATGTAAATAATAAATGATATAACTGGTGAAGTATAAAGTTATTTTCAAAATGCATATAGGAGTAATAAAAGTAAGTATATATGTTCAATCTATTTGAAATAGTCAAACCATCTTTTACAGCAAAGGTTAAAGAGCGATTTCATAGTGTTCAATGTCCCATACTGATATGTATCTTACCACAGTAACTTGCGTATGATGTAATCTTTTATGGAAAGTTTTATCAAACATTTTACAAATAATTCTTGCTAGATATTTCATATTATATTCATTTAATTTATTAACATTTAGTACTATTAGGCAGATCATTGATAAGTGGGTATGGAAATGTAATGAGTATGAATACCTACGAATTTTCAATAATGAGGAAATAATTGTTTTTAGTAATAAAAATTTAAATTGAAATACTTCATGTACATAAAAATGAATTTATTTAGAAGAAGCGACGGAAAGTAATCAAAATAGATGACATAGCATACATTACTACATCGTAGACCAATATATTGTACGTACTCCATTATTTAGTCGTACGTAAATTCTTACAAGGTTCAAAAGGTGGATTCATATTCCAATCTATTTTCCACAAATTAATATCACAGTACGCAGCATAGTTATGGTGACGAGACGCAAGAACTGGTTTTCTAAATGAGTCTAATGATATTTACCATACCCATAGTTTTGAAAGCCACTTTTCCAACCTTCGGATCTACAATTTAAACTTATTGTTTACGGGAGTAACTTTAATTACCTGCATAAGTTCTTCAATGTATGTTAATGGTACAATTACTAGATTTCAAATGCTTTATTTTTCTGTGCTCTATATTACTTACTATATTACCTGTTCATTGTCGCAGGACGATAACTAGCTCTACAAGTATTTTTTAAATATTTTTTCATACTTACTGAGTTTAGACATTACTCATCCTATAGGTACAGAATTTAATATTTTCTTTGTAATTTCTAAACGCTATAAATAAATTGTAGCAAGCATAAATATACACACTTTTCTTACCAAACCTCTTACATTTTATTTCTCTTTTATTTTCCAGAAGACCGATTACCCTATTTATATTTTTTATCAATTATCTTCAAACTTTAAATGAACGTGTAATTAAAGTATTATGAAGAGTGAACTTTTGTGGAAAATAATTACATTAAGTGCTACTTTCCACAGGGACCTTTGTAAAAGTCACACTAACTCGTAACTCGTCTAATTACATTATAGTGATGAATTAGACAAAGTTCTGAGTTTTATGCTGACTTAGTTCAAATTATTGCGACAGCAAAACAGTACGCTGAGGTTTAAGTAGTTACGGACCGTAATTGGTAGGCTAGTGACCTTTAAATATCGGAAGACTGAAGTTCAACGCTGCTTAAAGTATTTGACGTCATTAAATTTTTGTGAAGTTCAGGAAGATATAAAGTTAAATAGCAAGTTAAATAGATATAAAGTTAATAGAGTCAGACAGTAAAGTAATATATGAGCAGCATTATAGCGTGATCGTAACTTATTTTATTTCATTTTGACTAAATATGTATTTCCTGTGAAATAATAATGTTATAAAAACGTATTACCTAAGATACCATCAAACTACGTATACAACTTCAGATATACAAAGATTTATGATGATGAATGCAATTTTAGATGAAATTGTAGCCAGAATGTTGGCAATAAAAGTGAAACCACTCTTAAGTGTGCGATTTGCTGTAAATTGTCAATGGAGAGTGCCATTTACTCGAGATTAATAATTCATTGAAGAAGATTTTGAGACAAAATTATAAAAATTGAAGAAAAAAAATTTAGAACTACATTAAAGAGAAATGTAAAGTGACGTGTGTTAATTATATTTCGGAGATGTATACTCTAGTAAGACATTAAAGCTCTATTAACATCGTTTAAGCGTTAATATAAATTCCGCTTTCCTTTTTGATCGCAATGTTAAAAACGACAAGTCCATTAAATTTATAAATAAAAAAAAAACAAAAATACTTTGTGCAGTATTTTAGAATAACCAATTAAATTTGGAAAATTGGTATTCGTTTTTATTGTTAGTTTTTAAGCCGTTTTTAAATACTAGCACTTACGTCATTCATACATTAATATAACGGAGAAGACTGACAAATCTTAATGTCAAATACTGAAAAAACATTATCGACACTATTATTTCCAACAAAATAATATCCTGCATATTATAGCCCCTTAACACCCCAATACCTCACTCGACTTCCATGGGAACCTACGTAATATCGGACACTTAAGAGCGGTAATAACTTATTGGCACAACGGACCGAACTTTTGCTTGGCTAAACGTTGTGCGGAAAGCTCAGCTGGACCACTTGAGGCAGACATAAAAGCACAGCAGACGACGTGCATGGGATTTGTCAGCAGAGAAACCGATGGCAATTAGTTTGGCGTAAAAGCGCGAGGCGGTCGGTAAAAAACGTCGTAAATAAGAAGACTCTTTATTACGATCAATTAGTGACCGCAAATGGAGGGTGGGGTTCGATGGCGGCACACAAATAGCGAGCGCAAGGAGATGTCATTTGTCATGTGGCGTCGTTTGGCGTTCATTGCCGGCGGTCTTCACTAATTTTAGTGCTTGGTATATTTACATTGTTCCTAAGAATAACATTCTATAGATGTCGTTATAAGTTTGTGTCATAGCGCATTTTAAACTTTGGTAGATTTATTTGTTTTAATTTTATATTAACGAAAGTTTCATTATTCAAACTTTTTTACCATTATAATATAATATAAAAGTAGCTGAGCTTTTAGACGAAGTTTAAATTCGGTTATCATGGCAATCATTGAATTAAAAGTGAATGGGTAAAATTGTATTTATTCCGGTGTTTTGGTATATTTTTTACAGTCACCAAGCACTTTTAGCTTCATTGGAATTTTTACTTATGACCACTTAGTATCTATTACAAACGTTGTGACTATATATTCTAAACTCATTTGACGCTAAAATATTTGAATTTAAATTCATATGCAAGTGTAAAAAACTCAAAGAATAAATAATTGGAAACCTACAGCGTACATCCGTGGCACACGGAATGTAATGGATGATTTACCGAGAAGGCCGATTGCCTTTATATTTTTAATTTATTTTATTTTATTTTTAGTGTATTGCACAATGCCTTGACGAAATAAACCATGCATATTGCACAATGGCTTAACGCAATAAACCATGAGTGATCAGAATTTGCAGTGCTAAAAAGCTCAAAGCAATAATTGGAAACCTACAGCGTACATCCAGCGTACATCCGTGGCACACGGAATGTAATGGATGATTTACCGACAAGGCCGATTGCCTTTATATTTCTAATCTATTTTATTTTATTTTTAGCGTATTGCACAATGGTTTAACGCAATAAACCATGCATATTGCACAATGGCTCAACGCAATAAACCATGAGTGATCAGAATTCGCAGCACTGCGAATTCTGATAATTCTGATGGCGTATACTCAGCAGAGAACCGTAGCATTTAGACTATTTTAGCTCTTGGCAGTTAATAATAAAGTTGTGGAATAGGCTTTTGGTTCACTCAAGAGTGAACCAAAAGCCTATTGTGCTAAATGCTACGGTTCTCTGCTGAGTATGCGCCATCAGAATTATCAGAATTCGCAGCACTGCGAATTCTGATCACTCATGGTTTATTGCGTTGAGCCATTGTGCAATATGCATGGTTTATTGCGTTAAGCTATTGTGCAATACGCTAAAAATAAAATAAAATAGATTAGAAATATAAAGGCAATCGGCCTTGTCGGTAAATCATCCATTACATTCCGTGTGCCACGGATGTACGCTAGAGGCTCAGTGATCAGTTCCTTTGTTCATTCAACAGCCATAATTAAAAGATACAAATTTTAGGCATTTCGTAAACATGATCATTAACGCAATAAAGGGTTTGTAACATCCGTCATTATATTTTTTAAAGTACTTCACGAAATTATCTATTACAAAGAGGGTAAAAATGTTTCATATTTATTTGTTTTAATAATATATATCGTTATTTTTCCAAAAAACTTTAATTTGTTATGTAAATAAACACACACACATGTGTGTGTGTCTATATATATATATATATATATATATATATATATATATATATATATATATATATATATATATATGTATATAAATATATATATATATATATATATATATATATGTGTATATAAATATATATATATATATATATATATATGTATATGTATATATATATATCTATATATCATAAACATTTTTTTTACTTTTAGGATAAAATTTCACTTAAATTACATATTTGAAAATATAACATGGCAACGTTTAGAAATAGTACAAAAGTAAAAACCAACTGACAAAGCGGACAAATGCGTTATAAACGATTTTTTTAAGTCTTCTAATTACTTGTCTATTATTTTAAAATTAAAACCACGAGATAGCTTCGTAAACATTACTTAATTAATTGAACTGAAAGTTGAAAATTTCTAACATCACTAAACTTTTCACATTAATTGATATTTCGTTTAATTACACGAAGTTTGGCTTAGAATTTGTCTTTTTTACAAATCCTAAAATTACGTTTTTTTGACTTTATACGAAGCATTTGAATTGACTTTACGTGATAAAAAGAAAACTCTTAAGATACATAGGTTCTATGTAAAATGTGCTAATTAAGCCCTCTTTATGCACAATTAAAATCCTGAACCGATGACGTGACCAGCTGGAATACATTTCAGAATTACTCCCGCGTAATGAATTGCACAGGTGAAAGCAACCGCGCCTTCGAATAAACCTTGTGTAAACTTCAGAGAATTAATTATAGTTTAACAAAGAAATGTACCCATTAATCACGTGACGTCCTCTGTACACTAAAATAAGTGCCAGCAGTAATCGAAACATAGGGAGTGTTCGAGTATCCATTCAAAGGCGTGTTAGCAGCACATGCTCTCCTAATAAAATTTTTTTTATAGTTTATTTACCAGAGGCAAAACGTGTTTGAAATTTTAGTGTTTACAACGTTATTCAATAGTATGTAATAGTATGTAGTGTCTTACAGAGATTAACAAACAACTATTATCTAACTAATACATATAACTCTTAAACAAATTCACATAATTTAAAAAGAAAACGTTTATATAAAATTAAACACACTGGCTCTTAACTTAGTCTGTATAATTACAAACAATATTTGCAATTGTTCGTAAATATTGTCATAAATAAGTTTCATCGTTAGTGAGGAAATTTGCTGATAAATGATGTGAAGTATTTAATATGCATTACTTGTAATATCAAAGACGGAATACATTTTATGAAAAGAGTTTATGTAGAATTTGTCATATTTATTTCACACCAATGTACAAAATAGCATATATATGCATAATTCTTTCGTCTAATAAATTGGTACCAAATTTTTTACATACATACTCGTGCAGATCGTATAATACACACACACAATCACACACACAATCACACACACACACACAAACGCTAGCGCGCGCGCGCGCGCGTCTTTGTGTGTGTGTGTGCGTGTGTGTGTACCCAGCATAAGGCTTATATTAAATCACATTGAACCAAATGTTTTGTGTACTGTCTTCTGAAATTTAATTCAGAGTCGACGGTACAATATCTTTAATGTAGCCAAGTCGGTTGTTTTCAAATATTTAATATATATGGCCTTAGGTTTGTAGAAATTTATTTTAAAATTTATATAATTGCCCATCTAAAAATGTTGTCATACAACGAAACCTAGGTCATGGTTAAACATTTACATAAAATAGAAATAATACTAAATCACGTTGTTATTTCCCGTAACTCTTGACAGCGCGAACTTACACGACAATCGAAAACTCTCGTGAACGAAACAGCGGGAAAAAGCTCGTATTTTATAAATAAGTTCATTGAGATGTTTTGACTTACATCTTATCTCATTTTGTTACTAAGTAAACAAAATTGTATGTAAACAAAATAAATTAATTTCTTATAATTTTTAGATATATTATTTAAACTTTTATGCACGTATATATACATGTATACCCAAAAATTTAAATTAAAATCTTAAATTAAAGTCGCCCCTATTACATTGTATTGATTATTTATTTGTCGCAAGTTTTATAGTGTAACATTATCATTGCTTATTTTAGATTATATTAAAATGTATACTCACTCTTCCCTTTTCATCTTTTCATTTCTCTGTAGCAATGACGAACTAAGTCACTTTAATTTTTCGGACAAAATAACGGTAATCTTATATTCGATCCACTCCCTACGATAGATACGTATGAATGACAAAAAAGCTTATGTCATGGCTGTCAAATATGACTCTCTTATTTTAAGGGCCATCAAAATTGGCTTAATCAGCACTAAGGGTTCTTTGACAGTATGTAAATTGGAATGACAACCTTTTCGTATCATTGTCCGGTTAAGTGGAGGACTGTGACCAGCATAATTTGCTTACATGATATTTTTGTAATATTTGGTGCATTTTTTGTTATTTTGGAAAGTTATACCTCTTTTTGCAAGTTTGTTAGGTAATATTGCATTTTATAGCCAACCGCTGTCTCTGTAATATCAACTTCGTTAATTAACTTGAAATGCGAATTACGTCTTATGAGACTTTGCTCAAACGACACGCAAAAAACTTGTAAAGTACCTGCCTCCCAAAAAAGGTGTGCTTTTTATTAGGCTTTTGAAAAAGTTTATTTTATTATATATGGAGGTTATTTTTAAGAACTCAGACCTAATTTAGTTTCATATTTCGTATGTCTTAACGTTTCGAATATTTTGTATTTCAAAGGGAAAAAGAATCCTTATAAGGTCACTTACGTCTGTCAATTCATCTACCATAAACGCTTTCCTCGGAAATCACTTGACGTGGCGGATTGAAATTTGGTATAATAATATAGTATATTACACATACACATATACATATTACATACTTACAAAGTATATACACATATCACAGCAGCTAATACTCGAAAATATTTGTACGGAAATTTATTTGACGAATAAGCACTCAAAAAACATTCATGAAATTCAACAAATAGCATTGAGTATCTTTTTACCGGGTTTAATAGAATCTCAAAAATTTAATTTTAAGTTGTATATATATATATATATATATTTATATGTGTGTGTGTGTTTGTGTGTGTGTGTGTGTACATACTATATGTCACTTCGTCCCCTTATTTCCGAAACTTATAAACCTAAAAATGAAATAAAATATTTTTTTGTGAAATCTACGCAAATTTTGTTGGAAAACTGTAATGGTTTTAATTGTATTAAGTCATATTGTATCCACTGAATAAACAGATTTGAGATATTCACGAAAATGTATATGCCCCCTCACTTAATATCTATGATATTATTATAAATTTATGGCACTAGTATGCTAGTATTAGAGACAACTTACGATAAATAAATAAATTTCACTTGAAACGAGTGCTAGGCAGACTAACACTTTTCTGGTTTTTATGATATTATATTAGTAGCGTCGAATCATTGCTTACATTATAAATTTACATAATAGAACACAAGTACATAAGTGAACACTTAATAGAGTTTTGCCCTAATCTGCACATAATAATATTTCAAAAAGTGTGATTGATTTTGCGTATAGAATGATAGTAGAATCCATTTTTAGAAATTTTTTCTATCTGTGGGTTAATTTGTTCTTCCATCAGGCGAAATTTACTGCACTGAGTTTGGTTACATTTAGTATAGTAATAGTTTATGCCCTCAAGCTACCTATAGGATAGTTTTTATTTTAATATTACAGGTATTTTCTTATACCGAATTGCATGCGTACGAAGTCGCATCGGCACAGATAGTCAAGAATATTAGCAGTGACACATTATTTTTATACCAAAAACATTTATTGTAATCACATATCTCTTCACCGTCAGACTACTTTTAACACTGTAGTTGGGAATGTGACAGGTTTGACATATATAATTTACATCATATATGTCCTAGTGGTATCACAAAACGCCAGTTATACATCTACAAAAAGTATGAAGATATCACTATAAAATATACGTAAAAATGTAACCTAGCGATTTATTTTACGGATACAGTTTAGTTAGATAAATGACTGCATTTTTGAAATCAATCTAGGGTATGACAGTCTCTTTTCTTTTCGATAAATTAGTTAAACAGAAAAATTATTTACAAAAGATGACATAAAAGTAATTTGAAAAATTTGCATCAAAAAATAATTGTTTGCAAAGATTTTGCGAGAAATTAATCCATATTTATACTGTGACCCATTTTCAGTGTTAAGACTGGAGCATAGATATATTTTTAATTAAATAAACTAACCGTTATACTTACATCAATTACAAGATAATTAAATTCCCAAAAAAACTTTAAAAATGTTTGTTGTTAATTATTATGGATTGCGTGTTAAAGGTATTTTCATGTTACAATACCGGGCTGTATAATTCTGTATTCGAATAAAACAGAAAATAAATAGCTAAACCATTGAAAATATTGTTATCTTCAACGTCATAACAATTTATTTCATATTTTAAACTTGATGCCTTTCTTTCCCAGGTAAAGTCGGAACAGGAAGCTAGTTATTTATATTAACTGGATATAATTTAGTAATGATATAACATATTGAAAATTCCCTAGTAATTTGGACATTTAATGGGTAAGTCATCCACCAAATGTATAACCATAATTCTTCACTTTATTCGTGGTACCTTTCTTGCCTAGGTAAAACAGGGACTGGCAGTTAGTTATTTATATTAACTGAATTATATTCAATACCTGTATAACATATTGGGAATTCCCTAATAGTTTAAATTATTAGCAGGTAAGTCGTCCACCAAATGTATAATCAAAATTCTTCATTTTATTCATGGTAACTTTCTTGTGTAGGTAAAACCGGGACAAGCAGGTAGTTATTTATATTAACTGAACATCATTCAATGACTATATAACATATTGGGAATTCCCTAGTTGTTTAAACATTTAGCATGTAAGTTGTCCACTCAAATGTATAACCATAATTCTTCATTTTATTCGTGGTAGCTTTCTTGCCTAGGTAAAACAGGGACTGGCAGTTAGTTATTTATATTAACTGAATTATATTCAATAACTGTATAACATATTGGGAATTCCCTAATAGTTTAGAAATTTAGCATGTAGGTCGTCCACTCAAATGTATAACCATAATTTTTCATTTTATTCGGTGTACCTTTCTTGTCTAGGTAAAATCTGGACAGGTAGCTAATTATTTATATTAACTGGATATCATTAAATAACTATATAATATATCGGGAATTCCCGAATAGTTTAGACATTTAAAGGGTAAGTCGTCCGCCAAATGTATAACCATAATTATTCATTTTATTCGTGGTACGTTTCTTGTCTAGATAAAATCTGGACAGGTAGCTAATTATTTATATTAACTGGATATCATTCAATAACTATATAACGTATCGGGAATTCCCTAATAGTTTAGACATTTAAAGGGTAAGTCGTCCGCCAAATGTATAACCATAGTTATTCATTTTATTCGTGGTACGTTTCTTGTCTAGGTAAAATCTGGACAGGTAGCTAATTATTTATATTAACTGGATATCATTCAATAACTATATAACATATCGGGAATTCCCTAATAGTTTAGACATTTAAAGGGTAAGTCGTCCGCCAAATGTATAACCATAATTATTCATTTTATTCGTGGTACGTTTCTTGTCTAGATAAAATCTGGACAGGTAACTAATTATTTATATTAACTGGATATCATTCAATAACTATATAACGTATCGGGAATTCCCTAATAGTTTAGACATTTAAAGGGTAAGTCGTCCGCCAAATGTATAACCATAATTATTCATTTTATTCTTGGTACGTTTCTTGTCTAGGTAAAATCTGGACAGGTAGCTAATTATTTATATTAACTGGATATCATTCAATAACTATATAACTTATCGGGAATTCCCTAATAGTTTAGACATTTAAAGGGTAAGTCGTCCGCCAAATGTATAACCATAATTATTCATTTTATTCGTGGTACGTTTCTTGTCTTGGTGAAATCAGAACAGGTAGCTAGTTGTTTATTTTAACTGGATGTCATTCAATAACAATATAACATTTTGGAAATTCCCTTGTAGTTTAGACATTTAACGGGTAAGTCGTCCACTCAAATGTGTAACCACAATTCTTCATTTTATTCGTGGTACCTTTCTTGTCGAGGGAAAATCGGGATAGGCAGCTAGTAATTCATATCAACCAGAAATTACTCACTGTCTATATGATGTATTTGAATCTCCCAAGCGGCTTAAACCTTTAGTAGATTAAAAGTCCACTCAAATGTATATCCACAGTGTCTATGTCTAAAAGGCAGCCTGAAAATACAGTAATTATGTAAATAAAAGTAGCAAACTAAATTAAACTTTACTGTAAGCTTAATCAGGAACGCAACCAAAACTGTAAATGAAATAATAACACTATCTCCCCCAATCTCAAACCGCTCGAATGCTATTCCAACTAGCATTCTACGTTAGCTCAACTCGACCAACACAACCATCTTTATTAGATAAGTCGCGTCCACATAATCAAGGCGACTCTTTGTAACCGAACTAGACGGCAGCTCAGCAACGCGTGGCTGTTCATACGAGTGAGCCGTCGGCGTCCTGGTCGGGAGGCATCTGCTAACTTTGCGGTCGAGTCCCGCCCGCTAACGAGATCGTACCCGGTCGCGGCAATCGAGGAGCGGCGTCTAGTTATACCGGCGAAATGTAATTACGAATTGAATGAACCTGTGAGTGTCCTCATGCTTTGTTTCAGTTTTGGTGGAGACTTTGTGCCTGCGTTGTATTGCGTGCAACAAGAACATTTAAATACTACGATGGTTCCTTAATCTATTTATGTTCGAGTTTTATCTATGAACATGAATTTTAATAGGTCCCTATAGAAAGTTGGCGGGCGATATGCTAACTGTGGTAATTGTGAAAATTAAAGGAGAGCGTTCGCGGGAAAGTTCATAATGTATAATTACATTGAAAATATCCGATATCGTCACTTTAATAAAAATGAAACCACTAGACGTACAATTAATTAATGTTAAATTTCACTAGTCTTTGTTAACGAGTAAATATTGTTAGAAAAATGTTACCGATGACTTGCGAGAAACTGTTGCTTTAAACGCTGTTGCTGTATGACATATACCGACGAAATGTATTGCTAAAATACATCTTAAAAAAGTTACCATTTTCCAAGATGTATTATACTCCATACAGATGTACGAGGCATATATACAGGACATATATACATAACATACGGTACAGATATACGGAATATACTCGTACATACATAACACAGAATAGAGATATACAGGACATATATATGTAACACACAGTACAGATATACACCACGTACATACGTAATACAGAGTACAGATATACAGGACATATATATGTAACACACAGTATAGATATACACCACGTACATACGTAACACAGAGTACAGATATACAGGACATATATATGTAACACACAGTACAGATATACACCACGTACATACGTAACACAGAGTACAGATATATGGGATCAAGGTTATATGAGTAATCGTCGTCTTGCCACCATATAATTTTTGGAAGTATGAAAAGATAGAATAATTATTTGTTATGTCAAAATTAGCATTATATCCTAACTAATATTATAAATACGAAAGCGAACTTAGTTGTCTATCTCACGTCACGTTGTTAAATTTGGACCTGAAAAACTCGAGATCTTTCAAATGCATTGCCTTTGAAAAATCTTTGAGGTGTAGCAATGTGATCGTATCCAGAACAAGAAGATACGACTAGGCTATAGTAATCAACCATCAATCTCCAAACTAATACAAAGACGGCAGCTATATTGGTTTGGTCATGTTTGTTGAATGAAGGCGGTTCGTTTACCACTCAAGCTTCTCTAACGGGAAAGACGGACTGCCTGAATAGTTCAACGCACACTACCTAAGAAGACATAGATTAGTAATATTGGTGAAGATGTCCAAAAGCAACATCTGATTCTGGAAGAACCTAGAACCGTTGCCAAAATTACCAACTATGGAAGAAAATAGGAATATATTGGTCTAAAGGGTCATCTTTCTCGCTCTAGGGATGAAAGAAAGAGAAGAAGAGTAGCTACTACTACTCACCACCGTACAATTTTGTTATAAATATATCCCCTATCATGGAAATACCTTATTTTCTTATTCTTTTTCTCATTTTTACACGTCAAATCTTAAAAGTTTATTTTTATTTGAGATTATATTTATTATAATTAAATTTAAATTAAATTTCCATTTAATTTAAATTTCAAGTTATTATTATCATAATTTTCTATTTAATTGTTGAATAACTATTATTAATTAATGAAGATATTTGTTTATAACTTGATTTAAAGCAATGTAATTATTGGTAATTTATATACATTTATTATTATTTCCTTTACTATGTATGTGTAAATTTGAATACTCATAGACGTTGTATACTAATTTACTGTGAGAATGTTAGAACACAATTCTACCTAATTCGAAGTACTTCGCAATAATTTTACTGTGCGAAAGTTAGAACATAAACCTGCTTTATTCCCAGTATTTCTCAATCATATTACTGTGGGAATGTATGGCCATAAGTCTGCCTAATTTTGTGTTTCAATCATTTTACTGTGTGAAATTTAGGACAAAAGTCAGCTTAATTTGAAGTATTTCGCAAAATTTTTTTACTACGATTCTTATCTGTTTTACATTATAAATAAAAAAAATTATATTTTTTTAAATCAAAATTGAATTTTTTCAACAATTAAAAATTTATTTCATTCTTTTTTTCTTATTGAAAAAATTATATTTTGGTACAAAAAATATTTTATAATGTATTTATTTACATACAAACGTTTGTCGATACGTAGTACGTAATTTATTCCTAACGATAAGCAATTAATGTTTCAAGAAAATAACCAAAAGAATAAAAAAAATTAAAAAAAAATATATATATATATATATATAAATATATATATATATATATATATATATATATCATGGATAAGTTAACCATGGAGTGGTTAACTTATCCATGATTTATATATTACACACGAATACAAAACACACAAGAACTACAAAAGATAACGACGGCACTCTTCGACAAACATACTTTCACTCATCATAAACCAATCACGCTCTGGTGCGGCCACTGTCAGGTGGTTGAACAGTTGAATACCACTGGAAACTTGAGTGTTCTGATATAATTCGGTTCTAGAAGGTGATTAGAAATATGTATGTATATTTTAGAGTAAGTTAATTATGTCATATTAATCACATAAATATTTGTTTCGATTACACCAATTTTGTCCATTTTTCATGCAAAGGAAGCCGTAAGTCAAAACTAGTTATAGTGTATTTTCCGGTTTATAAATCTATATCATGATATGAAAAAAAAAACTAGAAAAAATGGCTTACAAAAAATTTTATTAACTAAATTTTTGTCATTAATTAATATTAAATTTAATACTTGAAATATTTTATGTATTCAAAATGACAGAACATTTTAAAATTAATTTATTGTCTTTATAATTGTTCAAATAAAAAAATATATAAAAAACGGCGGGTTCTAAACATATTTCTAAAGATATAAATTATACTGTATGTGTTATATTTTCATTTCACTTAAGTATATATATTTTTGGGGTTTGTTATAAAATGATGTATGTTTTTCGTCTGGCTGCGATAAGATAAATAAATATTTATCGTAAACAGCATACGGTCTTTGACTACGATGACTCAAATAACTACGGTCTCAAAAACAAACATAAACAAAAACAAATTTTCATCGAGGATTTAAAATCTGATTGAATAATTTCCCATTTATCTTGACGTGTCAACACATGGATACAAATATTAAGAAAATCCCTTTAAATAAAAGTAGCAATGTATTTTATTGCTAATTTTTTTGAAGTAATAAGAATAGAACAGGATCCGTTAATGAACAGACAATGTGTATTATGACTTCAGTATCTCCATACGCAATATTCCATATCGAAAAAATATTTTCTAACCAAGAAGAAGGTATGAAAGTTTATTGACAATTTATTAATTTAAATACTAACATATTTTTGAATTCTGGATTAATCAAAAAAATATTTTAATTGAACAAGTTATCTTCTTTTACAAAATAATCCTGATTACAACTAAAGTAAACAAAAAAATGTAAAAGACAAAATCATATTCGAATTCCTAAGAAACATTAACCATTTTATTTATCTAAATATCGCCTATCTTCTATCAATATTTGGTAAATATCACCTATTTTCCATCGTCGCTACGCTATTGTATTGATTTAGCACTAAAATCTAGTTTTTTTGGGAAACTATTCTTTTATTCCAACAAATAAAACTAACAAAATCAAAAACACATCGTTTTTTTAAAAAAAATTGACTATTCAGCTTTAAGAGGGTACAAATTATATACATAAATTTCAATATAATCTAATACTGACAATATACTAATTACAATTTTTTTTAAATCCTACTGAAATGTTTTTAAATAATTTTTTTCACGAAAATTTAAACATTTTGGACTCAGATAATAATGAAACTATTTGCTTGTTTTTATGCATTTAAGCATTCGCTTGTTGGCTAATACTCGTGCATAGCTTGTGTATATCAAAACCAGGCTTTTACTATCTCCTTTTTTATTTTAAACTATTTTCTAATAAAATCGTGTAGATAACAAAGACAGTACCATCTTCGCATTATTTACCGATTCAAAATTACATCATGTAGCGGAAGGCCTAATTTCTTTAAATAATCGTACAGTACATTCTGGCCAGCAGCTCCGTTACCGTTAGAATACACGAGTTAATGGTCCGCCGTTACAATTGTAGTATGATGATGGATATATTTACTCATGATATCATTACTACTAAGCTTATGCTTCTTTCTACGCCGAATAGTCTCACTGACAGTTTACAATACAAGGCTAAACTTCTTACGTAAATTTAAATAATGAAACGAAATGCATAAATTATAAAGAACTTTTCTCATCTAATGCGCCAGCGTCTCAGTGCATTTTATGCACAAATCTCAAAGTTTTGCTCGAGGGAGCGCTCAATTGTCCATGCACAGGCAAAACTACGAACGTCGATTTAATTGAGAAGAGACGACGAGGCAAATAAGGCTCAGTGCTGATTGATGTAGTATTTACGTAATAATGTAAAATAAGTAACATTTGCCTTTTTTATTTTTGCCTAATTATCACAAAGCGACAAGTATCTAATATAGACCTTTTTTATTCGCATTTGTCATTAAAATATTTATAAAGGAAAAGGGATGTTGTTATTCTATAAATTATTCCGTTTCAAAATGTATTATTATGGATGCTATTTTTTTCTACGATTTTATGTAATTATTGGTCAAAGAAGAATAATAATATTACAATAGTATACGCAAAAGTCAAAATATATCAACATATAGAATATTAAAAAAAAAACAATCAATTGCATTTTTAATTTTGCAAACTTCGAGAAAATTAGGGATAGAAAAAACTATAAAAAAGGACAAATAAAAGTGATATATTTTCAATTTTATAAAAGTTCACTGCAAACTATTTCTTAAATATATATTTTAGGGGACAAAGCAAAATTTATTCCACCGCTGAATAGGCAATGTAAAGCATAATCACATTTTGGGAACCTAAAAATTAGTAAATCATTTGTGGTAACTGTATAAATAACGGTTACATACTCTTTCTATAATTTTTAGGCAAATAAAAACTATGGAATTGATTTCATAAACCCCTAAATATTTATATATTAAATAATACCGTATAATTTAGTCAGCCTGATTATTTGAAATTTAGTTATTATTATATTCAAAACTAAAGGTCACGGATAAATCAAATAGAATAGATCTATATAATAATGGCCATGGTGTTAGAATAAACCTTTATTAGCAAAAAAAATATTATTTAGTAGCATAAGCTCAAATTCTAATAATATAAACTACTTCCCCGAGAGCATCAGCTGCAGGTTTAAAATATTAAATCTTAAAAATTTCTCTCTAGTCTAACTACAGCTTTGCTCAGCGGCGCGTCAAAGCTACCTCTATCGGTTGCGACGCTCGGAATTTCTTAATGACTCAGCCACAGTGTCGACCCCGCGCTACCGCTCTCAATTCTGCCGCCCTATACGTCATCGCGACTTGTCACTGGTTATTTATTATTTACAAATAATGCAAGCAGGAGCTTTCGTTGGCAGCGTTAGCTTTCTTCGTATTGTGGTCGGCATGCCAGACGGCTGATCGGACCCCGGTGTGGGTATTATTGGCCCGAGTCTCGCTTTGAACTTGGGAAGTTTATCAAATATATAACATGGATTATGAAGTTATTGTTACCGTTGTTTATTATAGATTATTTATACTTTAGTCTTTAAGCAACAAAACTTTATAATTCGTTTTGTTTTTAGACTCGGTTCAACAACTTTATCTAACTAATATTGCTCGAGTTTCGTACTATGTCTACGAATAACATAAAGAAGGAGTTTCTATTTGGTAGGTCAAAATGTGTTATGAATTTAGTTTATTATTCAAAATAATTATTTCGCAGATTCTACTAATACAAGAGAGTAAAAAAATTTAAGAAAAATACATAGTTTCTATCATTTTTCATTCATTGAGGGGATGGAAAGTGTGTAATATTTTGTATATATTTTAGAAATTAATTAATTTTTATTGTTACTGTACTAAATGTCATTGACAAAAAAATTTCTGGATAACAATATTTATTTTAATTGGCGAAGTCTAGCCTAAATATAAATGAGCAATGATATAACCATTGATCGCTGTTTTATTCGCTCCGTACGTTTTATATATATATATATATATATATATATATATATATATATATATATATATACATATATATATATATATATATATATATATGTATATGTATATATATATATATATATATATATATACATATATATATATATATATATATACGTAGTATGTTTTATTCGCCATTTGGGGTAATGGAAATATAAAATACACTCGTAAAAATACGTATTTATTATATCGGTTGCATTGGTAGCTGGAGAAAAATATTTGTCTTGCAAATTTCTCTCGTTTTTAATACAAGATAAAATTAGATTAATGTACTTATCATAATTATTTTATTGTTCCTTATTTCTTTCAAACGAAGAAAACTTCAAAAGCGTCTAAGAGTAACTGTAGCGTTTTTCTGAATTTTTAAAAAGACTTATAATTATCATTTTAATTTAAGTGAAAACTTTAACTCTACTTGTTGTAGCAGTTCAGAGTATTAATAATATAAATAAAATAATTTACTAAAAATATGACAAAGCGGAAATGAAAAAAACGTTGAACTTGACTATATCGAAAAAGGTTAACAACAATATTGTGCACATTTATTTAACAAGTTTAGAACTTTGTACTATCTCTTGTTGTCACCGAGGTGTATTAGGTTGATCCCAAGACGTACGGCTTTTGACGGCTAAATGATCGCGGAAACCCGGGTTCGATCCCCGGTCGCTCATCGAGCGGGGTTGAACTGGTATTCTGGTTGGCTGAAGTGATTGATTTTGTAGCAATATACCCGCTATATGCTTTAATTTTACACCTTATAGTACATAAATAAATAAACAAAAAGGGATTTGATTTGGTAATAAATATGTCTATTTATCCGAGACATTTAAAACAATCCCGAGATATTTTCCTACCTTATTTTATATTTTACTTATAAATCGCATTCTCTTAACTATTATGTCAACTATTATTTATAATATAACAATGACGTCAAGTTTTTTTATGGGCCCCGTTTAAACGTAAGCTATGCAAAACGTGATGCAAATGTGGTGGACATTCGTTTAAAATTCCTGTGGTGTGGTATGGCATTATCATTTACAACATGTCGTTTTAAAGGTGTTTTGTTTATATTCATTTTATTATCAATAACATTGCTGAATGAACATACATTTTTATACTTCCGCTCCTAGTGCTATCTATTACTTACCGAAAACTTTTCGTTTATTTTGAAAATCTTGATGTTACGATGAAATCCTTTATACGAAAAATCTGTAAGTGAAATTCGATATAATATTTTAAATTCCTTAAAACTCATAACACCAACAGCACGTATGACAACAGACGATTAACTAAACGAGTCATAGATATTTTGATTAATACTGTTTAATTGTTTTTTATTAACTAGTACATTTGACCGAAATTTACATTTTATTTGGCTTAGGTAAATTAATATTCAGCAATATTATATTAGCAATTGTTATGTGGCTTAAATGGCAAAAAATAATAAACGTTCTATTAAATAATTGAGTATCACTTATAAATTAATACTATTATGAATATAACTCGCAGTTAAACTGATTATTTTCAAAATGGAACTCCAAAGCTTCGCATTCAGTAAACAGACCTACCTGAATTGTTATTTGATTCTTTTTAGGTTTTATGAAATTAGCATGATGTTTTAATATTATAAAATATCACAACATTATAATTCATGTCCCTTTCTTGAATCATTTCAAAGCAATTATTTAACTTAGGAATGCGACATAACTTGTTATACTATAATGTAGATTTGTCCAAAGCAAAATTGAAACTTTGGAAAACTGAAAATTTTCAGATCCAAACGAAAGGAGATTCCAAAAAAATAACATCTTAAGAATCACACTATCAAAATAATTTGGAAATAAGGTCAAATTTTGCATTTCTTTTAATAAAGTAATTTTAATTTAAAGCCAGAATTTTAATCTTTAAGTTTTTAACTGCCCCTTAATTCAACATTGGTTTAATGCCAATGAAATAAACAATTTAACTTAAAATAAAGAATTTTAACTTTACTAATAAACAATTTAATTGATATTCGCTCTTGCAAAACCTCATGTAAAATCGAGCAATATATTTTCAAGCACAACTTCGCAAATCAAAAGACGGAGAATCAAAATATACAACTAATTCGTTACACACAAATAAGATCAGACATTCAAAAAAAAAGAGCCATTCAATTATATAATCACAATGTATAAAGCTTAAAGAAACACCGAATAAGAAACTGTTACAGGTAACGGTATTTAAATCAGATATTCAACATATGAAGCTATCTCGAAAAAAGTTGGAGAATCAATATGTACAAATATTTCGGTACCGACAAATAAGATCAGATATTGTGCTGAATAAAAAGTGCTATTAAATTTATCGTGTTTTAACATTCTACACAATTGCAATGTAATACGCATAAGGAAACGATCGAATAAACACTGCTACAGGGAAAGGTATTTAAATCAGATATTCAGCATACAAAGCTATCTCGAATTGCTTTAAGCCTTAATAAAAACAGCGATGAGTGCCTTCGTTGAATCAAGAGAATGTGTGTCACATTCGAGTTAGAGATTTAACGATGCAAAATGTGAAACAGTAATAACACTAAGCAAAAAGATTATCAAGAAAATAAATTAAACTAAAGACGTCATATATCTTCACCAGCAGGCGACGCTCTGCCCGAAGTTTAACGGTCATAAGCGCACCAAGTTACCATTCAACTTTTGTTTAGATTTAATTAAGATAAAAACGCTGAATCTTGAAATTTACGAGGACCAACTTGTTCACAGACAGAAAAAATATCGTCATTTTACATACGGAGATAACACGGGGCGTGCGCGAGAGCGAAAAATGAAGCGTACGAAAGTAAATATTTGTGCGCCGTTTTTTTAAAGTCGACCAAGTTTGAGGTCTGATATAAAGAGTTTATGAAAGGGTTAAAGTTTTGTTATTATACCCGACGCAGATGCGATAATACAAGAATGAGAATAATACCACAAGCGACAAAGTTACACTTCGAAGTTGCACCGGGAATAGTTCGCGAATAGATTATGGAAATTTATTCATTATTAAGCGCAACAAGGTAGCTCCTCTCCTTCAATTGTTTGCCAAGTTTGAATCTGCTCCAGTTAAGAAACTTTCTTACTAGTAGATGTGAACAATAACAATTACAGATTGTGAATAATCAACAAAATGTGAACAATGACCAATATTGTTACATAAATGAAGAAAAAAAAAATATTTTCATGTCATAGTTCATAAACTAAAAATTGCGACTACAAAAAACCAATAAACCAATGTATTTTATTCCACGTATTTATGTTGCTATAGGTTTTATAAAATAGTAGTGGGCTCGTATCTGCATAATCAATTCTTTTTTGTTAAAAAAAATTGTAAATTACTATCATCATAAAAATTAGTAAAACGATGATCTGGCTACCTATTACAGCAAAAAATGACCTAGTGTCAATTTTGGGATTTTCACAGTAATTACGTATATAGTGACCTGACGAATATATACGGGTAAAACTATAAACTGCTGCTAAAATTCGTTATTAGTCAACTTAAATTGTAAATATTGAATATATTTGGCGTTAATTTTGTAGAAATTCATTATTCACAATTAAATGAAACTACGTGATGTAGTATTATTTCTACTTTCTTTAATTTCTTTACCGCGACCTAGGTTTCGTTGTATTACAACATCTTCAGGTGAGATATTAGAAAAGATTTTCTTCAAGAGAATCTTTGCTAATATCCCACCTGAAGATGTAATACAACGAAACCTAGGTGGTGATAAAGAAATTAAAGATAGTAGAAATAATACTACATCACGTAGTTTCATTTAAATGTAAATTGTAAAGGACAATATTTTTCTGCAAAATGAAACTAAGGAGTACGAATATCCAAAAAAACTACTCGAAATTTAAATAAGGAAGCGAATATCCCGAAAAAAATACTTTACACTACGTTTATAAACATTTATCTCGCCAATACTTTAAAAATAAAATTTAATGAACATTTTTCTAGTAGATTGTCTTTTTCTTGATTTACCAATTATCAAAAAAAATAGGGGGTGAAGCATCACATATTTTCGAATAGTCTTTCAGTTTTCTTTCAAAGTTTGAGAATACAAATATAAATACATGCGCATGGTCTTAAATTCTGAAATATTCCATAGTAATAAAAAAGTGTTACTTGTCTTTTTTATTTTTAAATATTTTCACTCAAAAAAAATATTAATTTAGTTTAAATTCCAAAGCAACTATAAACATACAGATTAATATATATTTTACATTATTACTATAGCTAAGTAATTAAATATAATAATATAAATTTCTACACTTATAACAAGTAATATTCCCCAATATGACGAAATTAGAATGAGGTCATTCCCTGCAAATTTCATTCCATCTGAGAAAACTAACGAAATATGTTTATAATAAAATAAAATGTCTTCTGCTCATCTTTGTGTATAAATATTGAAAAAGATTTAATAAAAATATCACTTCCGACTGCAACTAGATATATTTTAATTAAAATACACCAGAAGTCGGAAGCATAACAGGAGTGTTTTTTTATGTAGATTCAGGCGAACTATTATACGTATCATTAAATCCTTTTTGATATTTTTAACACACAGTTTTCCATCAAAGATAAATTATTTAACAAATAAATATCCAAGTCTCATTTCTTCTATACACAGAAGGATTTTTTTTCGTAATTTTGATTCACAAAGTGCATTTTTTAATTATGTAACGTGCTCAAAGCTAACGGCGCCAGTTTATCCACACGTCAAAAAATCATATTATTTATTCTAATCACCTCGCTCGACCTTGCTATCGTCTTTCTCAAGTATTCCGTATCTTTCTTCTGGTCTTCACCATTAATGTGATCATTAAGATCTTGTATTGTTTGACATTACTGACAACAATAATTACGCAATTAACGATATGCACTTACATATGAATTTAAACAGGAAAATAGTTCATATATAATCTTTAAATCAACTGGGTAATGGTGAGGTTAGAAAATTAACAAGTGAAAAATATGAACTTTTACGAGTAAGTACATATACGTATTTCAATACGTATTCATTTTGATAGTAATTAATACGTGTATACCACTATAAGTATTAGGTATGTAATGCATAAAAAATTGGTAAAAATAGAAAATGAAATGATACACTTCAATCACGAATGCCACCACTATATCGATAAATGAAGTCGTAAACCTACAAATAAACAAAGAAGCTTTCACAAATATAGTCGTATTAAAAACGTGAACAAACGAAGCCACTTATATTGTCTCTTGCCAGTGATTCAGATATTTTCAAAAGCTATTGCAAAGAATGATTGAAAAAAAACATCAATCAAACGTATTGTGTAAGCAAATGAAAACAAAGGCCAACCTACCTTGGAAGCACTCACAGACAATACAGTTTTATACACCATATTGATTACTTCAAATTTATCAAATAATATAATGCTGGTTGAAGGCCATTAGACAAAGACAAAGACTTTATTAATGCCCATCTTGATGGTGAAAGGTTTACATGTATTTATCAGTAGCAAATGTAGACAAGGCGGTAAAAAATATTACATATGCAAAAATAATGAAAGTTTTACAATCTGTAGGCTCAGAAAAGGTCATTGTTCAACTGTATTTTTTTAGTATAACAATTGATTTTCTGTGACACTGTGTTTTGCTTCATATGAGAAATTAAGTTTGAGAAAACTATGACGATGCCAAATTTTGTAATGAAAACGATTGCTAAAAAATGAAAACGATTGCTTATAACTAAAACATATCTCAAATTTCACGCTAAATTGAAAGAAATAACACGATGGATGAGAAATATATCTTTCTATAAAATAAAAGAACTTACTTAAAACAAAATGTCACCAAAAGAAAATGAAGCAATCGTATAATAACTGAGAAGCTTAATTACTGTAATATTTTATTTACAATATTTATTGTAGTTAATTGGTTTTTTCTGCATACAATTATTTCTAAATAAACAGCTCATATTATTAGAAATATATGAAATATTCACATATTTTCTTTTATTGCTTTCAAAAAAATTTTCACTGGTCTCAGATAATTAAGTAAGTTTAAAAAAAAAGTGCTGAAAAATTTATAATGCATGTTATGTCTAAGAAAAAAATAAACGAATCACTCTGCAGATTTAAGTATCTACACAGTCATCATACGAACCTCTCCATCATTTGATTTCAATGTTACTGCACAATACTTCTTAGAAAAGTCGAAAGTAACGAAAGAGATTCTTGTTTACATATTCCGAATGCGAAATATAATTTGATTTTTCATTCCGAACGCCGACTCGGAAAAACATATTTGTCCCGAAAAATATTCCGAGGGTCGACAATCGCGCTCCGGACCCCGGAGCGGTTAATTTAAAATGAAATTAGATAAGATGCGTGACCCGAATGCTATACAGACGACGTGACAAATTAACAACAGTTTGACTGTGGAAACCGGAAACCCCGGTTTTGTGAACGAATGGTGAGGAGTGTGAAATAAAACCCCACTTTTGGGTTAAACGTGAAACTTTATTTACTTTTGAAAGTTTGTTCAAATTCAGGAAAATCAATACAGTAGTAGGAGATATATTTTTTTATCTGTATATATTGCCTCTGTTGTTTTCAAATTACTATAATAATATATTTTTCTTATTCTTCACAACTACATGCCTAGTAATAGAGGTATAAAATTAATGTTGCACACCCATCATGAAAAGAAAAAACTAGGAACAAGCGCCATATAAGGAATGAATTGGAAAAATGTAACAACAGGCTGAATACCCATTAATTTTGATACGAAAAAAGGAAGTGTAAAAACAGACGATACAGTGATTATAAGTTATTCGTGTAAATCATTTTCAACCTTTATAACTTGCAAAATGTGAAAACTTACCGAATGAAAAAATTCATATTTACAGTTGCATAAATCTAAAAATGTGAGAGCTAGAAAATTATTTGCATTTCTTTGGAAATAGAAGTGAACATTTTCATTCCTCTTTTCTGCAATTAATATTCGATATCAATTATCAGCCCTTTATTCGTAAGAAATGTTGATCAATTTGTGCGATTTACGAAGGTATTTTTAGGTTATTTCGTAACTGACTGTTCAAATTATATAGCCATATTTGGATATAATAATAGAGTAATTATTATTTTCTTACGTACTGTAGTAGAAATGTAACAATTAAAAAATATTTAACCGAATTACTTGAAATTTCATGTAGGCGATTTTAGGATTGATTTAAGAATGAATAATTAAATATTATTTAGAACATTGGAATTAATGGGAATCTGATATTGACGTTATTGGTTAAAGTTAGCTGTTTTTCAGGAAATCAAACAATTCAAATAGTAATTTATTCAAATTGGAAACAATCTATTGATGATCACAACGTAACCAATGCAATTTAAATGAACTTTTGGCTACCTAGTAAACCTAGAATCAAAATGCCTTATGTTACACCCATGAACGTTTATGTACTATTAACCTATATCATTACGAGTGGCTCGTGACTCACTGTGAATAAAAAACAAATATTTGTTTTTTTAGTTTATGGGTACAAAGTGTTTCCTTTAAAAAAATATTAGCCCCGCTTTCTTCATTTGGGAGATAAACCATAATATAATTTTAAGTCAATTTGAATTTAATTTTCAGTTTTTGAGTAAGGAATTTATTTTCAAGTTGAATTTAAAATTTCTATCTTCTTTGGTTATAAGCCCAAGTAGATATACGGAGGAATAGATGGATGAAAAGATGCATGGATGGAGAGCTGAAGTTGCTATAACAATAAAATTCTATTTACAATTTTAGGGTACGGGAGTAACGAAAATAAATAAGTCTCGAGTAGCAATTTGCAAACCGAGTGACCAATAAGGTTATATATATATCTACTTACTTATAATGTTATTTTATTATAAAAATAATAATTTATTTATATCCAAAGAAACCAGATCAAAGATGATCGTTTAAATTTGCTTGCATAAAACTTCATCATGTTAATGAGACGTAACTACCATCCAGATGTCATTCTTTCAACTTCAATTTGAATATCTTATAAGGTCAGACGAACAAGAAAATTGTCATCCTTATTAGTTTTAGTTAACGTAAGTGTGCAATAACTCTAGTTTATTTTGGTTCCTCTATCAAGAAGCAACACACAAATTAAACTGCGATAAAAATTTAAATTTTCTAATATATTGTTAATTAAAATGTTTGAAATATATATACTCTCTACTGTATTAAACGTAGTTAAGTCCTAAGATCCCTTAGAATTACATTTTCTTTTAATTATATTCATTTGTCCCACATATGCTTGAATTCGATAAAAATATTATCTCATAATCGACATGGAATTATGAATTGCTAAAACTTCAAATATCTCCTGGAAATGTTAAATTTTAAAAGCCTTCAAATAAATTTATTCCTCATAATAATCGCCCTTACGAAACAAAATAAAAAATGTGCGTTTAGAATGATATATAACGTCTAGACGCAGAACGAAATATCTTGTTTAGCCATTGCGTTATACATATGTTCTTTGGCAGTATATCTTCGTTGTGTTCTCAATGCCGCTGTTAGGATTTTCTTTTTCTCTATTATAGAGAAAAAGGAATTGGTAGCACTTTTTTATCTCCTTTGATTTCTTTAGCACTTGTAATAACTATGTATTTTTTGTTTTCTTCTTAATCGTAATAGTATGTAAGTATTAATATTTACGTGAATTCGCTCATGCAAGTTTACGTAATTTTAAATCATTTATATTTGTTATTAAAGATTTTTTCAATATAATTCAGTTTCAAATTCTACCCCAAATTTAAACTTTTTATTTTGTACTTAATTGACTATTATGAAATCTCAATTTCTTGTACTCTTTAGCTTCTTAATATTATATTGAAATGCCATAATGCAGAATAAAATATATCTTAAAAGTTTCTAAAACCGCAAATGATCACTATATGAATTATCGGGTACAATCAATAATCAAGTACGAACGTACTTGATTAGCGGTCAAACGGAAAAATAAACATAAAAAAATTCAAGAACTATAGCTTTATATTCCAGAGTTTAAAGCCTATATGACCCATTGTATAAAACTTGAACAAATTTCCTTCAAAATGTTTAATGCAGACTTTTTTTAACTTCACTCAGATATTGTAAAAAACCAATAAAGTAGACAAATGTTGACGGCATTTAACAGTTTGATCTGAACCCAGAGATGCATTTCTTACCAGCCTGGTATAAGGAAGGAAGATGTATATCTTATCATTGTTGCTAATCCGAATGATAAGTTTCTAAAGCACTAAGGTAGGATTTAAAACACAAATTATTTTGCACCGTCTCCAAACCGCTGTCGATAGATTTAAATTTAAAATCTACTTTTTTAGGTTAAATTTTTTATTATTTTATCTTTTGCAAAACAAATGAGATTCGATACTTAATGTTTCTCCAGAATCTTAAATAGTGACTGATTTTACGCGTCGAAAAGCTGAAGAAAATAATTCCAATTTACGTTTGACATGCGTATTACGAGTAAATAACAAATTTTAGTTTATATACTTTCCTGTTGTATAGTTTAAACATCTGATTAAAGTTTATATGGCCAACAATAAAAAATCATAATCTATCATAACTTTATATTGTCGCAACAGTTACAAAGAATATTTAAAAAATTCATTGTAACAACTGATTTTATATGTAGATCTAAGCAGTAATGAACATTAAATGTATTTGTCTTAAAGATTATACATCTTAAGAAAGATAGTTTTACGAGCTACAAGCGTAAATAAAAAACTCGCTGAGTGCGAGTCAGGCTCGCGTACGAAGAGTCCCGTAACACCAAACAATATTAAACTTATAAGTTTGTATTTCCGAAGGTATTGTGAACGCAAAGTTATTGCTGCGCTCGATACTGAAAATATCACGTATCTCAAAAACTATACAACATATCTTATTGAAACTAACTTACGTTGAAGGTTTTTTTAAGTTCTAATACCTTCATTTTTTACAGAATGTTACATACGTTAGTTGAAAAGTTAAAGAAAATGGGATACACTTTTTGAAACTTTAGAAGCGCATATTTCTCCAACAATTGACTTAAATAAAAAAGTTATTTTGGAACCTTTATATAATTTTTAAGACCTAACGATACTCCATATGCCTACTATGCATACTAGATATATCTTCATCCATCAGTTCCATCTATAGATTGTCACCCCTAATATTATTTTTTTTCATAATTCCACTACTTCATTGTATAGTGGGTCCATAGCAGACACCTACCATCGAAATGTTATCTATATAGTGCCTACCATCGAAATGTTAGCTATAATGTCCGAATGAAAGGTACGGACAGATGGACAAGCGGACAGTACGAAATTATAAGGGTTACATTTGTTTTCCATTTGGCTAAGGAACGCTATAAAACGATAGCGGTGCCAATCGTTTTATATTTACGTTACTTTTCTCAAAAATATTTAGCATATTTTAAAGCGCGATTAAAAATAATAGATCAAAAGAAGAGTCGGCATGCAATAATAGATCAAAATAAGAGATTAAAATAATTTATATATTAATTTGAATTATAAATTATACCTAAATAAAGTTTCATTAAAATCTGTATTTATACATAACTTAATAACAAACAACTTATACATCTAAGTTTTTGCATCTATTTATTTAGTTGGATTATTGTACGCACTCTAGCATAATACAGTTAAGATTGTAAATTTTTATAATATTCAAAATGAAACAAACAAGTTCATAATTTATTTGTTGTTTTTTCAAAATGGTCTCTGGGGTACTTCATGTACCGCTTTATTCGATGGATCTACAGAGAAAATAGTCGGCAGACTCTTTTTTGGCTGTCTCGCCGACGACAGTCACATTTCCTTCGGCATCCAGGAATCGTGACCCTGGCAGTTCGTATTTTTTCCAAGGTTACAAAAAGCGTTGTATGAGATCCAAGATGTATGGCGAATGATATATGATTCCGTCGTTTGTCTGGTTGAGTATGCTAAAACGTTATCTTGTTGAAGGACAAGAACAAAAAATAACAAAAACCAATTGTTAGTGCGCTAGTCTTTTATTTTCTAGGACAATCCTTGCACAATAACCCTTCCTTCAGGGAAAACGAGCCAATCATATTTTTTCTAGCACTTTCTATACGGTGAAAGACGGATTCTCTTAAAAACAAACGTACACAAAAAAAAATTATTGCGGAAAATACAACGTTGTACAATAATTTACTAGAGTTGTTTTTTCATAAATTATCATTTCAAAAGGCCTCTCTTTACTATCAGACTTTGCATGAAATGAATGAGTGTTTACGTAATTTTGTATGTCAGCAAATCACACAAATCATTTTAATTATTTTAATTTAAAATTAAGACAATATAGGGGTGCGCGTCTAGAGTAAAAGCCATTACCTCTCTCGCGCTCCCTTAACGTTGGAATAACTTTGTACATAATCTTGTACAGTCGTGCGCTTCGTTAGTGAGTGCTGCCCTATTTCAAGAATTTACATAAAAATACGTCAACATTGAAAATAATGGAAAGAAATGGATAATAGAACCACGCACATGTAATAACAAATATTTGAGTGTTATTTTTTGTTTTAGAAGAATTACTATTTTAGATGAAAATTATTTTTATAGATACGAATAAAATAAATAAAATTTTATGACTAACATAATACGTTTACAGCCAACGTAGTCACTTTTGGCTATAAAAAATAAGAAATCTTCATTAAATATCTCCGAAAATGTAAAGTATTATTTACAAACAAAAGAAAAGTGCAAAATAATTTACATTTTCATGTTGACTTTTCTGTCATTATACCAATCACGACGTCTTAAATTTGCTTTACAATGGGTTATGATATTTAATTCAATACAAACATTTTACAAAGTTTTATTTTCAATGATATTGATATACATCAAAATGTCTTAAACGTATTAATATGACTAGCTTTACCCCGGGATTTCGCTGCGCGTATGCTCGGTTAAGGCGCCGGGATGTGATGCTATCACAACATCTCTTTACAAATTATAATATTAAACGACTTACCATGTGTTCTTGAGACACGTTAAGAATAAACTTAATATAACACAATATTGTCATTTTTCGTTCTTAAATTTTCTTCGACGATTAGAAGATACTGAGTTTATAACCTATAGGAATTATGCTCTTTCTTGATTTAAAATAATTCATAGATTAATTTTAATTATAAATTATACCTAAACAAAGTTTCATTAAAATCTGTATTGATACATAATTTAATAACAAACAACTTATACACTCATGTTTTTGCATCTATTAATTTAGTGGGATTATTGTACGCATTTTAGCGTTACACAATGAAGATCGCAAATTTTTAAAATATGAAAAATTGAACAAATAAGTTCGAAATTTATTTGTTGTTTTTTTTTTTAAATAGATAAACCATCTACAACGTAAGATATAAAAAAGTTAAAATGCCTACAACGAAAGATATAAAAAATTATCGAACGAAAATTTTCTCGTATTATACTCATCAAGACGTGATACGTATAATTTTCAAATTACCTCCCATTTTTTAAAACTAATGACAAATTCAAGCAAATTTCTCTTAACAGATAATACAAAAGTTCGATTTTAGAAATTTTATTTATTTATTTATTACCATATTAGTACAACGAGCCAGCTCAAATACTATATCTTTTGAATAATACCTACGTATAATACATTTGTTAGAAAAATGAGAAAATACACATATTAGAAAATGTTAATTATTTTTAACGGGCGCTAATTTTAGTACATTCAATGATCAGGATTTCACAATCACATTATGCGTTATTAAATACTATTTTTGTACTTAAAAGTTTCTTACATTCCTTTCTAGATTCTTGCTGTAATCACTTCAGTTAATAAAATATAAATGTATAGTATGTATAATCACTTTTCTTTGATATTTGAACATGGAAGTTAATAAAAAGAGACACAAACTTTTTTAAAAACTTTGCACAATGTGGAGTGTTATAAATTTGTGGAAGCAGTGGAAGCTGGAAAGTTTTGTTATTACGAACATTGATGTTTAATTGTAGTTTAAAACTGGATAAGTAATTTTTAATCAAATATATTACCTGCATTTATCCTATTTAGTCCTGTCAAATTAATATTATAAGGATACTTTCTGGGTAGAACTAAAAGACTGTATTCAAAATTAAAAGATTTTAGATTTTATGTTTCATCCTTTAAAAAGGATACAACTAAAACACTTATACTTTTCACTATTTAACACTTTACTCATATTTTAAAACCTAGGTAAATGGAAATTTCAATTTTGTATAAACGTGAAACATAATTAAGTACGTATCAAAGCCCTGTAAAACACTTTGTATTTTATATTTATAAATAGGCCAGAAATGAAGACACTAAATCTACTTAGTACACTTCCAAATTAATAATCTCGTCATACAGTTTAACCTCACGTTGTTCCAGTAAATATTCAGAGAGTACAAGGAAAGTCATAAAAAATCATTGAAGGAAAATTTTCTCGGGCTTATCACCTGGACATGATTTACATCATTTTTAATTTCCTCCAATTTTTAAAACAAATTCAACCCAATGGTTATCCTTAAAGCTTAAAGTTCAATTATTGAAATTTTAATTTATTTATTTATAACCATTCTTAAAACTGACCAGTTCTAAGTTCAGTTCTACTTTCGTGTAATACATACGCTAGAAAAATACGTACCCCATTTGGCCATTACTTCATTATACGAAGATAATCACACTGATTTTTCATGATTAATATGATATTTGAGGAATAATGATTTAAAGAAAAACATTGAAAAATCGCTTATTTATTTGTCGGTCCACCACGGACAAATAATTGAATATAATGAGTTAAATGTTCACCGTCATCTAGGGATATAATAAAATAAAAACGGGCCTTATCTGACGCATCACTCAAAAATTACGGAACGGATTTGTAAGAAACTTCATAATTTCGTATCATATCAGCTTGGTCAATATCTGTAATAGAAATCATTGAATTTATTACTCATATCAACTACTATTTAATTGGGTATAATATTAGTAATTAATTAATAACAGCGAAATCTATTTCTTTTATGAAACAACATGACAAATGTATAAGTTTATAATTCTCGTTATTCTCTTTATTTTATTATAAATATTTTAAATTCAATAAATTATTTACGTTTCCATACCACTGACTATATTATCATCACTCTGTATCAGATTTTAGACTATCCTCCTGGGTGCATCCCGGAGGGAAAATAATTTAAAATTCAGAAATTTGTAAAGTAGCAAGACTTTTCCCGCATGAAAAGTGTACATACAGAGTTGATAGTACTACGATATAGCTAGAAACACCTGAAGGAAACTAATGCATTGTTGATTAGTGCGGAAAGTCATCTTTGGCTACAGAGCTTACATTATACCTAAGCAAATCAAAGTAACATAGCTAATTACTAAACCAAATACACTATAAATAGTCAAAATATTCTGACAATGCTTGATTGAATACTTATGTAGCAACAAGAATTTTGTTGGACATTTTCAGTAAACCTTGCAAATTTATATGACAACTATATTTTTATAAATTTCTTGAATCATATCAAATAACATTTTAAAACATAATGTCCACTTTGTATGCGGATTAACTGCCAATTGCAGACGCTAAATAAACAACGCCGAAGAAATATCATTAGCAGCAATTAAATATTTTATACATGTCATGCTGTGTGCCATATTTAAAATTAAGAAATCGTTAATCTTTAGAAACGCCAAACTGACAGCCCAGTAATAAGTTACGTACAAAATCGGGAAATTTGCGGAATCATAGTTCTAACATGAAACCACCCACTGGCAATACATTTCTTCCAGTTAGTTTTTCCATGCTTAATAATAATAGCATGTTCAAAGTCGACCCTGAAAAATACGAATAACCAGTAATGACTATCCAAAGTATAACATATATTACCCATAAAAATGAATTTGGTGAAATGAATATATTTTGACAACTACCCTATATTATATATATATATATATATATATATATATATAAATATATATATATATATATATATATGTATATATATATATATATATATATATATATATATATATATATATATATATATGTTCTCGAATTACATGTATGCTAAAACTGTATTAAGGATAATTGCGCATTTGCTTATATTAAATTGTAGCTTCTTAGTCAGACTCCATTTATAAACATATTCAAATAGAAGCGTACTTGCCACAACATCCGTTTTATCAATATCGCCAAAATTAGTTTGCTAAGGAAAAAAATAAATACTTTTCCAATTAATTGTATATGATAGTTGTTGCGTACGTCCGAATGTCTATAATTTTAGTAATGAAATTATGAAATATGTTCAAATATATTTTTAAGTCATTTATTAAAGTCAAGTATATTTTTAAGTATTTTTAAGCAGGATCAAGTTACATGTTTATCTAAACTTCTATCTTAAAACCTTTCGAGATAATTTCTCATTGTGCCTTAGATAAACATATATTACGCGACATGTAACTCCTAAACTTATATTAAGCCTCCAACTGTACCCGAGCTAAACTTATATTTAGTGGTTTTTGCGGTTTGCGCATTACGTCCGGAACTTATGAACGCAACATTCATGTTTCTAGCCGGTGCCTAGTGGGTTATATTAATGGCAGTCATTTTCAGCCAGTATATAAGAGGCCGGTCACTCAAGTACGTCGTAGTCGGCCCTAATTTGCTATTATTTTTAATTAGAAGTTAATTGCCTTGTGGTTTGATACTGAGCTGCCTATTGTACGGTGCGTCCAAATGGGATAATGAAATGGTGGAATGTCATGAATACGTTGAAAACACATTTTGAGTTATTAAACAATAATTGATACAAAAATCATCCAGTCATTATTTGAATAGTTTTGAGTTTATTAAAATAATTTGTAATATCTCTTTAAATTCATTAGTTGAAATTAATTATGAGTATATTTTAACGTTCTTTCTCCCATTTCAATACGAGTATGGGTGGAGAAAATATGGGATTTTACTATGAACTATTTAATATGCCTATGTTTATAATATGGGATTTTACTATGAACTATTGGGATTTTACTATGAACTATTATTGGGATTTACTATGAAAATATATCTATTGGGATTTTACTATGAAAATATGGGATTTTACTATGAACTATTTAATATGCCTATGTTTATAATATGGGATTTTACTATGAACTATTGGGATTTTACTATGAACTATTATTGGGATTTACTATGAAAATATATCTATTGGGATTTTACTATGAAAATATGGGATTTTACTATGAACTATTTAATATGCCTATGTTTATAATTTTATGGCAGTCGACAATTTTAATTCATCCATTGATCACGATTTCATAATCACTTCATGCGTTATTTATTATTAGTTTCGTAATTAAAATTTTCTGACATCTATTTTATATTTTTAATGTAATTATTTGATGTAATAATGAATGAATATATAGAATGTTTAACCACTAACCATGCAAGCCAATAAAAAAAGAAAAAAAAACTTTTTAAAAAAATTTGCACAAACTTTTCTATTAGGAAAGTTGATTTGAAAGTATTAATAAATCGTGGTTCAAAACTGGATATGTAATATTTAATCTAATTTTTTACCTAAATGTATAATATTTAGTCCTGTCAAATTAGTATTAAAAGAATGCTTGCTGAGTAGAAATAAAATAATACATACGAAACTAAGTTTTTTATTAGAATATATATAAAACTAAGTTAAGGTTTCAGATAAAATACACAATGCTATATCATTGATACTAACGCCACTTCATAACACTAAACGGAATATCTTAGACAACAGAAATTTCTAAAAATTAATCAGTAATAGTTGTGAAAGCAATATTCTGTGGGTTAGGGTAACTACTATAAATAATCCCCAGTATACAAATGAACCGACATCCCAACTTTGCTACCGACCTAAGCGCTTGATTAAAATATACCAAACCACACTAATTGAATCAACAATCAGTCTCCTCGATCTCACGCGTACCAGACCAAGAACACTTCAAAACTGTTTCTATGTTGTCTAGCAATTCTAGGAATATTTCACAACTTGAAATTAGATAATTTTGCTAAATTTACGTTAAGTGATTTTAATACAATTCAGTTGTTTATACGGACCCGTATGGATGCGACAACTTACGCTCGTATACACCACATCACATACGGTCAGGACTCTCAGTCGGATTTACTGACAGTTAAAAACGTATTTTGTATGTTTACTTTAGGATTGGACCGTGCAATAGGGTACGGTCGGTAAAGTAGAATTTTGTTCCGACTCGACTGACAGTTAATGAGAAACAGAAATAAATTTCAAACTGCCAGTAAATCCGACTGACAGTCCTGACTGTGTGGGGTGAATACGGGCGTTAATCAGAATCGCGGCGACTAGAATGTTTAGTTTTTGGTCAATTTATAGGTATTTTATATTAACATTAGCCTTCTCCATATTATTATACGACAATCAATAATTTTTTATTAAAGTAAGATATTAATGTTTAAAAAAATTCTAATTAACCCCTAAAAATATAAACCCTCGCATCATATAATTACAATAAAAATATTTAACAAAATGCAAATGATATAGAAAGTGTATAAAATATATTTTTGCTGATTATTACAGATTTCTGATTCGAAACGATAAAAAAAATAAAAAACCAATTAAATAAAAAAGACATCTAACAGAACGACAAAGGTTTAATACAAATGAGACTTGCATACATTCACATTCACTAGAAATATATCACATTCAGGTATGATGGCGTAGAAACAATTTACAAAGGCTATGCACAGAGAAGTGCCACGATATATATCGGTTCAACCCGAAGGAACATCGAACGGTTTGTGGTAGCGAGTTCTCATTCATTTATTTGGGGCAAAAAAGGATACATAATATAACAGTACGGGACAGATTAATATTAAATCTTAACGACATAAGTACAGCAACGAAAAGGGAAGTAAATGTACCGTCTTTTACATGAGCACCTTAAAAAGGTTTTTTGAACTATTCCAAGTATTAGGCAATTCTCATCTTTTCAGGAACCCCATATAACTCATGATGATTAACCGTTTCAAACATTTTTATATAATTTTCAGATGTGAGGAAAATATAAAACTTAAATTTACTCCCCGACAGACTTCAATTTACTTAATACTGCCATTAAAAATTTACATAAAAGTCCCTAACGTCTGTCAATCGTCTTCAAATATTATTAAATATTAAAAGACTTTAAAATTATAAAAGGACTGCTGGAAACATTTCAAAACATTTCTGTTAAAATTCTGCTCATATTTCACAAACAATAATTTAATAAATACGAACAAATAAATTTGGTTTTGATGTAATTAATAATTAATTTTCAAACATACTTCGGAGTTTTATTAAATTGTTTGTTACTTTAAAAAGCGTTAATTCAAACTGAATCACAAAACAACAAATCTAGTGGGCCGCTATTTCAAAAATATTAATTTTTTATATTTGAAATGATTCCCGATTTCCGAAGAAACGAATAATTATAAATGTAAACGATATTATTCACATATTGTCATATTTCCACAATTCTCTGCTTATGCGATAATATTCGTAGGTAGCCATATTTTTACAATTCATTGATGTAGCGCAGTAACAAAAAAAAATATCAACAAAGGAATGCTTCTTTTGTCCCTTACCTTTATCCTTTTGTTAGGCAACAGCACTTTACCCGTTGGCAGGTACCTATTTCCGATTCCGACTATACGTCTAATCATGTCGACAATGTTAAGTTAATACGTTTCTGCGCCAAACCGAGGCCGCCTTCCTAATAATTATGAAAATATTTTCTCAACAAACACCCTTGACGGAAATTAATAATTTTCTTCCACGTACTTTCATTTAAATTTCACCATACGAGTAAAGTCTACGATCATGCCATGATCTAATCGTGTTTATTCTCGAAAGGCTCGAGTTATAAATCATAAGTAAATTTGAAATTCGAAAAACGTCAATAACTTGGTTAATTTAAATTTAATTTTGTATAAAGTTAATATTGTAACTTTTGCTTGTGGTATCGTCACTAATAAAGGGAGTATTGTGTTATTACATTTGGATATGCATATAATGACATTTTTTTCATATAGGTAATGACATTTTTGATATAGGTATTTACTATTAATAAATGTACCACTTATATCATGCGCTGTAAATAATATCAAAAAATGTTTGTCCATTCTTCTAGATTTCTTAATTACACTGAGTTTAGTATTATCCTTAATTTCTTAAATAATTGTAATTACGAAATTACTGACGTAACGTTAAAAGAAAACACTATTGAATTCTAAGACATATTACCGTAAAAACTTACGATCGTTGCAGTTTAACTGCAACGGTCGTAAATTTTTACACAATAAGTTTATAAGTAATGTAAGTTTTTTACAATTTTTTGGTTCCGTAAAAACTTTATGCGAAAAGCAAGTCTTCCAATCACCATGTGATTCTTCTTTATTTCACGAAACCATCTACTTCAAGTAAATATATTGATTACATTGTAATGTTAATTTTTTTATTCGACAATTTAATAATACATATTTTAATTACATATTTGCTAGTTCACAATCCATAAATCTTTAAAATTACAATTATTACTTAATCTCGTAATTTACTATTTTCTCGGCAAAAGTAACTTTTCTCCAGCTTGATTTTTATTGCCAAGAAAATAGTAAATTGACATTCAAACTTAACATGCACATTCCCATGTAGAGTTATTTATTCGCGAATCTATAGATACCCCAACTAATGCAAATTTGGATCAACATGACATCTCCTGACCCCTCATATTACGTAATTCAGAGATATTACGAAATGCCTAAATGATTCCATATTTATGTACCAGCAAAGAAAACCGTAGCAAAAGATAAAACACTGTATCGTCCCAAAGACTAGCCAATGATATTTATCGTACCCTGCTCTACGTCGCTTCCTCCTACTCCACCTAAAATTCCGCCAGTTTCCTTATGATCCTTAATATATAATCTAATTTTAAATCAACGCAAAATTATAACATGAATGGAATGTCAGAATCTACCCACGGGCCGCTCTAATCAGATTAGTTTGATTACGCCAAAAATTATATTCATTTAACATTTTAATTCAAAGGCTCCAAAACCAGATTCGGAATTAAATATTAACATTTATTTTATTATGAAGGGCCCTCTGTATATATTCCTCACGCTATCCCTCAGAGCGAATATTAGATTATGAAGAGCGCGGGCTATCTTATCGCTGCCCTTGTGTTACCCTTATATGAATTTTCAAAATAGAGGCGCCTTTCTACTAAAGATAAGTAAGTGAATTTGACACGGACGCATTCACAATCGTGTATACGAGTTAATTTTCATGTTATAATTACATACGTGTACAGCCGCGCTGCGAAATTTGGGGGTAGGTAAGCAAATGAACGAATGAGTAGATTGTGTCGTCAAAGCTTTGTTAAGTGAGCGCGTTAATAGTTTAGTGTTAGATGTAAACTGAATAGTGAAGTACTTAGTTGTTACATTGGCATGCTTAGAGGGGAGACGTGTAGAAAGACGCCGTACTTAAGTATCAAATTGAAAGCTTCATATAATTAAAGTTTAATGGTAAGTTGTTTGAGTAACTTGTACCATACACATTTAGGGAGTTATCTACGATAGGTTCAAAAATAATACTTAATTAATTGATCGATTGTAAACAGCAATACGATACAATTTCGTATACAGTTGAAACGTTAGATTTAAGCGATAAAAAGGGGAAGCAAATTAATTCCTTTTAAAATTAAATAATATGCAAATAATTTTAATTTAATTATATTTTCCAGACAAATTCAATAAAAATTTATGACAAAATTTGAAGTCAAAAATTGTTAATAAGAATTTAATATTTTGTTCATTTGCTCAAGTTGAAATGTTTTTGGGAGTGAAATCCATAAAAATAATGAAAGAAACTTCATAAAACTAAATCATCGTCAATATAAAGACAAAAAATATATAAATTTGATATAAAATATAATTACGACGTAATTATGTATTTCGAAAAAATTATTATATGCAAATGAAAATCTAAAAAACCATCGTTTCTTTTATAATTTCATTTTGTATAGTGATAGCTTAATTTAGCTGATATCAGAATAATTTCAAACAGCAAATGTATTTGTAAGCAATAATTAACTCTAAAAAACCTTAATTGACCTTAATTGAACTTACATTTTTTGATATCATTTTACTATAAATAGTAAACTAATACTTAACGATAATCGACAAACTTGTATTAAATAGTTCACTTTCCAAAATTGGCAGTAGCTGCTAATTGTTTACATATTTCTTTCAGACTTTATTATAAATTTTATTTAATTAAGAGTTACTAATATTTTAAACCTATAAAATAGCCTTGCCAATTTGATTTAAATTCACGCAAAGAAAATTAAGAAATTTAGTGCATTTAACGTAGTTAGCAATTAATTCAAATTCTTCCCACGCCTTTTTTTCGTCTAAAGTGTAAAACAAACTTGAATGAAAAAAATTAAAACAGATATTTATATCGATGGATACGTAAGGGGTTGGAATATTCATACAAAGAAGCTATTTATTTAGTATTAGGTTGGCTAATAAGTTTTTAACCCTGAATTGTTGTCAAAAATTTTCATTAAACAATTTATATGTTACACTAAATTTAATTTAAATATGCACCATTATTATCTACTACTTATCGCCATCTAGTTTGCAAAGACAATAATTGATTTCTTGTAAAATTCCGGTGTCTTTGATTCGAAAAACTGTGCGAAATCGTTTTGGAGATTTTCTTTAACGTCGATTTTTTTTTCACGTAAATGGTCATTTAGAACTCTAAATAAAACGTATTCAGAGAGCGCAATGTACGGCTAATATGGTGGATGAGTGAGTAGAAACCAGCTGGGCTCCTCTAATTTATCACGGGTACATTTTGCAACATGTACTCTTGTATTTTCATGTAGAAAATAAAGTCAATCCTGTTGACTATTCAATCTGTTAGCTAATTGGTCCAATTGTTCACAGTAAATATCTACATTAATTGTAAATGCCTCTGGAAGTAACTCCTAGTGAATAATATCCTTGACACTCTACTAGCAGCTGAGCATCATCTTTTTTGCACTTATTTCACGTTTGGATTCTGAAACTCCTGTTTATCCGACCACCCAGCCATTGACGTTTGCGTGTATGATTAACGTATGTAACCCACTTTTCATCGCCAGTTACTAAATGATTCAGCCAGTCGAAGTTACGTTTTAATGTCAATAACTGTTGACAAGTATCAACTCTGAACTAAAGGTAATATGATGATAACTCGTGGGGTATTACATAGTATTTTGATACTTTTCCTAATTCGTGCAAATTTGTTTCTATGATGCTATGACTGCAGTGAAGCTTATCTGCCAATTTATAAGTCGTCAGTCGAGAATCCTCCTCAATTAAGCTTCGTAATCATTGAACGTTCAATTAAACAGGACGTCCGGTAAGGGATTCGTCCTTAAAATCGTAGTCCTCATTCCTGAACTTTCTGAACCAAATCTGTGCCGTCACTTAAGACACTGTCGAATCTCCCATCGTATGACATATACTAGTATTATTTGTGGCAGTGTTAGCATTGTGACCCAGATTAAATTCGGAAAAATAATAGCATCCGCATTTGACATTTGCATCTTTTATGTAATTCACTTAAAGCTTCGGCGCTGACTCTCGTCAACTGCCTGCACTTTAGCCTATTTATACCCTATAGTAAAATTTTCTAGAAATTTCCAGAATTTTTCTAGAAAAGTTCCGAAGCTGTGGCTGAAAACTTCCGAAGTTGCGGCCAACCTAATATATAAACGGCACAGATTTGAAACGTACGCATCGATTTTTTAGATATTAATTTAATTTTTTTAATCTGTGTGCTGATTTTGAATTATAAATTTTATATAAATTTTTATGAAGGATATTTACATTTTACGAATAATATTTAAAAATTATATTTAGTTTTCATTATAATCCGCTTTTGAATTTAATTGTGTTAGTAATGAATATTTGTTGAATAAATAGGTCGTATTTCTAAAGTGAAGTTAGATGAAGTTACGACTTATTTTACATATATCAGACACTTTGAGATAATATTATTTTTGACTTCAATGTAGGTTGTTTTCATAATTTGATTTACTAAACCTATATCAATGTATATAATTCCCAGTTCATGGCCGTATTCTCTTGAGAAGCGATACAATTTAGTGATCAAACATCTTCATATCTGCAAAGTTTACAGATGTGCCGTAATTAACGTCATCGTTTATAAATTATTCACAGTTCAAACTAGACTATATCCCTACATAATTGCTAGATCATAAACGTCATACGTAAGCTGTAATCATCTCCGAAGGGTAACTTTAATTCCTGATTTTCTGTCTCATGGACCGGAGATACTTTTGCATATTATATGCCTGTTAGTTAATAGGCGTTAAAGATATTGAAAATATGATTTAAATTTTCAAAATATTTTTTAGGTTGAGACAATATATTTATAACGTTTACGCTATTTATCTTGAAATAGTTAAAAAAAAAATTAATTAGTAATCATTCTCATTATATATAGCATTAAACCTTAAACATAACTTGCGAAAAATTTGTTTAGTATATCCTAAATTGAGTCTAAAAATCGAATTTAATTTCACATGTTGTTTAAGCGATGTGATTTTCCAATATAATACTTTGTTATTTTTGATTTGATTTTGATGATGATTTTCCAATATAATACTTTGTTATCATTAACCACAAAGTGATAAAAAGTTTATCCGAAAAGTGAGTGCTACCTTATACATATGGTAAGAAAGTAAAGATCTCAAATCTTTATTACAAACATGTTTTAAAAAACAAAATTAGTTCAAGGAAATTTAAATAATCAACCCATTGTTTTAAGTTTTCTTTTGTCTATTTAATTTTACATATTATTTAAAATAATAAATAATTATTTAAAATAATAGAAATTATATATTAGTTAAAAAATAAATCTACATTACAGTGCACCAATCACGTAAAGACGACTTAATTTTATTTTTAAATTTTCAATCAATATTAATGTAAAAGTTTGTTTTCTTGCTCTAATCTCTGGAACTATATATTTGATATCAAGAATCATTACTTTCAGGACGATTATGAGCTATAAGCAAGTTTCCTAAAAATAAAATGAGGTAATATGTAGATTTGAAAATCACATTAGAAACGTTAAACCAATTTCAATTAAATTTTATTTTTGTTTCTCTTAAGATCTGTAAAAAATATTACTAAAGTATTATTATGGATTAATGTTACAGGAAAAGGATACGAAATAAAAACAAATATTGGTCTACATTTACGATTAACGAAATATGATTTCATATTGACCATTATTGACCTTTGCTTTTGATTAGTTAAAGAATAAATTTACATTACAGTGCCAGCAGATGTAATCGTGTAATTTTTTTCTTTCAGTTGTTCTTTTCACCCTTTACAATTTTATCCAAGAGCTATTGTCCAGGTAATTTACATTTTCAACGTAAAATTTTATCGAACTGCAATATTTTGAATACGGATTCATAAGCTTGTAGTCAGACAATTTTTAATATAAGACTTTTGACGTAACAATAAACGAATGTCAGATACCTGGTTTCTATTCTTGGTTACTCAAATTCTGACTACTACGTCTCACCTCGACTCGTCTTATTCCTTTTTTCATTAGTTTTACTGCATTGATGATTGCTTCAATAAAATTTTTTGCAAATATAATTTTCAGCAGAATTTGTCAAAATAAAATTTGATGAAAGATATAATCCATATATTATTTAAACGTTGAATACGTCTTTAAATGTAAATATTAAATCGGGTAAACATCAATTTTAAATTAAATCCGGCCATTGCCCACTTTTTCACACTTAAGCTCCGAAATCTCGCCTATGCGATCTCCAAACTTGTGTACGTAAATGAAAATTTCACCGGAAAATTCAATTCATACCTTATTCAGACGCAGGTAGTATTCTGCTAAATAACAAGCCGATACCAAACACGAAACCCGAGTCATCCTTCATTACCAAATCTTGATTACCAAATCTCGTCCTCGGCTCATTCTCCCCATCGCCCACCACTTCACACGTAAGCTCCGAAAGCTCGCCCGCAGCGCACACGCCCCAACGATCACCATATTTACTCACACTCGCAGTGTAAACTTTCAGCGAGGCCGGAGCGGGGCGTAGCGGCCATATTTTTCGCATTACTTATGCATAGATTTCGAAATTGGTAGAGGCGCCCGGCTGAGAGAGACTCTCTTGTCATCGGTATTCAGGGCCGGGCCCGCTTTTGGAGCGTCGCTTATGTTTGCTATTACGGCGCAAGTGTGTCGCCTAATAGGAATCATATACCGTTATTATTGTATTAAGACGCACGCGACGGATCTGGAGAAAGTTGAACCGTATATTTGTATGGGCTGATAGATGATGTATCGCTCTGAAAGGAGGGTAAAAATTCGCCGAAGTTGAATAAACTTGTGTGCTGTGCGTGTTGATAGATTTACTAAGCGGATTTGTTATATTCGCACATCTGTCGAATTACCTATATTTTCATGTCTTCTGTAAAGTACTTTCACAATAAAAATTATGAACGTAATTTTGCAAATTGCCTACTTTCTTCAGGCATAACGCGAAGGGTACTTTGATGCTACTAAGAAATATAATTTCTTTGAAAAATATTCTATGTCTCACGTTTATGTTTACTATTATTGATATACTCAATTTTACGAATATTTTCCTTCTAATGAATTTTTTTTAAAATTGCATCAATTTCTGTCTCGCGCTGAATTTTGATCATCACATTATATACATGTACACTCATTAAACCATAATCAGTACTATACGTATAGTCACCCTGTGCCAAGGCAGCAATTATCGCAAACCCGTTTTTTGCATCATAAATAGGCAAACACTATTTTTTTTGGAATTTGCTAGCAAACTATGAATCCATCCCCCAATGAAGTCCATCATGAGAGTTTTGCTCGTAAGCTATAAAGTTATTAGTGTTATAAAGTTCAAATTTGTCATGGTTATAAATATTTATCACATCTTATAATTAAGAGTACCTCCCCTAAATATAAAGTGGATTCGAATTTTTTTAATGTACCCTATGGTTTAGGACAAGGTTAAATATGCCCTTAAATATATTGGGGCATGTTATGAATACTTTCCCAACACAGGAATCCGAATCCACTACTTGTTGAACCGTTATTTTTGAGTATCTTAAAAATTTTCACAGTACAAGTAAATACATTGAAAATAAATTTAAATAAAATTGTCGCAGCTAAACAGAGTCCACTAGTTTACGTGAAACAGTTGACCAACCCATGACAAGTAGTTAGGTCCATAGCAAGTTCATGCAAATAACTTAAATCCACTGTAAAAATAAGTACGTATTTTAAAATGTATTCTTATTATGTCTACAAAAGATGCAATATGCAAAATACATACGTAGTGAAAAAAATAACACATATTTGTAACAGATTAAGGAAAATGCTGTATATTTGCCTAAATCTGCACAAAACCCTCGTAGTTCGAGTGCTACTGGTACTGACAGTTTTTTCTTTCATATTAATCAAAATAACGTATCAATGGTGGCAAGATATCAAAGAACACACTCGCGAAATTTTAATTAAAATGCCTTCATTAGTTTTGGTAATTACCTCCCGTTTCCTTAGAAATTTACCTATTACTGACTTGGTCCTTATTTTCATCCAGTTGATTAGCTGAAGAAATCGACAACCATGCCGATTTCGCAAGTCCGTTTCCGATCCCCCCTTATCGAAATCGTGACAATAATATGATGGATTATCCCCCTTTTGTGTTCTTGTCAGGCGCGAGTAAGTGTGCGCTAAACTTGCTATTTTCCACCCCTGTGTTCGACACGTATTGATTAATTACGACACTATGCGGAGATAATTTGAAAATTGGCTAATAGGATGCTGACATATATTATTTTACTCTGAGATCATGTCGCAATGCACATGAGGTATTGCAGTACTGCGACAGCTTCCGGATTCAATTTATTACAATTGACGTACAATTTTGTAATAAGAATAATAGAGCTTTACAATATTAGATTAACTTAGTCCAATACTCTAAAAAGCTCTTCGTTTATTTTAAAGCATTTGGTACTCGATTGTTCATTCAGTTAGTACTGTATACCTATCCTTAGGTGACTTATTTTTTTCCTCCAAAATTGGGTTACGGTATGAAAATATTTAGATTTTAAATTATTCGTTTTGGGCATATTCTACGCCTGATATTTTAAATTGCATGGAATGTATCCTAAAGATTTTAGTTAGAGTAATATCATAGGAAGAATATTGACTTTTGGCATAATCTCATATACGAGACATTTTTTCGCGTTTCAGGTACTTTACAGCAAAGAGAACTTACACATTAATATTTACCCAAAATTTGAATATAAAGATTCAAAATGACATAACATTAAAAAAATATTGTAGAAATTCATTATTCACAATTAAATGAAACTACGTGACGTAGTATTATTTCTACTTTCTTTAATTTCTTTACCGCGACCTAGGTTTCGTTGTATTACAACATCTTCAGGTGGGATCATTTAAGTTTCATTTAATTGTGATTAAAAAAATTGATAAACCAACATAATTTTGATACTGTAAATACAGGTCAATGGAAGTAGTCAAATACTTTAAATAAAGTATACTGAAACACGGTGTTTTTAATAGGACACAACTCTTTTAAACCGAGAAAGATTACATTTGAACACTTTTAAAAGGGTAGTTTTTCTAAAACTAACAATTTAATTTAATTTTATAACTATATCTAAAACCGCATTTTGTTAAGTTTGATCTTCATACCATATGTCTATATAATGCACCATTAATATTTCAAGTGTTATTGCTAAATCGCCATATACTTAATTTATCTGAATTATAATTATTTAATGTAATTATAACCATCGTGTTATTTGGTATAAGATGGAATAAAATTGGAGAATATCAAGTAGTCAAGAAATGTTCGTGGCTCATATTTTCAACTTTCATTAACATCAAGCCGTCATATGAGACGTATCTCTACTTAGATAGTTTGTAAACTAAACTAAATCCAGCTTCAAGTTACAATTTAGGCTATGTCCGCAGCAACACGCTACTTACTTAACGCTATGTCCGCAACAACACGCTACTAACTTTAACTAAACTTACAATTTTGTGTAGAATAAATGAATGGAATTAGTCTTAATAAAAAATAAAAAATTAAATTTAAAACATAAAAAAATTTAAATGTTTTATATTGCAATTCGCGTCAGCACGAATAATAGGAAATAAAAATAAGAGAAAATGTAAATATGAAAAAAAAGGCGGTCATTCAGTACGCTAGATTTAATTATCGATTAATCATAATTAAATGAAACTACGTGATGTAGTATTATTTCTACTTTTTTAAATTTCTTTACCACTGTGGCAAAGAAATGAAAGAAAGTAGAAATAATACTACATCACGTAGTTTCATTTAATCGTGAATAATGAATTTCTACAAAATTAACGCCAAATATATTCAAAATTTTCGATTAATAATATTGAGTAATTGTCAAACTAATTTTTAATACTCCAAACGAATACAAATAATATGTTTGCGAATACTTACGAGAGGAAATCTTTAAAAAGTTATGCAAACATTATTTTAAAAACGTTCTATAAAAAAAAACAAGTGCCAAAATATGATTATTTTCTTGCAAATACAATATATAATATGAAAAAATACTTCAGACTGAAATAGCGTATATTAATATTTCATACTTTTAAATGAACGAGAATGCAAGTTTACTTGACTCATTTTCGAATGAAGATATATTGTGAAGCAGTGTACATGGACATGAAAAGAAATAGGCTAGAGGGTGTCCCCTATGCATATAAGCCGTTAAGCACTATAATATATAAAATATAAAATAAAATAGACCAATATATTACCTTAAATAATTTTATAACAAAATTTTACATATCAATTACCTTAATAAGATTTCACTTATACGTTCAAAGGATAACATTTATCAAGCAACAACCTTATAATTTCAATATACCTAATTAATTATATTTTAACAACCTTATAATTTCAATATACCTAATTAATTATATTTTATATATCAATACATTTTGCTCCATACACTTACAAACCGATATTCGAATATTTGAAATTATTCTATACGTGATTTGATCCCCATAGCAACGAATTTGAAGTGAATCACTTATATGTTCTTTGATTTACTTTAACTAACATAAAAATGATTGTTTTTCTTCTAGCAAGTTTATTAAAAAAATACAAATTAAAATGTAAATAACGGAAATCAAAATTGTCTTAAAAATAATAATGAAAGAGACACACGAATTGCCGAATTTACAACGTATGATTATATAAATTAATTATCTTACATGTATTTCTAAATAATTAAAAAGTAATAATCTTCAAAAAAAAATAACGATTAACAATTATGTTTCTACCAATTCGATTATACCTAACTTGATTTCTACTGAATTTATTTTGATACGATTTTCCTCATCGTGTAGGTTTTTCTTCAGGACGGTTTACATGTATAAATAATTAGCATAGCTTTCGAGGTTACGAAGCTATATTAATATGTATAAGGCGTGTACCTGAGAATGGAAAAACAGGAAGAGCTGTAGATGACGCCGACAGCGATGGCGCTGGGTCGCGGAAGGGGAGGCTTATTTTATCGCTAAAGTTCAACATCATAATTTGCACGTAAGCTGAGTTAGGGTCAAAAGTTAGTTATATATAACACTAATTAAATTATTGTGACTAAAATTATATTATTGTTAAAATAATTAAAGAAAAAATAGAGATTTTAATAGTCTCCTTGAAATTGACAAAAAATATTTTGTAAGATATCATCTTGTAAATAACAAACATAATAGCAAAAAAAAATAAAATAAGAAGATCTTAAGTAATATCAGCAAAATGTTCATAATGGATTCAAGGATAAACGTCCTTTTAAAGCTCGATATTTGAAGCCGTGAATGTATTAAAAGCTTTGCCAAAAAATTACTTTTCTTTGTTACAACATAATATGCCCTATCTATTAGGGCGTCTCGTCTATTACTGAAATAGATAAAGTCGTCGCACCCTTTTCATGAATATTTTAAGCTAATCCATTATGCAAATTTTGCTTCGCTAATATCAAATCAACTATGAAAGCTGCGACAAGGCTTTGCTCTTTTAATTTAAAAAAAATAGCAGCATAGTGTACACATAATAGCTATATTTACGTTAATAACTTTAATTTTAATTTCGGCATTTAGTTTATATTTTTCTACTGCTCATACAATATAAATTATTAAATTAGTCCGATATTGAAACCCTATTTTTTTTCTATTTTAATCACTGAATGGTATAGCAAACGTTTTTAAGCAACAATTAGTTAAGAAGGAAATTAAAAAAAAAACATTGGTATTATTAATAAAAACACAAACTCTCGAAAACGTAATATTTTTTCAGTTGATTGCTTTATCATAATGTTGGAAATAAAAACTAAAAACTGAATTTCGTGAAAAAAATAGTGGAGTAATTGCTTGCTTGCAGTTAAGCCCTTTTGTATCAAGTTATTGTATTTAATAAAGATTTAGTCAAAGTTAATGTTAATGATTTAGAATAACTTTAACCGTAATTACCATAGCCACTTTCTCTTTCTTTCAGAACATTAGAAAAAAATGTGTTCAAGCCATTGAAACCTTAAACAAAAAGAGAATAAGAGTATTATAACAAACAAAATGTTTCCAATATTTCAATTCATACAAGTATTTTTGCAATTTTTAACGTGTCGTATTCATTTTAACTTGGAAATAAATATAGATAATAAGTGGATATTACGCTCGTATAATATTATATATATATATATATATATATATATATATACACATATATATATATATATATATATATATATATATATATATATATATATATATATATAATATTTCAGGTATCATAAAGTATGTAGGTAAAAGATAAAGTTTTAAATATCTATATAATTAATGATTATTATTACTAAATAGTAATAATAATGGTAAAAATAATCATTAATTATGTGCTGGAAAATAATCATTAATTATATGCTGGAAAATATTAATTAAGTTTTTTTATTACTCGTATACGCAATATTACATTTAGTGATTGTGTATTTAATGCATCCTGAAAGTGTATTTTTTTCAATTTAGTAATAAAAAAAGAAATTCAATTTTCACCATATTAATTTTCAAAAGAAGAGTCTTTACTTAATCTAAATCTACTAAAGTCAGAATAATGAATAAACTTAATAATTGCACCAACGTGAACGAATTTTGTGTTTTACTGAATTATATAAAGTGGGCGGTCTCTGAAAAAGTTTCACTTCAAAGCAGCTAATAACAAACTGGCAAATAATTTAGTAACAGTTTGAATGCAAAGAAATACAATAATGTGCTAACACAGTTGAACCACACAAACATGAACACAACAAATGGAATCCATTAAATTCCAAAAGTTTCATAAAAAACTACTTAAATAAAATTGTCAAATATAAGGCGAATTAATTTTATTATCCAAAAGTACCTCATGTGTCTTTCATTTGCTCTTTAATTTCACGTGACACCATCGTGGTTATATAAAATACTAGCTGTTCCCTGCGGTTTTACCTGCGTAAAATAATCTTAATTATGGGTCTAACTACATTTAAATCAGATATTCCCAAATTCTATAAAAATCAGTGCAAATTTATACAAGAATCAAATTTCTTAGCGTGAACAAACAAAGCAAATAAACTTTCGCATGTATATTATAACGTGCCGGTATATACATATATATACACATACAGAAATGTAATAAAATATATAAAAAACAAGAAGCAAAAACAAGAAACAATACGGAGGTAATAGACGAAAATAATTCCAAACCATTACGTAATTTTACGTTATGAAATTTAATTTAATATTATTCATAATTAATGTTTAAATTAGAATTTTCATTTCATATTTTAGGGACTATTCACACAAATTAATAGGCGACCGATATTTTCCCCTTATTATGGAATCGAGGAAATTATTTACACCGTCTTTGATAAAAAAAAATGTTTCGAAAACTGGTAGGGCTGCGGGATATATAATTTATGTATTTACAGGTTGTTACATATTGACTTGCGAACATGTTATTTGCTTTAACATATAGTCACAATTAATATCAAAATGATTGTCTCGGGAGCCACAGCAGCGTTTAAAGTACACTTGTATGTAAGACGACTATAAATTTACATTTTATTATTGTCCAAATTGTAGTCTTATTAGCATTATAAATGTCAATTTGATACTGAATCGTAATGCAGAACGTTTTACTCCATCAAATATTGAAATATTCAAATATCAAAATCAATATTTTTTGTAAGCCTTTCCTTATATTACTATACGGAGAACAATACACGTTTCAAACGTATATGTAATTATTTCAAATTGGACAATCTATGTTTAAATAAATTCCAAATATGCATATTTCTACATATGGCTCAAAACTTTGAATACAACTGTTGAATAATACGAAATAATTGATCGTAAAACTTAGAAACTCCCCAAATTTTTATCTTAAGTGTTATTTTGAATGTTTGAGTATTACTATCTTTTAAGTTTTTATCAAACGTATACTTAGTATCAATATAAGCAATAGTTTAACAACCGTTTGAATATCAGTCTTGAAATACATGCAACTTTGTATAAATATGGGTCATCTCCAAATAATGACGTCGAGTAAAGTTTGTATACAAACACTTTGACTATGAATATTTGGTTTATATTTGTTCAGCGCAAATAATTGAGTAATCGAAGGAAATACTTCTGTTATGGCCATATAGAACTGTTTGAAGATGATATACGAATAATATAAAGTTATTCCACAATATTTTGGGTGATTCTGTTGCTTTTATATATACAACGCATAGAAATAACATAACTTACCGAATATTCTTGCTTAACTTAAAAATTTAAAAATTTATTTACGTAAAAACCATAGTGTCTGATATTTAAAAGAAAGGCAGAAAATATTTTCTTTGAACACTTAAATTTCTGTAACATCTAATGCTCATATTATTCTCCTAATATCATTAAGATATGAAGTTTTGTATTTGTTTTATATATACAAACTTAATAATTACTGTTTGTACTTTTAAGTGACACAAATGAATTTTTTTAACAGAACCCATGTTACCCCCTATTTGACGAATTCCAGAATCATGCCGTATAGACGCTGTCGAGTACATATGCCGCATCATTATTCCAGCCACGAATCACAAAATTTCCATGATAGGGCGATCTTTTCCCTTTTGAACTTTACTTTTATTACTTCCATGTTGCTCGTCGGCTGTTTGAAGATAAGTCATGACTATTTGACTTTTCAACGATTGGAAAACTTTTATTCGCTACAGGATTGAGTTCCCGATCGAAATGAACAACTTTGGCGCCCCGTCATAAGTCTCGCGAGTGCGTCTATTGCTTTTTTATTTGGTGGCTAGGCCAATAATCTGGCGATCGGAATAGGTGTGAGAGGCAGTAACTTTAATCATATATATATATATATATATATATATATATATACATATATAAATATACATATATACATACATACATACATACATATATATATTTTTATGAGTAGTCAACTACAACAAATAAGATAAAGAGTTAATCAGGTAATGAGAAACTAACTAAGAAAGGCGGCTGTGCTTGCGTCATAATGATGGATTACTTTAGCATTGATAAATTTATTAATTAGAGCAGGGGAAGAATATATCGATTATTCAGTGAATAAAGTTACCCTTTGGTAACTAGAGCGGTAAATTCAGAAGTATTACAAAGTATTATAAAGCAGGTTCTCTTTTTTTAAATAAATAAATAAAAAACGTGAGAGCATTCAAAGAAGTCGATGCTAATGTCGCAATGATATATAATCATTACGACCCCTTTCTCAAAATAGACAAGACATAAGAAACCATTATAATATATGTTTTAAAGCCACTATAGGTAAGATAAAAATAAAAATGACTGTAGCTAAAAAATAAAATATAAATATTTAGTCGGCTAAAGAACCACGAGATTGCGGTTTTTCTAAAAAAATTCAGAATTTTCAAGGATGTTTTATACGATATAAATGGGCCAAAATGTGCTCAATTACTTATTTCAAAAGATGCTTTTTTTTATCGTTCCTATTTTCAAGTGGCTTAAACTCTGGTATTTGAATAGTAGTTTCTTCAATTAATCGTAACCATTTATGGGAACAATTTGTGGTTACACTACCAATGACACCTTTGACCTATATATTTATTATTAATTGAATTATTAAATCTGTTATGAGAGGACATATGAATAAAGCCGACGACAGATTCTTACACATTAGATTCTTTCTCTGTGTTAATTGGAAACATAAATACTACCAATGATACCTTTAACTTTAATATTTATTAGTATTTGAGTTATTAAATCTGTATAAAACAGACGATATCCATACATTAGATTCTTTCTCTGTATTTCACACGATGATTATATGCAAACTAGGCATGCCTATTTCCTTAAAAACTATTCATTCCAACTGTAAAGGAAATCTAAGGCAGTTCCACTTGCAGCCACAAGCATGCCTGGAAAATAAAACAAAACTCGTAATTCACTGAATTTAAAATGTATAGAATGCATTCCAGCAATAGCGGCGAATGTTGCGCAAAATATTGCACAATGCTCTGTGCTATGTACGGCAGACCAGGTCAACGTTCACAGTTTTGCCTATCTCCAATACCCGAGACGACGGTCAATAGCTCGGTCGCTGTTAACAACTTGTGGATAGTTTGGACTTCCACTTTAAGTTCCACTTGCGAACTGCATAGTGTAAATATACACCGGTATGTACAACGGTAACCTGCACTGAGAAGGTGTATGAAGTGTGAATTTATTGCAATTACATTTATATAATGAAGTTATGAAATGTGCAATTACATAAGAATGCAATTATTAAATAATGAAATTTACTTTAGCGGGATTTAGTTCTAGATAAAGTTCTAGCAAGTAAGTTGTAAGTTTGCCTACATTGGACTTACAGTCTTCGCAGTTGTGATATAGAAGAAACACAAAATACAAACGAGCGATTTTTTTAGGTGAGTCGGCGGCCGATAACCTTCGACTTTTGCGAGATAAAGTCGATATACGATTCAAGAGGGGCACGCCACCGGGTTAATGTTAACCGTCTCCACCAGCACGTGTTTAGTCGTATGTTCAAGCCTTTTCCCCGCTATCGCATTTAAACTCGTAACGGATAAATCGGCGGAAGTCGACCTGGGTCACTCCGACTTTTTTGTAGGATCGATATTAGTGGTACGTGTGTCTTACATTATTAAATATGTCATTATTATTTTCACCGTATTTTTAAATATGTCATTATTATAGCGTCGAAGTAATAGTTTTCGTCCTGTGTTCCACGAATGACACTTTGTGAGATGACGTCCATTATATAATTTTGTTGGTGCTGCTCAACTTCAAGCTTAGTGGCTTAGAATAGCATAATTTTATACTGTTACCATTTATCATCATATATTATTCAGCTTCTGTATTTTATTGTTCTGGTCATAAGTTTAAAAATAAAGTTCAATTAGTAATAATGATAATACGCTAATTATATTGATTATTTTTTCATCTCATTCACTGCCTTACACCTCAAAAGGAAAAACAGGAATCTCATAAAATTACTCACGTGTATATATGTCAGTAATGTTACTACCTTATTTGTCAGAAAGGGTTTTGTGATAAAATTTGAAATTTGACTAGTAATATAACGAATCAACCAGCACATATCTCAATACCAAACACTTAAAAATATTAGTCTGAAACATTTTTTCCATCATTTTACGTATTGCATCTTCAAAAATTTCCTGAAAAATAAGTATTTCCCTTTTTTGCAAAACTACTCAACAAACAATTACTAAAATAATTTTTTTTGAGAAATGAATGCAAAGGTTGTAGGACCTATGAAAAAACCTTTATAACTATGAAATATATAGTACGCAATAAATTTATATTGTATAAAATTTATATTTGTCAATAGAAATAATGTGCGCAATAAATGTTTACGGGTGTCGAAATATTTTATTCGTGCTTAACATGTTTTTTATTACTTGATTTATTAATCTTCAGATTATCTTCATTATATATATAATATATATATATATATATATATATATATATATATATATATATATATATATATATATATATATTAAATAATTAAATAAATGAATATGTCTCAATGTATGCATTTCACAGGAACAGACATAACCTTCAATAAATGCATGATATTTTGTAAACTATAACCACTACACAATTCGTTGAAATTGAAAACGTTTACCTTTGTTCCCAAAATTTGTGAGAAAATTTAATACCAATTTTGATATTTAGTCGAGCTTTTCTGTTGACTTTCTTCGTATAGAGTTATCTAAATTAATACATTTGTATCATCAAAAGTAACAATTCTATATAAATGAGTACTTCCGATTTCTATCTTTCAAGCGTCAATTCATACTTGATTAAACAATTTTTTAATAGTACCATTTCTGTTATGACACAAGGGTGTTGACGGTACAGTGAAGTATTTTGTACTGTTTATTAACAATTAAATCGGTACTTTAAAATATCACATTTTCCTTATTGGCATATATCAAAGTAGTACTACTTAAGCCATTTATTTAAAAAAAGTGAGAATTTAGACAAAATTCGGCCAAGTGCGAGTCGTAATTGCGCACGAAGGGTTCCAAACAATATAAAAATTATAAATTTGTATTTATCGAAGACTGAAAAAAACAAGGTTATTGTTGCGATTGGTACCGAAAATATATCATATCTCAAGAACTACACAACATTTTTTTTTAAATTTTACATTGTTGAAAAATGTTGAAAAGTTAGGGGAATATACACGTTTTTAAAACTTTAGGAGCGCATATTTCGGCAAGTATTGAATTAAAGGAAAAAGATTTATTGGAACATCCATATCAGCTTTTAAGACCTATCTAACAACACATGCCTATGTGCACTGCATTTTTTTAAGCCTTAATTACATGTATAGAGTGCCACCCTCAATATTACTTTTTTTTCGGAATTTCACTACTTAATTTTATAACGGTTCATAGAAGACATCTACCGTTCAAAGTTCATCTATGTAGTGATAAGTCTCCGAGTAAATGGCTGTAATATACGGACAGATGGACAGGAAGAAATTATAAAGGTGCCGTTTTTGCCATTTGGCTACGGAACCTTAAAAAACCATATGCTCCAAATAGCGATGTGGATTAAGAATCCCGAACACACCCCCCAAATCCGCACCCGAACACACGAACCTAAAAATCATGGTATATGTATATTACTAAAAGGAACGACACAATTTTATTAAAACTGCCAATCAGATCACAAAACTGCTGATGTGTATAGGGTAGAACTGTTGATCTGTAGAAGATATATCTAAAGCAAAGTTCCCCGAAAGAAAGCTATCAGATATCAGAAACCGTCACTATCCGTAACTTCAACTGACACGGACTGTCATACGAATATTTCTACAGCAATCATGACAAAGCAGTGTCGATAAGCGGGTATTCGTAGCGAACGTGACACCAATTTTTTTGTCAGGAAAATCTATGAAAGGCCATTTGATTTGGCGATTTAACTGACATTTCGGCGTAAACAAAGCCTACGATACAAATGGCACTATGGCGTGGTTGACGGGCGTTTCGGCAGCGTCGCTTTATGAGCCAGTCAAGCCATTCGCTTCACACGATTGTTACGCGATTTTTTATAAAAATAAATATTTAACTACAAGCATAATCGCGTTTCACCATAGCTGTTACTTTTGTTCGGCGTCTTAATCGCAGCTGTTGTTTAGTCTAGTGCTCGTTTTGTAAATTGTGCCTTCAATTGATACGGTTGCTAGTAAATCGATGTTAACACGCATTGGCATGGATTTCTTTGTTAATCTAAGAAAATAACTGGTTCTTTCTCTTCTATGTTAAAAAAGAACAAAATTTGCACCTAATTTAAAACAACCATATTTTTTCTTATCGGAAAATCATGTTTTTTTCATATACTTCTGCGTTTCAATAATAAGTAATATCTTCACGGCATAACCATTTAAAGTTAACTTATCTGAGGGTTTGTAAAAGAAAACCCAGGAATATAGCACTGGATATCGACTCACAAGCAAATTACATCTAGTTTTCGTTATTGAATTCATAAAATGATTTACTTGGATTGGCGTCGACATATAAAAATGTAACAAAATATTAGAAAAAGTTATAATAAGCATGTAATTAACTTTGGTAATACAATTTTAACTATTGCAAAGTAGTTTGTTTTAGCGAAAACGATTGCTTAATATTTATTTCAGTATAAACAAGAACAATGCAAATATAAATTTTTTTCGCTTTCATTTGTCAATTTTTTTATGAAACGTTTCATTTTCTTTAATGTACGGTTGAACATTAAAAAGTAATGAATTTTGCAGAATGCTCATAATTCCGTCCACGTCAATATCCTCCGGTCTTTCTTTTTCCCTATATCTAAGAAGAACAGCTATTATAATGACTGTCCTATAAAGTTGTTTTCTTAAAACTATTTGTGGGAACACGGTAACCTTTATTATAATATTATCATAAATATAAAAATCTTAACTAACAAAATCGACTATGGAATATTGTACATATAATTCAGTTTGATTTAGTAGTTTTCTTATTTATTACGAGTATTTACACTAAAATAATTGGATCAAAATATTAGTTTACTACTACGTAGAAAAACAAATAATTTAAGTTAGGTTTTAACTATTTAAAGTAAAAAGCGTTAATAGAATGTTAGACATATTTAAATACTATATTATCACAGTCAGTTTAGTCACATACTAAACTGAAAACAAATCTTCCTCGATTTTATAAGTCCCCTCTTCACAATCCCCCTCATCATTTTTGCATGCCGTTTCAAGAGTTTATATTTTATTATCTCCACTGTTGATGTTGCATGAGGATGCAAGACCGCCACAAAATTGACGCGCTGGAAATGTGGTGCTGGAGGCGTTTGCTTAGGATCCCATGGACCGCGCACCGAACCAACGTTTCGATCCTCAAGGAACTTAACATCAAAGAGAGATTATCGTCGACTGAGCAATTGGGAATCCTCAAATTCTTTGGACATGTCACCCGTAACGAGGACTCCATGGAACGACTGGTGGTGTAAGGTAAAATCGAAGGCAAACGATCCCGCAGACGCTCTCCGACACTGTGGACAGATCTAATAAAATCTGCGACGCACTCCAGTGTAAATGACTGCTCTCACTCCGCAAAACACCGAACTACATGGCGTCACATCGCGAGGGCGGCAGTGGCGAAGGAACCGGCCGAATTATGAACACGACCACTCTGTCAAGAGTGCACGACTAAGAAAAAGAATCTCCACTCTTAAGATTAAATACAGAACAATTTTTAAACGACACGAAGGCTTTGTTCTCCGTATGTTCGTTATATATATATATATATATATATATATATATATATATATATATATGTATATGTATATATATATACATATATAAATATATATATATATACGGCAGAAAATATGAATTTTGACGACTGGCTCGGCCATAAATAATTATAGATTTTTAAAATGAAGAAATCAAAGGAATCTAAAAACCAATTTCTACTTATGTATTTAGTGTATAAGGGGTTCAAAGGACTCACAGGTTCCGAAGCTATAGAACGAAGTTGAACAAAAATATTAAAAATAAGAAAATTGTTTTTCATAATTTTACCAAACAACATTGATAATGAAATCAGCTAGAATGTGCAACCACTGAGTATGTGTTTCAGCAAAATATGGCTATATTAAAAATATATTTAATTTTATTCAAGATTTGAGGAAAGAGAGAGAATTTCCTAAGAAAAAATATTTGGATTAATGTTGAAAATTGAGAAAAGTAATTTTTCACCATCTTGCCAAACAAAATAGTAATTTATACTAATGATTTATTCTACCACAGGATACATATATGTCAATATTAAAAAATGGGTGAAAATTTTCTAAGAGCCCTTTCATTTCCTAAAATGCAAAAATATCAGGACCAAAACAGCATGGTCCAGCGATTTTTGTTACTATATATTAAACCGTTCGAAGTTTAAGAACAATTCATATGAATAGTTCTGATAAAAAATAAAAAAGAGTTATCATGTCATCACTTAAACAACCGTAAAAATAAAAAAATATATATGAAATAGCACACGTACGCAAAAGCTTATTTTAATCCCAATATTATCCACCACTTGGCACAAACATACGTCTGCAACTCTGCAGACAGCACCGTGTTTGCGATACAACCAGACGTGTGCTAAAGTTTAATTTTAAAGTTAATCCCTCGCTAATACTAGCTTTCAACAAGGGGGAGCATCTTAAACGCGGTTCCATACATTATTTAACATGTCTAGTTTTATCCACATCAAATATTACAACAGCCAAAGGAGCTAAGTCCCGAACGCGTTATTAAAGCATTACGTGATTACAAACTCCTTACATTACAGTCGATTATCCACACAACGCATGTTGTATTCGAAAGCTCGTAAGTATTCTGACGTTTTCTGAATATATAATTGCTGTGTAACGACTGCCTCGGTGTTGAAATATGTTTTGTAGATTATTTACTTATAGATAAGCGGTGGTAGCGACGGTATAACGAGCGCTTATTCGGGTAATAGGGTTGGAATAAAATGAAATTTAATTCCGGGACACATACGATATACGTATTTGGTGCTTTTGTGTAATGAAATAATGATATTAGGAATGAAAAATATAATACAGCAATGAACATTACTTCAAATAAAATTGAAAACTGCGAAAAATAGACTTTTATACTATTTACACTCATCTTAATATTAAACCGTATTCCGAAAAGCCATCTACCTAAGTATATATATATCATCACATCACGTTTCAACGGCGTAAAAGTCATTACGTGTTTATTTTGTTTACGTTACGGAAGTAATAACAACTTTATGAAAAACTACACAGCACTTTTCAGCGAGAAATAAATTTTCCACCAAGGCTTTTTCCTGCGGTGAAACTTGTGAGCGACGTAGAATAATATTTAAAATTCACCTAGCTTTTCAAGGCTCTGAAAAAAATTATGAAGGATTTGTGAGAATAAGCCCTGTAGTAGTTAACGTTACATATAATTGGATATATTAATATTGGGGTTTTAGTTCAGTATTTTTATGTAAAAAAAAACAAACGGAATACATGTATGCAATTACCATCTGTTTATTTACTTATTCATTTGGTATTTAATATGGCATTTGTACACATACCAGATTTAGTCTTTAGTCTCTTTCAGTCAGTCCAACGAGGAATGTAACTAATTAGTTTTGAAATGAATTGCAAAAGATTGTATTATTAGCATTTTGACAAGGCAAAGTTTTTAAGTTAAATTAAATAAAAAAGACAAAACAATGATTAAAATAAGTAGTTATAAAGAAACGGAGAAAGAAAAATAATGAGACATGAAGAAAAATAGGATGAAATCATAAGGAAAGTAGCTAGGATTTAGACTAGAGAGAATATTTTTCCAGACGAGTTTTAGAGCCTATTTGAACTATGAATCTTTGATGTTTGGATCTAATGAATTTCATAATTAGGGGCCTAACAAGTGTAGGAATATTCATAAAAGGTCGAGCACTGTTTAGGAACAAGAAGCATGCGTAGGTTTCCGAAACGTAAATCGAAGCCATAGGCATATATTTCGTGAATTTATCATAGAGGTCAGAAGATCTGTGATTACTTAAAATATTATAAAGTAACAAATTAATATGAAGACTGCGCCCATCACGAATTGACACCCGTTTGAGCCAAGATCTACACTGAAAAACGTGATTATATTTTCCAAGCCAGATGTGTAACGGATATACATTTTGAATTTTTTCTACTTTATCAAGTAATCGGCCAGTAAGATCTTGATACCAAACATATCCATAGTCGAGCAGAGGTGTTAACAAAGTTTGATAAAATTAGACTTTAGTTTTAAAGGAAACGAACATTTTGTTTTTTAAAGTGTGTCTTACCAAAGAACTGACGACCGACGTTGTTTACCTAGGTTTACTAACATTTTGACAGATCAATAAACGCAATTACGTCTTGTTTTATCATTATCGTGACAAAATAATAATTTTCATGGAGACAGTATTGCACATATGGAGCAATAACGATTGACGTAATATTTGAAAGAAATTTTCATTGGAAGATTTAAGCTTACTTGTTTCCAGCTTTCAACAAATTCGCTTTATCGATCACTAGTCCTCAACCACAATTTCAAGTGTGAAATATATCCACTCAATAATGAACATACCTTAACGACGTGATAAGAAGAAATTCAATACGTGTGTAACTGTTCATTCTAATTTACGATTTTAAATAAATGCTTTTCCAAGTCGAGCGAGAGAAATTAGGGCAGTCTCTTTCTATGTTCCCGGTAAATAAAGAAAGTTACTACTTTCATATTTGGCGATAACACTGTTAATTGGTGATTGAATTGTAACTCTACTGAGAATGTTAAAAATCCGTGACTAATTAAATAATAGTTTGAAAACAAAATAAAATGCAGAGTGGGACCATGAAATCGTTAAACATGTTGACAAGTTTTTCAAATACAAACGCAACCCGACAAGTCAACCGGTATCAATCAGGATTGATTATGAAATCCCATTATTCGCGATATCAAAATATTTAAATTGTAATTTCTTATAAAATAAATTTTATTTATTTTTTACCAACTTGTGAGTTAAATTTAAAAGACAGTCTACAAAAAAATTGATAAACGTCGAATTTTACCTCAATTCTAAATGGTACAGAGTTCACTAGTTAGCTTGTTATATCGCCACAAACTTTGATGAAGAAAAGGAATTTAAATTTTAGCTTAGTAATTATAAAGGATATTTATCTCATTTTCGTAGAAAATAAATTCAAGCTCTGTAAATAATGCGCTGATCATAGCGCTTTCTCCATTACATCAAACTAAAATATAAAAATATATCAAACTCTAATTCAAATGATGAAAGTAATATTTTATGAATCTGTTGTATTTAATTCAATTCATGAAAACACTGTTCGATTATAATAAAGGAAAGAAAGATTCACTTACGCCGTGTGCGAATCCCGTACACGATTAGTTTTGTCAGTAGTTTTGAATATTTACATATTTTACTAAGTTTATTAACAAAAACTTCATTAATAGGTTTATTTTGATTTTTTTTACTCAGTAGATATGAAAATAGATGCAAGCTGTAGGTAATTTTGTTAATTTTCACTTTCACCCCAATTGTATTAACCGATTGACAAGCAACAATTACTTATTTGCCTAACCGCACCATTATGTCCTGAAATAGTACATTTTTCAATCAAAACAATTCAGTCGTTTAAATTATAAATCGAATCAACCGTTCACTCTCTCTGAGTAACTGAACAACTGAGACTCTGTTCGATTATTTTAAGTCGATATAACTAAAACGAGTCGAACAATGAATTCTTTAATCGGGACAGTGATAGAAAACCATTGAAGTATTCGAAAATAATGAAGAAACATATCTCCATCTTGCCATATTCAGATTTCATATCATATCATCTTTATTTTATTCCTAAACTAATTAAATGCACATTTTTTTCATATCCAATCATTTAATACTTTTATTTAAATACTATCTAAAATATATTGTTCAAATGTTATGTGCAATATAATGCCAGTGAGATATAGTAAAACCAAGTCCAGTGAGATATAGTAAAACCAAGAAATCTTATAAAAACAAGATGAAAACTCTGACATATTAATAACAAATACCGTAAGTTGAAAGTAAACAACAACAGTACTAAATACTTTGGATTTCGCAGCATTGGTTCACAATTGAGCTTTATAAGAATTCCTCCAATAAATTTGTTTATCGTGCAATCTAAGAATCAACCCGCAAACACAATTTAAATAATTTCGTCTCACATAAATTTGAATGGGGAAGCAAATTATTTCGTCGCTGTTATGTTAAAATAATCCACAATGCAAATATTTACATTGAAATACCTCATCAAAGTCATTCTCAATTTCATTTTTATTTTCTCCCCATGTAACGAGTTTTCCAACGACGCGCTAGAAAACTGCCGCGAATGCAGTGTAAACAAAATTAAATAATCAACAGACGTTCACACACCAATTGCTACACTCAATAATACCGACAAATAAAAACAGTCACTAAGTTTATCTCATTTCGAAGCTCGAAGCCGTTTCATATTCGCTTCGTAAAGATACGTGCGGCTTTGGAGGGTGAGGAGGAAAAAAGGCGAAACTTACTAATGCGATTTTAATTCGTTTTCCCGTTCATTTTGCAATAAATGAGTTTTCCATTACGGCCCGAAATAATCTCGAAAAGTTTTCCAACGATACGCCAAGGCTAGGTCGCGCCACTTGTACCGTTGACAATGAACGGGATAGAGAACATGATAATTCAATGATGATCCGTATTTCACGAGCACCAAATAATATTGAGCGAGAATCCTTTCATTAACGCTTTCAATGTCGTTTCGGGTCCTACAGAGCCCAGCAGCTTGACTTCAGTCAACTTCATTTCCGCGAAAAGATAATAATTTGCAATATATTCCTACATAGCGTGTGTGTGTATATATATATATATATATATATATATATATATGTATATATATATATATATATATATATATACATAAATTATAAATTTAATTATCGTTCAAAATTAAGTAAGTAGATAAACAATTATTTTAAACTTATAGTTATGTCTTTTCTTCATATAGTATATTCTGCAAAACTCTTTATTCGTATTTTAAAGAAATGCGTGCACATGTACTGCACATATCAAGAATATTGAAAAATATTTATAAACATTTTGACAAGGAAGATGTCAATGAATTGAGATTGATATCTAATGTTATAACATCTATTGCTAAATTATTATCTGAGACTTTTACCAATCTACAGAGAGCATCGTTTTATCAGACTAGTACATATGTTTCTGAAATCAATGAATTGAGATTGATATCTAATGTTATAACATCTATTGCTTAATTATTATCTAGGACTTTTTACCAATCTGCAGAGAGAAATATTTCATCAGACTAGTATATATGTTCCTGAAATCAATGAATAGAGAATGATATCTAACATCTATTGATAAATTATTATATAGGAACTTTTATCAATCTACAGAGAACACCTTTTTATTAGACTAGTAAACATGTTTCTTAAACAGTGATTCCAAAAGTACTGCACCAATTTTGATCACTAAAATATTGTATATTATTGCATTTTGTTAAAAATAATAAATTTGGTAAGTATTAATAGCAATCACAATCCAAGGATTCCGTGCACATTTACCTAAAAGTTAAAATGAAAACATTTAAATGTGCAGTGTCGATCTATTTAAACGTTTTCAGTTATTGCATTATTTTTCGACATGAAAATATGTTGCTAACATGCCTTTCACAATGATTTAAATATCGTGAATTTCTCAAAAATGCTTTAGTTTTTTCTCACTATTTTTCTAACATTACATATTTAACTCTATTATGTATCATTTCTTAAAATACAGGATAAGAAAAATATCAGAGCCGAATTGCAGCTTCATATGTAACACGTAACGTGTTGCGTGGGAAGCCACATAATGAAATAGATCTGAAAATGACGATTTCGATAGTCGGAAAAATTGCTATTCTCAGTGGAAAAAAGATAAAAAAACTATGTAGTGAGAGGTATTTTTAATGATACACCACTTGCCTATGCATATTTTTTTATAAGCCAGCCTAAGCCCCTTACACCACACCCCTTCCTCGTTTCACTTTTCGAGGCTTCCTCGAAATATAATTTTACGTTGTTTCAAATGCTAGTTTTAGTTTTAGGTCAGTTGATTAGTGGCAACTGTTGTACCTATGGATAGTTTTACCTATAGACTTAATAAATCGAATGATACACGCAACCAATAAATTTGGCGACGTAATACATTTTTTTCTTCTAAAAGTTTCCTTTTGTTTTGCGAAAGTCCAAATATGCACTTTGTATAATAATTGTCTAAGAATCTTAGACACCGACTCTTTATTATCATAAAAAGTGTATGCCTAAGATTCATAGAGAAAATATTCCAGATTCAGATAATGAAACTTATTTTATACGTCAAAGTGCTTCCAGATATCTGGGGATACTGATGATGATTCAGAACACCTATCCTTAAAATTATAAAAAAAATAACTTTAAAATGGTTTATATATAAAGGATTTCATCATTTATTATGACTTTTTTTAAATTTTAAGCAAGATTATTAAAAGATTAACCTTTATTATGACTTCATATTAGTTCCTGTCGGACCTTTGGCTACGGAAATACTGAAAATAAAATCGACGAAAGTCTGGATTTAATCACCTAAATAATATTAAGTTATATCATTCCTACACTTTTCAAAAACCATAAAACTGACATCAATGTGATAGGAAAATTATTTCTATCGAAATAAAGCTTTAACTATATTAGAAACCAAAAAAATATAATTAAATCAAATTAATACCATAATGCAATATTTTTGAAAAAAAATTAAACATCGTTTACAATAAATACAGCTTTTTCTCTCATTAATCCCAATAAAAAATATGAAATGATCAAGAATTTGAAAAAAAGGAACTTGAAATATAACAAATTTGAAAAGGTTTTTTAAACCTGCTTCGTTTCTATTACTTTTCTATCATAAAGAAATATGCCATTCAATTTCATTAACATTTCTGTCACAGTTGATTTTATCAGAAACTATGCGACGTAGAAGATAAGCTTTTAAAATATTCTTATAAGAGTTAAAAAGGAGAAAAATAAAGTATTCAAAAAATAGTTTTTAAAAGTCATATATTATATGAGGTTTAAAATGGCTTCTCAGGTGTATGAAGTATATAGAATTATTTCCTTTTAAAATTTTAAGTTGCATATTCAAAAGGATTTTCTAAGAAAATTTGAGAAAATAAAGTCTAACCACCCCACTCTCTCGCTTATTTCCGAAACAGCTGAACTCAAAATCGTGAAATATATTTGAGACACCAATAAATATTAATAAGTTCTTAAAACTACTATAGTGCGAAATCTGTTCGTACTTGAAAGGTTTTTTATATTTTTTGAAGTATGCTGTTATTTTTTTTTAAATTTACTGTAGAAAATTTATTACAGACCCCACTCCGACGAAAAATAAGTTTATTGACGCGACTAACTGAAGGTTAAAGACGAGTAATTTAAAAAAAAGGGGTTAATCTACCGCCAGCCTAAACCCCATTAGTATTCTATAGGTTGAGCCGTCGGCGAAATGAGTAAACTCCATCTCATGTATATGCATGCTAGCTTAATAACTTTATAATATTTTCGGCAACTTTGCCGTTTAATAAGTGTAAGGGGTATAATATGACGGGGATACTTTGATGGATTTTTGAGGATATAATAATTTACACGTGCAAAAATTATCCATTCTGCAGTGAGTAAGGGGTTTCGATTAAAAGTTTTATTGGAGTAAACACTGTTTTCTCTATTGTTTATTTTTAGGGTTGCGTGGATGTTTAAGCCGAAGACGGATTTGGCTGGTATTATTTTATTCAGGTCGACCTCCCACGTGAACCTTTATTAATTTGTGGATACTATGAACTTAGGTCAATCCTTCTTTTCAGCTGGCAGGTGTCGTGTGTGTTTCGCTTTACTTAAGTTCGAAAATCCTTTCTCGAATCTCAGAGTATTTGCAGACTTGCAAAGAAAAGTCTTAGACTGTCCCATAGTTAGGAGCTTAAAGTCCATGTAAAATAATTGCTTATCAAGGATACGTTTAAAAAATCAGCTTCTCTAATAAACCTAGAAAATTTAGGCGTTATAATGTAGTACAAATTTAAAATTTAAATAAAAAAAATTAAGAATCTGTAATATTTGCTCTCACAGAATAATTTTTAAAATAATAATATGAATCACGTCGTTTAATGGAAATTGCTATTAAAACGAGAAATCTCTTTATTCGGAAATTTCGAAATTATTAAAATTTATTTATAACCACTGCGATAAAACGGGATTATTTAAAAAAAATATAAAAAAATGTCTATGGCCTATATTACTTACTCTAAGTAAAATACGTGAGAGATTAATCAAAAACAAAAGCAATATTATTAGGCACTTTCATTTTTCTAAAAACCATATTAACTTTGGTGTTATGAAAACCGTCTATCCATTTGGACTATAAATGACAAATGTGCATTTATTATTATATATACGCTTAGATAGTCAGATAAAGATGTCTTCTAAATCAAATATTTCCTTACTAAAACCAATCACGTTATCCTTACATATTATTAAACAAAGTCGCTCTCGCGTTTGTCTGTCACTTAAACTACGCAACGGATTTTGATACGGTTTTCACTACCATTCAAATAATTCATTCCGGAAGGTTTACAGGTATAATACATGCATGTTATATTTACAGAAAATATAAAAAGTCAATATTTCGTAAAAGGTAAAATTTTGGGCGCTTTCATTGCTAACGCTGACTAAACTTTACGAGATATATCAAAATGTTGTACTAAGGAACTGCGTATTTTAAAAATATATACAAAAAGTCCAGAATGGCATGTATCTATATCCTATGGCTAATCCACAGTAACCATTTTTATTAACTTTTTTGTGGGTTATATTTTCGAAGTTATTGATCAATATTATATTGATCGTTATTTAATTAAATAAGTTGGTTTTGTTCGGCATTTAATGTATATAAAATTTGCTCTTCACAGCAAACCATCATTATTCATATTTTAGAAGATATCACAAATTTAAATGTATGTATGTTTGTGAATGAGAGTAAAATTACTAATCGCTCCACAATTACAACACATTAGTACATACAATGTATCCGTGCGAAGTGGGGCGAGTCGCTAATAAGAAATAAAAAAGTTTTGTACATTCATACAATTTTTTTGGCCCAAAAAAGGGAAGGGAATTGTCTTAGATACAATTGACAAGAAACAGTAAATTAATTTCATCCTTTGCAAGTCTCAGTCAAGAGGTCTGTCATTAAAGGCGAGGAGTTCCTTAATAGTTCACATTGCTCCAATTATTCACAATATTGTTTGAATAAGATATATGAATGTTGATTATTATTGGTTGCACACACGTTAATAACGGTCCAATAATTCTTTGTAAATAGAGAATTAATAAACTATAAAGTATTATCCGAGGTTACTATCCAATAACCACTCACAAAAAGTAATAAAAAATTAATTTCAGGCGACATAAAACAACATGAAATTGCAATAGATGGTACAAATAGATAAACATAGAAATAAATATTACGAGAAATACATACTAACACTGAGAAAAAAATTAAGTAAATGAAGAGTATACAAATAAGACACATTGAAATTCAGAATCATAAAACTAATCAATATCAAATAAAGTAAAGTATATATAAACAGAATATAAATAGTAATTGACTTCATATTACGTCCACGGATTAAATAATAAACTTCTAAAAAAAAACCTTCTATGAACTACAAAGAAATAAGAGATGAATTAAGAAATACACTTACTCATTTTACATACCAAAATTAAGGAGAAGCTTTTAAGAAAAAATGCAATGCAAAAGATGTGTGACCGCAAAAGATCACTTAAAATATGGAAAAAATGTATAAATCTTTAAAATAATTATTGGGATAAAATTAAGAGAATAAAGGCCAATTGTATATTAAAGGACGGTCGAAAATAACACGAAAAGAGAAAATAAGACAACCACGCCTCGATTAGATAGAGCGTAAAGGGAGAGATGATAAGTCACCTGAACAAATGTAATTAATAACGAAACTTAAACTTATAAAATATAACAAAAAGATTCACGCCGATATAACGCCCATAAAAATACATATCGTCCAAATAATTTAATGCCACGCAAGTAGAACAATGAAAAAATATTGAATTATCCTAAATCACGGGAACCAACATTGAATATGTATAATCGTAGGAAAAAGTTTTTTGAAAAACGGTTATTGCTCCCTCCGCAAATACAGTGAGAACATAAAAACTGCGATGGAACAAACCGATAAATGTCGTAATGAGATTTAGTGCGCCATTTTGCGAAATGAAAATGTTCAGCGGCGTTCAGTTTTGTAATTTTTCTGTCTATATGCGACGCTTGTGCATTGCTCATTTTAACTTTTATTTCGTTGTAAGTACAATGTACCAGAGGAATGCAGTCTTCAGTTGGCTAAATGCTTGAGATCTGTTCAGAAAATATTCAAATTCATGAAATAAAACTTTATATCTTGTTTGAACCTAAGTTCCTAAGACATGAAAAATAATGTTTCTATATCTGGGTGTCCATCGGTATGTATAATTATACTTTAAAATCTTTAGTTCTGTACATATTTTCTAGTTTCAATATACATCACTGCGCTGCAAGTCAAAGGAATTGAGTAGAAATCACTTATATGAAACAAGTCAAGAAAAAAATTATATGGATGACTAATCAATGAATAAATACGATTATTTTCCTAAAAAAATGTACTGTGCTTACGATTACTGGCTGTATCTCTAAAAAAACTATAATATAAATAAAAATATCAAAATTTAAATGTAATAAATATCTTCATAGCGGCTGAGCTACGGACTAAGCTTTTCTAAAGTAAAACCGCATATTTATTTTCGCCTTTGAAATATTCCTCTGCATACACAACAACCTTCCTAGCATCTAAGAGTTTGTATATATATATATATATATATATATATATATATAAATATATATATATATATGTATATATATATATATATATATATATATATGTATATATATATATATATATATATAAGTATATATATACATTGCGTAATTGACTTCATAGTACGTCCATGGGTTAAATAATAAACTTCTCAAAAACTCTTGCATCGAACTTTTTGTATTAAACTTTTGTAACTTTTTCAGAAAACTAGCGCAACGACCGCACATAATCTTGACAGTAGTTGCTTCAGAAGCTATTGATTATTTTTATTAATATTATGTTGTGGTGTAAAGTTGATAATGATATCCATATGAACGTAGTTATCTTAGTTATTTTTTATTCAATTTTATTTTCTCTTTTTTGAACACCGCTTTAAAAACAGAAAAACAATTTTTACATAAAAATTTAAAAATCGGCTAATATAAAATAGGTGCATATAAACGGTTTGCAACTAAATAAAAAATTACCTTCGCATCTTATAATATGTAATAATTGATATTGTTCATTGTTTATAAATCATTTCAGTGTCATTTAGTTTATAAAATCCATGATATTTCCATAATTTTTTTTTCAATTCAAATAAAATAATTAAATGCAATATACAATTTTATATCCTTCTAGTACCATAATATTTGAGAAAAAAAATTCTATACCCTAAACCCTCTGTAGGCGCCATATCCTCAATTCAATTATTTTGCACATGAGACATTTTTCAAGCAACGATATGTCTCTCACATTTCTTTCCCTGAAAAATTGAAAAAACATTTAAACATTACTCTTAGCGGTCAAGATTCTTGATCAAAACTAAACATTACCCGGAAACCATTATCGGTATTACAAATTCTAAGTAACAAAGTACTTAAGTGTATTAAAACTTGAACTGAGACTGAAACTTTAACTTGATTACCCATAAACTATTAAGTACTGTTAATTGAGTTAAAATTGGCCTTTACAAGTACAGTGGGAAGTGCAACGAAGTCGTAAACTGTTGATAGTTAGAGGCAACCATTCATTTACCCATATGACCTTATAAAACTAGATGTCGCCATGCAAGCAGCTTGTGAGGTCAAAGTAAATAGTCCATTCAATGTTGTTTACGCGCGTTTTGTATATGTCAATAAAATCCCTCGTCGTAGGTCTAAAAGAAATAGACGAACGACTAAATTCATAACTTCTTTTAATACTCTATGCTGTCTTAACTGGGTACTTTAATCAATTTTTTGTCTCTAAGTTATGGTCAAGGTTTTGCTGGTGCATAAACTATTACATTGTAATGACTTTCATGGAACATTTAATTGCTTTTTAGCGTCCACTTTCTGTGGCGGCTGACACACATATCTAGAAAAAAGCCAATTCTTTAACATTTCTTAAATTATTTTAGTTTAAACAAGTTACTGTATTATAATATTAAGTCTTAGTAACTATGAAGTATATATACGTATATTCATTTTTGTGTCAAAACATTCCATACTGTCAAACAAATGTATCAACTTTACCGGAATATGTTTCATATTATGACAAGAATCCGAATGAAAATAGGCAGGACAGATTAATGTTAGATTGTTATTAATGCAGGAATGATAGATTGATTGAATGACAAATAGATCGATAGAATAACTGAATGATGGAATGATATATTAATTACTATGTCAATATTATCATTTGAATATTATGTTAAGGTTAAATTCAATAAAATAATTTGCTCTATCTTGTATATATTCTTAGGAGCTTTTTCAGGAAAGCTTCGTGATATCTATTCAGTTAAGTTTCGCGCAAGCAGTTTTTTTATGTTATGCGATATATTATATAATTATCAAATTAATCTATCAACTTCAAAGCTAAAAAGAAAAAAATTAAGACATTCACTTATTTCCATCTTCGAATATAATATATGATAATAATTAGCTGAATAATAAACAATATATTGATCTAATTGGTCTGGTTTTAAACAAGGTTTTATAAATAAAATCTAAACATATAATAAAACTGTAAACTTTGTGCTTAGTACATTGAAAACAAAAAAATATTATTGGAGGATTAATATTATTAAGATAATTTTTGGAACTTCCCACAAATATTGTCGAAATTGAGGTAGCCCGAGGTAGTGTGTAGTGGTATGGGAGGAATAGATGTTTGAATAAGCAAACCGAATATGGGCATGGTTGTCTATCGCGTATAATTTTTTTTGATATTATATTTATTAAATTATAATACACAATTAACTGAAATTACGTAATGTTATATTATTTCTACATTCTTTAAATTATTACAATAATTGTTTCAAATTTGAAGCCGTTATCAGTATTCATTAATTTAATTAATTTATGTGAACATAACAAAAGAAACAGAATAAACAATAATACTTTTGGAATATTTATATATTTATCTGTAAGCTTGTTGATTTGTTTTCGCATCACACATATATATCAAAAGTGATTTCGGAGAAATTTTCAATGTCTGTTGGGCTTGGAGTAACATATAGGTTACATTTCATCGCAATAGACTAACTAAAGATGTGGAACTTTGATATTTCCATACAAAACGAGTTTAGACACTTTTAATTCTATAATTATCATAACAGATGGCGTTACGTGTATTAGCATTAAAATTAAAATAATAATATTTCTACGCCCACCTAGTTCGCGCACAGCTAGTGTTACATAAAAGTAATGATCAAATATTGTAGAATTTTATAAAAAGAAGTGTTTTTGTTTGTTTTTAGGGTGTGACATAAAAATGGCTTATTGAGTTGACTAGAAGTTTTCGCCATCGTATAGTTTATCCTATCCACATAAGGTTATTTTACGATGTTTGGTAGCAACTACGAACCGGATGTATTTCTGGCTCTTTTAGATCATTAGATAGATATACTTATATTATGTACAAAGATATGTACTTTGGTAAACATAACTAATTATGATATATTATTTGTTATAACTCGTTTCTTGTTGAAAGATCGGACCATATAAATATTTTTGCGTTAAATAAACTAAACCATTACAGCTATATCAAAATATTGTTAAAAAGAATTGTACACAAAATAAAATGTAGAGGAACGTTCCAGTATGTACGTAGCTAAATATTATAGATTATTATAAGAATAAAAGTGGCCGCAGGCTGACCAACGGTTTATAGCATATTTTCTATATGCCCTTCAATTATGCCTGCACATGTGATATACATGTCTGCAGTTACACGTTTGCGCACCAATTGTGGGTCGTTTTACACCGTTTGTGTACGTATATTCGCAATCAGCACAATGTTCGTACGAGTTGTTTTGCAATTGACGCACAAAGTTATTACGATGCAAAATTAGACATTTAATTTAACAACATGCAACTAAACGAGAACAATTTTTCGGTAAAAAAACAATTTGTATATATGCATGTTTATATATATATATATATATATATATATATATATATATATATATATATATGTGTGTGTGTGTGTGGGTGTGTGTGTGTGTGTGTGTACGTATATATGTACATATACATTTTCGGGCAAACCATTTTCTTCATTTCTAATATGCATGATCAGAGTATCAACCATTAATAAATAAATCGTTAACATTTATTTTTTGAAAAAGAAATTGACGGATAAAGTATACACAAGCATATAGTGCTTTATATTTACGTTATAAAATACAAACAATCCAATGTACGTGATCATTCGATAAACAAATGCCGTAACAAAAGATGTGAAAATCAAAATAAAACATTTGCCATCAGTGTTTCTAATTTACAAAACACTACAGTAACCCTTAATTACATCGTAAATATGGACCTTCAATAAAATGAAAGTTCGTATTCGTGATTCATATCTTTGCCTCGTCAAATCGAATCCATGCTTTATATCATTAGTGAAAAAGAAATGAATACAATCCTTGAGTTTCACCCACTTTGGTTGCTTCCTACTTCGCTTATGTTCTATATTTGTCGGTTTATCTCGCTCAGTTCAAACTTTTTTAATATGAATAATATATAAACTTTGAATGTGACGAAAATCAGTTTCTACGTTTGAAACGTATATATACATATTAGTATTAAAGAGTAATGAATAGTTTTAGTATTCTGGATGCTCATGTATGACCTTAATAAATTTACGCTAATTTACCAGAAACGCAGTATTACTAGCCCATTTATGAAAACGAGTTTGATATTTTTATATTTTAAAAACTTTATTTTAAAAAAATTAACTTTCCGTTTTGATATTAATTCAAACATATCAAGAAGTGAAGTAGTTTCTAGATCTTCAATTTATGCAATGTATCATAGTTTTTGGGTAATTTCGTGTTAAGTATAGAACGGTAAAATATATTACATCTTCCCAGTTCAACACTCACATGTCAAAAGATTCCCTTTGAATAACTTATATTAAGTTTACGTATAAATTTACGTTGGTACTGAATAATGAACTATTTCAAACTATTAAAATCGTATTCAGTTTTTTAAAATGATAATGATTGGGTGGGAATAATTTGATAAAAATTAAGAATGAAAGAAAAGGAAAGAGAATGAAAAAGAAAGCTAGTGGCGGATTGACCTGCGTAAGGCTAGTTGCAGTCAACGGCAATACTCACTGTAAGAAGTCATTATAGGAAAAATTAAACAAAATCATATAGAAATCAATGTTCCATTTCATCAAAAATAAAATTAACAGTTTACATTATCTAAACGTATTTAACACTAATTTGTCGAAGGTTCCGCTCGCTTAGAAGTCGTGATGTTGAATTTTAATCTGTCTCTAACATGGTTTTCAGTCTCTTACATTATTCCATAACCTGAGTAATTACGCTAATTAAAAACCTTCCTGAATAAACATCCTATGAGGACAAATAAGAGGTAATGCACACATTGTAGAGCGCGAACCAAATAAAAATAAGGTAAAAATAGGTTTCACAGAACCTCTCCAGTTACTCGTAAGGTGTGCGGAGTAGCGTTATCATATTGCAACATTATTGGCACCAGACTGCACCTAACACGACAAACTCGATGTCGGAGGTATTTTAGAGTCTGTATATACCGAGAAGAATTTACCGTTGCTGCTTGTTCTATAACATCGGTCACATAAACTCGGTGAGGAACCCAAAACGCCGTCTAAATAAGTTTTTTTTGCGGATGGTTATGTTTTGAACTTTTTCGTCTGAGGAAAAAGCGAATGTCGATATTCAGCACTTTAACTTTTCTCTTCCGGGTCTTAATAACGGACTCATGAAAGTCGTCTCCTTCGTCATGGTAACACTGTAAAAGTTGCTCGCAGCATTCCAAGCAACGCTATCTATTCTGGTTTGTGAGACGGCGTGGCACCCATCGTGTACAGTTTTTTCGGTACCCCAATTGTTCACTAATGAAACCGTCACGTTCTTTGGATATACATTGGTATATCCAAGGAACGTGATGGAACTGTTGAATGTTTTGCGATACGCTTTTGAGCCAATTGCAGCTCATTTTGAATCAAATCGACGGCAAGTTTGCGATTATTATAATCCGTGGTAGTAATCGGAGGTCCGCTGACTGTTTCATCAACAATTATTCCTTTTCCAGGCTCGCCACCACGAAATTTTATTACCCATCGAATTTCAGCCTTTAAACGACAATTAATCTCAATAGGATCCACTATCGCATTTAAAAATTCGATAACAGCACGCTGTTTAACTCGCGTTGACATAGCACTAGAACACGTTTCCATACTTCTGCTTCTCAAAATACACTGGATGAACGCAATGACCTCAAACCAGCGCATGCGTATCGAGGGTGAATGTTACTTCCACATGTTACCTGGCGTACTTCTGAAGGTTTTTTGTTGGCACTCTACGAGCATGCGTGCATCAATTTTCAGCCTGCCATAGTACATTGACGTTAAAATATCATCAAAATCTGAAGAATAGAAATTCAAAAGCCAAGATAAAAAACTTGGTTTTATTTTGTCTATTTCAACATTGCTTTATACATACACGTTTTGGATAAAGATGTAATTATCATATGATCTTATACTTTTAATTTCTGAGTTAAAACTTCCAAAAATTCAACAACAGACATCGCTTTTTTGTAATATTTACGTTAACATAACGACACGTAATTTTTATCATAAAGCTTTTAATAATTTCTATTATTTAAATAACAGATTCTGCCATTAACCATAATCAATTGGTGATCAGGAATCAACTTATCTTCCCATTCACTTTCCCAGCACCGCAGCATGAATGTCTTAACCAGCTTCCTAAAATTGAATAATGATGAATAAAAAAAGAGGGACGCACAATTTTTATTTTACTTTAAAATCTCGCAATATACATAACAATATTATAAAATCTACACTCTACAGTCTACGACGCCCTCATACACCGCCCATCCCAAATAGACAATATAAATGATGTTTTTTCTTATCTCGGACTTTTATATTCTAAACTGAAGGACCGCCCTGCGAAGATAGGGAGTGAAAATAAATAATAACGTCCGAAGCAGGGAGATTGAAAGGCCGATAACGGTCCAATTGTGTAATTTATATGCAAATTTGTGAAATCAACGTCGGCCGTCCTCCAGGGACATCTCTTATACAAATTAGGAGCCGTAAAGAACTGATGCTGAACAATAATTGACTGTGATCCCTGTTTTTTGTTGACTTAGAGAGAGAATGAAGAGAGAAACTTGAACGATCCCAGTTTTGAGCTTTTACACCTGATGTCAGAATCATAGGATGAACGATGGTGTTTATGGGCTTGTAATTGATAATTTTTTTTATTTTTATGAAAGTTTCTTCGAATAATCCCCATGAAAATTCATAATTTTTGTTTCTTTCTCACTTACATAACTGTATGTAGACATAATAGTACAAATTACTGAAAGTTATATACAGAAAGGTGTATCTTAAAATGTTGAATATATTCCATTGATGAATGTTGTAAGATAAAAGTCAGGATTCCCACAAACAGAATCAGTTTAACATTTTTGTTGTTCTTAGAAATAATATGTAAATAACTGCCATGATTTACTAGACTTCATTGTGAAGTATTTAACTTCTGTTAATTAGTTATTTTATGTTCACTGTTAATTTACCGAGATATTTATATGTACGTATGAATAATTCACTTATATATGAATATACATTTAACTTTCTCATGTCTTTCACCTCTTTGAGCTCTTTAAGCCTTACATTTTATGCTCTTTGAACTCGTCATTTATCCACCGTAGATATAACTGCCCCCTTATTTAATGATTACCTTATATTTACCTTGTATTACTATATATTTACCTTATATTATCTAATACTACCTAATACCTAATATCACTGCCATTTTAATTTACTCCCAAAATGGAAAAAATGATAATTAAAAAAATCAAGAATGCTTGAGCTTGAACAGTTAAAATGACCAAATTATTGTAGGTTTCATAGGAAAATTGGTAAAACGTAAATATTTCTTTATATTTTTAAAAAAATAGAGAGATTCAATACTTTTTTGGAATTTGACTTCGAAATGTAATAAAAAAAAGTTTGTATTTATGGTATTCGATATCTAACAAGAAAGTCTTTTCATGCGTCATGATCGTGCGTGTCTTTCGTGTTTAATAACAAAGTGATTGCCATTACTGAGAAGACGCATGGAATTACCACTAATGAATGTGTTTGCAAAGATGACTCGTGTCAATTTATTTTGTTTGTGACATACATTACAAAAATTCAGTTTCTTAAAGAAATTAAACAATGTAACATTGCCAGGTGACGCTACGTTCATTCACGCATTCAAACACATATAGGCAGCGATGTGCAAACTAAAGAACACCCTTATGGAACCAGATATAAGTAATATACCACAGAATTCCTTACTACATACTTTCCGAGGAGTAATTCCGTCCATTATTTTGAATTATAAAAAGAAGAAAAAATTAAATGTTTTGGATGTACCTCTTTTAAACGGGTTATTATCACTTTTTTATTTTTTTCTGTTAAGAATAATGCGAAGGATCATATCTCTAATTAAATTATGCAAAAAAGCGGCACGACAACACTTTTTCGATCTTCAGCTGATCTTCTTAACGATATCTAATTTAAAAAATGGTTTTCTGAGCGTCTTCAAATTTGCTTTCTCTGCGAGGCAATGGATGTAAAAAATATATTGAATTAATTTTATAGTAAAAATGAATTTATTTTAATTTACATATTTTCAGGCGAATCTCATGAAAACAAATTGTTTTCACACAGTTTAAGTTGCATTCAGAATGATGAGAGGAACCAGCACTGTAAAAATATATTGTAAGAAAAAATCCATGGGAAAGATACCCTTGTACACGCTGACATAACATATATAATAATTTATGAAACAACATTAATATAACTATCTTGTTAAAATAAGAGAAGAATAAAACCGTTCAGATTAAAGGAAAAATATTTAAAAAGTAGTCCTTTCTAATAGTTTAAGCCCTTCTAAGTCTTCGAAATTCTATGAAGAAAATAATTTTTATGTTTCTGATTTGTTTTGATATTACTTTTTATTTTAGTAAGTTATTCAAAAATTGGTATTAGTATCGACATGTCACTTATACTGTATACTTTTTTAGTCAACGGTATTTAATCCTGCCGACATGTAAACGTGATTAATTTGAAACTCAACAAAAGAAAGTAAATTTTATTTAACAAATATCTTAAGATAAAGCTGCTAAAAACTCTATAACTAAAATTACATACGAGTCCCTTATTATATTTTTTCAATATCTTGTATACTAAAAGAATAACATTCGAATTTATAAACAAATTCTCTGGCGTAAAACATTTTCTCAAGCTACTCCTTAATGTAGATATCCTTTAACAGCTATGATTTACGATAATGATGATTGAGGCGAGCGACAGCTAAAGTACATAGGCGATTGCAATCATATTACAGTTATATAAACTCAACAAAAGAAAGTAAACTTTATTTAACAAAATATCCTAACATAAAGCTGCTAAAAACTCTATAATTAAAATTACATACGAGTCCCTTATTATATTTTTTCAATATCTTGTATACTAAAAGAATAACATTCGAATTTATAAACAAATTCTCTGGCGTAAAACATTTTCTCAAGCTACTCCTTAATGTAGATATCCTTTAACAGCTATGATTTACGATAATGATGATTGAGGCGAGCGACAGTTAAAGTACATAGGCGATTGCAATCATATTACAGTTATATAAACTCAACAAAAGAAAGTAAACTTTATTTAACAAAATATCCTAACATAAAGCTGCTAAAAACTCTATTACTAAAATTACATACGAGTCCCTTATTATATTTTTTCAATATCTGGTATACTAAAAGAATAACATTCGAATTTATAAACAAATTCTCTGGCGTAAAACATTTTCTCAAGCTACTCCTTAATGTAGATATCCTTTTACAGCTATGATTTACGATAATGATGATTGAGGCGAGCGACAGCTAAAGTACATAGGCGATTGCAATCACATCACAGTTATATAATAGTCTAAGCTTAAACCATTTTTCCAGACGCGTTAACTTTGACATTAAGCGAAGTTTGGTTAGGCTTCGTGACGCACGTTGTTATGGTTAATTGTATTGTATAGAAGTGGCTCCGACTGTTATATGATTGTAAGCAATAATATGTTACATTGACACATTAGTTCCAAATGACCCGGCCTCCCTTTATGGGGTTAAATTTAAAATGGCGGCATAATATCTATCGACCTTTTGTGTTCACCGAAACGCCGTTGCGACGTTAATAATTTATGATTATAACATTACGTATAATATTCTTTTATACGGCGCCTTAGACCCAGTTCTCACGGCCATTGTAGCGAGCTTAATAGACACTCGAGGTAATTCTGGCCATGACATCATATATTGGATTCAGAATTTGTAAAGCCTTTAATGTCATATTATCTACTGTCTGGTAATACAAGTATATCGATAATGAGTTTCTGAATATACGTATTATAATTTTAATAAAATAATCTATGCATGATATATAAAGATAGAGCAGTGCATTTTTAGTTATTTTCAGAGCTACCCGTTTTTTTAGGTTAAAATAATATTAATACACTTCACTTTACTGGGTCGAAGATGTGGTATATAAATATAAAACAGTGCATTTTTTATTCAGCTAGTTTTACCACTAGCCGTTTGATGTCATTTAAAATAATACTGATATACTAAACCCTTAGTTGATCATCATCATGATGCTGTATACAAGCTTCCTAATAAGGTCATTTGAAAAAACAACAAAGGTCTTAGATGAAACGTTTCCCATTCAATTGTTACATAGATATTTAACGCGTCATCAATCTTCGACCGTGACATTAAGTTACAAAAAAATTTAAAGACATGTAAGAAAAAATAAACTAATAATAAGTTAAATAACGTTTCCTACTTCAGTTATTACATAGATATTTAATGCGTCATCAATCTTCGATCGAGACATTAATTTAAGAAAAAAGTTACAAAAAAATTTAAAGGCATGTAAGAAAAAATAAACTAATAATACGTTAAATAACATTTCCCACTTCAGTTATTACGTAGATATTTAATGCGTCATTAATCTTCGATCGAGACATTAATTTAAGAAAAAAAGTTACAAACAAATTTAAAGGCATGTAAGAAAAAATAAACTAATAATACGTTAAATAACGTTTCCCACTTCAGTTATTACATAGATATTTAATGCGTCATCAATCTTCGATCGAGACATTAATTTAAGAAACAAAGTTACAAAAAAATTTAAAGGCATGTAATAAAAAATAAACTAAAAATAATACATTATAATCTTCAGTATCTCTTGGTGGAAGGGTATGAATAATATTAACGAAACAATTCTATTGTGAACGACCATTAAAGATGTTAGATGAAACCTTTCATGCTTCAGTTATTACAAAGATATTTAATGCATCATCAATCTTAGACCGAAACATTAATGTAAGAAAAAATTTAAAGGCATGTAAGAAAAAATAAACTATAATTTACAGCATATATGGGTTTGAGGTTGTGAATAATGCACTATAATCTTCAGGATCTCTTGGCGGGAGGTTATGAATAATATTAATGAAACCATTCTATTATGAAAAATATTCAGGATATCTTCATTATAACCGATTAGTAATAAGTACTTAGTAACGTAAACTAAGTACTTATTACACGCTCACTTGTATTTAACAAGTGAGCGTGTAAAAAAACGGAGGACGTTTTCTATTCAACTCGTATATATGAGTCGAATAGAAAACGTCCTTATTATTAACTAAACGTCTATATATATATATATATATATATATATATATATATATATATATATATATATATATATATATATATATATATATATATATATTTATATATATATATATATTTTTTTTTTTATATATGTTCACTTATTAGTCTTTATTGAGTAGACCGATTTTTATTTTTTTAAAAGATCGACCTTACTTCCCAAATGGTTCCATTTAAAAATAATTAGGGACTGGTGGTGAACTCCGATGATATTTGGATGGAATTCCACAATTTGGGGGAACACGGCCGCTTTGGATAATTTGAGACCTTGTTTGAACCCACTTATCGTGTATTTATAAGTATACAGGGTTTAATTGTGGTATCAGAAAGGTCGAAAGCATTCCTCAATCACGAGGAGCAGATCATTCAATTTTGAGCACGTTACATTTGTCTTGAAGGGCCCTCTAGTTACAAATGAAGGTCAGAGGCTGATGATGGAGGCAGAAGGTGGTGACAGGAACTCCTCAATGGTTAAGTGTAACTCCTCAATGGTAATTAGTTAAAACCCATCGTATTTGAACTTGCTCGACTTGTCATGACATAAGACTTCTCTTGAATAAAATCATTCCCTTGATATGAAGTTACAGAAGTTAAATATGCACAGGTACATACAAAGGCATAAAGTATCGATCACCATGAAGCCAAAAGAGGGCAATGTTATTCCTGTGTTCATATGTATGTACGTGTTTAAGTACATACATATGAACACAGGAATAACAATGTTATTCCTGTGTTCACATGTATGTACGTGTAAGTAAATATGAAAGTATTCCTATTCAATTACCACAGTAAATGCTTATTTCAATTTCAAATAATGAGGCATTATTGAATTCTTCATGATTTCATAATATTTTCGGTAACATTCGGTATCGTAATCCCTGAAGGAGAAATAAAAACAATAAATAATTGAATTGACTGAAAATAGCCATACTTTTTAAAAAACAATTGAATTGATTTAAAATAGCCACTAAATAATAAACGCACTGAAAAGCGTAAAATAAAATAACTGTTTAATAAAGAAACGACTTCAAAAAACAAAAGAAAGATAATGCCTTTTTTATTGAAAACACCTACTTGGATTGATAGATTAAAAGTAGGTGCAAATAAGTTAGTGTTTATTTATTTATCTACAAACTTTTAACATAATATTCGTTTTGAAGTCGATGCTAAAAAAAATTATAGGAAAATACAAGTAAAAGAAAATTTTAAATAAATACAGTAATTGAGTTTGAGTGCATTTGACTTATGTTGAAGCGTCTCTATTTGCACCTACTTTAAATCTGTCAATCAGAACAGTTGTTTTCAATAAAAAGAATCTTGTATTTTTTCCACGTTTTTGAACTTGTTTTTTTCATTAAAACATAATTTTTAATATTATCTTCTACACAAACACATAGTTGGTACTTTAAGGTCTTGAATTAAATATTAACCTGTTAGATTAATATAGTTTGATTAAATGGATACTACTTTATTTCGGCTTGGAATGAAATCTCGTAATTAGTAATTAGTATTACTAGTTATTAAATTATGGAAACCATTTACAACCGCCCTTCGCTAATAGTATCTAGTGATAAGTATATATTGATAAAGAAAAATATATCTCGCCTGAGAAAAAGATTATATCTATAGGTCGGTTTGCAATAGAATATAGTTTAGATTTTAATTACAAAATCGTGAATCTAAGTACGGTTATAATCTTTATTTATACAAACGAAAAATAATTATAAACTAAATTTATTAACAAGAATACGTTAAATTGTAAGCTTGAACATATGTCTTATTTGAAATGCATGCATATAAAATTTATTTTCTAAAGATTACTTTGAGTGCAGCTTAATTTTAAGGAAAATTGTTTTTTAATATTCATTATAGAAATGAACAGCACTCTGAAATTTTCCCTAATATTAAATTCGATTAATTTTTATTTATTTTATATTCGGGCGTTCTCTGTTAATTTTTTATTTATTTAATATTGTTCTTTATTTAGCTTATTTATTGTGTTGCCTCACTGTTTTTACAAGTAATGCTCTTCAGCAACATTTCATTCCATATTGTAAATTAGGCGAGAAATTTTTAATTTAAATAAATAACTAAAGCACGCCACTGTTATTTTTTTAAACGAAACTGACGTAAAATCTTACCTTGAAAAACAATCAGCAAGTATGAAGCTAAGCACAGCAACCGATGTAGGGCCTCCATTTTCCTCGAGGCGAAATTTCCAAGTTTTATTTTCACTGTTAACTTAAACAAAGTCTCCTCTGATCCTTTGAAATATGAAACGGGAACTTTATTGTGCAGGTGTCCGTTTAATTCTGAAAAAAAACGAAGAATTTCTTTAATACAACCTACTTTCATTTGCGAAAGGATATGAATCAAATTCGTCTCAACTTTCGCTCGCCGAAGGTCTTGTTTAATTAAATTAAACAAACTTTTAAGTAGAATAGTTAGCGAGAAAATACTTCTAGTTATTTTAATTAGTTATTGGTAAATCGTTGAAATAGGATGAAAAGGGTAAAGATATCTTTAATTTTTTTTAATTTCTTACTATGCTAACCTACTTTTCTAGAGTTTTAATGTAATTTCCAGTTCAATATTATTACATATTCTACTGTAATTTTTGACAAAGAATAAGAGTTTCTTTTAAGGGACTAAAATTTTTCAAAACATTGGAAAATACTACGAAACCGCTCAAAAATAAAAATGTTTATTTAGCTGAGTAATACTTAAAGCCTACGGTATAGTATTGGGAAAATATATTGATTAAATATATTGTAGATACGAATATGCAAAAAATAAATATTTTTACAATTTCAAAGTTCGTCTTTTTTTTCTATAAACGGAAATAATATCTTCGAATTTAGGAATCAAATTTTAAAATTAAAATCAAATTATATAGAATTTACATAAGAATTTGAAAAGAAACGTTATTAGGAATTTAGGTGCTACTTTACTCCAAACCTTGACCGATAGAATATAAAATGGAGATCTATTAAGTTAAAGCCAGAAAGTTTTTCAAAAAATTTTATTTATTTTTTTTATAATTATCAATCATCATATATATTAATACGCTAAGGTTTTAAGATGTTACACTCCCTTTTTAGAAAAAACCTCACAACTAATCCACATAAATTATATATCATTTTATAGATAATTGCTTGCTCTACCGGCATCCACAACTAAAAAATTTATTATTGCTATTGTTTTTGCAAATTAATTAATTATTAAAATTATATACACAAAACAGCAATGCTGCCATCTGTCAACGTCAATATGATTGACGGTCGGTAAAATTTTTGTTTAGTTTCAAATCCACTCACGTATAAATAAAGTGGCGCTTTAGCTCAATGCTTTTGATACTTGCGCCTCTATATGTCAATTTTAGTAAAATATTTGTTTGATCTGTCATCTGAGCTTCATAATGGAATAAATAATAATGCGAAGACTTCGCACGAGTCACGCTAGTATTTAAATAATCCCGATAAAAATACAAAAAAATATTAATTCACATTCATATTAAGACCCATGATAACAGGAAGCTTTAGTAATTTTCATCAATACACGTCTACTGTAAACTTTCTAATCGACTTTTACGCATATTTTTAACTTCTATCCTTATTTTCGTATACATTTATGCAAAAAATCTTTAGGATATTTTTATTGAGCTGAGTAATATTTAATGTTTACAACGAAGTTTTGAAAAAAATATCCTAGTTAATATTTTGCTACGAAAATGCAATTAACCAATATTTTTATAATTTAAAAATTTGTGTTTTTTTGATAAACCATAAAAATATCTTCGAATGATGAAATCAAACTTTAAAATAAAAGACTAATCAAATATAATTTACATTAGAATTTAAAAGGAAACGTTAGTTAGAAGTTCGATGCTACCTTACTCAAAACTTGGCCAAAAGAATATAAAACGGAGATCGATTAAATTGAAGCCAGAAAGTGTTTCAAAAAACTTAATTGATTTTCTTTTTTTAATGATCGATATTTAAATAATCCCGATTCGCATCGAATCTATAATAAAACGGAGCTTTAGTAATTTTCCAAAAAAAATTTTAAATAATTGAACATTCCAAACCCATCGAACCATTAGTCCAACAATTCTTCGATGGGAATGTTATTACCGATCGTTTTAACTCTATTGCAATATTATAATTGTTCAAAACATTTCTGACAATATAAACTTGCGATCCAAGTATTTCATGGCAAACTATAACAGGATAGGCCAAAAGTTTTGAAAAAAAGGTGCAGGTTTACATACTGTGCTCCCACGAATATATAAACAAGTATTTGAGGACAATCCTCGACGATGTGCAGAAAATCTACAAACGGGTGAAGCTGCGAATGAAATCCACAGCACAAATACAGCCTAATACAAACCTGGGCGATTCCTCACTGAACTGAGTATTAGGACAGTTCCCTTCATTCGCTTGCCCGTTTTATTATACGTCATAACTTTCATATGTCGCATTGTGAGAGCTCATGCTTTGCGCCAAATGGCAACGTTGTGGTCCAAATATAAATATTTCCAAGCTTTTCCGCGCGAGTCGCTATTTCCATTTTTCAAATCCGCTCGAGTTTCCCGCGGCGTCTAACGCACGACGGTTCCCTGCACCGGAGAAGTTATAAAGAGAGGGGAGAGCCGCCGCATTGACACACGGCGCATTCGGAATCAGCTATGAGGGAACTGCGGGGAAATGAGGCGTATAAGTGGGAGTAAAATGTTAATATCTGAGACTTTTTATTGAACGAGGCAAATGGTCAAGTTTTCATCTCATTTACATTCAACTGTACAGTGATGAAGAATAAATATGATAATGTTACATTATAAAGTACACCTAAATACTTCTTAATGGGAATTTCAAAATATAAGAAAATGGCAAGTAAAATACCTATGTAGTGAGTAGAAACAGTATACACAGAGAGAAAGTGAATAGAGACAGGAAGGGAAACATAATAAAATAACACCCTCTTTCCAATATATATATATATATATATATATATATATATATATATATATATATATATATATATATATATATATATATCGCTGCTGATTATGCTACAACACTGTGTCATAAATTGAAAAGATCAAACAATTATATTTCATCAGGGAAAAGAAAAATTCACAATGAATTCGGGTAGCTTTAATTTTCTTTATTTCTCTTATTTCATTTTCCACGAATAACACTTTTATAACTTACTATACTTTTATAATAAAATAATATAATATACTTTTATAATAAAATAACTATACTTTTATAATAAAATAAATTAGAATAATTAAAAAGAAAAATATTTTCATTGTCAGAGACAATAATATGAAATCTGGATACGGAGTGGGATTGGATATCCATTTGTGTTATGGTTTACGCTGACTGCAAAAAAGTGGTTCTCCGTCATTTTGCACTAAAGCAGTAATCAAGTGAAATGGGAAGTGCTGGGTAAATTTTGAGTAAACCTGAATAGAATGTGTTAGAGTCGACCTGAATAGTAATCGCTCACACTTATCTTTTACATTGATGTGAGCGAGTTTCCTGAGTAAAGTTTGTGTGAAACAAAATTTAATTATGTTTGCGTGAATATATACTCTTAACATCATTAATAGAAATTAATCAAATATTTTAATAGAAATTAATCAAATATTTTAATAGAAATTAATCAAATATTTTAATCTTTAGCACTAATAATGAGAGGGATGAATTCTGGAACGAATTAAAATCCATTAGTTGAATGTGAACACGGTCAAAATTTTTAGTATCGTAAATAGACACATACGTACGTATCCAGCAGCCGATTTAAGGTAAACATTTTTGAACGGTTATCCAGGATTTTGTTATACAGGCAAACAGCTAATAAATAAGTTCCTCAACCTAGATTGAGTACCAAAATATAAATTTAGGAATAAAGATAATTCTCAGAAAAACGCAAGACTGTCCAGAATATTGTGAAAGCATATACGAAAAAACATGTAGCTTAGCTAGTAAAACAGAAATACGAAGAGATGCGTGTGGAAAAGTTGGCTTATGCGTTTAAAATTATGAAAATAGCTAATTTTAAAATCTTTATTCATGGATAAATAAAATTGAAATATTAGTCGATTATTTTCGAATTTTCTGCTTTAAATATTTTTTCGTTTGCATATTCGATTACTAAGATGAATCTAGTGTTTAAAGATAAATTCTGTTTGTCAGTCTGTATGAACGCATTTAATTTGAAAACTACTAAACTTACTGACATAAATTGCATGAATGCTCTGGGTATTTAATTTGAAAACTACTAAAGCTATTGACATAAACAGCATGAATGCTCTGGGAGCCACCTAATGGTTTCTTCGTGATGTCGCAAACGTTTTCGAAGTTAATATGATATCGGTATAAGATATTGTGTAGCATGTCTACACACTTTGATTATTTGAGGTTTTGGCACTTATACACATTTTCTAGTGCATAAAGTTTGCACGCCCAAATACGTATTCCACTACGGTGGAATCTAAAAATTATTCCACATGGGATCATATAATTGTGGTAGTATTTAATCCCAACCTAATATATTTACATTTATATATAGACATTTTTATTACATTTCATAGTGCGCCATCTAGGATGTAGTAGCTGAAACCTTAATTACCAAAAGCTTTTTGGATAAAATTTCACGGTCGCAATCCATGTGGCAATATCAAAATCCTTGCATATATATTTATACTTTATTTCGTTTTATTTTTTGAGCAAATGTGCAAACAAATTTAAAAGTCCACGTGAAGGAAGTTGCGGGTACAGTTAATTATGTATACTTAAAACGTGTGGTATTACGAATTTCCCAAATGTGTTACGAATTAATTTATCGTATTAATACTGACAGGCTTAAAGCGCTAATAGTTTAAATTTTAAACCTTATGAATTAATTAAATAAAGATAGACGTAAGTAAAGATTATAACGTAGTTATTGAGCAAGTAGATAATATTTTCTTGATAGAAAGTGTGTGAGAAACTGAAAGATAAAAGATTATGTATAATAGTCAATGTACAAAACTTACAGAATAAATGGAACTTGCAAAAATATAAGTACAGGAATTAAATAAAAAACGAAAGTATAACGTACATAATCATATATTAATGCCAACAACAATTATGAACGGAAGTTTTATTATCTAATATAAAATGAAGGTGAAAATAAATTGAGCATGATAAATATGTATTGAAAGTATTACGCGAAAGAATTAGAAAGACATATATTTAATGAGAATAGATATGGAAGATTAAATTGTTATTCCAGTTAAATAGCATGGAGATAAGAATAGGCAAAAATATGCTCAAAAAGAGGTAAAGCAGGAGAAACTAAAATATTAGAATTTTCAAAACATAGTAAGTAGCAATGAAAATAAAAAAAACGAAAGAAATAGGCAGAAAAAGAAAAAAGTTCTTTAATTAATAATCAAATTTTATTGTTAACTAACTGTGCTTTTGATTTTTTTCGCGTTAAATTCGAAATAAGAAAACTTGTTAGAATTTTTTATCCCTCACATGTTGCTCTTGGGTATGAAATATTATCATCCAAATTTCGTCAGAATTCGTCCAGTAGATTTCGCGTGATTGACGAACAAATTAATATACACACAGATAGACAGACAAAAATTCTAAACACAGGTTCTCTGGCTTTTATTATGTTTCTTTACTTTAAACAAATCACTTTATGAAACATTTTCCATGCACGGAATTTATTCAGTTACAATTTTATTATATGCATATATAATACATTAAAATTTTATCAAAGAACGCAAGAAATTGTTTATTTCATTAAAATATGGTATGATAATAGAAGCAAAGTGCTCCAAAATTTAAGATATCTTGATACCTACTATCTAAATTGCATCTTAATATCATAGCATCCAGTGTTCTACAACCATTTCAATCAAGTGATCAATATCATTCTCTAAATCTATATTACTCGAACTGTGCAACATGTCAACCAGCTAACTCTTGAGATCTTCTCCTATAATCACAAGATTTTTTCCTGTATTAAAAGCACACTGTCTTCCATACGACATGAAACTAGCGACGCTATCCACGCTAAATATCCTAAGCGAAATGGTTGCACATAAACATATTATATAATAGCAGAAGAAAACGTATAATTGTATTGTGTATATATATATATATATATATATATATATATATATATATATATATATATATATTGCCGCCGGATATATTTGCCACCTCTTTGAAGGCATTTGTGCTGTTGACCAATCTTTAATTAATTTTTATAGAGAAATATTTACATTGGAAAAGGCGACACAAATACGGGCAGATATTTCTGCTCCGCTCACAGCTACGTGTAAAAGCGATTACACAAAACATGACCATTGATTTTCGCTCTAAAATGCAGAAATACGATTAATAAACTATAGACTGATTCCACTGCCGACCGACAATTTTCAAGCCATGTATTAACCATAGGCAAGGAGAGGGCTGATCGGTTCTCCAATTTGGGGACAGTGTTACTACAAACCATTGCAAAAACCTCTCTGGTAAAAATTACAAATAAAATAGACTTACTCTACGAAAGTGGAAAAAGCTGAGTATCGCTAAGCCACTGTAAGAAATAAATGAAATCAGCTCACCTCCAGGACTATTGAAACTGACCTGTCTCACTCTGTTTCAGTTGTTAATTTCATATTGCCACAACCGTTTATCAAAAGATTAAAGTACTCCCTTCTTCTTTCTCCATTTTGTTTGAATTCCCAACGATGGACGTTGCCTGCATTTTCAACTGTCCTGGGTTCTTTAACATCAAATTGTTTTGCTCTTTGGTAGGAAGAAAACTAACTAAGTGGTTAGTACGGTCCTTATGGATAGAAATGGTAAGGGTGGAAAAAAGGAAGGAAGTTTTCAAAAACAAAAAAATAACTGAATAAGTTGATTGGCTTCAGATTTTAAAACATCTGAAGCCCATTATAACATTTTATTTTAAGGAGCAAGATCAATACATAAGTGTAAATAATAAAATTAAAATATTGAGTAATATTCTAACTCAGTTTAGATTAAAATATTCTATGCTTTATAAGTCATCTTTCAGAATGATAAAGATGAATGAATATTTGAAGTAGTGGCATCCCGTCACGATATTTAGAATCGAAATTTAGTCATTCAAAATATAGCTGAAAAAGCGTATATAATCAATAGGATTTTTTTTGGAAAACTTATATTTTTGATCATGGGATGTTTAGAAACTGGCATACATTCTTACGAATAAGTTGTAGTCATTCAAGTTGTAAAATAAGAAAAAGTTGTAAATAAAAAAAAATTAATTGTAATGACCTAATATTGTATACATCCTATCTCACATTTTTTCTTATCTACGACTTGAAAGAGTATTAATCGTTAGTTTTAATAATATTTTCAGTTATTTAGCATATTTACATAAAAATTTTACATATTATCCCTCATCAGTTAATACTCGATTTTCGTAATTGTGGGATAACTTTCATAAAGCCATCTATAAAATTAGATTACCGCAAACCTGTATATTTCCCTCACGTAAAACGAGAATCCTTAACTAAACCAGAAGTAATATCCATACGAAAATCCATAGGACACAATATTGTTTCGGCCGTGGTCGGTACAGTAACAAGAACACGTCGAGCGACGTCAGCGCACGTACAGCCGGTGAGTACTCGCGGTGGGTCGCTGTACGCTCTAGATTCAAACCGAAAACGAGGAGATAACTTTTACTGGCCATTGGTAATAAAATACAATACCATTTCGCGGAAGTGAATCGATCGCGTAGTAAATAAAGTTCAGAATAAGTTGGGTTTATGGGAAAATGTAGATGGAATCGATTTGAAATGAAACGAGAGCTAAATTTAAAACAACGATTTTAACAGCTGTAAACATTTTATGTAGCGTCATCAATAGTTTCAGAATAATGTAGCTTAAAAAAGTTTAAATTATTATAATCAATACGACTTTTAAAGGGGTTTTAAATGAGCGACGGAATTGGAATAAAAATACTGAGGAAGTTTGCAGGCTATTACCCTTAAAATCCAAACGAATCTTTAAATATCTAATCAAAATGGTCTGAATTCGAATATTTTTCTCAGTGTAATCTTTATACAGATACACATCCACATATTTTAAGTTTGAAGGTATTAATATATATATATATATATATATATATATATATATATATATATATATATATATATATATATATATATATATATATATATATATATATATATATATATATATATATACATACTAAAAGCCGTTTAATTTATTTAAGCGATCTTTAGCGGAGATTTCATAATAGCATATTTATTTAAACTCAATTGAATGAAATATAAAAAGTGAGGAAAAATGGTCTTTACGATTGTAAGATGAATTTTGTTAATTATTAGCAATTACCTCAGGTAGTTATGGAATTCGATATTATGTTCCGATATCGATATATCTGAATAAACTGTTGACGTGAGATATTAATATAATTCCATTCATATAATACCATTCATACATACTAAAAGGCGTTTAATATATTTAGTCGATTTTCAGCGGATATATCATAACAGCATATTTATTTAAAGTCAATTGAATGAAATGTAAAAATTAAGGAAAAATGGCTTTTAAGATTGTAAGATGAATTTTGTTAATATTTACCAATTACGTATTTACCAATTACGTTATATTCCGATGTCGATATATCTGAATAAACTGTTGACGTGAGGCGTGCTATGTGTCATGGATGATAGCATATTTAATGGAATTATTACGTATAAGAATGTGGCACATCTCTTTTGTATTATGAAATTCGGTATATAAACATTGAAACTTCCTCGCAAACTATGATTCATTATGGACGCATCTATATACTATGACGTTATACGCATCTATAAACTATGACGTTATACCCATCTATAAACTATGACATTATACGCGTCTATAAACTATATCATTATACGCATCTATAAACGCTCAAATTTATTATACGCATCTGGAAATTGTAAGTCACATACGTGTATGTAGACCATGCAGCTATAAAAAAATAGCCGCAGATGCATTTTTCATTTTCACATTTTAAGATAGTGGAAGTTAATTAAATACGATGATTGTGCGAATGTTGTTGATGATGATATGTCTTTAATTGTCGCACTTAATCTCCTCTGACTATTTTTAAACGCCGAGATAAATAAAATAAAAAGTGTGCTTTTCGAGAAGTTTTAATGATTTTATATTAGAAGTTAAAAGTTACAGGTTAAACCTAAATAAATTCCGCAAAACGATAGAAATTTTCTTCGATAGTTCTGATTTCACAGATTTTTTAATATTTTGAAATCTAAAATATATGCAATAATTTTCAAGGCTTTCGTAATTATTTACTAAAACATCTCCGAATATTATTCCGATAAAAATTTTCATTTACTCTCATAATCTGACGGAAACAGTTTGTGTGTGCATTTTCCGGTCGTATTTTTAAGTAAAAAGAAAAGAGCGGTACAAAATTATTTTACGCCGTACTAAGTTATAATGAATGATATATACTTTTTTATTTAGGGATATATTTTTTGTACCGCATAGTCAATGAATTAAATAAAAAAATCCTATTCATCACTTTTTTATCTAACCATAACGTAGCCATAACGTCAGTTTGTGGCAAAAAGTAACAACAAAAAGCAATGAAATTTTAATATCCAATTAAGCTTCAAATTTAAAAATTTTAGAATACAAATATATTAACGATTTAATTTATTATTAAAAAATGAAAAACCGGAAATACACTACTTATCTCAAACTACGTATATTAAATATGGCAAATTATTTATTTTCGGAAAATTATACGAGTGACTCCTAGCTGTAATTAAATAAAAAATACGTGTAATTAAACTACAATTAGACAGACGCCCGTAAAGGATTATATTTATTTGACTAAAGTATAATTAACGTACATAACTGAATAAATCTGCCAATGCACTTGTGTTTCCGACGTAACAACTGCGTGTGTTGAATAAAGCAAATTATTTATTTTCGGAAAATTACAAGACTAACTCACATCTGTTTTAAGACATGTAAATAAACTACAATTAGATACCGTAAAGGATTATATTTATTTGATTTAAGTATAATTAACGTACATAACTGAATCAATTTTCCAATGCACTTGTGTTTCCCGAAATAACTGATTTAGAAGCTAAATTTATAGCTGATTAGGAAATATTTTAGAAATTTTACTTCAAATAATCATATTATGTTATTATGAAATTAAGCTCTTCTCCGTGACCGAGAACCAACAGGCTGAGAATATAAACTATTCCGAATCTTTTACATATTTACCAAAAATAAACTACGCTTATTGTCAATGCTCTCTACGTAAATAGACAGATGAAAAATAACGAAAAAGATTCAAAAATTTTTGAGTATCGTCTTGAAGTCATGCATTTTCCATTTAATACCGGTGTTTTCTGTTATATCGCCAAAATTTTAATCCACTATTTCACTGTCATATTATCATATTGATTGAAAACCTAAATGCACAGAAAGTTTCATTATTTATTACTTAATAAGTTTCACTTACACAAAATGTTAAATTATTTACGAAATACTTAAATTACGTTGATGCTAACTATATTTGGGTGTACCGTTGTGCACCACCCAGTTTCGAGCCACACTACCGGCCATTGCACCCTTTAACCAAAGTGTACCGGCCATTGCACCCTTTAACCCTAGGTAGCTATTTTAATACCTCGTAACTCCGCGCCAACAACTGTCAAAAATTTGATTTTTAGCATACGTGTAATGAACAACCTGGTTGTAAAGTTTATAATTTAAAGTGTGTATGTATAATAGTCACTGAGATACATAACATAGAAAGTTATCTGTTTTGTAGCTTATTCACATATTATATATAATAGTCACTGAGATACATAACATAGAAAGTTATCTGTTTTGTAGCTTATTCACATATTATATATAATAGTCACTGAGATACATAACATAGAAAGTTATCTGTTTTGTAGCTTATTCACATATTATATATAATAGTCACTGAGATACATAACATAGAAAGTTATCTGTTTTGTAGCTTATTCATATATTTTATATAATAGTCACTGAGATACATAACATAGAAAGTTATCTGTTTTGTAGCTTATTCACATATTATATATAATAGTCACTGAGATACATAACACAGAAAGTTATCTGTTTTGTAGCTTATTCACATTTTATATATAATAGTCACTGAGATACATAACATAGAAAGTTATCTGTTTTGTAGCTTATTCACATATTATATATAATAGTCACTGAGATACATAACATAGAAAGTTATCTGTTTTGTAGCTTATTCGCATATTATATATAATAGTCACTGAGATATATAACATAGAAAGTTATCTGTTTTGTAGCTTATTCACATATTCAGTTATTCACATTGGTATATGATACGAGCCTATACGTTTCTTCCAGAATAACTATAGAATTGACAACTGTATATTTAGAAATTGTTGTTAACATGTAAAGTTTTTGTAAGTGAACCTATCAAGTATCCTAAAAAATAACATGTTTTTACAACTCTATTCATGTGTTGTGACAGCAGTTTTGGTTCTATAAACTATTAAATAAAACAAGACAAAAGAACTAAAATTGTATGTGAAACAATGTTAATGAAAAAAGGACCAAGGCCCTTTTTAAAAATTCAGCCGTAAAAAGAAAAGTAATGAGATAAAAGGAGCTACGTTTTTACAGAACCTTGCTAGAGAAGTATAATATATAAATTTGTATAATATATAAATCTAAATTTCTTTCGCTTCTAAATTTAGTCTAAATTATTTTTATCATAATAGTGAACTTAGCCGCGGTGAGCAGTTTTTAATTATTCATCGCTTTAAATATAGTAGTTATGCAAAGAGTAAATATTAGCGGTTTTGTAATCTCATTATATGATAAAGCGATATAGAAATTAGAATGTATTTTCTACACTTCTCTACCGAACACTGCAAGAACTTGGTTGATTTCATCTCGCTACTTTTTATGCCTAATTTTTTGCAGACGAACTGATCTTTTTACATTAATATTTGTAATGGGAAGTATTTTTTTAAACAGACAAGTTAACGATTTTATAAAATCATATAATGTTATATATATATATATATATATATATATATATATATATATATATATATATATATATATATATATAGCTTGATAGACAAATTTATTTAAAAGTTGCTACAGTATGCACAGAAATATGACCATCCTATCCGTGCCTCACGGTTTTACTAGCATGAAATTCGTAATAAGAAATGTATTAGAACTTTTTTCTGACATATGATACATCGTTCTAATATATTTCTCTTGGGTATAATTTATTATAAGACCAAATTTCATCAAAATCGGTCCAGTAGATTTCACGTGATTGACGAAAAAATTAACATACATACAGACAGAAAACATTTCAAAAAACAGATTTTCTGACTTCTATTGTAATTTTTATGCTAAATCAACTATTTTCCATGTACAGAATTTTCTATGTTACAATTTTATTAATAGTATATTATAGATTGTTGTATATTATAAAACAATTTTCCATTTTTACGATAGTCACTGAATTTATGTAACAAATCACGATCAAATGAAATACTACACGCCTTTGACTTTCTATTGAAATTTTCATGTATTTATTGTTTGGATGCTGGACTTTAAAGTAAAATACCAAAACCTTTAGAAACGATATGCATACCTATATATATATATATATATATATATATATATATATATATATATATATATATATATATATATATATATGTATATATATATATATGTATGTACATATATAACTTTGGCGCCGCCTAACTTACACTGATTCTAAATCCGTACAAACTATCTAATAAAGTACGACTATCTATCCGAGTCTTAATTTAAAATTGTATCTATCGTAATATTTCCTACTTTAATCTTATTAACGTAGAAAAAGTTTCTACTTAAATCAACATTCAAAGTTAAATAACTTATAGTAGTCATAGAAGTTACCATAACTTTAAATCTTGACAGAAGTAGAAACTTTTCTACGTTAATAAGATTAAAGCAGGAAATATTACGACAGATAAAAATTTTAAATCAACACATGGATAGGACTTCGCTTGATTACTCCAAACCTATTAGGATACGGAGTAGCAGGTGGCGTCAAAATTGTGTCACATGTGGATACGATAAGTAATCACATTCGACTGCGTATTAAAGAATGTACATATATTCTTTAATAGGCTGTTGAATGTGATTACTTGTCGTGTCCACAATAATATCAGTATAGGTATCTTTCGACTTAGATTGTATATAGGTACCGCAAACTTTTCTTACTTATCTACCTGTTAAATGTTAATCATTGTTAACTTAGCATTGAATCATTAAAATAGGTAAAAGTGTTACCAGAAAATTCAATGTTTTCGAGTGACCTTGCTGAAAGGGCAGTTTTATTTTGAAAGTAATATTTTACTGAAACTTCGTCAGTTTTCTTTTATTTGATTTTGTCTGATTTTCACATGGGAAAAATTAGTCCAAAATTATTTGCGGTTGATGAGAAAATAACTTTCGGAAAATTAAGCAAACATATCAGCATATAAATGAAAAATATTTTTACCTCGATACTATCAATGTCATGAGACATAAATACAGTCAAATGATTATTTGAAGGATCTTAATTATTTTTTGTTTAATTAATTTCTTATCATTTTAATTAAAAGAAATTTGCTATTAAAAGCAGTCAAAATTCAAGCGTAAATCCCATCCAATTGCGAGAGGACGGAAGCTAGAATAATATCCACAGCCTAGTCTTCCTATCCCAAATAAATTTTGTTTAACGGGACGGTGCAATCGACAGAAAGCAGAAATAACTACGCTCCGTTTGCGAATTGAACAACGATGCTTTTATACAGGTCAGGAGAGTTATTTAACAAATAAATGAAAATGCAATGACCGTGCGTCATGGGAATGTCGGTGCACAGCGATATACCAATCACGGAACTAAGGTTTTGTATCCTTATTCAACGTAATATTACTTGTTCAATCGGCTTATTGAATAGAATATCTATTATATATTACCTGCAAAATAAATTTGTACAATAAATTAAACATAGCACGAGATATCATTTATTGTTTTGGGTAGTCTGGGAAGTGCAATTTCAACGAAAATTTATTTTTTATATTGCTATATAGAGATTATATTTAATTTATTGAAATAACAATGAAAATTACAAGAATACTTGCTTTTAATATTTGATCGGAGGTATCGATTATTAACTTATCTACCTCAAAACTTTATGCTTTATGTAAGGGAAAATATATAAAAAATCTAATCATATCCCTGGTTGATGATATGATTTGATAAAAACATATCGTTGCTGTACTAAATTTGATTTTAAGGAAATCAATTTAGCTTTTAAGCATGGCCATGGTCACTTAGTATTGTCGAAATGAATTATTAAACTCCTTATTTATCAAAATTGAAATGTTTTTGTTAGTGTGCCTATAATTAATTCAAATTCAATAACTTAATTCAAATTGATCAATTAATTTCAAATTTGTGTACTTCGAAAGCAAGCAGATACCCAAGCATCTAATTAATGTGTGATATAAGAAGATACATAATTTTTTTTCCTATACTTTATAGTAAATCAAAAAAACTTTTTATAATAATTTTAATTAAAATAGATCATTTTTAATTTAAAATGGACTATATGTATGAGACATAATTATTTTTAAACGTGAAAACTAATCATTAAGAAAGTAAAAATAATCACATGCTGGTTAATTTCAAAAAAGCTAATTCATTTTCTAAACAATAGCGACGGAATCGATATGAGTTTTTAATATCTAAGAAAACTTTATCACAGATATTCGTAAATACTATAATAAAATTTTTAGCTTGATAATTTTATGAAAACACTTGTATAAAATTAAATATAATTTTTAATATCAGATTTTATTTTTTTTGTCACTAAAACATCTACCTGAACTGGATTTTTCAATCTTTAAAAGTACAGATTCAAGTAAGCAAATTAAACATTGATGGTTCAAACAAGTTTTCACAGCATATAAAGGGCATATTAAAAGTTAAATTTCTTAACGAGACGTAACTTTCACTATTAAATAACTAACGTAAGTAACTATTCACTTCATTAATAATCTTAAACGATTTAAAACAAATCATTTACGAGTTTCAATATATTTCGTAAGAGTTCTTCGGTAACAGATTTTTAACTGTAAGATACGAAAAAAGATAGGTAAATATTTATAAGAAGTTTTTTCGCCTTTAAAATTTTAAAATATAACATATTAATAAGTCGAACAAAGTAACTACATTTTGCTAGATTTAATAACTGTTAAAATTATATTCCTAATGCGTATCAATTAACCCTATACACAATCATGAGAAGATTATAACTTCAGAATAAGTTATTCATCGAATGTATTGATGATAATAATTTGAATTTTTACAGTAGATAACTTCAAACATCGATTAGCAATTTGTATCGTTTTTATATAATGTTTTCTTTAAAGCGATATTATTAACATTACTATAAAGAAAATTTTATAATCAGTTACACGCTCAAGCTCGCCAAATGAGATGATTGTAAATAATTGTAAATAATACGTCTCCCTACTTACTACTGCAACAAAATGTGATTTTAAATTAAAAATAATAAATGGTGAATATTGAATATTTTATAATTTGGTGTTAATTTTGTAGAAATTCATTATTCACAATTAAATGAAACTACGTGATGTAGTATTATTTCTACTTTCTTTAATTTCTTTACCACGACCTAGGTTTCGTTGTTATACAACATCTCATCAGGTGGGATATTAGATCTTTGCAAATATCCCACCTGAAGATGTTGTAATACAACGAAACCTAGGTCGTGGTAAAGAAATTAAAGAAAGTAGAAATAATACTACATCACGTAGTTTCATTTAATTGTGAATAATAAATGGTTTAAGAATACCTTACAATGTTTCTTAAATAAAATCAAAAAGGTCAAATAAAAAACTATAATAACCTTGAATGCCTCTAATTACTTTTCAAATATTCAGCACATTTTTGTAGACGGCGTCCGTATAAAAAATAATAACAGTACAACCTGAATAACGGCACAAAGATGTTAGTTTAAGAATAAAGCTCATTAAAAAAACAAAACAGTCCAACGAGAGCGGCAAGAAATAAAATTAATTCATAATTGGGTAAATAGCGACGTATGACGGCCGTCATTAATTTAATTTGCGCAACACCCGCGATAGCCACTCTTGATATTCACCTGACACCCCGAGGACCCTCCTTCTACCAGCCAGCACAGTTCCCGGTTCAATTAACATTTTGTTCTTTCCTCGCGAAATAAATGAGTGTTGTTATTTAAATAAATGCTCGCCATTTAAATTTGAAATGTGACAAAGAGCGTGAAAAGCACAATAATTTAAATAAAATATAAAAAAAAACGCTGAAAAACATAAGTAGGGTTCTTATGTTAAAATGAAATATCATGGCTCGGCCTTAATTAGGAGACTTTGCTGAGCATTAATCAACTGTCAGTTAGCGGACATTTTTGTGCGTCTCCCTCCAAATCTCTAGCTTCTAACCTTTCTTTTAAGCACAAAAAATGGCCCGTCACATATTGTCTTGTCATTTTTGGTGGCAGGGGCGTCTGAACCGAGTTTTTGCAGGGTGCGATATTAAAATTGTGATAGTGAACGAGTTGTACGTTGTGGTAGTTTTATAAAATAAATTTTGCTCTTGACAATGGGTAATATCCATCCAGTGATATCATCGTACTTATACGTGTAAAATGTCTTTAAACATTTTTAAATTTCTACACTTTTATGTCAACTATTTTCCGATTTCGACGTTTTACCAAAGGCAACTTTCACAAGCTAAACAGGCTCTGAATTATAATTTATTTATAATTAGTATATTTATTTTTAAATATAATTCTATGAAAAACATAGAAATATAAATATTGATTTGAATTCACCAAAATGGAAAAAAAATTGGAATCTAAACCTAACGTTATCCAATTGTACAAAATAGCAGCAGATAAAGTAACGTAACTTTACATTTTACAAGTTAAGCGCTCAATTTTTAGAGTTCCATGCCCTAAACTGAAAAACGACGTTTTAAAATATACGTTTAAGAATTAAATAGCGAGAAAATAAAGTACAATTTTTTTAATTTTATGTATAATTTAATATAGATATTCTAAAAAATATGCGAAAATAGAGCATCTTTCATTCATCCCCTCTCTCATTTTTAAAACTACTGAACCAAAAAAAACCGGAAGAAAACAGGGTTAGTAAAATCTGACTAGCAGATTACAAGAAAACTATTTCGAATATCTAAGATCTTATAATTTTGGAAATGTGCACATGTTTTCACGCCTATGGAAGTTATTGTAGGCAATATACTTACGTTTTAAAAAATTAATATTTGGCAAAACGGGGTTAGTAAAATCTGACTAGCAGGTTACAAGAAAACTATATCGAATATCCAAGATCTTATAATTTTGGACCTGTATACATGTTTTCACGCATGTGGAAATTATTGTAGGCAATATACTTACGATTTAAAAAATTAATATTTGGCAAAACGGGGTTAGTAAAATCTGACTAGCAGGTTACAAGAAAACTATATCGAATATCCAAGATCTTATAATTTTGGACCTGTATACATGTTTTCACGCATGTGGAAATTATTGTAGGCAATATACTTACGATTTAAAAAATTAATATTTGGCAAAACGGGGTTAGTAAAATCTGACTAGCAGATTATAAGAAAACTATATCGAATATCCAAAATCTTGTAATTTTGGAAATGTGCACATGTTTTCACGCCTATGGAAGTTATTGTAGGCAATATACTTAGGTTTTAAAAAATTAATATTTGGCAAAAGTTTAACAAAAATGTATAAGGGACCCTTGTAGTTCGACATTTACCCTTGCTTAATGGGTTTTTATGGTTCCGTATCTTAAAAAGAAAAACGGAAGCCTTATAAGATTCAGATCAGAGAAGATCACACCTCGAAAAAGGCATATTTTGAGGAATACAAAAATATTCTATTCGAAATTCTAAATTTCATATTTGTAAAGATATTCTAAAAAATATAGCATAATACCGCCCACTTATTTCTGAAACTACTGAGTCAAAGATCATGAACAAAACGCTGTTAATAAAATCTAACTAGAATACAGGAAAACTATAATATAATTTTTTTAAATATGCACCATGCTCTTACGCCTGTTAAAATGTAGTACATAATGCGTCTCAATATATTTACGTAGTGAAAAATTAATATTTGCAGAGTTTTATAAAAATGCTATGCAGACTTAGGAATAGGGCGAGTTCTACTCCAGCTTATCAGGTTTTTCCTTAAGGATTGTACCTTTTTTGTATACGATATAGATATCCCCTCTGACCGGCGTCCTTATGCGTCCGAAACAAGAAAACAAAATAAAAAAGAAAACAAACGACATTTTTTAAATTAATAAAAACGATTCTAATTAAAATTAAAATTAAATTAAAATATTATTTTATGAGTTTAATTAGATATAATCATAATAATCTATTTGCGGCTGGATTTAATAAATGGTAAATAAAACACGTCACTTCTATAAAACAGCAACGATTTAAGAATAAAGGTCTGTATAAATATTTCTCTATGATATTCAAGTTTGAAGAATAGGGCACAGAACGTGACATAAAAGGCGAGTGCCTGTTGCTGATAGGAATGAATGGTGCCCTAATAAGGGCATATGTGAGGTTGAATGAAGCGTAAAAAGCGCCTTAGGATGGAAGTATATCGACGTTCAATCCCCAATTGCCCGCCCTGTGTATGCGGCGACGAGTAAAATACAAAGATACTTTGGTAGCCTTTCCGTCGATGCCAAACTGGCGAGACTGATTTGAATAGTTTCCTCTTATTTGATGTAAGGAATAATTTTTCTTGGAAAAATAAAAAAGTTTACTTAAATAAATTGACATAAATGAGAATCATGCATTTAAACAATTTTCTAACATATTATTTTTCAATATCTCGATATTAAATACTCAAAAATTTACTTATATATAAATATTTGTTTAAAGCTGACTAATTTAGACTTCAGGGGTAAATGATGTTATAATTTATATTAATTAGAGAAATTTATATTAATTAGAGAAATACCTGCAAAGAAAATATTTTCTCTTTTATAATTATAAAGAAAATATTTAAGAATAATTATAAGAAAATATCTTTGCCCCTATAATTTAGGAGTACTACAAAGAAAATGGCGAGCCCAGTCTTAGCCAGCTGTTTGTTGGGAAAGTTAATTTTAATATTCAAATATGACGACGATTGTAAGCCAACTATTTTATTTTAGAATAAATAAATCTCACGAGATAAACAGTGACTGACCAGTTTATCTGAAATGACAATTACCAAATCTTTTAAACGAAGTTAAACTGCAGTAACTGCCCTATGTAACTTTTATTAGGTATTTCATCATTAAAGTTGCAGTATTTTATTAATTTTAAGAAAATATGTACATACCTACGAAAATGTGTCTCTAGTCTCTTAATAAAGTTTTATTTTTGTTGATTTTAATTTTTCTGTTATTTTAAATAAACACCTAACATTATGTGTTAACTCTAGAAAGATAACCATATTACAACGTACCTAAAAGATAACCATACGCGGGCGACCTAGGTTATCTTTCTAGAGTTAAGATGTAATACAAAAATCGATTTTCTTCATACATTTAATTATTCGGATTTTCGATTATCCGAATGACTTACGACAACATTTAGTCCGGTTAATCGAATTTCCACTATATTATTTACAACTTAAGCTAATATGAAGCGTCTTAATAAAGAAAAATCCTCACCCCCCCCAAGGATGAATGAAACTTCTTTCTCGGTTCATATTAGTGAATATAATTCATAATATTAATAATAATAATAATACTAACTAGAAGTTTGCTCTTTTTAGGGTTCCGTACCTCAAAAGGAAAAAGTAACCCCCAGTGAGTATTGGTCGAAGCCTTTTCTTATGTCACTTCTTCAAAAGATCATAGAGTATGGGAGGGACTTGAATATTGATAATAGCATTCTTATTTTTCTGGACAAAGAAAAATATTCAATATATTTACTGTTTCGTCCAATCTTCCAGTCAATGGAACTATATTTTGACATATTTTTTATTGAATTGTTTTTAAAAAAATAATATTTTAATGTAATTTACCTATACTTTAACATAATTTATCACTTTTCTTTAACCGGATGATAGTGCGGAAAGATCGAATGTATGTTATTTCAGATTAAATTTCTGATATAACTCATTCACGAAAAAAATTTCCTTCATAATGTTTTCCAACATTCTCTTAACCTCTGATTATTATAACATCAAATAACATAGTTAAGTTATATTTTTCCAGGGAAATAAAAATATTACCGTTATTTAGTTACACTATAATTGTTTTGTACCCATATCGACATACTTCTCCCGTAGTAGGTCTAGGTAAAACTCCAGGGTTTCTCAATAATTGTTTTCAAATGTTTCAGCAAATTAAACTATCTACTTTTTCAGGAAATAGTAAAAAATGAGAAACACGAAAATTTTAACAGAAACTCATATAGGAAACAATTTCAATTCACATTGTTTCATTTTCGATGTACATCTAAAGCCTGTTTTCATGTTCTTTCAGATAAAATAGCAAGCTAGCAATATTGTAAATATCCTTTATTCTCTTTTCTTTGTTATCTTTAGCATACATTTTTTACTATTATTTCATCCATTTGAATAGACCTCTGAGTACTTAATTACCATGCCCCAATAGCTTATATTTTCCTATCTAACGCTACTGTCATAATAAGCTTATTATGGCTGCATCAATTTTGCTCATTTTTTTTCCTTTCTTTACTTACCTTTTTTTAATTAGCCTGAACAATGTTTGACGTCCTTTCATATTTTACTTATGTTAAATTATGAAAATCAACTTACATAAAATTATTGATTTACTCTTAGCCCTGGCTTCCTCTTCCCTTATCTTATATTGAAAAAACGTTTTTCATATCAGCCGTGGCTTTTCCTAGAACTTTGCCTTAGTAACCATCCATATTTGTAAATAAAATCTTCAGTTAAGTTAAAAGATTTTGTTACCTAATTTGTCTAAAACAAAAATATAGGTCGCACTTTCAACATAAAATAATTCGATTTATATCTTATCATAAACCTAGAATAGCAAGTCATATCATTAAGTCAAATAATTTGTTGATATATAATTACTGAAAACTTTCAGCTCTATTTTATTACGCTCAACTGCTGTAAGCTGACAAAGTTTAAATTTGGATATTTATGTCTTGTTAAGCTTAGTTGTATGGCAATTGATTTGACTTTGTACACTTTAATTAACGTTACATGAACAAGGGATATTAATTTTATTCGAAACAATTCCTTTTGTCCAGAAAAATATTAAAATTCGTTAAAATAAAATAAGTACGGATATAATGCATATTGTGAAGATTCCGTATACATGTATTAATTTAAGTATTGTGAGTTTAATTTAAGAATTTAAGTATTGTAGACAATATTATAAGCAATATAGATATCTTTATCTTTTATACACTATCCACATATTTCTTGGATTATCTTTCAGAGATATAAGAAAAGTAACTCATTTACATATATATATTTAATTCAGTAATGAAAGTTCACCGAAGTAGTTTCGGGATGGAACAAATTACTAAATTAATCTTTCCTTTTTTTAAATAATTCTGATTTTTTTTCAGATTATTAATAAACGTTAAACATTTTGCGTCTGGGTCCACAATGAAAACAATTTGGATACTATTATCTCGCGAAGAAGATGAGGTATCAAAAATATTACTATAACGAGTTGAAAGCATTTCAGAAGACGTCTTCTATGATAGCCTATTTGAGGTGGTAAGTGAGAAAAAATTGTCATCCTCAAGTTCAATTTACGGGCAAGTAATTGAAAAAGAAATTGAAAAATTTGTGTCTTTTATTTTTATAAATTTAAATCATTTAACTAACACTGCCTCTATAATCCTATCACAATTAATCTAAAATTAAAATAGCTACAATGCTATAGCATACCGATGTACAAACGGGCAAACGAGCCTAGCAAAATTATAAGAATTCCATTTTTGCCAATTGGCGAGGGTAACCTAAAAATAATATTAGTGTGCTTTTGTACACGTGGCTTTATGAACGTAGACTCGATTACTAAAAATATAGAATGACAACAAGGGAATATGGCCATAAATTGCAAATGATATATTACTAATGCTCATAATCGTGCTATCATAGAGGCTTTTATCAATTGCGTACCCAGAAAGAATAACATTAAAAATATTTTTTTATTCCCACCTGTTACGTAAATTATACACCTATCAGCTATATCCTAAACATTCTTATTAATATTTACAATTTTACATTAAAACACAGTGAAATGATTCGGGAACAAATTTTTTGCTGATAAATTTCAAAATTGGCCACCCCATATAATTTGATTCCTAAATACCGTAACACGTCAATGGCAAGATTACAGTATAGAACGTCCAAAATATCCATGACACGATCGTTTATCATTTCAAATGCATAAATTACATTTGTTGATCATTTTCATTATGTTGAATTTGGGATGTATTATATTGACCTCGGGATTTAGATTACATTAGTATTCCTTAAAATCTTAAGTATCTTTTTTTTCTTTTAAAAAAACATTATTTCGAGAGGCAAATAAGTATACAAGTTACAATAGATCAAAAAATATGACACCAACTTTTTTTAAATTTTTTACGTCTAAAAGTAAGGCAATCATTCAAACAATTTTAAACGTTCATGGCGCTTGCCATGTATGTTTAAAATATTTGAATGATATTGTTTAACAGAATAAGTATACTAAAAGGGTATAGGTTCATTTTATGTAAGTTATTCCATTTAGTACCATAGCATATGTATCAATAAACACGAACATTTTTGTATTTCAAAGTCATGTAAAACTCAGCTGGTCTTGATGACAAACATCGGTTTGCCTACAATCAAAAAATCGTTATAATGATTTTATAATTCTATATATGCAAAAACTCCTGTCTATTAAGCATTGGTCATTACCGAGTTGGAAGTGTCGTTAATAAGATTACTTAAGTGGGCATTGCCTACGAGAATTTACGGATTACATTTCTTAAATCCATTCTCATATAACAGTAAACTTCTAAAACAAGCTTCTTAAACTTTAAAAATGAAAATTTTGCTGCATCTATCCGTTTTGAGACCTAAACAGAAACTGACTCATTTACAATTTCATTTAAACCTGAAACAACCATTACACCGCCACACAGTAAACAATAACCTTATTAATGTCGATTCCTTCATTACGATTCCCACCGGAACATTAATTGCATCCAAGCACCATTACATTCCGCTTTCGCCGCCAGGAGCCGAACCCAACAAGAGGACCGTTCAAAAATTCAACACAAATTTATCTACGGAAAATTTCGTTAATGCCCTGACGTTATTAATTAAAGTCGTTAAATTTCGAGTTCGAAATATTTAGGCCATCCTTCATACTGGGCCCAGAGCCGTATTCCGAATAAGGAAACACACTTATCTATATATTCTAATTCGGCGAGAAAATTTTCATTCCGCAGCAAACCTCCTGAGAAATTAGCGGAAGCTGGATAGCAATAAGTCAGGGCAGCCAGTTCGTAGATTCGAATTCTTTACAACCACCGAGGCCGCAAGAATTCACCGATAAGACAGAATGAGTAATTATATATAATCTCGAGTTTGATAGTCCATAATTTCCCACTTGTGAGTTCAAATCAAAACTTTCTTAATTATTTTTGCTATCGTTCGTTTGCCTTCCGATTTCATCTCGGTCTCTCGGCGCATTGTACTCGTAATTATTCAGAAGGTATTTTTGTTTAAGAATTCCTTATTGGATGATTTAGGAATTCATGCCGTAATTGGAGTAATAATGAATGTAATTTGGCGGCATTATTTTTGCTCTTTGGGAATAATACGTTGTTAGAAGCGATGATTTAAGCGCTATTATATCTTTAATGGCTGTGTTTTATTCGTTCTATTTTAATGCTGTACAGAAAGTGCGTCGCAAAACGAAATAAAAATAATATTTAATATTCGAAGCAAATAGATACACTTTAGAATAAATGACTACCAACTGCGTTAATACACAAAACAATGAAATAAATATGATACTGTGGGTCTAACTGAGTAGTAGCTAACTCTTTTTAGATTTAACTGTGGGTGTATACAGTTATGATATATACTTTGATTTTTATCCACATACTATATTTTTTATATCTAACTTAGACGTTCAAATATTTTGTAATACCCTCCCATTTTCTGGGTATTTGATTGATCATATTAAGAATATTTTTTTTATAATTCTGTATTTTCTGAAAAAAATTTATTTATTTTATACAGTAAGTAGAATATGAATCTGTCACAAACATTCTTTACTTTTTATTGATCCACTAAGGAGGAGTACAAATAGGAACATACTAGAAAACACCCAGCTTGACTTGAGTGATAATGAACTATATCAATATTTATTCGAGATTGAAATGATACGACTGTAAATCTTAAAATACATATATAAACTTTAGACAAACCTTAACCTTTTTAGTATATAAATAAACTATTTACGTAAATATTCTATTATTTTAGTGGTTTTCTTTTTAGACGGTACTGAAAAAAACTTCTCGTAAGGTGAATATTGAATATATTTGGCGTTAATTTTGTAGAAATTCATTATTCACAATTAAATGAAACTACGTGATATAGTTTTATTTCTACTTTCTTGAAGTTCTTTACCGCGACCAAGGTTTCGTTGCATTACATCTTCAGGTGGGCCATTAGCAAAGATTGCTAATAGTCCACCTGAAGATGTTGTAATACAACGAAACCTTGGTCGTGGTGAATACTATATCACGTAGTTTCATTTAATTGTGAACTTCTCGTAAGCCTACTGGTTTAGATACGGTTATGTAGTCGCTAACTATTGTTTTTCTATTTCTGCAATTCTTTCATACGTCATTATGCCATATTCGTCGATTTTTAATCGATTTGAAACATTATACGTCATTTTATCATATACGTTTATTTTTAACCGACCTCAAAATAATACGTCATTTTTCATATACGTCTATTGTAACCGCCTTCAAAAGAATACGTTATTTTATTATTTATGTCTATTTTTAACCGACTTCTAAAAAGGAGGTTCTCTGTTTCACCCGTACATATTATACGAGTATATATGGCTATGTTTAAATAAGTAATAAATCGATTTTGATAGTTCGTTTAACTGTAGAATCTTAACAGGAAGTTTAAATTCATAAAATAGTAAGATATTAGTCTTATTTTAATTTTTAAGTTTTAAGAAGTGACAAGAAATGAACTAATTGAAGTTTCAATTCATTTGAAGTTGGTTCAATTTACTTTTTACAATGGTTCAGTATTACTATCAAATTTTGGATTTTCTTTACGCACTACAACCAATAAACTTATGCAGATGAAATTTGGTTCGTATCTTGAGTTAATAAATGGCGACATTGTAAATTTTCTCATGTTTTTTTTGGTTTAATCTGTCGTGCGCACTAAGTATAATATACATTATTAAAGTTTCCTTCATATATCATCTATATCAATATATCCAAAGGAAACTAATTAATCTACATATGGTACGTATGTTAGTATATAATATATTAAAGTGCAGAATTCGAACGAAACTAGGGAAGCTATTTTAAAGAAAAATTAAATTGAAAATTTTCTGCAAAATTGTCATTTTTAAACTATTCGAAAGTCAATTTTGGAGATGACTACTAATTATGGTATATAATTATATGATATATAATTCGTTATAATTAATATACTGATATTTTTATATTTGGAGCTTAATAATTTATATTATCTTTGGGAAATCGAATTTTAATTTCCGCTTTGATACGAACTACTTTTGCTTTCTAGAGCTGATAAAAAGAAATTCTCGAAATGGATAAAAGATAAAGAATTTCAACGAAACAGATTGATTGGTTTCTATTCCCAACAAAGCAAGAGTTGCACTTTTCCAAAAAATGGTAATAAGGAATTTGCCAACATTCGCAAGTCATATAGAACGGTAAAAAATGTCTGTTTTAATATTAAATTGGTCAAAAACTGGTAATGTACGCATTGGTCCCATTTTTATAATTTTTTTTGTTATTGCTTTTCGATTAAATGTTAATATCAAAAAATTTACAAACCACTAGAAATTTAAATTCAAGACGGTTTTTCCTTTCTATATATCAGTTTTCCATGTATGAAAAAGAAAAAAAACAGAACTTTTAAGAAATCATTCATATGTTTGAAAAACCGTTTACTCCAGAAACTTGCATGTACCTTAAGAGTTGGCATTAGAAAATATTTATATGGAAACTTTTAAGGGGCTTATGATATAAATATCCAAGTAATTAATTTTTTAGATTTCTTGTATTGTATGGGTACTTCATATTGACGAAGGAGCGAATACAAAGATTTAAAAATATTCTTCTTTATGAATTTTAAGTAAAGTTGTTCTAGAGATATGCGTGAAAATGTCCACAAACAATATATCACACCTCCATCAACACCCAAACTGCTAATGTCAAAATCATGAAACCAGGTTTACTGGAAGTTAATCAAAAGTTACCGGAAGACTATAGCAATTACTCTAAATTTGAGTTTTTGAAAAATTCATGATATTTATACATTTATCAATTGCAGCAATTACCCTAAATTTCATAGCTTTTCAAAAATCCACGATATTCATGCGCTTATCAACTAGAGCAATTACTCTAAATTTCAAAGTTTTTGAGAAATTCATGATATTACACGCTTATTAACTCAGAAATTCGTTTAAACTTCATAATTTTTAAGAAATTGATGACATTTATATGCTTATCATCTATAGCAATTACTTTACATTTCATAGTTGTTGAGAAATTTACTATAATTACATGCTTAGTAACTACAGCAATTACTTTAAATTTCATAGTTTTTGATGAATTCACGATATTTATACGCTTATTACGATTTACAAGGTGAAACATATAATATTTGCAAAACGTTGAATAGAAACAGTATGTACCTTTAAATGTCTATATGTGTCTATGTATGTACATATAAAATCCTCGAATGAGAATTCTACTCGTACCTTTTTACGTTTCACTGTCATTGTCTTTGTTTCGTTTTGATACAGTATGATAAATTATATTACTGGTATTAGTACGACTATGATAAATATATGTGATACATTAGTAAAATTTTCATCAACCATATACGAATAATAAAGATGGAAAAGAAGTATGTATACCTGGTTTCTTGGTAAAATATTAGTATCGATTATAATATGAACGAACTTAAACGAAAACTGCTAACACCGATAAAGTATCTTAATTTTTATAAGTGTATAACAAATTAAAATAACGTATTTTCCTTTAATTATCGAAAAGGAAAAATAAGTTAATTTCATAATTTAGCTAACGTATGAAACAATTTAATTGTAATTAATATTTATAGATTTTTTCCAACAGTCCTACATTTTCCAAAGCCACCACACTTAACAAGTAATTATTTTTCCATGATATAAAGGGTTACTGAAAACTTTGGTTTTAGATTATTTTTATATTGATACTTTCATAATAACGATTTATTGGTCGATTTTTCTACCTTCATTTAATAATTTAGTACCATTAGTGACCAAATTTTTGTATCGAATAGATCACCATTTCAATAAAATTTAGTAGAAAAGTAAAATATGAGGTCGTATATATGTATATATATATATATATATATATATATATATATATATATATATATATATATATATATATATATAGGGGATAAAAATTATTAGATAAAATTTTTTCATATAGGTACGTAGTATTTTGAAAATATAAAGTATTCTGCTTCCATATTTAAAATTATATTTAACCACAAAAAGTAATTTGCAAATTACGAATTTAACTTTTATTTTGTTTTTTCCTTTTGACTATAATAATAACGATAATAGGAAAACTGTCTTCATAATACAAATCAAAGTAGAGTTCCTAATAGAAATTGACCATTAAATATTAGTACAATATACTCATAAATAAAAATCGAACAAGGCGTGTTGAAAGCCGTTTACATTAGGGTTTCGTAACTGTTTATTTATAACATGAAATTGTTGATACAAGTTAACTAAAATAATATTGAAGGTTCTAATTAAATACTATATAATATAGACTTAAATTTTTTTTAAATCCATGGCTAAGAAATTATACGAATGTGAGGGACATTGCACTTCAAAAATGAAAAATCGCAAACGAAACCTCAAACTTATTTTAAAAACCTTTTAAATAATAACCTGCTGCATGGAATGGGTGAAAAAACAGTACTTGATTTACGTAAATTGTGAGGTGCATCATAAAAATTATTGACAATTTCGTTAACAACGAATTGTTAACATGTGAAAAATATATAAAAGTTATATACTTAATTTTTTACAATAATTTAATTTTGTATCGCTAGATTAATTAGAAATATTAAAAAACAAAAATATTACGAGTACGCTCATATTTTTTCGTCACTATCATTGCAATATTATTTTTACATATTGTTTTTACGAGTGTAATAACTTAAGTAATTATATAATTATAGGAAATGCTGTAAATAGCTATATGCTGAGAGTTATGTAAGTATTACTGTGTATAATGCACATATTTTATTAGAGCACCATTTAAAAAAATAAGAAAATTATTATCGTGATTATGATATTATTTGTTTTTTTCAGACAGCATAAGTTTCACTTAAAGAGTTTAATTATTAAATGGGAAATTAATTAATGAACTAAAGGAACATAAAAATATTTGATTAATTCAAAACGACAGCTTTAAATAAAAAGGTTCTTTAAATAAAGTTTTACAATATGTGAACTAAAACATGTGAATTTAATTATATTGATTGATTTAGGTATTGCATACACATAAATCAATACATAAAATTAGATTATCAGTCTTTAATAAAATTATTACTTTTTTATTATTAGAGAATAGTCCAGACATAACTATTCTTTTTATTCCCCCAAACGTCAATATTTTTACTCGTACAATAGTATAATGGATTCAGTTTTCATACACATTAATTTAATTTTTTTAATATAATAATATTTTTTTATAGCCGAAAGTCTTAACACAGATTTCCTACAAATTTTATTTATAAACAGAAACGTTCACAATTAAATGAAACAAATATTAGCAAAGAATGTGAATCTTTGGTAATAGCCCACCTGAAGATGTAATACAACGAAACCTAGGTCTTGGTAAAGTAATTAAAGAAAGTAGAAATAATACTAAATCACGTAGTTTCATTTAATAGTGAATAATGAATTTCTACAAAATTAACGCCAAATATATTCAATATTCAAACAGAAACGTACTATGGTAAGGTTTAATGTTCAATTTAGCTTACGAAGTAAGATTTTCATTTGACAATTTTCAAATTTTGAACGATTTCCACCTTGTCTCGTATCTAAACTTGAATATATGTAAAAGTTTCTTTTGTTTCTGTGAAAGAAATAAAGCGACGATATCATACATCACTCGCAATTACATGTAATATGTCATAAGTTCCCTCCCGCCTTGTTTGTATTATTATAAGACATAAAGAGCATCACTTCATGCATCAAGGACGAGGCGCGCCTCAGGACGTACGCGCAACCCTCATGTTGAGTCCTTATTTATGAGTCCTTTTTTTATCTTGACTGGGTGTGTCAGCTGTGTCGTTTATGTCAAATTAAGCGTGCGTAGAATCTAGAAACGACAAGCGTATTTTTATGTATACTGCTTTGTTTAAGAAATGTTTATACGTTGTTTAGAATATCAACAAAAATATTGACTCTGCTTTTTCTTTTGCTAGTTTTTGAAATTAAATCGCATAAATAGTGCTTATAACTAATTTTGTGCAATTAATTAAGCTGATTATTGAAGTTTCAAACAAATTGTACGGAATTTTTCAATGAATCCTTTTCAATCTATAAACTTCTCCCAACCCTGCTCAGTGTTTAATATTTCTTTTGAAATTCTTTTAGGGTTCCGTGCCTCAAGAGAAAAAAGATCCCTTATAGAATGACTTCGTGGTTCACCGGTCTGTGTGTCATCTTTTTCTCAGGAACGTGTTAAGGCATCAGATTGAAATTAATATCAAATTCTTACGTCTATAGTCCCTTGGAGTTGAAAAAAAATCAAACTTCTAAGTCAACACATTCAAGAAAAACCCTGAAAATATCGTTATTTATTCACAATTAAATGAAACTACGTGATGCAGTATTATATCTAATTTCTTTGAGTTCTTTACCACGATCTAGGTTTCGTTGTATTACAACATCATCAGGTGGGCTATCAGCAAAGATCTTTGCTAATAGCCCACCTGAAGATGTGATGATAAATTAAACCTAGGTCGTGGTAAAAAACTCAAAGAAAGTAGAAATAATACTACATCACGTAGTTTCATTTAATTGTGAATAAAGAATTTCTACAAAATTGACGCCAAATATATTCAATCGTTATTTATGCCGCATGATTTGAGACTCGCAAGTAAATCAAAACCTATAGGGTACTTGTCGTTGACCTAGAATCATAAAATTTAGCAGAAAGCGAGGTTTTGTAATACGAGTAAAGAAACAATCCAAAAATCCTTTATTTTTAGTTACAATTTGAAATATGCTCAATGTTTTTGCGCCTGCGAAAGATATGGTAGGCAATATATTTCTTTGTGTAAAATTAATATTTGTAATTAGTGTAATAGAAATAATATGTAACTTTAAATGTCTATATATGTTTACAAGCCACCAGCCAATAATATATTAATATGTTTCTATGTAACTGTTAATGTTTATGTGTACGAAATCCTTGTGGTGGGAGTTCTATTCATGCTTGACAGGTTTTTTTAAATATATCCTTTACACTTTTGCTATGCTTTTTAACAAAAGTCATTATATTTTAATTCAAAGATATTAATTTATATGCCGATAATTTTTTTTAAATTATTTCAAATTTATTACGACCAATATAAGTGTTGTTATACTTGTGAAATATGTCGTTATACCTTCTTTGTACTTTTTTCCTAGTCTTATTTGGAGAAACACTTAGAAGAATTGAAATATTTACGAAAAATTGGTAAATATTTCAATTCTTATTTGCAACTAGTAACTAACAAGTAGTAGTTTTACTTTATATAAACTACAATATATAAGCTTGCAGCTAAAATATCCAAATCGTGAATAATACCTAAATAATATACACTTCTGTAATTAAGTAAAGAAAATCTTCTCGCAAAGACATGTATAGTAAATGAGTACAGAAACTAAAAAAATTAATATCTAAATTTAAGCCATAGAAACAAAAAAAGCGGAATAAGTAAAATACAAATTTTAAATATAAAGTAATAGAGAAAAATTATAATGTCTTCATATTCCACATTTAAAGCCAAATATTTTTTCAAGTAAGCCATATATTTTTTTTAATATTTCCATATTTTTAACTTGTATTTCTACATGAAAAGTTTTAAATGCTTTCAAGATTCCGCCCGTTCCGTTATGTTATTTTTGGTGAAAAAAAATTATAATTTTTAAAGTCTTATCGAAATATATACAGGAATAAAGACCATTTCTGAGTTTTGGTATTTTACTTGTTGATGTATATCCTTGCCTGCACATATAATATATTATACTCGACTTCTGGTAGGTATGGCGGTTTCGAAATCTACTACACTAATCGAAAATCGGCGCAAGGTTTGCGTACCGTTTTTCACCGTTAGTACATGTTCTTTAGCAATTCTTGTAATAAGTTGCTTCCAAGTCGACCCACAAATTATGATTTTTTTGCTTTGCAATGTAAAATGTGACATTTGCATGGAAAATGTAATAGTTAAAATTGTATACAAAACCTAAGTTAACTATAAAGACGCTAGAACTATTATGCCGATAAAAATGAATCAATAAACGAAATTAATAAATTTAATAATAACAGACGTTGATGAAATAAATTGAGCTCAAAGATAATATCAAATATTGGTTTTTAATATCATTAAATATATTTGTGTTAAATATTGCGTTTCTACAATCATTCAGCTGAAGTCCTCAATTAAGATAAAATTAATGCGAAATGTGGAATAATATTTGCTTCATTTCCTTTGGAATTTAATAAACATAACTCTCTACGTTAAATTCCAAACATAATTAATCGAAATACACCTATAAATTGAGAATTTACGAAGTAAAATTGTAATTAATGCCAAATTGCAAATACGGATAACATGTATCGTATAATTAAATAATTAAATTCAAACATAATCCTTGCCAAATCGCGTGAGCATTTAATCATTATTTAAGTACGCACTAACAACGTCTCTCGGTACAACCAGTAGTTAAGGGGGCGTCAAACGTGTAGCAGTGTATCCGAGTTAGTTTCAGTTATAATTATTTTAACAGTTGTAAAAACGTTTCTACAAAAATAGATTTATGGAGGAGGAGACCGTAACTACTCTCAAGTATGGTGACTATTTATATAAGTATCCCACTTGTTTTCATTATATTTGGTATACGAATAACATTCATTAGCTTGGCCGGGTCTAATTGTGGGTAGAAGCACGCCCTGTTCGCTTTTTAACATTTGTTAGGCGATCGTTAAAAGACGTGTGACGGTAGATTTGTTAACGCAGACATTTCATTTTGTTTATCCGTTTCCGCTGCAGTTAAATTTGAGATTTATTAAGTGAATGGAATTTTTAAAGTTCGCTGCGGGAGAACATTTTTAATCATAACTGTGTAAGCCAAAATTTAAGAAATGGCATATATGCACACTATTTTTAAGGGTTCGCACCTCAAAACGAAAAACAGATCCTTTATAACTTAAGCTATTCGCAGCTATATACGCGTAGTACACAAATACCACTAAATGTTTGTTCACATATTTGTTTAAATCATACCCCAAACCTTTCAGTGGATATTTATAAACATTGGTAAGAAAATAATTATATAATAATGCTTGTGTGATGAAACTCGATGTTCATATTGAATCAGCACAATATTAAACATTACTTATTATAAATAATAGCTGTAATAGTTCTGGGTTAGAGATTCCGTCATCTTAATTACAAATCCAAGCGAGTAAACGGACCAGAGGAAAAAGCTGGCACACGCATAGGCACGCATGCACGCACACACTCACACACACACGTACACCACACACACATACACATGTGCGCGGGCTCGCACATACACGCACACGCGCGCACACACACACACGCGCGCACACGCACACAAACAAACATATACCGATACTATACAACCATTAGTACTTAGACAGCATTGACACTACATTTTCTTTTTATTAAAATCGATATGATGTTTCTTTTTTTTATTCAAATCGATATTATAAATAGGATGGTCATTACTATTAATTCTACTATTGATGACTATTATAGTGAACTTTATATAAAAGGCTGATTTCAATAATTTTATTATTCATTGTTTGTTTACCAATATTGCTTTAATTTAATATTTTATAAAATTTCTGAATATTTAATGTCTTATACAAATATTTATACAAGACTGAGGATATATGTACGTAGGATATTATTTAGATGTTGGAATGTTAGGATACAAGTTATTCTAATTCTTGAAAAACTCGCTTTTTGTATCTCACTGTGACTTGTATCTGTTTTTTCCCCATGGGTGATAAATAAATTTAAAAAATGTATATACATAAAAAAGGCAATTGCGCTAAATTAGCTATTAATCTATATGCCCACGAAACTGCGATATTTCCATACAACATTTTTTCAACATACATTTGCCTATAATATATAATACCATATTCTGGAAAATCTGGTAAATTAATTAATTACCATTAATTTTTCTTGTGACGTAGTTAGACTATCACATGTATACAAAAAACTTGCCACTGCTCAAGTTTATACTAGAAAATGGCGCTGTGTTATTTAACCAAATTAAATATTAATTTTGTTTGAATAACCAATTAAGCTTTTACTAGAAATCAACTAGATGCCACTGTATAATTTCACGAAAGTAGCGAAATTATTTTATATTATAGAAAGATATTTTAGCTCTTACAATGTTTCATATCATTATATTTTCCTTATAAATATGAACATTATAAGTAATCAAAATATATAAAGATTGATTATTTTTATCTATTGTGATTATTATATACAATTTATGATTGTGGGACATATACAATTTTCCTCTTGTCATGAAACATCTCACTATATATGTCTGTGCTGTTGTAATGTACTGAGATTCATTATATGTATTATATTATTTCCAGAGAACATATTTTCTCTACATAATTAATACTCTTAGTAGTGCTGTATCTCAGATAATAGAAATGGATGGTATTAAAGCAAGTACCATATCACTGGAATTGAAAAAAAAACTCTCAAAGGAGGACTGAAAGTTAAGGAAAATAATTTCGCATCATTTTCATCCGAAATTAGTGCTAATGAAGCCAGATAAGAAGTACTCTCATTTGAGAAAACGTTTCCCATTTGAATTTTACTATTTCTGTAGATGTCGTGCAGGATTTTTCTCTCTTCATCACTCATTTTAGACTAGATTTAACTGAGTTTAAAAAAAAAATAAAGCAATTTAATACGTCAAATAACAGATAAATGTAAATTTTATTTGTTATTAAGAATGACTTAAAGCCTTTTTCGTTTAGGTTAAAACTCTTTGGCAGAGGGTAATTTAATTTGAATTATGGTTCAAATGCATTCTTATAAATGGACCGAAGCATGCAATTTAATTTATAATAACGAAATATATATACTGATAAATACATACATATCTGCACATCTTTACATATAAATAAAAATAAAATATATTTCTGCGATTTCAAAACAAATACCTACACTAAAGCTTATCTGCTTATTTTTATGAAATTAAATCATAATTATCTGTTTTTAGAGCTTTCGTTTACTTGCCGTATTATTCCAGATTAATCTCATAGATTGCTGAAACTAAAATTCAATAATTTTTGATAAACTTATATGAACTATGAATAGCAATATTATGTAATGTGTTTCGTATTAATATTTTTAAGGTTCCTAAAAATAAACATAAAATATTTAAATAAAATGGAATTTTAAAGTAGTATTAAACAAACAGGAAGTGTGCCCGATCGCATTCAAATTTGACATCTGCGGACTTTTACTTTACGAAAGCTGCTGGTCTCAGGACGTCAAAACGTGCCGTCAAAGACGTGCAACGTGCTACGTGCTATGGTTCCAATTTATTTTGGAATGGTTACCATTCGAGGAAAACTGAGATTAACTAAAAGCTCCTTAAGAGGCCTTTACTTGTTCCAAATTAAAGACGAATTGTTTATCGAAAAATATATCTTTAGTTCCCATTTCCTACAAATATTCCTACGATAATATTAGTAAATATTGATATTTTAATCGAGAATTTACCATATAGCGGTATACTTCTTACATGTTAATGTGATCTTATTTTCGTCCATATTTCTAGAAGTTCGGAACTATATCAACTAAAAATAATCTGATACGCTTGCTGGCAAAAATAAATGGAAACTTCATATTTTTTTTAGAATTTTGAACAACACATAAAAAAATTAGAAATCATTTCACAGATATACATAGACTAAATCAACTGGTTGACAGATTAGATTGACATAAGGATAAATTTAACAATATCATAGTTAGAATTTTTTGATAAAAAAATTACTTAATACGATTTATTTGCATTAGGTAGCATCAAAGCTAGTTAATGACTATAGTTCGTACCGTATTCTATAAAGACGATCGCCTTTGCATAATTGGGCGGAGAAAAAACTGAAGTCCTTCGCAAGTCTCCCCGCTATCACAATCACTAAAATTTACGGAGCAATAATTTTTAAAATTTTCATGTTACTCGACTACGATGAAGCCAAAATAAGGGTATTGTTCTAAACTTTTCCGTTTATATTTATGTACATAAGTTTCACGGTAGATCTCAAATATCTAAACGGATTCAATGTACTGCCAAAAATTTAAAAAAAACAATAATTTTAATATCAATACATTTATTCTTTATATAAAAAAATTAACCAAAAATAATTTGTAGTGACTGACAGTACAGATGTTTTTTTAAGAATAAAATTAGTAGGCGCATCATATAATCCAGAAAATAAGTTATTTAGTTCCGTAAAATCGTCAGTTTTATTCCTTTAATTAGAAATAACAATAAATGTTTATAACATTTTTATTTACATTTTTATAAAATGATAATATGGCTCTAGATACATATGCAACAAGCGCGTTAAGCTAGATGGTGAATATGTTGAAAAATATAAATTGTTTTGTAAATAACCGTATTTACTTTTGTATGCAGACCGCTAATTTTTCATTCCATCTTTGTATTTTATGTAATTATTATATTAAGGGCATAGTAGAAAAACAAATTTGTAAAAAATAATTACTAATTAGATTTTTTTATTCAAAATTAATATTTATTCCATTCAGATTTGAGTACTTTTATATGCAGACCGCTAATTTTTCATTCCATCTTTGTATTTTATGTAATTATTATATTAAGGGCATAGTAGAAAAACAAATTTGTAAAAAATAATTACTAATTAGATTTTTTAATTCAAAATTAAGATTTATTCCATTCAGATTTGGGTATGAGCAATATTACCACAATTTATATCTCAATAATAATAAGTTAATATAATTATTTCCAAATATTTATAAACTATAAAATTGTGTAAATTAATAAATAAAATGTTTATTTTATAAATTTAATCATAGTTCATTAATTTATTTTATTATTATAACTTTAATTCAATCTATTGATTTACGTTTTCACAATTATATATATATATATATATATATATATATATATATATATATATATATATATATATCTGTGTGTGTGTGTGTATATATATCATGTTCTTTCTCCATCTAACGATGTATATAGAACCATACCATAAATTATTTTATCGGTACACATAGATACAACGATCGTTCATTTCTTATAATGAGAAATGATCACAAGATACACAGGGGAAGAAAATGGATAATGCAAATTAAATTTAATGTACTATCAAGGTACATTGAAATCATTAGTGGATATGGCAAATCATTAGCGATATTAACATTATACGTGTTTTATTATAGCAAGAAATCATTGATAAACAACATTAAATTTCCCGTTTCAACGCCGATGCATTTGAATTTTATTGTTTACAATTTCTGAAAATATCTATTTACCTTTCCTAACTACAGGCAACAAATGACGTCATTAACTGTCGCTACTGAGCGCGGTGCACGCGACCTCGGCAAACTCCTGCAATAAACGCTGAAATAAACTGCATGGCTGGAGCTAGCGCCACGCCTAGCTGGTTTATAGTTTTACTTTGACAAATATGCCGGCAGAAATAGATGAGTTCAGCCATCCGAGAGCTGTCTAAATTTAAAAAGTTTCGCACGAGCTTTAACTGAAGCTCAGCTTTTTATTTGGAAGTTTATAACCTTGGAGGCTATAGCTCGCGAATAATAGATCTCAGACTTGTTTCTCCTCTTTTTTAAATGAATTTGTTAGTTTAAACGAATTTGTACATAGTTTATTTAGTTATTCACCAATTTAAAAGATATCTAACAACTTAGTTTGAAAAGTAATCTATATCAAAATACTATATATACATAAAAAGACACTGGCAGACTGTCCTTATTCAGTTTTTATACTTCAATGTGGATAAACTATTTCCACGTTACGGAATTGATATAAGTTCTACTTGTTAATAAATATCTTTATTTCTATCCCTTCACTGTCAGAAGTAATGATTAAAATTTAAAAGAATTTACCAATTCTGTAAAAAATTACTGAAATTACTCTGTATTTTATTGGTATAATTTTGTTAAGTAAATAAAACACTGATCAACCTTGAAAGGACCCAATATTTAACCGAAACTATTAAAGAATACAAGCAAGTGGGAAACTTCATGTCCGAACTTTATTTGATAGGATCAGGGTTCGAGTCAAGGGCCTCTGCCAGTCATTATTCTGCCAAATGATATTGTGTGCGCGTTGTTCGTTATTAGCGGATGACATAAAGCTTTTTACAATTGTCAAGAATGACTCGAATGGCGAACGGCTACATCGTGACATCAGCACGGTCGTTGAGTGGAATGCAGCAAGCGGTTTACAGCTTAACGCATATAAATGTCTAATAATAAGCTACATCCGAGCACACGTTCTTATTAAGCGTTAGAGTGTCGACGCGTTCGTGCGCGTACTAACTAAATTTGCCACGAGCGCGATGGCGCTCGCGAAATCAGTTGCTGTTTAGCGCGCGGTAGGGGTGGTTGCTCGCACGCATCGCTATTTTTTATCTTTCTTCGTGTTACATAAAGTTCTAATTATAATATTATTAGTAATTACAATATAAGAAGGATGTGGGAATACGAAAATAATTCGAGTGAAAATGATCGTTTTTCAAGTTGTGAAGAAAGTGATAGTGGGAGTGACACTGTGGTGCGCTCACAATTTGGCGTAATGCAAAGTTTGAGTGATGGTGATAATAGTGATGATAACAATTATTTTGCTGATACGGAGGATGTACCGGACTGCGAAAATGACGATGTGACCTTGATTTCAGTTTTGGTTATAATTTTTGTTCACAATATATATTTCCATAATTTTCATTGTGTTTTATTATCCTTATCCGTACAAGTTTTTATTAAGAAAACACCGAAAAAATTATTAAAATTGGATAATTGGAAGAGATACAGATTTTTTTCGAGAGAAGGGTAAATGACATCAAAAACAAAAGATTTCTTTGGCATTTTTAAGTATATATGAGTAAAAAACAATGGCACTAAAACGGTTAAACACGAATATACAGTCAGTAGGATCTCACTGCATCATCTTCGACATGGCCGTCGATTTGACGCTTTTAGGCATATAGGCGACGTAGCGGAAAAATTGTTTCGAGGACTCCGATTCATGATTGAAAGAATTTTCAATGCGTGACTTCAATTCATTTACTGTATACTTTATTAGTGTAATACCGATTAGAATTCGCCCAATTACAGCATGAAAAATGAATGTGTACAGAGGATTTTCCTACTTTATCTGTACATGGAGAGTATGGTTAAGTTTCTTCTCTTTTTCTACCTTATTTCCTTCTAGATATGCTAGGATTATATTCCAGATCTTTATTTGGAAGATATATTTCACTTATGAAATTTATCTTCACACCGTTAAAAGGAAAACTATTATGCCCAGTATTACTGAGTAAACTTTCGTTCTTTGTACGCGACTATATCCTACAATAAGTCATTTTTTTGTTACACTATCTTTTAAAACCGAAATATATCGAAACTCTTCAGTTATTCGATATTTAGCTGCTCAGCTACCTAATCGCAGTTGCGCTAGAATATGAATTGTTTTGTGACTTGAGTGAAAGTAAATTTGTAAAAATATGTCGTCGTTATCTCTTATAATACTTGTGTAATGTTGTGTTTAAGTCTAATTAGTGAATCTAAATTTTATTGTTTCATTAATTATTTGTGGTTACAAATAGATTAACTGTAATATAATGGTAAATGAGTGTGAATAATTAAAGAAACAGATACATCATCGATTTTAAAGACAAATCTTAGCTGATTTTAAGCAAGAACAGAAAAGACGTCTAAGTATCATCACGCGTGTGGCGAATTTCCCCTTATCTATGTCTACACATCAAATAACAACCCATTATACACTGAGTGTCATTTAATAATTTAATACTCAAATTCAAGGTAATACGTATATTTCTGTAATTATAAGAATGTTATTTCATCTGATGCAAATGCTATAACACAAACTAAAATAATTTTATTTGCGGAATTGGAAACAGAAACAATTTTAAAGACAAACCTTAACTGATTTCCAAGAAGAGGAGAAAGACGCCATATGCTCTAAGTATCATTACGAATATGGTGAATTTCCTCTCATCTGACTCTACACATAACATAACAAGCATTATGCACTGAGCGCCATTTAATCACTTGATTTTGTACAAATTTAAGGTATTACGTATGTTTCTGTAATAATAAAAGTGTTATCGTGTCTGATGCGAATGCTGTAACACAAACTAAAATATTTCTATTTGCAGAATAGGAAACAAAAGGCTGTTCTTCATATACTTTCAAAGAACTGTATATATTGCATTTAGCTCCACTAATATTATTATTACTCAAAGACATAAACATGTATCACACATGAGGTCTTCAATTTGTCATAATAAACATGGAATTACATTAATATTCAAAAGTACAGCAGCAATTGTCTGTATGAGAGGATCATTTATACACCGATACTCTCGATATTAATAAATTGGTTCACAGAAATAAAATATGCATATGCTAATAACCCATTATTACATGTAAAATTGTGGAAGAAATTCAAAAATGAATAAACTCGGTCATACTTTGACGAGACCAGCGTTTGTTTGAGGATAGTCTGAACTCTGCACTTGAATTCAAAAACTACCTATGACAACTCATTAAATTTCATTTGGATAGGCTTTTACTTTCTCCCTCAACTTGCATCTGCACGTCACATTACTATTCCCATCACGGTATAGCTGTGCAACGTAAAGTTCTCTGTCTAGAGGCTTTCAGATATGTACATGACGGCATCCCAACGTGGGAGTTTGCATCGCCGTCTGCCGACTCTGACGTTACACCGTTCTATTTATGTAATATGTAGTGACCTACTTTTGGAAGCTTTGATGTAGCTTGCCCTTAATTATAATAGCATTGAACTGTATTTTATTGAACGCATTTGGATTTGAAATCGAGAGAAATTAATTTTAAAAGGAAAAAAGACAGGTGAATGAGAAAAACATGAGATAGGTGGTAGGTTATTTGCTAATCTTCTATAATATACAGAGAGATGTTGACTAGATACGTCTCCAGAAATATTACAAATATATAAACCAAAAAAAGTTACATTCGAGATTGAATGACCGGTTATCAGACGAAGATGAATAACAGAGCTTACATTTAAAAATAGATTCGAAAAATTTAATAATTGCGATGGTGTTACTTTCTAGCGAACCAGAGTTTATATACTGTAAATTTGTTGAGTATTCTAAAAAATAATGTAACATCACGTAATAACATAAGAGAATTTTATTTTCGAGAAATATTTGGGCTATAATTTATTGTCAAGTGCTAATAACCAATATAGTATCGAAGATTAAAGAATAAATGTATTTCTTATAAATGGTTCCTTTACATGAACTTATTAATTTTAATTAATTTTTAATTTCCATTAAACATTTTTAGTTTTCGTATACCATAACTATATCTTCCATTACTGCGGGATAAGTAATAACAAAGCGTGACGCATCAAGAAATATCGATACTGTTTTTATCGATGTACAAATCGTCACGTGCGCTCATTCTTTATTTAGATTTATCGTGTACGATGTATTCTCGTTTCTATTATAAAACAATATTTTTGAAGTTGAACTTTTTTTGCTCATAGTGTAAATTCTTACGTTAAAGAATAAGACCGTAACGAAAAATTACGTATATCGTGGAGACAGTGGAGACAGCGGGCGATGGCTTGCACTCCTGTCTCTATTGCTAGACATTCGATACGTATATGAATAGCAAACTGCCAATAAAATGAACCTAGCTCTTTGAAATTTTCGTGCTTTCTCTGAATAGTACTGATGGTATTGACGTAATTGTTTAAGACATTTCACTAAAATTATTTCGTTATTATATTTCTTAATTATTTATATAAAATGTTTGTTTATGTCAATGAATTAATTGGACACTCCAGAATAAAAATATACATGAAACTATTTTCACTTCCAACATGCACAAAGATGACATTCGTTTCTATTTGTTCCAAAATTAAATTCCAATCCAAGGTTTTCGATCAATTAAATAGTATTCAAATTATTAACGGTTACACTATTTTCCAGCGAACCCAATACGTAATAAACTATTTTACTAAAGACAGTATCAATAAAAAATTAGATTGAAATAACAAAGAAAAAAATTCCCATTTTAAATTAAATATTTAAAATATTACTTTCAACAGTCAAAACTAGTTTTAATTAAGATTTCTCTTATCTATAGAGGCTGAAAAATAATTGCGACCTTTCCTTGTTTATATTAAAATAATTTCGTATTTGTCTGCTTTACGTATTTTTCAAATAGCACAGAAATGCTGTTACTAACGTAATAAGATTTTTGAATGTAACTCTCTAAGAAACACTTTAATTTTAAAGTTTTTAATGAACAAATAATATATAAGTACAATAGAATTACATCTTAATATTCAACGTGAAACATACATATTAAAATTTCTCGCATACGTAATATTCATACGCCTAATGAGATACATTTTCCAGCGCGCCCAACACTTAATGGTCTATCTACGAATTAAAATAATGCCGCCTTCGAAGAAATTGCACGCCGCTTAAAAGATAAGATTTTACACTCAATCAGCTTGCGTGGAAATTCAATGAAAATATAAAACGGCTCTGAAGTCTTTGTTTTCATCTGTAGCTTGAGGTTATATTTTATGAATTTAGCTCTCGCAAGAAGGTTTACATTTTTGTTTAAATTTTTTATTACTAAGTTAATTTGCAACGATTTCGACGAGTGCCATTGTTTTCTTAATACATTGGTTTCTTTAAATATGTTGATCAGCTTATACTTCGTAGTTATGACCTTTTAATGTGTATACGTTTTTGCAGACCCGTAACTACATAGCAAAAACGGAAGCTTTAGAGTTTCATCATGTACGTTCGTATATTCATCCCTATCTGTCACACCTTGCGGTTGCTACAGATCTATGTCGAATTTTGCAACCAAATACTTCATATAGAGAGCTCAGTTAATACGTAGTAAAATCTTGAAAGAAATATTTTTTAATGTATATCCCCATACGTGAATGATTCAAAGTGAGAGCGAGTTTTTTTTTGCACATCAGATCATGAAGAGTACAAGTTTTTATAATAATATTGAGTTTCTATTTACAACTTTTAATTTTTGAATTCAGTTTGCGAAATATTAATTTGATATGAAATATGACCCCACTTCTCCCTAATTTTTTCACCACAGAAAACAAAAATCTGAAAAATATCAAGGTATTAGCATTTGATTATAAGTTTTAAATAAAACCATTTTCATTAATTTGCCTCGACAAATTTGATAGACACAGCTACATTGTGCGTCTTTCGCAACACACGCGGTCAGTTTTATTCATTCCTTTTTATTAGCTAGATAAATGTTAATTTAATAATTTATATTTCCAAAATATAAAAATTATAATGCGTTATAGCGTAATTTTATTTTTTTTTCCTTAAACCTTCCTACGCTATCGATATTAAATTTTTGGTGGCCTTAATTAGACTTTTTAGGTATACTCAAGTAATATCGAAATCCTCATACGTCGTTCAGTTCAAAACGTTAAAGCAAATAACAATGTGAACTTGGCCATATTGCTAGTTTTCACCTAAAGTCTGTTATTAAGTTATTATTAAAATGTAACCATATATAATATTACACTATAATTATAATATTACTTTTTTGTCTTCCACTTCCTGAAAACCACACTTATTACGGCACACGCCCTAATATAAAACACATTTCTCCATTTTAATATTCCCAAACAATATTTTAGGAGCAAATAGGTTGGCGACAACACTTTACGCCAATATTCTATTGAAATATGATTATAATTAATTTTTTATGTGTTGGTACCTGTGTGGGAAAAATAATATAAAGATTTATTTCGCATACACATTAGTATATTGTTCAAAATGATTAAATTATTTAGCACAAATTCATACTTTTCTGCCTGCTTTTATATTTTACATATTTCATTACATACTATAGAATGTATGCAGATGGATTCTTTACAAATTGCCCAACTGAAGATGTTAAACAACGAAACCTACGTCATAGTTAAGAATTTAAATAAAGTAGAAATAATACTACATCATGAAGTTTCATTAAGTTGGAAAAACTTAAATTGGAATGTAATGAAATAATGCATGTGATGGATGTTCTATAAAAATTTGTGAGATATACGTATGTAAAACACGCCTAAAAATATGAAATATATCTAATGCATTAACAATCCAAACAGAGGTAAATTATATTAAAAATAAAATTTATCGTCACTAAATATATTTTTAAGAAAATTTCAGTTAAGAATTAGTGTTTCTTTACTCCACTTTTTTTAAACCTAATTATTTTCAGTTTTATATAAAACTAATGTTATTTTTTCACATATTAAATCAATTTAATACAAATATCTCATTAGCTTTCAAGGGTATTCTATGGCAGCAACGCATTAATTATACAGTATTGTAAATCTTAAAAAAATAACATTAATTAACAATAAATAAACCCTGTGATCGGAACGAACAAGTAAAAGTAATCGACGCCATAATTATGCATGCTGATAAAAAGTGATGCCAAACATCAACACGACACTCATCGTTCTCGATTGTTTGTTAAACTAAATTAAAATTTGTCTTAGCAATAATGAATAATGTAAACTATTAGTGGTCAAGTGGTTACTTAACACACTTTAATTAGAAGTATATACCACAATTTCTTTGCCAGGTCTCTTATTGCTTTATTATATAATTAAACTTTAAAGTGAGCACTTGTATATGATACTTCTAATTAAGAACTGAAGAATCTTGACTTTACTACTATTATATATAAAAAATATTAGCGATTATTTATGTTATTGAGGCGTGTTAAGATAATTAGTTAATATTTTGGACTCTCCATAATCTGAACCAATATGAAAGTCATCATTCTGAATTGAGCATTAACACTTGAACAAAATGGTACCATGAGAGATCTTGAAGTGGTCGAGGAGTTTAATTATCTGGTATCACTTACAACTGAAAATGGGAAATGTGAAAAATAAATTTGTAGAGAAGGTTACTTCGTAACTAACAACGGTATAAAGAAAGAGGTTTATACAGCAGAAGAACAAATTTTGGTACACTCCATATTTTTCTACCGATTTGAGACGTAAACCATAAAAGCCGCAAATTAAAAAAAAAACTTTAACGCTTGTGTGTTGGTGACGCTTGCTGTAGATGTCTTGAACTGCTCATCGGACTAAACTCGAACCATGATCAAAGAAATCGGAATTCACGATGTACTGTCCTCTACAGCTATCCGTCCACCTTAGGGTACTTTGGCCACATTATGAGAAAAAGAATCCTAGCAACCTAGAGCGGAGCATCCGACTAGGAGGGGAAAAGACTTTGTGACCGAAGGCTAGCTAATTGAATCGAGCAAACCACACAAATGACCGTCTAAGAAGCCGTAAAGTAAGATCGCGCGATATGGCACCAAATAATTTAGACCACGACGATACCTACTATTGAGGGTATCAATCCCCAATAATAAAAGAAGAGACTTGTGTTGAAAGTAAAATTAAGGAAACTAATATACAAATCAAGACAGCAATAAATTAAAATGCTAACAAAAACTGTTTTAGAACGAAAAAATACTTTTAGAAATTGAATAAAGAGTATTAGGCTGATAAATAATTGTTAGAAAAAATTTGTGCAGATAAAATATGGTTGTACTAAAAATAGTGCTCCTTTAAAGAAAAAAGGAAGGTGTGACAATTTATTTAACTTTTTTTATTCCGATTTCTATATATTGTCGTACAATATGATGGACATTAAAATTATTTAAATAATTTTCAAAAATACATGTTTAATTGAATAGAATACTTAATTTCACGACACCCCTAGTAAAAAAAACTTGTTTATTAATAGTTAGTATACTAATGTAAGAAAACACTGCTTTAATTATAGAGTTAAGTCTACGTCATAGAAACTTGATGTTAAATTTAAAAAGTTTATATCGTGTTGATCGCTACGCAATAAATGAAGCAAGAGCTGCAAATTAATGTGGACGTAATTTAAAAGCTTTATTTTTCTAAAAGCCGTTTTCTTGAAAAAAAACTTTAAAAAGCTTTACTTGTGAGTAAGCTTTCCATTTAATGAAAACGTTTTAGATTTTTGGAAGTAAAATATTAAATTTGGTATTGAGCTTTTAGTTTTTAAAATATTTGTGGACTATCTATATGGACATTTCGATTCAACAGATCCAAACATCCCTTATATCGTGTAATTGGTTCTCAGAAATTACTTTTACTATACGTTATGTTTAAATTCCAGTAAGGAAAGGGGATCAAGACAACAGAATTCCAATCACTCGATCATTTAAACCAGATTCAGCCCTCACGCCTTGATTAAGTTACAAAAATATAAGAAAATATTTTACAACAATTTAAAAGTATACTGAAAAACAAAAGTTTCAGAGAATCGAACAAAGATAGATGAAGTCGGTATATTGAAAATTATATTTAAAGAAATTGAGAAGGAAACCTGCTACAGCTTCTCAGCTTACCGTACTTGCTTTACATTGTTAACTAGTATATTTGTGGCTCGGCTAGGGTGAATTCTATGGTGGGAACAAGCATTTTGAAAATATGCTAAGAAAGTATATTAGCAATAAAAGTATTTTAAAATCATAGTCGTACTTCTATAATATAAACGATAATTAAAAATTTAAATAGTAGAATTTTGGAGCAGAAAGTTCCTATTTCATTTAACTAGCAATTAGCTGTAGATCAATGGTTTGGTTACACAGACTACGTTGTTTATATTTCATCTTGAAAAAAATTAATATAATTTGTCTGCTTAGAATTATCCATCTATTTAAAATAATTATATTTCTGGTATTGTTGGGCCACTTAATTGAGGACGATCTTTAATTTTAAAGTACCGCTTAGAAATAGAAAACGCGAGGTGAGATAACTTGTTTTATTTATTTGTACTAGATGTTTTCACACGATTAAAAAGAATATATTATTGGTTTCTCTCCAATACAAAAACCAAAAACCTCTTGAATTATCAAACTGAAATTAAATCTGTAAATAATGAATGTGGAAAAAAGTGATAGAAAGTTTTGGAAGTCGAATTTCAAAATATGTTAATTTGTAACACATACAACAATGAAGACAATCGCAACTTATCCGAAAGAACATTTAATTAATTGGATTCAGTTTTATCAAAAACCTCAAAATGATTTAACCTTGTTTGTTTTATCTTATTTCCTTTTCTCAAATGGCCACTGTTTTTATCAAGTCGGTAATTAAAAATTGTAATCGATAACACTGTTTGTAAAAAAATATTTCATTCCTTTGAATAAAATAAACCAATAAGAAACAGCTCCTCATTATCTCGCCTCCAATCAAACGAATTCTCAATCAGATGACATGATTTAAGATGATTGGACCACAGCTCTAAGTCGCCATTAACACGAGTCTATTTGCATGTAAATTGTTTCCGGTAGATCGTCTCGCCGCATCTCCTTGCCCATTGTATACATTTAATTACGATAAAAAGCATCGATACCATTCTGAATTTCACACAAATCGGATTGAGTCGAGGCGCAAACCGCAGAGGGACGGAGTTCATTCATTGTTGAGACTTTGATTAAGTTAATAAATGGAGTTGTCATTGGACTAAAGTTGTCTGGGCGGGTTTCTAGTTCGGTAGGGTTCTGTGGGCGCAGAATTTCTTGAATGCCTGCGTACGGTTGCCGGGGTATCGGCGAATGTGGTATTTGAGGGAGACGTGATGAATAGAATAACGAGTATGTTGCTCAGAGTTTGCTGAGAGTTTTGTTTTGTGGATCGGCTTCCAACTTATGTTTGAGCATTCTTATAATCTGCTCGGAGTTACTATATGTGTAAGAGACAATATTTAGGGATATGAATTATAAATCCAAATATGTCAGCACTACCTACACGGCGTTGATTCGTTGTATTTATACAAAATCATATATTCACATGTGGATCGTCCCTCGCTCCTTTTTTACCTGACTTCAAAACCCGATTGTGATACCCTACCGAGAATATGTTTTCTACAAATTTGAAATAATAATACCCTTTTTATAACACCATATCTCAAACGCGCAAATTAATAACAATATTTTTTCTAAATATTCTTCTTTAGACTGAAATCACTTACATTTAAAAAGGAAACAAAAGTATATTATTTGTAAATTAAAGCTAAAACAGGATTAATTTTATGTTTTGTACATATATAATAAATTGTAGTTAAAAACTAACATTTCTAATTAGTCAATATATTGTGTAATAAATTAATGAACACAACTAACCAAAATTTAAAAATATAAATATTGTAATCTTTCTCTAAACTTGTAATTAGAATTATAGTGTACTTTTATATCCTGATTTTCTATTATGCATTTATGTGACTGTAAATTGTTTTGCGAGCTTCTGAGTAAATAAATATATATTTAGTGAGTTTCGAAGTTAAAGCTTTGCCTCATTGAATACATTATTCAATGTCTATAGGGATTCAATATCTATCTGTAGTAATATAAAATTGAAACTACTAAATATTTGTATATTGAAGATGACAAGATTAGTGGAATATGCTGTTCAGAACTTTCTGAACGCAAAAGGCATTTTTAGAGTCATTGCTTGTCTGTTTGCTTTTCGGTATGTTTGATTGAATATTACGTAAAAGTTACTGGATCAATTTGGATGCAGCCTTCACTGAATAAAATTTGATTAGAACATTTAAAATACTATTTATCTTGTACAAATATTTTCCTAAAGGACTTTTTATATGTCACTCTGTTTTTGTTTATCTATTTTTCTGTTTACATAACCCTAAACTGAAATGAATTAAACTTTACTGAGATTATGCTTAAGGTAAATATTTAAATCTAAAGTATTTTTTGAAGAAATATTCCCAAAGAATATTGATATTTCATTATTTGTGCTTGCAGTAACACCAAACGACGGAGGCTTATAACTGACGAATAGAAATTTCCGAGACTATTATGGCGAGGCAGTTAAAGCTTAGTCTAAAACATAAGTTACTTTTATCTCATTCAAGTATTCATTTGAAATGCAAATACTGTTAAAGCTAGATAGATTCAAATTATTTTTATTCCGATCAAAAGTATTTTTGAATTAAATACTTTAATACTAGAGAAAAACTCGGTCGCAAATTTTAAAAGTACACATAAGGAAAACCGCAAATAAAAGCTAGTAAATGTTATAAAGAATGATAAAAAATCGATATAAATTTGATTAAAAAATTAAAATCACCCTTTGAAATTGATACTTAAATAATGTGAATTAACTAAGAAATCTCTCCTTAGGATCGATTAATGGAAATGAAGTTGTCATAATATTTTATGATATTACATACCCCACTAGATTCGATGAAAAATTAATGCATTTCTCTTAATCACTGAACTTTGAATGTCTTTTTATATCACCATAATGTAATTTTAATATATTTTAAAATATTAAATATATATCCAAAGCAACTCTTGTTAATTTAAATTAGTTTATACAGAATTTCAACAACGTATCAGCTATCACTTTGCCCAAATCTAATGTTCCATTAAGAGATTACACAGAATTTCTTGTCAACAACTGGGACTCCAAAACTTTAATGTTTCCGAGACTTCCTCTGATTATAACTTTAAAGTTGTATGGTTAAGGTCTTTCCAAATTTCTAGTGGGAAACTGTCCTAAATAATTTCTGTGCCCTTTGTCAGTTTGTAAAACTTGTGGTTCTCTAAATTGAAGAGGATATCCACAGTAAAATAAGGACATGCTGACAGCTATTCATAAAGTTTAATTTATTGGTGTTAACTGTGTTATAATATTTATATAATAACATTTATTGATAGTAACGCCCAGATTTTTACTTGGCTGATAACCGATACATACGTTTTTTTCATATTTTTTCACAATAAGGGAAATAATGTACTTAATTCTTGAGATTTTTCATCCCAAAAACAATAATTAATGTAAACTAATATAATAGATAGTGAAAAAAGTGCACGATTTGAGAAATATTATGTATGTACGTCATAATTGTTACATTAAAATCCTAAGCTCTTTAAATATAACTTTGTAGTATTTAGGTTTCCATATCTAAAATATCCTCATAAGATCATTTAGGTATCCGTCCGATTGCGTGCTGTCACAGCTCTTTTTTCTTAGAAGCCCTTTAACGCCGAAACTATAAATGTAACATGTGTGGCTGTCTAACTGTAAGTTTAACTAAAGTTTGAGGAAATTTTATCGATTTATCTAAACTTTAATTTTTGTGATATTCACACTCCTGTGAAAGATAAGCTAGGCTAGCTAGGCTATATATATATATATATATATATATATATATATATATATATATATATAAAGAAATACTAAGACTGGTTTTATTATTCTTTTAATAAAACTATTCTTTAAAAATATCTCTTGAAATACACGAAATGGGTCATTCAGTTATCACAAGCTATCATTATTGATAATCTACGAGTATACACTAATTTTCCTCAACTAAGTCCTACTTCTCCTAAAACCCAGTATTTTGGGCTCTTATCATTTCCTTTATCCATTCTAATTCGTCTTAATTTTGATATTCTAAATTCTTTTATTTTTAAAGTTTACTACTATTGAATATATTTGGCGTTAATTTTGTAGAAATTCATTATTCACAATTAAATAAAACTACGTGATGTAGTATTATTTCTACTTTCTTTAATTTCTTTACCACGACCTAGGTTTCGTTGTATTACAACATCTGTAATACAACGAAACATAGGTCGTGGTAAAGAAATTAAAGAAAGTAGAAATAATACTACATCACGTGTTTCATGTAATTGTTTACTACTATTATTTTATATTGTAGTATATTTGTAGTATAACAGTCGACCAAATTTTCAACACTTATTGTTATGTTTGACTGAAAGAGTTTGCTGGTGTAGCAGCAAATTCGCTATATATACGGCACATTAAAGTTATTAATAAATAAATAAATACAAATGTAAATTACTTGTATTATATTAACTTACTACACAATAAGGACACCAGTTCGTATTTCATTGCTATTAGCTTAAGACTTGATGATTTGAGATCCCGTTGGTTTTAATAGTAGTAATGATTATGGTCCGAATTCGGTTTGGCCAGTTCTGGCAAAAAAGTTAAATGAAACATATTCTCTCTCATAGTTTCGAAAGATATGATTCATTTAAAGCGCTGCTTTTTGGACATATTATATTATATGAAAAAACCGCATAAGGAATAACTGAACTGAAATGACTGACTAAATTTAAATTAAGGCCACATAACAAGTGAGTGCATCGAAATGATTGATTAAATCATACATAATTGTTTACTAGGTCATAAATTCATCCGAGATCCTGGGTCTCTATTACATATATTACCTCGATTTGATATAACAATATACTTTAAACATTTTTCGTCTTTCCAGAGAAGGATCTAATTTTTAGTTACATACCCCAAAAAGCAAAAGGAACTCTTATAGAATCATTTCGTCCGTCCATCTGTCTGTCGAGACCCTTTTTCTCAGGAACGCGTGGTGGTATCAAATTGAAATTAATATAAAATACTTAGGTTTACGATCCCTTGGAGCTGTCAATCAAGCCTCTAAGTCAATATAATAAAAATACGGCCATTTATGTTTTGTATTTTGACACTCGCAACTGAATCAATCCTATACCTATATTGTAATTACAGTTGACCTAGAACCATGAAATTCAGCATGAAACAAGGTCTCATAGCTAAAGTCCGCTTAGGGCAAATTCTTGTTAGTGTGTTCTTAATTATTTCCCTTATATATATATATATATATATATATATATATATATATATATATATATATATATATATATATATATGTATATGTATATTATAATTGCTGAGAAATATTTTCGAAATAACAGAATTTCCTCACATGTGAGATATACATGAGTATGTAGATGCTCATGGGAATGTAGTATTATTAGAAAAGTTTCAGACCAGTTACCATTTATGATTCGCCACGTTACACGTCTAAATAATTGAATAGAAACTATCTTGTGAAGACCCTTAACTGCTATGTATAATAAAAAACCATTTATTTCGAAGTGTCGAAGACATACAAATTAATGATAAATTATCATGTAAATATTCAAAGGCTCGATATGTCTATTTAATGGAACGATTTATTCAATAGCTCATGAATATTTGCACACCTCATATCGGGACACTAATTGAAAAAACAAAAAACAATAAATTATATTATTCTAGGGTGATTTAAAAAATAACAATTTTTTTCAGCACCTATGGTACATATTTTAGTACATAGAAAGCTTTATTTTTCATTTTTATTAATTAAAATATTATTCTAATTGCTCTTAACGTGGCTTAGTTAAAGTATTAAAGTTCTCCGAGCTAATAATTTGCAAACGAAAGAGAGATTAATTTTGTGCGACAACTTCCCCTAATAGCAGTAATAAAGAAGCAGGAGGAAAAATAATTTTCTTTTAAATCTATTAACCCTTTTTAGGCTTCCTTTTCAGTAAATATATGAAAAATAAATTTTTAAAAAGAATATCACGTATTTCTCATATATACGGATTGCAATCCAACAAAGTGCGATTCCGCAATCCCGGGGGTCCAGCATCATTTAAAGGGCTGCGGAATTCTGCCCTAGCTAGCGAATACACAAGCGTATCCGCATCATCGTGAACTCGTCCACGAATTGCGCAAAATCTATTCAAATCTACCGCGCTTCCAATCGCGTAACGCGACGCTATCCTTCCGTAATTTTGCATCTTTGCACTACTCCGCGCTGCCTTTCTACTTTCCAGCTGATGTTTAACTCACCGTCACCAAATGTGTGTAAGTAAAAATATTTTTTATGTATTTACAGAATTACTGCTTTTATTTTAATTCAAGGCAATTTTATCGCTTACTTTGGTATCTCTCTGGAATATTTGTTTGTCCATTTAAATATTTTGCATATTGTGTTTTAGATTTATTCGAATACAAAACCTAACCTGTTATTTTCGATCTATAAATAACTGCATAGCACAAAATTATTTTTCAGGTACTATTTAAAAATGTTTCCTTTAAAACCACCTCAGAAGAATATTGGTGAGAGTAATGAGAAAAGTTTATGATATTCCAAAAATGTAAATGGAGCCCGAATACAAAATGTTTACTATATTCTAATTTATTTAAAATTGGTCAGCGTTCTACTAACTGACTTAAAAACGTTTAAAAATAAAGCAGTTCATAAAAATAGGTCAGTTACGTCCAAATACAGATTTATTTCTTGACGTATCGACGTCAGAAACTCATGATTATGACGAAGAAATACTCAAAAAGAAAAGTAAAACTATAGACGGCTATTTTAAAAAGAAAGATTCTATGGAAAAATGGTTTCAAGAATGATTTGCGAGGATGGTTTCAATCTCAATTCATTTTGTACGTCTTCAGATTTGAGAAATTTATTTTCAATAACAAAAAGTAGGCTTCAAATTCGAAATTCTCCTAATACAATCAGATCAACAGTCATACATTTTTCAAATACTGTTAAAGCTGATATTATTATTGAATTTACGTATCTCAAGAAACGATTACAGCAGATATTTTGTCTGAGTTTTGGTGATTGGACTTCCCAAAAAAATCAACGATATTTGAAACGTGAATATTCATCACAAATACATCCATTTTAATCCTTGCAGAAGAAACTTGCAGAAGAAACGTTGTCTGATTTGGATATAGATGACGACGGAAATAAAATGGAAGATATAAATGAATAACAAGTCTTAAGCGTAGCTATAGATCGAAAATCCGCTAAAGTTACTCCCTGTTATTTATAACTTCTGAAAAAAGTGCGTTTTCAGATATTTGCCAACCAAAGAACATTTATATTTGCTGAAATATATAAAAGGAAAAACGAAGAAAGAATTGAACTTAATTCTAGACTGCCGCACTCTTTGAAATAGCTTGATTGATATATTAGATTGTACAGCCTTAAAGCGTGTATTGAGAAAGCTCTCATCGACATAACATCTGAAACAAAATTTATAGATGAAGAAAGGTATAAAATCAAAGAATTAATTGAGGGCTTACAACCGTTTAAATCGGGCGTTGAAGTGTTATATATAAAATAGTCTACCCTAATAACGGCAACGTTTCGATTTATTCTAGAAAAATGGACACAGTGTTAAGTTGTAAACTATCCAAGGCGGTTTGTACAAGTGTAAAAGAACGGCGCATTGAAGTTACCTATATATTGGTTTATTTTCGGATACCAAAAAAATATGATAGAGAATTTAAGCCCCCTGATGGCACGTTGACGATGCTGAAAAATAATAAGATACGTCAAGAAATATAAATGTTTTAAGCAGAATCGTTAATTATGATAAAGCCAAAACTTTATGCAAAATAATTTTTCGTTGCAAGAGGCAATAGAGACGCAGATAAAGCTAGATAATAAAGATTACACTAAACAAACAGAAACTAGAAAATAGAAAAATTTTGAAAAAGTATTAGAAAAATAAGCGACGGCATGAGAAACTGATGAAGTGCCAGCAAAATTATTAACTATTTATTGACCCTTAAACCAACAACTGCAGAGGCAGAAAGAGCATGTTTGTCCACTTGCTACATATGTAGTTCCATAAGGAGCAGATCAGGAAATAATAAAATTTAAAATTTTCTTACTATTTTATAATTTTATTACTATTTTTCGATTTGATGTTAAATTAATACAATAATATGGAGATCAGAAAGACTACTTAGTTATCCAAGTCATAAGTTATGGGATAATTGTCATTTACTTTAGTAATTATTAAGGTTAATAATAATTTTCTCGGGTAGACAAGTTATAAACTAGCTAGATAATATTGGACATAATAAAAAATAAGTAAGAAAATTCGTCCAAATTTACTCACATTTAAAAAACTTTCAAAGCATAGCCATTATAAAATTATGTGATAACGGCAATTACAGAACTAATAAAAAGAAAATTTTGAATAATTTTGTTAAATAGAGTACTAAGCAAACCTGAAGTTTATGACAATGAAATGTCCAAACGTTCACATTATCGACTTATAAATCTAGCACAAATATATCCACTCCGTTTAGTCTGTTTGAGATTTTGTCATTTAGATATCGCTTTTACAATATTTGAAAGATAGTAATCATTCAAGTAACTGGTGTGAGTTTCAACAATTTGTATGTAAATGAAAGTTACGTAAAAGCAAGAAACTGTTAAATTTCTCTGAAAGAGGTATTAGTTGTACCATTTTTAGCAAACCTGAAAAATGACTAATATCTCTTTTGGATGTAAGTTTACTATATCTCAGCCAAAGTTTTATATTATAAGTAGAGTAGTATAAAAATGTTATATTTTAATACTACTCTACTGTACGTTTATTTACTTTTTTTTTTTTAAATCTTTTTGGTATTCATGATTTGGTAAGCAGAGTTCGGCAATACTATAACTGGGCAGAACCGCGTCAAAATATTATTGCCTTACATAACAATTCTAAATAGACCGTTTTTTTTTCTCAGAAATACACTTTATTTCATTTTATCATCTCTTTCAATTCTGTAGTTTATTTGTGTCTGAAATGTTTTGTGTAATAATTTATTATAAATATTATTTAAACAGATTTCCCTTGAGACTTAATTTTGAAATATAAACTCTATTTATAAAACTACTTTGCACAAGGCATAATCAATAAGATTAGAATAAACCTTTTGTTGTTATTGAAAATGATAAGTTTTTAAGCCTTGTATTGTAAACTTCTAAATACTCACAAAAGTAATTAGAGATTTATTTAAAGTCTCTAAACAGTAACACTAAATTTAGTGGCATATTTATAAATTATTCTTATAATAGTCACCTATAAATCATTCATCGATAAAACAGTTAAATAAAATAAGTAAACTAATTTTACAGTTAACATTGAATTAATAACCTTTTCTTAGATACTAACGTTAGGATGAAAATTAAACTTCCAACTTCTTTCATTTACTTTTCCCTGAAAAGCCATGAGCACTTTGTAAAAGAGAATTGCACCAAGTAAGGGGAAAGCAAAAGGAAAACGACATCTAAATGTCCTTAATAGGATGTCACTCAGGAACAAACGAAATTGAAAACTCTTAAGAGATTTTGTGTTTAGCGACAAATAGCTATGTAGATCGAAAGGAAAAGTTGCATGTTTTTACATATAAGGATAAACGCAATACAGCTGAATTATCGTATTAGGAAAACGAATTTATGCATTTTCGTAAAAATTTAAATTATAAATTTAACATTAGACAATAAAATCAGCGATTATAGGGAAATTATTACATAATATTTTATTTAATGTGTTAAATTATTGATAGAAAACAATCTCATACTGATAAGAATTCTTTAACAAAATCAATTAGATTTGCAGTACTGTAAAAATTTAACAGCAGTTATAATTTCGAGTTTTAATATCCTTTGTATATTCATTGTACACATTGCTCATTTTTTTATAAATTACTACAATAATATAATTCTATTCTTAGTACAACATTCTAATACAGCATATTTTATGGACCCATACTGTTTAATACCGCCCGAAATAACGCTTAAATAGCAGACTTCTTCGACAATATTTATGTAATTTGTTTTTTATATATATTTTAATATTAAGTAAGATATGACGATAAAAACTTGATGGGCTGTAATGACTGTAATACGTTTCGACATCCTAATGTGTTCATAATGCACCATATGCTTGATACAGCCATTTTTATTCAGGGTATAACATTCTTAGCCAATATATATGGCATTATGTCAATCACAGATATAAGTTAAGTAGTACATTTGTCTGCAAAATAATACATTTTTCATAAAAGTTTGTCTCTAAACGGCAATTTTCTAAACCAGTGAACATATTTTTTATGAGATATACCTTTTAAAATATAATATTCCGATATTAGCTACATGGTTCTGTTTAAGTTTTGGGAAAACTTCCAGTAATTTATATTTTTTATTTCTTCTTAATTAATTAAATATTACTATAATAATACGTAATTTGACTTATGTCTTTTCGGTAGATTTTTATTCTTTATTTCAATATATTGGTAAAGTATTGTGAAAAGGTGATCGAACTTGCAAGTACAAACACAATTAATCGATCTCGGTTAAGTTATGCATATATCTTGAATTCGATTACAAATATTAAACAATTTAATTTCCCCTTAACATTAAGAGTTAATTACATTCTTTTCTCAAATTCAACATTAAAAAACTTGTTAAGTACGAATAGAACTCTCGCTACAACGATTGGTACTCACTATGGTAAATATAAGTATTAACACATTTAACGGTGTTTCCATTAAATATATAATAATTACTATTTTAACGAACTAATGCATAATGTATGTTTCACAAGTGTAAATATGGAAATGAAAAGAGACTAATTCATCTAAATCATATAAAATACCAAAATGAAACTGACTTGTTTGATAAACCCAAATGTGGAATTTCAGATAAAAACTTGAAAATCTACATTTTAGCTTGCCAAATGTAGAATTTCAGATTTTTATAAAAAAATCCACATTTTTTAAATTTTAAAAAAATTACGAAAAATTAAACTCGAAAATATTTTTAAATTCGATTAAAAATGTATTCATGTTAAACGTCTCCTTTATCTCCTTTGCAAAATTTATATTCCTATCTGGTTTTGAGAAATTATCTTCCGAAGAGTAGCCAGAGGCTGTTCAATAGGTGGAAGTGCAAAACCCTGCGGCAGATGTACGGTCTGATAAACGACAACGATCAGTAGCGCTTCTGTACCAACACAGAGCTTTACGAGCTGTACCAGGTTCTTACAATTAGTGTGAAGGTACGGAAAAAACCTCCAAAAACTTAAAGCCAAAAGATGAAAGCTTCGCGCTATGGTTGGCTCCGTATGGAAGGACCATAAAGCAATGGTTTGAATGATGATGCGCTGCGGAGTAGTAGTAGTTTGTGTAATTGTTTAATATAATCTGTCCAAATTTTATGATTATAGTATTATCTATATAATTATAGTATTAACTATTATGATTATAGTATATTTCTATTCAAATTAATGAAAGGTTTATTATCGTAACAGAACGTGAGCAACAGGTATATGGTTGTATTAATATACTATTTGGATCCTTCGAATTTGGCGCCCCAACGTACTTTAAATTACATCTCAAACAGTATATTTATAATTTTTTTATAAAATAGACATTAATTTCATTTACAAGCGTGGCTTAAGAAATTAAAAAGTTTACGTGGATCTCCATCCTTTTTAAAGATTCGTTACCCAAAAGGAAAAAAAGAACTTGTTACAAAGTTAAGTTGAATCAATGCAATATTTTTCCACTTCGGTCTTGTCGTAAGTTATAAAAAAATTACATGGTCAAGAGTGCCTAAACTTCTTGGTGGTACTTGGATTATTTGGTACCACTTGGTGTCCGAAATACCTGAAAATTCGTTCAACTTCGTGAACTCAAAAAAAGTTTTAAATAATTTGTAAATATGAGACACTGCACAATGCTTATAGTTGATGGTCAATCATTAAATATATATGTATTGCTAGCTTATAATACATAAATAAATCTGTAAGCAAGTAGAAAAAACAGTTTATTTTACATATTTTTGCAAAAAATCTAATTCTCGAGTCCTATTTCCAATTTATAGTTTCAATAAATAAGATTAGCAACATTTTTTCGTGGCACATTTTAAATTTTGCGTACTGTATCTTCAAATTTAGGAACATAATTTTAAATTTACATCACACACTTTAAAATTTAGGGTCAGCTGTAATATTCTGTCCATCAGTCCGTCTGTTGTAGTTATTTTTTTCAGGAAGCGTTTAACGTAGAAACTTTGAATTTTGCACAAAAATAAAAAATATCCATCTGCATATATTTCAAAATGTAATACTCAAGAAATATAAATATAGAATTTGTAGAGTCAAAAATTAAAAAATTGAATTCTTTTAATTCCTTATAATCGTATGAGACATCAATTGAAAAAAAATCAAGGATCCCAAAACCATATATTTTGTAATTTCATGGAAGATAGTTCTGAAGATGTTATTGAAAACGCCCACAAAAACATAGTCTCCACCCCAAACTCCCAAACTGTTACAGCCACAATTACAAAAAAACAGCGGTACTGTAGTAATAATTTTAAACCTCAAATTCTCGATATTTTTACGTCTATTAAAGATATAATATACAAAAAACTTTTATAAGATCAAAAATATTAGTAATATTATTAAATAATTTAATTAAAACGCTACGTAGTATTAAATATTTATATGTACTAAGCGTAGATGGGACCCTCGTAGACAGAGTTCTATTCTTACTTGATAAGTTTTATTATTCATTAATGTAGGTATAATTATTTACTGAGCGTATTTTGTCAACGTGGTGTGTTAGTCTGAGAGTTCATCGTGGTGTATTGAGTAGATCACAAGACATAAGGCCTTTGACGGCGGAGGCACCGCGGGGACCCGGGGGGTTTGATTCTCAGCCGCTCTTCGAGCGGGGCAGGACTGATGATCTGGTTGGCTGCAAAACAGTGCTCTCTTAGCAATAAGTTCATCATATGGATCAATTATATGCATTAAAGTAGCTAAATAAATAAATATTTTCCCCTTTGGCCATTAGAGCTGTGATTTCTATTCACAAAATGTACACATTTGAATAATATATTTTAATTTATAAAACTATTTAAAAAAAAGCTTTTCATGGGAAGAATATTATAAAAATCATATTTTATATGTTTCCCTGCTATTCACGTTGATAGCCGTAACAAATTAACTCGTCCAACATAAAACTTAAAAATTATTACAAACTTCTTTAATTAAAATATCAACTCGCTTACTTCTTTATGACCATTGTATCACTTAACGTCAAAATTGATTTAACGACGTGTTTAATATGTGTTTTAATTAAGAATCAAATATAAAGAAAAGGTGAGAAACGGCATGCGTTCGTTTGCTGAGAACCAGAGTTACGAAACTACCGGTTGTAAGAATGTTGATTGGTCTCGTTTGTTATTATTTGAAATTAGGTTTTGGTTGTGAGTAATTCAAATACAATTCACGATCCGGTTTCTTCTTAATGTCAATGATAATATTTTAGGTTCTTTTGGAGCATATGTTATAAACATAATATATACTTTGACTTATTGACTTGTTTCATTCGTATGAAGGAAAGTTTAAATAGAGTTTGGTTATATTTATTTTGTAAGTTTTTCCTATGATTTTCCGAGTACTAAATAAGGCAATTACAATTAATAAAGTATTAATGTATATTTTCTCGTCCTAAAGATAGACCATTTCAACGTTAACGTGAGTCGTCTACAGCGCAAGCATACTAAACGTCACACGAAGCAGCATTGTCGGAGCAATGCGATGTACTAGTGGAGTCGGCCGTAAATATGGAGTGATATGCTATTTCACGTAAGATTAATTATGCAAAGAAATCAATGTTTTCTTAAGTTTTTATCCATGAGTTTTCTGTTCAAATTAATGAAAAGTTTAAATGAATTTATTATTGAGAAAATGTTGACAATAAAATGTATCAATATTGAGTAATAAAGACCCAAACTAAAAAAAATGTTATGGATTATTTTCGGCTTAAATTTTCGAGAGGAATCGGAAAAAATTAAGCTTACACACACGTATGTGTGCGTGTGCATGTGCGGTGAGTGTGTGTGTGTATGGCTATTTTTGTGAGCGCGCTATGTTATACGGAAGTGAGAAAAATATAAAATATATAGAAGTAAAATATAAATATATAAATGTGTGTGTGTATGTATATCTGAATAATATACATGTGTGTGTGTTTGTCTATTTTTGTGAGCGCGTCTATGTTATACTATGTGGAAGTGAGAAAAATATAATATAAGCGTAATCGCTAAGAAAATGTGTATAAGAATTGTTTCTTCTTAAAATTAAGCATAAGTTAATTGAAAAGAATATTTTGCCTTGCAGTAAATGAAAATCATACTTTATCTTGTATCTTATACTTAAAATGTTATTTTCTTTTTCGTCGTCTCGTACTTAATTCTGAAAATATATTCCCGAGAATGTAGCATGGTGTGCTGGAAATTTTGAACCTAGGTTTTAAGGATAAAATATTATAATGCAATCTTTAAAGGCTAATACGGTTTTATTTCTAATTCCACTCAAAACATAACAAAACAATTGAAAATGAATGTTTTATTGAAATGAATTTAAAACATTTTGTATGAATTACAAAAAATAAAAAATAAAATTTGTTTAACTGGACAAACAGCCAAATACTATATAGATAGAAGATTTATTAATATAAATATCTTCATTATAAAACGAATAAAATAATATTTTAATATATAATTTTAATATATAATATTTAATATATTATAATTTTAATATATAATATATATTATATCATAACACTATTTTACAATAATAACTTGTACTTGTCGATCTGTTTATAAAAGAACATAATATAGAAATATACGAAGCCATATGCAAGTTTAGTCATCAATCGATTTTTGAACTGAAAAAAAAACGTACCGCTTGAAAAGGTACCGGATTTGATTTCGTCACTAGTTTTATCTGCTAAATGCTTTTTCAATTTTTAATTTGAACCTAAGACTACCTTTTCCAGAAATGCTCAACGTAGAAAAGTCTCAAATTCCACATTTTATTTATCCCTTAAGGCCAGCTTCCCTATCTCTACTGTCCGAAACACCCTACTATTCTATTCCAATAAACTACTCTTTCACTTGTTCCTATATATATGTCTCCAATTTTACCAATTCGACATAACAAATTTTCTGCAATTTTCCGCGCAATCTTTACTTTACGTATTCTTTCATGTTAATAATTTGCACAACTGAAATAAATAACATATGAACTAAACGGTAGCTATCATTTGTGAGTACTTCCATCTGACCACAGGATAAAATCGCCTTACTTATACACAACACCGAAAAATACCTCCAGTAATGCAATCAAATGTCACGTATTACGTGTACGTCTAACGGCCATATAAGCTATCGGGTCACATACTTGAGGTGTGCAAACGTAGTGTGAAATTGGCGTAACCTAATTATAGAGTCGCTAGCTGTTAGTAACGCCGATGGAACATGGGTCTACATAGGGAGGAGATATAGGAAGTACTTACACTGTACACGTTCACACGTAGATACGGTATCCCTGGTTCTACGTCGCAGGTACCTTTTATCGGACTCGGGGGAATAGTTTTACCGGTAAAAGCCTTAAGGAAATTAGCAATGTTGAAAGTCGAAATTGATATAATCGCCGTTAGTTGCGCAACATCTGATTATACTTTCGTTTTAATGGTGTGTTTCTATTGAGGGACCTTGGGACTACAAAGTTTAATCGATGGTTTTTGCGCGCACAATTTATAAAGTTATGAGGTAAATTGTGGAATTAAAAAGCTTTTCTTTCATCGCAGTGTTTGATGGATTTTACATTTCAATTTAATAGACTAATCAAGTTTTTCTGCTTTGGGATTTGGATGTTTTAGCTTTTCCGATTTGAATTGTTGAATTTGTATTTTATTTGGCATAAAGTCGTTATGTTTAAAAACGAATATAAAATATTACTTGGAATATAATTGCTAAGAAGCTTGACTCCGAGAATATGAAAGTGTGTAATTACACCTACAGTATTACATGCTTCAATTTAAATTTTCAATTTCCTTTTCGAAATAATTTTACGTCTTGACCGTACTTCCGCTAATATCACGTAATTTTACATTATTAATTTTTAATTTTTTCTCATAGGTATGTACTACATCTTATATTTATTATCATATATCTTGGAATAAACTTGTATTTTTGTGAATTACTTCAATCTATACATAAAATATTTTTGAAGTTATACTTCTTTAGGGGCACTATGGAGTGAAATTGCACTTGGGAGTGAAATTGTTCGATGTGTGTAATGCAACAAAAATAGACAGGATAAAGTTGTTCACTAAACATATATTTACAAGTGATGACTGATACTATATTTTCAGTAATTGAAAAATAAAATTTTTTAGTAGCTGAAATTCAATAATGGTCTATTTAACAAAAAAAAAATATTTTTTGTGAACATTCGTGATAAAAATAGTGCTTATAAGCTTTTTAAAATATATTTTAAGCGTATTTTTCTAAGTGAATTTAAATTTCGGTATGTACTTATTTGCATGATAAATGAATGTATATTGTATATTAATTATATACATATATATATATATATATATATATACATATATACATACATATATATATGTATATATATACATATATATATATATATATATATATATATATATATATAAATATTTTTTTTTAAGTAAATGTTAGAAATAAATAAGCGAATAACATTGTTATTTCAGGTTTCAAGATGCCTAAAACCAATGCAGTGAACTGTGAAAATTACCGGAACCGAAAGTAGGACCCAGCTAGCAAAAAAGTGTCTTCATTAACAATACCTACGAAACAAAGTCGGGCTCATAGGTTGGAAAAAAATGCTTATACAAGGAATCCAATCATCTGCGAACGAGTTTTCAAATGCTCCATCAACATTAAATTCACAAATGATCTCTTCGGAACCATCATCTGAACCATCTTAATCACCCAATTGCCGCAGTGGTGAAGTCATATTGCTGATGATGTTGGTGATAATTCGCTCGATTTATCTTTGTCTCTTGCAACACACGCTAATCAAAACTGTGCTAAATTTAATAGAAGGGAAATAAATATCAATCAAGATGTCAAAAAGTTACACATTATTTATAAAAAATACAATAAAAAAAACTGAAAAGGGACTGTATATTAAAAATATTGAATTGATTAGCTATATATTGCCACAAAATATCCACCCGTTATTTTTCACTTGACTTACACAAAGGCGTAACACAAAACGTGGAAACCTTCTTTAACATATATTTTTTTCAATTTAATGAATATTGGTCAAAACAAATAATTTAGATTATAATAAAATTATATATACTATCATACACGTTTACTTATTTTTCTTATATTTAATAGACATTTTAAATCCGTCGTTTAAAAGACATTTCAAATGCCAAAGATGCCCAGTTAAAGTGCCAAATAAAGCAATGTTGCGGAAAAGTCAGCGAACTGTGCGTGTAGGTAGAGATTAAATACAATATTCGAACAAAGGATTGTAAGGGAGAACAAGGAGTTGGGTATTAGATATGGTGAGAAGGAGGCCGTGATTGGTTACGAGCTCCAAGAAATGAGCTAAAGGATATATATTTGTAGATAGCAATCGATTATTGCTCAATGGGCTGTATATTAAAATGAATTATTAAAGTCAATAGTATTTCCTATGCTGTCTATTTAAAATTATACATATATATATATATATATATATATATATATATATATATATATATATACATATATTTATATATATATATATATATTAGACGAATATATCGATGCATTTATCTATTTTTTAGAATATACATTAAAACTCAAACATGCTTGGTTTAAGAGAAAAGAAACTCTGTGAGTTTGCAAGGGTAAATCTGCATAGGAGTAAATAAAGCAATGAAGAGACTAAATGAAGTATTCGAATTACGTATTTAAAATATTGGAAAGAATCGCATATATGTAGCCTATATCCTTAATGCGCAACCTACACGTACGAATTTCCAACGACATTAAAACTACAAAAAAGCGTCGTCCCCAAATTAGTATGGAAACCTGTCATCGAAACCAACTTCATTGTGTCGCACGTTTATGTGTTAGAACGCATTTCAGCACTAATTTTCAGACGACTTTTTAATGTCGCTTGAAAATCTTACAAATGAGTTGCGTCTAACCTTCACTCATTTAAATTGCGGCCTGTAATCAGAGGCCCGATTTCTGTAAATGAAAATGTTCATTACTTACGATATTTACAAAGAAAATAAATAATACAACAATTATGAACTTATTTTCTATTTATAGAGTCGGACATATCGATTTACAAATAAACTGAATTTCAATGCAGGCTCGGGTTTAAAATAAAATAGTATACACCGACATTGGTAATAATGAAATTGATGTAAAAATGTATGTAGCCATAAAATTGGTCATTTATATTACAGTCGACTGTATTACTAAGTTGAGGAGAATCAAAGCTAGGTATGGTAGTTATAAAATAATTATTAATTTATTCAGAATATTTATGTATGTATGTGAACATACTCGTATATGTATATAAGAGTACATACAACTACATCAGACCAATAAACAGTACCACTGTGAAATTTAGACGCAGATTTTTTTAATTAAGCATTCGATCACAATTCTGGTATTTATACTGCACTGTTTGTAAGTTATGTCGGCTGTATTTATGTTTAGATAATATTGCTCAATTGATATTTTGTATGTATGGCGGATTTGTCTTGTTCAAAAATAGCAAACAAATTTTAGAGTATATTTCGAAAGCACCAAAATATCATACAAAATTACATCTCGGCACTTTGATGTTTTATTTAATTCCATGATTCTTACACTATTTGTTACTTTCTCTACAATCCACATATTCAGATGTCTTTACAGTTTTCTAAAGTTTTTCGTTTTTTTTAAGGCGTGCTATATATATTACAGTATTTAATATAAAGTCTTTCTTCAGTTTCATTTATTTTTTATTTGCTTTAGAGTTTCTAAGATTCGTATATACACATATAAAATATAAATTTATGTCCTATGCTCTTAGTGTAGAGAGTTTTTATAATTTATATCAATAAGTTTGTGAATTGTATATTATATAATAATAATAATAATAATATATATTTTTTTAATTTTATAGAATGCTATATGGTTACAGAAACTACAATACAAACTAATTTATTAATACAACCAATACATGAATATAGAGATTTAATGTTTATATTATTTTATAGTTAAACCAGTTAGAACAGTGAATTACTTGAAAATTATCATAAAACCAAGAAAAATATTAAGTCATGACATAATTTATTTAAAAGGAAAACGCAAAATTACTTAGAAGCGTCCAAATTTTCCTCCTATAAAATACAACACAAATAATTTCGAGATATTATTCTAGCGAGATTTCATAAGGGAACATGTTTTCATTAAGGGAACTAATTATTTCCCTATTAAATAAAGAAACCATAGTTTTAAGACTTTTTCGATTTTTCATTTTAACTCCGTAGTCATTGTCTACAACACGCAAATTAGGTTTTTCTGTAATTCAGGCTTTAGTGGAAGAAAATAAATAACTTCAGTTTAGATGGGATGCCCATTTAATTTATGTTTTTATTATTTTTATATATTTGACAAATTTTCTATATATTTTTCTTTTAATGAACATTTACTCTCTAACAAACGTTCAACTTTTAAAAATAAAATAAGAAAAATATACGTAAAAATGATAAAAAATTTTCACTTACCGCTGCCTTCATTAGGATGTCATTTTCATGACGACTTCAAGAAATTGCCTCCAGCGTAGAATTTAAGAAATCCCTCAGTTTTTCCTGCAACGAAATAAAAATAGCAGATGAAATCGTTTTGTACCATTACAAATTTAATACGTCTGGCCGTAGTACATTAACAAAGCAAGTACTCGAATCCTTCTGTGTCAGTATCCAAAAGCTTTTAATATTATAATTCAAAGAAATATTTTCCAAAGACCTAGGAGGAAAATATTATAGACGTAAAAATTATTTTTACATGTTAGTTTGTTTTTGTTTACTCTTCAAATCTATAAATTATATAAAATACAACTCCTATCAATATTTTGTACACTTAGAAAGTATTAATAACAAGCTTTTTCAAATTTCCGCTAAATATTTTTAATCATTTCAAAATTTAACCTACGGAATATCAGACATCAATCAATCCTTATGCAGAAGAAGTCTCGGAAGAAAAATTTAAATCATTGCTGAAATGGAATAAAATGTTAAATAATGAAAACCACTAAAATTCATTAGCATCATCTTGAAGAATAAAATATCTAATAAGTTACTATATACGTATCGAATTTTATTATAAATTATACGAATGTAATTTAAAATAGCATATTATCTAATTGGTTGCATTATTTACTTTTAATAAATTAAATTATCTATCACTTCTAAATAGTTATGGAGGATAAAGCAGCTTTAGATTCAACACTGATCACTCGGAATTTCATCTGCTAACAGCAGCTAGATAAACGTCAACGAGCATACATTTGCTTTTTAGCACCAAATCTTTTCAAATGTAAATAAATTCGATATTTTCCAAAATTCACTTAAAGGTATGACTGTAGATATGGATAGCAATATCAGGTAGTGTGCACATGAAAACTAAAGTTATTTAAAAAAACAATAAATATTATGCACACATAAAATGCAAATTATTAAAAAAATTATACAGATAGGCATATCTTTAGCAACTTATGTGTTGACAATTAATATGAGAGCGACTGCGCATATAAGCCAAATAAGTAATATAGCCATATAAGTACAAATATCAGGAAATAATTTTACCATAGACTGTTAGAAACTATTTGAATTCTGTTGGAATAATGTTCCCAAAATTAAAAGTCACAATACTAAATAATTAAGATATATAGTTATTCAAACTTTAATAATATTAATACGTTAACGTCAGGGTAAATGACACTTAAACTGTAATAGTAAATTAAGCACGCAGAAACTACTGCATATTTGTGACAAAAATATAATTATATTTCACGTACAATAATATAAAATCAACACGAAATATGTACCAAAAATTAATAGAATATTCTAAGGAAAGTGGCATGACAAGTTATTATAGCAGTGCTTTTTTCACCTCTAATTACCAAGCATAGGAAAATTAATTAATTTTCCTTTAATGTATTCCCATATCTTAATTGAATCTCTGTCATAAATATTTACTTGAAAAACGTTATGAGCATAAATCTAAAGCTGTATAAACTGTGACACTTTGAAAGACGAACGGACTTGACGAAATTATGACAGTGCCTAGTTTCAGCTTTAATTGGCGATGCTTGAAATGCAGCGTTACAATTTTTTGCCCTCGTAATTTCATCAAATCCATTTCGTCAAGTGCTTTCTGGCAAAGTGGCATACATGTTAAGGTATTTAAAAAAATCGTGCATGGAGTTTACTCCTTAAGTGCGATTGTCTTGGAACGTATGAAATAGGTAACACTGTATATAAATATAAATATCAATATCATTAAATTGAAATGGACATTTTTTTTATAAAAAAATGCTGACAATATAATTATTTTTAAGTAAAACACAAATAAACAATATCAAATTTATACAACAAAACTAAAAACATTTAGTACCGTCAGACTAAGAATTTATAATTAAAAGAGAATTTTTAATTTTGTAGGATACAAGACATCAAATATTCACACATATTGACATTTAATGATTACATCTTGATATAAGCAAATGATAGTAAACTATGTATGTCATACTGCGTCATTGCAATTACGCCATAAGAAAATTCCAATAAACATATTGATATCTCACTCTACAAATGCGCAGAAATGTTGGGCGGAGAGGCCACGAAACGCTTACACATTTTTAACCATCTGAACTTCTTACGATCAGAACTTAACGGTTACACTTTTTTAACGCTCTGAACTTCGTACGCTCTGAACTTCTAATATTACTTTTCGCAAAACTTCATACCGGATGCTATATATGAAAATCGATTCTTAATAATTAAACTCCAAAAATAAACGTCTTATCTTCAGAAGTTATATTTACAATTAAGCAATTTATTTTTATTAATGTAGATCGGAAAATATCTCAAACAGCACAATAGAAAATTAGCACGTGATCTTTAAAAAAAAAAGTGCTCATCCCGTGCGTAAATTTTCTACTTCATAATAGATACATAAAACATGACACGGATATTGATTAAGGTAAACAATTTTTATAACAATTCACCAGCATTTTTTAAATATTTAACTTTTCTGCTTTGCCTTCTGTATGTGATATCACTTAATGATTATATATATATATATATATATATATATATACATATATATATATATATATATATATATATATACATATATATATATATATATATATATATATATATATATATATATATATATATATATATATATATATATATATATATACCTATAGTCACACCGCAAAAAAAATTATAGTTTTGTTCAAAATTGTATTATTGCAAAAAAGTGTGATGATGAAAAACAAACTTCATAAAAGTGATATCCACCTAAACTATTGTTTTAGAAATATTCATTAGTAATTTTGGACTATCTGGTTCTAGCTAGAATCGGTTGAAAAAAAAAGTTGTCATATATTTTTTTTATGATCATCTATCCACTTTTGTCGTTATATCGTATTATATAAAAATACCTTTATTCGTGGTAAGAAAAATTTATGAATGAAGTTTCAGTTAACTGAAGAAAAAGAGGGTAAATCTAATAAATTGAAGAATTTATAATAGATAAGCTCCTCCTAAGTTAGATGTCACCCACACGTTCTTAGAAAACGATTCAAGTAATACTAGAAAAAAGACGTCCACACTGCCACCGATTTAAGCAGTATTTAAGCTTTAACTAGCAACCCTCGTAGAGCAGTGCTAAAATTTAAGCAAACTTCGACGATTATTAGAACTATTCATTCGCGTAACGAGGCAAGGGGGATCCAAGTTTTTTCATAAGCACGTTATTACCCGCTAGCTGCTCACGTATGCGGCGCACTCCCCTAAGCCTTCTCCTTAAGGCAACTTATCTCGGTCTGGAAGACTAAGCGGGTTAGACGACCTTATAAAGACACAAACCTACCCCATATGAGGAGCGTTTGAAAACTTTGTGGTCTGGCATAGAAATTATAATTAAATAGATTAATTACTATTTTAATTTGTAGTCAATTAATCGCCCCAAAGCTTTTTAGATTTGTATCATTTTCTTTATAAACCCTTTAGAAATCAGTCCTTCAATGTTTTTAAAATAAGCTTCCATAGTTTTTTTAACATTAGATATAAAATTTATACAAAGTAATCCTCCTTGAAAGGTAAGAGATTATGTTATCACTTTTTAAGTCCGAGAAAATGTAGTTATCTTTCAAGCTAGAATGTCTTTTTTGTCATCTTTGAGTTTTTTGTTTCCATTCTTCGGAGCGTCTATTGAACTTTTCGGACTATTTCTTTATGTCTTATACTTCTTATATGGGATCTTATACTTCTTGTCTATGTATCGAGAATGAAGAAACTCGTAATATACTTGTAACTCTTCAACCATAAATTCACATATTATTATCAAATTTTATAACAGACATAAATATCTTAGATAAAATATTTATACAAATATTTGTGTTATGATTGTTTACCACAATTAATTGTATTCAGTAGAGAGGTCACAGTATTAATTATCCCGCGCAACACCATTCAATGATCTATCTAAACTACTTTGTGGATTTTCACCAATAATTCCAGTAGTCGTTATTTGTGCAAGTTTCATAGCAGGTGATTCTCATGAGAAAACCTGTGTCTCGAGTATATAAATACTATTTTGAGGTGAAATTCATGTTAAGTCAACACAAACATTTGTATATAAATATTGAAATAATAAAATATCGTGAATAATAATAAAATGTGTACGTATTAACTCAAGACATTTTAAGGGTATTTTAACAGGAAAATATTTTATTATTAAATTTTATTTAATATACTATAACTTCTCTTAGTTTTTCTTAAATAAGTTTGTTATCACCCTTTTTCTCAGTTTAATTATTTACATAATTTAAATGATTAGCATCAATATAAAACCGAATAATGCGGATAAATTATACTATGCCCTTAACAGGAAATTAATAATATTTGGTCTCGGACTTTCTCATAATCGATCCATACACAAACTAGTTATGACGCTTGTTTTTATTAGAAAGTATGAACACGTGTGAAGGTTTGAAATTGTTTTCACTTATTCAAAGTTAAGTTTTATACTTTAAGAATAAAAAAATATGTACTTAAACCTATTTAGAAACGAAATCATTTCCGAAAAATATTTCAAATTGAGAGAATTTTACGATGTTAGATTTATTCATTAGCGCGAAGCTGCAAATTTATTTTCATTTAGAAGGATGTGTAACATGAACTTAACATTCGAATCATCAAACTAAAATTGCGTTACTAAACGTACTTTTTGGGGCCTGTCGCATTTTTAGGCAAGAGTAATTAGTAAATATATTATATATTGAACTTTACGGCAAGAGTAATTAATAAATATATTATATATTAAACTTTACAGCAAGAATAATTAGTAAATATATTATATATTGAACTTTACGGCAATAGTAATTAGTAAATATATTATATATTGAACTTTATGGCAAGAGTAATTAGTAAATCTATTATATATTGAACTTTACGGCGCGGTCAGACGTTTACCTATTTATGATACGAAAGTTTAAAATTTGAAATAATTTACTGCAATTACTTACAGTTGTTAAATTAAAGTGGTAAAGTACTGAAGAGTAGTTTTTGTTTCGTACTCAAAAATTGTCATAGTAAGTTTAAGTATGAAACGACAGATGCATAAAAACCGTCTGTCCGCCTGTACGTCTGTCACTGCTGTTTGACTCAAAAACGATTTGATGTAGAAACTTGTAATTTGACATAGTGATGAAGCATACTAACATGTACACATCGTAACAGTTAACACTTGTTATTCATATGAAAATTTGGTAGGTGGTAAATAAAGTATATGCAATATATTTTCTTAGATTTGTTGTATCGTGTGTGAGATATTTTACAAATTATTTTGGAATTTTATTTGAGGTATTTATAGAGATATTATTGCAAATATTCACAAAAAGTATACTCCACCTCACCTCCCCTTTCTCTATCACTTTTTCCCTCCCCTTTCCTGTCACCGTTTCTTAAACTACTCATGTCATTGTTATGAGAAAAACGTAATGTTTAATTTAATGAATTTATAACATACTTGATATTGAAACAACGTATTTAGAGTGATACAAAAATTAAACAAAACTTAGGTCGCAGATATTTTACGACCTAAGTTATCGTATAAAATCCATAATAAAATTGCTTAAAATATGTATTAATTTGAATTCAGATGAATTAATTTATCATAAACCAAACATTTTTGATAAAAAAATTTACATGCGCGATCGAAAACATACATTTTATTAGTATCATATATGGACGGCATCAGGCACACTTAAATTTAACTTTGAAAAAAAAATAGCGTAAATTCAAATACTCCCAATATTAACTTTCATTTGCCATCGTTATTTTATTCCTCCTTTTTGTACGTTTCGTTTTAAAAGCGAAAGATCAGGGATACACCGTAATATTTTTGAAAATATTTTACGGAAACCATTTAGCCAAACAAACGTTCATATGTTTAATAATTTCATTCTATACACAGTCGTGAAAATCGGAATAACTGAATGGATTTTGTTAAAGAATTACCTTCGTTTAGAATATTACCTTCGGAAATTATACTTGTAGTCCATATAATAATAGAAAAGTTGCGTGGGTAACAATTAAATTTAACAATGATCTCGTAAATTAAGAAAGTTCCACTGCTTCAGAAAGTTGTGAGCACCTTTCGTTCGTCGTCCTTTGGCCTTTTTATTTCAATAAGATCTTTTTCAATTTAAAACCGTTTAATATGATATTTTTCGTTTTAAGAAAGTTGTATAAAAATAAATAAAAAATATATATAATTAATATTTTAAACTAATTTTCGAAAAACAGAATGAAAACTTCAAGCAAACTATAACAGGAATAAATAAACCGTGTTAAGTACAGTAAGAATTTGAAGTATGGAAATTTCTTAGATACTTTGATACATACAGACTTTGAGGAATATATTGCTAGTAAAGTTATTTAGAAATGTTAATATTATTTAATAAAAACTTCAAGCAAACAGTATCAGAAAAAAATAAACCGTCTTAAGTATAGTTAGAATTTGAACTATAGTAATTTTGTAGACACTTTGGTGCATACAAACTTTGAGGAATATGTTGCTAGTAAAGTTATTTAGAAATGATAATATTATTTTTCACCATGAAGATATGTTTCCAACTTTATCTTTGAAAAGCGAATAGTCTAGCTTGCAAAAACAGATGAATTTCTAGATGTTAGCAATATAATGCGAATGTAATCCGTTGTATAATTTGCGTGAATCATCTAATCTACAGAAACACAAAAACAATTTTTTTTTCATACAAAAGCATTTACAGCAATTATTTAATTTACGTTTAATTGAGATCTGAGGCGAAAATTAAAATGCCGCTGCGATAACAATGAACTTGAACCGTTTGGATACTTGCCATCCAGTAATTACGTACATAAATATTAGTCACTTGCAATTAACTAAATGGACCCTCGTAATGCAAACACTCGTGACTCCCCTTAAAGATGATAAAATATTTTTCTTCAGAGAAAACACTACAGATAGCTTAATATAATGTAATAATCTATTTATAAAAAATTATAAATACTCGCATATGTTTGCAAAAGATGAATTATTATAGTTTTACATGATAACAAACGGCAAAAAATATATTTCTTGATCCAAAATGGAAACGAAACCTAAAACTTTTCAAGCAAACAAAACACAGTTATTTTAAAAATAGTGAAAGTTAACAAAATCATTTACTATTCCAAATCAAACAAACACAAAACAGAAAGGATAAAATTGCATTGTAAGCTTTGTCAAAAGATATGATTAATTTCAATGTTTTCCATTCTACAAAGCAATATATTTTAATCAAGGATATAAAGAACCTGTTATTTAATATATTGCGATATGCATATATCGGGAAGGGAATTTTATATATGCATCCGTTTGTTAGCCCAACTCTTTGCCTCTGACTATTAAATGAATCAACGGAAAAAAACTAAATTTTAAACTTAAGTTGCACTACATTGATTAATAAGGCAACACATTGGGTTTATACATTGACAATAAGTAGTTATAAATTTATCGCGACGAAATTTTGTGTCATAAAAATGTTATAGATGTATTTGTAACAACTTGGGCTATCCTTATGCTCTGACCTTCTGCATGGTTTGAAACAATATTAGTTAGAATTAAAACATAATATGGATGGTTTAATTTTACAATTGACAAACAGACCCAAATTAAAGCGCTTCTTTCTATTATTAACCCCGGTCATAATAAAATGTTTAAATACTAAATATGTTGGGTATTTCATACATTAATTAATTGAGTAAGTAATGTTGGTGTACAATGAATAAAAGACTAAACGAAGAAAGCGACAAATATTTTGTTCTTTAAAAGTCAATATAAATTATGCAACCACTTAATTATAAACGAATAAATTAATATAAATCAAAATGACAATACTATTTAATCCAAAAGATTATTGAAAATAAATTTCAAATCATAAATCTCCAGTAACTGAGATTATAAAAAAGTATATTGAATTAATTTTGGAATTGGAAGAATTATGGATATTACAATGCATAATACAAATATTTCATTCCCTCCGATCTCCGCACTCACTATATCTTTATCATAAATAATACGAATAAATTAATATGAATCAAATTTACAGTACTATTTAATAGAAAAGAATATTGAAAATAAATTTCAAATTATGAATCTCCAGTAGCTAAGATTATAAAAAAGTATATTGAATTAATTTTTTTTATGGAAGAATTATGAATATTACAATACATAATACAAATATTTCATTCTCTCTGAGCTCCGAACTCACTATATCTTTATCATAAATAATACGAATAAATTAATACGAATCAAATTTATAGTACTATTTAATCGAAAAGATTATAGAAAATAAATTTCAAATTATGAATCTCCAGTAGCTAAGATTATAAGAAAGTATATTGAATTAATTTTGGTAATGACAGAATTATGAATATTACAATACATAATACAAATATTTCATTCTCTCTGAGTTTCTTTATCATAAAAGGAGCATTTTAATGCAGTGTCTAATGACGGCTACTAACTTAACTAACAATATTATTTCTAACATGTGATGTTTGATTTTTTTTGATATAGATTAATTGTAATTTTTTTGTATCATTTAGGAGCATATTCTTTTGTTACAAACATTTTATTTACTTTCAATAATTCAACTATATACAATTTAAATGAAACTACATGATGTAGTATTATTTCTACTTTCATTAAGTTCTTTACCAGGACTTAGGTTTCGTTGTATTACAACATCTTCAGGTGGGCTATTATCTTTGCTAATAGCCCATCTAAAGATGTTATAATACAATGAAACCTAGGTCGTGGTAAAGAACTTAAAGAAAGTAGAAGTAATACTACATCACGTAGTTTCATTTAATTGCGAATAAATAATTTCTACAAAATTAACGCCAAGTATATTCAATAATTCAACTATACATTATCAAAAATATATTTTTTGTAGTTATCAATAAAGACCATATATAATATTAATATAAAGTAAGTATTACTTCTATAAACTTCCGTACCAATCGTACGAACCAATTCATACAAATATCAAACAATAATTCGACTCAAGCGAAATCAAGATATCAAAGTGAAAGTATGAGGAAAACATTTCTCTTTTACGGAAAATCCTTATGAAATATTATAAAGCTCTTATTTTCCATACGTGCAGGAACTGGTTATGAAAATACGTATAATATCGCTCCCTGGTCGTATTTCATTCGTGCGATTTTTAAAATGGTCGGTGATGTGAAAAAGTGACGGTATCTGTCTGGGGAATTTTTACGATATAATTTGATTCGATATAAACGATGCATATAATGATATTTTATAAGGTAATGTGACGTGATATCATTTACATTAATTGTGATTTATAAGCGATTTACGTAATTGTCTCTTGGATCGAATTGGTCTGAGGTAAACGAGACATAGGTAATCAATAAAGTTGTTTCTTGTTTATGTGAGGAAAAAATCAATGTATTTTAAATGTGAATCCTATATAGGAGAAAAGAGGTATTATCGGTAATATATATGTATTTATTCTTCTTACGCCTTTTGTAAGATAAAGTACTAATGTTATTTTTTGTAGATATAATGATGGGAGTTTTTTAACTACTGTACCGAAATCATTTTCTGGAGAATAAATACAACGATTTCTTGCAGTTTGTGGCTTTATATCTGTAGTAAAGTAAGAAGTAAATGGCTCAGCCTATTAAATAAATCTTTAAGAGTAAAAGTACTTAACTTTTAAGCTATATAGGTATTAAATCTTTTCAATTTAGAAACCTATTTCTATGGAATTACTTTCAAATGATCATAAACGTTAACTCAGGCCCATAGTCCTTTATTTTTAATTACAAAAATCTAGCAAAAATTAATGCTATATCGTATTTAGTTATTAGGCTAAATCAATTTGAATTGGTAAGTATACTGGGTAAAATAAAGATATTTAATATAAATAAATTTGTGGTCCTATTTATTTATTTCAATTAAATTTTTAGGCTGGGGATGAAACTTAGTACACACGTATGACAACATTCTGATAGATTTTAGTTGATTAGTGAAGGTGTTTCAAATTTGCTCATAACGTAATTTATATTACCGTTATAAAGCTATGCAAAGTGTGATGGTGACAGGGAAAAAATTCTAAGATGAACAGTTTCATATAATATTGTCTCCTCTTAAATATTTTCTTATATCTTCCCTATAAACAAGAAAGGAGAGACAGCCTGCTCACTTACATCATCTCGCAAAAGCAACGTCCACGTACTGGCTTCTGAAACTGAAATAGATACTGAAGGCAACGTATGAGCTAAATTGGTTTGAAGAAAAGTTGGTTCAGCAAATGTTTTTTAAATTATGTCGACGCATAAATAACGATTCTCCGAAAGAATATTAGTACAAAACTTTGTGTGATTACTACATTTATGTATTATTGCGATAATATTTTTATCATATTTAGTGATTATGAAATATTTATTAATTCGTTTTAATGGATATTTATTTATTATTAACTCTATTTACTTATACAAAATATGTAAAAAATTTATAAATTACGACCTAAGTTTTAATACGAAAGAATATGCACCTATCTAAAATAGGGTCCTAAACAATAATTTATAGTATTTTATCTATCATGCGGGATTATGAGAAAAAAAGGGTCTTATAGCGACTAATAATTAAACAATAAGGATTTTAATTCTTTCTCCATTTTCTAACTCCCATTTTCCAGCAACTTATCTTTTTACTCCCAAAAAATGTAGCTTCTGTCTTGTTATTTCTTTTTGTACCATCATAATTCATTATACAGATTATACAGAACATTATACAGAAACTACTTATTGTATATGTATTAAAGAAATATTCTTCGTAATGACTACAATAATTTTAATGCAAATTTGTAGAATTCATATTACAACTCATAAATCAAAATTCACAAATATTATCCAGTTTTTCAATTCAGAATCGTATAAAATTTTAAAATTTGTTAAAATAAAAAAATTTGAAAATTTTTGTGCTTAGATTGAAAATTATTTCTAGGTTTTCGTACGTCAAAAGAAACAAAAAGAAACCTTATCAGACTTACTAACTTGCTTGTTCTTTCAGCCTGTTTGTTAGAACTGTTTTCCCAAAAAAACACTATGACGTAGAAACCTAAAATTCGGCTCGGTGATAAAACACTCTAATTCATATAACAGACTTCAATGGGTAACTCTCAGAAAAAAATTCAGAAGCCAAAAATAATTGAAAAACGTTTGGATCTTTTTCATTTCCTGTATCTAGTGGGATATGAATTGAAAGAGCCACTTTATAATGATTCTAAAATTATTTATTAGTTTTATACAAGGTAGTTAAAAAAAGGTCGCTAAAAATGTACAAAATATTTTTTTCAGGAATGGTTTGAAGTTGAAACCTTAAATTTGGTATAGGGATGGAACACTCCTATTCATATTATATACTTCAATTATTAAAACTCAGAAATAATCATATAGATATTTTGGAGTTCAAAAATACTCGAAAAATGTTTTTTTTTTTCATTTTCAATTGAAATAGCGACTTACAAGGATTCCAAAATTAATCATTATTTTTATGTAAGATAGTTAGAAAAACGTGTAAAAATATATATTTTTTTTAAACAGTTTGATGTAGAAACTTGAAATTTAGCATAACAATAAAGAATTTTAAACTTCATATATCTCAACGGATATCACTATCACTCAAATATATTTATACAGAAATTTGGAGGGAGAAAAAGGCTACACGATTTTTACGTACCATATATTAGTTAAAAGAGCACATTATAAGGATTCTGAAACTATTTTTATTTCAGAACTTCATACAAAATTGTTTTAAAGATATCATCTAAATATCTCCACCACAATCACAATTATGAAAAAATGATATTACTAGAAATCTATTCAAAATTGTCTGAAGAACTATCTCGTTTATTTTGAACTTCATAGTTTTTAATATACTTACGATATTTTTATGCCCGTGTAGATATTCGGCAATATACCTACATGGTGAAAAACAATATTAATATTTGTAAATATTTTAATGGAAATAGCATGCAGCCAAAAAGGTTTGTACATTCCCCAGTGTCTACGGAACCCTCACAGAGTGAACTCTTCTCGTACATTTATTTTGTAAAACAAGTACTATATAAGTTGTAATGATTATGAAAATAGTTAATGACTTGAGTAATTGCTCTATTGGAGTCAAAAAACACTGAAAATCTCACAATAAATTTAAAAGTCGCCATGCCACGCCTTCTTTACTTTAGGACAAAATGGTTAAAATTTTTTTGAAAATTAATTTTCTTTGACTGTGAAATACAGAAAAGGTAAGGGATCCATACGTTTAGGTGCACCTTAAGCATGCATATTATAAATATACGTACAATTTGCCATTAAAATTACTATGTTAAGCAATACTACACGGAGTGTTAATTAAAATCGAATCTAGCTTATCTCTCTATCGGAAGGAAAAAATCTAAATAAAATTATAAATCTGCACAAACTTAAAAAAGAGTACTCTACACTTCAAAAAATGTAGAATTTTCAAACTTTTCTAATGATAGTAAAATTGATAACCATGGGATTATAAAATTTTACAAGAAAATTTAGTGACATACAGAAATGCAGAAATCGAAGTTGATTTCACATATATCAAAGTAACTAAATTTTAAAGCCAAGTTTGGTGTAAAATTCTATAGGTAAAATGAATCTGGATTTTTCCATCACCCTAGAAACTGATTCAAACATAAACGCAACGATAAAAAATAGCATAAAGTCTAAAAGTGGTAAATGTTCTTAAAGTAGAGAGTAAACCAGCTTTCAATTACCATATCAGTCATAACAAATAGTGCCCAAATATCTACGTCATATATTAGAGGCCTGTCATAATAAATTTTAGCGAGGACATTTCATAATAAAACTAAGTAAAGTGAAATATGTGATGACAGCCTGAAATAATAATATTCAATTTATGAGCGTATTGTGGTGGGCCATACAAAAAATATAGGTTAATGAAAAAAGTCTTGCGTACTGTAGGCCAATTATCAGCTAACGGAGAAAATGGGCATTTACATGTTTGTCAGAAAATGTAATAACTTTTCTTTTAAATTTCATAAAGAAAGTAATTAAAATAAACAAAAGATTAATTGAGTTACTTTATTCGAGACATTTCAGTGGAAGATTGATAGAAATTATATTGGTAAGTTTCTGTTTCTTGTTGTAGGTAATTTTCAACATAGACCAAAAGCTCATTTAGGAATTGTTTATTATATTATCTACTTTATATATGTTAATTGCCAAAACTTGATTACGATCAAACATTAAAATTTACGATATCAAAATCTTCAATGTTGATGTCGTAAAACGAAAAAATAATTTTTAGTACGTGTCGAACACCCAATAACAGGATTCCGTGAATGTTTAGTTATATGAAAGTTTAATCGTTTAAAGACACCTTGTATTTCTGTTAAATTATTTACAATATGGACCAAGAAATCTTAAAGTAATTAATTTTACTTTTCTCCGTGGGAACATATAACATAATGTATATTTTAAAAGCGAAAGACGTCGAAAATTTGTTAAGCACTATAATATATGGTATTCGTGATATAGTTTTCAGAAACTCGAGCCATAAACTTTAATGTCTCACCTCTCCCCCGCGGTCTTTCACGCATGACGTTTGCCGTATCATACCGCGGTCATTGTCCATCCGCGCGCCAACGTGACTCACCGCGTGGGGTCTATTATTATTATTATACTATCGATACTGTCGAAAATTTGACAATTACGTTGTTAATATTCACAATCGATAAACCTATTTATATAGTTAGTCATATAAGCACTGTATGAAAAGTCATTGAAAGAAAAACCAAAAAGTTAAACTTGTCACGTCATAAATCTACACAAAAATTTCTAATTTTTGCAATTCAAAAATTTAAATTGGTTTATTACTTGTATCCTATTAAAATAAGAAAAGTAATGAAACTTTAGCTTGTTGTACTTTACAGTGATTTTAAGACTGAAAGAGATTTTTATTACACTCGTAATGTGATGTTTGTCTGGTTTTTTTTAAATTCATAAAGCATAATTTCAAGGAATAAATTGAAGTGGAGCGAAAAAAATGTTGAAAAATAAAAAAAAAATTACAAAGTTTTAGGGATTTCAATTTAACATAAAAAACAAAGGTAACAATGTATTCATATTTTAATGATATCATATTTTTAATAATGCTCATCGAATTCAATGAGAGCGAAGGAGACAGTGAAATAACTCTACTTTATCCATATCATTAAATTTTTAAGCTCATAGTTCGGAGATTAGTTTTTTAGAGCTTAAGTTTTATAATTTTTTTAATACTATTTTTATTTAAGCGGCAGTTTCATGAGAATTTACTAAAACCAAAAATTTTGGGGTTAGTCAACTACCCTATTCGCAGTAATAGTTTTATTTATATATCTACGTGGGTTTTGACTATGTTTATAATTTTATTGCTTTTATATTTCTATTACACCCTCTAATCATAGATATTTCAGTCGACCCTAGTTATACTTATATATTATAATAACATATCTAGTTATACTCGCCTTAGTTATTGAGTATTATTTAACTGATATATCATTATTTATTCCCTCCACGTGTCCTAACCATTATAATTACGGTAGCTGTATTTTTAAAAAGTTGTTAGGTTCATATATGAAAAATATTAAATGCACATAATAATTGTTTGCCAAAAAAGGAAACTCCCGCTAGTTGTATTCCTACCCTACACTATATGCAGAATTTTTAAAAACATTTCAGTGCATAAAATCACCCCCCCTAAAATTGTTTTATAAATACTTTTTATTCTTAGTTATTGAAATATGTGCGGATTAATATATTTTATTTTCATGCTAAATTTCAAGTTTATACATCAAGCGGTTTCTGAGAATAAGGGTTCCACTTTCCTTTTCAGGTACATAACTCTAAACCGAATCAATTGCTACTCTAAGAAATACAACTAATAAATATGCAGTCAAACAACTTATGACACAATCAAAACTTCATTTCGCAACATAAATTTCTATGATAGATGACATCATTCCCAAAAATAACTTCATATTATAAAGACGAATATTCCCCTTACAACTATGTACTGCGCAGATTTAGACTATGACGTCTGTTAGATGGGAGAACCTCATTTTGTCAAGTACACTTTGGCTCCAACACGCAGAGCGATAAAAGAGCACCTACACCTCGTCTGCTTCTCGCGTATTGAGCGACGTACAATATATAAATAAAAAAATTACAATATCTCGGTCACTCACCTATACTTTTCCACTTGATCACGATATTCAGAACTGACATGTAGAATTATTCTAATATAATACGATAGAATTGATAGAGAAACACAAGTAAACATTTATTAAACTCGTATACTTACGGGCGATCATAAAATAATTATCCAACAGTCATCTCGTTTTTTGCATCATACGGGCCTGCATCGCCATACGAGCTCGCACTCACGTACTAATTAAGATTTACGACGGGTCGAATTATTGTCGTTCGACCAAAGAACGAGCTAACTCCTGTTAAGCTTCGAACAAATGTCCACTTCGTGCAACGGAGGGGCTCTATTGTATAATTGGCCCATTCAATCAATTATGGTGAAGAAATTAATCTTAGTTACTTGCAAACGTACATATGTTCGTTCGTGGGTACAAGCGCAAGTGCTATTGTCGTACGTTACACAACGGTTTTTTTTTCAATTAGAACTGTTTATTAGGGTTAAAGTATATTTGAACTCGATGTTGGGGAGAGGCGATAATGTGGATAGAGTAAATTCCAATGGATGTTTAGACCAAAGGGTTAAAAAGAAGTGAGTCATGCATTTTACTGTTAAATCATGAATATATTCATCTATATGTGAAATCAACCCTTCTTTCAACGAGAAAATTTCGACGATGTAAAATAGTTTTTTTGCATTTTCTCCTTTATAATTCAAAATGTACCTTGTGCTTGTATCTAGTGTCCGCCAATAAAAAAATTATCATTTATTCTTGCTGTCGAATGTTCTGGTATGCTTCTGTTCTTTTATCTTATGTTAATTATATTTTGAATCTGTTTGATGAATGTTGATAAAGCTTTTATTCTCGTTTAAAGAATATAAATTGTCCAATCTATGTTAATATGCTCTAACGTCAATGGATAATTTAACCTGTTTTATTAGTCATCTCCGGCCAGTGTCAATAAGCTCAAAGTTCTTTATTCATAGAATACTGAACATTAAAACGACTGGGAGTGCAGTTCATGTTTAGCACTATAAATAAAACGATTCCATCTGTTCTTAAATTTTATAAAAGGATTTTTTTAATTGTAGCTATCTGCGACTCTTCGTACGGGTAAAATGAAATTGGTCATTTAAAAAATTTCCCAAAAAATCTTTGCATTTTGTTAAAGCAATCAATTGTCGTATTGTCGTTTGTACTCCATTGTCGGAGTAACAAAGCAGCCTGACGCTGCACAACGAAGCGAGCCGCCACCTCCGTAATCTCACGCACACACGTTCTGGTTCTTCACAGCAAGCTAGTTATTTGAAATCAGAATGCGTGGGCAAGATTCTGCTTTTGGACCTATTTCTTGCTGATAATAATGTGCAAAATGAATTCCAATAATAATATTTAAGATTAAAAGACAGATCGGGCGATGTCGGACTGGATTTTTAATACTTTGAAAAAAAAATCCTTATTTAATATTCTGACGTTAAAATAAACATTCCATTGTTCCTCATAAACCTCGTATTCCTTAATTTCTGTTTAATTATTAAATAATATAAGGAATTGAATATATTTATAATTATTGAAAAGGTCTTATCCTTCCTCATTTTTAAACATAATATAACCTTTCCTTCTATACAAACTTTTATATGTTACACGTCGCTAAATTATTGCTTAAATTACACTTTTGCATGTAATATATACCTCTAAGGGTTGTCTCGTGAAGCGGTTCCTCTCATAATTCCTTTTCATGTTTATACTCATTTTTCTTCTAATATCCTGACCTCCCCAACCCTGCATTACATAAATATATTCGGATTTATGTGTGTATGCAATAAAATTTCAACACATAACTTATGAAGTTTTGGTGCATTTTGTTTTTAACAATGTTGTTTAACAGCTCAGTTCTTTGACATCATAGTATAATAGTTCATGTCACATGTATCAGTGAGAAGATTATGCCAAATAAAATTGAACATACGGTCAAATAAAAAAACCTGCCAAGCAAGGATGGAACTCGCACTACGAGGATTCCGTACTCATTTACAAACATTTAATGGTATATATTATTCCTCTTAAACTATTCATATGCCCATATGTAAAAAAATATATTTTCATTAAGTAAGCGCCTGTGACCTATGTCTGTGTACAAACTAACAATTTTCTTTACTTGTACTGTAAGACCTTGCTTCCTGCCAAATTTTATGATTCTAGATCAACGGAAAGTAGCCTATATATTATGATTTATTTGCGAGTATCAAAATATACGTCATGAGTGAAGTATTTTTAAGGTTCTTCTTGGTTGCGTTGACTTAGAAACATGAAATACTTAGGTCTACTGATTTTTACAGCTGTAAGAGTCAGTAGACCTAAGTATTTCATGTTAATTTAATTTTGTAATTCTACGTGTTCCTGAGAAAAAGGGTCTTGACAGCCAGACAGATAGACGGACTACGAAATGATCCTATGTGGATTCCTTTTTCTCTTTTGAAATGTGGAACCCCGAAAATAGGCAAATAGAAGATAAGCTAAGCAATCGTTCTACAATATGTTTATTATTTTGTGTCCTTTCATCTACAAAAATTATTTTTTCCAAAAATATACAGTGCACAAATGTTGCTTTGGTTCGATATTATTGTATGAGTAATTCAATTGGTGGGAATAATTTGCCCTTGTAGAGATTTATCTGCCTTAAGCTATTTAACTAATACATAACTAACAAACCTTTTCAAAACTAATTACTTTATGTATATTAATGCATGCGAATAAGAATAAGTATATACTGGAAAGTGTGATATTTTTTTCTATCACATTCCTCTGAAATCGAAATATCTATTTTGAACAATTATTAAACTAAACAAAAAATTAAACTCGGAAAGCAGACATAAATTATTGTTACGGAATTCATACGCATTAAATTTCAGTTATACATCAATTAATATCTATATACACATTTATGAATGTGTTTACGGTTTTTCCTTGATCATATAATCACTTTATTCAACCCGTATCTGTTCCAAATATCTGTTCCAAATATCATAAGGTTACTGTACATTTTCCCTTTTTTTTTAACATTTAAAAATATCTCTAGTTTGTCTTTCTGTTAACTAAATATATACATTTTGTTAACAGAAATACAAAGTAAGATACAGGAAGAGGAGTACAAAAGTAGTCCTGTAAAGAAACATTTACATTTATTTATAATTTCAAATAAATAAACTTTCATCTGTCGTTAGTTATGCATACTGCCTAATTGAAGACATAATAAATATAATTCCCATTTTGACACTTAATTGCGATATAAACTTTGTATGGTTTTGCCTAATATGACCAGTACAAAATATTTTATATTTTCGTGTTTCCTTCTTATACTCTGGCCGCCTGTATCGGAAATACCATCGGTCAATCGGAATAACTTTCCAGTCGAGTTAGCTCTGATATCGCAATTTATAAACGCCACTTACGATCTACAGATTTATTTCTTTATACAGTTTTTGTACCATAATTTTATTTTTCTGCTTTACAAAGCAGGAAAGTAAAATTTATAATAATATTGTAGAACAAAAACTATATAAAGAAATAAATCAATAGGTTGTAAGTGGCGTTTATATATTGCGATGTCAGATGAGGATTTATTTCCTAATTTAAATATTAAAGTATGATTACATAAATATTAAAAGGGCGCCTTCCCTCTATTCTAAATAAATATTTACTTCCTTTATTAATTGTATTACATCTTTCCTTTCTTAATTTTGAGAGTTGTGTACCTCAAAAACGACGTTTTAAGATCACTTACATATCCGTCCATCTATGTCGATAATAATATGCTTTCTCAGAAACCATTTGATGTACGAACTTGAAATTTGACGTAGTTAATAAGCATGTTTATCGGCATATATTTTAATAGTTAATACTTAAAAATATTTACACATATGTATAATTTTAAAAGTGCAAATGAAATAGCCGAAAAAATTATTTCTTTTCTAATTTTATATATTGTTCCGATTACATAAATTATAATAATTGAAAGAAACAATTTTTAAAAATATTTCTAGCGATGTTGAAAATGTTGACAAGACACGTCACTCTCCCCTCCCTTCCTAACTCCAAAACTACTTTAGTCAAAATTATAAATAAAATACCAGTTTAAATCATAAATAAAACACCAGCAAATTTATAATTAAAACAAAAGAAGTTTCCTTAAAGTTTATCGGGAAACTAGAGCGTTGACTTTGAAACTCATATTTTTTTTTTAAATTTCAAATATATTATGCCTGTGAGAGACATGCTAGACAATATATTTACATAGTGATAAAAATATTATTATCGTAAATAGTTTAAAAGGAATATTACGTACCCATAAATGTTCATATCTGCCTAAAAGTGTATTGAGGTAGTGGGACCGTAAAGCGAGTTCTGCTTGTACTTAATACGTTTAAAAAATCACGTAAAAAAATACAAAAATACGTCTAAAAGAATGTATAATAAAATAAACATTAAATTTCAAAACAATATCAGAAATAACTGGAATTATAACGCAACGTTTACACGCAAAGTTGTGGAGACTAGCTGTTACAAGCGAACATTATATTTGCACGGTGGCGCATTCGAGCATCTGGTCATATCACAGTGGCTGCCAACACTCGTCCGCTTAACATTCTGTGAGCCATTTACATTTTTAACACAACTACGTGGCGTGTGTACGCCTCATCTGTCACCGAGGCTGAGCGGGGAAAGAAAAATTTTCTTTCGTCTTCTCCAATTTGAATATTTTCACTTAAGTTATAAATAAGTGTACGTCGCGGGCTTAGAGTCGAGACTCACTACAGAGTACATACGTCCGATATAATTAGGTGAATGAGTCATAAATTTGATAGCCGATATCTATGACAGAATATTTGTAGCTATAAATTATTTTCACATAAACAAGCGCATAATTCATTTAAGCGAAATTTTCATTTACAGTATATTGGTTGAAATATCAGATCTATGATCCTTGATTAAAACAATTTTGACATGATTTAGTCGAAAACTGTCTAGTTGCCATAAGTGAAATTGGGGAATAATTAATTAGTTTAAAATTTTCCTCATTTCAGAACTAGACTACCTTCAGGCAATCCGATGTTGTGTCAGTTACTTTCGCAGTTAATAATGAACATTTCAGATTTGTGTAATTTTCCCTTTACAATGAAAAATACGTCAAGTACAGAATGGTTTTACTTTAAATATACAATACATTTTTGGTCTAAAATTAGTGTTTTTAATCTAGTAATATTTATCGTTAACATAATTCATAATTATTTCACCATTACTGTTACAGTTAAAGCGGTAAACGGTACAAGCAATGATATCTATGGACCAAAGCTGTAATGAAGAATGATTCTCCAAATTTATTTTTGGAGTCTTTTAAACATAAATAACAAATAACTATCCATCTAATTTGTTTTCTTTATACGGACTTGTAAAAAAAATAGTGTTCGACATTATTTTTTTATAAATACGAAGAATTGTAACTAGTGGTCAGTTTTTGGATGAGATTGTGTAAATACAAAACTCTCCAAGTTTGCTATTTATGGAACCCCTATCGTATTATTAAGACTGACTAGAACAATTTCATAATAATTTCTTAACAAATAAATTATTTTACTTGCATCGCGAGAATATAGTAAAAGAACAAATACAAAAACCAATAACTGGTTATACAAATCTATATTGGTCACAGAATAAGAAATACTCATCAACAAAAAGTATTCAGAAAATTACCACTTTTGTCTATAATTTCGAGTATGTGCATACACACACATGCATTTATATATAATTTTTTTTCTGTAGTTGGGTTTCATTATATATTTTTAATTATTTCATATATATATATATATATATATATATATGTATATATATATGTAATTAAAAATATGTAATGAAACCCAGCTACGGAAAAAATACCGAAAATTTCGAAATACATGCATACATGATAAGACAAATTCATAACGATATGTACCCTAGGTCACTCTCTGGATCATAATAAATCTGAGGACATCTCGTGGGACTTACTCTTACTTACATATATACATAACCTGTGAAAGAAACCCATCTCCTGTGGTAGTTGTGTAAAACAGGTTAATGGAATAGGGCTCAGACTCAGAACAGATATTTGTTTGCAAATATCTATCCTGAGATTACTAAAAAGATGATAAAAACGAAAATTTACACACTTATAAATTAAAAACTTGTACGAAAAATTTAAAAATAAAATGACACAATTAAAATAGCCAGAAACTGGGAGAAGGGGCAAGAATCTCAAAAAGGAAGACGAGAACCGTCGCCCAGTCGTAGTTTTCATAGAAAACTAATATTAAAAGTTACTCTATTGAATATATTTGGCTTTAATTTTGTAGAAATTCATTATTCACAATTGAATGAAAATACGTGATGTAGTATTATTTCTACTTTTTAAAATTTCTTTACCACGACCTAGGTTTTGCTTCGCTAATATCCCACCTGAAGATGTTGTAATACAACGAAACCTAGGTCGTGGTAAAGAAATTTAAAAAAGTAGAAATAATACTACGTCACGTAGATTCATTTAATTGTGAAAAGTTACTATGTTAACAAGTAATTGTGAAAATCAATACGCTTCTATTTCGGTAGTTAACTAGTCGATAGAATAAAGTAATACCAAAATATGTTAAGAATTGCGTCATGTTGCATGTCCTTATAATTACAAACATACGCACGTAAGTATAAATATTCATACAAAATAACGCATGAAAAGTTATAGTATTTTTCAATAGTAAATTTATAAAGCAATAAATATTTAAAGAAATAAAATAATGGTACCATTTTTAGAAAAAAAAATATTTTTCTCAAAAACTATTAAAAGTTAATTACTTGTAAAACTACCCTAATTTCAATCTCTTCTATCGTCAGCTTCACTCGGGGCCGGTGTACTAGTGATAATAAAGCGTATACCCGCCAGCGTGCGCAATTACAAAAAAAAAAAGAAATATATAAAAGTTTAAAAAGAACCAACAGTGGTTACATAATAAAAACGAATAAAGAAGAGAACATAATACTAATAAACGAGACCAGTTTTACTCAGTTATATAATCGACTGAATTCATCTGCATTAGATTAGTTTCAGGTTATTCATTGTCAATGTGTTTCAGTTCTCTAAAAAGCTCTATAAACTTCAAACGAACGGTAACTCATTTTATATATTAATGACAATAAGTAAATAAAACATTTCAAGATACGTTATTGCATTCGTAAAGCACAAATTACGTTCGTCTAAAATAACATACAATACTTTGTGTGTACGTGCGACTGGCAACTTTAAATTCAGCTATATTTATTGTCCAGTCATTGTGTCATACGTACATCGTTATACGCATAATACGATAACTTATCGGATAGATGATATATTAGGTATAAATTATAATCAATTATATTATCAAAGTTACAGATGATGTACGTCGAAATCTTGCAACTCGTTGACTGTGTTTATTACAGATTATGTTAATTATATATAAGGATTATGTCAATTGTTTTTTTATTAAAGTTAATGTATCTACACTATTTCTATGCATCACACGTAATGAACAAGTACCAAAATAGCAAATTATTTCCATATATACATCCTTTTTGAATTCGTATAATATAAAAAGACTAGATCAGAAATCATCTAGAATACACATTCTCATCGAATTTTTTATAAATATTGCCGTTTGTATCACAATTAAAAAAGAAACTACGTTAATTTCGTAGATGGGTAAGACAGAAATATTTCAATGAACATTTTCAATTTGTAGAACTATTTTTTAAGTTATTTTTTGTTATTTTTTAAGTTCCACATGGTATGTGAAATTAAAATAAAATCGATTAATATATTTGTCTCCCTAAAATTTCCATTAAAAATGTTTTTAATATAAACTATTGCGATATATACGGGTTGAATACTATACAAAATTCAAATATCTGCGTCAAATGGTTTCCGAAAAAAATTTCAACGAAAAATAGGACTATTTTAAGGAACCATGTTTTTATTATAGCAACTACGGGGTATAAGAGCCCTGTTTTTTCCCTTTAGAAATTCAAAACCACAAAAACGATTAGAATGGTTTTAATGGGATAATATCAATAACTACGATATCAAGAAACTGGACTCTAGAACATAAATTGTAAGATAGATGTATTTATATATCTAAAAGCGCTTAGCCTAAATACTTCATTAAGCCATAAACGAATAATACAATTAAGTAAGTTATTGTTACATAAAATTGAGTAACTGATTTTCTATAACTCACTAATAATAGTCTTCTAACAAACTGTTAGAGAAAGTACTAAGTAAAAATAATTTCACAAGATGTAGGATGCAGTAGTTATTTTATAAAAAAGTAAATTTGAGACAAATAATATTTAGTATTTAACCTTATATACGAATATAAGGTTATATCCCTCAATAGATGAAAACCCTACCACGATAACAAGAAAGTTTAGAAATTAAATTCGAAACACGACATCCGTCACGTGTCATAATTCTATAACTTTTAAGAATTTGTTTTACATAATTTTTTCCTGAAAACCTTGATGGCTTCGCATAAATTATTTCATGAAAACTTTTACTTATTTTCAACATTTTCATAGAAGACTTACATATTTTTAAATTGGTATTTTAAAGCGTTTTCATTTGTATATGGGAGCATTGGTCGAATAAAAATGTTTAGCCACGTTTTTACGCACGACGACGTCATCAAGACCTTTAATTCGATATCTTGATGGCTATTTCCATTTTCATTTTTTCACGTTGGCCAAAAAGGTGACTCTCAGTCGCCACATTGCATGAATCGCGACGTCACTTACCAATTTCCCAATTTTATTTATGGATAACCTGGAAGATTAAGATAATTCAAACGATACCTAATTTATCCAAATCGGATTATGCGTTCTGGTTTTCCCGAATTACATCTGGATACGCCCGCATACACATATTATATATATTTGTACAGATACTATATAAACCCTAAACTTTGGCAAGTCACAGTCGGGAAAAAGAAGGCACTCAGATCTAATGGTAATATTTTTGTATAATGTGTTATAATTTTCCTTCTTTTTGGCCAGTTAGAGTAAACTGGAACAGGAAGTAATATCAATACAGATCATTCTATTCAAGTTTCTATTTAGACAATAAAAGTTTCGTAATTGTCTTTTTGTTCATGTCGAGGTCTGTTCACAACTTATCAGAGAGGTATTTTTTGATCGTAAAAAAAAGAAACATGAAATACAACCATAAAATGATTCAAAAAGTTCTAGAATACTCCAATGATACCGAATTTATCGTACTAAAATTTTGCTGTTGACAAACGTAAATTTTAAGTTAATCCAACATTTATATTAGTCTTCGCATTGACAATTCATTTTCAATTGAAATTCAAAAAGTAGCTGCTAACTTCCTTTCTTCTGTTACGGCGGACAAAGTGAGTCAAACGGATGGCCAAAAAGAAACGGGTTGAAAAATATCGCTTCCGTAAAGGACCCAAGATCGAAAATATCCGAAGAATAATAGGGGAAAAGGCAGCGATACTAATGGCAAATCGTTACCGACACTCGCTCCTATCGAATATCCAACGAATTGCACATTTTCAAACGACGTCACAAAAATATCCGACTATGATGTTAGAATTTACATACGAATTCTGTGCAAATTATGACTAGTTTTCTTCTAGGATTTTGTATAATTTTAATACGACATGTATATATACTATATCACAAATTTATTTATAAAATTTTTGATTTTGATCTACATAAAAATAAATAAAAGAATTTTCTTTATTGGATATAATCTCCTATATAATTTTATTCACAAGTGGAAAATTGCATACATAACATATTTCAATTAGCTCTCAAAAGTATCAAAAAATGCCATTAAGTGCATTAATGGAATATTTATTTAGTAGTTTTACTCAGCCAGGGGCGTAACTCTTTTCCCAGCATTGTCAATACACCCTTGTAGTTATACTTAGAAAAGACGTCTGAATATTAATAATAATTTAATATAAAGATGCGAGTATTGTATAATTTCTGTTATAATGGACACTATGTGTACCATTCAAATAAATATGAAACTCCCAAATTCAAGGCGAAACAAGCCTAATGATTCAGTACTGGTTTAAAAGAAGTTCATTTTTAAAATCAACAACTGAAGTAGACCTTTTCCAACAAATACGGAATAGCCTCGGAAGTACATAGCATACTTAAATTAGCAACCAAAAGTAACTTAGAGGTGTTAATGGAATATTCATTTAGGAATTTTACTCAGTCAGGGGCGTAACTCTTTTTCCAGCATTATCCATACCTGTACCCTCGCAGTTATACTTAGAAAAGACGTCTGAATATTAGTAATAATTTAATATAAAGATCCGAGTATTGTATCATTTATGTTATAATGGACACCATACGTATCATTAAAGTAAATATAAAACTCCCAAATTCAAGATGACATAAGTCACGTGATTCAGTACTGGATTAAAAGAAGTTTATTTTTGAAATCAACAACTGAAGTAGACCTTTTCCAACAAATACGGAGTACCCTTTCAACAACCTTTTGTAAGTTGATGGGTAAGTTTGTATATATATTTTTATATGTATTATAGTGAGCAAATATTAAAGTAATATATGTATAATTGAATAAAATATTTATTCATGTTATATGTAAATCATTGAAACATATTTAAACATGAAAATAATTTTATATATTAGATTTTGGTTAGAGTTTATTTTTATAACCATTATCAAAAGTTTAACGTTTCTACTGATGATTTAAGGCACCATTTGAATACGTATCAAATACTTCCAGTGAATATATTAATAACTAGCTGTGAATATCAGGGAGGTATTGTTTGATAAGTTATACATCTTAAATGTCAGAAAAAATGGAAATATGAAATAAAACCAAAAAATAATTCAAAAATTTCTAAGAATTTACTGTGCTAAAATTTTGCTACTGAAAAATGTATATTTAAAGTCTACCCAATATTCATATTATTCTTCGCATTGATTTCGTGTAAGAAAGTTACAAAGTTTCAACTTTTAATCTTCAAGTTTTGATATTTTACATCTATTAAATTAAAGAGACCAGATCAATTTCGTGTATGTATTTTAGTAACAAGTTAACTAAGATATGTTTCTTAGTAAAATATGGTTATTACTGTCGAATAATCCTTACATAGTATAACACAAAATCGCTTCCCGCGTCCATATGTCCTGTAAGCTTAGATCTCTTAAACTACGCAACAAATTATGATGCGGTTTTCACTATCGTTTAGATAATTTCTTCCGGAAGGTTTACATATGCATGTTATATTTATATGCTTGATATATTTACAGGAAATATAAGAAAAGTCAATATTTCGTAAAAAGGTAGAATTTTGGGCGCTTTTATTGCTAACGCTGACTAGACAGACGATATATATCAAAATGTTGTACTATGGAACTGAGTATTTTAACAATATCTACAAAAAATCCGCGATGATGATGATAATGAATTATTCAAAATGGTCACGGTGGGTTATCTCACGGATAACCCACTGTGACCATTTTGAATAATTTTTTTTCTGGGTTATATTTTCAAAGTTATTTTGATCAATATTATATTAATTTTATTTATTAAAACAAGTTGGTTTCATTGAGAATTTAATATAAGTTATTATCATTAATATTTTAGAAATTATCACAGATTTAAAACCAAAAGTCAAACCACAAACCAAAAGTCAAAACAAAATTTACCAAAAGTCAGTATTCGCTATACCGATACCGTGCACGGACACATTAGTACCTACATTACATCCGTCCGAAGCCAGGGCGGATTGCTAATGAATATTAATATTAAAAACATCATACTAGACCGCAATTTACGTTACCATTCATAATCAAGTTAACAATTTAGTTGTATTCAATCCATATTAACAGAGTATCGAAGGCGCATTTCAAATCGATACAATAATCAAATTCCGCCATTTAAAATGGTGTATCCAAGAGATATGAATAACGGTAAAGTGTTACTGCAAGATCTTTTTATATGCAAATGACGTATAAAATTACACTTTGCATTATAACTGTTTACAACACTTTATTTTACAATACTTACAATAGACTTTGAGCAAGCAAAAATTAAGGCGACAGCTTCACAAATATCGCCTTAAAAATCCTTGTCAACATGAAAGAAACGCTTTCACATGCCAAATGCAGCTGGTGATTTAGTCTATTTAAATATTCAGTGACAAAGTTTCCTCGCAGAGCGCTCAGACCTGCACTTGCCGGGTCACAGAGAATGGAACTGCATAATTTAGCAAAAGATTTCATTTTTTATTATAAAACGTCATTTTTGTGAAATGCATATTTATGTTTTTAAACTTTTAGCTGTCACGTTAACCCTTATAATTAACTTGATATATGTTGAACCAGCATCAAACTCTAATACCCGTCAATTAAAAAAAAAACCTTTAAGCCGATATTGAATTTCTGGGCTATATGTGGGACACGTGGAGTAAATAATATTTTAGTGCTGAAAAATATTTGTTGGTATAATTGAGAGTATTTCGTTGTTTTAATGATTTTATATTTTTTAAGATTTGAATGAAATTAATTTGTATATCAAATATAAACACCACCAGTTTCCTAGAAGTTAATGATATGCCATTAAATGTAGTCAAAATTGAGACAATTTGAATAAATGAATAAGGCAGAGTAAATAAAAAGAAAATTGGATGTTACATAATTGAGTACCAATTCCACAGAAAACAATTTATAATATTGAAAAATAATCATTATAAGAGCGAAAACAAAACACATTGTCAAAACGAGAAAGAGAAAGAGAATATAGATTTAACTAAAAAATAAATAATTATTTATAATATTAGTATGTTTGTAGTAACGTGTAGTAACAAAGAAACATGTTGCGATATCATTTACGACCCAATTTCATTCAGTTATACCGAAAAGAAATAATGATAAGAGTTAATGATAAATATTCATTGTAGAGTTATAGTTGTATGGCCAAATAAGATAATCGCGAATAAACCACAGAAGTTTCACTTCTTCAATTTGTGAAGGCTATACACGTGTTTTTATCATATCATCATGTCATCAATTTTACAATTTTTTTCTGAGTTTAATAATGTAATCACCTAGTTATTCTTTGTAATATAACGTCCATCACATAATTTTAAAATATATATTTCTTTTTAACTATTCAAACACAGAAAAATTGCAATTTCATTTTTAAATTAAATGCCCAGGATTTCAATGAAATGTTTAGCTGAATTTCAAATTGATAGCATTAAATTATTTGCTGCTTTTATGTGATTGTAAATATATACATTATTATTACCTCAAGATCTTTGTTGAATCTTTAAAAAATAGTCATCATCTTCAGAACACTCCTTTACAAATTTTAAAATTTAAACATGTTTTTTTATTTTTAAAATATACATTACACAAAATATTAAATACAAATATTTCTTGTACATTTTACTCAATATTTCCATAGATGAATAGTGTGCACTTATTACTTATCTAACTAGAGGACGGGAACCGATTTTAGAAGATTTGATCACTCGTTTGATATTAATAGTTAATATCGAACGAGCGATTAAATCTCATAAAATCGGTTTCGATTCATAGAGCAAATACTGAAACGGACATATATATACGTCATTAGACATGTTCTTATACTTAGCACGACTTTACCTTTACGGTTAAAACTCGCAAGATGCTAGGGATATTTCACAAGTTGAATTTATCATTGTTTATTATTTGCTGCCGTTGGCACGTAGCCCTCCCCTCGGTTGCTCTCACTTGTGGGACGATGCCATTCGGCGTAAGCTGTTTTATTTTACATAAGTTTCTATTTCGAAACAAAAAATAGCTTTAAGTCGATATCAAATTCCTCTGCGTATGTGTGGGAGGCGCGGAGTAAATGCTGCCTCGGGGTTTGACAAAGATTTGTTGGTATAATCGAAAGTATTTCATTGATTTTAATATATCTTCGTAGTTCGCCAAGAGGAAAAGAAGCGATTTTATATTGATGACTAAGTTAAAACCTATTAATATTCGTTGAAACTGTTTTTTTTTATTTTCGTATTACTAAGTATTTTAAAGTTATATATCTTCATTTATTTTTTACACATTTTTATATTACCATTACATATTTTTGATAAATGTGAATATGGTAATATTGTAAATAATCTATCAAACACATAATAATCCTCTGCAAAGATAGATTCATATCGTGAATATATCAAAACAATGATGACTCTGTTTTACCCCAGAAATTGTTCAGTATTAAAACTTAACTTAAACAAGTCACTTTCCACCTTCCATTAGCATATTTTGTAATTGAAAGTGCGTAATACACTTAAATTAATGACAAAAATGAAGAACAAATAAATTTAATTAACTTGTCAGAGCACAAATCAGCAAAAAAATGTTTTCGAGTAATTAATTTGCTTCAGGTTACTGAGATATGTGCAGATTAATGCGCTTAATGAATATGCCAAACTTTAAGTTTCTACCTCAAGCGGTTACTGAGAAAAATCGCTAACAGGTATACAGGCAGATACGTGAGCGATCTTACAAGTAATCTATTTTTTTGAGGTAAAAAACTCTAAAACATCAAATTACCTTATAAATTGAGAAATTAGGTTAAATAATCTTTTTATTTTATTACTGCCTAAAATTTTGAGTTGATGCAAAACTGGCGGGGCGTTTTATACTCTACCAATTATGATGTAAAGAATCTCAAAAATGAAAGCCAGGACAGATAAACTATAAAAAGAGAAAACTATAAAACTACTTTCGTTACTGGCGCACTTATTAGCACTTACTAGCACTTATTTTGTCAGTTCTGTATAATTCCATATGCAATCTATATATTCGGATGATTGACGAGAAGCTAACAAAAGTAAATTGACTAATTCAAAGGTCTTAAATGATTTGGTTGTTAAATACGAGTTTTCCACAAGTTTTGAGCTTTTCCAGAAAGCCTGTTTGAAATTCAAAAAAAAATTATTTTACGGTATAAATAGGGCCAAATGCATTGAATTGAAGACAGTGTCAGCCAAGTCATCAAAGGTATCACATCAGAGAATATCGAATTATATCTGCATCAAGTACAAACTTTTCTCCTTTATCTGAGGGCACAATGCGAACACTGCCATAAATAATATTTGCCGTACGATGGCCTCGAAACTATCCTAAGGGACATAATTTTACTTAAGGAAACTTTAGAACAAAGACTATAATCTTGAAGATGAATCCCGTTAGTTTCGTTTCGAACGTCTGGTTAAAATAGTTAGAACACCTAATTGAAGAAGATACTCGACTAATTACTACTTAATAGGATGACGAGTTCAATTAGAGTCATGATACAACAAAACACATTTTAATAAATTAGGAGTAGTTACAGAATATAGTACTTGCGTACTCTCAAAACTAATCGAGGTTAAGGACTTATTAGCCAACTCAGTCCATTGAAAAATAAATGGTTGATTTATTTATTTATTTATAATTTCTATAAACTATCAACTAGCGATCTTATTGCTACAGGAGAAATTCCTTACATTTAAAAAGAGTTATAGTGAGTTAATAAACAAACAGAATAGACAGATAAAGATAATACGTAATAACAATATGTAAAAGATAAAATATTGAAAAACAACAAATAAGACCGAAGAAAAAAAAATTAAAAAGTAATCTAATTTGAAATGTCGGTTGGAATTTTGGATCTGGGTTGAGAGTGGGGGGAGGGAGAGATAAGTAAGGAAAAGGATTAAGAGAGTGGGATATGAAAGTAAATGGAATATTTAAAGTAAAGTTACGGGAAGCATGATTTTTTCAGATGGTTTTGAATGCTAGAAGGATCGGTGAAACTCTGATGTCGGAATTGAGTTTGTTCCATAACTTGGCAACATGAACAATGAACGAATGTTCATAGAAAGAAGTAGAATATTTGGGGATAAGGAATGTGAAAAGTTTATCAGAAAGTAGACCCAGGTACTGGATAGAAAATAACAGTAAGTTGTAATAAGATAAGAGGAACTGCGAGGTTTATTTAAAATATAGCAGTGAAAGAATGTAAAAATTGCGCCGGTCACAAATCCCCATCCATCTGCCGCATATTAAGGACAAAAATGAGTTCAGATTTTCTGAAGCTGAAATTATAAAGAATATATAAATGTTAAAGGCGTCGAAGTTTATTAAGCAATTTTTCTGAAAGATTACGAAAGCACACATAGTGACAATAGTTTTAAAACGAATAAAATGTTAGTTTAGATATTAATTTTTAAAAATTAATAAATAGTCTAAAATTGTATGCCATTTGTTTCGTTTATTTATTTTGAGACACGTAACCTGTAACCAAGATATGCGTTACAAAATAGCAGACTTTTATTTTTACTTATTCATATAGATATGAATTTTTAACAAAGTAAATATATTTCCTACTATGTACATTTTTTACAATCGTAAAAGCTGGTGTATATTAAAAAATATAAGATATAGGATATCCACTCCAGTTTTCCACTACAGTGTAGTTTCAGAAAATAAAGGAAAAAATGTATTTTTTTGGATGTTCTTTTTTGTATTCTGTATACTCATAATTATGAAAAGGATTTTAACTTAAAATTACGAAAAAAATCTTGATTTTGAAACCGTTATAACTAGCCTTTTCAAACGATACATACTACATATGGAAGCAATAACAACTTTTTTTCAGTAAGCAGTTAATATACCCTCTAAAATTTCCACATAAATATTTATGAATGTTAGTTTTTGAGATATGTACCTTAATATGTTTTATAATTGTGCCATATTTCAAACAGAAAAACGAATGTGGCAGATAGACGGACACATGAGTAATCTTATATGGGTTCCGTTTTTCCTTTTATTGTCACTAATATTGAATTAAAACACAAAGTAATTCATTTCTTTAAAACTATTTTCATACGTCGAATAAACTTTCCCTTTGAGACTTTTCTATTTTTCTATTTTTAAATGGTACCCTTTTGCTCATTTCTAAAATCTATCTCTTAACCAATTTCATAAATTAAAACGTAATGTTTCGAAGGTTGGACCCTCTAACTTACTTAAGTAACAGAAGAACGTATATGGAATAATGAAATTTTAAAAATACAAACAATTTTTTGTAGCCATTAGAAATGATAATGATGAGTACTAAACAATTATGTAAAGCAGTCTTCATATTTCTAAATTTCTTTTCTTTCCATGACTAGTGAAATTTTAAAACTTAACTGTATAAAAATTAGTTTGTGAATACTGTTATTCCGTAAGAAACACTTGGCAATACATATACACATAAATCGTAATTGTCTCAGCTGGCAGCGTCTAGACTGAAATGGTTGTATTATTTTCTCCATCGCAAATACAAAACATTCAGTTGCCCCAACAAAACAGTTATATTTGAAGTGTCCAATTATTGTAAACTTTAAAAACTTCAAATTACAATTCGACTTTGAATAGCAATAGAAGTAGTCCTGTAGTCCTGTGAGGATTATATAAAACTTTTCATTAAAATTAGAATAATATTGAACTTATCAAATATTTAACAAAAAATAGCTGGATTTATTGGGAACAAGCTCTTACTTAAAATGTTGTCTACGTGAAAATTGGTATATGACAGTATATTTCAATCTCAATCTTTGATGAGAATCTTTGATTTTGAATGAATATTTTAATTTTTAGAATTGATCATTTGATTAAGAATTTAATTAGTTAAGTAATGTAAGGCGCCTAAGGAAAGTATTTTTATTATTAAATTGTACCTTTTCTTTAGCGTAATCCATGCCTTTTATTTAGTAAGAAGTAATTTATTATTTAAGAGCTATTAAGAAACAAAAAACGAACAAATCGAATATTTTTACGTTTACAATATTGGTTTGATAACCAATAATCCGCCATCTCATTCAGCAGCGTTGGTTCATATGGTATCCAAACAGAATATATCCACTTATTTCCAAGAACAGAAAAGTGTATTTTATTGCAATATGTGGGGATGAGAGTGGTTCCACAAGATAACTCCAACTAAATCTAAGATAGGTTGTAATAAAATGTTTAATTTCGCAATATCGTAGTTATTATAATAGCGATGAAATTCACATTTTGGATTCATATAAGCAATATATACACAGCAATACGATTAATATATACACAGCAATTACGATTACTTGGAGAGTAATAACATTTTAAGGAACATTTTAGCTAAATAATACTATTCGAGAAAACATTACAAATATTTTGAGTTTATTTATTGCAGTTATAAGAGTACAAAAAAAATATCCTACCGTCACTGTGCGAGAAAATTATAAAAAGATAGATGGGCACAATGTGGTTTTACGTAATCGTAACTTAACAAAATAAAACAAAAACAAATTTACTGTTTGCGTGAAATTCATTTTAGATGAGTGTGGCCCAAATGTTATTTCCGCGCGTTGCTCGTTTACAAAACAATAATTCAAATTCGCGTATTTAGATCATTTTAGGGAAAACGCAGATGCCCATTAAGCCACCGTTCACATTGTAATCTGCCATGTGCGATACACGAAGCTAATTTGAATACACGCAGCGTCACGCCCCGCTTTGTACATTATGCCTTTATGCGTTTGTATGAACCTTTCAATCACGTTACAAATTATCTAAGTAAAATCGTGTTCCACCAATTCCGACTTTCACCTTTACGCTTACAACATTTTACATAAATCATTATGTAAAATCAGCAAGAAAATGTGGGTAATTCAATTCGAAACTTTCCCGATTTCCGCCAAATTAACCCCTGTCTTTTTGTTGGGAACTTAAATTACCACCGGCAACTCTCGAGAAGATCCTATTTTTTCTAATAAATCTTCTCGTGAAGGGGCTTTTTGAGTCTATTAGTTTGCTCAGTGGCGTTCCGTTGAATGTAGGTTACTCGCAAATTGGGCTCACGCTTTTGAAGCGTTGCTTTATAAAAGTTGTTTGTTTTACATATCGCCGCACCGTCATTATATAAATTTTCAATTTCTTGTTTGTAAAATACTTTAATAAAATAATCAATTATATCACTATTTGAATTTTTCAAACTTTGTAACCTTTCTTTGATATAACTATAGAGCCATGACTTTATACTTTGTGTCATTTATTTTGAGGTATTTTTATGAGTAATAAATACAAGATTAATTAAGCTTTAATTAATCAATAAAAAAAGGATTAGAAATTTTAAACATCCTCTTATTGTGGTTAAATCAAAATTAAAATTTCCCTAAAATAGTATGTTATAATTGATTCAACAAATAAATCATAACTAACAAATAAAACACAACAATTTTAAATTTCAATGTTTTCAATTGTGTTAAATTTGCATTACAACCGTGATAAATGTAAGTATATAAAATAAAATATGTCACTTTCCTTAACGAATAGCTATAACGAAAAGCATTTGGTATTCTTTTTTTATGTTTTTATTTATTAATATTGCTACGCATCAAAATAATTGTCAGTCTTCAAAATTGAAAAAGTATCGATTTTCATTCACAGTACCAATTTAAAAGCCAATGATAAAAGTAAATTTATTCTAAAATATTATGAAACTATGTTACGAGAAACTCAAATATCCAGTAAAGTATTTTATAATAATTTATTAAAAATTTTGTTTTATGTTATTTCTGATATATAAACATGAATAAAAAATTATAAAATATTACGTTTTACAATCGCTCTACTAATAAATAAGTGGTGATAATTTTAAATATAAAGGAAAATCAGACATTTACTTACAATTCTACTCTTTCAATATTTCGTGAAAACCCAAAGGAACAATTATCAAAAATCAATTATGACTCGGTAGGGTATAATTTGAAATACATCTTTATGTTAAGAAACAATATCGTTTTATTAAGACTAAACATAAAAAACGTTTTGTTAAACATCAAAAAATCAACAGACTTTGGAGTTATTTTACCACCGTGACTGAGTTAGATAATAACTATTATCTTGGCTGTCTTCATGGAATGGTTATTTCACTACTTTATTTCAATATATTATTTGATAATAGTATTACATAATCGATGGCATGCTTAAATACGAAACGCCACTGAGTTTTCCGTTTGCTCAGAGTCATCTCACTGCTTTTTCTATTGCTCAGGTTAGATAAAAATCAATTTACACTTTCGAAGCTGCAAATCGAAGTAACGACATTTTGTTCGAGTCAAGATTTTACCCACGTTTCTTGTCCTTCTGTTACGCCTTTTTCTTGCATCGAACGCTTACTGCGATTCACTTGGGAACAATCAAGTTGAAGTCTCTTAGCGAAATGAGTGGAATTTATTATTAAAATCTAATCGAATATGCGATTAGATTCGTATTTTTATATTATTTTTAAATTGCTGTTCCACCGATATAAAAAGTTTACTTTCATAAAATAGTAAACATTAGAAATAGTAAGAAAATATGAATTTTTAACTTTAATTGTATGTGTCTCCTTCGCTTTCAGGAGAAAAATACAAATAAATTAGCAAATAAGATATTAGGAATTAAAAGTTAAGGTGAGCAATAAAAGTTATATTTTTGATTACGTAAAAATTTAAAGCAGTTGTGTAAACCTATGGTCCAAAAAGTTCAAAATTTGTTTAAACAGTACTCTCTAGTTTAACATTAAAATTTGTAAAGTTGGCAGAAGCTGCAATGGAACAGCAGTTAAATAAACCATCGAGTTCTTACTTGCAGTTATATAAGAATGTTTAAAAATGCTTGTAAAATTATTTTCCCTTTTAATTAAAGAATAAAATAATTATTAAAATTATGTTACTATCTAAGATATCAGAAAAATAGTGTAAGGAACTAACAAAAAATCATTTTCGTAGGAAAAAAGAAAAGTTGATTGTGTGAGAGAAAATTTGAAAAGAAAATGATGAATTGGTTATAATAATAAGAAAATAAATTTGTTTCTCTATTTTTTAGCAAATTGTCTCTAAGGAAAGGATGCAATGTTTAAAATGTCACTATATCCTTAGATCAAGCACACCAGAACTCGAAAAAATTAATATTTTGTGCAAAACTTATAATACTCCAGCACCTCACAAGCTATACACCTCTCCACATATATCCTTATTAAGAGTTACGTAGATATCTCATATGTGCAGGTACGATTGCGCAGTGTGACCACAGTCCGCAAAAATAAATCATTACTTTCCACGATTTTACGTGCCGCCTTTTTGCTCGACTACAGCAAAACCATAAGGTTACGTTTTTTAGTAATCTGTATATAGGTATGTGCATGTACGTAGATGAGTATGTGGGTATAGATATTCTATCCTTGAAACCAAACAGCTGGACTGTTGCTGAATGAAATATTCTTACATTTATCTTAATGTGAAGTATCATAGGCTACAAGTATAAGACGGTGGACATTAACCTCTATAATTATTGCATTTAAACTATATTAAAACTGTATTAAATCAAACTTCTTAAAATTACAGCAATGCCTATGTATGTAAGTATTTTCCCCTATAACTACTAAACCATTTAAATTGATTTTCATGAATAACGTCTTACCTGATTCATCTTATCAGCCTAAGTGATATAGGTTTAATAATATAAAAAGTATTATATGATAGCTACAGAAAATATATAGATTGATGGATTTTGGCTCTTAAAAACATTTCATGGGTTCAGAATAAAACTTTTAAAATACAACTTTAAAAATCTGTACGAAAATTTCATATAATAATTATAAAACCTAAAATTAAATAATTTATCTGAAAATGAAGAGTATTATGGAAAGTAAAAATTTAAGGGGTAAATGTAAAAATATCTATATAATTATGCAGAAAAAATTATATAATTATGTAAGCTAACAAAATTTGTTTTCAAGTTAATTTACTTTCTAATGTATCGTATTCGCTTTTTTATTGTCCGGGAAATAGTTTGTTACTGTAATAATATAAAATGATGATCGCATGCAGTCTGCATGTACTGTTCAACTATTTATTGTACCAGTCTATAAAATATTTACCCATACCAATACGATTCAGTGAGATTTATTCAAATGTTGTCAGCCAAGTTCTAAAAAATTAGCAAAAACAAGGTTGCCGAAGACATACAACTTAAAAGATGAGTAAAAAATAATTTGTAAAAGCTATGTTCAAAATTATAGACGAATCTTTCTCTAAACAGTGTTTTCCGGAAGGCAGCACAATATTTCTCGAAAACAAATTAATTTATCCGGTTGAAATTTCATCCAAACTTGCCCTAAAATTTGTTTAACACAACTAACAAGACAATTTTTTATTAATTTATAAGTATAAATATATATTTTTTATTTTTAAATATTATTGTTGATAAAATTACTTTTCAGTTAAACATCGCCTTTCTTTATTTGAAAAAATCATATTTTAAAGCGCACACGTTGAATTCGTTTATCTTTTATTAATGACACGCTTATAGAATGATATTTAGTGCTGACAATTAATGCTTATTAACTTCAATAAAATTAGTGTCTGAAGGAAATGCGATAATATTTCCGACTAAAACTCAAGTATTAACGAAATAAGGTTGGTTTAACTCCTATTAACAACTTATATTTAACTTTTCAAACATTAAACGCTAATGATAATCTCTTCACGGAACACTGAAAAAATATTTAAACGATTTACCTGAAATAACTTTTGATTTACTAGCTGACAGCTAGGGCGAACCGCCTTGAGTCAACCTTGCTCTTAGAAAATATCGATTTCCTTCACCGCCTACTTACGCTACCTAGCTCGCGAAGTGGATACTCCGCCGCCTTAGCGGAAGAAATATTCATTGAGACCACGACAAACCCGCTTAAAAGAAGACGACGCGCTTGTAACTGACATCTACCGAACGCACCCGCGACAAGCCGGGTTTATGACATCTGAAAAGCTTTTTAGCGTTTTTTTAAAATTTATTAACGGGATAATTCAATTTTTATCGAAACGCACTTTGACTCGAGCTTTTGGCAAACTTATTTCGAGAGGGTTTTCGGTAGGCGAATGAAGAGGTCGTATGGAAGCTCATCGCTTAACAAAGGGGCATCGTCACTGAATCTGATCCTATTTTATAAGTTCTCGTATTTCTAAAGAAACTTTCAATATTGAATAGTGCAAGAGAAAAGAAATAAGTGTTTACGTATATCAAATTGGTGAGCGTAAACGTAAAATCCATTTTTAGTGATTTTTTTAGCCAAGTGATTTTGTTTTTTCGTTCGGTATTAAAATAAATATTTTAATCCATAAAGAATTTAAAAAAATATAAAACGGATCTCCTCATTTTTATGTAAAGAAAAATGTGAATTCAAAATGTTAATTGTCTTTTTAAATATACTTGAGCTAAAAAGCAGTTGTTTGAAAATTGTTAACTTAAAAGAAGTAGCGAATGTAATATTATATTTAAAGCTATAATTACTTTAATAATAAATCAATGCAAATTATTTAATCTTACTATACATTAAAATTTGAGACGTTTTTTGTCTCTTTGAGTTTATCCATTTGTGTATTACGAAACACATTTTCATAGTGAGTAAAAATACTTATTTTTAAAATATTTTAATATAAATACTACGGAAATTAAATGCTTAAATTTTATATATATCTAAATATGTACGGAAAATCCATGATGCGTGTTTTGCTCGAACTTAACAAATTTACTTTTTCGGTACTTAGTTCTATGTTTCTTTTTCAGGTGCAGAAATTAATAAAATCGCAATATACGGTTTCCTTCATGTATAGAATCTTAAATCTACAATCCACGGAACTCTCTTTATAGTACCTTAATAATTTGTTTACTTCCTAGTCCGACATAAAAAAACTTTTACATTTTTTTATACAAATTTTACATCGGAACAAAATGTTTTATTTGAATTTCGAAATGTCTAACAAAGTAACCACAGTAACGACAACAACATGACGGCCGACTTTGTACATTTCGAATCCAGTAAGTTTGTTTCAATTTTTCATTAGTCATGAGTTAAAATTTTGAGGAAGCATAACCTCTTATAATAAGTCCAAACAAAAACTCACATCATTCTATATATATGCCTTTAAAAACGGACCTACAGACTCCTATCTATAGACATACGTACGCACATTCCCAGAGAATACATGTAATTCGTGCTTATCCACTAATATTCTGTTATAAAAAACCTTCATTTATAATTTTTAATGGTCTTGCATAGTGGATATATGAATTAAAATGATATTTTAAAGAAACAAATATATTTTAAATTAGATTCAAGCCATTTTGTTTGTTTGTTCTCAATACATTACGACTAGTATGTATCGCAAATATAGGAGGTCTTTATAATCCATTGTAATGGATTGTTTATGTCCATGTGATTCATAATTTCTTGATATTACATACTAATATATTAAATAGCTTCTCAAAAATAAAGTTTGCATCAGAAGCACTTTGGTAATTTTTATAATTTCCTTTAACCATTTTTTAATAGGTTGATCATTATTTCGTATTTTTTCGTTCTACACAATTAACTCAATAATTATAAAAGATACGTATTAATCAAATAATTAAGGATATGATCACTGATACAAATATCAAAATTTGGAGAAAAAATTCTTCAGAAATTATTTCTTAAGCTTTAGTGTATTTTGTTATTATTTGCATATTCATAGTATTAAAATCAGTCTTCCTAAGAAATAATGAAATTTTTATTCGACGGCTCTGAAGTTTTGTATCCTCTTGTCTACTGTTTTCTTCTTAAAATTTACGTAAGTGATTTATTATTGATACAAATTTTAACAAAAATATAGCATTAAAAAATCAATGGCAAATATTAAGATCAATGTTATTTTTTGAGGCCTCAAAAAAAATATGTCGAGCAATATGAATTAAGGTGGAGAATTTTCATTTATTAATATTAAAATATAGCTTTTTTCTTGTGTATTATTGTCTCAACACAAAATTTACTCGTAGTAGATACTTAAACTAGGATATAAATATTATATGTTTCTTGACTTAAATATAATTATATTTACAGTGAATCATTCGTGATCGATCTAATGTTGCACACTTTTAAAAAAAATAATAAAATGATATTGTTAGCTGAAAATAAATTAACAGTTAATAGTAGCTCAATCAGCAATTTTATATCTTAAACATAGAATAACAATCTTGTTTTCATTTCTTTATTTATTATACTTTAGTTACCATAAAGTAAATTATATCAATAACTTATCTAATGAAACAAGGTATTTGTATTTTAGATGATACAACCTTGCTGATCCTCTATTTAACCAATTAATTCTATTTGTAATGGCACAGGGAATAAATTTTACCACAAAAGTATGTCTTTTCCTGCTTCGATTGGTTTTTCCGATTTTATTGGAATATAAATCAGGACATAAAGTACCAATTATTCTTCCTAAATTTTGGCGATAAGAAGGCTAAACGTTCGATCTCAGTAAACAAATGAAATAACATAAATACTAAGGCAATGCAGTAGGCAACCAAAGAAAACACGTACGTAAAATAACCCAAAAATATAGTACTTTAGATAAGAAACAAAAATCATAACACAAGAACACAGAAGTTAAATTACGAGTAACTGGTATTAGGCCTAATGAATATTACACACATTCCACGTACGGGCATAATGAGATTGGCAATATTGCGAGAGGGGAGACTATGGAGGAAGAACACGAAAAAGAAAGGCGATAAAATTAGTAGACTAACAAGTGGTGTTATCAAAGGGAAAATCACATCATAGCAGGTTCGGGGCGGGAAAAGTTTTTCCTACGTAGATTCTTAACGCTGCGTTAAAGTTGGAATATACGCGGATTATCCTTAACTCGTTTTATGGATTTGGCCTCCGTTTAATAGAGAATAATAATAAGAGGGCGGTACTGGTGGACTAGTTTAGTTAATTGATTGTATGGTTATGACATGCCGAGTTGTCTACGGATTAATTGTTTGCACGTTATGTTTGGGAAGCGATTTATATGCGTCGTGTAATATGTCAGATAAATAATTTAAGTTTTGAAATGGTTTTTGATGTTTGCTTTTGTAAGCGCCAACAGTTAATCCAGAGCTCATTTAAAGCTTAAATATTTATATATTGAATATATATGGCGTTAATTTTGTAGAAATTCATTATTCACAATTAAATGAAACTACGTGATGTAGCATTATTTCTTATCTTTGCTAATAACCCACCTGAAGATGTTGTAATACAACAAAACCTAGGTCGTGGTAAAGAACTTAAACAAAGTAGAAATAATACTACATCACGTAGTTTCATTTAATTGTGAATTTTAAATATTCATATTAAATGAAACTATGTGATGTAGTATTATTTCTTATCTTTGCTAATAGCCCACCTGAAGATGTTGTAATACAACAAAATCTAGGTCGTGGTAAAGAATTTAAAGAAAGTAGAAATAATACTACATCACGTAATTTCATTTAATTGTGAATTTTAAATATTCATATTAAAATAAAGCTTTCATGGGTTTTCTGATTTATATTTCTATTTAATTATAATATTTTTATTTTTCTCAGGACGGCCGATTACCGCGGGGGAATTAGACGAAAAATCTTCCAATAAACAAGAATATAGGTAAAAAAAACAATAATTTCATAAACCATATGTTTACAAATATAATGAAAAATCATTTTCATCAAAAGGACGGATAATTGACCTAAAATATGGTAACAAAAACATGAAATATGACACTATTGAACTAGCGGACGTCCGAAGAGAAGTAAACCACATAGAAGAAGATAAAGAACATATATTTTGTAAATATACACACACAAAAGGACATCTACGAGGCGACTTTCTTTTAAAAAATACTTACAGCAATAATATTCTAAACTAAATTGGCCTATCACAAAGAATTGGCAAACTAAACTTCCAATTTGAGCAGCAAGACATATTGCAATACTAATACAAGCTCCAGTAACAAATGATGGTTTAGATTAGAGAGAAAACTTTCAAAAAACTTCTGCTAAAGCCTATACCTGGTAAGGTATTACAGAGGAAAATAAAATAGTAATAATAGGAAAGTTTAACGGAAAAATATGTATAGCTAAGAGTGAAGACAAATTAATTACGGGTAAATATGGCCTAGGAGAAAGTAATCAAAAGTCAAAAGTTAGTAATGTATGCTTTGGAAAATAAATATTTTATAACGTATACCTATTAAAAAAAAAGCAAACAAAAATGGATATGGGTATCGCAAGGCAAAACTGTTAAAAACTAAATTGATTATATATTAACTAGCGACCAGAGAAAGTTCAGCAATACCGAAATATTAAACAGAACTTATCCATTATACCATCATCTAATTCGAGGATCTTAGCTTATGCTTATCGCCAGGAAAAAATCGTAATTTAAGCATTCAGCGTTAAGAATATTAAATGCGGTAGAAGGAAAAATTATGGATATGATACTTCAATAATTTTCAAAGTAAGAGTATAAGCAATTATCCACAGTGATGGAAACGAGTCGATACAGCCATAGCATAACAAGATAGAAAAATGAATAAAATATTGTATTTTATTCATTTTTCATCCGACTATTAAAAAGCAAAGAAATAAAAAGAAAGAGGAGCATCTGTCAGAAAACTCAAAGCATCTAAATGAATGAAGATTTCAACTAAAAAATACCGCTACTTCATCAAGAAAAACAAGAATTAAGTGCATTATATAAAAAAGTCAGTTAAGTTATAAAAGAAGACTAGAAATTAGAGAACATGAGTGTTTAAGAAAAATTTTGATTCATCTAGTAGCTTAAATATATATATATATATATATATATATATATATATATATATATATATATAAAGCAATGGAAACCTAGAGGAAATGAATTTCAAAATTGATTGGAAAAGAACATAGAGAAGAAATCTTGCCAACTGCCACCTCCTTCTGTGTTTGAGACAACGATAGGTAACGAAAAAAATATCTTGGGACGCAAAAAAAATCTTCGATAAATGGGAAATTTTTCATCTCATAAATAAAATGAAATGATATAAAAGGCAGGGATCAGATGGCATGTTCAATGACATGCTATTGTTATCAGATAATATGTTACTTACGCCGATAACTCAACACTTCAAGAAAATATTAAGACAAGGATGATTTTCAAGGCAACGGGTGAAGCCAGATTTTGTAATTTTATGCGAGAGAACTGACATTGCGAATTATCCTTCGATTAGTAGAGAAAATATCATTTCGTAGCGGTTTTTGACGATTGACTACAGAGTGTAGAGGAATTAATAGAAAAATAGGAAGAATTCAGAAAACCACTATACATGGCATTCGTTGACTATCTAAAAGCATATGATACTATAGTATATAAATTGCTATAGAAAGCTCTAATAGCAGTATATGTCGACCAGAACGATATAAAATAATTAAAACTGTTTATGCTATTTGTTTTTGAATAACAGAATTATGTTTAATAATACCAGAAAGTTTAAAAATATTAAAAGAGGGGTCAGATGAGGAGGCCCACTCTCACCGACTCTATTTATAACGGTATTACACTATGTCATGAAAGATGTCTGCTGGAATAATTAAGGAATTTTCATAAATAGAAAACATCTCACCCGTCTTGTCCTTGCGGATGATATTTTTTTACTATTAAAAAGTCTATAAGACATGTAAGAAACTTGCTAGTCAAGAAATTATTTTGGATGTGAAAATAGAAAAGACAGAAATTATGACAAATAATATATAGCAAAATATTTTAATAGATAAAAGAGTGTAAATACCTTGGAAGATCATTATCTATCAGATGAAGCATTAATTATGGAGATATTGACAAAAAAATCAGAAGTCAGAAGTTTATTAAAAGTTGTTCGCAGCTAAATCTAAAAGTTGGCAATAGATTTATATATCCTCCCAATGTCATACTTGAAAATACACTAACGAAGCATGAAACAAAATAACAACGTACCAAAGACCAATAAAGAAGAGTATTCTCAGTATGAAACGTATGGATAAGATTAGATATACAAAATAACAGAGAAAAGTAATGGATGCTCTAAAATACTGCATGAGAGAGAACTGGCAATGGGTAGGTTACGTTGTTACGATGCACAAAGCCAAACGAAAAAAAATAGCGATATTATGGAAGTGATTAATAAGCAAAAAAGACAAGGTAGACCATAGATATCCGCTGGACAGACGAGATCTAAAAAGGAACATGAACAAAGAAGTGGATGACTCCCGAAAGAGACTGCGTGCGCTGGAAGAATTTGGAGGTCTTTGTCCGAATAGAACCCTAACTATGTTCAGGAATTTCATGTTTTTCCTATTCAGTTTAAATAAATTTTCAGTAACGGAATAAAAGGTTTTTTGTCTTTATTTTATTAATTTTTAATTTTGTTGAATCGAATTCCCCGCCTGTTTTAGTTGCTTGTTTTTAAATGCCTTGCAAAGTGAAACTGTTGTTTATATATTTTTATCTCCTTTAGGTTCATCACCAATAGAACGATTATTTTTTATTGAATATCATCTAAAATTTTACACATGGTAACACTGAAGAAAATTAGTATTATACTATATAGACATCGTCGCTGTGGTCTGTTGCATTAATCACATGGCTTTTTGCCTTTGGCGGAGCGGCCCACTTCATGTTCTCGGGTTCGATTCCCGACCACTCGTTGCGCGTGACAGGAGTAGCATTCATAATTGCGTAAATAAAATGCAACAGACTAGTAATAGACAGCAGTGACAGCAAATTCAGCGTAAAATAACATGTTTTTCCAACATGGGAAAAGGTTGGTTAATTGAAAAGATAAATTAACAAATAAACTTAGAAACGTAAGTATTTTTGACTACATTGCAAAATTTTCTTCAGTATTGGAAATAAAGAATTTAAGAAGACATGCCTTTTCAATCCTTTGTTACGTTTCGTATTTACTGATCCTTCATCCTACATAACTGATTTCTTTTCAATTTAACTTATTTACTTATTTTACGATATTAAGACGAAGTCCACAGTTCCCAGAATTTTTATTTGTATATCTGTATATCAAAATATATACAGATATACAAATAAAATTTGAAAAAAGTCGGTGTTAAAGCTGTTTTTAAAACAGTGTTGCTTCCAAAAACATATGAAAAAAAAATTTCAAAAAGCCTTAACCTACGCTTCATTTCATTTAAAATTGAATAAGAAAAAACCAAAAGATTTCTAGTCGAAATCATTTAAATTGAACGGCAGTCCCTTTTAAACATGGGCACCTCGCGTTCGTATCGCCACATCGCTTGCTTGTATATAAAAAGTGCCCGTGCTCCTTTCTTAACTCACCACATAGCACTCAGCGGCTCTCGGGATAAGTGAGCGTTCATGTTTATGACCAGCTTTATACTGCCTATGGAATTAATTTGATTATTTCGTAGGCTACATTGTCGATTGTTGTATTAAATTATATACGAATGGCGTAATTGGGTTCGTCGCTAATATTTTTAATTACAGCAAGCTCACCTCGGTTAAAATATGATTTGAAATATTTTTACGTGTTTATTATATTCGAAAACATTATTTGAAAAAATTTACTATATTAGAGCTATTCCATTAAATTAGTTATGGTTATCGACAATTAAATGACAGATTTTTTCCTCTCCTCTGCATTTTATAAGTTTCTTTGATTTATTATTTGTAAAGAAAATTAAGTCTTTGAAAATGTACGAAATTGTTTTATTGCATCTATCCCGTAAAACTTATTTAGGTTGGATACGAGTAGTCCATGCTTTTCCATGACAATAAATATAAATGGCATGGTTAAGCTTTTTCAGTTGCTTTTCTCACGGTCTATTTTATGTAGGATCATCAAAAATAAGCTTAAACAGCAATTTATTTATCTTAATAGAAAACAACGAAACTACCAACGTAATTTATAAGGAGGCATTTTCGCAATTCTTTAAATTTTAGGAAAACTAAGTAACGGTCAAAATCAAGTACGAAAAATCCGGAAAAAAAGCAGCAATATTAATTCAGAGACCCCCATTATTTAGACCGAAATTGCGAAAAAAACTCAAACGAAACCATGGGCAAAACGGAATAGAATATAATTTAATAAAATATATATAAAACATATAATTTAATAAACTACCGCATATTCTGATTGAATAAACTACCGCATATTCTATAATTTATACATAATTTTAATCGTCAAAGAACCATATTTCTTGTCCAATATAGTTCTTTTTAATATTAAGTCTTTATTTCGTTTTTAATAACGCTTCAAGTCTGTTATTTAATAACTAAGATACATTTTAATGTTTTGTAAAGAATTATTTTATTATTGTATATGATAATGCCCTCGGGCTCATAAACTCTAGAGAATTTGAAATGAAGCCTTATTAAACTCTGAATATTTTAATGAGTTTTCCTTTTAAGAGATAGATAAAGAGAAAAATATTTTAAAAAGATTGTAAGAGAGTTAGAAAACAAAACAAAATTAAGAATTAGACAGCTGTCTATTTGCAGATTAATGATCTTATTTAAAGACCAAATTTTTTTTATTAAAATTAGTTTCATGTTAAATATGAATCTTAATGTAGTTTTTACGTAAAAGATAAATATGTTTATCATTGCAAAAAAAAATTAATTAATGGTCATTAAATTTAAAACTACGTGGGCTTATTAAAGTCTATCTCTTAAATTTGGCGGTATTTTTAACTACTAATTATTTCAATTGTTCAAGTGTTGTAATAAGAACCCTACTAGAAAGATCAAAAAGAACGATACATATTAGTTGCAAATATAACACTCTATATTGGAAAGGAAAACTATTTTCGTACCGCCCATCTAATATAAAATGGTCAAACTCACCTAATATAGGGTACTACATCTGAATTCGTAACGTTCTCATATGAACCGTCTGACCTTTAAGCGAAGAACGAAGAAGTGATGCGCAACCCAATTAATTGACCTCGTTCCTCAATGACGCTTCATCGTGGACGTAAGCGCTCGAACGTAGCGTTAGAATAGGTTAACGGATATCAATAGTTCCAATAAATATCGTTATTAAGTTGTTATATATAGCAATAAAGCAAACTAAAGTATTTTGCGTAGATATCAACATTTTCATTAAGAAATTTTTATGTGAATAGAAACTGGATTTTACTAAACAACCATGAACTAAAATAAATGGTTAAAAAAAATAAATTACTCAACATTGAGAAAAATATTGTTCCAAATATAATAAGTTTTCTTATAATATTTCTTTACCTTTGTGTATTTAAAATACGTCACAATCAAATAGTCCCTGAAAGGAAGGGCAAAGTTTGGATTTTCAGTGTATATAGGTTCTTTAAAAATTATATTTGTTACCAATTTTCTGTAAAAAAACTATTTTAAAATTTCAGTCAGAATCGTATTTTGAGTTCAAAAATATGTTCCTGAAGAATAAGAGATTATTAATAATTAATTCCAATAAAGATATAGAGTCACAGCGGTGTAAATTATATTTAAAATCCCATTAAATTTTCTTAAAATTTATTAAAATAAGCCATAATGTAACTTTATTCACCACAAAATTGTAAGGCAGCATTTATTTCCAACAGAGGAAAACTTTGAAAAAGAGCTATACGACGATAAATTTATGGCCGCAAGCATCTTCACAGTAAAGAGGACTGTCTAAAAAATTCTTGAATGCATTTTTAAAAAAAATACTCTCTTTACGTCAAGCGATTCCGATTTGTAAGCTGCAATTGTTTGCAAAAAGGAAGAAAAAATAACTTTCATATAATCTGCATCTGAGATATGGAAACAATTTAAAATTTTGAAACAAAGTATAAGCTGGTGCAGGTGGTATTAAAAATACTACCTCAGATCAATTAGGATTTGTGTAACTGATTGTGGAAGATTTTCAGAAATGTTTTTGGGACTGAAAACTTGACGGTTAGATTTGTGACAATTATTTTCCATAACAAGTCAGTATACATCTACGTAATCAGGCGAAGTAGATGATAATGTTATATATAAAAATTAGTATCGTTTGCATTAGGATGTCAGTTGAAATTTTAATCCATGAGGGTATTCAGTTCTTCAACAGCGTTAGTGAATTTTGTTTGTCATTTGACATCCGGTGCAGCAAATTCGGCAGCTTTATTTTCAGTACCAATGATTATAGATTGAAATTTAATTGGATTGGTCAGCGCCCCTTTATCTCATTCTAATGAAAGGATTCTATATATATATATATATATATATATATATATATATATATATATATATATACATATATATATATATATATATATATACATATATATATACATATACATATATATATATATATATATATATATATATATATATATTTGCCTATTATTAGCGAATAATGCTGAAAGAACCAATGAAGAATAACTAGTACACATAAGTTACTTTAATGAATCAGCTAGGATATCAAAATCGATGGAGTTGATTGCAACACTGAAATAAAAAAAATTAAATATAATGAGTTGAATGTCATTCATGACTAAGTACATACTTTATGTTATATTTTAGATGAAGATACCCAAATTTCTAAACTACAATAGCTCAAAGTTGTACAAGATTACATCACAGCCTTGATTCAATGCTTTTAACATATAGCGTGATACAGAGTCTGAAGAGCTTTTCTTTATTACCTCTCTTTTTTTGTCTTCTTTAATTTGTTGCAATATTTATTTTTCCTGCAATAGTCGCTTAACTATTACTTTCTAAAAATATAATTTGAACTTATCGAATTTAATGGTATCGTATTACATTTTACCAACTTAAAAAAGAGCTACTCGTTTGCTTTGTAGTACTATAGGTAACTCTAAATTTAAACGTATAATTTGTGTATGTTTCTGTAAACAAACAAGTATCAATATGAAAATAGTCACTGAAACTTCCGGTATTGATGAGGGAGCTTCATTAATTTACCATTTGATTCAAGACTTAGTAATTAGACTGGTTACCATAATTAGACCAAGTTACTTGCCCCGATTTATAATTTTACGTTACAAGAACTTTATATACTGTGTTTAGTTTTGCCTATTTCTTCTTTGTTTCTTTTATACATGTTGTTTTTTGATGCGTATATTTGTGACCTAAGTATAGTATATATATTAAGAAATTATTATAAAATTAAGTCAATTGGCTTGTTTATTAACATATATGTTTTTAAATTAGTGTATATGTATTTTTTATCTGTAATGTAGACAAACTGTAAGTTAAGACCTGTTTAACTATTGAAATGGAATATATTTGGGTATAGATTTAATCAAATTCAGTTTTTGTGAAGGAATTCCAATAAAGGGTTACTAGTAAGCTTTTTTATTGGTATTCGGAATTAATTATAAATGCAAAAGTAACATTTCACAATTTCAATGACATACCGTAATTTTAATGATAAAAATATTACAGAGAAAAATACACATATTATTCTTTATGTAGCGATTTAATTTCAACCATATTGATCTGCTTTCCTTCAACATTTATATATTTATAAATCCGCTACCATATCTAAGGTTTGATATAAATATATCATTATATAATTACACACGATACGTAATTTTAAATTTTGTAATATTCACCAATTTTTAATACATATTTTTTTTCAAATTTTTCTAAAAACTTTATCCATTTCTACTTCACAATCACATAGTTACACAAACTTTATTTCTCAGATGGTTTTCATAAATTTACAATTAACATCTTTTTTTAATAAAAAATACTTCTGAGTTATCCGAGTCTGAATATTCTTTATGAACTATTCGAATAAAATTGTGTTTTTATAAAAACCTTGTAATTTTATTTTATTAAAATATTAAACTCAATCGGTTTTAGTTAGTACTAAGCTGTCACGCTTTTAGCACATCCAATGAATCTTCCTTTATCAAATAAATAATATTATACTCACGTGCTAATATTCTTTATAATCTACAAACTATCTTCTGTTTTATTTTTTGTCTAAGTACCTACAAATGACGCCTTTAGTCGAAGAAAATTTTTAATCTCTCATAATTTTCACTCTGATATCAAACGATATTGAAAATTTACGTTTTTTTACTAAAGTTTTTGTAAATTTTCTGTACTGAACTACATACTTTTTTCGAGTGAACGTATGTTTAAAGACATATCGCTAATTTATATATGGTGACAATAAATATTCAGTATCTTACAGCCATAATACAGCAAAGTGTTTCACACAAAAATAAATACTTATTAAGAATATTTTAAACACATTTTATTCAATTGCAAAATTTATTACAGCTGTGTCGCTCCGTTACACGCGGCCCATTCATCATTCGCGGGGCATTTGTTAAGTATTCTAACAATTTCAATCCCTGGAGTGTTTTTTTTTCAATTTCGCAATATTGCTTTGGGTTATACTTCTCGCTTTCCTTGAGTAAATCATTTCACTTGCTTGAATGTCTATAGGGGATTGTCCGTATTCATATCTATACTTATTTAGTTAGTTATCGTCATAAAAATAACCGGGGTTGGAAGATATGAAAAACTTAATAGATGAATTAGATGAAATTGCTTTACACTAAAATATGTTATATGTTATATTTACCTCTCGATTTTAAAATGTAATATGAATTAAGAAATTAATCACATTATGTTATTTTTTAGAACATTCCAGGGCATTTTAAAACGATCAGATTAAATTTCAAGTGATTCACAATATTTAAGAGTAATTTAGGACATTTCAAAATGTTTTCGAATTTTTGAGAACATTCCAGAACACTTTAAAGCGATCAGATTAAATTTCAAGTGATTCACAAAATTTGAAAGTAATTTAGAACTTTTCAGAACGTTCTCGAATTTTTAAAAATATTCTAGAATATTTTAGAACGATCAGATTATATTTCAAGTGATTCACCACATTTCAAAGTAATTTAGAACTTTTCATAATGTTGTCTAATTTTAAGAACATTCCAGAATCTTTTAGAAAGATTGAAATCAATTTCAAGTGATTCACGACATTTGAAAGTAATTTAGAACTTTTCAGAACGTTTTAGAATTATTTTGAAATATTCCAGAATATTTTAGAATGATCAAAATCAATTTAAAGTGATTCACATTATCTGAAAGTAATTTAGAACTTTTAAGAACGTTTCAACATTTCTACTTTGCATCATATGGGATTTATTATTCCAAATAATTCTGGAACATTAAATAATATTTTAGAACATATTAGAACATTCTCCACCACAGCAGATCATCGTGGAACATTTTAGAAATATAATATTATCTTAGGTCTTTCTAGAATATTCTGGAATATTCTAGACCGTTTTCGAATATTCTAGAACGTAATGTGTCAGAAAATGATAGAAATATTTTAAGTATGCAATGTGTTAAAAAATGATAGAAATATTTTTTTACATTTTTGTCACCCACGTCCACCCATTTCCACCCACTAGGACCAAATTCCATTGCGCGCACCAGGAGACCAAGGGACATCTGCCACAATGGCAAACAAATTTCACTAATGCTGTTGAAGGGGCATCTGCCACAAAAACCTCGAGCGGATGGCAGTAGGTGGTCATGGTAAAAAGTCACATAGTCTTCTTATATATATATATATGTATATATATATATATATATATATATATATATTGTTTAATCTTTCAATCAATGTATAAATAAAAATATTGTTACGTATCCTATACCCCAACAATTTCATTTTTTATAAATAGCTTCGAAATAATTAAAATTAACTTCCCGGTACCAAAAATAAGAGCTAATTTCAAAGAACTATTTCTCAAAAGTTGCAAAAATAAAACAACCCAATAAGAATATTGATATATTGATACAATTCTCGAAGATTCAAAACCTGTTATTTATCGCCAAAATGCCGCGGATATACTTCTTGTCTGACATATAACCGTGAATAAAAAAGGTTATTTCAATGCTGATTAGGTACCACAATAGCAAAAATTTACGAACTATATATTTTTTTTAAATAATTCAGTTTCAGTAAATGTAATAGCTTTGTAAGATTAAGTCATATAATATATATTATATGACTTAATCTTACAAAGCTATTATATATATATTATATATAATATATATTGTAATATGACTGCGAGCTTTATCCAAAACGCAGAATATTTCCGAGATTAAAACTATTCCATGCAATATATTCAGCGTCGCAAGAATGACATGTTCTTATTAAATTAGAAATACACACAATACCCTTAAGCGTGTCGCCATTTCTCTTACACATTACATTTATATCATATAACTTTTACCTGAATCGTACAATTCGACACGGCACTACTATATATCGTGGCTTGACAAATGCTTATCAATTTTCCCAATGTCGTGTAACATCAAGAAACAGCTATTGCCTGAACGAAGCACTGTAATATTTTACTAAAAAGAAACAATAATAATGTCATCATTGTTCCCCGCAGCATAGAATAGGCAATAAAACGATAAGGAAAGCATTCGAAAAGCGAGCGACAGTGATTGATGGTAGAAAAAAAATGGAATAGTGGGAAAATTTTGCCATATTTTAAGAGTGAAGTAAAAATAATTGATCGAACGTGATGTAAACTAGTTTACACATCTTACTACTCGTAAAGGCATTTTACAAAATATAAATTATTACAAAACACATACTCTAATTTTAACCTAAAACGTATACTTCTGATTTTTAAGAAGTCGTGTTGTTAATGAGAAAGGTTTTTATTCAGTTGTTGTTTTATTAAAATATTGAACAATGATTGTAAAAAAATACGACATAGTCATTAAAATATGCTTAACTTTTTTATTTCTTTATAGAATTCAACTTATTATGAGCTTTTAAAGTCCATATTTTCATATTCCTTTATAAAATGTGATATATGGATATGTGTCATTAATCAGCAACATAATTGTTTATATATTTCTATAATTTTATACATAATTGTACAATTTTTATCAAAAATTAATAATAAATGAATTACATGGTTTACTATACATAAAAAATACTGACACCTAAACGGTGACTTGTCAATAAATAAAAGAATTGTATGCAAATACTAACTTTATAGTACTTTATTCACGTACCTCATTATATTTCTTAGGTGATTTTAATTTCAAATATACCCTATATTGGATTTTCAGTTTGGACTTTCTTAAAAAGTTCGACTATGATTTACAAAGTACAATAAAAACGAAAATGTCAATAAATATGGATATATATATATATATATATATATATATATATATATATATATATGAAACATAAATGTCAATAAAGATCGATTATTCAAATATACGTACATCCACTGAAAAATATGGATAGAGGAATATTCTAAAAATAATTTTTTTCATTTATCATTAATAACTATTTCCCCGGAAGTTCGGAAACGTCTATATACTGAAATTCTATGTTCCCTCTATGATCACTTAAGTAGATTTAGTTAAACTTGAAGCGTTTATGAAAACTGAACTATGTTTACCATTCTTGTCATTTACCATCTAACAATATGTCAAGAAGTATTGTTATAATTATTTGAACTACCTGATATTACCTATAATATAATACTTTGATTTACTTGATGATAATCAATTATAACCTCTCGATTCACTCCATTTCCGCAAGTTTCTTTATTTTTTTCTGTCACTTCCATTTATATGTATATTTTGTCACTAATTTTCTACCAAAAGTAAGATTTCACATCACTAAATAATACCAATAAGTTCAGTGAAGTGGTAATATTATATTACAATATCAAAATATATAATGTACCGCAATATTATAACATCGTCTTACATTACCTTGTGTAATAAAATAGTGGTAGTATGATATTTTTCTATTTTAACTTAACACTATTTCGTATGATGACATCATATTAGTATTACATGAAAAAATTTCTGAAAAATTCCGGTGATATCATATAATAACATAAAATCTAACATTTATGTATATCCTTGGAGTTTTACGAAAATGAGAAAAAGAATTAAATGTTATTAACATTCCTATGTTTTACTATTTTTTTATAATTTCTTGAGTAATAACCATTATCAGCAATCAAATCTATGTGAGATTAACCAACAAAATAATTTTGACTTCACGTACTAATGCAAAAATACATAGATATTTTAATATAAATTTTTAAAATGGTATTATTAAGAAACCAATAATAGAACAGCTATAATAACAAATCAATTATGGGGTTGCAACCTAAAATGTTAATTTTTAGAACAACGGCACAGTCCTAGCTACTCAGTTATAGTGATATGACAATAGATTGTGAACTGTTTAAAAACAATCTGCCTCAGGTTTTCAATAGAGCAGATGAAAACATTAAAATGCCTGAACGAAGGATAAGTACTACTGGAGAACCTAACTAAATATTAGTTCTGTGTTTAGCGATATACACAATTTTTGATCCTAACACAGTATCTGAGTTTATATAATGTAATCAATCTCAAAAACGATTGTTAATAACTCCTGTAACAGGAAACATTGCTAACATTAAATCAAATCAAGTTTATGTACAATTAATTGGACACATTTATTATAAAATGTATTTTCAATATCGAAGACAATCACATAATTGTTTGACCCATTTTAATTTCATATGTTAATAATAGATGCATATCTCTGCATTATTCCGATACTGACTCAAATGTTCCTAGTTTCTATTCACTACGATTTAGAAACATAGATGAAAAATAGAACTATAATATCTGTTGATATTTTCCCTCGCGTGTCACGACGACATTAAAGATTCATTAATTTCGATACATTTCAGTTAACAGTTCGGAATATAATGAATATATTCACTTAGAAATTAATTTATTGCTAACAGCTTAAGTAGTAAACATTTCATTTTAACTTAATCCACGCATATATAGTTCTGAAATTCATACAATATGTGAGCTTAATTAAAAAAAAATTCCAGTTCCAAAAATTACGATATGAAAATAAAAACTGCTCAATGCGACGTTATAATGAAAATAATAACTGCTCATGACGACGTTAAAGGGTTAACTGTTTTAATATTTCGTCGATACTTCTCAAATTTGCGTCAAACGAAATACAAGTTAAAACAAATGGCTCGAAGGATAAATACCGATCTAATACCATAAATGATTCATTTCTGTAATTTTAATAGAAAGCCGTAATTAAAAGGAAGCAAAGAAATGAGCATAATATTTAAAAAAAGCAATCCTAGAAGGTTTACTGAAATTGAAAATGTAAATTTAATTTTAAATGCAGACGTAATCTGAGATTTACAGGAAAAGCACTTTAAACAGTTTTTGAATAATTTTCCGCGCTCGTTACTTTTTTAATAAAAGTTAAAATTTTAGATTTTAATTATTAGCAATCATGAACATGGCGTTCATCAATTTTTAAGAAACCGTTGTGAGCATGGCTTTGTTGTTCTGAGGAGCAGTATATATATATATATATATATATATATATATATATATATATATATATGGATGCATATACATTATGAAAATGCAATGGCTATAGCTTAGTATTATTTAAAAGAAAAATATTTTTAGTCATGCCAATATTCACATTCACTTTCTTTAAGTTCTTTAACACGACCTAGGTTTCATTATCTTACAACATCTTCAGGTGAGCTATTACCAAAGAGTCAAGATCTTCGCTAATAGCCCACCTGAATTCTGATCTTTGCTAATATCCCACCTGAAGATGTTGTAGTACAACGAAACCTAGGTCGTGGTAAAGAAATTAAAGATAGTAGAAATAATACTACATCACGTAGTTTCATTTAATTGTGAATAATGGATTTCTACAAAATTAACGACAAATATATTCAATAGCCCACCTGAAGATGCTGTAATACAATGAAACCTAGGTCGTGGTAAAGAACTTAAAGGAAGTAGAAAGTATACTATATCACGTAGTTTAATTTAATTGTGAATAATGAATTTCTACAAAATTAATGCCAAATATATTAAATACCATGCCAATGTTTCAGTACTATGTTAATAAAAGTAATTCTACAAAATAACAATGTTTCAAAAGACTTTTATTCTACTTGATTCTATAGATAGTAGTATACGATGGAGATACAACTGTTTTATGCTTGCAAAATTAAGATTCCGAGTATATACTGTGCCTGTAATTAGATTGATATTTATCCTTCGGTCCATTTATTGAAACTTGTGTCCTTATATCAATTCGTTACATGTGCAGCTTTTATCTACGGGTCAACTTACACTTATCAAAATGTAAATGAAAGATGAAGAAAAAATGAATAGGGAAATATAAATCATCACAACTATTTACGGCATATTTAAAGTATGGTTTATTTCTTTATTTTCTACTAAAAAATTCTTGCAAACTGCCAAATTTAACACAGCGTAAATATATTTTATACAACTTAACTAAAGCAATTCAAATAAATTGATTCCATAAAAAGTGGCAAGCATAAAACAACATACGTACGGATATAATTAAATACCTTCTCTTTTAGTTGACCAAAGTGGCAATCATTTATTTTTATGGTTGTAACCCACATATCTTTCCGAAGTCCATATAAGTTTTAATCAATCTTATATCTCTATGAGTTTCGTTTCCATTAACCGACTTTATGACAAAGATCCATTAACTTAATAAATGATTTTTATTTATTAGCACTGAAAATGTCTTCCGACCCTTCCCATAAAATATGTCGTGGAATGGGTTATTAGAGACGATACATTATTGTATATTTAGGTCAATCCTAATACAACATTTTAATCAATTTACTTTTAAAGTAAATATACTCCTTTATTAGCAATGTTTTGAGTGATAAGTAGGTACAAAAATGAATTTATTGTAAAAGTGTATAAATAGAAAAGTTAAAGCATTTAGTCCATATCTAAACCAAAATGAAATTACATTCTGTTTTTAAAATAGTTATTAGCTTTTCAATAAGAGAAGATATTCAAGAAATATATCATGTTTTGGTATATTTATATTATCATATCTCTTCACTTAATTTGTGTGTATTATAATTTTCCTGAATTTCATTATTTATTTATTCATTGAAAACCCTATGCACAATTTACAAATTTACCAAAAGCTTTGGGCATGTGGAAGAATACAAGAACAAATGGTTACATAATATACAAACAGTAACGAATAATACTGAAAAGTAGCAAAGAGAAATTCAAATAAACGTCACTCTATGTAGCGATCAGTCATGAACCACCAAGCAACTACATAACCTCATTGCTGATGCGGTAAATGGAGCAAAAGGGAAATGTCAAGCCTAGTAATATTATATTATAGAATGTGAGTACACGAAAGGCAGGTGAACACTACAGGACATTCGTGAGCGCTTTAGGCAAATGAAATAAACTATGACAGGAGTATAAAATGCTACTAAACTCAAGATCGAGGGGTTAACAATAAAGTGATTTAATAATTTATGGAAAATGCATAATCAAAAGCAATTTCTGTCGAAGTTGAAGGAAATTACATCCCATCATGTCCATTATAAAATCCGAAGGGAATTTTTCAGGATAATATTCATACTTTTTATAATATAAAAATCTATTGACATTTTTAACAACAGTCTCCAGTTTCAAGCATAAGAATATAAGTAGTTTCAAACGGAGAAAATATTCTACAGCTAAAGAGTTAACTTAAGTTACGATACAAACAATAGCATGAAAATTGTGGGAATTCCGTATGATCAATTCTAGAACTTTGTATACTTTTTGAGAGATTTTGATGATATAATCGTGAAAATTGAGATGAGCTATAATATTTGAAATGTGCTATAACATTTTTTGGAAGGTTAATTAAGCACTCGTTTCAATTTTTAATTTAATTTTTTCGTTCAACGCCAATGGAAAGAACAGATTATTGTTCACAAAAACTTATTCTGAAATGTCTCACTGCTAAAGTCAAAATTATAAAAAAAGCGTTACTGGTGAGTAAGCTAAAGTGAACCGAAGGACTGTAGTAATGATTCTAAGTCTATTCTTGAGAAATTTACTTTATTTTTTAGCCTGTGAAGAGCTACAATAAAATTTGTAAACAGTTTGACAGAAATAGAATATACCGATAAATATTTATAAGTACCTGTATACATATGGACCCTGATAGTCAGAATTTTACTCCTACTTAATGAGTTTTATTATATGTATATCTGCCAAGACTTTATTTTACTATTTAAGTCAATTCACCGTCGATTATGAAATATTACAATGAATAATTCCATGCAAACTCAAAACTTCTCTGTTAATTTACGTTTTTAACAGAATTGTTTGTGTAATATTATTTTGTTAATATTTTGACAATATTTGTTGTCTATATATCGCATTGTAATATTAAGTTACTTTGATTATTTATTTTCGTGTAGGTTAAAATTTATAAGTACCTATATATTATAAGTACCTATATACATACGGACATAAATATTTATAAGTACCTATATACACATGGACCCTGATAGTCAGAGAATTACTCCTACTTAATGAGTTTTATTATATGTGTATCTGTCAAGACTTTATTTTACTATTTAAGTCAATTCACCGTCGATTATGAAATATTACAATGAATAATTCCTTGCAAACTCAAAACTTCTCTGTCAATTTACGTTTTTAACAGAATTGTTTGTGTAATATTATTTTGTTAATATTTTTTGTTTGTATATTGCATTATAATATTAAGTTACTTTGATTATTTATTTTCGTGTAGGTTAAAATTTATAGATTTAGAAATGATAATCGATTAAAAAAGTTACCTCTGCATACTTTTTGTTATACTTCATTTTGTATAATACTTTAGGTTCAGTGAAATTTAATAAAATTTTACAAAACGATGGCGTTTTTTAAAATAATGCAATTCATTATTTATCCTAAAAAATCGAATCTACAAAACCAATGTCAAGGAAATTCACTGAAAGTTTTCTTTGACGAAAATTTTTCTCTAGTTGATGAAATATCTCAATTTCAAATGTAAATCTAATATTTATAAATTATAAATTCATAATACAAATTGATTTTTATACACACCTGTATGTATAACTCTATCGTAATGTTAGAATGACAATTCATTAAGTAAAAACCCTTACGTTAAATCTTTTAAGAACTAAACTAATAAAATAGCTTTCAAGAATATTATTTTATAATTATGGGTTTGTCTTACGCAATTATGTTCTCTTTCTTAAAATTCTCCATAATATGTAATCTAAAAAAAATAATGATAAAAGAATATTATGAACCGGAAAAACAATATCAATATATCCACCTAACTCAAAATACCTTTCCCTTTGGGATTAGATATAGTTTGGCTTACAATATGTTTACTAAATAAAATAAAATTATTATAAATTATTTATCTCAGTAATTTTTATTCCAAAATATATTTTGTATTTGTTTAAATATTATTCCACTATATTTACCCTGTAATCGGCCACATTTGGAAAATGATCTTAACTATTAGGACATGTTGCTAAAAAGTACAATCCAAGGCATACATTTAAAAAGAAGTTTCCTCGTGGGATAAGAAAAATGTTTATCTCTCAAAAAAAACTAACAGTTTGTTTGCATAAAAAAGAAATCATTATTTGATAAAAAGTTTTGTTGATATATTGAAGAAAAAGTTGTGCTCCACTGTTTACATGTCGGATATAAAACTTCAGTTTAATTTTACTTCATTAAAAGCGATTAAAAATATTAGTGGTAATAAAAAAAGTAATTCAACATACAGATGTAAAAATATAAAAAGTACGAAGTTATTAATCTACTCCGTAACGGTATATTACTGATAACTTCAAGTGTTCGTTCGAAACCGAATATGCTTAAAGGTCATTCGTGGCTAACTTTTCAAGAATTTACAAGAATCTTAATTGGCAGGCCAAAATTTGGTCTAGCTTGTCAGCTATGAATGGATCCACAAAACTACCTAAGAAGTTCTACCACAATGATTTATTGTTAGTACATTTTCGTTTGAATAATTTTCTTACTGCTCATAAATCAGTTTTTCATTCATCACTATGCAAAGAATAATTTAACAGTTGACTAGCGTCCGTCTCTCCTATCCTATCTTCTGCGTTTATTAAAAAATGCGTTTCACCATTTCAAATCACGAGATGTACATTTTCGTAAATAAAATCCGATTACAAATAGTCTTGCCTGGAATGATAAATATTTACAGACAATATGATATTGTTTCATTCCCTGTTAAGTTTTCATCCCTAAAAATTAAAAAAAATGAAACTCTTATAATATATTTATCCGTTCATCTGTTTATCTACTAAAGCCTTTTTTTCACAAACGGTTTGAGATACCAGGTGGAAATCAATATCGTATACCAAGGCCTAGCCTTAAGTTGCTGTGAATATTTCAAGTTATTTGGTTCACGCAAAAAAGATATGGCCCTTTAAATCTTATTTTTTAATCATACAGTTGTCTTACTCACTTATCATGAAAATCTATAGGTTACTTCAATTTGTTCTAAAATCTTGAAAGTCGGCATAATTGGATGTTTTACGGACGACTGAAGGGAAAAATCAGAAAGTCAATGATTTCTAATTCTGGATGGAATTATACATTACTATAATTTGTTCCTGTACAGATATAGTACATGCTATATTCACTTTGTGAAAAATTATTTTTTGTAACTAGTTTACTTAGAAATACTATGTACCTTTAATGCTTAGAAGTACTTAAACGTGTACAGAAGCCTTGTGGTGCGAGTTCTATTGGTTTCGTCAGTTTCATTTTCCTTATTAATTTCTGTCTGTACACATATTAGTTATCAAAATATTTATTATTCTTATTCTTTATTATTTCGTTAATACATGTCCCGTTAATATTATTTGGAATTATAAAAAAATTATATTTTCCAATTTTTATTTCCAAGTAATTATCGGTAACACGATAAAATAAAATTTATTCGCACTTGTAATATAATTTAAATATCTTCCATATATTCAATTTATTCGTAACACGAAGCAGATGTTTCGTACTTTGAAGTTTCCTAAATAAATGCGAAGTGAATTATACGTTAATATATTTTTCCGGAAAACTATTCTTGTGTCTGAAAAGTTTCGGAGAAAATGTTTTGTTAGACTAAAGATCCATGAATTCACATGAAAAATACGTCAATATATTTCTTTCTTTATATGGACGGCTCTATAAAAAAATAAGCGCTTTATTGCCACTGAAGTTCCCTTGATCGCGAATTTAAAATGCAGCGTTATTGATAACTTTTTTAAGTAAAACGACACCATGGGTTCCATAGCTAAGTATATGTTGGCTTGACTTGGTTTTTAATTAACTGAAATATTTTATTAAATCATATTCCTTTATAATACCTTATATGTTTTTTTTTCTTTTAAAATTGACATATTTTTTTAAGTTATATAAACCGTTAATATGTTCTCCTATCATCATCTTAAAACATAAAACGTTTCCACAATAACGCAGACTTTTTACATTTTAGCTTCATCATCTGCAAAACTATATCAAAAGATTAAACCTAAAAAATATTTCTATCTAAGGCAGTGTTAACATTCATTCATTCATTTAAATATTGACAGCATTTTAAAAATACATGTTGCCAGTGACATGATGAGGTGATAGTAATTTTATTACCAATGTTGACAGAATTTGAAATCGGTTATGCTTACTAATAAATAATAAATTATTTCTTGGATGCGGCCCATTAGTAAAAAGCATTCATTATCTTTGAAAATGTTCTTTCTTTTACAAACTTCGCATTTTCTTTGAGTACATTTTTCTCGAAGGATTTTTTTATTTATAACTATGCCAAAAATTTAATCGTTTATTAACACTTTTCCCATCTCACTCCACCCCTAGAGTTACATACGTTTAAGGGTGCATGGTATTGCTATTGAATTGTCTTCTAACATTAATGTTATTTAGTTATATTAATTTTGTCGTTGAAATAGTCCAGTACATTTTTCAAAGCCTTAATAATATTATAACTATATGAAAAACTATAAAATTTGGAGTCGTCTAATAATTTATAATTTTACACCACAGTCCAGGAGAACTTCTGATACCGTTGATTTCTTTACAACGTTTTACTTTAACAGTTTCAGAGATGAGAGGGCGATAACTAATTTTTTGTGGCCATTTTCAGCAAAACCTTTAGGTAATATTACTTTACTTTTAGGTAATATATTTTTGGTAATATATTACATATATTAATAAAAAAATCTGCTCTTCCAGTTGATGTATGGGGATACATTATATGGAGATTAAGACAAAACTTTTTGATTACTTCATTTGACCCCACTATTTCCATACAAATATTTTTGAGTGTTAATAATTGAAATATGTGGGGATTAGTATGCTTTTTCACTAAAAAAGTTCCTAAGTCAAACAGCTCTTAAGGAAGTACATACCATAAGGTGTCTTTTTCCTTTTAAAGTATGAAAATTCAAAAATAAACAAAGAGTTAAATAATATTTAACTGCACTGCAGAACTCATCTAGTCAAATTGACCGAATAATTGAAATAAGTGGGGATTAGTATGCTTTGTTACTGTAAAAAATTTCTACGTCAAACAGCTCTTGTGAAAATATTGACGAAGGAACACGTGAGTGGCCTTATTAGAATAACTTTTTCTTTATAAAGTATAATAAAAAATAGATGAAGCATATTGTTCTCTATTATATGTAAACTTTTCTTTCTTCGTAATAAACAAAATGTATTATAGCTTTCCACATATTGATACCACATACGATTTGAACCATTAGTTTTAAACAAATTTATTTTTTCTTATTCATAATTACACTTATAATGAAAATTACGGAAAAAAATCTCATATCAGTACTTTGCGAATCATCAACTGATCTTATTAGTGATATTTATATTTTAAGAAAGGTTTCTTAGGTTTTTTAAAGTTTGATTTTCCCAGAAGTAGTACGGTTTAATACAATAAATATATTGAAAATAATTTATGATAAAAAATTTGGATTCTTTCTTAAATATTCTAAGGTAATCATGTTTCTGGGACCTTCAAGGTGATTATCTCAGAAATAGTTTAGTTTTTTTTACATTCCCTCAAACATTTCAGATTCAAAATGATGTGAGAAATATAGTTGTATAAGCTATATAGTTATATAAAAAAACATGAAGTTAACATTAACTGAGCAAATTTTAAATAACTGGATTTATGTTTATTATGTATCATATATGAAGATGTAGATAATCGTATTATACTTGTATCATATCCCTATATTTCTTGTTATCATCAGATGATCGCTCTCTAAACTTAATTTTAGGAAAACAATTTTGTTATTTATTCTTATATTTTACAACGTGATGGTAATTTTTTTTTATATACACATTGATATATTTCATATTGTCTGAAATATATAATAATAAATAAGACATTATATCTGAAACGTTGATGAAAAAAAATATTCTAAATTATATCCGGTTTGAAAGAATAAACGCCAATATATTCTAGGAAATAAATTCTAGCAAAATACCATAAGACAAAGTAAACATTTTCAAACATCACTTGAATTGAAGCGCCACGTTAATCGCTTCGTAACGAAATTATGCTTATTTTAATTATTCAAAGCGTTCGGCTTATTTGTTCGAGGCTGGTCTTTGCAGTAGAAATCATTATTGCTTCTGTATTTTCCTTTGAATTTTATTATATTTTCCCACCGTTCACGGAGAGCTTTTTTAATTCATCACAACGATGGAAACAATTTAATCGTTGATTAGTATCTCCCGTCCTCCTTCACTCAATTCCCGCCCCTCGTTGTTTACTTAGAAATTACTCTTTTGTTTTGCGAGAGACGACGTCGCAGACGCACTGAGAATAAATGTACTTTTTAACCGACGAATTCTGTTTCCTCTCCTGCCGTAGAAACATCGCCGCTTCTCGAAAAAGAGATGTTTCAGTACGATAAAATCAAAGTTTCATCGTTTTCATTGCTTACTTAAGAATGAGTTACTGAATTAAGTTTTGAGTAAGGTCATTCTCCTTAATGTTCCGATAATTATTACTTAATACTAATAGACAATTTCTATTAAGAATAAATTTCATGGCATTTAGCCGACATGTATAATTATTTTAATACCTTTGGAAAATTTACATCAATTTAACAATGACATTATCAAAGAAAGAATGTTATAGTGCAAGGTCCCAAGATTTACTATGGCAGTTCTTGAAGTATTATGCTGAAATAAAATATGCATAATTATTAAGCCATAATATTGAAATAATCGTTCGCAATTAATAAAATTAGAGTATGTTATTAAAGCAGTATAATAATTTAACTCGATAAATTAAACTACCGGGCCGTAACGATGACATTGCGCTAACTATCATATAAAAACCTATCAGTATCACGACGCATGCAACTTATTTTACTATATTTAATATTTTAAATAAACTTAATATAAAAAGAATCGTAAAAGTTGCACTACAGCTTTGTGTTTCACGGAGTAAATACAATTATTTTTTATTCCAATAAATTTATTCCCTAGCGATTCCCATATGACAATTTTAACTCTAATAAATTAATTCAAGTTACAATTTTTAAAAATTCTTAATATTAAGCGAACTAAACAATTTACATTTATTTCATGTAAACATATGTGTATTTTAAAGTCGTCTATGGGTAATGTTCACAAATTACCATTGAAAGGAAGTACTAAATATTCAGAAATCGTAATAAAGGGTAAAAATTAAATACAATATACTTGTAAACCCTGTAAATACAAAGGGTGATATTATGATATTTTCACAGGAATACGATATATAAAATTAATATTATAACAACGTTATACTCCAATATGGACTATTGAAGACGACAATAGATAGAAATACAATTTTCATTCGAACTCAATTTTCACATCGTTTATTTACAGAAATATACTTGGAATAATTTTTGGTATTTCATTATGTTGTATTTTTTATTAAATTAGTTAGCAATTTTAAATTGCCACGAAAATATCCGCAAAGGGTGAGGGAGTCTAAATGACAAAATTAGTATTTTCTACCTAAATATTTAATTAGAAATTACTAATTTTGTTCGTTATTGAAACTGTTTAAAATCGAATCACAGGTTTAAATCATGTAATTTTGAAAGAGCACACATATAGATTGTTAATAATGGATGAGTTTCATACTTAATATAATACAGAAGTAACAGATAAACCAGTTGCTTTAACCAAACACACATTTCGTATAATGTTTCTAAAACTTGAAACAGTAAACAGCTTCTGACGTGTTTTGAATATTATATGAAAGAAAAAAATCTTCCTTATTTTTTGGTGCTGCAGAATTTAGATCATTCTTTTGTCGTTGGCAGTTTCCTTTTTCAAACACCAAACTATATAAAGTTCTTTTCCACCCATACTTTCCATCAGTTTTCGGGTCTTTACTTAGATCTATAATCTCCATAGTTTCCTTCGAATAATGTCTCAACTATTATAATTTTCATGTCATAGCTTCTGCATTCTTTTCTTTCTAACTTATGTTACTATATCAATTTATTTATATTGATCAAAGTATAAGTGCTTACTTTGCAAGAATATGTGAAGATATATCTAAAAATATATTATTTATACCAACATTATTCCAAAAGAAACACGTTCAGTCTATTTGTACGCATGTCATCTTATTTCGAAACTATTATTCTCTGCTCATTGGTAAAAATAATGACAAATGTTTGTTCAAATTTAATTTTTAGTCCACAGATTTGCTCTTTTTTATGATGCAGAAAGTATATCATACAAAAATCATTATTACCAAGACCTTGAAAAATACGTCAAATTATATTTCCCCCTTTTTATCTATAAAAAAATGACTGTCAGTAATGATACTATCTTTTGATTCCGAATTAATAATGCAACGTAATTGGTAACTTTTTAAGTAAAAATACACTTTGTTATATCATGGGTTCCATAGCTAAGCATATCTTGGCTTAACTTTGTTTTAATTATCTGAAATAATTTAACAAATCATATTCCTTTGTAATATTTTATTAGATGTTTTTTTAGACATATTTTTTTTTAGATCATATAAAGCGTCAACATGTTTCCCTATGATCATCTTACAACATAAAACATTGCCCCAATAACGCTGATTTTTTAAATTTTAGTAGCGTATTTGCAAAACTATATCAATTAAATCTAAAAAATGTTTCTGGAAACCAGTGTTACATTGCCATAATTTTTCACAATGGCACCATAAGGTGATATAACAGCATAATAAATATTGATAGCGTTTAAAATCGACATGCTTAGTAATAAATAATAAATTATTTGTCGGATGCAGCCTATTAGTAAAAACACATCCTTAAACTTTCTATTTTCTTTGAGTAAATTTTTCTAAAAGAATTTTTCTTATGCATAACTGTGCCAAGAATTTAATCGTTTATTAATACTTTCCCCATCTTGCTCCACCCCCTAGGGTTACATAGAAATTCCTCTACTATCTATGTGACGCGATATCTTGGGACGTATTCTGTATAAACCTACTTTTATACCCACGAATTTATCTCCGACTCTCACGTAGACATACCTAGACATTCCTAAAACGAAGAAATTTTAATGTAACAATGTCGGAATTTGTCTATATTTCATTTAAGATTTGAGAGTGGAATTATTTGAATTGGTTTATTTGAATTTGAATTTTTTAAATTTTTTTCAATTCACAGTACCTATAATAATTTGTAAGCTCTTATTAAAAATAATTTTAAATATAAGCCGAACTAACAGTACAAGGTTCCTTACCTATTAAGCTGTATATAAATGTATAAACGTTTAAGGGTGCATAGTGTTGCTATTGAATTTTTCCTTAATATAAACATTTTTGTTTTGTTATTTCTGTCATTTATTGAGCTCAGCACATCTTCCAAAAGCTTAATAATATCATAAATATTTAAAAAAAGCTTTTGGCAACGTTTTTTTATTTTTATAATATTGTACTCTAACATTTTCAGATATGGTGAGGGCGGTAACTCAATTTTTCTGGACGTTTTTAGCAATAATTTTAGAACTATATAATTAAGAACTATATTCTCTTCTTAAATTCCATATAATGTATGTGGTATAAATTTCTCTTCCAATTGATACGCCATAACCATTATATGGAATTTAAGAAAATATATTTTGATTACTTCATTTGATCCCACTATTTCCAGACAAATATTTTTGAGTGTCAATTACTGAAATATATGGGAATGAGTATGCTTTGTCACTAAAAAAGTTTCGGCGTCAAACAGCTCTTCAGGAAATATAGACGGAGGAACACCTAAAAGACCTTATGGTGTATTTTTCCTTTTAAAGTACGAGAATTGAAAAATAAACAAAGAATTAAATAATATTTCTCTGCTCTCCAGAACTCGTCTAGTCAAATCGACCGATTAATTGAACAGTAACTATCAAATACTATTGAATAAAATAAATAAAACAGACACAATCAAGGTATATATAGTATGAAGAAGTTAATCTATACTTAGTTTGCTATGAAACAAAATCAGTAACTTTCACTTAAATTAGAACTATTTAACACTTTTTAGAAAAATATAAATTTACGTTGAGAAATATTTGCCTTACATTTTCCGACAGCACTATTTATTTTCATACTTTTTGAGCTTTATATTGATGCAAATGTTATTAAAATATTTTTCTCTCTTCCTCGGTATACTGGTTTACTTTCTCGTCAGTTATTTCAAGGGCTTCGAAAATAACTACTTAGTCTAAGTATAATAGTTATATAATGGGTTATTGTAATACTAAATAAATATACATGACACACGAACTCACATCGCAGTGTATATAGAAGCGATCGTGAAGTTATATTAGAAAAATATATGAAAGAGGTCACTGAGGAATTACCTTCCAAAGCTTTCTTCTAACGTCATTAGCACATGTCCACAAAGAGTAAGCAATAATTTTTAGCAAATATAAGGTTCCATATTTAAATCTTATTTTGAAAATTTTCATGTAATATGTAAAGTATGTAAGAAATATACTGTGTTGTTATATTTGCAGTAATATAGAAGAGATACTAACTTTATAACGGGTCTAATGTCCATTATAATAGGAAATAGATGAAGGTACAGTATTCCCATATATAAATTATCATATATAAAGAGGGATAGACTTTTGTAATTATATTTCTATAACCGTTGGCAATTCTTTTTTTCTTAGTAATATACAATTACAGCCATTATTCTGAAGAATAAAAAAAAAAGAAAAAATTAACTATTTTCATAGTTTTTTTTATAAATTTTTGTTTTTCCTATTCAGAATAATGTGATGAATACACCCTCAATGAAAATTAAATAAAAAACTTCCCACTAGTAATTTTCGAATTGTCAACTGATCTTATTAGCTAATTTAATTTTTCAAAAAGGATTTCCAAAATTTTTGAAAGCTTGATTTTCCAGGAAGCAGTGAGATTTGATAGACTAAATATATTGAAAATATTTTACTATAAAATGTTGGAATTTTTTTCAAATATCAAATTTTAAGATAATCTTACCTTCAAGATGATTACCTTAGAAATGGTACCGTTTTTTAAATTCACCCAACACATTCTGCATTCAAAATGATGGAAGGAATCAACCCTGTGAAATGTTTGTGCTACATGCTCGTTTAAAAACGACATGATATTAATGTTAACTTACTAAATCCTGTATAACAGAATTTATGTATGTAATGATTCATATATGTGGCTAATCCTTTTTTGCTTGTATTATATCCCTATGTTCCTTATTATGATGAGGTAATCGCTTTTTTGTTATTTAACCATTTTGTTATTTATTCGTATATTTTACAAGGTGATGGCAACTATTTCTTATGTACATACACACATTGATATATTTCACATTGCCTGAAATAGATAATAATAAGACATTAAATTTGAAACATGCATGAAAAAAAAACAAGTATGTTCCAAATTATTTACGTTTTTCAAAGGATAAACGTGAATATATAGTAAGGCATAAAATCTAACAAAATATGGGGACCATAAGACAAAGTAAATATTTCCGAACGATACTTGAATGGAAGCTCCACGTTAATCGTCTTGTAACGAAATTATGCTTATTTTAATTATTCAAAGCGTTCGGCTTGTTTGTTCGAGGCGGGTCTTTGCAGCAGAAATCATTATTGCTTCTTTTCTTTGAATTTTATTATATTTTCCTACCGTTCACGGAGAGCTTTTTTAATTCGTCACAACGACGGAAACAATTTAATCGTTGATTAGTATCTCCCGTCCTCCTTCACTCAATCGCCGCCCCTCGTTGTTTACTTAGAAATTACTCTTTTGTTTTGCGAGAGACGAGATCGCAGACGCACTGAGAATAAATGTACGTTTTAGCCGACAAATTTATTTTCTCTCGCAGAAGCATCGCTTTTTCTCGAACGAAAGAAATTTTAGAATAATAAAACCAAAGTTTCATAAAATTTTTACCATTTTCATTGCTTATTTGAGAATAAGTTATCGAATTAAGTTTTGAGCATGTTCAATCTCTTTGCTATTTCATTATTTATTATTTAATACTAATAGAAAATTTCAACTGACATTTAATTTTATAACATTTGGCCAAAATATAAAACTATTCTAACATCGTCTCTTGAAAAATTTATCTGAATTTGATAATTATATTTTCAAAAAACGATGACAACGATGATTTAGGGTGATTCTTGAAGTATTATGTAGAAATAAAATATGTAGAATTAGTAAGCCATAGTATTGAAATAAACATGCCTGATGAATATAATTAAAGCCGTATAATAATTTAACTCGATATATTCAACGATACAGCTGTAAAGATGATATTGTACTAACCGTCATGTCTAAACCTGATCATTATCACTACACATGCAACTTATTTTATTATATATAACACTTTATATATACTCAATATAAAAAAGAGATTGTAAAAGTTTCACTGTGGCTTTGTATTTCACGAAGTAAATACAATTATTTTTTACTCCAATAAATGTATTCCGTAGCGATTCTTTATGGTAAATTTAACCCTAAAAAAATCATTTACTTTACAATTTTTCAAAATATATAATATTAAATGAACCAAACCAATAACGTATATTTCATGTAAACTTATGAATACTTTAAAGGTGTCTATGTTTAATGAATACAAATTAAGATTTGAACGAAAAAACTAATATTATGAAATCGTTATAGATGGATAAAACTAAATACAATAAACATATAAACCTACTCATTCGCTACAAATACGGGTGTCCTATGCTATTTTCACAAAAATACGATATGCAAAATTAATATTATAAAGACATTATGCTTCAAATCAGACTAATTCAAGACGTGTATAGATAGGAAAAACAATTTTCAGTCCAACTCAATTTTCACATCATTTATTTAAATAAACGTACTTAGAATAATTTCTGGTTTTTAATTCCACCGTATTTTTTATTTATTATAAATTAGTTAATTAGTGCTATATTTGCATCAAAAATATCTGCAAAGCATGAGATAGTCTACATGTGTACTTAAATAGAAAATATTAATTTCGTTGAGTATTGACATTGTCTAATATCTAAACGCAGATTTAAGGGATGTAATTTTGAAAGAGCAAACATACAAATTGTTAATAATAGAAGAGTTTAATATTTAATACGAAACATTAGTTACTGCATTAACAGATAAATCAGACTCTTTAACCATAAACACATTTCGTATAATTTTTCTAAACTTGAAAAAGTGAAGAGTTTCTGACCTGTTTTGAATATTATGTGAAAGAAAAAATTCTTTCTTCTTTTCTGACACTGCTTGTTTTTTTTTCAAATACCCAGCTCTGTAAGGTTATTTTCCACCTAGGTATGTCCATCTGTCTGGGTATTTACCTAGATCTCCATCGAGTAATGTCTTAACGGTTATATTTTACATGTGATAGCCACCGGATTCGTTTCTTTCTAATTGATATTGCCATGTCAATTCGTTTATATCTATGAACGTAAAGAGCTTAATAAATAAATTTGTACTATTGTTATTGTAAATATTTATAAAATATACTAATATTATCCCATAATTATCTCAAAAGAAAGACGTTTAGTCTAGTTGCAGGCATGTCATCTTATTTTGACACAACTGCTGTTTATGACCCCTGCTTCATAGTTACACATAATAACAAATATCCATCACGAATTTCATTTTTAGTCTATAAATTTGCACATTCCGACGATGTGGAGAATATATCTAAACATCAAGGTTGCCAAGTCCTTTCATATGCCAGCAATTCTTTTTTTATTTAAAATACTTCGATTACTTCACTTCTATTAAGGATGCATTAAATTCATCCATAATTTTCGTTAAAACTACGACACAAAGTATCAGATAATAGGTATAGCAAGAAAACATTTGATTTATCCTTCCTAATGTTATAAAATGAAACTCAACATTTTTATTCAATAATAAATACATAGGACTACAGCTATCAAAAGTTATATTAAATCTACTGCTCCCATATCTTTAAAGCCCAAGACCCGTCATCTTACTCATATATCCACGCGGACGAAGCATCGAGCAAAAACTTTTGCGATCTCATGTGAAATAATAATTTAGATCCCATAAACTGTCATCTTATATGTGCGTACATGCAGATTATGATAATAATTGTAATGAACAATTCCTTTTATCATAAATATAGTAAAGCGGTTTTCTCAATAAAATCGGTGTGACAATCGCAGAAAAAAATATATTTATTTTCTTAATGGGTATTATAAAAGGTCCATTATTTAATTTAAAAAATACGTCTGTATTATATTTCTCCTCTTTTTATGGACGGCGCCATAAAAAATCATCGCTTTATTGCTACTGACGTCGTTTCTTGATTGCGACTTAAAAGCGTAACATTATTAACAACTTGTTAAGTAAAACGACTTCTCGCTATCTTAAGAGATGCATAGCTAAGTATAATATATTTTGACTCGACTTGTTTTTAATTAACTGATATACTTTAAAAAATCACATTCCTTATAATATCTTATACTTTTTTTTTCTTTTAAAATTGACTTATTTTTTCACGTTATCTAAATCGTGTTAGCATATTCCCCTATCATGATCTCACTACATAAGACGTCCCCTCAATAACGGTGACTCTTTATATTTTACCAGCAACATCTGCAAAACTAATCAAAAGGTTAAATCTAAAGAAATATTTCTTTAATAAGTACTGACAACATTTTAAATTTATATATTGCCAATTTCATCACAAGGTGATATAACAACATAATAAATGTTTACAGCATTTAAAATCGATAATGTTTACTAATAAATAATAAATTTAAAAAAAAAGAATTTTTCTTATTCATAACTATGGCAAAATTTAATCGTTTATTAATACTTTCCCCTTCTCACCCCACCCCCTATTTTTACGTAGAAATTCCTCTACTGTTTATGATACGCGATATCTTGAGACGTATTCTGTATAAACCTACTTTTATACCCACGAATTTATCTCCGACTCTCACCTAGGCATTCCTAAAACGAAGAAATTTTAATGTAATAATGTTGGACTTTGTCTACATTTCATTCAAGATTTGAGAGTTGAATTATTTGAATTGCTAAAATGAATTTTGTGTTAATGCCATTTGATTTGTTACTAGACTTATTTTAAACTATATATTGAGAGACGTTCTTTCATTATTTTGAATTCACAGTATCTATAATAATTTGTAATCTGTTATTAAAAATCCTTTTAAATGTAAGCCGAACTATCAGCACAAGGTTCCTTACCTATTTAGCTATATATAAATGTATAAACGTTTAAGGGTGCATAGTTTTGCTATTGAATTATTTCCTAATATTAATATTTTTACTTTCTTATTTTTGTCATTTATTTAGCCCAGTACATCTCCCAAAAACTTAATAATATCATATTTGAAAACTATCAAATTTGAAGTAATTTCGTAATTTCGTAATTTTTTGCAGTACGGTCCAGGGAAACTTCTGGTAACGTTGTTTCCTTTACAATGTTTTACTCTAATAGTTTCAGCGATTAAAGGGCGGTAACTTATTTTTTATCGACATTTTCAGCAATATCTTTATAATTATATTACTTACATTAACAAAAAAAACAGTGAGCCGTCACGGGACGCCTGGCAGATGTGAAACATCGTGTTGGTACAAGTAATATGCATAAAAGACAAGATTATTACAGGAACTAAATATAGCATAATGAAAAAATAAAGTATTACGAATTTCTTACAGAAAATGGCGACTTTATTTAATAAACATTTATTTACATTTAATACAAAAATAATAAAGCACAGATTATGTGTACCATACTAAACAACAGCGTCGAACTCGGGTCGCGTAGTCGGTTACGCATGGCGACACGTCGCCATGCCGTACACTCTACTACATATAGACTATATATGTACCTTAGTATAGCGTCGCGACCCGTCTCCACGGCAAGCGTCGTCACGCCAACGATCCGGTTTATACCTGCGCCTATAGATGTTTCGCATCAATAATATAACACAGGTTATGTCGAACTGAGTGAGGAGAGAGTCGCGTAGTCGCTTGCGCATGGCGACACGTCTCCATACCGTATACTCTACTACATATAGACTACATATACCTTAGTATAGCGTGGCAACCTGTCCCCACGGCAAGCGTCGCCACGCCAACGATCCGGTTTATACCTGAGCCTATAGATGTTTCACATCAAAAATCTGCCCTCCCAGTTGGTAACCCACATATTATATGGAATTAAAGAAAATACTTTTTGATTACTTCATTTGATCCCACTATTTTCAGAGAAATATTTTTAAGGGTTATTTTTTTAAATATAAAAAATTAGTATGCTTTGTTACTAAAAAAGTTTCGAAGTCAAACAGCTCTAAGAAAGTACAGACGGAGGAACACCTGAGACACTTTAGGGTGTCTTTTTCTTTTTAAATACGTAAATTCAAAAATAAACAAATAATTATGTAATATTTTACTGCACGGTAGTACTCATCTAGTCCAATGAACCGAATAATTGAACAGTTTATGTAATTTTGACTGTCAGAGTTGCGAAAACTATCGAATCAAATAAATAAAACAGACACAATCAAGCTATATATATATATATATATATATATATATATATATATATATATATATATAACACGAAGAAGTTCATGTATACTTAGTTTACAAGAATAAATCAGTAATTTTCACTTAAATTAGAACTATTTAATACTCTTTAGAAAAATATAAATTTACGTTGAGAAATGTTTGCCTCACATTTTCCAACAGCACTATTTATTTTCACACTTTTTGAGCTTTATATTGGTGCAAATGTTATTAAAATATTTTTCAGTGTCCCTCGCTATATTGGTTTACTTTCTCGTCAGTTATTTGAAGTGCTTCGAAAATATCTACTTGGTCTAAGTATAATAGTTATATAATGAATTATTGCATTACTAAATAAATGTAGAAGACACACGAACATACATCGCAAAGTATATAGAAGCGATCGTGAAATTATGATAGAAAAATATATGAAAGAGGTCACTGAGGAATTACCTTCCAAAGCTTTCTTCTAACGTCATTAACACATGTCGATAAAGAGTAAGCAATCATTTTTAGCAAATATAAAGTGAGATTCTATATTTAAATATTAGTTTTAAAATCATGGTATTTTCGTATAATATGTAAAGTATGTAAGAAATATACTGTGTTGTTATATTTGCAGTAATATAGAAGAGGTACTAACTTTTTACTAGATCTAATGTCCATTACAATAGGAAATATACGAAGGCATATTATTCTCGTATACAAATTAGCATATATAAAGAGGGAAACACTTTTGTAATTATATTTATATAACCATTGACAATTCTTTTTTCTTTCTAGTAATATATAAGATGTATTATGGTGTTCCATATATTTTCAAAGGGATGATTTAAGCCATTATTCTGGAGAATAAAAAGTAAGAAAAAATTAAAAGTTAAAAATTTTTTTCAATAAATTTATGTTTATCCTACTCAGAATAACGTGATGAATACACCAATAATGAAAATTAAGGAAAAAACCTCATACCAGTACTTTTCGAATCGTCAGCTGATTTAATTTTTCAAAAAGTATTTCTGAAATTTTTTATAGTTTGATTTTCCCGGGAGTAGTAAGATTTAATGCAATAAATATATTGAAAACATTTTACTGTAAAAAACTTGGAATTTTCTTCAAATATCAAATTCTCAGATAATCTTACCTTCAAGATCATTATCTTTGAAATGATTCAGTTTTTTGCATTCACCCAAAACATTTTGCATTCAAAATGATGGGGGGAATCAATCCTGTGAATTTTTTGTACTACGTGCTGTTATAAAAACTACATCATAATAATATTAACTTACTAAATCCTATGTAACAGAATTTATGTATATAATGATTTACATACGTAGATAATCATTTTATACTTGTATCATATCACTATGTTCCTTATTATGATCAGGTGAGCGCACGTTCAACTTAATTTTGGGAAAACAATTTTGTTATTTATTCGTATATTTTACAATGAAATGGAATTTTTTTATATATACATACATACATTGATATATTTGATATTGTCTGAAATAGACAAAATTAAGATATTAAATCTGAAACGTTGATTAATGTGTTGAAAGAATAAACGTCGATATATCCTAAGACATGAAATCTAGGAAAATATGGAGGCCATAAGACAAGGTAAATATTTCCGAACGATACTTAAATTGAAGCGCCACGTTAATCGCCTTGTAACGAAATTATGCTTATTTTAATTATTCAAAGCGTTCGGCTTGTTTGTTCGAGGCGGGTCTTTGCAGCAGAAATCATTATTGCTCCTTTTCTTTGAATTTTATTATATTTTCCCACCGTTCACGGAGAGCTTTTTTAATTCGTCACAACGATGGAAACAATTTAATCGTTGATTAGTATCTCCCGTCCGCCTTTACTCAATCTCCGCCCCTCGTTGTTTACTTAGAAATTACTCTTTTGTTTTGCAAGAGACGACGTCGCAGACGCACTGAGAATAAATGTACTTTTAGCCGACGAATTTATTTTCTCTCCAATCGCACAAACATCACCTTCTCTCGAGCGAGAGAAGTTTTTGAACAATAAAATCAAAGTTTCATGAATTTTTTTATCGTTTCCATTGCTTATTTGACAATAGGTTATTGATTTAAATTTTCTAACCTAGATAAAAAGACGTGATGTAGTATTATTTCTACTTTATTTAAATTCCTTACCATGACATAGGTTTCGTTGTATAACATCTGCAGGTAGGCAATTTGTAAAGATTAGAGACCAATCTTTACAAATTGCCAAATCAATGGATTATTGAATTAAGTTTTGAGTAATGTCAATCTCCCTGATATTTCATTAATTAATATTTAATACTAATAGAAAATTTTAACTAAGATTTAATTTCATAACATTTGGCTGACATATAAAATCATTCTGACAGTCTGTTGGCCAATTTACATTAATTTGATAATTATATTATTAAAAAATGAGTACTATAGTGCAATATGATTTAGGGTGGTTCTTTATTACGATGATTTAGGGTGGTTCTTAAAGTATTATATGGAAATAAAATAGGTAGAATTAATATACCATAATATTGAAATAATTACTCGTAATTAATCAAAACAGAGTCTATTATTAAAGCAGTGTGCTATTTTAACTTGATAAATTGAACTTACAACTGTAGAGATAATATTGAACTAAACGTCATGTGAAAACCTAATCACAACCACTACACTACAATAATATTTTATATAGACTCAATATGAAAAGGATTCCAAAAGTTTTACTGCGGCTTTATAGTTCACGGAGTAAATAGAATTATTTTTTAATCCATTAAATTTATTCCGTACCGATTCTTAACTATAAAAAAATTATACACGTTGCAAATTTTCAAAATTCATAATACTAAATGAACTAAACAATTTATATCTATTTCATATAAACTTATGAGTACTTTAAAGTTGACTATGGGTATTTACAAATTACCATTTGAACGAAGAAATAAATATTATAAATACAATGAACTTGTAAATCTACTCGTTCGCTGCAAATACAGGTGCCATATGTATTTTTACAAGAATACTATATACAAAATTAATATCATAAGGACAATATGCTCTACTATAGACTAATCCAAAACTCAACTCAAATCTCACATCATTTATTTATAGAAACATACTTATAATAATTTTTGTTCTTTCATCCCACTGTATTTTTTATAAAATTTGTTAACAAATGTTATATTTGCAGTGAAAATATCCACGAAGGACGAGAGAGTCTAAATGTGTTCTTAAATAGAAAATATTACTTTTGTTTATTTTTGAAATTGTCTAATATCTAAACACACATTTAAATGATGTAATTTTGAAAGAGCAAATATACAAATCGTTAGTAATGGATGGATTTCATACTTAATACATTATAGAATTTACTGCATTAACAGATAAACTAGATGCTTTAACCATACACACATTTCGTACAATTTTTCTAAAATTTTAAACAGTAAATAGCTTCTAACATGTTTGGAATATTATATAATTAAAATAGTTTTTAATATTAAGTCAAAAAAAAGTTTTATTAAAAAGTTAAAAGTTTTAGTATTTTCTGTTCATAAGTCAAGACTCCTTTTGAAGTCGGGGAATAACATAATTCTCGTAAAATGAAACTCATTACTTTTATTCAACCAAAAATATATAGGATGACATGACATTAAATATATCATTTGCGTCCATATGATATCAAATATATTATTCGCGTCATCCAAGTCGCGTGTCTTTAAAACTCAGGACCTGCCGTCTTACTCAAATATCCATGCGGACGAAACCGCGAGCAAAAGCTGTTGCGATCACGTGTGGACTTATAAATGAGATCCCAAAAATTGTCATGCTATATACGGGTACATGCAGAGTATGATAAAATAATGGCTATGAATAATTTCTTTTGTATCGTAAATACAACAAATGGTTTTCTCAATAAAAATGGTGTGACAATCGCAAAATAAAGTATGCTTATTTTTTCTATATATATATATCAATGACTATTTGTATATTTATAAGAAACTGCCCGTTGACGAAAATTATCGATCCTGTATTTCCCTTTGTACATTTCCCTTTTTCATTTATCATTTCATCCATAACGAATTTAATTGTTGATTAACACAACCCTCTCCAATCGACCCCCTGTGTCTGTTTAGAAATAACGCTTTTGTTTCTGTAGACAGTGACAGTATACATAATCTAATTAGAACAATGTTATGTTTCGAAATAGATTACTTCAAGACGTTATATGATGAATAGTTTCAGTATTTTATTTACCTAAAAACAAACACTTTATTTGTACTCTTGCTTATAATGGAATCATTTGTCACACTTGAAAATAATGAATATTTCTTTAAAAGGTAAAATTAGATGAAATATTAATATTTTGGTCATATCTTATTTTCATTTCTTCGTCTTATAGCAGAATGCAGTAATGGATTTATTAATTTCGATTCAGTACTAGGTAGCACCAGTGATCAACTCTAATGATATGGCATGTCAATTATTCATATATCTAGCTATAAAATATACATATTCTAGCTAAAAAAGCCATATTAGAAATAAAATAGACAAATTTATATAATCTCTATAAAATATATAGATTAGAATAAACCTGAAATTGCATGTCTATCAGTAACCAAAATATTATCGACTATAAAAAGTTATGAGAAGACATTTTCTTTTATTGTAAAATCAAGGATCAAGGATGATATTTAATTTCATGGCTTCCACTTTTCTGATTTGATAAATTATGAAGATAAATGGCTGAAGTTAGAGTGTTTGTGGAATAATGAAATTTCTTTTAGAACTTGTTTTGCCGTGAAAATTTTGCTTTGCAGTAAAATTGACAAAATGTCAAGACACTAAATTTCTATTCAAATATAAACTTAGGCTTCGCCTGAAAAAGAAATTGGAATACATTATATTGAAATATACTCCGTGTTTACTTCTATGAAACTTTTCTCTGATTTAAGGCAAGACAAATTTCATGCCAAACGCCAAGCTTTATCTGATATATTCCAAAAGCTGAGCTCACTTTGTGTGACATAACTTTTGAATAGGAAATGTAATATATTGCCATATTCAGACGGATTTAAAAAAGCTATTCTATATCGACACAATAGTCATTTGTATTTGTGACGACATGAAAATCTTCTCTGTAATAAGTACTTAATACTTAGAAGATATATTAAAAATTATATGAAATATACTCAATTGAATACTGTGATACTAGCTAATTTTCCCATATTGTATTATTGAATAATACCGTGTCTTACGACCTACACATACTTGATATACGTGTATAATTAAAGTCGTAGTACATATCAAATGTTCACATAATTTACTTTAAATATTTTATAAAAATGACTTACTACTTCCTATATTTCCATAATGTGGAAAAAGTTTTAGCATTATTTTGTAAATTATAGCAAAATTTGAAAGGAATCATAGCAGAATTCTCCATTTTCTGTCAGTGGTCAATTGCTCGTTCATTTTATCGCAATTTTAAAAAAGTTTTGTTTCTTTATATGGCTGAAAAAAAAATTCGGATAAAAAAACCCTTAGAGGAGAAACCCTCAGGAATAATTACTGCGTTAATAAATATTTCCATTAGTCTATAAATTTTTTTTATGTAATATCACTACTCTCGAAATTAGTCAATTGTTAATTAGTATCTTATTGCTCTTTACAATGACAATTTTAAAATTTATCCTTAAATTTTAGGTAAATTAGTATTAAAGACCCATGACAAAACGCACTCTGAGTAAAACATATTTTAAAGCCTACGAATATTTGAAAAGAAGGATTTGTAATTGAAATAACATTGAAGTTTGATCTATTTTTCTTTCTATGTTGTATATTTTGAAATGAATTATTTTAAATTGATTATATTGTTTATTCAAATTAATTCCAAACCAGAATAAATACTGCCAATGTTAAACAAGGATGATAATTGATTTAATGTTTTTATTTCTTCTTGCAAGACAGATTTGTTTAAGTAATTGAGAAAAAGTGTTTTAATTTATATTTGACCTAGTTCTTTAATTCTTTTGATGTAAATCACTGGACACAGGTTTTCAATAATTTACAGGACTTAGTTTTATGACTTTACTTGGAAACTCTATTCTATTGTTTTGTTTTTTGTTATACAGATTGTAATCTAGTTTGAGTAAAACTAACACTTTTTTTTACAAACTTTTGTAACAAATTTCAAAATAGAATGGGACGTGTAATTTTAAGAAATATCCAACAACATAGTGCTATATTGACTTACATAAGTTTGTCTGGGTTTGAATAGAAAAATTGGCTTAGTGTACCACTTTATAGCAAGTTAAGGCTTGACAATCAAAGTACATGGTAATAAAGAAAAAATATTTAAGCGTACATACTGTAGTATGTACTTATGTACATAAAGGAAATTAAAAAAGAAAACACAATATTTTACAAATGAAAAGAAACAAAACGTTTTGAAAATGTAAGGAAATTATGCGTAAATTTAGTAATTTTGACACACACGTGACACAAATATTTCCTGAATAGTACGTAATTATGCCATATAAATATTAAAAATTTATCTTTGAAACTGTACAAATTATCTTTTATAGGATCAGGAATATTTTGAAAGCGACCGTTCAATATGTTTATTTAGATCCATTTTGATCATTTAGTTATTTAGAAGCGTCTTTTTATTATATAATGGAGCTCTCGATTTTCTTTACAATTGAACAAATTTTTCGTATTTTAGTAAAATTTTATTCATGTTGTATGAAGCGTAAAATTACATGTTCAGCCAAATTTCATGATATTCAATATCAAATAAAATAAAAGTTTAAAGATATGCCAAATACCTTATTGCTATTGAAAATTAACATTTAAAATGAATATTGTACCGTACAAATTTCTAAAGACACTGCGAATAGAATAACCACGTTAATAGCATTATAAAAGAATTATACTTATTACCATTATTCATGCGTTCGATTCGTTTCTTCGACGTAATCCATTGTAAGAAAACATTGTTGCTTCCGTATTTTCCTTTGAATGTCTTTCACCGTTTTCAGAGTTTTTCATTCAATACACCTGAATAAATTATTTGGTGATTCGTGTCTTCCCTACTTGTAGCCTGCTATGTTAACACGGCATGTTAATTTTCAAAAAATAGCAACGTATTACGTCCTTGAACAAGGTAGTCCGAACCAAAAACCAGCAATATCCATTTAATGAAATGAAAACATTTCTGAATAATATGAAAATCATTAAACATAATTATATTAGAGTTCATCCTTTTTTTTCTGGTTGTGAAGTAGTGTGTACGATGAGTGAATGTGGTGTGTACTCAATCAATCAATACGGTACTCAATCGTTGGTAACGTGAAAATTATACTAAAATTTAATTTTACAAAACGGTTTTCCAAAAAGCAAAGGAAATATTTCAGAATGCCACCTGGAGTTAATCCAGGTAAGGCATCACGCTGATAGTCTTATAAAAGAATTACGCTCATCTTCATTATTTACATCGCAGGTTCGTTTGTTCGACAACGACCCATTATCAGAAATCATTATTACTTTTGTATTTTTCTTTGAATATTTTCCCAGAGTTCACAAAGGACTTTCTTAATTCGTCACGTGCCTTGAACAATTTAATCGTGGATTAGTATCTATCCTTCCATCCGACTTCTCTTATTTTTATGTTAAAATTAATGTTTTTTTTTCGATGGGCTACGACGCGGGGTATATCCGGAATAAACGTATTTCTAAGCTCACTTTACCTTCTAAACTTCCCAAAACGGGAACCATTTCGGAATGGGTGAAATTTAAATACAATAATATTGAAGGTTAGCCTGTTTTTTTTATTTTTCTTGATGTATTTTCTTAGATTAATGTTTTTGGCTTAGTGGTAGCGGAATGTTGTTGATATTAAAGGGAAGTAAGAAGCCATATTTTGGTCTTTCTCTATAAAATTATTCGCCATCTTATTGATACATTATTTTCCAACACATATCATGTTACATAAATTTAAAGTATTGTTAACATTTTGAAGAAAGCTGATAAAACAAAAGAAAAACAAATGTAATAAATTAAAAAGCGAAACATGGCGTAAAAAAGATTTAATAAAGAACGCCAGCAAAGCTTTTTTTATAAATTACATGTTAATTAGTAATGGAGGAAAATATGGGAAAAATATGTCTAGGAAGAAGAAATTTTTAATTATGAGATATTTTACGAGGTCACAATTTTTACGAGGTCAAATTAGATAAAAATATTATTGTTCCTTATTAATTAGGTAAAAATATTATTATTTGTTATCTTGTTTTTGCATATATTGTAATATCTTAATGAAATAAACTTTATTAATTTTTTTTTCAGTACCGAGTAATGCCCGACGATGACGAAAATCGGTTTACAGTTCTTAACAAAGGATAATATTTTGAATAAAATAGATATATTGTTTCAGTTATTTGGAGTCGTATATATATTATCATAAATCATAATCGTATATATTTTATCAAAAATATAGATTATCACTTCACGACTTCTTTTTATATTCTACGTATCTTTGGGGCAATGGGCATCCGCAGTGCTTCATCATCTTGATTGGTCCTATGCATCACGAATTGCTTCAGCCGTGAGACCTGAATCTTGTTGATGCTCTTCAGTTTGACCACTACCATTTGCTTCAAGTGGCAAGGTCTCCTCTTCCCTTGAGGGTTCCAATCTAATACCTATTTTGTGTATATGGACTCATTTCCTTTTAATCATATAGCCAGGTTACTCTGCGGTGCTCAATGGGAAGTTCCTTGCATCATTCTAATAGTCTTCATTAGATATTTTATCGAACGACGATTTGGAGTCATATCGTAAGGTTGTTGTTGCTTTCCATGTTTTGCACCTATATAGCAGTACGGTTTTCTCGTTGGACCGGAATATTTTGAATTCTATCTCCGTGTTTCTTTCTGCGAATACGTTACGGGGATGAGTTGTGCGAAGATTCCCTTGCTTTGATGATTAGTGAAATGATATCCTCTTCAGTTTTCCGATACTCTCAGTTTCTAACGCAATATCATGAATATGGTTTTTACCACTTATCCTTTTAACAAAATATTGTCTAACGAAATATTGTTGTAAATCAATATTTACAACAGGAATAGTTTTACCATAGTGGTGAAAATCGCGTTTTTTGTTCCGCTGGTATATCTCTATCAGTTTATTGCACGTTCATTTGCATTTATTCGATAAAATTTAGAGGCTCAAAATGCCCGTTCTTTTTGACATTAAAAAATCTTATCGGACACAATCCCAAAAATACCATTTTTTATGCTACGTAAGGTTTATGTTAGAAATGAAGTTTACCAATTTAACCTTGTTTAAAAAAAAACATATCAATGCTAAAACCCCATTTATATTCCCATTAAAAAAACATTCCTGCGATATATCGCTTATTAAATTAAAAATATATTTGATAGAATGCTATATTCAACACCTGCTGATATCTTTAAAATATTTTATCGTAATAAATTCGGTACATATAAATGTGTAATAAGAGTTGTAGTAAGCACGAAGCCATAGAAACTCTTACTACGATGTCGCCAGATTTTCAACCAATTGAGCGTATTTATTAACTGGTATAGTTTATGCAAATCACTTATTCCTTATACCAATTGATAAGGCTACAGCTTTTTGTCACACCTTCTTATTTACAGCTTTTCTAGCAAACCGATGACAGAACTTGATAAAGTTGGCGACAGAGACCAGAATTACAGAGTGTTCTAGAAACGATTCCAATCGACTGAAGTGGAAACGAAATGCATAATTAAAGCAACCATCCGAGTCGAGAGGAATGAGAACAAAGACCAACCACCTACGTTATAGTCGAGATCAGAAAAGTTTAAGCAATTTTCCGTATATCGGAGAAATTTATTACTCTCTGACATGACTATCTAAAATATGGTTTTAAACAGGTTCGTAAATCATTGTATTTTTTCGGTAAATATTATTCCATTATTCCATACCTTATTTCAGCCGTCAATGCATTTGAAGCAAATTAACTGTTGATTAGTATCTTTTCTATCCACCCCGTATTTATGCAAAAATACTGTTCTTTTCTCGAAAGAGCCCGACCGTCGTTTGACGTATTCGAAATAATTGTATTTGAGAGCAAATCAATTTCTGAAAAGGAGGAAATATACAATTGTAAGTAATTGAAAGAATTGTAAGCAATTGGAGTTTGATTTATTATTCTTTCTACATTGTATATTTTAAAGTGAATTATTGAAATGGATTTTATGTTTATTCAATCTGATTCTAGGCCAAAATTAATGGAGCCAATTTTAAACAGTGACTGTAATTGATTTAGTGTTTATATTTTCAACAAAATGATGAAAGTATTGCGTTAGCCTCCAGGAGGGGGTCAATAAAAATAGAAGAAGGGTGTTTTCAGGAGAAATGTGTCTGCACAAATAACATCGGTGTCTGTGGTACGTATGTGTGACGGTACATTGTATCTACGTAGATTTGTGTGCGTTTTCTATATAATAAAGAAACATCTGATTGAGTACGGACTTTTTTTTCATTAGTGCTCGGAAGAATGAATAAAATGATAAATTTACGGGTTCGGAAATTAATTCTTCTATGAAATTATGCCGCTGAATACATGAAAATGATAACCTACAAAAACGGGAAAAAAACAGTAATTACGTTGAAACCGAACAAATTGTATGCTATATATATATATATATATATATATATATATATATATATATATATATATATGTATGTATATATGTATATATATATATATATATATATGTATATATATATATATATATATATATATATATGTGTGTATATATGTATATATATATATATATAGCATAAAATCTTATTTTAGTTATAACCGGGGAAGTACTTCCGGAGTTACTGGCAGGAGGCGGGCGTATAGTGGAGAAAGATGACTAAAGTATTGATGCCGTTGCTATGGTTATGTTGTTTGACAACTCAGATTATAGAAGTTATTGTTTTTTGCTATAATTGGGATAAATCTGCTACATTTGATGCAAAATCGTCTAACCATGACTTTATCATATTTTATTAGTGTCATCTACGCACTGACGCACTTGGATTAAAACTTTTTCTGACTTTACTCCAATTCGCTTTTTTTTCCTAATCGAGAGGCTTACTTTAAAAGAAATATTGCATTTTTCCATGCAAATCTTAATTTTTCATACTGTAATATTTTAATAATAAGTTTTGGATATGCAATCACTGAATATTTTGAATTTTTACATAATTGGGATACTTCCATGGCTTTGTAAATTAACTGATTTTATTGCAAATAAGGGTGGTGTAGTTTACTTAATTTAGTTTTTCTTTATGAAAAATTAATTTTGTTTCGAAGCATTTTTTGCAAACGTGGAAAAAAATGAGCATATGCCAATATAGCGGTGTAAATTTTTTCATCACTCCATTTTTAAATTTGTTTCTTATACTTTACAACTAACGGTAATTATCACATTAATATTTAAAATATTAATGTGATAATTACCGGCTTTTCCATTCACCTTTTTAGTATCATAGTGAAACAAAAAAACCTTATAATTTTGTCTTATCTGACCAATATAATTCGTTTTAATAAACTTTTTATGCGCACTCCGTCGAGTCTAAATGTACATCTTATCAAATAAAAGTAACCTTCCATTCATGATTTTTCTATTTCAAGTTCCATCTGTGAAATATTAAGCTTGCTGTTTATTTAGCCTCTAATTTTTTCTCAATCTCCTTCTGATTTTCAACCAAGAATTTAAAGGATATAAAAATTTCTACATGCCAAAAATTTCAAAGATTGCAAGTAAACTACATTTTAATTAATTTTGGGAGATATAGACCAAAATTAATTGTGTGTATAGACATGCTCCGGACTATTTTTTGCATTTATTCACTATATTTATTAGCAGTAACTAGAACACAGATTTCTCTTTCATTTACAATATAATATGTATCCATTATTATTGATTACATTATAAGAAAAAAAGAATCCATGTCTTTCTTGTTTTTTATAAGTGCAATCACTATAGTATTTGCGTAAAAAATACAGGCTTAGACACAAAAATTGTTTAGGATTTTTTTTTTGCAAAAAAAATTGGCACTATCGTTCCAAATAATTTCACAGTAGGATTTACATACTGTGAATATTCACAACTTACGAAAAAGATAGCGTTGTATTTATATCCATGATAAGGTCGATTTTAATACATCGATTTTAAGGCGAAACTTCTCTTAATGATTACTGCCCCATAGTCAATTTGAAGGGTTGGAAAATAAAACATATAACAAAGAAGGAAAACTTTATTTCATAATCACTCATATGAAAAACCATAAGCACGGAAGTACGTAAATTAAAAATAAAAATGTTTCCTAAAAAGCATATAAATTTAATACATGGCAATGTTGCTTATACACACCAGTTATTTTAGGTTCAATCATCTTACTTTCCATTACTTTCATTTTACTTGTATATTCCGTCATTTTACCAAATTTAAACTCGATTTTTTTAATAAAATACGTAATTAATTAAAACAAAAGTATGACACAAAATTATCCAAAAACATAATATTCTCTGTATAGCTCTTATGGATTAGAATTAAATTTGAAACATTCACTTTTTTCACCAATCAATGAAGCCCTCAAATTTCCTTAAAACTAAAAGGGTTTTCCGTTATTTATAAAATATTAAATTATTATTCAAGAAGTGTAAAATATATACTATGTTCTGTATAATTTCGAATATTAGAATTAACATCTGCAAACAGTACAACATTGTAATAATTTCAAAACATTGTGAGCAGACGCGCCAAATTAATTTCGTTATTAAGAAATTATGTTAATATCATTATTTACACAAGTATTTGTTCAACGCAATTAATTGTAAAGTATCATTGATGCTTCAGTATTTTTTCTTTTCAAAATCTTTCGCGGTTCGTAGATATTTTCATTCATTGCTAGGCCATCATAATTGAATTCCTGGTTGATAACTCCTACTAGTAAACTTACTTTTAAGAAGCCACAAGATAGAAATTTATTGAAAAAAATGTAGCTGGAGCTTACGGAGGAACAATTTCCACTTGAATATTTCTGAAATAAGAGAAAATAATTTAATGTAATATATATTAGATGCGTCTTTTGTTTTGCTCCTTTTTAAATATTCAAAAATGATTGGACTAATAAATTCGTATATTTGCTAAATTTGATTCAGTTAGAGTTTAACTGATTCAGATGATGAAAAATAATAATATAAAAAAGAAAATAATAAATTAAATTGTGGCGAAATATATATATAAAACCGAAAATTATATATAGAATTTGCACTACGAGGATTACATAATTCGGAGACTAGTTAAGTTAGTCCATTTAGGAGTGTTTCCATTAAATAATTTAAATATATTGGTACTATTTTCATAGTGAAAATATTATGTATATGTGACCAGTATAAAAATATCAAGAAATTCTGAAAAACCACGGTATCTAGAATGATCAATACAGTTTTTTTTATTAAACTTTAATAAACTTCTAGTAACCAACCTTAAGTATATGTCTAGCAACTTAAATAATTTCGGAGATCCGGTGAGACTGTTTTGTGGGCATCTTTGTCAGTATATCTGGAATAAACTCATAATGTCCCTTTTGATATTCTCAGAAAAATATTTTTCCGGTCCTTTCTATTTATTATGCTTAAACTCGATTAAAGCGTCATATTTCAATTGTCTACGATGAATGACTTCTAAGAAAAATATAGATAGACGAACGCACCCATAACTGATCTGCAAGTATTCTTTTTTTGGGCCAAAAAATCAAGTTCGTCAGCACGAATGTCTAAAACAATATCTAACTTAATAGAAAAGATTTTCATTTGTATATGAATCGCTTTAGTGCACTTTTCCGATATTAAATCTAGCCAAATGACGCCCAAACCGAGTAAAAAATTCTATTTATTTTGGAGTATATCAAAACAATTGAGCCCATGTTGCAGAATTGAAATTCAATTAACTTCCATAAACTTTTGACCGAATTTACTTATTCCCTACTTCCTTTTTACCATGAGATTACAATCTCATTCATTGTACTATTTTTCGATTTTATCAAAACAGATTTCGCTTTCATTTACAATATAATGTATATCCATTATTATCGATGTTTTTACACGATAACATTTCTTCATGTTATCGACTACGATGAAGATAAAAAATCATAAAATATCTTAAAAACAAAATCAAAAATAGACTGAAATACGTATGAAAAGCGCTTCTCTAAAAAAGCAATGTGAACATTCCAAATGTTACAGCTATAAAAGCGCCACACTAATAGCCTTATAAATGAATTATGCTTAGTTTCGTCATTCACATCAAAGTTTCATTTGTTTAATGCGACCCTTCGTTAGAAATAATTATTATTTCTCTATTTTCTTCAAATATTTTCCCAACGTTCACAGAAAGTTTTTCCAATTCATCATTATGCCAAGGACAATTTAATCGTTGATTGGTATCTTCCCTTCTGCCCGCCATTCAGATTGCAATTGTGCAGAAATTCCTCTCTTGTTTTCAAAGAGCTACATAACTATGCGCAGTCACAATAAAACTTTTTCTGAGCTTTCAAATTTGTCTTCTTTGTTCGCCGAGACGTTGACGTTCCTAGAATGAGTGAAACTTTAATGCCTCAATATTAGATTTTCGTATATTTTTCATTTTATTTGATGTATTTTCATTGGTGTTTCTAACATTTAAATATGCAGGAGGGTTATCGGTATTCAATGTAATTAAATGCTAATCCTCCTTGCGTGAAAACATGTATGCCATAATGTTTGTCACAGTTAAAGAATTTATGCCATGATTTCCTTTTTGGAACATAGTAGTTTAGACATTTTTTTAAACAAATGAACCGACTTTAAATAATCACCGAATAAGAAGCAAACTAAAAAGCATAAAATAATAAAAATACGAGTATTTGGTTAGAACGTCGCCCTTAGCTATGTCATAAGATAAAGGTTTTATTATTAGATTTATATCATAAAATCACGATTATAGCACTTATGTAGTTTATCGTTGAAGAATTCTATGGAGTACCTTCAATTTCCATATTCAAATTCAAACCTATTTATAATGAGATATACGTATATATTTTCAAATGAGAGCAATGAAAATCAACTAGCCGTTTCTTTCTATCTAGAAAGCAATTAAAATTAATGTTTCGTAAATCAAATTAATATATTTTTACGCTAAGTTGAAATCGTGTAAACATCAGGAACCACAACATTATGGTTTCTGGCGAGTTATTATAAGGAAACTGCTGTTTTTATAAAGAATTTTAATTAAGCAAATAATTTTATTTTTAAGGATTACCTAGTAATAATCAATTCAGACAAGAAAGTTATTTAATATAGTCAATATGACTGTCTTGTGAAAAAAATTGTTTTAGAATTTATAATTATTACACTCATAAAACCAGCCCTAAACTATGATTTTGCAGCTTGGAATATAAAAATATTGAAATACACTACAATTATATACGAGTAATTCTACAATATAAATCACATAACTTGAAATAAATCTCCAAATACACGAATAGTTTTACCACGTTAATCGTATTCCTAATCAGCTAAAATTCCCGCATTGACAATACTATTTTTAAGCTAATTCAGAAATAATTACTGAATTTTATATTATATTCCTCGTAATATTGTTCTACTTCTCCACAACCATTTTTTTCCATCTGTCAATTTGTTGGAAACGAATTAACCGTTGATTAGTATCTCCTCTCCCATCACACCCTGTGTTTACGTAAAAATTACTGTTTTATTTTCAAAAGATCCAAGGCAAAACGCACTCGGAACAAAACGTATTTTAGAGGCTTCGATTTTCCGAAATGGAGGAAATATAATTGTAATAATATTGGAGTTTGATCTATTTTTCTTCCTACGTTGTATATTTTGAAGCGAATTAGTGAAATGGATTTTGTGTTTATTCAGTCTGATTCGAGGCCAGACTAAATACTGCCAATGTTAAACAGCGACGATAATTTATTTAGTGCTTTTTTTTGTTTTTACTCAAAGATTTATTTCCAAGTGATTGTGAAAATTTTCATTACATTAGCTCCCACTTTATATTCACCTACGATTCTTTAAATGGTTTCATATTTAAATTTTCAAACTATGGATTTTGGTTAAAAAATAATTGGAAGTAATTCTTTTCTTGGTTTCTCGTTCCTGATATTTATTAAGATTCACTGACTTGGTTGCCAGTAAGATTGCCTGTATTTTTTTTAACTGAAGTCTCATTCTTTGTCATAGTAATTTGTTTGTAAAAACAAAATTATTGCGTTTTAATTCCTTTCATATTCATTTTCAGTTTGATATTAATTCCGAAATAGAATTAAATTGCTAATCATTTAAATTTTACTTTATTTATAGTTTACATTCAGTAATTTCAACCACACTCTCAGTGAAATATTTTTTGATACCGAATTAATACTAATAACAGCGATGCCAATTTATAGTATTCACATCATTTATCGAATTGGAAATATATTTGAAACGATCGCTGAATACGCTGACTTAGTTACACTTTAATTACCCACTCTTTTGAAAGCATCATTTGACTGTACAATGAAACTCTCGATTTTCTTTTGAGTAAACGAGTTTTTCGTCCATTAATAAAATTTTGTACATATTGTATGAAGCGTAAGAGTTAATTTAGTACAATTTCATTATATTTTAAATTTCATGTTTTGACTCTAAATTTACATCTCAAAATAAGATATTGTCTTGTATTGATTGGTGAAGACATTGTAAGTAAAATTTTATTATAATTGTACGAGAATACTGTTAGAAGCACTACATTAACCGCTTTATAAAGGAATTATGCTTATTATCATTGTACATGGTTTCAATTCATTTGTTCGATGCAATCCATTGTCAGATATAATTATTGTTTCGGTACTTTCCTTCGAATGTCGTTCATTGTTCGCAGGGTTTTTCTTTCATTTCCAGGCCCATACAATTTAATCGCTGATTGGTACCCCTCTTATCTACCGTTCGCTATGTTTATATAATGTTCTTATATTCATGAAGTAACAAAGCAGTACGTACTTCAAACGAGCATAGTTGGAGTCCAAAACTAACAATTTCCACTTGGTGGAATAGAAATATTCATGAGTGACGAGAAAATAATTTTAAGTTGTAATATCAAAGATCACATGTTTTCAGCTTTTAAGTGAATATATATTCTATTGCATTAAAAAGGTCCTAGAAAAAACTAACATTTTGTAAAATTTGTAGCATAAAATAAACGTAAATAATTAGGTATTTGATACCTGTTTACAAATACTTACAAAAGAAAACATTATTTATACAAATCAATGAAAAAAATAAAACATTTTAATAGGAATAGGTATTTATTTAGACCCCATTCAATACTTTTTAGTTATGTACATAATTTTCTTCACGACAATTACATCGACCCCCATTAAAATGTAATTTTTCTACTTTTCACGAAATATATTTAAGTACAGTTTTTAATATTCCTTTTTATCCGTTTCTTCTTTTATTTCTGGTCAATAGAATAAAATGTGCAGATCGAAATAAATTATACTATTTAATAAATATTACTTTTAATCGGAATAAAAAAAAATACTTTGACTTTACCTAATGAAATATGTGATTTCTAGGTTTTTTGTGACAATGTGAAGAAATGTGATCTTTAATTAGTGAATTTAAAAGCTTTAGTTGCAAATGCATTAAATATGCTAATTTCATTTAAATAAAATTAAAATTTACCATTTCTTGGAATAAGTAAAGTCTTATAATAGAAATGTATTTGAAGGATTTGAATTTTGTATTTGTATTTGAATATCTCGATTGGAAAAAAACGGAACCCTGAGAAGATCACTAACGTATCGGTTTGTTTTTCCGTCTGCCATAGCCATTTCTCTCAGAAACCATTTGATGTGGAAATTATAAATTTACATAAAGATATAATATATTTGTTCTATATATCTCAAAAGGTAACACTTAAAAATAATCATACGGAAATTTATTAAAAGGGCAAATAAGTACTCAATTTTATTTTATTGTACTTATCATGTACAATTTAAAGAATGACTTTAAAAAGTGAGACGACATACAGAAGTGTTTTTTTTTAAATTTCAATTAAAGAGAACTCCATAAATATTTTTGAGAAGATGCACAACATTTTCTCAGAAACACTTTGACGTAGAAATTTGAAATTTGGCATAGCGATAAAGCATACTAACCCGCTTATCTCGATAATTAACATTTAATAAGAACATTTTGGAGGGATAAATAAAATACTCGATTGTTTTTTAATTTTATGTATAACATAAGAAATTATTTTTAATAGAAAGTGATAAGAATTTTAAAACTATTTCTTTTCATAATTTTATGCAAAGCATTTCTGAATTATGCCAAAAAGTACATCCGTAGCTTATCAAATTTTTAAGAAGTAATACATTTAAAATCGTTTCATAAATGACGATCCGCAATAACATATTTCACTGCATTACAGGCTGAGCTAAAAGAGAGAAAAAATCGATAAATTCTATTTCAAGCCCGCCACAAAATACACAGAAAAATAAAATCTGTAAAAACGTTTTCGAAAGCCAATGTAAGCTTTTCCGAATGCTACATAAATAAAACCTCATCGCTAATATCATTGAAAAGGAATTATGCTTATTTTCATTATTCACATGGCAGGTTCGTTTGTTCGTCGCGGCCCATTGTCAGAAATCATTACTTGTTCCGTATTTTCCTTTGAATATTTTCCCACCGATCACAAAGCTATTTTTAATTCATCACTACGTCGGGAACAATTTAATCGTTGATTAGTATCTACCCACTCGTGTTTTTGTAGAAATCATTCTTTTGTTTTCAACGAGCGACATCGCGGGACACACTCAGAATAAACGTATTTTTGAGCTTACGAATAGGTCCTTTCCACTTACCGAGACGTGGAAGATACTGAAACGAATTAAATTTTAACGGTATAATTATAGAAATTTGTGTACATTTTTGCTTTAAATTATATATTTGCGCTCGTTTTATCATATTGATATTCAAATGTGATTATTTTATTATTTTAGATTGACAATAATATTTTATATATCAAGTTATTGCTACACATACAGTCTCTTCCAACACACGGTATAATAGAAAAAAAAATATAACGTACATACTGTACCAGGTCTAAATGGAAAAAGTGGAAAACAAAGTAAAACTGAAAGCTTTTACTACAAGTTACAAAATGCTGGAATGTACGACGAAAAAATGGAAAAAGAAAATTTATAAAATATTATAAATTATGTATTAATTAGTAATATACGAAAAAATTGGATATGATATGCTCGGAAATATACATTTATAAACCTACTAATTTATCTTTTCCAGTCGCTAAATTGTTGCTATTGTTGTAAATAGAGAATTAGGCAAAAATAATAAAATTTCCATCGTTTTTTTTTGTTATATTTTGTTTATGTCATACTAAGCAGAGAGATTTTGTATTTTTTGGAATTTGATTCCGCTTATTTATTTCTACCCAAGTGCTAATCTATACTATTACAAAAGTGTAAGAGTTAAAAAGTATTGAAGCATGCTATTCTGAGTAGACTTCTCTGAAACCAAAACGCATTTTTTAAAATTTTTATTTCCTTTTCTCTCTTTTTGGCTATATGTCTCTTTGTGCGAATATCTCGCAAAAACTATAATAATTTTATTTTATTCAAATTAAAATTTAATCTACTTTTTGCCTTTTTCAAATTATTGCGGATATATTATCTTGGTATCGATTTTTTATGTTCGTCTATTTTACGTTCACTACGGTAACGTTCTCTAAAATATTTAAATACAATTGTTAATACTTGGGCAGCAAGCTCAAAATAGATGAATACTAATTGTTGAAATAATTTATCCCGATCAAGAATAATTTTGAAATGCAAACGTCGTGCAAGATAAGGTATTTCATTTTGGGTTGGATTTAGAAACTTAACAGTTGCACTCAGTGTTGAGAAGGGTGAAAAAGGGGTGGGTTTTAGGTTATTTCAGGTTAAGTTAGTCAAGGTTAATGTTAATGTTAGTTTATGTTGTGTTAGGATCTGTTATATTAGGTTAAGCCATATTAAATTGTATGATATTAAGTTAAGTATTAATATATTTTACATTAAATTAGGTTTATATTATATAAAGTTAGGTTAGTTTAGGTTATATTGTACTAGGTTAGGTTATCTTGGTTTAGGTTGGGTTAAGTTGGTTAGGTTATGTTGGGTTAGTTTGTATTAGGTTGCATCAGGTTTGGTTAGATTCCATTAAAATGTATGAGATTGAGTTAGAATGGGCTTGTTAGGTCAATTAAATTGGATTATGTCCATTAAATTGTTTTTGAAGAAAAAAAGTATGCAACTATCGTAAACAATAATAGAATAAAGTTTGAAAGTGACTGATAAATAGATAAAAAAAATAATTAACCATGACATGTCGTCAAAATCTATTATTTTATTAAATTGTTTTAAAGCAGAGCTCAAAAAATCGGGCTCTGCGTAAAAAAACTGAAATACAAGTTACTGCCCTCGCGTTCCCCGCCTCGATTCCTTACATTCGATGTCAGACTGGGTTTCAGAGCAGTATAAAGGAAAGGGATATAAGCCCTAGTGTTAAATTCTTCAGTTGAAAAAAATATTTGAATGAATGAGCAGTGTACTTTTGCTCTCAAAGCCTATATTCGCCACAAATACTCCATTATGTCCGGGCGACCTGATTTTCATTCTCGAATTACCCTCCTTGTTTCAGTTCAGGACCGAATTAGGTTAAAACCGATTAGGTTATAAGTGGTGTAACTCATTGGTTCTAAACTATTTTGTAGTCTCCGAGATAGTCTGCTCGATAACATGTAGAAATTCAATGTTGTGATCAATGTTGTGATCGCACCTTGCGACAAATTTTGCATGAAGGCTTTCAATTGCATTCATACAAAATGGTTACTTTCCAAGAACTTTCTGAACGTAAGTAACAAAGTTGTTTGAGAGTATGCAAAACATGCAGGATATCGTTGTTTCTTTTTGGGTAATAAGACGCTTTTTCACCTTTTTGACTGCGTGAATTTATGAAGCTTTCATTTTTGAAGTGAAGAAAACCATATTTGTAGTAATGATTTATCTGTTTGGTGCACTCTGGCACAAATTGGTAACATTAGTTTTTATTTTTAGAGAAGAAAATGTGGCCGATATTTGAGAATAATTTTTTTTTACGTCTTAAAATATTAGATGCTGACACTTTGTAACTTTAATAGGATGGAACTATATATCATACATCACGAACGTCACTGGAAATTTTGAAACAGATATTACTCGGTCATTTGATACACCTGACAGGTGATATTCATTCTATCGTTCGCCATATTTTCCCCCAATTTCTTTTTGTGGTGGGACTATCTACATATAAACATTTTTAAATATCGTTCTAAGAAACTGCATGCAAACAATATGCACAGACATTTACCGCATACCTTAAGACATTTTGGATAAACTTACTTTACTCATCCAGTGCATTTATAACAGTGCATAGGCAAGGCCTTTTTATAAATAGATGAAATAAAATGTGTTACGTCATAGATTTATAATGTAAAAATGATTGCATCCCGAAACGTTTTGTTTAATTTTTTACCTTTCAAAACAGGAAGAAAAATTTTCCATACCTGTACATTACGCGCAAACATACTCTTCATTTATTTATGTAAAGGTTTTTTGTGCTATGAAGCAGTACAAACTTTGTATCAAACTCTGAGATACTTTCGCAAAATTTAATGTGACGTAACGTTTATAGCGGAAATATAATGCATTACCGTATTTGGCGTAAATTAAAAAAAAATTATGTCGACACAAATATTACTTATAGCGAGTTTTCATGAAAGTGTGTCCTGTAATAAGTCTGGTATGAAGAGGAAATATATTTGATGAAATGCTTCGATCCCTGTTAAGTACCTCATAGATTCCACTTCCATTTCCTTTCATACCTGCTGATTTTGTCGTGTCTTTGAAAATCGACTCTTTCGAATACCGTTAAGGATATGGCAACTTGAGTTCCTTTTCTATGGAATTTTAAACAAAAGCAAATTTTTCATAAGTTTCTCAGAGCTGTAATTAGAAATACTTTTTAATTGGTTTATATGTGTCTTTTGCTTGCTAGTAAAATACAAATTGAATTTATGTACTGTCAATATTTAAAATTCTCATCAATTTTCATGCTGCAGCAACTTTTAGTGTAATTTGCATACAAAATTTATCCGATTGTCATTCTCTGAAAAGTTTGAAGAATTATAATTATAAAATATAATAAATTTAAAAAATACGATAAATATTATATAGGGTTATATCATACGATAAATGTTATATAGCCCTATTTGCAGTATGTAAATAGATAGGGAAATAAAACAAAGAAAGGGCTACACTCAAAATTTACCAATACAGGTCGGTTATAAAAGGTTCGATAATTTCATGTATTATTTATAAATCATATTATTCATTAGTTTTACGATACAGAAACTCGAATCTTTAAGTAATAACTATATAACTTTTATAGGATCGAAAATATATTTAAAATATCTATTTATTTATTTGTCGTATGGCATAATAAATACACTGCTTAAAGTTTAAATTTTAACCCCCTTTCACGGCTACACTCATTACATTTTTAAAGTCTTCTGCTTACCCCTCATATTTTGTTAGAGGGCGCTCCAGAGTAATATGTTGGATTGTCTACTTTAGGCGTCTCTTAGTTTTGCTCCAACCCTACATTTCTATTTGATGATTACAGTGACTAATTTTCAGGTGGTCGAGAATGCACCAGATATTTCGGGGCTCCTCAAACCCAGTAGAAATATGCTTGAGTTCAGTTCCAATCAGTCGGATAGTACGGGATAACCACTCTTAGGACTATAGTTCATTAAAGTTGCATTTAAGGCATAGTTTGTGAGCCGGAAGGATGGGTAAATTCCGAGACTTTTCCTTGTATCCTAGTTGGACTAAAACTAGTCGGATCCTTGTTAATGGGTAGCTCAAGTTTCTGCCAGTCTTTCCCATTTTTCTTTGGAGATATTGTAGGCGACGGGGTGCAGCAATGTTGCTGAGGGCCGGCAGCTAGTGTATGGAAATGGGTCTCTTCCACGCAATGATTAAGCGCATGGTATATTTGTTGATGAGAGTGACGTCTGTGTTATTCACCCAAGTACGGGCACAGTATTTCGCCCTTTATTATACTAAGGTCCCCCAGATAGTACCTGTTAGTTGTTGCAGAATGTCGTTCCTGGCTCTTACCTAAATCGCCACATGTCTCAGGTGCGATCTTTAGGTGAGATTAGGATCCAAAGTGACACCCAGGTAATTGGGGTTTGGGTTACGATTTTGAGAAGCTCCTTGCAAGGAACATAACAGCATACCTTGGTTATGGATGCTGTTGAGCACAGACCCCTTCGAATAGTATCTAGATCGTGATGTAAGGTTTCTTGATACAATGGTCTTGTAACCGCGCGCCGTAGAACCAGGTCGTGTGTGCAGCCGAATTTTCTTTATATAATATCCGGTATATCGTGAATGTATACGTTGAATAATGTGAGGGTTAGTACTGAACATTGAGGTAAACCATTGTTGAGGACTCTGGCTTTGCTCACCATATCACGGAGAAATACCTGGAAAGGCTTATTAGTAAAGACATTTTCAATAATTCTGCGAATATTTATACAGAAAACCACCTTTAGTAGCTTCAGAAGAAGCCTTTGGCGCTACATGGTGTCATAGGTAGCGCTTAAGTCTTCAAAATCCGCTAAAGACTTCAGATCATAAAACCTTTTTCAAAATGCTTTTTTAACGCTAAAACTTAGTTCCACTTGCCGGCAGTTATATATTTTTATATTAATAACTCAAAATGTTAATTCAGTATCATTTTACCTTTACACTTACTTTAAACATTATTTAATTATGTTAATGGTTCGTCTGATTTTCTTTATTTTTTCACTAACAGATAAAAGATTTATCAAACCATATTAGGGGTAAAATAGTTTCTTCGTATAATTTCGTCTATGAATATCTCATATTAGAAGAAATATCTACAGATATTTCTTCAGTATAACTTCTTCTGTGATACCAGTTGATCAGTTCTGTCAAAATTTGACACATATTCTATTGATAATATTAGCCCGCAAAATTTTATTAATATTTTAAACTATTTTTACAATGGAATTTTAGAAGACGCAAATTAAGTATAAATATTTGTTTAATTTTAATATGTAGTGTAGCATCGTTTAAAAGAGATAGTTATAATGAATTCAAGAGTATTTTATATTTCAGAATTTAAAATAGTATTTCTTTACTACCATGATTTTTGAAAAGTATATCCGTTATATCCGAAACTAATGAACCAAAAGTGATGAAAAAAACAAGATTGGTGGAATCATGCTAAGTTATGCTATATTTCACTTTTGAAATTTAATATAGCGTTTTCTGTTTAGACAATAATAGATAATCTTGTATGAAGATCTTTGCTGTATCTTCAATGATAAAATTCGCCTCAGTTTTTTTAGTAAGCTGCATAGTAGTAAAATAGCATACGCGACCATATTTCGGTAATATATTTAATATTGCTGCGGTAACTTTTTTTACAATTAATTCTTTAAGTATGAAATAAATGGTGTGATGTATATAAGAAAATATAATAAAAAAATTAGAAAAAAGCTCGAATTAGAAAAATTCGTAAACAGATCTAATGTTCTTAATATCAAAACTGTTAGTATGTGGGATAAAAGCGTTAATATTTTTTTAATCAGCGAATATCAATATATATTTCAACTCTAAGAAAAGAATAAAGATCATTAGCTAATTCTCAAAACAAATTAAAAGTATTTTTAACACACCCACGTACACAATATTCTATAAAAATATGGTGAAATGTGTAAGGAAGAATGGAGAATATTTTGTTGATCAGATCGGATTTCTTTCCTTTGCAAGTCGAATATATTTATAAAAATTATAAATATTGAAGTACCTTATTAGTGTCGATTTATATAAGTAGATTTCATTGTATTATCGACAGCGTTGATTAAAAAATAAAAATCGTTAAAATGTATTACAAACAGGCACCAAAGGATAGACCAAAAAAGAAATTCTTAAAAAGCTTCCCCAAAAAGCAATGTAAACATTTTCGAATGCTGCCTGAAGATTTATATAAGTAGATTTCATTGTATTATCGACAGCGTTGATTAAAAAATAAAAATCGTTAAAATGTATTACAAACAGGTACCAAAGGATAGACCAAAAAAGAAATTCTAAAAAAGCTTCCCCAAAAAGCAATGTAAACATTTTCGAATGCTGCCTGAAGATTTATATAAGTAGATTTCATTGTATTATCGACAGCGTTGATTAAAAAATAAAAATCGTTAAAATGTATTACAAACAGCTACCAAAGGATAGACCAAAAAAGAAATTCTAAAAAAGCTTCCCCAAAAAGCAATGTAAACATTTTCGAATGCTGCCTGAATAAAGCGCCACGCTAATAGCCTTGTAAAGGAATTATGCTTATTTTCATTATTCACATCGCAGGTTCGTTTGTTCGACGCGTCCCATTGTCAGAAATCATTATTGCTTCTGTATTTTCCTTTGAATATTTTACCACCGCTCACAAAGAGTTTTTTTTTAATTCATCAATACGCCGGGAACAATTTAATCGTTGATTAGTATCTACCCGGTCCCTCCTATTCTCCTTGTGTTTGTGTAGAAATTACTCTTTTGTTTTCAACGAACGAAGTCGCGGGACGCAATCGGAATAGCCGGTTTCTGAGCTCAAAAATTTGCCTTCTCCGCTCGAGACGATTTTGTAGTCTCTATACATTATTTCTCAAAGGTTTTTTTTGTCGGTACGCCATATCTCACTTTATACTTAATAAAAACCAAAGGTTGAGCTATAATTTTGAAGATTACCTTCACCGTTAATGACGAAAAAGAAACAATTCAAAATTAATACTATAATTAATTTTTTTTTATTTTTTAATTCTCTATATATTAAGGCTCAAAGGTGTTTATGTCATAAACAGCGTCATCTGTTGACAACTCTTTAACTAACATCAGTCGTTTAAACAGTAATTATTTACAACAGTGCCATCTATTGACAAAAAGCATACCTGAGAGAGCCGATATCTGTTTTTTTAATGTTTTACAATAAAACATGTTACAAATAATAATATTTGTTTACAATGAGACTTTTAATACCTTTCACTTTCTTATTTTCACATCATATACTATTCGGCGACTTGCGAATTATTCTCACGGGTCAACTAACAGATACAATTTTAATACAACAATACGGGAGTTTTGTTTATTTTTGTTTTTACTTGATGTGATCGTTTATTATGTAAATATGTTGCTCATTTAATGACAGTTAGTTTATACATTAAATTCTTCACGGCATATACATTTCTGTGCCAATTTATTTCTTCACGTTTAGTCTCTTTCGGCACACATTGTTGTCAAAATATTGCAGAATGATGTAATACTGTAAGAGAAGAAATAAAAATATAGTAAATTGGAAAATGATAGAATTTATGATGAAAAAATAATCAATAAAAAAATTAATTGGAATATAAGATGACAACAGGACACTATTTTTTTGCATTGGCCATTTCAGTTTCTTAATAAGATATACGTAAAACATGAATTAATAGTTATGTAACGTTAATATTTAAAAATCAATTCGCAAACAATCAATATAACAACATCTTCAGTTGGTTTCATATATATAACTAAAAAAACTAAAAAAGGCCTAAATCTCATTTTCCAGTTTCCAAACTCTCTTTAATAATTTTTTAACTTTAAAGTAGAGTATATCGTAAAATAGTTCTCTTTTTTTTCAATTCATAGTCTCACCGATTGTGATTCACTTATTTTACGTTCATGTTGAAGGTAATAAAGTTACACGAAAGCTTTGTATAAAATTCCATTCCAGCGAATAACAATAGAGTAGAACATTGGAATTGAAAAATATATATATTGATATAGGGCATAAAATGAAAAATGTAATTTACCCCAAACCTAAAATCCAAGAACGTAAATACACAATTCCAAATACTTATTTTTGGCTAAAAATAAATAAGAGAGTAAATCGTAAATAATGCACAAACATCACGTGATACAACATCTGGAAAAGACGGCAGAATCAATTTAACATAATGTGCAAAGTAGGCCATAAGGAAATGCTTACAAAAGCTTTGATTTATTGCAACATCGCCAGCAGAGAAATAATCAAATGATAATTTTACTCAAACACAAACTCGAACTTTTCCTGAGAAGATCGCAACACACCGCACGTAAACATACCCGTACACAAAACTTTTTACAAAACTTTCCTGTGCCTTGAGACAATAAAAACTTTCAGCAAAAATGTCAAGCTTTATCTGACATGTTTCGGAAATTATGGCCTTTTTATGTGACGTGAAAAATATATCAAGAAAATAATATATTGCTCTATTTATAGTGATTTAAAAGAGATATTTCATATCGGCGCTAACGTCAGTTATAATAACAACGAAATGAAGACGTATTGTTCCCTGCAATATGTCGTGTATGAAGTCGGAAATATATTTGAGTCAATGCCTCGATATCCGTTGGCTTGTCTCCATTTTAACAATCCCCTTTTCCTCATAATATCTACCGTCAAATAATACGTGCTGGGTGACGAAATATTACTGACAATGTATACGTCTCTGTATATATGCATATAAGAACAGTAGTTCGTATAGAGTCATAGTTACTTGAGCCATATCTGCAAATGTACTTATGTTCGTGGATACAATTTAAATGTTTTAGTAAAAGCTAAGAGGTAAGATTATAAAATTATATAAAATGTATGATGTGCGAAAATTGAGTGTTTCGTTTACAGTTACAATATTATTTATATATATATATATATACTTTTAAGTCATAATCCGACAGCACTATAGGGTCATTTGCAAATTTCTCTCACAGAAAGTGCAGAAAATCATTACTTAAGAATAATTTATGTCACTAATTTAACAAATACCATATGCAACTATTGTCTTTGAGCAATGGATTTTAAAGTGAACTTTTATTTTTTTATTTTTTTGTTAACCTGATTTAATTTATTATTGAATCCTGAATGACCAATTAATTTTTTTCAAGAATTATTTGGTATTCATTAATTTTTGGTTAGTTTCATTTAAATTGCAACATATCGTAATAGTAACCTTGTTCATGACACAAAGGTCCAAATTAATTTCAACTAATCTTAATTTAACTAATAAAGAACAAACTTATTTACGTTTGCAAATGTAATAAAATATGATCTTCTTTTGTAATAAAATTATCTAATGAATTGATTAAAATGTTCTGCGTGTGTAACAATTTTTGCATCTGAATTGTGGCTGAAAAGTATCAATGCTTTAAAAATTTCGAGTGACATGATAATACGACGTAAATTAATATTAATTATATATATATTTTTTTCTATGTATATATACATACATATATATATAGTACTGAACATTGAGGTAAACCATTGTTGAGGACTCTGGCTTTGCTCACCATATCACGGAGAAATACCTGGAAAGGCTTATTAGTAAAGACATTTTCAATAATTCTGCGAATATTTATACAGAAAACCACCTTTAGTAGCTTCAGAAGAAGCCTTTGGCGCTACATGGTGTCATAGGTAGCGCTTAAGTCTTCAAAATCCGCTAAAGACTTCAGATCATAAAACCTTTTTCAAAATGCTTTTTTAACGCTAAAACTTAGTTCCACTTGCCGGCAGTTATATATTTTTATATTAATAACTCAAAATGTTAATTCAGTATCATTTTACCTTTACACTTACTTTAAACATTATTTAATTATGTTAATGGTTCGTCTGATTTTCTTTATTTTTTCACTAACAGATAAAAGATTTATCAAACCATATTAGGGGTAAAATAGTTTCTTCGTATAATTTCGTCTATGAATATCTCATATTAGAAGAAATATCTACAGATATTTCTTCAGTATAACTTCTTCTGTGATACCAGTTGATCAGTTCTGTCAAAATTTGACACATATTCTATTGATAATATTAGCCCGCAAAATTTTATTAATATTTTAAACTATTTTTACAATGGAATTTTAGAAGACGCAAATTAAGTATAAATATTTGTTTAATTTTAATATGTAGTGTAGCATCGTTTAAAAGAGATAGTTATAATGAATTCAAGAGTATTTTATATTTCAGAATTTAAAATAGTATTTCTTTACTACCATGATTTTTGAAAAGTATATCCGTTATATCCGAAACTAATGAACCAAAAGTGATGAAAAAAACAAGATTGGTGGAATCATGCTAAGTTATGCTATATTTCACTTTTGAAATTTAATATAGCGTTTTCTGTTTAGACAATAATAGATAATCTTGTATGAAGATCTTTGCTGTATCTTCAATGATAAAATTCGCCTCAGTTTTTTTAGTAAGCTGCATAGTAGTAAAATAGCATACGCGACCATATTTCGGTAATATATTTAATATTGCTGCGGTAACTTTTTTTACAATTAATTCTTTAAGTATGAAATAAATGGTGTGATGTATATAAGAAAATATAATAAAAAAATTAGAAAAAAGCTCGAATTAGAAAAATTCGTAAACAGATCTAATGTTCTTAATATCAAAACTGTTAGTATGTGGGATAAAAGCGTTAATATTTTTTTAATCAGCGAATATCAATATATATTTCAACTCTAAGAAAAGAATAAAGATCATTAGCTAATTCTCAAAACAAATTAAAAGTATTTTTAACACACCCACGTACACAATATTCTATAAAAATATGGTGAAATGTGTAAGGAAGAATGGAGAATATTTTGTTGATCAGATCGGATTTCTTTCCTTTGCAAGTCGAATATATTTATAAAAATTATAAATATTGAAGTACCTTATTAGTGTCGATTTATATAAGTAGATTTCATTGTATTATCGACAGCGTTGATTAAAAAATAAAAATCGTTAAAATGTATTACAAACAGGCACCAAAGGATAGACCAAAAAAGAAATTCTTAAAAAGCTTCCCCAAAAAGCAATGTAAACATTTTCGAATGCTGCCTGAAGATTTATATAAGTAGATTTCATTGTATTATCGACAGCGTTGATTAAAAAATAAAAATCGTTAAAATGTATTACAAACAGGTACCAAAGGATAGACCAAAAAAGAAATTCTAAAAAAGCTTCCCCAAAAAGCAATGTAAACATTTTCGAATGCTGCCTGAAGATTTATATAAGTAGATTTCATTGTATTATCGACAGCGTTGATTAAAAAATAAAAATCGTTAAAATGTATTACAAACAGCTACCAAAGGATAGACCAAAAAAGAAATTCTAAAAAAGCTTCCCCAAAAAGCAATGTAAACATTTTCGAATGCTGCCTGAATAAAGCGCCACGCTAATAGCCTTGTAAAGGAATTATGCTTATTTTCATTATTCACATCGCAGGTTCGTTTGTTCGACGCGTCCCATTGTCAGAAATCATTATTGCTTCTGTATTTTCCTTTGAATATTTTACCACCGCTCACAAAGAGTTTTTTTTTAATTCATCAATACGCCGGGAACAATTTAATCGTTGATTAGTATCTACCCGGTCCCTCCTATTCTCCTTGTGTTTGTGTAGAAATTACTCTTTTGTTTTCAACGAACGAAGTCGCGGGACGCAATCGGAATAGCCGGTTTCTGAGCTCAAAAATTTGCCTTCTCCGCTCGAGACGATTTTGTAGTCTCTATACATTATTTCTCAAAGGTTTTTTTTGTCGGTACGCCATATCTCACTTTATACTTAATAAAAACCAAAGGTTGAGCTATAATTTTGAAGATTACCTTCACCGTTAATGACGAAAAAGAAACAATTCAAAATTAATACTATAATTAATTTTTTTTTATTTTTTAATTCTCTATATATTAAGGCTCAAAGGTGTTTATGTCATAAACAGCGTCATCTGTTGACAACTCTTTAACTAACATCAGTCGTTTAAACAGTAATTATTTACAACAGTGCCATCTATTGACAAAAAGCATACCTGAGAGAGCCGATATCTGTTTTTTTAATGTTTTACAATAAAACATGTTACAAATAATAATATTTGTTTACAATGAGACTTTTAATACCTTTCACTTTCTTATTTTCACATCATATACTATTCGGCGACTTGCGAATTATTCTCACGGGTCAACTAACAGATACAATTTTAATACAACAATACGGGAGTTTTGTTTATTTTTGTTTTTACTTGATGTGATCGTTTATTATGTAAATATGTTGCTCATTTAATGACAGTTAGTTTATACATTAAATTCTTCACGGCATATACATTTCTGTGCCAATTTATTTCTTCACGTTTAGTCTCTTTCGGCACACATTGTTGTCAAAATATTGCAGAATGATGTAATACTGTAAGAGAAGAAATAAAAATATAGTAAATTGGAAAATGATAGAATTTATGATGAAAAAATAATCAATAAAAAAATTAATTGGAATATAAGATGACAACAGGACACTATTTTTTTGCATTGGCCATTTCAGTTTCTTAATAAGATATACGTAAAACATGAATTAATAGTTATGTAACGTTAATATTTAAAAATCAATTCGCAAACAATCAATATAACAACATCTTCAGTTGGTTTCATATATATTACTAAAAAAAACTAAAAAAGGCCTAAATCTCATTTTCCAGTTTCCAAACTCTCTTTAAAAATTTTTTAACTTTAAAGTAGAGTATATCGTAAAATAGTTCTCTTTTTTTCAATTCATAGTCTCACCGATTGTGATTCACTTATTTTACGTTCATGTTGAAGGTAATAAAGTTACACGAAAGCTTTGTATAAAATTGCATTCCGGCGAATAACAATAGAGTAGAACATTGGAATTGAAAAATATATATATTGATATAGGGCATAAAATGAAAAATGTAATTTACCCCAAACCTAAAATCCAAGAACGTAAGAACACAATTCCGTATACTTATTTTTGGCTAAAAATAAATAAGAGAGTAAATCGTAAATAATGCACAAACATCACGTGATACAACATCTGGAAAAGACGGCAGAATCAATTTAACATAATGTGCAAAGTAGGCCATAAGGAAATGCTTACAAAAGCTTTGATTTATTGCAACATCGCCAGCAGAGAAATAATCAAATGATAATTTTACTCAAACACAAACTCGAACTTTTCCTGAGAAGATCGCAACACACCGCACGTAAACATACCCGTACACAAAACTTTTTACAAAACTTTCCTGTGCCTTGAGACAATAAAAACTTTCAGCAAAAATGTCAAGCTTTATCTGACATGTTTCGGAAATTATGGCCTTTTTATGTGACGTGAAAAATATATCAAGAAAATAATATATTGCTCTATTTATAGTGATTTAAAAGAGATATTTCATATCGGCGCTAACGTCAGTTATAATAACAACGAAATGAAGACGTATTGTTCCCTGCAATATGTCGTGTATGAAGTCGGAAATATATTTGAGTCAATGCCTCGATATCCGTTGGCTTGTCTCCATTTTAACAATCCCCTTTTCCTCATAATATCTACCGTCAAATAATACGTGCTGGGTGACGAAATATTACTGACAATGTATACGTCTCTGTATATATGCATATAAGAACAGTAGTTCGTATAGAGTCATAGTTACTTGAGCCATATCTGCAAATGTACTTATGTTCGTGGATACAATTTAAATGTTTTAGTAAAAGCTAAGAGGTAAGATTATAAAATTATATAAAATGTATGATGTGCGAAAATTGAGTGTTTCGTTTACAGTTACAATATTATTTATATATATATATATATACTTTTAAGTCATAATCCGACAGCACTATAGGGTCATTTGCAAATTTCTCTCACAGAAAGTGCAGAAAATCATTACTTAAGAATAATTTATGTCACTAATTTAACAAATACCATATGCAACTATTGTCTTTGAGCAATGGATTTTAAAGTGAACTTTTATTTTTTTATTTTTTTGTTAACCTGATTTAATTTATTATTGAATCCTGAATGACCAATTAATTTTTTTCAAGAATTATTTGGTATTCATTAATTTTTGGTTAGTTTCATTTAAATTGCAACATATCGTAATAGTAACCTTGTTCATGACACAAAGGTCCAAATTAATTTCAACTAATCTTAATTTAACTAATAAAGAACAAACTTATTTACGTTTGCAAATGTAATAAAATATGATCTTCTTTTGTAATAAAATTATCTAATGAATTGATTAAAATGTTCTGCGTGTGTAACAATTTTTGCATCTGAATTGTGGCTGAAAAGTATCAATGCTTTAAAAATTTCGAGTGACATGATAATACGACGTAAATTAATATTAATTATATATATATTTTTTTCTATGTATATATACATACATATATATATAGTACTGAACATTGAGGTAAACCATTGTTGAGGACTCTGGCTTTGCTCACCATATCACGGAGAAATACCTGGAAAGGCTTATTAGTAAAGACATTTTCAATAATTCTGCGAATATTTATACAGAAAACCACCTTTAGTAGCTTCAGAAGAAGCCTTTGGCGCTACATGGTGTCATAGGTAGCGCTTAAGTCTTCAAAATCCGCTAAAGACTTCAGATCATAAAACCTTTTTCAAAATGCTTTTTTAACGCTAAAACTTAGTTCCACTTGCCGGCAGTTATATATTTTTATATTAATAACTCAAAATGTTAATTCAGTATCATTTTACCTTTACACTTACTTTAAACATTATTTAATTATGTTAATGGTTCGTCTGATTTTCTTTATTTTTTCACTAACAGATAAAAGATTTATCAAACCATATTAGGGGTAAAATAGTTTCTTCGTATAATTTCGTCTATGAATATCTCATATTAGAAGAAATATCTACAGATATTTCTTCAGTATAACTTCTTCTGTGATACCAGTTGATCAGTTCTGTCAAAATTTGACACATATTCTATTGATAATATTAGCCCGCAAAATTTTATTAATATTTTAAACTATTTTTACAATGGAATTTTAGAAGACGCAAATTAAGTATAAATATTTGTTTAATTTTAATATGTAGTGTAGCATCGTTTAAAAGAGATAGTTATAATGAATTCAAGAGTATTTTATATTTCAGAATTTAAAATAGTATTTCTTTACTACCATGATTTTTGAAAAGTATATCCGTTATATCCGAAACTAATGAACCAAAAGTGATGAAAAAAACAAGATTGGTGGAATCATGCTAAGTTATGCTATATTTCACTTTTGAAATTTAATATAGCGTTTTCTGTTTAGACAATAATAGATAATCTTGTATGAAGATCTTTGCTGTATCTTCAATGATAAAATTCGCCTCAGTTTTTTTAGTAAGCTGCATAGTAGTAAAATAGCATACGCGACCATATTTCGGTAATATATTTAATATTGCTGCGGTAACTTTTTTTACAATTAATTCTTTAAGTATGAAATAAATGGTGTGATGTATATAAGAAAATATAATAAAAAAATTAGAAAAAAGCTCGAATTAGAAAAATTCGTAAACAGATCTAATGTTCTTAATATCAAAACTGTTAGTATGTGGGATAAAAGCGTTAATATTTTTTTAATCAGCGAATATCAATATATATTTCAACTCTAAGAAAAGAATAAAGATCATTAGCTAATTCTCAAAACAAATTAAAAGTATTTTTAACACACCCACGTACACAATATTCTATAAAAATATGGTGAAATGTGTAAGGAAGAATGGAGAATATTTTGTTGATCAGATCGGATTTCTTTCCTTTGCAAGTCGAATATATTTATAAAAATTATAAATATTGAAGTACCTTATTAGTGTCGATTTATATAAGTAGATTTCATTGTATTATCGACAGCGTTGATTAAAAAATAAAAATCGTTAAAATGTATTACAAACAGGCACCAAAGGATAGACCAAAAAAGAAATTCTTAAAAAGCTTCCCCAAAAAGCAATGTAAACATTTTCGAATGCTGCCTGAAGATTTATATAAGTAGATTTCATTGTATTATCGACAGCGTTGATTAAAAAATAAAAATCGTTAAAATGTATTACAAACAGGTACCAAAGGATAGACCAAAAAAGAAATTCTAAAAAAGCTTCCCCAAAAAGCAATGTAAACATTTTCGAATGCTGCCTGAAGATTTATATAAGTAGATTTCATTGTATTATCGACAGCGTTGATTAAAAAATAAAAATCGTTAAAATGTATTACAAACAGCTACCAAAGGATAGACCAAAAAAGAAATTCTAAAAAAGCTTCCCCAAAAAGCAATGTAAACATTTTCGAATGCTGCCTGAATAAAGCGCCACGCTAATAGCCTTGTAAAGGAATTATGCTTATTTTCATTATTCACATCGCAGGTTCGTTTGTTCGACGCGTCCCATTGTCAGAAATCATTATTGCTTCTGTATTTTCCTTTGAATATTTTACCACCGCTCACAAAGAGTTTTTTTTTAATTCATCAATACGCCGGGAACAATTTAATCGTTGATTAGTATCTACCCGGTCCCTCCTATTCTCCTTGTGTTTGTGTAGAAATTACTCTTTTGTTTTCAACGAACGAAGTCGCGGGACGCAATCGGAATAGCCGGTTTCTGAGCTCAAAAATTTGCCTTCTCCGCTCGAGACGATTTTGTAGTCTCTATACATTATTTCTCAAAGGTTTTTTTTGTCGGTACGCCATATCTCACTTTATACTTAATAAAAACCAAAGGTTGAGCTATAATTTTGAAGATTACCTTCACCGTTAATGACGAAAAAGAAACAATTCAAAATTAATACTATAATTAATTTTTTTTTATTTTTTAATTCTCTATATATTAAGGCTCAAAGGTGTTTATGTCATAAACAGCGTCATCTGTTGACAACTCTTTAACTAACATCAGTCGTTTAAACAGTAATTATTTACAACAGTGCCATCTATTGACAAAAAGCATACCTGAGAGAGCCGATATCTGTTTTTTTAATGTTTTACAATAAAACATGTTACAAATAATAATATTTGTTTACAATGAGACTTTTAATACCTTTCACTTTCTTATTTTCACATCATATACTATTCGGCGACTTGCGAATTATTCTCACGGGTCAACTAACAGATACAATTTTAATACAACAATACGGGAGTTTTGTTTATTTTTGTTTTTACTTGATGTGATCGTTTATTATGTAAATATGTTGCTCATTTAATGACAGTTAGTTTATACATTAAATTCTTCACGGCATATACATTTCTGTGCCAATTTATTTCTTCACGTTTAGTCTCTTTCGGCACACATTGTTGTCAAAATATTGCAGAATGATGTAATACTGTAAGAGAAGAAATAAAAATATAGTAAATTGGAAAATGATAGAATTTATGATGAAAAAATAATCAATAAAAAAATTAATTGGAATATAAGATGACAACAGGACACTATTTTTTTGCATTGGCCATTTCAGTTTCTTAATAAGATATACGTAAAACATGAATTAATAGTTATGTAACGTTAATATTTAAAAATCAATTCGCAAACAATCAATATAACAACATCTTCAGTTGGTTTCATATATATTACTAAAAAAAACTAAAAAAGGCCTAAATCTCATTTTCCAGTTTCCAAACTCTCTTTAAAAATTTTTTAACTTTAAAGTAGAGTATATCGTAAAATAGTTCTCTTTTTTTCAATTCATAGTCTCACCGATTGTGATTCACTTATTTTACGTTCATGTTGAAGGTAATAAAGTTACACGAAAGCTTTGTATAAAATTGCATTCCGGCGAATAACAATAGAGTAGAACATTGGAATTGAAAAATATATATATTGATATAGGGCATAAAATGAAAAATGTAATTTACCCCAAACCTAAAATCCAAGAACGTAAGAACACAATTCCGTATACTTATTTTTGGCTAAAAATAAATAAGAGAGTAAATCGTAAATAATGCACAAACATCACGTGATACAACATCTGGAAAAGACGGCAGAATCAATTTAACATAATGTGCAAAGTAGGCCATAAGGAAATGCTTACAAAAGCTTTGATTTATTGCAACATCGCCAGCAGAGAAATAATCAAATGATAATTTTACTCAAACACAAACTCGAACTTTTCCTGAGAAGATCGCAACACACCGCACGTAAACATACCCGTACACAAAACTTTTTACAAAACTTTCCTGTGCCTTGAGACAATAAAAACTTTCAGCAAAAATGTCAAGCTTTATCTGACATGTTTCGGAAATTATGGCCTTTTTATGTGACGTGAAAAATATATCAAGAAAATAATATATTGCTCTATTTATAGTGATTTAAAAGAGATATTTCATATCGGCGCTAACGTCAGTTATAATAACAACGAAATGAAGACGTATTGTTCCCTGCAATATGTCGTGTATGAAGTCGGAAATATATTTGAGTCAATGCCTCGATATCCGTTGGCTTGTCTCCATTTTAACAATCCCCTTTTCCTCATAATATCTACCGTCAAATAATACGTGCTGGGTGACGAAATATTACTGACAATGTATACGTCTCTGTATATATGCATATAAGAACAGTAGTTCGTATAGAGTCATAGTTACTTGAGCCATATCTGCAAATGTACTTATGTTCGTGGATACAATTTAAATGTTTTAGTAAAAGCTAAGAGGTAAGATTATAAAATTATATAAAATGTATGATGTGCGAAAATTGAGTGTTTCGTTTACAGTTACAATATTATTTATATATATATATATATACTTTTAAGTCATAATCCGACAGCACTATAGGGTCATTTGCAAATTTCTCTCACAGAAAGTGCAGAAAATCATTACTTAAGAATAATTTATGTCACTAATTTAACAAATACCATATGCAACTATTGTCTTTGAGCAATGGATTTTAAAGTGAACTTTTATTTTTTTATTTTTTTGTTAACCTGATTTAATTTATTATTGAATCCTGAATGACCAATTAATTTTTTTCAAGAATTATTTGGTATTCATTAATTTTTGGTTAGTTTCATTTAAATTGCAACATATCGTAATAGTAACCTTGTTCATGACACAAAGGTCCAAATTAATTTCAACTAATCTTAATTTAACTAATAAAGAACAAACTTATTTACGTTTGCAAATGTAATAAAATATGATCTTCTTTTGTAATAAAATTATCTAATGAATTGATTAAAATGTTCTGCGTGTGTAACAATTTTTGCATCTGAATTGTGGCTGAAAAGTATCAATGCTTTAAAAATTTCGAGTGACATGATAATACGACGTAAATTAATATTAATTATATATATATTTTTTTCTATGTATATATACATACATATATATATAGTACTGAACATTGAGGTAAACCATTGTTGAGGACTCTGGCTTTGCTCACCATATCACGGAGAAATACCTGGAAAGGCTTATTAGTAAAGACATTTTCAATAATTCTGCGAATATTTATACAGAAAACCACCTTTAGTAGCTTCAGAAGAAGCCTTTGGCGCTACATGGTGTCATAGGTAGCGCTTAAGTCTTCAAAATCCGCTAAAGACTTCAGATCATAAAACCTTTTTCAAAATGCTTTTTTAACGCTAAAACTTAGTTCCACTTGCCGGCAGTTATATATTTTTATATTAATAACTCAAAATGTTAATTCAGTATCATTTTACCTTTACACTTACTTTAAACATTATTTAATTATGTTAATGGTTCGTCTGATTTTCTTTATTTTTTCACTAACAGATAAAAGATTTATCAAACCATATTAGGGGTAAAATAGTTTCTTCGTATAATTTCGTCTATGAATATCTCATATTAGAAGAAATATCTACAGATATTTCTTCAGTATAACTTCTTCTGTGATACCAGTTGATCAGTTCTGTCAAAATTTGACACATATTCTATTGATAATATTAGCCCGCAAAATTTTATTAATATTTTAAACTATTTTTACAATGGAATTTTAGAAGACGCAAATTAAGTATAAATATTTGTTTAATTTTAATATGTAGTGTAGCATCGTTTAAAAGAGATAGTTATAATGAATTCAAGAGTATTTTATATTTCAGAATTTAAAATAGTATTTCTTTACTACCATGATTTTTGAAAAGTATATCCGTTATATCCGAAACTAATGAACCAAAAGTGATGAAAAAAACAAGATTGGTGGAATCATGCTAAGTTATGCTATATTTCACTTTTGAAATTTAATATAGCGTTTTCTGTTTAGACAATAATAGATAATCTTGTATGAAGATCTTTGCTGTATCTTCAATGATAAAATTCGCCTCAGTTTTTTTAGTAAGCTGCATAGTAGTAAAATAGCATACGCGACCATATTTCGGTAATATATTTAATATTGCTGCGGTAACTTTTTTTACAATTAATTCTTTAAGTATGAAATAAATGGTGTGATGTATATAAGAAAATATAATAAAAAAATTAGAAAAAAGCTCGAATTAGAAAAATTCGTAAACAGATCTAATGTTCTTAATATCAAAACTGTTAGTATGTGGGATAAAAGCGTTAATATTTTTTTAATCAGCGAATATCAATATATATTTCAACTCTAAGAAAAGAATAAAGATCATTAGCTAATTCTCAAAACAAATTAAAAGTATTTTTAACACACCCACGTACACAATATTCTATAAAAATATGGTGAAATGTGTAAGGAAGAATGGAGAATATTTTGTTGATCAGATCGGATTTCTTTCCTTTGCAAGTCGAATATATTTATAAAAATTATAAATATTGAAGTACCTTATTAGTGTCGATTTATATAAGTAGATTTCATTGTATTATCGACAGCGTTGATTAAAAAATAAAAATCGTTAAAATGTATTACAAACAGGCACCAAAGGATAGACCAAAAAAGAAATTCTTAAAAAGCTTCCCCAAAAAGCAATGTAAACATTTTCGAATGCTGCCTGAAGATTTATATAAGTAGATTTCATTGTATTATCGACAGCGTTGATTAAAAAATAAAAATCGTTAAAATGTATTACAAACAGGTACCAAAGGATAGACCAAAAAAGAAATTCTAAAAAAGCTTCCCCAAAAAGCAATGTAAACATTTTCGAATGCTGCCTGAAGATTTATATAAGTAGATTTCATTGTATTATCGACAGCGTTGATTAAAAAATAAAAATCGTTAAAATGTATTACAAACAGCTACCAAAGGATAGACCAAAAAAGAAATTCTAAAAAAGCTTCCCCAAAAAGCAATGTAAACATTTTCGAATGCTGCCTGAATAAAGCGCCACGCTAATAGCCTTGTAAAGGAATTATGCTTATTTTCATTATTCACATCGCAGGTTCGTTTGTTCGACGCGTCCCATTGTCAGAAATCATTATTGCTTCTGTATTTTCCTTTGAATATTTTACCACCGCTCACAAAGAGTTTTTTTTTAATTCATCAATACGCCGGGAACAATTTAATCGTTGATTAGTATCTACCCGGTCCCTCCTATTCTCCTTGTGTTTGTGTAGAAATTACTCTTTTGTTTTCAACGAACGAAGTCGCGGGACGCAATCGGAATAGCCGGTTTCTGAGCTCAAAAATTTGCCTTCTCCGCTCGAGACGATTTTGTAGTCTCTATACATTATTTCTCAAAGGTTTTTTTTGTCGGTACGCCATATCTCACTTTATACTTAATAAAAACCAAAGGTTGAGCTATAATTTTGAAGATTACCTTCACCGTTAATGACGAAAAAGAAACAATTCAAAATTAATACTATAATTAATTTTTTTTTATTTTTTAATTCTCTATATATTAAGGCTCAAAGGTGTTTATGTCATAAACAGCGTCATCTGTTGACAACTCTTTAACTAACATCAGTCGTTTAAACAGTAATTATTTACAACAGTGCCATCTATTGACAAAAAGCATACCTGAGAGAGCCGATATCTGTTTTTTTAATGTTTTACAATAAAACATGTTACAAATAATAATATTTGTTTACAATGAGACTTTTAATACCTTTCACTTTCTTATTTTCACATCATATACTATTCGGCGACTTGCGAATTATTCTCACGGGTCAACTAACAGATACAATTTTAATACAACAATACGGGAGTTTTGTTTATTTTTGTTTTTACTTGATGTGATCGTTTATTATGTAAATATGTTGCTCATTTAATGACAGTTAGTTTATACATTAAATTCTTCACGGCATATACATTTCTGTGCCAATTTATTTCTTCACGTTTAGTCTCTTTCGGCACACATTGTTGTCAAAATATTGCAGAATGATGTAATACTGTAAGAGAAGAAATAAAAATATAGTAAATTGGAAAATGATAGAATTTATGATGAAAAAATAATCAATAAAAAAATTAATTGGAATATAAGATGACAACAGGACACTATTTTTTTGCATTGGCCATTTCAGTTTCTTAATAAGATATACGTAAAACATGAATTAATAGTTATGTAACGTTAATATTTAAAAATCAATTCGCAAACAATCAATATAACAACATCTTCAGTTGGTTTCATATATATTACTAAAAAAAACTAAAAAAGGCCTAAATCTCATTTTCCAGTTTCCAAACTCTCTTTAAAAATTTTTTAACTTTAAAGTAGAGTATATCGTAAAATAGTTCTCTTTTTTTCAATTCATAGTCTCACCGATTGTGATTCACTTATTTTACGTTCATGTTGAAGGTAATAAAGTTACACGAAAGCTTTGTATAAAATTGCATTCCGGCGAATAACAATAGAGTAGAACATTGGAATTGAAAAATATATATATTGATATAGGGCATAAAATGAAAAATGTAATTTACCCCAAACCTAAAATCCAAGAACGTAAGAACACAATTCCGTATACTTATTTTTGGCTAAAAATAAATAAGAGAGTAAATCGTAAATAATGCACAAACATCACGTGATACAACATCTGGAAAAGACGGCAGAATCAATTTAACATAATGTGCAAAGTAGGCCATAAGGAAATGCTTACAAAAGCTTTGATTTATTGCAACATCGCCAGCAGAGAAATAATCAAATGATAATTTTACTCAAACACAAACTCGAACTTTTCCTGAGAAGATCGCAACACACCGCACGTAAACATACCCGTACACAAAACTTTTTACAAAACTTTCCTGTGCCTTGAGACAATAAAAACTTTCAGCAAAAATGTCAAGCTTTATCTGACATGTTTCGGAAATTATGGCCTTTTTATGTGACGTGAAAAATATATCAAGAAAATAATATATTGCTCTATTTATAGTGATTTAAAAGAGATATTTCATATCGGCGCTAACGTCAGTTATAATAACAACGAAATGAAGACGTATTGTTCCCTGCAATATGTCGTGTATGAAGTCGGAAATATATTTGAGTCAATGCCTCGATATCCGTTGGCTTGTCTCCATTTTAACAATCCCCTTTTCCTCATAATATCTACCGTCAAATAATACGTGCTGGGTGACGAAATATTACTGACAATGTATACGTCTCTGTATATATGCATATAAGAACAGTAGTTCGTATAGAGTCATAGTTACTTGAGCCATATCTGCAAATGTACTTATGTTCGTGGATACAATTTAAATGTTTTAGTAAAAGCTAAGAGGTAAGATTATAAAATTATATAAAATGTATGATGTGCGAAAATTTAGTGTTTCGTTTACAGTTACAATATTATGTATACATATATATACTTTTAAGTCATAATCCGACAGCACTATAGGGCCATTTGCAAATTTCTCTCACAGAAAGTGCAGAAAATCATTACTTAAGAATAATTTATGTCACTAATTTAACAAATACCATATGCAACTATTGTCTTTGAGCAATGGATTTTAAAGTGAACTTTTATTTTTTTCTTTTTTTGTTAACCTGATCTAATTTATTATTGAATCCTGAATGACCAATTAATTTTTTTCAAGCATTATTTGGTATTCATTAATTTTTGGTTAGTTTCATTTAAATTGCAACATATCGTAATAGTAACCTTGTTCATGACACAAAGGTCCAAATTAATTTCAACTAATCTTAATTTAACTAATAAAGAACAAACTTATTTACGTTTGCAAATGTAATAAAATATGATCTTCTTTTGTAATAAAATTATCTAATGAATTGATTAAAATGTTCTGCGTGTGTAACAATTTTTGCATCTGAATTGTGGCTGAAAAGTATCAATGCTTTAAAAATTTCGAGTGACATGATAATACGACCTAAATTAATATGAATTATATATATTTTTTTTTTCTATGTATATATACATACATATATATATATATATATATATATATATATGTATATATATATATATATATATATATATACATATATTCCTGTGCATAGTTATACATGAGAATAATAGTTACTTCTAATTTCTATTCTCATCTAATTTTCTTGGTTAAGTCAGGAAAGGGTTCGAGTCCTGATTATAAAAATAATGTTATGCATATTAGCAGAAACTTCATACCGAATAAGCGGGAAGAATAAATTTTATTTTACCAATATTGTATACATATTTATTTACTTACACCTACATAACAAACATATTTATCTATATTCACGAACATGTATACTTAATTCTATAAATTTTTTTTTGAAAAGAAATTAATAACTAAATCTTTTTAAATAATTCTGAATAAATTTGTATAGACCACATAAACTATAGGAGTTTAAATTAGTATTTAATTTCTTTCCTTTTTTGTTATATTCATTATTTCATAAACATCCGTAATTGGCTAACCTGATCCAAATATTCAAGTTACATCAAAGTTCATAATTAGAGATAATAATATTTTTTTATCCTAGTCTTACAATGGGATTTATGGCTCTTACATAATTTACCCTTGAATAATATTTTGGCATATTTAAATAATAACACCTACTTAAAAATATTTAAAAAGTTCAATATCTTAAATTTTTCAATACTTATTACTTGCTATATATTCGAATTATAATTCAATTTGAAATATTAGGTATAGAAACGCAAACACAAAAGCAAAATTAGTTTTTGTTTGTGAAATAAGCGAAGAACTAATTAAAATTTCCTAAATTACAACAAATCATTCACTAATCAGCATTAACTTATTTTCGGAATAGAAAAAATACAACCTAGCAGTAAATAACTTAGGCATATCCAATAAAAGTCACGTGCATAATAGATATCAAAACAAAATGTCACGGTATCAATTTTTAATTGCTTAGTAATTGAAATATTTGTTCAAAAGTACTTTTAGTTAAAATAACAAAAATTAATTAAATTCGATTATTACATAATCTAAAAGATACTATTTTAAAAACTATTTTGTGGGAATGTTAAATAAATCAGAAACATAATTTCGTAACAAATAATAATTATGTCCATGTATAAGAACTATATATGTACATGAACATAATTATTATGTTTCAAAATTATGCTCGGGATTTAAATAATATTCCGAAAACAAAGAAAGGAAGATAATGGTGATAAAAGGAAAAAGTGAGAATTTCTGTTCTGGTCAAAATGAATACCAGCAGTAATTAAAAGTACACATACTTTTAATCTAATCTATTAAAAATACACCTACACTTTTCCATTATCTGCTCACACAAACACAAAATCCGTGTTTTTTTAATAAATCGAAATTTTATTTATTTACCTCCAAATTTCAATGCCTTCATTCCAGATTAAAAATTATGACAGTTTATTGAACCGTTTCGTATCATCCGCTTATTCAAGAAAAATATTATTTAGTTAAAAAAACAATTACGTTCTTTTTACTGAATTTTAGCCTAAAATTTGTCAATCAGAGAACATTGTTCTAAATAAGACCAAAAGACAGTCGAATTGTATCTGCAATATTATTTAAAAACTCCAAGTTTTAATCCATTCTTCATATTACAAAGCAAGGTCACCATTTAAATGTTATGAACACTTATTTCATTACTTAGAATAATAAACTAATAAAGACTCTTCTTATCAAATTAAAGTCCGCGCAAAATGTAACTTTTAAATATGAATTTTTTTTATAGACAATCATTTTAAACGACATAGTATTTAAAGATATATAAGACTGAGATCATTTCAATGTTTAATATTATGTCGAGTTCCAATATATATTTATATTTATATATATATACATATATATATATATATATATATATATATATATATATATATATATATATATATTTGACTATTAAGTCAATAGTAAGAATAAAATAATAATTAATAAAATATAATAGAAACCATGTGGTATTTTGGTTCAAGCCTTTAGAATTACAATTAAGGAATACTTAAGGGGATCACGACCTAGTTCTCATCGTGTTTCGTTTGATTATGTTTTTTTTTCTTATTATCTATTAGTATCTTTTCCGTTAAATTCTAGATTATCATTAAATTATTTAAAAGCGGTGGCACCAAATGGGTAAGTCAGCAAATAAAAGATTACGACACTTTATTTACACAACAGTATAAGTGTATGTTACGAATGTTTTTTTAACAGGTAGATATGGCTAAATTTTGTTTCGCAAAGTATCGAAAGACGATAAGAATATATACAAATAATATATTTGCGTAAGGCTATATAGCTTCCCGATTATTATCGGTTATCTTTTCTAAATGTTTATATATGCCGATGTAAAAGGAGGGTATACGTACGTAGAAATACACGAAATTTCATTATCGTTATCAGCAAGCACATTAGTAGCATGAAACTCTGACCCACACAGTTTATAGCTTGCCTGATAATTCTAACATCAATCATATAATAAATAGCAACATAGTTACGTACGTCACAGACTTCTCCCGCAAACTTTCAAAAATTAGTGCGCCAAGTCCCGTATTTATAAATAAATTGAAAAAGACTGTTAATTAAAAATGTCTAATCATTATTTCATAAATATATTATTATGCATAGATAAATAAAAACAAGTAAATAAAAACAATTTTCATTAAAGAAATCTCAAAAAAGCTCGCAAATGCACTTTAATATAGAAATATTGACAGCTTTTCATAAAGGTTTCATTTGTTTTGACAGAATATAAAAATTATTCGTTATTCACAATAATATAGCAAGGAGAATTTCCACATTGTCTTCTTTATCATTGCCTTATATATGAGAAGAAAACAAAAAAGGCAACAGAAGCGGCGAATTAAAATAAGGTTAGAACACACGATTAGCTTAAATAAATAAATTTAAAGATATACACGGAAAGTAAACGGAATTGAAAATTAATGTAGCTAATATTGTAATGTAGCTAATATTTTTTTTATTGTTCATTATATAAATAATTGTAAGAAAATGTTGAAAATATAAAGAAGAAAATGTTGAAAATATAAAAATGAAACTGCAAGTAAAAATCAGGTCCCTTTTTTTCGTAATTAAAAAATAAAACCTTTTTTCGTACTCGGCGACTATTCGGGGTCACTCCTTTTTACAAATTTTAATCTACAAATATAGGTGACTGAAAATAATCACCGAGTACGAGAAAAATGGGTTTCTATTAAAAATCTTTTACAAAAATTAAACTACAGTGTAAAAATCAATAGATCTCTATTCTAATAGCTCACCACTCGATAGCAAAAGGAATCACCAAAATCAGTCAAGAATTGTGACGTAAAGTTTTTTCTTATATATGAACATAATCGTACAGGCCAGCGAACCGTGAGGTATGTCGTTTTTCAAAAATTTTGATTATTGAAATATTTTCAAAATTTTTAAAGATTGATGAGTTTTCCATAGGAAGATTTCGTGTTTACAAAAATCTACATTAAAAGTTGATAACTTGTAGAATTACCCTAGTTTTAATCACTTCTGTTATCAAAACTCGAAACTGGTGCGCTAGGCGATAATAAAACGAACACCCGTGATATGCGCGAAATGTATAAAAGATAGACAGAAATAAAATAAGACTCTATGATAAGACACGTATTATGTATATATTTTTATGTGTATATGTATATGTATATTTATATACATATATATATATATATATATATATATATATATATATATATATATATATGTGTGTGTGTGTGTGTGTGTGTATACATATACACATAAAAATGTAAAAGAGAGAAACCCTACCTTCTATGTCTAAAATATCTGAAATATGAAAAAATACAAAAAAAATAAACTAAATGAGAAACACTTTCAGAAATATACACTGTTCTTTATAAAGATGAATAAGTATTCGCTTCACAACCTTAGTCGTTTTCGATCTCGATATATATTACCAACGCAGACGAACAAAACCGTCGGAAAAATTTGCAATAAAATAAAATCAAATAGTCCACGCGTGAGTCGAGCTTAGTAGAATAAATCGCCATCATAAAATGAGGACGTTCGAATAGTCGCAGAAGACGAACTCGTGAGGAATAGTCGCTTAATACTTGTGGCCACGACCAGCCACTGCGCAAAAGTTTATACATTCGCTTCCAAGCGGTGTCCATCTGGATTAAGAGTCTGGAGTTTTCGACGAATCAACTGGTCCGTGATACGTGACATGTTTCCCAGCAATCTAGAATAGGATTATAATCCTCTCAGTAAAGAGAAATTTCTAATTCTCTAGTGCTCTAGGTTCTCGATAAGTTTCATATTTTGTGATTGCTAAAGAGATAGAATACATCAATTTTATCGTAAGTAATTTATTAACCACGTTTGCTTGCGGATTAATTCTGAATGAATAGACAAATACTGAAAACGTTTTTCATATTTAGCTTTTTTTTTCATTTCATAATGGCCAACAATTGGAAAAACCTATTCTAGAAATACAAAAACTCTTACTTACCAATTATTAATAAAATTCACTTATTTTTTTTTGATCTAGTATGTATACCAAACATCTAGTGTTCTTTTTAACTGATCAGTGAGATTGATTTGCTTTACTTAATTTTGATAATAGCATTAACTCATAAAAAAATATTAGATTCTAGGCTCTCGTTTCATGTTGGGGTTTTTAATCACATTTTGTGGCCTTATTTTGAAGTATTTGAATTGGATAAAGTAATTCTTCCAAGTGAAAATAGAAAATTCATTATCATCATATATTCAAATTAAAAAAAATCTACATATATAAAGATCAAAACACCATAAATCGTGCATAGAATTCACAGACTACAAAAAAAAGTTCTCCAAAAATTCAAAATTCTCCTAAAAATAAAATTAAATTCAGACTAAAGTCGCTTTGCTTAAATTTTCCTATTTATTTTGTTTAAAAAGTTAGAATGACTGCAATTTGTTCATGACATTATATACCTTTACATATTTCTAAAATTAAGACGAATCTCAAGGGAATAGTTACTGAGGAAATCCGTATTTTCTTGCCTCAGGACTTCAATTATTCTCCATATTTCTCTTTGTAAGACCGTGAAATAAACTAAATTTTCGTATTTAAGATAAAATTAAAAACAGTAGAAAAACGCAATTTCCCTCCATGTACCATTTATGAAATTGTGAAGGCTGTTATTTTATTGCGTTCCTTTTTACATACTTTCCAATTTTATTTCTAATAATTTCCAACTTATGATATTTTAATCGACCAGTCTAGAATATTAACTCTGTTAAATTTATAACATACGCGAAGGAAAACAAAGCTCCGAAACAAAATAAGTAAATGTGACCGAAGAAATATAAAGAAAATCGAATAAAGAGCCTAAAGAAAAAACAAAAGGACATAAATATACATTAGAATATGCTAATTTAAAGAGGTTGAAATATTTCGATACACTTGAACCATGATATTTACTTCTGTTTACCTCACTCAAGCAGAAAATTGTGAAACGATAAAATACGAAGAAAAAATATCTCATCTTCTATTTTCTTTCTCATAACTATGCATATAAGACACTTATTTATGATAATAAGACATAGTTGTTTAATATTATTACGGAGTAAAGTACGGAGGGACTATTCATGTCACGCTTCACTCAACATCGTCCAATCATCTCTGCATTCATTAAAATAAAATATACCGGAAATTAACATGTTATAATACAAGACAGATCCTTCACGTTCTGAAGTATCGTTGAATTGACAAAGTACGGTTACGGTGTTTGAGGGGTACGAGCCCAGATAAAATAAAATACCTTCGTGGAAAGACGTTTGATATTATTCGGACGCTCTTTTCGGTATTAATTAAGTTTCATTTTATTCACCTCATTGCGTATTTACTATAAAAAAAGACGAAAATTTAATTCCTTCGATCACAAGTTACTAGCAGATGCTGATTTCAAAGCAATTACAAATGTATAAATTTTGGAACATATCGTATGTACAATAGAGAGAGTATGAATTTCGGAGGGAACCTAAAACTATTTTTGAATCGGTTTTAATATGTTTTTTACTAATAAGGGAGAAAGAAGTACAGTTCCGAATGAAGCACGAAACCAGGGCAGATTTATTTGACTAATTAAATTGAACAAGGACAATAAATTTCTATGGAATAGCTAAAAAAATTATTCCCAATTAAAATATTGGAAACATTCAAGCGATGTAAAAAGTAAAGCAAGTTTTCGAAACTATGAGTTTTATTTAATTAATGATGATATTAAATTAATACGGTACACAAAACGCGAAATTAAAATAATGTGTATTCATGTATGTGCGTTTTGTTTATAGGTGTGCGTAGATTTGGTGGTCTAGTGTTTAAACCAATGGACCAATTTCAATGAAACTTAGTATTTGGCAGTTCCTTTTAGACAACTCCTGCCTTCTTTTTCCCGATTTCAAAATTCAAATTAAAAAGAAATAAAGTCGAGCTTTTTAAAAGGGAGTGCAACAATGTTTTTTTTAATTTATTAACAATTAATACGATCTACAATAAAATATAACTCGTTTCCTTGTAAAAAACCGCTTTAGGGTATTTTTCTCCGAGAAACAACTATGGAGAACCTATGGAGAAGTACGACCGTCTCTCTAGCTCATTCTTACTGCAAACGCCATCGATATTAATTCAAACGAGAACGGCATCGGTATCTTAGAGGGGAGGTAAAGTTAGTGGGAAGCTGAAAAGATAATCGTCTGTTTCGCTTTTAGTCTTTTCTATATTTTCTTTTTTCATTATTTTCTATAGAGAGGTGACAAAAATGTCGCTTTCTTTACTCAACATGAAAGTTGATTTTTCTTCTCTATAAGGGGTGGGTTTGTAGCTCCATAATTACTTACAATATTAATCTTCAAAAGAAGAAATAATAGAAGCCAAAAAAGCGCCATAGAAAAAAAATCTATTTTTACACTCTATTCTTCGGTTCATCTAAATCAAGGTTGGCATTTTTTTTTAATTTTCGTTATGTTTTACAGTAGTCATAATAATAACTAGTAAACTTTAAAAGGTATCTGTAAGACGTGACCATACATATATATAAATATATATATATATATATATATATATATATATATATATATATATATATATATATATATATACACATATTCTAGCAGCGGATTTGGGAAGAAAACCAGAAGAAGTGCGAATCATATAAATTAAAATACAATTTCCCAGTCTCCCTTGCGTATTTTTGAAAACTTCCTTATTAATATTGTATACAATCGATAAGATCTATAAAATAATACTGAAGGAGAAAATTAAATTGAAATCTTTACCAGTAATGAATGCATGAATCTTCTACTCCAAGTATCACCTCTGGTATATTGGAAATTAGCTAAAGATATAAATTTCCTTTTTATCGGACTCTTTAATTGAATTTCCTTCTTCTTGGTGAAAATGATCTACGTCTGTTCTTTTTTGTCATTCGCTGCTAGTGTGTGTGTGTGTGTATACACACATATGTATTTATATATATATATATATATATATATATATATATATATATATATACTAGAACCAGATTTGGGGCGAAGACAGATGGGGAAAATTTCATTGAGAGAATAATATAAAAGAAATTAATACTTGCATCACCATACTTTGCAATATGATCTAGTGCAACATTCTTTCTGTATAATATAATATCAATCCGAAAAATTGTTTAAGATATACCTACAATCTTGGAACCAGCTAATTTAACGAACCCAGGTATTTGATCTAAGGTATTTGACCCGAAAACCTGATCAGAACTATTTTATTTCTACATTATCGCTGTTACTTTAATTATTTACAACTAATTTTTGAAGAAATGTAGGCCAAGTAAAAAAATACTTTTAAATAAAAATTGGTTTATTAAAATTCTTCATTTTTATTACTTTCTTCTTGGAACTCGAGTTCTACGTAGCTACTGAGTTCGGGATGAAGTAAAAAAATTACATTTCCTTTGAAAAATGGTTTTAAGTGGCTCTTCGTTTGCTTCCTCATTTCCGTGAGTAAAGGGTGGGATGTTATCAACAGCCCATTTAGAACGTTTAAATTTCATGGCTCTCGTGATTAACTTAGTCCGTGCGCTTAAATGTACTTATTACGAGCTTCTGCAACTCCCTCTAAAAGTTTTATATGCGGAAGCAATACACTGAATATTACATCCGCCCCAAGTCTAAGAATTTTATGAATAGTAAGCGACATCTGATGCCAATCATTCAAATACAGTTTCTCAGTCCCCCTTTAAAATTTTTGGAAGCTTCCATATTAATTAATATTAATATAGAATCGATAAGATCCACAAAATAATATTGAATCAGAAAATTGAATTGACAGCTATACCAGTAATTTATACATATATCTTTTACTTCTAATTTTATCTTTGGTATTTTCGAAATAAGTTAAAGATAACATATCATTTTTTATCGAACTCTTCGATTGAGTTTCCTTCTTCCTTTGGTTAACATGATCTACTTCTACTCTTTTTTGTCACTTTATTATTTTTTAATTTATTTAATATTAGTAAAATGAAGAATGCTGTCGAAAAACCGACTCTTTTATGAAATGTGGCCAAATTTTAACGAATCTTTGTTAATGGTACTCCTTTTTGACTAATCGTTACATTCTTTCGATGTTGCATCACGGTTATACTTTTTCAACTTTCATAATTTATTGCGATGTGTTATTTATTGTCAACTCTTCAAATTCCGTAGCTTTGAAAACTATATTTTTGCTTCTACATACTGAATTTCTTGACTTGTTATATCCACAAAATCCTAACCAAATCTGATTCAAATAACCTTACAATAACGAAAAAATCATTGGGTTGGTTTCTACCAAACTATTTTTTTTTTATTTGCTTCACTTATTTTTTGCAATTGCCACATTGTACTTTGAAACATATTTGTGTTAGAATCTACATCGTTCTCAAATTTCGTTTATATTTAGCTTGTTGCGGACCATGACATACCCGTTTATAAATCCATTTCAAGGATTTCTTTTCAATTTGGCTAAAGGTATTCATCACAGTCTTCAAATTTAAAATTAACATTTTGAACGTATCATACAGTAAATTTTGTTAAGTCGATTTCGGCGCCTGCAATCTTTATTCTGTATTGTTCCTTGGAAGGATATCAATGTTTGTTATTGGTATTTGTTTTTTTAAAACAAGGATAATATTTTTCGTCGCTGTCATGTATTATATTATACTGTGAACCTGCTTCTATAAACATAGAGAAAACAAATAAAAGTGGAAGTTAACTCCAGGTTGAGTGATTTTTCTTACTTTTTTGAAGCGTGTTTCCATACTTCTGGTCGTGTCTCCTTCTTTTCTTTTTTATTTTTTCGAAATGTCTTCGACAACTTTAACTGCATCCATTTTATTCGAAGCGTACAATGTAATTTGAATAGTGTAAGTTAACATTTCTACTTCCCTTGTTCGAATCTTTTCTATTTTTCGTCCTTTATTTTTTTCACTAGATACATTCAAAAGTTTTCTGAGGACGAACAGAACTTGTTCTGTTAAAAGAGATGTCATTATTTACAATTTTAAAAGAATTAATTTCATTTACAAATAATAGAATTCACTAAATGGGGAAAAAATATAACTAGAAATAATATAGAAAAATATAGACGTAGTTTGTTCTCGGTAATAGTAATTTTATCAGTGTTGATCTAAACTTTGCTATTTTCCTCAAGCACAAGGTTTTCTTACGGAAAGGTGGTTTTCCATTGGAATAAAGAAAAACGACTTTAAATTGGTGCCTCAATGTGGACAATTTATGTTTTGCATTATTTTGCCGCTCATCACCTCCATAATAAATGTTGCATACAGGACTCTTACAGTTGGTAATTGTACAATAGAAAGACCTTAAATAATATAAGCACCTTATGTTAACTGATTGTGTAATTTGGTAAATTTTGGGTAAAATTCTCTGTGTCAGATATTGTATGAAGAAAACACATTTGCACTATTCCTCTGTAACTATTTTTATATTTATGCTTTAATTTAACACAGGAATGGAAACTTATCTATCCGTCAAAATTTACTAAGATTCTACTAGTTTTCATCAAAACAATGAAAAAAACATCGACGTATATAGGTGTTACTAATAATATTTATTTAAATATCTAGTAAATAGGAGTTATTAATCTGGATAAAGAATACATACCTAGTTATGAAGAATCCAAAATAAAAAATATGTCATTAGCGTAAAAAAAATTAATTACAAAGCATATTGCAATAGTAAATTTTAAACGCATCGATGAATCACACGTGCACTCACAGCGAATTTCCGCCTAACCTGCTCACCAAATTCGAATTGCAGGTAAAAAATACACTCAAGTGTTACTACTATCTTTATTGTTTAGCTATTATCGGAAGTATTTCTGATCATGAATATGAAGTTTCAAAAAATACTTTTTGGCAAACTTTCTATGGAACTTAAAAGTTTATTCTAAATCTTGACTACGGTATAAAATAAAATGTCACAATTAGTAGATTTAAATTTCTAATTTCAATGTTCTTATCTGTAAATTCTCATTTTATGTATATTTTGAAGTTCCATCAAATGTTGCCAAATATTTAAATTATAATTTATTTAACAGCTGGAAACAGCAAAAGGCTATAGGGTGAAGAGAATAAACTCGAAGTATGTTCAATCGACTGTAATCCCGTCTCCAAATGTTACTTCCGGTGGGAGCGACGTACCGGAAAGAGATTATGAAACTTTCTCTCTAACGCTCTCCCATTTTCTTCATCTTTGTCTTCCGGTTTGGATGACATTAAATTATATATAGGACCTTTACAATAGAAATGTTAAACTATAATAAGCGTTTACAAAATTTGTTGTTTTGTTAAATATATACTAAAGTGACTTTTTGTGCTTGTTATATGAACGTTACAATTTTTTTAAATCACCAGTGAAATAATTTATAAATTTATTGGATACTTGTACGACGTGAACAATATATACATAATATATATATATATATATATATATATATATATATATATATATATATATATATATATATATATATATATAGCGTTTTTATTTTTAGCAGTAAAATATACTGGTTTTATGAAGTCAACATTCTAAACATTTGTTCCTGTAATTTCTTTATTTGAGAACAAATGACACTTTTACCGGGAATTGCAACCGCTTGAAGGAACATAGCACATCGGTCGAGATCATTGAGATACGAGGAATATGTGCTTCGGTAGTCGCGATAGCGGACAATGACATTGGCGGTCGGCAGCAAGCGAAGCGCTGAGTTCAAGTGGATTGAGTAAAATGCATGAGACGGGACAAAAGCTTGCACGAGTCAAGCATTTTTCAATCATGGAGTCAGTTTTAGTTAAGAAAATTGGAGGATTATTTTAGCTCACAACAGAGGAGGCTGTTTTGAGACATCCCACAACTAAAATTACACCACAAAAAACTGTTTGTTGAGACATTTAAACCCTTTTAGTTATTCTAAAAACTACACCTAAATTAAAAATAGTGCTTTCATGTTTTATCTTTTTCATATAAATTATCTGCCTCTAAAGGCGTGAAAGATTGCCTTACTATATTGACAGTCTGTAAATCTTTTTGTGAAATATGAGCGTTTTTCTCTGTATTTTCTATTTTAATTTTAAGTTACCAAATTGTATGAAACCCAAACAAAATGAAGAACAGCCTTTTTACCTGATTTTAAAAATTGGTTTTGTACTTTTCAGTCAGTGAAATGACCGCGAAGTAGCAAATTCACAAGCTATTGATTGGCTGTAAAGAATGAATACAACAACGGATGACGTAAAAAAATGGATGAAAATCATAACGATTTTTATGTAGTAATATTCCTGGATAAAGTTCATAATATTCATAATATGCGTCTGTAGTTTGACTTATATATAATATGTGAAAATTACTATCAAATAGTTTTAATTCCATTATAGGCAAATTAGATGTACAGGTGTAAAAAGAAAGACCAATGAAATGCTAACAAAATAGTTTACAGACACTTCGTGCTTTATCTTGTAAATGTGTATATATATTTTATTGTAAATGAACTTATAATTTGAAACTGTATTTATTTATACAGTTAAGTTTCGATTTACGATTGCTATTGCTATTTTAAATACATAGAAAAATATCGCTGATAGATTTGCGATTACAATGCATATAACACATGAAGACGAAAGCAAACACAAATATTCCCATGAAAATGATGTAAATATAGCATCCAACGTGACTAGATTGGAAAGGGAAAACTCTAATTTAAAAATATATCGAAAGGTTTACAAATAAAATATAGTTTTTTACGCGACAATTTTTTTAAACGACAAGTATTTGAGATTTTAATGTCTTTCCACGATATTTCAGTATTGTGTTCACTTAAAACAAGTACACGATATTCGAACTAAACATGATTAAAAACAAATATGTTTAGATGTGTGTTTATATATATAAATATATATATATACGATTTTATCACAAACATGATTTCATTGCCAGTGTAAATAAATACAAATTACGCACCGATACAAGCACTGACTTCTCAGGTCTATATTTGAAACGGAGTTCAATGTCGATCCCTTCTCATTCATTCCATTCCACTCAACGTTTCATCGAAATAAATTTAATGTTGAGTTACGACCATGAGCGCAAAATGCAAAATAAAAACTGCATCCGTCGAGTTTCAAAGTTGTAAATATTTCGAGTGAAAAAGTGCTTTCCAGTTAAAACGTGAGCAGCACATCCGTGCTGTCGGAAAGCTTCGGTCAATACTTATTCGTATCGAACTTCGGAGCGCTTTTACATATTTTTCTTTCACATAGCCGAGTTCTTCGAAGTCATGTCTGGCTGCTCCTTGTAAATAAATTTAATGTTTATGGAAAGTTTCTGTTAGCATTCTAACTAAATGGTCGTAAACCATCACGATATCTTGTTTTAAACCCGCGTTTAGAATTAAATATTACAATTACGTTTGTAATGAATACTAACGTTATTAATAATATGACATGTTAGTTATTAAAAAAAACGATTCCTTATTATCTTTGTAAAAGATCCCTTAATTTTCAATGATGTTTTGAAATTAATGGTCCTAACATTTCATTTGTAATCAATACTAACGTTATAAATAAAATGACAAGTTTGTTATTAAAAAAACGGTTCCTTATTATCTTTGTAAAAGATCCCTTAATTTTCAATGACGTTCTGAAATTAAGGGTCCTTTAATAAAGATAACCAAATTCATGTTTTTTAAATGTCTAACTTAAAAATACTTATTTATTTATTTATCAAACATAAATGAAAAAGATAAAACAAAATATTTGGAAAGGCCTATTTTCTAAGGATCGTAAAATTGAACACAGATTTATAAATACGATTCCAGATTCACAGGTCTCCTTTAATGAAATATTTACCCAAATATAACATAAATGTCCCATTGACAAATTTATTATTTACTACATTTTATTAGAATTAATAGTTCAGTGATGTGAATTTTTTGATGTGAAACATCTATAGGCACAGGTATAAACCGGATCGTTGGCGTGGCGACGCTTGCCGTGGCGACGGGTCGCCAAGCTATACTAAGGTATATATATAATCTATATGTAGTAGAGTGTACGGTATGGCGACGTGTCGCCATGCGCAACCGACTACGCGACCCCCTCCTCACTGTTGTTTACTACGGTACACATAACCTGTGCTTTATTATTTTTGTATTAATTGTAAATAAATGTTTATTAAATAAAGTCACCATTTTCTGCAAGAAATTCGTAATACTTTATTTTTTCATTATGCTATATTTAGTTCCTCTAATAATCTTGTCTTTTATGGATATTACTTGTACGAACACAATGTTTCACATCTGCCAGGCGTCCCGTGTCACTGTTTTTTTTACATAAATATTTGAACTTATGCTTCGAGATCAGAGAAGAATGGTCTTTCACAGAAAAAAATTAAAATACTTAAAATACCATGCTACAGAAAGAATCGTTTTTTCCAATATTCGAAGATATAGCAAGTTGCATAGTGCCAATAATCACGTCAGCATTGAGCGTATACATAGCGAATAATCACATGAGAATTGAGTGTATTCATACAGCTTTTAAAAGTCACAAAATTGGAAAGCTTTACAGAACATTTAATAATACAATGTGAATAGAAATATGTCGTGTAATCCGTGGTGATATTAAATACCACGGTATAAGAAAAAAACGTTTAGAACCAACATCACGATTTAATATTTTGTCTGAAGACAGACCTTTTTTGTTACGACAATTGTAGTGCATTTTTATCTATTTTGGCAGGTACTATTTTGATATTTTACCAAATGTTTATATATCTTCCCATACTAAATTTTTCCTCGCAACATTTTTCACTTAAACTTCACTATATTTACTTATCTTATTGATTTTACACTTTGTTCATATTAGACGTAAATAAAGATTTGCAATCTACGGTTTAAAACTGGTTTTATTACAATCGCACGTACAGTTTACAAGCCACAGCATCCGGAACTTAATTGTGCGCACTAATTCGTACCGCCTACGTGATACACCGAATGGAGAGCAGAGAGTGGGTGGGACATCGGCGACTTAATTTAAAGAATTCATTTAAATAAAACATTTGTTATTAATATATTAATATGATTTACTTTCATTTACACTGAATTATTTTTTTCGTCATAAAATATATATTCGCAGTAGTTTTAAAAATATTTTACGTCACTCGTGATTTGATGAACAACGGTCGCATAAAGTACTTATTCTATATATTTAAGCTCTGTTATAATATGGACTCATTCAATGTTCGAGCTTATATGTACATGTAAATTGCATGACTAATAGGTTGCTTTTGCGAACTAGCAGAATCTGTGGCTTTTTTGTGATAGATTCTAGAACCAGAATAGTATTAAAATAATTAAATTCTTTAGGAGAATGAATAGAATTCAAAAAGCTTTGGAAATTTAAATCTATAGCAATCATATTTTACGGTATAGCAAAATAATTTCATCTATCAATATCTACTGGTATGACTCTAGTAGATCAGTATTAGCGGTTTTATCGCTAATACTACTCCTGTAGATCATGATCTATTAGCGGGTAGTCAATTTTCATTCCCTAAAATTTGAAAAACATAAAGTTATCCTATTTCACATTTTATTTAAGTTTAAATCAAAAGATATTAAATTAAACTACATATATTTTTTAATTCCACAATAAAACGTATTTCACTTTGAAATCGACAAACTTGAAAATAATTAGTTAACATAATTTGTGTGTCAAATTATTTTTACTTAATTTACATTATTTTCTTCTTTTATAATTTCAGCAAAAAATAACAAATTTAATACATAGCATAATTAAAGAAATATAAGACTTAATTAAATGGATCTAACCGGGATTATTGAATGATATGTCAGGAATTTACTTTTATAGAAGAATGAATTCAGTAAAAAAAGACCAATTTATTACATTCAGCCATTCATTACCATTAACGGTTCTTGAGCCATTGACTTGTTTATGTCAGGAGTGTGTTACTTTTATAAATTAATGAAACTAGTAGAAAAATATCGATCTGCAACATTTAGCCATCCTCACCATTTACAATTCTATAACAGAAGATATGAAATCAGTACTTAATATGAGACTCCCATTATTTTCCAGACTATTTTATCACTAAGTTTTGAAAAAAAAAACAGCATTAGCAATTTATCTACAAACTTCTGTATAATAAAAAACCTAGGGAAAGTGTACTAGGGTAATCTGTTTTTCCAACGCTTTTTATAAAATACCAAAATATTACCATTATGAAATAAATTTTTTCATAGCCTTAGAAATCTAAATTCCACAAATTTGTAGTAAACAAAACTCTCTTTTTATTATAACTTGTTTGTTTATAACTAAGAACGACAATGTGTATAAAGATAGACATCGAAGTGGAATGTGTATAAATATAGATATCGTTATATAAATATTCAAACTCGTCTAATTACCTTGACAGCAGACATTCAGTAGCCAAAAGGCTATATCATAAATTCCAATTCACAGCCACTACGCAACCAATAAATAAAACAAATAACACGGCCCCCAGACGTGCCCACTAAAACACAGCCTACTAAAATTTTTACACGAAAATATTAAACCGTATTATCACGTAAGTATCCCATTTGACGAAAGTACCTTGCAGTTACGTTTTGAAGAAAACATAAAATCGTAAACAGGCAAAGTTGCGGCCTTAGCCCCGGCGTAAATCTCGCGTGATTTTAAAAGTAGACCAATAAAAAGCCGTTATTAACTCCGGCGCGCGCTCTGCATAAATAAAAACATAACGCTCACTGTACACTGCATTCCAGAGGGTGAAAGGCGTAAAGGATTGCGTTGAAGATGAACAAGTTTCCGCATTTTGGTCGCTCATTTGGAAAATCAAATAAAGGTACATATTTCCGGTTATATGTTGACTAGAATACGTAGATTAATTTAATTTATTTCTTTACGTTTATGAAATAATGCTCTTTAAAGTTCAGCGACCGCACATATTAACTAAGCGAATATATCAATATACGTTTCATGCATACAACTTCCAAAGAAGTTCGCTTCCATCTTCAAGTTCAAATTTCGTTCAATGCAAACTAACGACTGTGATAGATAATGAGCAGTCGGCCGACAATTGCCGATTCGTGTCGGATTAAGCTCGTGGCCGACCTTTCATCAATTCGAAGCATGTGTCAAAATATGCGCACTACTGACTAAATGTCTATCGTCTCCATAAACACGTGTTTAGTTCTATGATCTATCGTTTCTCCGTCTTCACTCGTTCGAGTCATTGTAAGTCGGCCAAAATTGATCCGATTTTTTTAGTACTGAGTGGTGATAATCTTAATTATCATATGTATGCGTGAAAGTATTAATTATCATATGTTCTTTTTTATCTGATTACATATTAAAGTATTAATTATCATATCTTCCTTTTTCTCTGATTATTCCCCGTTGTCTGCGTTGCGTTTTTATCATATATAATATGATATGTATGCGTGAAAGTATTAATTATCATATCTTCCTTTTTCTCTGATTATTCCTGGTTGTCTGCGTTGCGTATTACTTTATGATTTACACTAACTCTGAACGATTTGAAAATAATTGCTGCTACGAACTTTCAACCTAATTATTTACAGCTCTTTATAATTAAAGATAAAAGTATTCATTGAATTACAATAGATTCACAAATTAATACGAATATTTTTAAATAGCGCTTTGCTATAGAGAATTTCTCCTGTCTGTCACGACAAGTTCAGTTTCACTTCCTTGGTAAACGCGGAGTAAAAGAAATCATTTAAAATACTGACACATTAAAACGAAAAGAATAAAGGGAGGAACAGAATATATGTGTTACTATTTTTTTTATTTATTTATAGTGACGTAAAAGCTCTATTACGTTTACAATGAATTTCCTATTATAGACTGCAAAAGGTAATATTAGGAAAGTTTCAATAATAACAATTTTTGCCCATTGCAAAATATTGAAAATGCTTTACACTATGTACCTAACTTATTTTCTACGATAGCGTGAAGAAAGTAAGTGTAAGAATGTAAAAAAAGATATGAAAATGAAAAATTAAAAGAAAACTCATTTAGAACTTCTACTTCAGATTTTTGGTTTTAAGTTCAGTAAAAATTACATAAAATTAATCCATCTTTTTCATGTAAAATTCTTTTAGAAAACATGTAATTAGATAAAATAATAATCATTTTATTGTACGATTATGTTAAACATGCATTAGGCGTCAGTCGAATTGCACAATTAAATTTTGGATTGTCAATACTATTTTAAATAGCACGTAAGGAAATGAGAAAATATAATCGCAAAAAAAATTGTAATAAAAGGTTACATTTTGACTCATTTTGATTTTATTTATTGACGATGAATAAATACAACCAAAATCAGAAACATTTACATGGCAGAACCATCGACGTCTTCATGAAATTAATGAACACCAAAGTAGAAATAGCTACGTAAACGGAGAATTGTACTTGGTATATTCGCTTTAGGTGAAACAGAAAATAAGAGGAAAAATTAAATTTTAATACAAAATAACTGTACTATGATTAACTGTACATGGTTAAAATAACTGTGCTATGATTAACTGTACATGGTTAAAATAACTATGCTATGATTAACTGTACATGGTTAAAATAACTGTGCTATGATTAACCGTACATGGTTAAAATAACTGTGCTATGATTAACTGTACATGGTTAAAATAACTGTGCTATGATTAACTGTACGTGGTTAAAATAACTGTGCTATGATTAACTGTACATGGTTAAAATAACTGTGCTATGATAACTGTATATTAAATATGAAAAGGACTTTTAAATACGATTAAAAATAACATTACGAGGTTTCCGTATAAATTTAAGTACGTATAAATATTTGACGATACATAGTATTTCTATTAAACTATTTACAAATATTAATTTTTCCCAGCGGATATTGTTATATTGCCTACCACACTTTTCACAGGTGTAAAAACATGATACATATTTTAATAATATTATTTCTCGCCTCCTAAATATATAAAGATATTGCCTAGTATTTTTTCCACAAACATATTAAATATTTATTTTGAAATACAAAATTATTTTTGCAATTGATTTTTAGTCACTTGTTTGGAATTTCTGTAAACTTTTTACACACCCGACTACATGTCATAAGTTGGTCGATTATTAATCGTAAACTAGGAGAACTCAATTAACCGTTATAATTTTCCTCCTAATTTTGTTTTATATACTGCTATTGAGAAAACTATTCAGATATTCAAAAGTAGCAGTTAAGCTTTTTGAGTGGGGTGTGGGGGGTGTCACGTATCTCTGACAAAAATAACCAATTGAAAACTTAATATTTCGTAAACGGATTTCTATACCGAATCATATACAATGAATGCGAAAAAGATACATCCCCATTTTCAAGTAAGGGTGTTACCCTAAAAAACTTTTTTAAAAATGTTACTTCATGACTTTGTAGGTATTACAAATACGCATAACATGCCAAATATGTTTCCACAGGTGTCAATTCTGAATAAAGAATTTTCTTTTCCTCTTCACAATTTACCTGATAATTTCTAAAACATTTTGACTCGTTTATGCAGATAGTATAAGTAAGGATCGTAGATATTTTTCCTATTTTTATTCATCCCCTAGTTAAACAACTATCCTTCAGCTATCATTTATATGCTGTTGATCTTCAAAGGTACTCTCATTGCAATATAGATAAAATTTCTCCAATATATTCAGACCTAATTTGCAGACCTATATTTGATCAGTCAGTGGACTAGTAGGTAGGGTCTTCTGATAAATCCTGTTAAAATGCAGTCTATCATTATCAGTACTTAGAAACTTATGTCGAAAATATCTATATCTGATATACCACAGCTATAGATTAACGGTTATGTCATTCCTTTTATTTCAACTATAAATGATCTTGGCCTACTAGTTAGCCAACATCTCACATGGCATTCTCAAGTAATGATGTACACTCTTTTAAATGGCTGCAACATTTTCTGCCATTGCGAAATAAAGTATGTATTTATTAAACTTTAGTTTGACTTGTTCTTGACTATGGAGAAGTGTGTCATTCTAATATAAATGAAAATTTACTCAATAAATTAGAACTACTTCAAAACCGGTGTATTCGGTATATTTTCGGCCTTAATCATATATCCGAGTATCATACACGTCATATATCCGAGTATCATACATAATTTAAATGGTTAAAGATTCGTGACCGACACAACTTCCATCTTCTATGTATTGTATATAATATCTTCAATAATCTCGATACACCTTCAAAACTGAAATTTAGATTCCAATACCTATTTTCCTATGACCTCGAACTACGATCGAAAAATAAGTAGAATCTCGTAATCCATAGAACTGAATTTTATGGAGAACCTTTCAACGTATATTCTATTCAATTGTGGAATGAACTGACCACAAATATACAAAGTCCACCCTCGTTTCTTGCGTTCAAAAGTTGTCTGAAATTACATTGTTTATAATAATCGGCAGATCCTAAATCCTTCTATTATAACCCATCCTTATACCCTCTGTCCCTAAAATGTCGTTTTGTTTTGGTGTTTAATTAGTCTTATTATCACATATTATTATATATTTTATATCGTAATTTTAATTAAATAATGTTTAAATTCACATACAATCCACCACAGCACTTAATGTTCTCATCTAATTCATTGTGGTTGACTAAGAAATTGCTCATGTAGCAACAAGTCCGCCACTGTATACTTAATTTTTCAAGCTTGCAGTAAGGTAAAATAAGTAAATAAAGAAATATTTGATAACTAGTATAAATTAAATATACAAAAATAATATCTTTTTGGAAATTAAATTTTTAAAAATTTTTATGAAATGTAATTACCCCAGTAAAAGTCATTGTTTTAATAAACAAACATAAAAAATGTACGCAGAGATCATAATTACACTAAATTTCTGTCAGAATTTCAGATTGTTTAATACTTTCCATATGCCAGCATATTTAATTAATAAATTTTTGGGTGTAAGATTTCGAAGAATAATTATCAAATTTAACGACAGTAGATCGAAATTAAAGGAATACTGATGAAAATCTTTGAAAAATTACACTTGATGTATGTACAACTATATCATTACACAACATGACTGTTAACTAAGACACCTCCTAAGTAAATATTCTAAGAACTTGGTTCCGAGAAAAATTAAAGAACTGAGGTCGTAGAGGCTTTATTTGCCCAACTGTATCTCGCCGCGGACAAAGCATTTATCTATGTCCATATTTGTCTAAGTTTAATTAGGTACTCGGTAAAAAGCTCGAGCGTGTCGCGTTTTGTTCGTGTGTTAAAAGCTTTCGGACAAAGGAAAGTTAATCCTTGTGTTTACTTATGGAAACTTGTGCATACAAATTGTATTCAAATAAGGAGGCCATTCAAACTTAGTGATTTAATATGTTTTTACGCATTGTTTTGAAATCGACATTATTGTTTTGTCGTCGTGCAGTTGAAGTATATGACTAATATTATTAAATATTTATTTAGAATATATCTTCACTTCTTAGTAACTACAATAATTGACTTCACGATATGTAATTAGGAGTAATTTAAAGAAAAATATTTATTATCTCGTCATTTATCAATCGATTTTATAAACAAATTTTATATTTAAATTATTCCTAATTTAATATCATGCAGATGAAAAAAATATTTTAAGTTAATATCGCTACAGCTATTAAAGCATTTTTTTACTGATTGGCACCTACCAGGTATGGGTGAATAGATACTATATAGAGTATGTACGGTTGAATCGTTTAAAAAATAATATTCAATTAATTGGGTAAAATACCCCATTATAGATACCCGCTTGACGCAGCTTAACAAGGGATTAAAATTTAACCATTTTAATAACAAGTTTAATAAAGAGATCAAATTCGGATCCAATTTGCTTGCCATATTCTCAATTATTCATTGTTTTTTAATTCCACATAAAGTTCATCTTTTCGATTTCATAAATATTTAGAAAAGAAGTCTTCCAAACCCATGTGTAATAAAAAATATATAAATATGTATACATGTATATATATATATATATATATATATATATATATATGTCTATATAAACTGTAAAGAGTATTTAGAATTTCTAAAAAAATGTTCACAAACGTTAATATTATTTTTAACTATTTAAAAATACTGCTTAATATACATATTTCATAAACTTAAACATCAGAAAGGTCTCAAGTACTATGAAATTTAAACTTTATATATGTGAATATATATGTATATTTTTTTTATAATTTCGCTGTTTTAGTGGAAGAGGGCTGAAATTTTTAATTAAAACTATATTACATGAAGATCATAATTTTGCGTAAATTCTTGTCATTTTTTTACCAAATTACTCAAAGAATATCATAATATCATTCTTTATTTGTTCTTTCTAAACTTGATGAATATTTTTGAGTATTAATATTAGCGTGAACAGAAGTACATGAGAGTTCTCATATAAGGGTACAGTTATGTTTCCTTTTAAGGTACAGAACATAAATATATTAATTTATAAAAATCAATAAGTTGAAAGATATCTGTATGTCAGTATAAAAGATTATGGCATTCTGCAATTTCTGCTTACCTTTCATAGCTTGGAAACGACGTGATTTTTTTGTGTAAAAGGCAAAAATAAGGCAAGAGACAAAGTAAAAAAATAAATCAACAAAATCATAAATATCACGTTCTTGTCTTAGTTTATGTAACCGTGTAAACTAACATATTTTTTTACAAATGCAACATTGTACCTATTATTGGCATATCATTGAGTATAAAAATAGCCTAATTTTCTTATCAAAATTCAACTAATAGACTTTGAAATCAAGATCACATAATTGGAGCATCTTTTACCTCACTAAACGAGTTACTAGAACCTATATTCATTGATAAACAAAATTTTCAACATAGCGATAAAAAAAGTCTCTTAAAATAAAATTACAAATTGGTTCCTCTAAAATCAATCTCAATTTCCTTTAAAATTATTCAAGTGCGGAAACATTCCGAATATTTCTACAAATTTATTTGGGGACACAAAAAGAGAGCTTTTTTCTTGACTTATTGACAATGAGGGGTCAAAGGTGTGGAGCCGTCAGCGAGGAACATCAGGTGTTCTAGGGGCGGGTCATTGAGGCACCCTCCAGGGGTTTATGTCTCTCATTACTCATGTCTACGAAATGTAACAAATATATTTTCCTTGCAATTTACTCGAGAAAATCACAGCATTAGTTTTCCTTTTTTATTAGAATTTTATTTTATTTGGTAATCGTGAATTGATTTATATTTATTCAGGAGTCTATTTTTATCAAACGAGTTCAAGTCATCTTCAAACATTTATGTATAAATTTCAATCTTTTCGTATCCAAGCACCACTCGTCGAAGGAATGATGATACAGAAATGTTTTTATGTCATATTGGTTAATCTTGTTCATAATTTGAAATGTTGCAGTATTTTATTTGATTATAGCGGATCACTCATAACTTAATGTTTCTTGTATTGAGTTGTGCTTTCATAGAGGTCTAATTACACGTAGTGTCAGCGAAAAGCCCTCACGTGGTATAGTAGTCATCCTTATAGGAATAAAAGTTAAATTGTTTTATATTAATTGATAAATGTTGCAAAAAGGAATTCAAAAGGTTAAAGTCGAATAATGTTTGGAAACTCAAATTTGTATTTTTGATTCGCTTTCTGCATATCTCACTAATGTTAAGTAAGTTAGAATCCATCTAGACCATATAGAATCAACGCGAAATCAATTTGAAAAAAAGTTTCTTGTATAAAATTACATCGTAAAATGTAGTTTCTTTATTTATATTGTAGGCTTCTTTTAAGAAATTTATTTTTGATTTTTATGTGAAAAAAATTTTTTGTTTTTTAAAAACATTTTGTTCCTCGTTTTTGAAATTTCAGTTTATTTTATTTTTTGTTGTTATTCTTGCGTAGTATTCACTTACAATACCCGCATCTAAAACTAAATTGCGCCAGAATTATACACTTTCTTATGTATTAACTACTAAGTTCTCTGGTTGTGATCATATCGAAATTTGATTTCATTTGGAATATTTTTCGTTAATTTTATAAATTTTGTAGTGCAAAAAGTGTGAGTTTATCATTAATTTTGTCTTGCTCATATTATGCTAATGCATGGGTCAAAGCTTCGTAGCTTAGATCTATACGTTAAATTTAATAAAGGAAGAATAAAGATATTGAAAGTTAATAATAATTACAATATAATAAAACATAAAAATTAATATCAAAGTCTGATTTTTATTACAAAAAATGTTGTTATGTTCAAAGCTATATTGGTGCAACTAGATATTTTATATTTACTTATCTACAGACTAATAGTCATACGTATGGTACACTTATTACTACGAGGGCAATATCTTACCCCCAGCAAAAATATCAGTCCAGCTGCGCTCGATCAGTGACTGGAAACCTGGGCCACCGTTAGTTAACAGTAAGTCTGCGATCAACCCAGCACACCATAGTGATAACGTTTACACTAGTAATTTATACATACATATAGTTCCATGACTTCGAATAACGGTAACTGCTCTTTTTTATCATATAAATAACAAATACTTAATTTTATGTACACACACACACTCGCACGTACAAGGAATCTTAAACTCATGGCATATGCAGTCATAGCAAAATACTTCGAAGAGATAAACCTTGCATTTAACATCACCTTCAAGATAATTAGCCGGTAGATGAATACAACTTGGAACTGGCAAAGCACAAGACTGAGATGGTACTTATTACTAGTCGAAAACGGGTGGAAACCGTCACGCTAAGAGTAGGAGAGCACGAAATTACATCACAGCAGTTTTTTCGGTACCTGGGAGTGATTATTGATACCCGACTCACCTTCAAGCAGCAGGTGGAGCATGTACATGCCAAAGCGTCGGTAGTGAGGATATCCTTAGTATGGTTGATGCCAAAAGTAGAATCCTCTTGCATAGATGACTATCTAATCCTTCAACTAAAATTATTTCCTCTTTTAACATTTTCTTACGACTTTATTATGTTCAGAAATATCAAGTCCTATTGTAACAGTTTTAGTAACACTGTCGTCAGTGATCACGTCAGTGTTAACATACGGAATATCCGTTCGGTTCGATATCCTCGAAACCCAGGAGTTACGGAGGAAAATTGCATCGGTATATCGCTTGAGTGCCTTGAGAGTTGCCAGTGCTTTCCGCACGGTGTCCGAGGATGCGGTGTGCGTTATTGCCAGGATGCTGCCTATTGAAGTATTGGCCGAAGAACGACTAGCCTTTGCCGGTGGAGGGGGGGTCTACTACGTTGAGCTCCGATGAACTCAGAGCAGAAGAAAGGCAAAACAGCATACAGTGAGGGTAAGTGCTGTGGAATGCCACAAAAATGGCAGGTGGACGTAGTGTGGATGTGTGGCTGAGCCGAAATTATGGTGAGGTTAACTACTATCTGACGCAGATGCTCTCAGGACGCAGATTCTCTCTGGTGTTTCAAAGTATATCTTCATCGACTGAAACATGAAGATTCTCCAGAGTACTAGTCCTGTCCCGGAGTCAGTGAAGATGCGGAGCAGGTATTCTTTGCGTGCCCCCATTTTAACTCATTACGCAGTACTCTGAAACTGTTTTTGAACAAAAAATTCAACCAGAGACCTTAGTAAAAGCAATACTTTAATTGAAGGCAATATGTAAAGTGATTAGCTCATTCGCGGCAGAAGTACTCTAGGAACTTCGTCGCACGAAGCGAGCTAAAAACAAAAACGATTAGGGAGAAAGAGGCAGTGACTTCGACTATTTGAAGGAAGAGCAACAGCTAGGAGAAATAGCTGTTAGGCATTACTTCACAGGGAGGCCACGTAAGTAATGCCCCGAAGTAATGCCTAACGGCGGTTCCGCGGGGAAAACAGAGGCTGAAGACGGAGAAGGTTTTTAGTAGGAATGGCAATATCCGAGTGCGATATACCAGGCAGAAAATCTAGCCCTGATGGTACATAAAAATAATTTCCTGCCTCTATAAAAACACACACACACACATGTACATTTATACATATACATGTATATTTATGTGTGGGTGTGTGTATACATCAATTAACTAGAATATATAAAGCCTCAGGCTATAAACGAAAATCTTTAAAAAAATCGCGTGCCACTCAGTACACGTAACAGAAGTGAAATTTCCTTGACAATCTGTATAGTAAGGGCTAATACGATAGATATAGAGAGCGATAGACAAACAGAGAGAGAATATATTAAGTCCATGGATTGTACTAAATTCGTATAAGAACACGTTTAAATGCGGCTGAAATAAGTCGGGATGTATTGATATATATGTATATATATATATATATATATATATATATATATATATATATATATATATATATATATATTATATAAATTGATATGTAATCATAAAAAAATAAATAAATCCACAAAATGTTTACAGTTTACTTTTGTATAATGTAATAACATAAAAAACAGCTTAAAGCAATGCATTACTTGTTTTATTCAATCGTGGTCATCTATCTCTCTCGTTTGTTAGCTACATACCCCATTCTTCTTGTGACAGATCAGTTACATTTTGACGCTACAAAAACGTTGGCTACAAAACGTTGCGACCTGGAAAATACTCTCCTTACTCTCTTCCCACTCAAAGGAGTTTCTCTTCAAAAATCACGGTAAATTGAAATTTTGTAGAACTCTAGGCGTACTTATCAAAACTCCTAATATTTATTTAAATATTTGGGTTTGCTATCTGTTTGGAACAAAAAATAAAAAGGTTGAGAGACGCCTGTTATTGATAATTCAAAGCCAAAATTTCGTTTTGCATAATCTTTGTGTAAGCATAATTCTTCTCATACACATATTTCTATTCCTATTACAAATTCGTAAACTTTCTGATTTCATATATGATTCTCCATTGAGTTGAAAACTCACAGTATTATTTTACAATCTTGCCGTCTTGATGAAAATCGGTTTACATACGTATATTTTTAAACAATTCAATTTTCACTACATTGATTATAATTTTACACCCCAGAAAGGTTTTATCTCTCATATAAAATTTAATAACGTTTTAAAGTGCATGACATTATATATATATATATATATATATATATATATATATATATATATATATATGTATATATATATATATATATATATATATATATATATATGTGTGTGTAACTTTTCTTAATACGAAGGCCAATATAATATACTTAGCTCATTATCCGTCCTTACAATGTGAATATAAGGATATTATCTTCGCTAAAGTAGACTAATGGATTTGAGAGGATTTGTATGAACAATATCCCAATGGGTTTATATCACGTTCGAAGTTCGTAAGTGTTTAAGTTCATTAAGTTCATTGAATGGTTAAGCTCTCTTTATAATGTGTTATAAATTTTTTTCGCTATCAGTTTGTCGTTGTTTTTCAGCAAACCAGTGATGGATTTACGGCTTTAGATTTGATCATATATAAACCCATTGATTTATGGGAATGATAAAATTGTAACTTTAAAAGCCAAATAAAGTTTGAGTCAAGCTTGTACAATTTTTCTAAAAATATAAACAAGTTTTAAAAAAATTATATATGTTTATTAGAATATTGCTTGGCAATAATACAAAACCTACACATTGTTTTTTTTTATTCGCCGGCAAAATGTTTTTAATTTTTTATTAATGAATAATACTTACAACTGCTATTTAGCATGTGATCAATAGGATAGCTTTAGTTCAAACAGAGTTAAAAGGTTCATATTTTCACTACTGTCAAACGAAGTTTCCTGCTTGAATCTCTCTTGAAACAGAGAATGCCATCATATCTGTCCAAGGAATTCTTATTAACACGAGATGCAAAGTGAAAACAAAGCGATTAAAAAAGTAAATTTATAAAACCATCATCCAGTCGGTCGTGACATATGGCAGCAAGATATGGGTCCACCAAGAGGAGTCAGGATCTGCTTGGCAGGTAGAAGCGCAAAATTCTGAGGAAAGTGTGCGACCAGGTAAACGGTAATGATTAATGTCTCATGCGAATCAACGCGACGCTCTACGATCGGTACATGCGTTAAAAAGGAGAGAACAGTGAGGTGGATCAACAGGTCGGGCATATGCCTAAGAATAGTGCTGTGTGGTAGATTTTTTTATAAATAAATAGTAGAGAAGAAGACCAGGGTTTTCAAGGAAAGTTTCGCTGCCGATGAAAATTATAATTAATAAATTGCGATAAATAAAGCTACAACCCCGACTAATGGCGTTTGGAAAAAACGTGGAAATCATTATGAAGCACATCTGCCACTTCATAGTGGAATTTGTTGACCCTACAATATAATAAAAATTTAAAGTGATAGCAGGCATAATGGTTCTGTGGCGAATCTGATATTTCTACGTACACTTTTACATTTAATTTATTATTTAATAAAATATGCAAAATAAACTGCATATTTTATTAAATAACATTTTGAACAATTTACAGTTCAAGGCACTTCTAAAATATTTCTTAAAGTATGTAATTATTATTTAAAAATAACGCAAGCTTCGTACCATTGTGAAAATATTGAAAGTGAGAAAAAACTATTCTTAGAAATATAATTATAAAGTTTTAGTTTTCACCTCCATTTTCTAGAAAGGCGTCTAGAAGCAACAATCTAAATATTACTATAATTTATATGAAAATATAACGCAAAAGAAAAATAGTTTTGTCAAGTTTCTTTAATTTGCGAAGCGTAACATTTCAGGTCTATTAACGTTTTCGAAATATATTCAAATGACGCGTAAAAATGTGTCATTGCCTAACAACGAAACCAATAAACAGAAAAATGGGCAGAAAAATATTTAATTATGGCGTTATCGAAGTATAAATTTCGAGCCCAAAAATAATCATGTAGTTATCATCGTTCAATATTTTATAAACTTTCGACGTTTCTTAAACCATAATTTGTATTATCACTTAATTATGATTTTTAATTTATTTAAATTCTTAACCACGACCCAGGTTTCGTTTTACGACAAGATCTTCAGGTGGGCAATGTGTAAATATACTTGATGTTGTCATACAACGAAACCTAGGTCGTGGTTAAGAATTTAAATAAAGTAAAAATAATTCTACATCACATAGTTCCATTTAGTTGTTAATAAAAATTAAGTGAAAATGAATTACTACAAAATTATATTCAATAAGTATCCTATTACATTTGCGTATGGACTGGTTACTATCTAGCTTGAACCAGAGGTTTGTTGGCGTTAATTTTTTTTATTTCAAAAATGAAACATATGTTGTTAAAGTTGGAATTGTTACTACCAAATTTTAAGATTGATACATCAGTAAGCCGAAGGGTACTTGTGGTATTAGTTTATGTAACTGATAAGTTTCACAGAAGCTTATTTCCTATTATATATGGTACAATAGCAGTGATAAATGTTTCGCATCATTCGGTGAAACGTCCTCGATGAATAATATCTAATTTTTTTGTTGACCCATTACCATGCAATATGCCTATTATATATATATATACATATATATATATATATATATATATATATATATATATATATATATATATATTACATTTCATTAGTAAAATTCTAAAACGACATAAGAACACGTACATTAAAAAAAAAATTATACAACCTTTCGTATAAACTTCTTTTAAAATTAAACGAGAATTTCTAGCTATAAATTTTCGTAACAATACCGTAGAGAAAAATATACTTTTGTGGACGTTTTAGTAGTTTCATGTACAAGCAAAAGAAGAATTTCAGGTCCATATAAATTCAGCCTTTTGCTACTTTAAAAGTGTAACAGTAACACAGGTACGGTAGCTTAGAGGTAGTAAAAACTGGAGATATCATTAGTTTCTACTACTTGCACGAAATTTCATTCTTACCGGTAATAATTGGACAGAAATAAATACACTGAAAAAAGTAATCATATTTCACCTATATCTTAATTTCTTACTTTCCTTCATTTAAAGTTTAGAAATTTTGTATTTAATAAATTTTAACAGGGAAGGAGTACAGTTATGTGACACTCAACGAGTTTTAAACAATATGAACATAAACTTTCTTTTTTCCCTTTTAACGTTAAACGATGAGTAACAGCTAAATTCCGTTAGTATCAGCTACTTGTGAATTGACGATAAGTATTAAATTTTAAGTTTTAAATTTTAATGTACCTTGGAAATCTGCACTAAACTTCAGAAAGTTTTAAAATTTGGAAGAATTTTGTCTAGAATAAATTTAAGACTATTTATATTATTACTTGCTTCACTGGCTTAATTATATCCTTAGCATATATAATAGATATAAATTTATTATCTTGGAAAAAATGAACTTAATTCTCATTTCTATTGTATTAACAAAAATATAAGTTTTTTACTGATGAAAAAAAAAACAAAAATTTCTTCGCTATTGAAAATTAACATTTAATTAATAAATAAGAAACATCACAGTAAACATCAAACTTTTTTTATCATCTTTTGGGTTCCACATCAAACTTTTTTTATCATCTTTGTGGTTAAACAAGGGAACGTTATAATTTTGTCATAACCGTCCGTATGCCTGTACATCTGCCGCAGCCTCATAATTTAAGATCATATCGAGATCTGAACTAATATACAGCAAAATGTAATTTTGTTCGAGGTACCTTACCTAAGTCATACATTTCAAATGCAAGAAATTTTTCTTCGTGGTATAGCATTAAATAAATTTTTAAAAATAAAATTGAGGTTTTTTACCACTTTCGTTAATAAGTTCCATAAATATAAATTCAGACTCTAATTTTCAACCATGCTTTTGAAAAAATTCTAAAATTTTTGTATTTGCTTAGCATTTAAAAAAACTTGCTATTAACGAAATCAATAATTTCAATTAACGTAATCAATAAAATCAATATTCGTATTCCGACACACGCTTAGACAGTTCGGATTCTTGAGCATGATGTAAGAATTGTTTGTCGTATCTTCATGGTAAACTGGTCAGTGCCAAGATACACTAGGTATACCATGTTTTCTACCTTGAAATTAAAATAACGAACGCTCTGTTTAGAACACACTCAGTTTTTTCTATAGAAAATACATAAATTTTTATTAAACAAGTGAATATTACAAATTATAAAGGCTACAAAATCAAAGAAAATTGTCTGAATATGTGAAAAATATTAGCAAATATCCTAAATTACAAATGAAAAAGGTATTTATGATCAATTTCGTCAATCGTCGATAGTATTTGTAACATGATAATCAATAATTTTTTACCCGTACATCTCATCGATAAATGCACGGTAAACAACCTTCCAACTGATGCGTTAAGGAAAACCAATTTTTCCGTCAATAATAAAGCTAATTCATCAGCTTGTTCCAAACGCCCCTCCTTACCTACACTGCTTAATTTATTTTGTTAAGTTCAAATGTACAAATCGGAAATAAATTATCGTGTCATCTGTCAGTAACAGAATTGATAATTCCCAAACGAATTTAATTGACCCGCCTGTCGCTCACTATTTGTAATAATGAAATAACCTACCCTTAATACAGATAAAATCAACACTATCCACTACCTCGCTGGCGTGGGAAAGAGAAAAAAATCAAAAACAAATTCGTGTGGAAACATTGGGTCTTAATATCGGAAATGGCTATATAGTTCGAGATAGGAATGGCTATGTAGTTTGAGAATCGCAGATATGATGTGAAAAACCAAAGGTAATTAAGGCGTTGGGAAGTTGGTAGGTAGGTATATATGTGCATGTATTTAAAAAGAGATGAAGCAACTAGGATATTAGTTTTCTAAATATAAATCGAAATCTTCTAACTTATGATGATTAACAAGAGATTTGTATGGAAAGTCATATGTATTTCATGAATAAACAAAACAACTAAACTATATAAAAAAGATCAAATAATAAAAATAAAGATCAAATAATAATAATAAAAAAAAGATAAAATAAACAACTAAAATATATAAAAAAGATCACTTTCACATTTGTATATTAGATAAGATATGATTTTCAAAATATCCAGTTGGTTCAATACTGAAAACTAAAAATATCTGGAAAATCTTTATTAAACATAGAAGGTAATAAAATATAATCGCATATTATTCAATGATTATTGTCAGCACAGTTACGTAATTTGCTTCTAAAGACAAATTGTTCTCAAGAAATTGAATACAATTTTGAAATAATGTTAATAAAACGTAATAACAATGTTTCAGTCAACATTTCACTAAAAATGTTTAAGCTTTTAAAACGATGTGGGATATACTAAATTAATTAAATAATTTTTCCCGCAATTTTCTTTTAATATTTCACAATGATGATAGAAAAAAAACAAGCTCTTTTGTTGTTCATTACTTGATTAAAACTCTCAAAACGACTAAACGACTAAATTCTCTTAAAGCTCACGAAAAGAAGAAAATATTTTTTCGTCAACTGTTTTAAGTAAAAGTTTCCGAAATGAAACTTTTACGTAAAACCTTTAAAAATATCATATAAATTAGAGGCCAAATTAACTGTTATAATATTAAATGTAAATACAAATACCCTAAAACAATCTGTTTTTTTATATCGCTACACCTCTGTCGTTTGTCATTTTAAATAAAACAAAGCCGAAGTGATAATCGATCGTAATTCCAAGATAGAAAAAAACATTTTTCTATTTCATATATACGATTATGCCCCTAAACAGCTTTGTTTGTCTGCAATTTATTTGTGTGCGGCATTTTTAAATTTGAAAAATTAAATTAAAATAATGAACTATAATGTTAAACTCAAAAAAAGAAGTTGTGTGTTCATCATTGTCTTATAAAGGTAACGTCTCAAAATTTCTGATCGATACTTGGTAATTAATTACGTCTAAGATTTACTTGTGTTGATTACTTTTATTTCTAAACGGCACATACGTAGAAGCCATATTTAATTAAACCGTTCCGTATTGGTCATTTTGATTGCATGGCTTTATAAACCTAATTTAGCGGACAAAAGTAGTTTCTAACATTCACTAACAATATAAGGATAAAACTGGCGTGTGTTGCTGTAGGTTTTATATTCAATATAGATTCGAGATAACAGCTAAATCGTCCACGCGATAAAATATTTACTACTCATAACATTTTCAATAGCAAAGCCTAAATTCAACAGGTATCCTAGACACAATATACAGAGCTCATAAAATTGTAACGTGAGTTTGTATTAGACTTTTTTATATGATGAAGAAATGCTAGTATATTTTCTTACTATTGATAAAAACAAAGTAATTTGATAGTTTTATACGTAAACAAGCAATATACTTTTTTTATTCAGTTCTATACTTCAGTTAATACACGAAAAATTCAAATTATTTTATTTTTTAAACTACAATTAAATCATTGTCGTCGCAAGAGAAGTTAATAATTGTTTGCTTTGTGCCTTGCATTTTGCAGAATGTTTAATTCTATAGTATTTTAACTGCAATATTATCTGTATATTAGTAGCCAATACACCAATTTCCCTATCCTCATGGAAAAAGCTCATTAATTGTAAAGGTAATAAACCTGTAAATACCAGTAGAACACGCACTAAGAGGACTCTGTAGATATAAAAATAAACACACGTACGTTGTTTACTTAGGATACTTATTTTGATAAATATTGGTGTTATTTGGAAAATAATATTAATATTATATAATCTAGTATATATTTCACAGGCATAAGACAATAAATTTTGGTAACTGTATCTTTTAAATTTATTAATACAATGTGACTAAAGAAATTTTGCATTATAATTCATGCAAATTCTATCGTCCTTTTTTCACTTTATCTTATAATAAGATATGCCTGGTTCATAAAATATAGCTTTTTTATATACATGGCTAAAAAGTTAGAGGTAGGAGATCACACTTCAAAATGTTTTGGGATTCATATCTCGCGAATGAGACCGTATAAATTAATATTTTTCAACATTTTCCTTTACATTTTGAACTCGAAAGAATCTGAAAAAAATGTTCAATCTAACTTCGCGGCACATCGGGAAATAAAAAGTATTTTTGCTTTATATTCGCAAACAATTCATATATAACGTGAATACACATTCACGTTATTTTACTATGAATACCTGTAAAATTTCATCACGGTCGGTCTTGAACTGAAAGGTTGTGACCTAGGGACGAACAAATGTATAAATAGACAAGACAAAATTGTAAGGGTTTCGTTTTGCAATTTGGCTACTGGACCATAACAAGGGTAGAGGATGAGGGGTAGAAAATGAAACTGAAAGTAAAATAATTCCTCACCCATCTCTCCTTTACAAACCAAAAGTTGTACAAGTTTCTAGGTAATTGCAAATGGCAGAATTAATCGATGCAATTTTTTTTATCTTCGACAACAAACTGGTCAAGAGCGATTCGCAATAATAAATGAAAATATCTTAACAATTTATTTATTGCACAGTAAGATTAAATAGTTGCGTTTTAATTAAACTTTCCGTGTCAGAAGAAAATGCAAATAATTTTCTTATTATAGTCCATAGTTTTAAATTTAAGTACAACTCGCTGTGAATTTAAAAACAATTAGAAAACTAATACAAATATCATAAAAAATAATTTAATATGTAATATATTTCCGTAATAGAAAAACGTGCATAAAATATAAAAATATTAGACACGATAAAAATTTTTTTTCTTGCGTATTGGCCATATGGTGCAGAAAAAGTTAAATTCTAATATATGTGATAATAATTCAACAAAAACCGTCATATGTCATAACTGAAAAAACGACCTTTATTCACACTTGTCCAACGATCTGACATTTCAACACAAAGAATATGGTTTACACAATTTCAACATTATAAATGTTCATAGCGACGTTATAAGATCATTTTTATGAATTTTAGTGTACATTTTTTTATGTTATTTACTTTGTGTAATGATAATGTTTGCACTATGTATAATAGAATTTTTCGTGAAATCTTTATAAGTATTGTTTGTTCTGTCATATGTGTTGTATTAAGACATTCTTACTTTCAGTTGTAATACGTAAGCGTCATATAATTTGCTATAATTAAAAAACATGTTTAAATAACAATTAAAATAAATAAATTTAATTAAAACTAACCTTTTTTTTGTAGTAAAGTAATAACAATTGATTCGAAACGTTTCGTTTCTGAAAAATTACAATGGTTTTGTTTGAAGAAGAAGGATTACTTTATACACCATGAAAAAAGAATAAATCGAAATATAGACAAATGTATAATACAATATACATTTATATAACTTGAACCAACCTCACCTCATCAGCAATAATTTTATAAACCATTTTGAAGTTCGCATCTGTATATTTGTTCTGTATATCGAGATTATATCAACAAACATTTCTTAATTTTTTCGACCACACTTCACTTCGTATCTAGAGGAATGGAGAGTCAACAAATAAGAGAAATTTTAAGTTTTCAATTAAAATAAATTGTGTGTTCATGTAATTAGAGTTTTATTAGGGTATAATGAAATAGCTTGAGAAGAAAGCTTCTCAAAATCTAGTTTCGGAGCAATATATATATTTTATTGTCCGCTATATTAATCAACAAAAATATTACAATATAGAAAATAAGCCAAGATGACGGGAAAACAATAGAAAACTTTAAATCGTACGGATCTTTGCTAATAGCAAATCTGAAAATTTCGTATTACAAGGCGACCTATATCGTGATAAAGAACTTAAAGAAAGCAGAAATACATTACGTAGTTTCATTTAATTGTGCATAATGAATTTCTACAAAATTAACGCTAAATGTATTGAATTTTGTTTTTATGAAGTTAAAAATATTAGCAATAAAACACATTTTTAATTAGAATATGATAAGGGACGACTTCATTTGTATATTTTGATTACATTTCTTTTATGAAATGAAGTTTTTTTTACATAAAGAGCAATGAAAAGGAACATAAAACAAAATGAACTACGAAAAGGAGAAAATGTTTACATTATAAGAATAAAATCACTAAAACATGCTGTCAGACAGTTAAGCATCAAAAATTTGGTTTGACTTTTATTGGGCGGATCCAGAATGTAATGCTGATTTAATAAAGTTAAAGACAATATTAGTTTCTGGTACTTTATACATTTTTCAGTGTTAAAGCAATACTTAACAGTTCTCAAATACTGTTTAGGTAATATATAAATATTCTTAAAAGTTCTTAAAATAAACGGTAACCAACAAACAAACGTGGATAATATACTGTTATATTTAGAAGACTGTTTGTAAAGCAAGGAGTATTTTTAATTTTTACTCCTTCCTAAACTAGTCTCTTTTATCTTATATTAAAATATTTGAGATATGAAAATGTTTAAGTAGTACTCAAATAGAATTTGTTTCTGATTGCTGACACAGTTTTCTCTATAAAACAAATAAGTCGAAGATACTTTAAAATATGTTTAAACCCATAACTTTAGATTGTTTGGAAATAAACTACCATGAAATTTCTTATGGTTATTTCTATACATTACACTTGTAGATGGTAAATGCCATCGCTTTACTTTCACCACGCGCTGTATCTCTCTCATCAATAATTATTGTTCTCTTTCTCTTCCTCCCTCTCTAACCCTTGATCTCTCTCTAAGTATTAGTTTTTCTGTCTTTTCATGAGTGTAATCATGGAAACCCTACTTGTATTTTAGGTTAAATTTAAAAATCATACCGTAACTGTGTCACGCTGCTATCTAGATGAGTTTTGTTTTTTTTTGTTTTTGTATTTATCAATATTAATTCTTTATTTGTTAACAATTGCTTAACTCCATATATGCACGATGTTTCCCCTGCTTTTCTTCTTTTATTTCAGTTGAATTCATTTTAAATCTTCTCAACTAATATAAAGTTTGAAATTTAATTTCCATATAGAAATTAAAGAGAAAACATAATCACACCATCAAATTACCGTCAGCCTGATTTTTTTAAATTATTTTCTAACTCAATACTTACACCATTGGCGTAAGTTGAGATTTTTTTAGTTTTAATTGAAGTTTTATTTATTTAAATGTTTATTCAAATAAATTGTCATAAGATAAATATTAAAATTTAATGGAGAATATTGTTAAATTTTTTATCTGTTATAAAAACAATTTTCGTCGAAAACAAACCTGGAAAAAAACGCATGTCGTATAGGTATGTCGTAATTACGAGCTACAAATAAAAACGGGGAAAAATTAATTTCTGTGCAATAAAACGGATTGCACTGTGAGGTCAGCCAGGGGTAACAAAGTATGATAAAAGCGATACGCACCATAAACGACGTTGTGAACTATGGCGAGGAAGGGGGTGACAAAACAATCGATATTGTAGCAAAACAAAGGTGACGAAAAAATAAACATGGCCGGGGAAATATATTAATTAACTAAAAATTTTTATTACATTTTCGCTTAGTTTTTATGAAATGGCGTGTTATCTTATACCTTATTATTACATGTTATACGTAAATTTATGGTAACGAAATTATAGAAATTTATATAAATTACAATTGGCATAAAACATTTTTTTAATTTATAGAATATAACACATAAAATTTTATTTCGCCTTTGAAAATGAACAAAGAAAACAAGAGTACTTACCTTTAGCACCGATGTCAATAAAACACACACTTTTCACAATTTTTCGAATCCTATTCGAAACACGAAAAGCGGGAGTATACTTCCAGTACGACACAAGGTATGTTGGAACTAAACCAAACCATTCAATAATTTTGCCCAATTAAAACTTCGAAATAACACAGTCCCACCGCCTTCTCGGCATATATCGGATAGGGGCGTTATAATTCATAAAACGACATTAACAAGAACACAAAGTTTACAATTTTGAACACTTCATAATCGAGCGAGTGCCTGACGACATAAAAACTTCGTATCGAAACGCACACTTATAACTCGCTTAGTACAGGCAAACACTCAAAACAAAATACACCGATTATTATTTTTACGATTATTCCTTAGTGATCAGGTTACTTTTGTCTAACTTTTAACGACGTACAGTTAATCTAAGCAAAGTTAATTTTAATACATCAAGTAGTTTTACACACACTCATAAAAACACGAATAAATTCTAATGAAACACCACATTAAATTCTCACAAGATTTATAATCGATAAATTTATTTTATTTAAATCGGCCACTGCGTTGTAATAAACTAGTGTCATATAATAAGTACGTAAAAGTCAAAGTAATTTACGCGAAATGTCATAACGAGCACGAACGTGACGGCGAACTCTAAACGCGACCGCTCGCCCCGAAGCTCGGTGGGCGAATGAGGGCCAGGATAAGGCGAAAGAGGCGAGGCGCCTTCTAATCAAAACGTTTGAAATAAGAACACCCCGTTCCATGTCTCGGTTGGTAATTTAATTTGTATCTTCATTATGTATAGATGCCTGCGTTTCTCTGAAGTTGTGTCGGAAGGCGTTTATTTTGTTTCCTGCAGAAAGCTTTTTCGAAAGGTCGGTTTATTCGCGGGGCTTTATGAAACGGGAAGGTATTGAAAGGGCTACCAGCCGGGTGGCTAGCAATTCGAATGTGTGAAAGTTTTATTTTCGCGGGCGTACGACCCGAGAGTACAGGCGAGAAGTTTATAAATGCTAGACCGGACGTGCATTATATTGGCGGAAGTCGACTAACGTTGTTAGTTTAACTTTATTTTAATGTTTACTGAATTAAGACGTACGTGTGAGATTCGCTTTGATGGATTCGTAAGACTATTCAGGTTCTGTATCTCCATGATAGTTATATCAATATTACGTCAATACTTCGGACTTTCTTACTAGTAAAGTTTTAGTTTAATTTAAATTAATTTCCTCAAAGTATAGGCAGTACGTGATTAAAAGCTAGTAACCGAATATTTAAAACTAAAGTGTACATATTTAAAATAAATATTATAAATTTTGAATTGGAATATTTATTGAATAATTATAATGCAAAAAGCAAAATATCAAAATTCCTGTTAATAAAATTTAATTACATTCATCGTGGTATATTTGAATTAGTCAACTGTAATTTTAAATTTATTCTTTTCTAAAAAAACTGTTATCACAGCAAATTATATTAAAAAACAAAAAAAAATTTGTTGATAATAAATATTTTTTTTAGTAAAATCAATAGGTTTTTTTTAGCACAACCAACAACTAAATATTGAAATGCTAATTTGGTTTTTTGACACTAAATGAGAAGGAATAATAATTCTTATTCTATATTTATTCTATATTATATATTGCATTATCAAACTGTTTATTCATATATCAAAGGGCATATACAGGAAAAATTTTAACATTTATAAAAATTACTATTAATATCCAACAAATACGAGAAAACTAGGTGTCGCCTGTGATTTCCCCGTTATTAAAAATATAAAAAAAACTTTTTTTTTCAACGAAATAGGCATAGATCAAGCTAGTAATATAATTACAAAGTAAGTATTATTTTGAACACAATTTGCGAGACCTGATTTTTAATATTTCTTGTGGTGCATTGCGGTGGCCCGCAACGTTTAAGCGATTGTATCTACACTAAAATACCTTGCAATAATTAACCCGCGAATGTGACAAGTTAAATGGAACGTATTCTGTTACTTTTAAAAATTTAATTAATGCCAGTGATTTTTGTTATTCATGCGCAGTTACTTTTAACGTATATGTTGACTACTATGTCCATGTTAATGTTAACGTAATTAAATGAAGACTAATTTTGAATCTATTATACACATTATATGCATTCAAAATTTTACTGTAATGCGTCGAGTGCTTGAAGCCTAAAAAAACGACAAACAAACAAACAGATACGGTTTCAGTTGCATTATATTAGTAAGGAATCTCACAATAACAAGTTATTTAGGAAAAAAACCGTGTTGTCCCAAACGACTTAATGTACAAAAATATTTTTGTAAGATTCTAGTAAAGTAACATTTTATATTAAATCGTTTTCCTAGAAACATATTTGCCAAATAAATATAAAAAAAAACAATCTCAATAGTAATAAATATAATAAGTTCATATACATAAAATATATTAATTTATTCTAAATATTCTCATATACGTGTATGCTATATGTAATATTGTTATAATGATAAATTTTATTAAAAAATAACGCAAAAAAGTGATCAAGACTCAATTCTGTACACTTTGTTTTTTTTATTCTTCTTCACTTAACATTTTGGTTGCTTCTTAGTTTTAAAATATTTATTATAAAATCAAACAAATAAGTAACTCTATTGTTTGCTAAAATATCAAAAGTTTGTGTTCATCAAATATATTTAGGGTTACGTACTTTTACGCATCACTGTCTTAAATGTACAAGTTACGTCATACAGAAATTTAAAAAAATATTATCTAACAAGTTACTTAAATTTTTAAAATATAAAATGATAGCGGAGTTAATTATATTCACAAACACTTGCTTTCATTTAATTTTTTTTTATAAATTTGTTTTTTCTAAAAATTACAAAATTTGGGAGACACATTTGCGTAAATTGAATATCAGAATACATTACTATTTTGTGGGCATTTTAATATTCTTAAAACATGTTACTTTTTATTTTAGACCAATAACGGAAGAAATAGATTTCGGAATTTATCAAATTTCATGTTCCAAACAACACAATTTTCTTTTCGTGAATAACAATTAAAAATGTTCTTAATATACAAATAATACGATAAAAATAATCGCACTGTAAAGAGAATATGATAACTGGTCATTCTCAGTTCATCATAACAAATAATATGATAAAAATAATCGCACTGTAAAGAGAATATGATAACTGGTCATTCTCAGTTCATCTTCCACGATTGCGGTCCAACAACCTTACTATCGAAGTCCGGCAAACGAAAGGTTAAAATAACAATACTTCACAAACTTCGCTCTGAGCGTTTCGCGCTCTTGACGCCACGTGCCTCAAAAGACATACCGTGCGTGATTGATTGTGCGTATTATCACAGCGTCGACTACGCCCCTACCGGACAAACGCCCCAACCCCAGCTGAGTGCTTAATGTTTATCAGGATCAGTCTGTTGTGACTCTCTTTTCTGATTCATTGTTCATTCCAGATGCTCTTTGTTATACATTCATCCTTTGTTTCTATTATTCCGTGATATTTGGCATTATTTTCAAAGTAAAATATAAAAATACTGGTATTTTTAGTTCGCGTTAGTTTTTAGCCTGGTATATAAATATACTAATGAAAGATTGCGCATTTTCCACTAAAGTTTCAATTTTAAAAACCTGTATGGAGCTTCCTTATTTCCAGACATACCACTTATAGAAAAATATGTTTGATATGATTCACTAAGGATACGTTAGTAAAAATCATGTCAAATAGTATTTTTTGAGTTTAAAATCTCAGTCTAAAAGATTTCGCGTCGATGAGATTCTGGGAAGCGAAAATATTTTAAATAGCAATTATAATCCCAGGTCATTAAAAATTGCCTCTATGTTAAGTACTCACTCAATCCATTCACTCGTGAAATTTCGAATAATCCTTTTTTCGACCATTTGTTTCTTTGTAAACCAAATTGTTGATTCTTCTCTTATATTCGTCAAATCACCATTTGACCTCATTTGACGAAACGAATCCATTTATAGTTATATAAACTAGTACATATAACTGTTTCAATTATATTCATGGGATATCATGAACAATTCTTCATCATTTACCATTTTTCTGACTTGTAGAAGTTTCTGATTCTAACATATTAGTGATATTAGTTATTGACATCACTAAACTACAATACCTGTTACCGTATATTATAGTCAGTTTAAATCTCAGGTCACTCAAATTCAGAGGAACGTGCTTTATTACGACTCGGTATTGGATTTCGAAATCGGAGGAAACCATCTATAATAGTATAGCCATATATTTCGTATCAGCGACATCAGATGATTTACAGACACGCGAAAAACAATCACAGGCGAACTCGCCGTTATTATACCTACACTTCGGTCTTAATAATGCACTTTTTTGCAACACTAGAAGAATACGATGAAAAAAGGCAACTTAATTTACTTTGATCAAATTAATGGTAAAGATATATCTATTATGAAAAATTTGCCAATTTTTTACAATGCAAATTCTTTTCAAAATGTGACTATTTGTAATTATGTTATTGATTTTGGGTGTTGTAATTACTTTATTGCTAAGCGTATGCCAAAGGTATATTGTGCTTTTAAATTTTTTAATTATTATTGTAGGGCATGATGGAAAAATATTGTTGTCTACCTAGCTGTCTTTTACATGACTTAAATTTCGTAACTATACCTTCTCTGCTATTATTTGCGTATCAGTAGGACGGACTCAAAACGGGCAGATTCATCTAGAATATACAATTGTAGCAACGAATTTTTCAATAATGATATACATATATAAATATTTACATATTGTTATATATATCCATGAAAGACTTAGTATGTATTAGTACAATTATATACCATCTGATTTTATATTTGTATGTGGGTGTAACAAAAAATGTAGCAATTGAAACAGGCAATTCTCAGTATAAAGACGAGCATATTTAAAGCAAAATTTCCGCACAAGAAGGTACTTTTTTTCACTGGAATCGTAATTTTGACAGTGATTTTTTCAGAAACGTTTGAGAACATCCATAAAATTATTTAATATATTCTTCTCAGTTTGATGCACAAAATCACTGATATGAATAACAGACACATTCTTTCTTACCGCCTGTATATATTAGAATAACATTCTCTTCCTTTTGACATCTCAATACAGTATACTACTTTACTTTACTTTTTTAAAATAGGACACTAAAAACAAATAATTTTAACATCGGTAATTCTTCGAGAAATATATTTTTTAGATTATACTTCAGCCGTATGAATGCACTAGTATATGAATTAATGTCCCAATAGAAATGTAACACAAGGGAGCAGTAAATTTTGAACGAGAGAGCTTTAAGCGTGCAGTTTATTATGCCTTAAGGGGATTTAGAAAAGTATTTGTCGATGTAACGATTCGTTTAGATCATTAATTTTGTTTTTATCGCTATTTATTTTTATTTCAATTTATAGTTGAAATGTATTGAATCTTTCAACATTTTCAGCTTGTTTAATAAATAATAGTCAAATAAAATTCACGTATCAGGGGGGCGCGCCTCCCAAGGGGGACATAGAGAGATGTCAAGGGGGGCGGAAAGCGTTTGCATTTTAGAAAGAAAAAACAAAAAAATATACAAACAATATTAACAAATTACATTACAATGTAATGTTTAATTTACATGCATAAAATTAATGAAATTAAATATCATATTCACTATTATTACCACAAACTTGCGAAAAATTAGACGTTTTGGTGTACATTTTTTGTTGAGAAATCAGTTTGAGTGTGTAAAATTATTGTGTCTCACTGTTAAAAGGTAAGTTTGTGTATTTACAAACTTCAGTTACCATTTTTATTTAATTTACTAAATCAAAGGGGGGGGCATGAAAATATAATTTATAGTCCGGGGAGCCTCAACAAAAAAAAGATTGGGAATCCCTGCCTCAGAGCTACATTCTTTACGTCTTCAGACTATTTTAAATGAATAAATTCACCAACCATTAAGGGGCTTTTCATCCAATGTCATCACTATTATTTTAAAATTAATCTGATAATAAATCTTTCTTAGTTCGAAAGTACTGCTGGTCACAGAAACGTGTCCTTTTTTTGCGTTTCCTTCGTGTTCTCCATCACCATCCCCGTGTTTATTTGCGTCTTGGACATATTAAAGTAGCGTAGGTATATCGGATGTTATATTGCTTTGCTTGTCGGGTTTATTTGCGATAAATTAAAAGCATCTAAGTGCATGTCGAAACATACGTAAAATAGACTTCCATAGTTGCTTATTCTTAATGAAATTTTCTATTCAATTTAAATGCTATTATTTTGATTGAAAGTGATAATCAAACGGAAGTATCATAACATTTCAAACTCGTATTTAAACGCCACCTTGAATCTCAATATGTTTCAAACAGAAAATGAAAATGAAGTGTACAAATATATGTATAGAGAGACACATTAGTTTTCTTTTAATATATCGCTACATAATAATAATGAATACACCTTATAGAGAATTTTCTTCCAAAAATAGGTCTAAAATTTTCAAAACTGTGATGCAGTGATCAGTGGACGTACGGCAAGATAGGATGATATTAAAAGGGTCACTTGTTTCGTTACGAAACTCTAAAAAAGAGCACGTACTTATGTTCTTTATTCATCTATGATATCATTTTTATCAAGCTACGTAATCGTACGTTAAAAATTCTTCATCATTATTCACATTCAAAAACAATGTCGAAAAAATACGTGATCCTCTGCCATTCATATTTATTTGTCTTTGTCATATACACAATGCTTAAAATTGGCCTTTAATTGTAGAATTTACCCTATTTGTATGTAAAATATATTTTTTATTTTATTCTATTTCACAGACTTTTTAAAAATATGAATAGAAACATATTTTAAAATTTATATTAGACTGCGCCGTAGTGTATTGGGCTTATCACAAGGCATGTGGCCTTTGGCGGCCCGACACACCGAGTGAGCCTGGTTCGATTCCCGGCCGCTTTAAATAAATGCTTTAACATTTAAATCACTAACAACTCTTCAATATACCCTGTACTAATTTTAACCAGTAGTTCTTTATGGTACTCAGCACTTTATATATCCTGATAGTCTTTTTTCAGTATTCAACACTCAAGGATGTATACATCTTGTTATAGTCAGTGCAGCGGGGAGAAAAGCACTCCATCCGCGATACACCTGGGCTGCTTACAATTATACTCAAATCGGAAAAAATATTTTCTGAGTAGTATTATTAATAATTGAAATGTAATATAAAAGGAAATTAATAAAAGCTGTGGATGATGTTAGTAAAATTTTGGGACGCGTTAATAAATTGCTATGTTTGTGTGAACATGTAACCAGTGGAAAAGACTCATCAACAAGTGAACACATGACACGTCATCTGCGCTAGAATGCTACACATTCTATTGAGAAATAGTACACGAAAAAATACTATAGTTATCAGAATGAAATACAGATTAAGGCGATTTTATTTTTACCCACCCGCGATATAGAAAAAATAACACCATGCATAAATATATATATATATATATATATATGTATATATATATGTGTGTGTGTGTGTGTGTGTGTGTGTGTAATAAATTAACTCGAAATCGAAATCTCCGAAGACGTTTATAGTTCAAATTCTTATTCTTAACTGATACTGGATAGTAGCATTTGGTTATACGTAATATTTATATGAAAACAATAGTAGCGAGAAAAATCGATTAAGTCTGCACACATGTTATATTTCTTATGATTAAATATTAATATATTATTATGTTCGACGCCTTGTCTGAAGGATGAGTCGTTGTCAGTCTGCCTCGTTACCAATATTCTCAAGTGAAAATAATAAAATTAGTTTTCCAAGTTCCCAATGTTACCTCAAGGCTTTGCTACTGTCAATAATATATAGGTTCTCCCCTATATATTTAACAAACAATTAAAAATTACTTTATCCTCTGTTATGATTTAATCAGTTGTAGTTTATCTAAAATACCATTATTATACACGATTAAAGATACGCTGTATCTACATGTGTTCTTTAATAATGTATAGGTACTGATAGCATAGTACACATAAAAAATAAATTGAAATTCACAAAAAGTTAAATGATTATACTAAACTATGTGAGTAGAACTTAAACCTAAAGCTTTCAGTACATCGTTTTATAAAATAATTTTATATTCTCGTACATTCTTGCCACGTTTGGAAAGCATACAATTAAGGAGGTTCACAATTTCCAATTTTTCTGTTACGTGACCGTATTAAAATTTAGCGAATGCTCTCAATTGGGAAATAAAATTCCCAGTTTTCTCTTTTTTTCAATTCTCATTAAAATATTCCTTTTCTTCTCTTTATCTATCCCGAGGATACGGCCGAAAAACGACTACGGACTGATCAATTCAATAATATATATGAAGAAGTGATAGTATTATTTTACGGTCACAGTGAATTTTAGTAAGATCTATCTCTAATACCACATTCAGAAACAAATATATTTGTATTACGAGATTTTTATATGAAATGAAAAATTACTTAATTTTTGTTTAAATTTGAATATTTTTACAGAAATTGATTTAATAGCTTTGACCACTTAAAAAATGAGAAAAACTACGCAAATAAAATTAAACTGACTTCATTTATCCACGTCTCGTGTAAAAACGTAGAGTCGTTTGATGAATATGTAACAAAATTTCGTGCTATAAAAGCCTGCTATGTAAACTTATTCAAGAACCTTACAAAAATTGAAGGCATCCGAATTAATACGAGTGTTATTTTATGCGATTAACCTAGCGCCCGCCACCTGAACATTTTCCTGCGAGCTCTTACCCGCTGTGAACATGTGGGTATTTCCCTCAATACGATATCGTATTTTACGGTGTTTATTAAAGCTGAAATGAAAATTCCGAACGAAAGTCGCTTTTCAACTTCACAGTGCCCCTTTATTATGGCCTACATTCTGTTTTCTTTAGCGTTCATGAGACGGGAACAATTCAATTATAAAACTATTTGCTCAAGCTTTTCTTTGCATATTCGATGTTGGGAATTGGAAAATTGTTTGGCCGTCGCTGAACGAGCGACGGAGCGTATTCAATCCGATTTTCCTAGTCATTTAATTTAACAGCCCGGCGAAAGATTTTTGTCGCTTGTATCGAAGACTTAATTCGTACGGTTGTGGAATTGTGTACCCATATAAATCACTTTTTTTGCTGGAATGTGATATTCACGTGTTATATAAATTTGATATAAAATATAACGGATTGTTATTATATACTATAAGTAAAGGAACATTTAAGATATATCTATTTTAGGAAATTATGAAAGTTATGACTGTAATAAAATTCGCAATATACTCTTATCTTGTTTAAAAAATTAGTAAATAATTCTTGGTCTAGAAGAAAAGTGTAACTTTCTATAAAACTTAACTCTTAACCGAGCTCAAAATTACTAGGCCAAAATTACCGATTTTCATTATTTTTAATATTTTATTATTTTTTAATTTTTATTTTACATAATATACATTTGAATATAAGCAGTTTTTATATAAAAAAAGGGTTATATTTTAATTGATTCATTATGTTAGTAAATAAATGGATATTTTCTTTGGTTACGGTAAAAATGAACGTAGCCCGTTTCGTGGATGTACAAATTGCATTGATAGTTTATATTTTTATATCACCTATATTTAGCAAGATTAATTTACCTTGGATGATAACTTTCTGCATTTGCGTAACTGTCACATTTTTGTGATATCGATAACTAACTCTTTACTTTATTGGAACTTTCTATTTTTTTACAATATTTTCATATAAAAACTTTCCCGTTAGAGTGTGATTTATTTGCGATGAGTGAAATTTGTAAGTATAATATTATTTGACTCTTATGTCATACTAAAATTTGCTGGCAATCCCTTTCGTGTGAATTTTTAATTGACATAATAAAGTTTACAAGTAGGTTAAATGAAACCGAAACCAACTTGTAAATAAATTGAATATAGCACATTACGTTGTAGTACTACAAAATTTTTATGACGGATTAAAAAACCGACTACCGACTTCTAAAGAAATCAAGTTTATTTATTAAACAGAGATTTCTCTGTTTAATAAATAAAATCTGTCAATCGCGAGTGGAATTCGCACTACGTTGGTTTCGTACACATCTAGGTATTTATAAACATTTAATAGTACATAATTTTCCTATTAAACCATATACAAAATTTTAATTTTTTAAAACGAAAATATATTTATTGTCAACTCTATATTATCTTTCGTAGGCGCACATTAAAAAAAATTCATGGATTATATATATTTTGGCTAGTTCGAGTTCTCTTTTTATGTTGTGAGACCTTGCTTCTTGTCAAATTTCATGATTTTGACCTACACACCCTATTGGTTTTGACTTATTTGCGAGTGTCAAAATTTGCGACATAAATGTACTTTATCACATTTTTTGATCGCAGTTCCAAGGGACCGTAGACTAAAGTATTTTATATTAGTTTCAATTTGATACCTCCACGATTTTCTGAGAACAAGTGTACAAGTGTATGTACAGTCGTCCAAGTGGAACTGACTAAAAAATATCCAATGATACTTTCATTAACATTTGTGTATGAGCGAAACGACGAGTAATAGCTTTTATCCACAATTAAATAAAACTACGTGATGTACTATTATTTCTACCTTCTTTAAGTTCTTTACCACGACCTAGGTTTCATTGTATTACAAAATCTTCATGTGGGCTATTAACATAGAAATCTTTGCTAATAGCCCACCTGAAGATGTTGTAATACAACGAAACCTAGGTCGTAAAGAACTTAAAGAAAGTAGAAATAATACTACATCACGTAGTTTCATTTAATTGTGAATAATTAATTTCTACAAAATTAATGCCAAATATATTCAATAGCTTTTATATTACATATGTAATTTATATGCATACAACATTTTATAGCGATTCGTTGCTTTTTTGTACGGTTATTAGGTAACAAAAAAAACAATTTTCCAGTTTGTGAATTAGCAAGGATCATAGTTGTTTATTTACTGTTTACGTACAAATTTTCATTGCCTTTCCAATTGCCACATATTCAAAATAATAAATAAAACAATACCTAAATAATCTTGACACTCAACTCTCACTATAATTATTTACTGTGCATTAAGTACTGAGAAAATGTTTCCCCTCTTGGATAAATTGTGCGACTTAGAATTTAAAGCGTATTAAATTTCTTATCATTTAAAAAAGGGGTTGATCCCTCCACCGTTATTTTGAGTAACACCACTAGCATACATCAACCATCGTTACGACCACGCGATCAGATTAATCAAACAAATAATAAATCCTTTGGGAAAATTATAGATTAGATTACAAGTTAAGTGCAAACGATATAATTGAGACATTTCTTGCAATTGTGGAATAGTTTTTTTTGTAATTAGTATTTTAACGTTATTACATAACTACACTACGTGTATTATTGCTGGTACATTTGAATTAGTTTCTACACATGTATATAAATGACACAATATTTACCCTTAGAATGGAATATTTAATGTTCTAAATACTTAATTTAATGTTCTAATTACTGAAAATATTATGTATAACGTTCCAAAGTAATTAAAAAAACATGGATCGTTGCCGTTTTAATTATTAGTAACTGGTGCCCGCGACTTCGTTCAAGTGGACTTCAGATTTGGTTTCATCAGATTTTCTTGCAGTGAAAAGTTGTCACGTACTCAAATTAGAAGAAAATAGAAATGTATAATATATTTACAAACACAATAAAAATAAAAACTCCTTTCAACTTAGTAACGCTCTACCTATTGTAAGAATGAAATAATTATTATAAACATAGGATTTTAGTCAAACACAGTAAAACCAACAAAAGGTAAATGTAAAGTTTTTATATAACTATAATAATCTAAAAGATATTTACGTACAGACAGAATAGTCTTCACAAATTTTATGAAATTATTTTATTTATTTAATTGTTTTCTAACTACTAAATACCGTAGATAATTCAAAAGAGTCTCCAGATAGATTCTGCTTTACCGAGCCTAGCTTTCACCAAGGTGCTCCGTTTGTCTTCGAATACGTGTGTTCCCTGTGAATCATCCAATGGTATAGGGCGCACTGCGGCTTGCTGTGCGCTTTATATAGGCCAGCCGCATCCAACTAAAGCACGGAGAAGCAATAAGCTGATTCCTTTTTAATATGGCCGACCATATTGATCAGAGTTCAACTTAAATTGGACATGTCTATATTTCCAAAACAAGGCATTATTTTTTAATTTCGTGTTCACATAAACTTCCAATAATGGTTTTACAAACTACAGTTAACAACAGTTTCAGATAAATCAACCGAAGCGCGTTTCTAGAATAGCGCGTATTATTTCAATTAACATAACTTTTTTGTTTGTGAATAGATTTTAAGAAAACTAACTCTAAATATTACGGAAAACTTGCTACAATAGATAAATAAAAACAGCGTTCAAATCAGTTAAGCCTTTTCTGAGATTAGCGCGCACAAACACAGACAAACAGACAATAATTCTAAAAACGATAGTTTTGGCCTCGATAACATAATTACAACGTGTCTAATTTTTTTTTAATATTTAATGTACAGACACGACCCCTTCACAATTTTATTATATATATAGATTCACACATAACAATATTTTTCTATTTTATTTCGAAGTTTTCTTAACTCCTCGGTAAAACAGAAGCAATATATATATGGGTTAATAAATGATCTTGTACGAATGCTACCTCTGCATTATTAGGCCACGGTTGGTCGGCTTATATTTCTATACGTTTTGCATTGATGAATCTGAAACATCGATATTATAGAGTAAAAAGACTATCGATCGAGTTACTGAACTATTCTAAATTGGAGATTTTAGAGTAAATAAATTGCTTATAAATAAGTTCTTAATAAGGCACATATTATCTAATTGAAACCTTACATATTTAGCGTACACATTATTTCTAAACATAGATACCCAGCTATTGTTTATGTACATTTTAAACAATTTTGTAATAACAAGTGCTTGGGAATTCAATACGTTCTTAATACAGGCAATACAATGGAAATAGTATCGGTTAAGTCGTGAAAGAAAACAATACAATGAGCTCTGAAACTAGCAAAATCTTAAGCTGAATTTTAGAGCATCGATAATCTCACCAAGCAATTCATCTTCTTATCGAGCAGTCTATCTCCAACTTGAAGAATTACCTGCCAGTTAGTGATTATCGAAAATAACGTTGTCTTTGTTTCTTGAAAATACACAGAGTTTGTGGGTTGAGTTTTCTGTATAGATATTAGTTATTTGTGAAAGTCTACTAGAAATAATCTTAACAACCTTCATTTTCATTATATTTGATTCGTATACATTTTCCTTTTTACAAAACATAAATGTCATTGTATAATTTTCAATATGAGTGCACGCCAGGGACCGCTTCTTTCGATATCATCCTTTTGATATTCAATAATATTTCACCGTTTTCTTTGACACTTCTTATTGGTGGTTTTAATTAGCATTGTGTATATATATACCTATGTATTTCAATATTTCTCTTTATCGACGAAATTGCACGCCATCGAGTGCCACTTTCGATCCCTTTGATATATTGTTCGTTTTTGCTGATAAATCTTACGGATGAATTTAATGAGCGCTGCATATATATACGCATATATTTGTAACATTTTTCTTTAATGTACTATATTAATAAGTACGTTACATTATTTGCAACAAAGGATTTGAACTTATATATTCCCGGTATTATTCAGTTACGTGTGTGAATATCAAAAGAAGAAGACATAATTTCATTGTGTAAAATAGCGTTTTTAATAAATTTCTATGAACAATATTATAAACGAAATGTAGTATTTCCTCATAACATATACGCATTAAAAAAGCAGTTCATGTAACTCGCGGTTGTGGAAATTAAAAAAATTTAATTTTTTTTTTAGAAAACTTAATATATTAAACGCTAAACTGAGATTGAAAAATTATGTTATTCTAAGATCACTTTCACCCCCCAAAGGTAGTAGTTAAGTCATATCACTTTAATGAAAAAGGGCAAGAAAATGTGTTTGCTTTTATTTCTTCCTGGGAAATTATGATGATATATTCATAGTTATTATTATTTTTAAATCTTATTAGTATCTACTTATTTTGCAAATAAACAAAAAAATAAAATCAAAAACCAACGGATTAATTTTTCACGTAGTATTTCCACATAGAGTTATAAGTTCAGATTTTCATTTCAATTTATATGGTTCCGTCCTCAAAATAAAAAAAAACCTTAAGGCATCACTTGATTATTCGTTTATCAGTCCGGCTATCTGTCAAATTTGAAACGGCTTCAGATATTACATTGAAATTAATATCGTATACTGAAGTCTATAGCTTTAAATTGTTGTAAAAGTTTGAAGTATTTTGTACGCAACGCAACAAAAAGATATGGTCCTAAAACATCTTTTTTTTTATTCCCGCCATAGTCTAACTAGCGGTTCAAAAAAACTATAAGATACTTTCGATCGACCTACAAACTTGAAAGTTGCCATAATAGGACGTCTCACAGCACAAGTAAAGGAAAACATCCAAAAATCATTGATTTATAATTCTATGTGGAATCATACTTTTTTAGTAACAGGCACCTGCAAAAGATATAGTAGGAAATATACTCGTATTTACGTCCTGGAATATTAAACTTGAAAGTCTGCATAATAGGACGTCTCACATCACAAGTAAAGGAAAACATTCAAAAGTCAATGATTTATAATTCTATGTGGAATCATAATTATTCGGTAACATGCACCTGCAAAAGATATGGTAGGAAATATACTCGTATTTACGTCCTGGAATATTAAACTTGAAAGTCTGCATAATAGGACGCCTCACATCACAAGTAAAGGAAAACATCCAAAGTCAATGATTTATAATTCTATGTGGAATCATACTTATTTAGTAACATGCACCTGCAAAAGATATGGTAGGAAATATACTCGTATTTACGTCCTGGAATATTAACATTTGGCAATAGAAATTCTACATAACATTAAATAAATATATATGCTTAAGTGTGTACGGAAAATAAATATTTACTAGAGCCCTTCCTTCGCAGTAAATTTTGAAATTATCAATCAACAATATCGTTAGTAATTTTGAAAAGTAATTTAGTATCAAATAACGAAAAATCTGAAAGGCTTTATGTTTTTATTGCATCGAGTTATAAGCTGAGAGGAAAGAATAATGGGGCAATAGATCTTACTATAACTAGAAAAGGTCTTTGTCCATTATACAGTCAGAGAGATGGACAATAAATGACATTTCGATAAACGTTTAACTATTTGAGGATATATAGTATCTAATATAATATATAGGTAAAATATTAACATTACTTTTCACTATGTAAATACACTAGTTGGGATAACTTTCACATGCGTAAATAAATCGAGAATTCTTCAAAAAACCGTAAGAAATAATAAATACAAGTAGAACTGGCGATACAAAAGTTTCGTATATACTGAGCTTTTGATAAACGTTTAAATATTTGAGGATACATAGTATCTAATAAAATATTTAGGTAAAAATATTATCATTACTTTTCACTATGTAAATATATCAGTTTGGATAACTTTCACATCCGTAAATAAGTCGATAATCCCGCAAAAATATTATTTTTAAAATAAACTCTATAGTCTCCAGGTAAATTTCATATATTTACCTTTCAAAGCCGGGGTACCAATTTAAAACGAGAACGCCAAGATAAACGTTGAATTCAAAAAATGTAGTCGTCATTTTGCGAGCACTTATTAAATACTTATTTATTAATCACCTGCACATTGAACATTTTGGAAAATTTACAAAATGCTCAAAATATGCATAATAAACTCAAAAATCATCGTATAAAAGATCAATAGAAAAAAATTGAGATATTGAATTTGTAAAGGCTCGAATAATCGCATCACAAAATTGAGGTGTTACGCCGTCAATAAGTATTGTATTGCATATATATATATATATATATATATATATATATATATATATATATATATATATATATATATATATATATGTAAATATATATATATATATATATATATATATATATATATATAAGTATTTGTATCGTTCAGGTGCATGATACAATACTTATTTATATATTTTCATAACGTTACGTCGAAAATGGAGGAGTGGTGCTGTTTCCTATTCAATGCATAAAATCTGAAAACCTTATATACAATTCTGAATATAAAGATTTTATAATCTTTTTATCTCGCTATTTATATATACATTGATACCCCACAAGACCGAAAACGACAAAAGAAATTGCTTACTGTTCTCTCCTAAGTTCTCAGAGCAATATTAAATTAAGTTCAGTTACTATACCAAATTTCACTTTCGTCATCAAAAGCTATCTGAGAAAAACGGCTATGGCAGACGGACGGACTGACTGCACAAGTATAAAGGCTCAACTATTTCCCTTTGAAGTACGTAACACTGAAAAAATATGCTTAGGAAAATTATATTAGAAGTTAAATGCTCGAAATAGCGATATTTGATATGTAATAGCAATGTTCCATATGGATAATTAAAGAGCACTGTCATTATAAATAATTTCCACATACATGGAAATTGGATCGCAGTCACGATCTGACCACATTTAATGACATAATTTTTTTAACAAAAGTGGAAAGGAAATATTTGTAATGCAAAATATCTTTTCACTAGTAATCTTTATTATAATTACTTAGTAAAGTTATTAAAAATGTACCTGGTAATTAGGAGATAGTTTGACGGTTTCAATTAAAATTGTTAATCATATAACAGTAAACTTATATACGAACACAATGCTCTAATAGTTAGATCAGAATAATCTATATTATCAACACACTAACTAACTATATCACTAAAAATACCACACTATTCATACTTTATGTATTTCCTTTCATATTTTTTGGGTTTACGAAAGTCGCATGTAATTAATATATTGACAATAACTTAACTGAAATTACTGTCAAATTCCCCATAAATAATATCCATACGTAGCAGTTGTATCGAAATAAGAAATTGGTTTTCACAGGTTTATTATTTACGGAGTATGTTTGAAGCGTGTTTTTGTTAAAATTTTTTATTTATTTTATTGCAATCGCAAGTTTGACAGTAATTTTTTCAGAAACTGTTGAGAATTATCGTAAAGTTTTTTAATATTTTCTGCTCAGTTTGATATACAGAATCGCTCGTGTAAATAATATACAGGTATTTTATGGCAAGTTTATATGCAGAGTGTACAGATATACACTCTGCATATAAGCTTGCTATAAAATAAATGGAAAGAAAGTAGTGGAAGTAAAGCTGCGGTTTTAGTGAACTAAGGACCTTAATTTCAATTCATTACTATAACCTATCTGTCTGATTTTTATTAGGGCCTACATCCTTTACCTCTTTAGAGTTCTTTATTTTCTTTAGATCACTTTATATATATATACATATATATATATATATATATATATATATATATATACATATATATATATATATATATATATATGTATGTATAAATATATATATATATATATATATATATATATATATATATATATATATATATATATATATTAAAAATGTGAAATTTGCGTGTTGATATTAATGTAAATTCTGCAATGAAAGTATTTGCAAATAAAATAATTGGACAGATGGAAGCCAATTTTTTTTTAAATTCTCTCTAGTTTCACTCTAAATTCAAACCATAAACTACGAAAATTGTGTTAATCTTCATATATAATAAAACTCGGAATTTTGGGGTGCTACGCATTGAAAATATTTGCAAGAATAGTGGTCGTGTGAAGGATGATATGAGTTCTACTCACACACGTCTTTTTTTTAAATGTATATCATTAACTGTCTCATATCTCTTAACTGTATTCCAATATATGGCAACCTTAAACTATATTCTAACACGCATAGACACGAAGCTGCATTCTATGCGCAATTATTTACATTATACGCAGTAAATTAAGAAATAAACTAAATATGTATGCAAAATGAACCTTCAGTACGAGTGTTTAAAATTTCTCTGAAATCCCATTTCCTAGCATAACCTGCGAGTTAAGTCTTTTTTACTTCGCGCCTCATTATATACTCTTTCTGACGTGTCGCGTGTTTTATTTTATTTAACTTTAATTAGTTCACCCATGTCGCCCGTTTCACGCGTATTGTATTAGAAAAATCTAAAAAACTTCCTTTATTTAAAGAAATGGAGATATATTTCAATCCGGTTAGTTTATAGTTACGGGGTAAGCATGATTTTGAAAATAATTTGCCAGATCTGCTTTTAACATTTGGTGTGGTGCGGTACGTTGCGCCGTGCGAGTTGTCTGAATTAAAATTCACCCTGAATTTGGAGTGTTAAATGAAATATGTTCCACGTCTTTCAAAAGTAAAATTAATAACAGCACATTCAGTTTTTCATGAGCAGGCATACCTTTTTAGTGTTTATATTCACTATTCTGCTCCCATAAATTATAAAGTAATTATAACAGCATTTTTTTAAATCGAGATTAAAAAAAAGGATTATATAATTACGTTATAATTTATGGGAACAGAATAGTGAATATAAACGCTAAAAATGTTTAATTTACACTATTTATTTAACATATTTCATTTAACATATTATCTAAAAAAATCATTAGATCGTTTAAAAGTGAAAGAAAGACAAAGAAACAAACAGATAGTGTTTCACTTTTATAATGCTAATAGGGATTTGTAAGTTTGATACACATATATGGACATAACTATACGTATAAAAATGTATTTTTGCTTATTTTCAATAAAAATATACAAGCATTTATTTATTACAGGTTAGCTGTAAGTGTTATATAAAATTTACCACACTACTAATAGAGAAAACTAGTAGATAAGAAAAATTAATGAAATTTCATATCTATCAAGTTGTTGTTGGCCGTATATCAATATATAACAATAAGCCTGCCACCTGTGTATATTATTTTGAAGTTTTCAGAAATATATTACAATAAGTTTTCAAATTAAGTGCGAGTAACCAAACAATGTGAAATGAAAAGCGAAGACAGGGAGAACTGGCCGAAAATGTGAATAAAAGAAAAATGACAAAAAAAAGCAATCAGAAAAAAAACGACTAGTACACAAATTGGTCAATGAAGAAATGTATGAATGAGCTTTCTACTGAACGAAGAGAATCCCAAAGGAGGTCTAGTCATATGGTACTAAGATTATGTAATGATACCTAGTTTGATCTATACATCGTTTGAAGATACTGAGAAGGTATAAGTAACTTGTTAAATTATAATCCAATTCTGTTTTATAAATTTAATAATCGATGCTAATATTTGTCTTTACATTTTCATGATTAAACGTTACGTATTTGGTTAAGCAATGTAAATTAAAGGGTTTAATTTAGAGTGGGAAAATCTTCGAAAGAAAATTTACGATCGTATGGTCGTAAATATATACGTTCGCGTTTGCAATTAAAATTGGAGTACTTAAATTCCGCCGAATATATAGGATAGTGAACTCGACGCCACACCGGCAAGCAAAGCCACAATCCACACGGCAAATCTTGCTCCGACCGAAATATTATAATTACGAGTGCGCAATAACGGCGCAATAACGTTTCAGCAATATTAACGTCCCAAACGCTATGATACCGAATAGCACAACATTGTAAATTTTGCCCGTAACACGTATTCATAATAAAAATCTGCTCGGAGCGCTTTCGAGGGTTGAACGTCGTTACATTAGGGTAGATACGGCCTTAACCAACTGGCCAGATAACGAAAGAGGTCCTGACCCCCACTGAATTATTGTTATGTCCCCATCATTGTCCCGGTCCGGAAGGATATTGGTGGGCTACAGCCATATTGTATGGGGATATAACAATACTCGTAACAAGAATAAGATTTTGATAAAGGAATGGATATGGTTTTGTTATAGAGTTACAATGAAGAGCTAATGATATTTAAAGGGGTCGTCAAGCCGATAGTCGTTCGACTTATTTGCGAGATTTTGTTAATTCCCGTATTCCATTTAGTGTAGTTGTTCTCTCAAGAACCGGAGGATCACATTTCTTGTATTGGCGGAGATTATGTATTATGAAATACTCTTTTCTCAGTCATAAAATACTCCTTTGGCATAATACTATCATGTAAAATATGTCCACAATCAAATCTCTAACCACGAAGGAATTGAATTTAAAAAAACATATATTCGGTTATAAGAAAAAGAAATCGGAACCAAATTGAATTGCATTGAAAGGGAATCTATTATTGTAGCCCAGAAGCAGTTGTAGCCAGTGTGTTGATAAATAACTATTACAAAATAAATTAAAAAAGGCAAAGTGAAAATACAAAAAGTGCGTGCATATTTGGAAAAATACAAATTTTATTTAGAACAAACAAATATTCAAACGAGTTAGGAAAGAAAGTATTAGAACTTAAAAAAGACAAGCTATTTTCATATAATTGTTAACATTATTTATCGAACATGTTGTGTTTTTGATATTAAGATCCAATTTAGCTGTTTGACCAATACATTATTTCTCAGAGAAGACACATAATTTAAAAGAAATTTATTTTCGTAGAAGCAGTGATTTCTTTGGATCTAACAAAAACTGATAAGTTTTTATAATATGTTTGTAAATCATAAACAGATAATCTTTAAATGTTCTAAAGTGATAATTTAAATTATATTGAAGTTTACCTGAAGATAAACATGAAAAGTAATAAAATTAAAAAGTCCGGGTAAGGGTTAGTAGGATAGACTTCTTACTTATTAGGGTAGACTTAATAGGGTAGACTGACTTAGGTAGGGTAGGGTAGACTGACAGTTTCATATTTTCAAAGACAGGTTGTAATAAAACACGTGTTATGTCTCTTTGAACTTTTTATTTAAGCATGTATTTGAAGTAGGAACAGTAAAAATAACAAGAAATATATTTATAATTCTTAATAGTTTTTAAGCATTTTCAAATGACATGTAATTAAGAAACAATTTGTTTGCACCAGCTATTTAAAATTATTTTTTCTGCTGAATGGTAACAAGTTAGTACCTGGAAATTATCAGAAAATATTGCTTTACGAATGGCTATAAAACAGGACTTGAACAAATAGATAACATTTATTGAAATTGTCTTTGAATCTCACACAAAATTAGGTTATCAAGCTTAGTTACGTCAATATACAAACAATATAAAATTTATGTGGAAAAAATTGCTCCAAGAGAAACCACTACAAAAGTTTTTGCCTCGGAAGAAGTAAAAATCGATTAGGTAAAGTCTGACAAATATTAAATATGATAGAAGGTCTGTAATTATTTACTCTCTCAAGTGGTCACCCTTATGAAGCGATAGAGACCAATTTTCCAGATCATGACATCTTTGATTAATGTGCATTATATAACTGCCTTACCATATCACTTAAAGCCAGTTCGTTGTATTTATCATATACTGACAATTCTAATAAAGATAATTAAAGTAATATCTACTATAATAGGACTGATAGTAAAATTGCAGTACAAAGTAAAAATTTCCATTGTTATAAATTGAGAAATTATATAGAATGTAACATAGAATATAATGTTGAATGATCCAAAGTTAAGTCATATCAATAAAATATAAATAATGCCCAGTTCTTTCGTTAATTACTGAATCCTTCCTTAGTATGAATCACCGATATAATTTAGACGTGTTTAAATAGTTATAGTTTCGTAGTATAACAAAAATCCTTATAATTTCGCCATATCCACCCGTCTGTTATAGTCCCATAATTTCTTTACTTTTCGACCTATGCGAATAAAATTTCGCAAGTATAAGCTACAAATGGAGAAATTGGGTAATATGTACCAAAATATTCAGTTTAAAAAAAGGGATTTTTTTTTCGTGCATTTCTTTGTAATTTTTGAACTCGTCTTGCACAATACACTTTGCATTAATATTTTTAACCATGTGTTTAAGAAAATCTTATAACAATTGCTAATACTAATATTTAATTAGAAGTTTTGAAATATGTAAGTTTTTTTGGTCAATTTGCTTCAACAGATTCAGAAGAAATAGACACATATTGAATGTGAATCTGTATACATTCCGATATGTACTTTCTCGATTTTTCAAACTAAAAGAAAAGATTATATGCTTGACCCACATTGAATTGCAATAAAATGCATTGAATGCATTTTATATTTGATACACTACAAAAGTTCTTACAAATTTATTGCATTAAAGTTAAAATAGAATTAAAGTTAGATAGATGCATTTCTTCCTCATAAGATAAGATGTATTATTACAAGCACGGTTGTACTCTTACTCTTCTTTGGTCATGTGAAACTTGACCAAACGAAATGAAAGTATGAAAAAATAGGCTGATTTCAAAAAAATCATTTTTAGTTAAACGAGGCATGGTTAAATCCCTCTATACACTCTATCTCATATAATTACTCTGTGTAATTGATTTATTTTTACAAAACATTTTCATTACAACAATTTCATTTTTAGTTAAACGAGGTATGGTTAAATCCCTCTGTACACTCTAGCTCGTATAATTACTCTGTTTAATTGATTCATTTTTCACAACATTTCCATTACAACAATTTATTTTTAGTTAAACGATGCATGCTTAAATCCCTCTATACACTTTATATAATATAATTACTCTGTGTAATTGATGATAACAAGAATCATAGAATCATATGTTATCATGAAATTCCATGATAACATATGATTCTGTTAAAATTCCATAAAATCAATAAAACAGTAAACTAATTTATATTAGCCCTAGTCTCATTTTCATTACTAATACTAATTATATTTAAATAATTTAAACTATTTCGTTTTCATGTAAAACTTAAACTAATTTTTTTTCGTGTGTCACTCAAATAAATGATTTTTCACGTATAACTTAAAGTAATAATTAAATACTTAAGTAATTTTAATGTATAACTTGTCATGTTGGCGCTTCGAAGATTACCTAGCTTGAAGTAAAATTATTTTATTCATCAAAATTACTTTATCAGTCTTTAGTTATATTATTTTTCTATAGCAATAAATATTGAACTATGTATGATATAATCAAGTAAGGGAATAAACGTATTAACGAAAATATTTTTAAAAAAACCTCATATTTCATAAATTAAGATTCAGTACTTTTTGGAATGGGATGGAGGAATATATTTTTTCCACTTTTACTATGTTTTTGAAAATATGCTACCTAAGATTATTTTTGAAACCTTTATGAGGAGGCTTTTCAAATGATAGCCCACACTTTATAGGAAATTTTAAGTCTTTTACGAGTACTCAAAATAGCCCCTCCTCCGCCACTATTATTTCCATATTAATATTTTTATCTGTTAGCTGTTGAGAAAATTAGCATTCAGATAAATAGAACTCATTCAAGATAAAAATTTAGTAAGTATATAGAATATAATCCAAAGCCAAACCATGAAAATTTAAATAATATTAACAGTACATAACTAATGCTCGCATTCTTCCGTTAATTACTGATTCCTCTCTTAGCGTTTGAATAACCAGAAGAATTTAGACGTTCTTCATTTCTTTAGTATGGCAAAGGCATTGATCAATGATAGTGAGTTTAAATGAACAATTCGTTAAATTTTTAGGATTTCATACCCTTATGTAATTGTGATTTCATACCCTTATGTAATATATTTCATATTCGTTATGTCCATCTGTCTAGCTAGCCTTACAGTTTTCTCAGTTGTAGACTTATTTGAATGAAATTTCTTAAGTATTAAGCTTTATTACTATAATTTCATGTTTCTCTATCAGATAGTTTCTAAGTAATTATTTACATAAAATAAATTGTTTCATTTACCATGTTTTTTAAAGTAGACTAAAAAAATTAATATAATTTCTCCCTGCCCCCTAAAGATTTATAACCCGGTACAGATTTATAAACCCACACATATTATTTTGGAAATTTGTGATTGTGAATTTTGAATAGCTACGAAAATACTTGTAAGATCTAAAACTAAAACGTGGGAATTGGTACAAAATTCACCGCGGTTTAGGTTGGTAGCGTGAGTATTCTCATTTGTGCCGAACACACATAAACAGACATACAAGAAAGCGAATTAATGTTGAATTGTCATTCAGTTCTGAACTATGTTTAAAGTTTTAACTCTCTAGCTTAACGGAAAGTGAGATTAAAACCGTTTGAAAAATTTGTACCGAACAAACAAACAAACAAAGCGAGTTAATATTGCACATACATTCTGAGCTATATTTAACATTTTAAATCTCTAATATAACGGGAAGTTAATTTAAAACCGTAGTTAACCGGAAGTTAGTTCATACAAATCAAAATTATTTTGTATACAACTGCTGCTTGAACTACACACAAAAAATAAATCAGACGATGTATTAAGACATACATTTTTACATATTACGTAGAAATTTTTTTATCAATTTATTTTCCTACAGCGATCGAAAGTTTTCTACAATTTGATTCAAACGAAACTCTTCGAAAAACACTGCGAAATCTTGAACGATACAGATCCGAATGGAACTTTAACCAAATACTTATTTGAATACACAAGCTCGAATTTCCTACAGCGAGAACGTAAATTGTAGCTTCGCGTTTATAGCAATACTGCTTGTGCCGCTGGCTTTATTATATCTATACGATTTTATGGGAAGGAAATACTTAAAGGAAGTTTTGAAAACCTTGTTTTTCCCGACCTTTTTTTCAATTTATATTTACACCAGATTATGTATTGAAATATTTAGATTATTTATCTGTCCTCAAATCTAAATATTCACTAGGTTACCACCTACTTTTTTCAAGTATGAAACAGTAGCCTCAGTACACTTCCAGTATGCACGTACATACGTACGTACATACGTACATACATACGTATATACATTTACGGTAATGGACGCAAACGCATGTCGCATTTAAAAGTGAAGTTTAGGTTAAAATAAATATTTAAAGAAAATTCAGAAATAGTATTATTTTTAAAAGAATATCACTTTTTTCTAAAAAACTAAACAGGTAGATGATTACTTAGAAAATTGCCGAGTTATAAAGATTTATATCATCAAAACTAGGGGCCGCGGTGCTACTTAGTATTAAAAAATACCCGCGTGGTTTTCAGTTATTCCAATATAATGCGATTCTTCTGCACGACAATCATAAGATTACAGCACGAATACAGGAAGGTATCCGGTTAGAAGAATTAGTCCTTTCTTTAATACAAGGTATAAAATTCTTTCTTTCATAATTAAATTACAAATTTAACAATAGTAAATATTTTATGTTACGGTCAATAATACGGATACAAGAGGAATATTTTATAATACACCCAAGAATTTAATTAAAATTAATCAAAAATATTATTTCTATGAACTAGCTGGAATTTCATATATAAACTACTCATTTGTCTTTTAACCAATTTTCGTATGAAAATTGGTGAAAAGACAAATGAATAAACGAAAATAAATTATTGTTTTTAATCTATTTGAAGGTAAAAGGTGTTTATACGAGTATCTTCATACTAAAAATGTGTGTGTTTAAATCCATCAAAAATTTTATCCACTTACGGCTTTATTCTCATTGGCATTATAAAATAAAGTAATGTTATTATTCCATTACGTTATATCTTTTATGTTATAAAATTCTACTTGTATAAAACGTAACAGTGTTGTGATGAATTGGAGTGTGAAGATGAACTTTGCCTTTTACGAAATTCAAACTCGATTTTGAATTCAACACAAATATTTTTATTTTGTGGGCGGAAAAACTCATTTTGCCAACGCTGATTAAAAAGGGAACATTTACTCTACAAATAGATTAAAACTCAACCGTAACACCAACCAATCGCCGGGACCGCCAATGAAATATTTCTAACCGTTAACCGCCTAAACATAATGGCTATTTGCGGTCAATTCGACCATGACACCCACTCGCCCGTGCAACAAAGAGACAATTTCATTAAATTTGAATGACGTTTGTACTGTCGTTAGCATAGTTTATGGATAATATTAAAATTGCTTTCAATTTAGATAAGGATGATTAAATAATATTTAGCCCCCTTTGTTTATTGATTGGAATTCAAGATACGGTTCTTGGTTCATTATCCATTGTTTACATTTATTGGTTTATATTACTTTACCAGATGGGAAAAGTAAATATTAAGATAAAGTCGCGTCTCTTTATTCCCTCGTGTAATTTGTGTTAATCTTTTAGTTGCTGCTTACCAAATCATCCATCATTAAAAATTTAAAAAAGGACTGAATCTATAATGTAAAAATATTTGTTTCGAATAGTAGGGACAAAATAACCTATACAGTCATTTTAACACTAGAGGTTTAAACTATTTATTTCTTATTGACTGTTGTTTATAATTTTGTAAATATTTTTCTGTTTTTATATTTATCTACAGTGGTCTGCATAATATTAAAGGCATTAATTTAATTTATGCCTTTAATAAAAACATTTAATATTATTTAGACTAAACTTATTTCCTTGAAATCATTCGAGTAATTGTAGAAAATTAATTACGATATTACATTAATACCACTAACAGTATAGGTACTTAGAATAATTTTCAACTGTAAATATCCTTATTTAAATCTGACAACCTGTAAACATTTTCATACAATTCGATCTCAGAGGGGCCGTTGGCAAACAGATAAAAATGATAACATGGTCAACATAGCAAAGTAGACATCAGCAAGAGGGTAGTTTATGTATTATTAATATTGCATGTGCTTATAATAAGCTAATTAACCATTAGCAGCTTGCCAACATTATGGCGTGCCAAAGTACCTTAACAGTCTGCCTCAAAGGAAGCCAGTAAACTGCTTCATAAAAAACGCACCCGGACGCTCTGTCGCTATAATGGCTAAGAGCACTGGGGTGGGTATCACTATAATCATTATGAAGGGTTCCGTTGCCGCGATATATTATAATCAGGGACATAAAGGCCTCAACGGAAGCTCTGCTAAGCTATTTCACATATTTTATACGGGAAGCTTCGAAGAGCTTTTTGCCCGAACTGCATTTCCTGTCATTATTTCGAGCATTTAAAACTTGATGATATTTTAATTATTATTTATATTTTAAACTTTGTAATATAAGACGTCTCATACTACATTTATGAGATTATGAAGAGAAGTACCTGAATTCTGAATTCTAATGTAGCAATTCAAGACCAAATATGTAAATTTGTATAATAAGTATAAAACTGCCCAATATAAAAATAATCTTCAAATTAATTTATGTACTTTCACCTAATTAATAAATGATAATCAAATGTATATAATATAAATTAATTAATACAATCAATTTACTTATATAATCTACCTACCTTTTTATATATGTGCACATATGTATATATATATATATATTTTACTAAAAATGTGCAATATATTTTACTATTATATTTTACTAAAACAGATTAGCATATCACTAAAGCATATCAGTTTCTTCTTTCACGAGGTAAAGGTTTTCACTTATGATTACGTAGATCAAAATTTTTACTATAGCCTTTATTTATCAGTTCTTCATTTTACTGTTTTCTGTTTATTATTTGTATGTATAAAAGCTATATAAACAAACTTTTTAACCTTTTGGAACATGTTATATGTTATCCCATATTTATTGCTAAGATGTTCATTTCTCATTTTGTCATTAAAAGCATATATATATATATATATATATATATATATATATATATATATATATATATATATATATATATATATATGTTCGTTTGAATTGGAATAGATGTCGCTCAGGCAAAACAACTTTCAAGGACTTTTTCTTTAGGTAAAACTTACGTCCAAAACCAACATTCTATGTATACGCTGACGTAGATAGCTTTTTAAAATAATTGATAACTTTCTATCTATCCAAGTATTTTGATGTTTTAAATATCTATCGATACTCAAATATGGCTTTTATCCATGGCCCCTATACAAGTGACGCGTTTCTTTAATACATAATGCAAATTCGCCATCGAATATAAAATTAATTGGTGCGTACATACCGCAGAACTTAAAAAATAACTAAACCGAAACGTTTTAATTATATACGATTGGACATAACTTGAATGTTTCATGAATTTTTAAGTAGCGGATGTGTATTTTTATATTTAAAAATCAAGAATAATTTAAGTTAAGGAAAAGTAGTTAAAGTTTTGCGCAGTTACGGAACGCGTTTTGCGTAGTCTCTGCTTTCTATTCTGCAAAGTAATAAATCGGACAAAAACTAGTATTAATATAACTTTTATAATGATAAAAGTAATAAATTATAATAACAAATGGATAATTATTGCAATAATGTATTATATACCTAATAACACTTGTTATTGTGTATTTAATAATAATAATTATTATTATTGTATTACGATATTTCAACAGAGATCTTATTATTTCGAAATCTGGTTTTAAAATCGTAATTGAGCTCACATCTATATAATCTACTCCTTGTTTATATATACGCCGGGTCCTATCACTTTCCTGATTAGAATTATCATTCTAGTACGATGACAATTGCAAAATTTCTAAATCACTTTCACTAGAGGAAAACATGCTTGCTATTTATAATTTTTAATTACTATTTACAATGAAAAATGGGTTATTTTATATAAAATAGATCAATCGTAGACGTTGAAAAATAAAAAATGACTTGGAAAAGTACTGTTGTTAACTTAGCCTATCGGAGATCCACTTCGATACAATTTGTAAGTAAGTGAGTGATTCGCCCTCCCATTGGTAGATAGCGCACGAAGATAATAATTTCTATCTGTTTATATGTCATTGATATACAAAACTGAAGCTTCATTTAAATATTCTATCCCTAGTAATACAAAAACATGGTTAGATCGAATATTGCTTTTGAGCATCAGACAGCAATTAACCTATCTCTCTTGCTCGAGTTTAACCTTAATACTATCAGTAGTAACTGCAGATCAATGCTAATTTTTGTGTTTTCTTTGTAACAATTATTTGTTCCCTTTTTTATTTTAAATTGTATTCTAAGGAAGCAAAGATTAATTTATCTTTTCAAATTTAATAGGATTCTTATGCGACATATATTGTAGACGTAGTCCCAAAAATATAAAAAGTAAAATATCAAATTTCAAATCAATTAAGACATAATTTATTTATTTTTGTAGCGCTGAGTGCTGTTAAATATTAAAAACTTAATTGCGACCTTCAGTAATAAATTCATATCAATTCTTCCTTACAGTATTACCGTTCCAAATGAAGTTCAGAGAATGTGTGAAATTGTGAAATGTATCCATATAAACTAGCCCTCAAATTGAATGACTGCTTTTCAGATTTAAAAATGGATGTCTTTTATTATTATATTTTTTTCAAATTACGATGACGTTTTTGTATCGTAATTTTAACAGTAATTTGAAAAAGGAAATATAAGATATTTTTGTTGCAAAGCTGCTGTTTTAATGCAAACAAATTATTGTTTAAGAATTTTTTTGACTTTTCATATAGTGAGACCATGTGAAAAGTTGTAAATAAAATCATTAAGCTAGCAACTTACAATAAACTCTGAGTAGCATTCTATCATAAAACCTGCAATTAGTTCGATGTGTTCAAGTATTACTTACCCCAGTGGTAATGTGTATATCCATACTGCGATGAAAGTTATCAAAGACAATACTGAATATGGGGGCTAGTTTTAAAAGCAATCGACAAATAGCCTATACGTAAACATAAAGTATACGTATATAGATGTTGATAGAAAATAAGTTAAAAAAAAATTAAATGATCGTCTGAAAGTTTCAAAGTTCATGTTTTTAAAAGTTTTATCAGGATTGAAGTAAAAACAAAATAAACCATACGAAGATGGAGATTGTCATCTCCATGTGTCATTTATCAAATAAAAACCGGCCTACACTATTATGAAGTGGGTATTTAGATCCGAATAAGAAGATGCGCGTTGAAAATTGAGGAACCAAACTAATCAAGTACCTGAATTTTTTTTTGGTTTCCTGTATGAAGTATGTGTGTTCTTTACTAACATTATCTTTTAGAATGGAATGAAGTACACATAATATGTGGATCAGAGCTTGATTTTCATAAAATATCTTTTTACTCCCCAATTGCTTAGTCTTACTTTAATTACTATTACAAATTATTCATGGAATAGATCTGAAAATGCTGAAAATCATCAGTTACTCATGGTGATTCTTTTTCCATTTATGTAGTTCTGTCATTTATTAGAAGACAAGATTTTCAAGAAATCCCTATAATTTAATTATGTCCATCCATCTGTCTCAGCTTCACAGCTTCTAAAATTTTAGATTTTTTTTGCAAATGGGGCTTTATATAAAGCTCTAAATTAATACTTTGTCGCATGTGAAATACTGAGTTATAAAAATTGCAAAATTGTGTAGTTCTCATAGTTTTTATGAAATTAACTATATTTTAAATCTATGAAAGATTTATTAGACGTTGTGAAAAATAATATAGATAATTAGGAAAAATATAATTGAAATAATGTCCTTATATATTTACTACATTGAAAAGAAATCCTATTGATACCATTGGACAGGTATTTCATACTATTACTCAAAAAGCATCCACTATTACTCGCAAGTATTATAGAATGCAATATTATCAAAAACTAAATTATGTGCCATATTATTTTTTCCTTACAAATAATTTACTTTACAACCGATACCGCTGTTATGAACCGAACCTATATTTGTTGATGTGGCTAAACTCGTTAACGATAAATGAAATATTTATCACAGAAATTCACACGAAGCTATTTGCTTTACCACTGAGAGCCAAACTGTATATCTGCAATGCAAATAATGCGCATAGAACTTCGTGTTTGTCAAACGTATGCAGTTAGCGCTCCGTGTGTTCCATGTTTAAGTTAAATATCCGATAAGTTAAGTCTTTATATGAATTACTCAACGAAATATTTAAATTAGGAAGACGAATTATATGACTTTACAATGAAAAACATTTATAATTATATAGATCGTCTTCGCAAAGCCCAGTTAATTAGACTTATTCAATTTTCCATTTTCACGCTTTACATAATAGTAATATATCTGTCCATTAGGAAAATCAAGAAACCGTACGCTACCAAAACTATCATGTTTATGGTTCTTACAAAATGTAAAATATAGGTATTACTTTAAGAAGGAAGTTAGATTTTAATTCTAAAGTAATAATAGTATTAGTGATTGGAATGATGATAAAAATAATTTATTGGATTTAAATCTTACCCACAATAAGAATATTTCAATTGCTACAAATTACATCTTAAAACAATTTATATTTTAACTAGCTTTATCCCACGGTTTCGCTGGAATGAAATTCGGAATAAGAAATGTTTTTGTCATATATGGTCTTGGTTATAAACTATTACCATACCAAATTTGATCAAAATTCGTCCAGAAGATTTTGCGTGATTGACGTGTAATGCTACTTTACAGACAAAAATTCTGAAAAAATATTTTCCGGATTATATTATTATTCTATGCGCTAAATGAATCACTCTTTTTAAAATATTCGTCATGTACAGAATTTACTCTGTTTTATTATAAGTACAGATTAGCATCTGTACCTATATACAATTTTATTACAATTAATCATTAATCATCATTAGCATCTGAAACTAGAACACAATTCTTATCATTTTGACAAATAAATAATGCTAATGTATAAATTGATATTACTTAATATTACTAGAACACGTGTACGTATTCTAGTAATGCTAAGTATTCATTATCCATTTTGGTAAGTTTGAAATGTATTTCAATCTTACCAAAATGGATAATGAATACTCACACTATATTTTAAAAATAAGACCAATTACCGTATATTCTATCGTTCCTGTTAGGGAGACAGAGGACCAACAAGTGAAGACAGTCTTAATATTATTTACGTCTAGATGGGTAATATATTTTCTAATTGGAAGAATTATTAAGTGACCTCATTACTACTATTTTTGGATTTAAATTGTAATACACGGTTCCACAATTTTCAATTTTAGTCCAAAAGTTTACTGGAACTAGTCCAGTAATGTAAGGATTATGATAAAATTGTTTAGCTTCCCACATTCAACCTTATAATTCTAGTAAAACTAAATTATTGTGAGTTGAAGTGTATTAAACGTACTAAAATTCATAGAACTCCACTCCCATTCATAAATTCATCAATAAGACTGAAGATGAAACGAAAAAATATATGCTATATTGATTTGGGACCTGAAGCGATAAAAGAACTTCGTAACGTCACGATTTATTCTCGCGGGATATAAAATGAATAATGCCTCTTGATAGAAGCATAACATTGAGGAATATAAAACGAACCAGTACCATAGTCATCTGAACTAAGATAACAGATTTTTTACTTCCATATTCTCCTTTATGTTTTCAGCTATTGTGAAAGAATAAGATGTATCTAGAAAGTGAAATATGAATACCAGCTCGTCATAAAGCAATCAATTAACCTAATATTACGCAGTACTATTACTAGGTTACTAAACACGCTGTCCATCTAGTATTACCCAGAATTACTGCTATTATTAATTGTAGTCGATTAGTCTTTAGAATTGTAAAAGTTTAAAAAAAATAGATATGAAAAACACAGAAAGAGTTGATATAATATTTCTATTGTGCGTGGTGGTAAACGATTACACATGTTCATTTTAGTTCTTTTATTTACAAGAATATTGTACTCTATATTTTTGACATCATGGTTTACCTTCTTAAATTTGACGGGTTTTTTTATTAATTTAAAACTGTAATGGTATTAGACTTAATTTTGCAACCGCATGTATGTGTTTTCAGAATTTCCTGCAAGATGTATGGTCCATATCAATAATTTGACTACATGAGTTATTAAAATCACCTAACAAATAAAATAGGGTGAAATAATTTAAGTTTAAGGTACCAGAGTCAGATGAAAATTTTAAATATTATATATGTGTATGTGTATATACATATCTAGTATTTTATTTTGACCGACCAAGCATTTTTTTATGTTTTCCAAATATTTTAAAGTTCAAGACGAAATAAGTTACATCTACCTACATACGAATATTCACAATATTGATTATCATAATAAAATTGTTTTAAATTGCTAACATTTCTTTTATTTAAATAATAAATAAAACTAGCAACGATACAATTCCAAATAATGTAAACAACGTTATTAAACAAGCCACCAATGTTATTGTTAATAGCATGAGAAGGGGAAGAATTTAATGTTAAGGAAAATTTTTATTAATTTCTCAATAAATGTTTAAAAGATTTTTACCGCTACTCTTATAAATAGTGCAAACGTAATTATGAGAAAATTGTTAATATTGATAATGAAACAGTTACCACTAAATAAGTTAAACAGTTAGCACTAATTAAGTTCAGTCACCACTAAATAAATTAAACAGTTTAAACAGTTACCACTAAATAAGTACAGTCACCACTAAATAAGTTAAATAACGAAAATTGTTTGCGAAACTTCAAAACCAAGATTGACAAACAACTGATGGGTTTATTAGTCACAATAACTATTCTAATTCATGCAATGTTTTTCAAACTTTTCCATCCATTGGCACCTAATATAAGTTAAGAACAGATCAAATATGTATCAAATGCACACATAAAATAGGTTTCTGTAGTTGTTTACATTTCATAAAATAATTAATGCAAATAAACCGAAATAATTTGACGATTTACAATAAGTTTACGAAATATAGAATAAGTTTACGATTAAATTTAAATGAAACCCCATTTTTTTTCAAAGTTAGGATACGTATCCAGTGATTCTACATTCGATGGAACGCGCGACAAAAAAATCGCACTGCCTGTAATTTTTTTTTATATTTTGTACATGTAAATAGATATTCACGTCGGAAGCATTTACTTCCTATATTTCAAGCGTGTAGATCTAAAACTATAAGAATTGTGGGTTGTGACAGACGGAAGATGTACAAAAACATCGAATTTACCTGGATTATTTTTTTACTATCGAACCTTAAAAATGAAGCAGGAATAAAAATTAGTTTATCACCTTGAAAAAAATTATGCGTCATAAAAGTAGTCCTTATTATGAAAAACAAAAATACAAAAACAAAAATGCAGTAATTGGCATTCAAGAAATTTTTCGCATCCACAAACATTTTACAAGTTTTTTAATTTTTCCGGCCTAATTTCCGCAATAATTTCAAAGTTAATATTAACTAGACCTCACCTTATGTACCCATTAAGTCGATCGCCAACCGACTACCTATATTACAATACTCTTTCAGTCTAATCGAGTATTATAATATAAGTAGCATTATTAACATGTTAAAATACAAAGAATACATCGTCTGAATTAAACAAGCTAGTTAAAAATTAAAAAAAATCCGAAAATCGATTAGTTTATTTCTAGCTCGTATGTTGCGCGCAACCTTTTATACAATGATTACGACAGCTGCTATAGCAAGAAAATCTCAGACCTTTTTTTTGGTTTCAAAATCACATCTTACATCTTGAAATTACAATTACATCTTACATTACTAATTAGATCGTACAACTATGAATTGTAGACATATTGAAAATATTTTTTATAATCCAAATAATCTAAACTATTAAGTATAGGTCTAAAAATAGCTTCAATAGCTTGAAAGCCTCAAAATGTTTTCAAAAACTATAAAAGCAAAATGTTTTTATGTAAAACGTTTTTATATAAAAAAACATTTCCTACGTTTGAGTACATAAACAAATTTATTAAGTTCTTCGACTGATTCTTGCCACACCGTGTAAAAATTAAAAGTCAATACGCAGATTTGCTAAAAGATCAGTTCGACACGAACTATTGTTCGAAGTAGCAAACAAATATAAACATACATATATACGCATTGAAGTACGCGCGACCCTAACGAGAAAAGGCGAACGCCGAATAATTAAATCCATAAAAGCGAAACACGGCGCCAATCTTTGAAACTTAGTTAGCGCTCACGTCGAGCGGGCATGCCGCCCGGTGCCGACGGATCTGACTGGGGATATTGGAATACGTGAGATACCTCAGCATCCAATAAAGCCTACTCTTGAGGTCAGAATATGCTTATGTAAGGGGTGGGCGGCCGCGGCGGAAGAATCAGCGTAAATTGAACGTAACTGTTTTAACAGACGTCGGTGTCGTTGGGAGAGTGCGATAGTAGGGTGTGAGTCTCCCTCGCACGCGAGGCGTGAGAGTGAATGAGTTTGTTTTTGTGGTCCAATAATTTTTTTAATTAATTTATGTGGTGAACGATGCGATTAAAGGATTAAATGTCGGATAGAGTGCGAAGGAGATGGGTTTTTTTCGTAAATGCCAACCCTCTTTCCCTTAACCTTTTTCTAACATATTTTTTCGTTAAAATACATGTATTTAGTTTGTAATGAAAAAAAAAATAAAATAATCCCGTGAAACAACAGAAATGTACAAATGGGTTTAATGAACCAAAAAAAATTAATCATAACTGAAAATAATTCTTTCAGGTGTGCTCAACATGATTGTATATCTATTGATGAATACAATGAATATTTAGACATTTAAAGTGCAGTTTCAATTATTTTTAATCTACAGATTTCATTATAGTTTACCTTATCCAGAATTTATCTTATTCAGAATTGGTGCTGATGCCATCATCAACGGATCAGATCATTTTCGGAACGAATGATAGGAATCATAGAAAATTTCTTATTTTTAATTCAATGTGTTTTTAAACTTTGGAACTAGTTACAGTTCGGTGTGTGAAATCATGATTTTCGTGCTCTATTTAAATTATAATATAGGAAAAACTTGGCACTAAAAAGTCTTGCACCAGAAAAATTATAACATGGCTTATATTGCTTCTCCATTAAATACAATTCAATCATTAAATCCCTTTACAGATAGATGTTAAGTATGAGAAATATTGTTACAAATTTGAAAATTTCAAGTTCGTCAATATAAATTTTTTCGTATCTTCTTAAGAAACTTCAGAATTTAGACATTTTTGTACTTTTGGTATTCTCGTTATGCTATACTATAAATAAACTGTAGACCCATACTCTGTTTACTTTGTAATTATATCTTACGTAAAGTTGAGAAAAACTGAATTCTTTTGTATTATTTGGATTTATGCAGTATTTTTATACGTTCAAAAAATAATACTTTATTATTCTGGTATTCTTCCACTTGATTAATACTTTTAGAATAAATTAACATTAAAAGCTTGATATTTTGGTGACATCAAAACATTATGCACTTTTGTAATTAATAACTATCCTCTGAAGTAACAAAAAAGTGCGAAATTCACTTGCATAAGCTCATGGATTAAGTGGAATTACTTTAACGGTATGTGTTGATTATTTATGTTCTTATGTACATTATTTTTTAAGATCTTAACGTACTTTTATGCCATGTGCTGAATTCGTGTTATATAAAGTTAAATAGACTCCAAACATTCAATATACGGTTTGCGATGATCGGAAAATTACTACTTAAATGTATATCAGTCCTAAAATATATATATTTCCTAAAATTGATTAAATACATTTAAGATTGTTAAGTTAATACAGTTTTGTGTATAATATTTTATCTTTGTCTAATTTCCACTTTGAAGAGAGAACTAAAAATTAAATAAAAATTCTAATCAGTATCAAAACTTTTATTGAAAAATTTGGAGCATTCAAAAATTAAATGCAATTTATTTTTGCAAAAATATTCACCAATTAGAAGCACAATATTTACTTCAACACTGTAAAATATATGTACACACTGATATTAGATACGACATTACTAAAAATATTAAAACACAAATGAATACCCTAAAGTTATTTCTACCCTCATTTCATAATACTACAAATTAAGGAATAAGTGCATAACCAAACAAACAAAATATCTTTAATAATCCGAAAATATATGAAAGTTACTGTATAGAGTATCAAACAAAAACTGAATGTAATAAGAAACGCACTCAACCGCCATTACTAGGTCATCCACGATACCCTGCGACTCTGTAAAAGCACTAAAAAACATACTTTTTTTCTCAATTAGACTCATGCGGGCACTAAATTAAAACGTAACATGTGCGGGGGTTTATCCCGCGGTCGGACTTCTAAAACCAAGTCAGGAATAAAAATAAAAATGATGAAAAAAACGCGAAAAAAAAACATGAAACCAGGTGATATAGCGCTGACCGTCTGCTAACAGTGACAGCTGTTTGTATTTGCGTCTCTTTCTTTCGTTGCGGTCTATTGTTTGCGTCTCGCTCGGTCGGCACGCGCCATACGGTACCAAGGGCGCAGTTGTACTTACTACTTTATATTTTTACGTTTATTTAATACTACAAAAAATTAAGACAATAATTGGTGCGATATGCGACATGTTTTCCTTTGTATCATATCAAAACATATTTGAATCAAGGTCATACTTTTTTTAAAGAAATTAAAGAATATTTTTATTCCTCAAAAATTATAATAATGAACATTTGTAACGTAAAACAGTTTATACATGTGTCATTAATTGAATCAATTTTCAGTAAATCAAGGTAAAATAATGATTTGTTCGATTTTTGTCTGCACAACAGGTTTGCACAAAATGTAAAGGTGACACTTTATATTTAATTCAATTTACAGTCGAAAGAAAGTCCTGTTGCCTGATTTTAAAATAACCTTAGAGTAAGGCCGCACCTTTGCGTAGTATGTATTGACTTACGGTAGATTAATGGTAGTGCCGACTGTTCCGATCATTCGGTGGTGTGGCTTAGCGCACAATGACCAACATTGTTTATTTATGAAACGCGTAGCCTTCAAACACATAAGGTGTGCCTACATACATAGATATTTGCCTTAATTAAAGAACAATTTTTTTCCAGGCTGAACGAGTTTTTTTTAATTCTTTTAATGCAAAATTCTTTTTAATAGTAAACTTTTCCTCCTTGAACTACAAACTAACGGTTTTTAAAATTAATATTGTTTTGTAATTTAAAAGTGATCATATAGCTGACATATTTATCTTTTTCAAACGCCGTTGTGCTCTTCGTTTAATATGTTATATAACTTCATAAAAATTTTTCCGAATATTTTTTTTTGTTTTTCACTCATACAAAAGTTAAGTCCGTATCAGTCATAAATTTGTTTACATATAACAAATTTATCCCTCTTTAATGACTCACCCTTACTAGATATATACAAAATTAGACCTTTTATTTTTATCCTTTTACAAAAATCAATGGGCCGTCATATCAACATTCTCTCACGAAACCTTATTTTCTCAATACAGTCCTTCATTTTTGATAACATTCAACTTTTCAGGTATTCCTCCTAACATAGTTCGTGTCTTCTTAGCCAATCCTAATATTTCAAACTTTTTTGGCGAGTTTCGTATGGTTATTCAGCCTATAAAGAGATACCGGGACTCCTGACCTCATATCATCCTCTACACTCATCTTCTGAGTAGGCAGATTAGAGTAACACAGTAGACAGATTAGAGTAACATTAGGCCCAAAAAAATGCTCCAAGGACAATTTGATTCGCAAACAATTATTAAAAATATGACACAGTTTCTCACGAGTTACATTTTTAAACAATGAATGCAGAAAGGGTTGCAATGTCTGAATATCTCATGGTAGCAAAAGAATCAAGGGAAAATTAGATAATATAATGAAAATGTTTGTTTCGACCATTATTGGTACAGAACCGATCAACCCTAATATTCCTTATTAAAACCAATAGTCTAATTCTCTGAAAAAATAAAAAATGTATATTTTCTGAAAAGTAATTAAAAATTACTGAATGAGTGATGTTGAGGATCCTTTGTTTATATAAATCTTAAAAAATTATGCCATACTTCGAAACTGTATAGTTTCCTGCACGAGAACATTAATAACAATAAAAGTTTTCCAATTTTAAAAAAAAATACCTTCCCAAATATGATATGCTTCATAACTTGTTCTGCTTCCTCGTAATTTTAAGCTCGTCTAGCTGTAATATTGCATTTAATTAAAGTATATTATGAGTTGATAAAGTAAAGTGTCTCAAGTTCTATACAGGCATCAGAAACTGAACGGTTGATTAATTGTCTAGTAATTTCATTACTACTACACCACTATTATCTGCGTGTATACACAGCCTAACTTAACTAACTCTTCCTCGTGTTCAATTACAAATGAAAGGAATTAGACTTCAATTACAATAGACTTAAAACTTCCTTTTCCGTTCTAAAACAAGATTCAATTATTGTTCGCATCTATCTTATCGTGAAGACGTACTTTCGTTTGTACTTCCAAGTTAAGTAGTGTCGATAATGTGATTTGTTTTATGCATATACTAGTGAATTCAATTGTCTGGATACTGTTGTTACTTTTTACTAATATATATTATTCTTCTTCTCCATCGTGATACTCTTGACAAAGTGATCATGGTCATATAATGGTACTGTCAGGGGCTTATGTAATCCACCGCACTACGTTTCGCCATCTACTGGTACACCATCTACTGCTTGCCATCAGTCTGGTGCACTCGTATATAGGTTCACCTACTGCAGATTTGATCTAGACAGTCCATCGCGTGTACAACCGCCCGCGTACTCTTACTGCCTTTTACTGCACCGTGCACGATAAAGTGCTCTATGGAGCTCTCGGGTGCTCTGTGGAGACTATAGTAAGTTTGATAGACACTGTTTAATACCGAGTCCTTGTAGTATTGAATCATTATTTCGGAATCTATCAAGGCTATTGCAGGTAGTTTTTCAACACTGCATCTCCAGGGCATGTATCTACTTCAACTCAATTTCTCATAGTCCTTGATTCTCCATGTCACTGAGGTATACAGAAGTATGGGGAACACTAGAACTCGAACTATACATGTCTATATCTAAAAATTCGTGTATTAATCGGAATAAAATTATAACCAATCAGTACCCGTAGATTGATATGAGTAAATAACGATTATTATATAGGATAATTTTTTTTTTTTTATCGTAAGTAAATTTTGTAAACGAAATTGTCATGAATTAATAGGTCTTAAAATTTTAAACTGTATGCATTAAATAACATTTTTTAAGTCTACTTGTGTTCTAGAAAAAAAAGCTGTAACGGATGTATTGCTGAACAGACGTCCAGTTAATGTCAAAAACTTTTTTACACCAATTTTGATTTGGAAACCCAAAATGACACCACACCAAAAATTAATACGGCATAGATAAAGTTACGGCATAAATTAAGCAATTCTATCGCATCGCATGCTCGAAAGCAATTTTTGTCCTTCTGACGAAATGCTCAGGGACAATTTACTGTTAGAAATTTTAAAATGTCAAATAAGTGTTTAGGAAACATAAGTGAGGTTGATAAACTCAAGCTAGTTTTTAAAAGTGTTGTCAGTCGGCTGTAAACGATACGTCGAACAAGTTTTTCTGCATTTTTTAAGGCTACTAGCTACTACTAGCGTTGAATCTCTTGTTATAACACTTATATTAAATATATGGCTATCATACGTGGTAAATAACTAAAATATATGGCTATCATACATGGCTACTCCACGTGGTAAATAATATTTCATATATCAAGTTTGTAATTCACGGCTGCGGTGAGAGATTATAACAGATACATAGAAAAAAATTTTACATTTCAAATCCCTTAGGAATAAACATTAAGCTGACTGCTTATTAATAAACTAATAAATAAGGGGGAAAAGTATAATTCATATAATAAACATGCTTACATTGTTTGTTATATGAACATAATATTATACAAATATAAGTATAATGATACAAATGATAACAAATGATACAAATATAAGTATAATAAACATGAAAATATTGAAATTATTTCTGGATTTTGAAACGTAGTTTCTTTTATGAGTGCACTCACACTAATTTAATAACAAGTATAATTCATAGTTTGAAACAAAACTAAAAAACGTTTTAGTAACCAAATGAGACAAATAAAAGAAGCCGAAACTCGATAGATATACTGTTAACTATTGAGAAGTGTTCATGACTACCTTCCTCCTCAGACTCTCTTGGATACAACATGTAGAATGTTAAAAAAAATATGTAGCATATTAAAGAGCTCATTGACACAAGTCAAATGAGCTCGAATTCGATGAGTTTACTGTTAGTCATTTAGAAATTCCCATGACCATCCATAGCCAAATTATTGTATTGTTATTGAACAGTATAAGTTTGTAATGTTTCAAAGATAATTAGAAGTTAGTGAATAGTAATTTGTAAGATGTACTTAAAATGTTAGGAAGTTGTGGGTTAAGCTAATGAAAATGTTTTTTTAAATATAATTTAATTGATACACGTTAAAAAGATATACATGGAATATTTACCTTTACACCTCAAACGCCATTCTATAAATCATAATGTGAATGATCCATCTAGTTATCAGATACGTAGTAGCAAAGTTCTCAAATACACATTTGTACAACCCAACGAACTGTGTTCTTAATATTTTGTTCTCAAGAATCAAAATTATATTCGATAAAAAACAATATTAGAAAGGAATCAATGTAATATGAATAGAATAGAAAATAATGAATAGAATACATTATTTTGATACTAAATGAAATAAGTTTCGAAAATCAAGTAATTTTCTCTAAATATGTAAATAGAAAATTAATTAATGACACTCTTCTCTACAATATTGCACTAGTTACAAAATACATAAAGAACACTCTGCATTTTTTTATTTTCTCCTTGTTTTGTTCTTATTTCCAGAGAACGAGCTCAAACATATTGCATATTTCTAAGTTTAAATTATTGAAATTAATTTCTCCAAAATCCAATACCAAAAAAATAATTAAACTTAATTATTTTCCAGAATTGTAAATATTCATTTCATTAATACAAAGTTGAGATTACACTCATCCTTAGTTCCTATTAACACATTACGTTGGCAAGTTCACAATATTATTATAATACTAGCACACAGAATCAAATCGAAATTAAATATTCCTCTTTTCACTTTATTTAACTAGTCAACACCTAATAACAGTAACACTATTGTTTACGATAAACGAAGACCAAAAGTTAAAATTGGAAAAATTTACTGTCAACGACATTTTTATATATTGTAAATCGTATATTTTAATTATTTCTGGATTTTGTAACGTAGTTTCTATTATGACTGTATTCACACTAATTTACATTTTATTAACAACGCAAATATTATGTGATGTTTAAAAAAGTACCTTGTTTCGTAATGACAAAGAGAAAAGATATTAATTTTGGTTCTATCCTCGAAGCCGTTTAAAGTTTTTAGTTCCGCAAAATCAAGAAAATATAAAACAAAAGTACATGTTATTTATTCTTTTCACGTTTTATTTTAAAATGAGAAACTCGTTTGCTTAAAGTTAATTTCTAGGAACAACTTGCACATATTTATTTGGACATTTCTCACATTTCGTAAATCACTACAATGGCTTTTAGACACATCCCACATTTTGTAACATCAACCCTTGCATTGCTCACAACTCCAATCCCCACTCGATAAAATTAATAATTAACGTCACTAACTTAACCCTAACACTACACAGACCCGAGCGGTAGAGCCATAAATCCATCCCACGGCTAATACTAACGAAAATAACTACCATAATTAAATTTTGATTTAAACGCGAGTACCCACCGCGCAGCATACATCACGCGTAACAATACCCACAATGGAGTTTACAATTAATATTTCACGTTCACAACACCAATAAAAGCCTGTTATACCGTACGATTTATTTTTTTACCCCCATAAGCCTTCATTCCGTGCGTAGCGGTCATAGAGCGCACATTAGTTGTGTTAACAAAATGCCAGCTTGATTGTTACGGGGCAGTGCATTGGACTTGGTATGAACGTCACCTTCGAATAAGCTAGGGGCGGAATCAAGGGCATCTGCTGTATAAAAATTATATCGTTATGTATACATATACAACAAATTTAGTTAATCATTTGTCACGGAGACGAAAAGCTGATAGTTATTGAAGTTTTCAATGAACGGGGTAACTACAACAATCTTTGATAATAAATGTACATTATTTTAAAAGTTTCTTGCGCATAGTTTTGGATCGAAAATTAAGTTTAAAAATGTTTAAGTAAAAAAATTAAATTATGATTATAAAAATAAACGGCCGTGACTGGAACTAAAAGACAAACGAAAAGCGGTAATGTTTTAAGTAATTACTTATATGTATCACCGTTTTTCCATGAAACTTTGAAGATGAACAAAACATAAATTGATATAATTATTCTAGGAATAAAAATTGAATAAGCGCATAATCATGAAGTCTTTAGAATAATATGTTTAATATATGTGACTAAAATTTAAAAGTTAAACTAAAATATATTAGAACTAATGGGATCAAAGTTTAAATTGGAACTGATTCTGGAGATACAGTTTAAACTAATTTTGAACAATCAAACAAAATTGTGCAAGAAATATTTTTAAGCCGAACATTTTTGTTATGATAGACGAAAACACTAACAAGTAACATGATGCTGTTCTCGTAACATCTCTTAAAAGAATTTCTATCAATATTGACAATATTTTTAAAGAACAAACATTACCATACAAGACAAAATTTCGACGTTATGGTTTTGTATGTTAACACTGACTACAACGATTTATGGCACAAATAATTTTTTTTATTTGTGCAATAAAATAGCTTTTGCCAATGGCTTCGTCGATGTGCTATTAGAAAAATATGAAAACTTTTTCTTTTCAAAGAAATAGGTATAAATTTGAATCAGGCCAATTATATAGTTACGAGGTAATTATCATTTTGTATGTGATTTGCCCGACTTGACGCGTTTAACATTGGTGCAGTGCGATGCTCCGTGCGAGTTATACGATGATAGTCTGGATAAAATTCCATACAATAACTAAAATCAAATTACTTGGAACATGTTTCACCATTTTTAAAAAATTAAATGAATAAAAGTACACTCAGTTGCTCTCGTGTGGGCATAATTTTTTTTCTTGTTTATGTTCACTGCTCTAATCCTATAACTGACAATTTAACTATATATAGTCTATCTTTTAACATAAGAGATATTTTATCTCCAAATAAAATTTCATTGAAATTTGCTGGTCTGTTTAAGTGCGAAAGAAAGACAAACAAACAAATGAACAGACAGATTTTAATTTTTGTCATAGATTAATATTAATTTTTTTAAACGAATAAAATTATCTTCTATTGGTATTATATTAAGTTTGGTTTATCTAATACACTCGATGAAATGACTAGTCGAGTGTACGACGATATGATGTAATGGTCTCGGAGAACGTGAAAATTATCACTTGATTAGCAACTTATATTTCATTTTTCTTACAAATAGAACCGATCTATTTTGGAAGTTTCACTTCTGCCATGCGTCTTATTTTTCTATTCTATTGTAAAATAAACTTAGGTGAGAAATGTTTGGACCTATTTAACATAAAGTAAAATAAGATATAGCCACAGATCTTTGAATTTTCTTTTCCTCATAATGATACTGTTTCATTGAGAGAAGTTATAAGTATCAGTAATATGTATATATACATATATATATATATATATATATATATATATATATATATATATATATATATAAGTCTCAGTAAAGAAAGTTAATAGTAACATAACAAGGATTGTAATAATTTCATTGCTAATAATGATCCTTAAAAAAATATACAGTTTTAATTTAATCTGAAATAAATATTAGGAAAAGTATTCAAAAGTTAGATCTAGTTATTTGCTAATGAAAATTTAAAAATAGAGTGAGGTATCAGTAGATAAATGACCATGACTATATTAAAAAATAAAAAAGCACGTGACATAACGATGATGTGATTTATTAAAAACTTTTGGCAACGGCTTTTACTAGCATTTATTATTATACTATTAAAATACGTGAAAGAGAACATAAAATTATATAAACAACGAAACGTTTAAACACAAAACGGACTTTTAGAATGCTTTCTGGGAATATTTAGTTTTAATTAAGAAATGTTTAACTCGAGGTACTGAAAATCGATTGATGTCAATAAAATAAATATATTTTTTAATAATCGATGACAAACGAATTCATTGAAGAAGAGGCACTAAAATAATAATGTGCTTTTGATTTATCGCAAGTGCTATACACTGTAATCATGTTCAGTGGACTTTGGCACTGGGGCGTGAATTCAAGGTTGTCTGTGGGATTGAAACTGAATTAATGTGATGTTTACTGGTGTAGTGGAATAGACGGTCAATGACAAATTAATTATAAAGGACACGACCTGTGAACTGAGCATGACGGTCTTGGTACAACGATTTCTTGTTTGATGAGTATATTCGCTTCAGTGGAATACTTACTGAAAAATAAAATAAGTAATGAAAGAGATAATGTTGAGTATATTTAGCGTTTATTTTGTAGAAATTAATTATCACAAAATTTTTGGTTAACAAGTAAATGAATTTACGTAATGTATTATTATATCTACTTTGCTTAAATTCGTAACCACGACCTAGGTTTCGTTGTATGACAACATCTTCAGGTGGGAAATTTAAAGAGAGAGAGAGAGAGGGAGAGGGAGAATGTGAAAGGAGATAATTTACTTTTTGATTAATATCATGTATTCGTAAAAGGCAGGCAATTTAAGACCAGATATCATCAATCTACGGAGAAACATATATGTTTGCATATTTCTATATATATATATATATATATATATATATATATATATATATATATATATATATATATATGTATATATATTGTTTAATGATTAAATTGAAAGTTCCAAAGGAATCTTTTCAACTCGAACAATCTAACTTTTGTTTTGAAAAATCAAATTATATTTTAAACAAATTAATTAAATCTAATCACAGTTAAAAATAACGGATTCTCTCTAAATAATCTAGTCTTTTCCATGTATATAGAAACAAACAAAACACAATAATCTGCTCTCCTCCCAAAGAACAAAAATTGTATTTCAAAATATTCGGAACGGTAATCTATCTACGAGACTTGAAAATATTCTTAAGGTAATTGTCGCGTGATAGTAAGATCAAAAATTTATTACAAGTTCATTTCTTGAAAATTTTTTTTTTCCAAAACGTTAATATAACATCATTTTACATAGACATAGTTTTATACAAACTGCTCGACGCGTTTTTTAAATAAAATTGAGTGTGGTGAAATTACTAATTTCCCTTTAATTTTATTTTTACACTTTTTAGGGAGATTTTTACCAAACTTAACAGTAATTAATTTTTAAATTTTAAAGTATTAAGTAGTATTACCCGTGATTTTTTCTGCAAAATAAATATATAGTAATCAATTTATGTGAAAATATATAAATGTGTATATATATATATATATATATATATATATATATATATATATATATATATAAATATATCCACAAATTTATATTTATATAATAAGTAATATACAATCACCAGCATCATTTAGGTCCTATCTAAGAGAGAATTTTGTTATTCGCAAAAGACTTTACATTTTTCCGATACTATTTTATTCCACGATACTTTCTCTTAATGTGCCGAATCAAATAAGAATCATTCATTCATTAAAGAGCTACGAATTAGGAAACAAATTAAGTAAACAAACAAAACACTATCATAGGATTTACTTGAACGTTTGTCGTTGTGTGGCGACAAGTATCTCATTAAAAACGATTTAGGTACTCATCCTTTATAAAAAAGCTCTAAGTAAATATAAATTCTTAATAAACAAATCACTAAGAACCGATTATAGACTGCAATATATATCAGAACATGTCAAATAAATATGAAACTAATAAATAAGAACAACAACCCCGAAAAAACAGCAACATAAAATATGTCAACACTTGTCACATCATACACTCAACAGTGATACATACCACTTTACACCCTGACTATCGCTCTGCACTTACTTTGGGTCAACAAAGCCGACAGCGGAGATTCAGAAACGAACGGGCACAGTGAAACGATCAGATAAGTTGACGCTCGAAGCTCGCAGCCTCCGGCAGAGCTGATAAGCAGCGATAGTCCCCAATATCGTTCTTATCTCGGGACGCATCTCCTTGAAATCGAACAATTTAACGGAGAACTTCATTCTGCGCATTTGTCGGAATGTTTTGCTTAAGGTATTTTGAGTTTCGAAACGATGAAGTCGATGGATACTGGTATTATCTTGACGTTTAATTGATTTTGTCTTATTTGAGACCGAGAAATACACGTATTTTTTCAATTTTAGGATTGAATTTCAGAGAACGATATGTTAAATAAAATTCGTTAACATTTTTGCCTATGTAGTATTTATTTAATAGAATTATATTTGCGAAATAGTAATAATCATATTGTTGAGTCCATGTTCAATCGACTAATAAAAGCTGTAGCCAAAATAGCAAAAACGGAACATCTCTAAGCCACAAAACTATCCTTTATCATCGTATAATTATTTAAACAAGCTTTTATTTAATTATTAAAACTTTTATTTCCCATATAAGCCAATATAACTTTACAGATACTCGTTCTATTCAGTTTCGACAGTCACTATTCATGATTTGTCTTTTGGTGTATATATGAAAAAAAAATCATATAAAACGAGTTTTACCCCTACCTTTATATCACGTACAGTATTTGAGAAATTCAGGGATTCATTTGATTGTTCCTAGATATTGTGTACATAGGTACACATTTTTAATTACGCCTATTGACAACGAAACATCTCTAACGCTGCCTAGATAATGTAATAGGTAATAAATACCCAATGCAGTTTTAGATTCTGTTTTATAGACGCAACAATATTTTACGAATAATTGGTAGTGTTATAGTGGAAGAGCTACTATAGCTCTTCCAATTTAAGACTCTAATAAAACTACATAGTTTAACATAGAAATGAAGAAATTTAATAAGACAATATATTTGAACATAGAAATGAAGAAATTTAATAAGTTAATATAGTTGAACATAGAAATGAAGAAATTGAATAAGTCGATATAGTTGAACATAGAAATGAAGAAATTGAATAAGTCGATATAGTTGAACATAAAAATGAAGAAGTTTAATAAGCCAATATAGTAGAACATAAAAATGAAGAAGTTTAATAAGACAATATAGTAGAACATAAAAAGAAAAAATTAATAAGACAATATACTTTCCTCTCTATGAATAGAATTTGAAGATGAAAGTTTTTCTCATTCAGCATATTGGGGCAAATGTTATTGCAGAGGTCTCCTAAAATGAAATAAATTTTTTTTTTGGTACGGCGTCTTCTACGCAATAAGAGCTTTTTAAGAGTTTTGCAGTGATTTTATATATTTTTTATTAGGAGAATAACGGTACTTAATAATAACTTCAATGCTAAATTATCTTCTTCATTTTTGATTAATAAATTGTAGAGTTTTTAAGAAATCTTTGTAACCAAGTAATTTTCATTAGGTTCGTGAAAGATGTACTAGGCAATATGGATGGACTATTAAAAATAACATTATACTATATATAATATTTGCAATAGTTTTATAGAATCTTTAAACTTCTACATTTTAAACTTTTAAACTTTTTTACGTAACTAAACGGATACAGCACTTTCATGGTCTTCTCACATTTAAAATGGTAATTTAACTATATATATATATATATATATATATATATATATATATACTTCCTTTCTTGTCTTTTGACTACGATATTTTTTTCCTGTGTCAACAACAGCTGTCGAGAACATACTCTACTTTTCATCGATATCTTCAATAGATGCATCCGAAACTTTTGTTTAGTTGCTTTATTTTTAAAACTTTCACAGTTGAACTTTTCAGAGCGTTCTTCACAGTACATTATGAAGTCTAGCCCCTAGTTTAGTTTTAACCAAATAGTGGTCTGATTCGAAGCAGGCTCCTCAATATGTTTTAACATCTTGAACATCTGACATGTGTCTTGAGTTGATAAGTAAGTGGTCAATTCGATTAAATGTTTCTTCGCCTGGCTACTTCCATGTCGTTTTGTGAATTTTTTATGCGGAAAGAGTGAACTAAATATATCCCTTTTTTATTTGTATTGCAGTTTACATAATTATTTATAAAGAGAAAATAAGCTCTATTTTCTTTTGACCAATTCGATGTAAATTTATTTATTTACTGCTTGCATTACGAAATTAAATGAACAAATTCTACCCATTGGGAAAATTTCGTTTTTTTTTCAAATGACATTACAAAAGAAAATATTGATTCAAAGATTTAACAAGACTTTTAATGATAACAGGTGAAGCAAATCGACACTTAACACATGCTAACTGTAATCGCAATTATAGTTTAGAATTAATATAGGAATCAAGCACACCGTCGTAAATCGTCATTTTTAAACAAGATTTTAAAAAATGGAAATTAAAATTTGGGTATTTTTATGAAGCGAAGATAAGTAAATCAGCGAGCATAAATTTAAACACAAAGAAATAAGAAACTGCTTGCTATTTCACCCTGCCTTCGGCGGTCCGGCTGCTAGCGTTCTTTTCGCTAGTGTATCCCCTAAGCCCTAGTTAGGAAATGGGGCTCAGAAGTCATAGTTAAATTTTCTGTTTAAATTAAATGTGAGTTTTGGGATCTTTTTAATTTTAACACATTTTTTTACATTTTCAACAAATCTTATATTCTCGATTGCTTCTTTTCAAAGACGTAAAACATACAAGTCGCTAATTACAGGAGATGTACCCGAACAAGCTGATCGGACAGCCTCTCACTCATTTATAACTGGTGATGTATATTTTGAATTAGACTGTCTATTTTTATATTAAACTGACTGATATTCGACTCTCAGAGAGTTCTAATTCAATATATTGTCAGTGTCGTTTAATATTCTTTGAAATAACTAAAAGTTTCATTGTGGGGTTGGTATAACTAAAAGTTTAATTTTTTTTAAAATCAAAATCATATCGAAATATCGAATTTTAAATCAGAATCATTTTTTCCGACATACTAAATTTTGCCAAATAACTTTTATTAATTGTTTAATATTAATAATAAGAAACCACTTAGAATAGATTTTCATTATGATGTACTTATTGTTATAATAGACTTTTATTGTGATATACCACCCTATGTGAAATGATAAATGTAAATGTTGGTCTAGATTTCATGCTGATGTTGGTCTAGATTTCATGCTTTAACTACTCAATCGATCTCATGAAGATAAACCTCAAAAATGTTTATCCTGTAACAGAATTTTATTTCTTAGACCTTCACAAGGATGTGATTATAAATAAACACACACACATGCGTTCGCGCGGGCACACACGCGCACGTTCACGCTCACGCATACGCGTACTCAAGAGCGGGCGCACACGCAGACGCACGCCCGCAAGCGTACGCACACGCGTGCACACGCGCACGCATACGCTTGCACATGTGCTCGCCCACGTGCATGCATACGCGCACACGCACGCGTATACGCACATGCGCGCACACATACACACATTAAATAAATACAAGTAGTAGGTAATATCGTAATAATCTTCCAAATCATTTTTAAATTACATCATCGTGTTCGCTTTTCACGGGAGCGAAGCTGCGGGATAAACCTATTTGTGCTAACAAAAATTAAAAATCTATTTTTGACGTATTGACATACATGCGTGCTTAGTTAAGCATGACGTTCTATTTGAGTCTTATTTAAAACAGTCATTACGAATTTCAACGGAATTACATTCATTGTTAAATTACAAGAAGGAAGAAAAATAAAACTGATGATCACACCAAGAATTAATACGTGCGGAACGTTTCTGTGTATATCTACTTGTACATTTGTACACACAAATGTGATAGGTCAAGCACGTTTCCATGTACACCTTCTCGTACATGTGTACACACAAGCGTGATGCGTGCGTAACGTTCCTCTAGACATATGTAGACTTAGACATGCTCAGAATATTTCTGTGTTCTACTTTTACCGTTATACACTAACAGTCGTGATCTATGCAGAACGTTTCCGTGTACATATATCTACTCGTATATATATATACACATACGTGACAAATGCAGAACGTTTCTGATTGTACTTACCCGTACATATTTACATACAGATGTGTAAAATGCAGAACATTTCTGAATATACCTACTTAAACATTTGTACATAAAGGCGTTATTAATGCAGAACGGTTCCTTGCATATCTACTTGTATTTATTTATTTACATACATATGAATGAAGACATTGAATGCCATAAATCAAAGTACAACCCGTGACGTCGTTCTTGCTTGATTTGAAGTTAAAAAAATAATTACCTTTAACTTACTTTTTCATGTGATACAGAAAAATTAAATTATGGTGTCATCTTGACTGAGTTTCATGCACTGCAAAAAATTTAATTTAAATTTTGCTAGAAACTAGAACTAATATACTTCTGGAATAATAAAATCAATAAATACTATAACCTCTTAATAATCAAATGTACAGATCACCAAATCATACATAGGCGATAAGTGAAACATATTGCTGTGGGTTATAAATAAAATACACTCAGTTTAAATTGAGAATATATTCAAATAATTACACACTCACTCAAAAAGTCGACAAGCTCTCCAGCTGGCTTATCGAGTCTTATCAACCACCCTGCCACTTGGCCGCACCCGCTCAGGACCACAATTCATTTTAAACCTCTCGAGTGATGTTTGTCTAATAAAGATAACATTTGTCGAGCTCTCGCCCGCATCCAGGACTTTGCATATCGAGTCGCTCGCACCTCTGGCTGTTTTAAATTTTATTAAATACTAGATACTAAAATGTATTTTCGTATTTGGAAAGAATGTTTGTCAGTTATTTTCGATTCGTTATTGTTCTTATTTTTTTTTTATTATCACTTTTGATACCACAGTGTCATTAATTTATAACTGAAGTCACATAATGCCCTCTTCACTTCAAAGTTTTCTAGTAGTAAATTAAAATAAACCTGGGGTGTGGGATAAATTTCGGGCAAATTAAAATACACCTCACATAATTTTCATTTAACATAGTTTTACCTGTCTATCCCTCGTAATCTCATCCCACGCTAATTGCTTTTTTGGTAGACAGATGATCATTTTGAATTCGCATGTGTAAAAAATTAAAAAATAACATTTAAGAAATACTTTTATGTGTATTTGTGTAATAAGAGGATGATATATTTTTGTATATTATATATTGTCTATAAAAACATATCCATTGCCATATTTTGCTTCATGCTATTTATTCGTAGGTATTAAAACATACTTATATTCGTGGGTATTAAAACATACTCATTGGCAGAAATATGTGTGACATCCACTTTTACTAACAGTATTATTAATAAAAATACTGACTACTTGCAAATTGATGCATATCCTGTGCAACTAATAGTATATAGCCTAAATTAAAGACTGTGTGTAAACTATTTTTAGTAATTATTTAAATATATTGAATCCTGTACCTAAATAAGTAAATTGAAAACTTTTAAACTTTTCTAGGAGTTTAAAGAAAATTAGAATAAGCTCTTTAAATATGATTAACTATAGTTAAAATTAATAGTGATGTATTGTTGTTTCAGTGGAAACTGATACATTTTGGCAAAAATAAAATTATATTTTAACAATAATGGTATATATCTCTAATAATATTTAGATACATCCCCCGTATTAGTCTGGTCTAGGCGTCAGTGTCTAAATCACAAATAGTGTCTTCCTTGATCCATTCCCCCCCTTTTTAAATACCTATAGTTGCTGCAACTTTATCAGCCTTTGCCAAACTATATTTATATGGATAGTTATGAAATAAAACCATGAACTTGCATGTCATGGCCTGTATTAAAACTATTTAATAAAAGCACTTGTTGTTGTCTCCCTCATTATTAGATTATATTTTATTTTATTTATGTATCATATTCTGTCATATCTGCCATATCACTTTCCACGAGTCATTACTATAAAATATAAATTATCTGAAATTATGTGATTATAGTTTGATCGTCCATAATAAACAAGTTGGCTACTCCTACGCTTTCTGTTTTTAATAAAATAGTATTAAAATATAGATTAATTACAAACCAGTAATTAAAATTTAAAAAAAATTATTAGACAATTAACGAATAGCGAGCTTCTAAATTATCTCCTTCGCTCTCATAGAATATAATGAACTTTATTAATAATTGCATAATAATTCAGCATTGCCGTCCTTAGCTAAATGTTAAGTTTAAATATTTATAACTCGGTCACTTTTTTGAAATGTTTTTCTGAAAAATTAGTTTGAAATATTAGCCTACATTTAAACGGTTCTCCAGTCCCGCTTATTAGAAAAATGTTATGTTCTACTTTGTGAATGTGTTATTCTAACATATATTTGAGGTCGTTTAACAATTATGTCTATATTTAAAGGTATTTCTATACTTACAAGATTAGCATTTCATAAACCATATTTCTATATTTTCCCACTGTGATTTTTAATATCTTATAATTCTGAATCTGAGCATAAGAAAATTAAAGTAGTTACAAGAAACATGCAATTTTCAAGTAAATTTTCTTTCCTCTGAATATATTAAATTTTATTTTTAAAAATACAGGAGCATTCCGATTACTTTTTATATAAAATTCTTAAATTTTTGACACTTTAGTGTATTGAAATTTAAATTGAATGTGAAATCATATTTATTTTCTTTAAATTCCTATTTATTAATTTTTATCATATGAAACTGTTTTTCACAGTATAATGGGAAAATAAAAACATTGTATTTTCTATCAAAAAAATTTACTAAATGTCAAAAATTAATATAGTTTCTGGATATTAGTAGAAATTTTATAGAAATCATTAATTAAAAAATAGCTATTGACCAGTTCAAACTATAACATTATTTCCAAATAACAAACACAATTAAGGCTATAAGTAGAAATGAATAATATTACAAAGGAAATGTTTATTAGGATTACCATTTTACAGCTTGTCAGTGTCGTTAAAATAGTTATGTTTTGTTCCAAAATACATCTATTAATTAAAATGATTAATAGAAATTTAGCATACCTTCACTATACAGACCATTTACATAAAGGTTGTGTTATTAAGTTTAATGGTCTATGTTTCAGTGCAAGTTCAGGGTTTGTTTGTAGAAATGTATTATTGTTGAGGTCATTAAAATTTAGCTTCCAATTTCTTAAGGCTCCAATCAAAAGACTAGCACGATTGCCTATAAATCGTTTATGTCTAGACATTTAACCAATTCCCATCCCTAGCGCGATCCAGACGACCTGCCTGCGCATATTCGTTTTGGGCTTCAGATAATGGCCTTATCTTTAAAGCGATTCCGGCGAACTTCGTATACGCCGCATCGATGCGACACGCGGTTTGCACTGCGGCTCTTGAGGTCACTATGAGAGGCGCCTAATTGGATTATAATACGTGTTAGCTGAATATAGAAGGTAATAAATACCAAAGTGTCAAAGAGGAACTAATTACGTATTTCAGAATGGTTATTTGTTGACTTGGAATTGTGGTAGTAAAATTACACCATTATTCATCCACTGCTGGTTGAAATAGATAATATATTTTTACTTTAATTACAAAATTGCTATAATATATAATTCTGTAATCAAATCATCCCAAGTTGAAATAATAACCGTGACAAGAAGTTGATTACAAAAAAAATCAAATTTGATTTTTGAGTATTTATAGCTCAGTAATAACTAGACTTAATCACAATTCATTCCTCATTATTATGCCTTCGTGAGATAATTTAATTCACCGTTAGGACTAATATGAATCTACGCCGGTCCCTTTTAGAGCTCAAACTGTGTTTAGAAAAAGGAACCTGTCAAGACTGAGCAAAATTTTAAGTACGAGAGTTTCATATAGTACAGGTACATTAAAATCACTATAGGTAAATAAAAATCACTACGGGTACACAAAAAAATCACTACAGGTACATAAAAATCACTACAGTTACATAAAATCAACACAGGTACATGTAAAATCACTACAAGTACATAGAAAAGCTTGAACAATTTAGTTACGTTGTATTTTTAGGAAACTATCATACATATTAATTTTATTTTTCACTTTTCTTCAACATTTACTATTTCCCACTACTGCATATGTTTCATAAGTACAAGAAAATAAATTTACTGTTTATATTTCTTTCATTTACTAACCCAAATAATTTCCATTATAATATTTATCAAATGCCGTTATCCTTATTTTTGTTTCAAATTGTTTTTAAAAAATTAGGGGAGTGACATCTCATTTTACTTTTCTTTTCACTGTAATAAAAAAATGAATGTAAAATTATCGATTTTATTTCTCTGTATCTTTTCTATTACATCCTAATTGATGGGATTTATCTAAAGCATTTTTCATCCCCAAGTTATATGTAATGAGAGGGCCATAAAAAAGATTAAATTTATTTAAAAATGTAATAATTAAATTAAAAGTGTTTTGAGGGTAATTTAAAAGATCAATATCACGACACATAGTGGAATATCCCGATATAGATTTAGTTTGGGGCGGTGGAATGGCGCACAGTTTGCATGGAACACGAAATTTATCCTCGAAATATTTTGGTGACAAACATTGAAGTTTCTTGTGGCTAAGACAAAATACAAAAATATTTTGTAACATTTTTTTGTCCCAAACTTACTTCATTTCTAAATAATACAATAATTTTTTTAATTTTTTATAAGTTGTATACGAAAAATAATCTCATGAAATATCGATGCAGAAATAGTTAAAGTGTACGAGAAACTGAATAGAAAACACCGTCGACTCATAACCCATTTGCATTTATCAGATTTTATTCGGAACCAAATTTTATTTTATTTAAAGTCGAATTCGCTGACGAACTCACCCAATTTTTTCAGAAATCCTGTTAGAATGATATATCTAATGACAGAAAGTAAGATATCGGTAGACGCACTAGAAAGATCAAAATTTGAATTTTCTTAAACTACAGAGCTTAAGTACACGTATTTTTGTTCAATTATTGTTCTATTGTCCCTCTTTATTTTTCTATTTCTTATAAATATAGAAGTACCTAAAACTACACGAACATTCCAACTGAGTATTCGTATTTTAATTATGTATTACTTGTCAATCGTATTACCTGTCAATGCGCCTCTTATCCAGAACTTATTTGAAGTCTGTTTCTGTTTTTTTTTGATGTTTCAAATTATAAATAAAAGTAAATATAAATGTAAAAGTATAGTTATATGTATATGTAAAAGTTAATAATTAAAATTTTCTCATTTATTGAAATCGGAGTATAGGCATGTAGCATTTAAAGAACCTAGGTATATATACATATATATATATATATATATATATATATATATATATATATATATATATATCTACATACGTACATGCATGTGTACATTCACATATATTTACATACATACGGACATATGGATCATATCTTTTGGCTTCAACGTACTCAGTACTTCTGTATACACTTACTGACATACGTACATTTTAATGTTTAGTCAATTCATGCATTTGTTTATATTTGTAATTACTTACTTATCTATCTATCAACGAATACCTTAGTTGCTTTGTGGTTTTATGTGTAATTTTATATTATTATCTAATTATTTTACTTGTTATTTTCTTGTTTACATCAACAGAAATAAAAAAATTCATTTCACAATACTAAATTAAATCATTTAATTTTCAAGTCTCACGATTTAAGCAGTACACCCGTAACATAAAAACTGAGAAGTTGAAACCCAGAGTTCACTGACAGTCTTTTGAGACCCACAAATACTAATTTAAAAGCAGCATGATCTCAAATCTCACTGTTTAAAGAGGCAGTACCCCTACAGAACTAGGACCGAGGAGTAGGAACTCATAGTTCATTGACAGATACTATGCTTGAGAGTCACAATACTATTTTGAAAACAGTAGAACTTCAAGTTTCACGGTTTAGGCATGCAGTACACCTGCAACATCAGGATTTAAGGATCAAAGGTTGAAATTATATTTTATGTACCCGTAATTTCTCGCTACGTCAAGACAAGCCAAACGACTTCAAATTTAATGAGTTTACTCCTCATAACTGAATAGTTTCTGTTACCACCTTTCAGCTCCCCCATTACACCCTGATTTTCGTCGTGTCTAATTAGATTGTCATTTTACCCACATCATCGAAACTCGATCACAGAATCTGTGCTATTAAATTTTAATGAATTCTATGATATATCTTTATTTTCCATTAATAGCTTTTACCTCAATTTTCATAGGACCATAGTGGGAGTATACCTTCCTGAAAAAACATCATCCAAATTCAATGAACCTAAATCATCAAAGCTTGATCACGGTTCTTACGCTTTTCAGTGTCGAGGAATTCTGTGATATATTTTCAAGTTTCCATGGTTAGATTCCAAAAAAAGTCAGAATCTTTCATGTAACTGTACTAGAAGTATACTCTTGCAATTGGAAAAAGAATCATCTAAAGTGCTTGAGAAATTCTGGAAATATGAGGTAATATACATAAAAAAAGGTGAATTACCTTCTCCTTTTTGAAGACGGTTAAAAAGGAAAAAAATTGCTTGACATATTAAGAATGAACGTATAATTATTTCCAATCACTTGAATAAAGACAATTCAAAACAGCAAAATTTTAAAATAAAAATATAAAGAAATAAATAATTCCCTTATTTTTCTATTTATTTGTTTTCGAAAAATGTCGATGTAAGTAACACCGATTATTTTTGTTTATTAATAATACTTAATTATCAGAAGGGAAAACTAGATCATGTAATCATTATATATTTTTCACTTCTAATAAAGAATATCTCCTTTAATATAAATCTTCTTTAAATATAATTATTTAAATAAGACTATCCCAATGTAATATTTTTATTTTCTTTTTTTTAATATAATATTAAGTATGAATTCCTTGTAAAATATAAGCACAAAATCTGATTTTAAGAAGTAACCATCACTTTAATGGACTGTGCAATACTAAATTTCAATGAAGTCAAATTATATTGTTCTATAGTTAAAATAATGAAAAAATTAAATGAAAATAAGGGTAGAATGGTATTTTCAAAGGAAATGTTACTGGACAATTACTAATCACATCCAAATCAGTGGATGTTTATACATATACGGACTGAACGTGTATACTTTCAAGGGCTATAACATCTGAATGGCGTATTAGATTGATTACGGACATTCTTTATTTGAAAGAGTTCTGCGATAAACTTCCCATCTCGGAAATTTGTTTCATCCCAGAGTTATACCACTGAGTATTTTAAAGTGACGTTCTACAAAATGTAAAGAAAGAATTGCCAGTGGGTGAAGAAATGTGTAAAAACTGTGTAGTATGCAAAAAACAGTATATTACTTTTTGACAAATGCCAAAAATCATGCTATTTATTACAAATTTTCTCATGTTATGTACGTGAAGTTTTGTGGAAAAACTTAATAATACCGAGGAGTACTGTGCGCAATATCTCATTTTTGAATATTCCATTTCATGACAATAATGTAGAATAATCTCGAAGTTAGTATCCTTTATCAACTTGAATCTCCTTCTTATAAATGTTGTTTGACATCATACCGTTCTTTACTATAACTTATATCAAATATTGAAAATGAAACTATGTCAATAAATTAATTCGTGCGGTCCAGATGGCTATAGCGTTGTTTTCTTTTCTATGGAAATAATATGTTTTGATATTTCGTAATCTAGTTCTTGCAACATTTTCGTCGATTTGAAACTGTAAAACTATTTAATTTAGTTCAATTGTTTTTTTTTTGTTACTATTAAACATATAATCGTTACTATATAAGTCCGATACGACGTACTTAACAGAGTAGTTTGAAGAAAAGGCAAAATAAAAAATGTCATCAAAAACACGCCCCCAAAAATATGATGTTAGAGTTAAGTATAGTATCTAAAAACCTGCATTACTCTTAACTTAGAAATAATTAATTATTATGGTAAATTTGGTATACATTTGCTTAAATTTATTATATGTGAAGTATTCCTAAGTCAGTTACCAAATAATCTTGAAACAAATGCTTTTCTAAAATCATAAATTGACCAGAGTCATGTGAATTATTCGATATTTTGAAGGTCTTAGAGATATTATTAAGTGAGGTTTACATGTTCCATAAAGTTAATAATTAGATTACTCCACATGATATATGAAATTGTAATCGAGCACAGATAACATTGCTTGACCATAATGGGTAATTTTGAATTATACCCAGCAATTACACAAGATATTTACTTTTTAAATATATTTATATATTAACTGAATATCATGATTACACTACTTTTGAGACTACGTTACTGAATTCCATTGCTATACGTTTTTTATATTGTTAATCGTTTTTCGTGTCTTAGTAGCGAGCGAAAAGAAAATTATTGAAAGAAAATAAATTATAAAAGTGTATTACCTAAACTAACTCAGTAAAGACGAAATACACCTTGCTGGAAATTAGTCTGGCTCAACTTGTAACTAATTTAATTTTTTAACCTAAAAACTTAATACTTGACTTTTTTCGCGAACTTTACAGAACGGTTTGACACCCTTATAAATTAAATATCAAGAGCCTAACTAAAACTTTGGCGAACTTCGAATATTTCTACGCTTTTGTTTAAATTCTCAATTTAGGAAGATTCGCTATGAAGTGTTGTAAATTTTCATGTGAACATGATTTAAGACTACAAAAGGTGATGTATTATGTTTCTGGCTCATTTGATAAAGCAATAACTCAAAAGGAAAATTTAAATTTCTTAAGTTCTAGTTCAATGTATTATATTAAGGGCATTATTTGGTATATTTTGTATGCTTTACTTAATATTAAATTTTCATTATGTAATAACATATTTGTAAAAATGTTTCTGAGGGGAAATATTTTCTTTAAAAAGAAAAATATGGAATCCTCGATGTAAATACTCTTCGCTCTTCATGTAATACTTCATGTAATTTGTCTAAGAATTTATGCGCATATATATATATATATATATATATATATATATATATATATATATATATATATATATATATAATATTTATGTAAATTTTCACATTATCTGTCTTTAATCAATATTTACATGACAATATGAAAATTATACATACGCGAGGCATTTTACACGATACACTTGGTTACCCAACCTCTCCACTATAGCTCAGACATACGTATTATTTGGAGTTTACTCCTTAAGAACCGATTTTCTTATATAGTGCCGGTATGAAGTTTTAATGAGGAGTAAAATCAGAAGTTCAGTGTGTTAAAAAAAGTGTAACAGTTTATAAGTTTGGATGTAAGAGGTAATTTCCAAAACTATGGATCCGATTTCAAAAATTCTTTCACCAATGTTTAAAAACGACCTTTAGGATGGATATATGTTTTATATTATCCCTTTAAAAAATTTCATACAAATTTAAAATTTGTGAGTTTGGATATAGGAGGTAATCTCCGAAACCACTCATCCGATTTCTAAAATTCTTTCATCAATATTTAGAAAGGAGCTTCAGATTGTATATTATCTTTAAACAAATGTTTCATGGAGACCGATTTTCCAACTTAATTCAACGAAGAAACAGTCGTGCGTTTCTTATGAACGCTGCCTTAACGGCTTGAGATATATTGATTGTTACCTGTTTTGTACATTTCAACACAATATTAATTAAGGAATAAACTCCTATGGCGCATAGGAGAGCACAATGTTTTTTTTATTATTTTACCTGAGACTTCATCCGTGTGGATCTTAGATTTTATTTGAATATGCCAATATCCATTAAAACTATTAAATTGAAAGGAGATCGGAAAATGAGTTGCAAAATAGATTGCATTACAAGTAGTTTGTATCACGCTAATGAAACGCTTTCGACATTAATAAATGTTCGGAAATCTTCGTTTCTTTGAATCTTTTTGGTCATGGGGAAACAAATCTTGCAGTATGTTCAAAGTATTCTAAATAGGAAAAAAGTTTTAATGTTTATCTGGTCAAATAATGAGAATAGCGCAATGAGATCCAATTTTATTCTAGTCAGAATGTGGTCGAGTTCAGTAAGTTTACCAAATTCGTTAATATTTAAGGACATATTCCAGTTCCTGTATGACAGGGTATGATAAATTATGTCGTCAATGATAACTTAACATACAAACTATAAATGTAATAAATTTCCTTAAAATACCTCTAGTAGTTTTTACGTGATGTGTTTTCTGTAACATGTGCGTGCAGCCATGGATGAACATGGGAGATTTAAAAACTTTAGTTTTAGGTTCCGTTTGTTTCAATTAATATCCATCAATAATTTTTTTCAAATCATTTTCAATGTACAGATTCAACTTTTCTCTTTCACCTTCTTACAGTTTATTATACGAATAAAAAACAAAAATGCAAACGTCCTCCACCTGCGTTTGTGATTATAATTGCAATCACTCTAAAAGTAGCATTTTATACTGATACCTTTATGTATGCTAACGATATCTAACTTAAGGTTCTCACTTACTCACTTTAAGATTCATAGCTTTGTAATGTCTATTGTTGACCATTGAAGAGTACGTTGTCTTAGTATATGATAAAAAAGAAAATGCTTTGAAAATATATGAATATGTCACATCTTTGGCTTCAGAAAAATGCAGTCATGTTCCATAGTCACAAATCACAACTCATGTGAGTAGATATGTACGTCCAATGAATATTCTTCGCTTTTTAAATTGCCTTTATTCTCACTGTATTCTCTATGTCAGAAGACAGCATGTCTCCTAATTTTCAACCCCACATAACATGCATGGAACTTTAAAAATTAATTTTAAAGTGTAATTCCATAGGAAAATGGATGTAACGCTAGGACTCAGATTGCCATATGACGCCTACTGCCATTTTCCTATTTATGAGATCCTAACGCCATCTATTGTCTCTGCTTACAGATAGCATAGAGCAGATCGCTAAAATAAGCAATGGGATAGCAAAATATTTCCATTTCCCTACACGTAACCTACATATAATTACAAACTATGAGGCTATTCGTAAATTGTTATGATTTACCATAAGCAGTTTATTTTATACCAATAAAAGTGCAAAGTTTAATTAAATATGGTTTTATGTTTTTAATGTTAAATTTGTGGTGCTTCCATTCTCTATTCTTTGTTTGTATGATATGACAAAAAATCGTTTAACTCTAGTAGTCACATGCGCTTATTTGTAACTAATGTCTCCATTGCATGTAACGTTCGAGTTAAACATCTTTTGTGAATACACTTTGTAAAAATATAAAAAAAATGTATTTTTTTAATTTTTATACTAAACTCTTACGTTTGATTTTTAATAATTCCTGTTGTTCAAGTGAAGATTAAAAGAAAACTAAGTTATAAGCGTGCAAAATCACACGCAAATGTATAGAAGTGAACCCTAAAAAAGTTACACTGCAAACTATGAATAAGAAGTACTACCGTACATCATTATTTTAAGACTTTACTACATTATAGATTGACTTCTGAATCATCTACTGCAATATATTGTGCCCATAAGTTTAAAATTGTAGAAACTATTAGGATGAAGTTACAAAAATTCCTTAATTCACTACAAAACCCTGAAAATATTTTTATCTTTATTTATGAATGAATATAACACGTAAGAAAACAAAAAGTTTTGTTTTTCATTCATATCATAAAGATATTTCACATAATAACCATAATTATTAATGTGCTTCAGTTATATATACTAGTGATTTTATTCAACACAATTATATATTTTCCTACGTTACATAACTTCGTTGCCTCGTACGTTAATTTCTTTTCTTTTTAATTGACACAGACTTCTGTATCCTTTAAGACGAGTCATACAAAGATTTGTGATTGGAGTGTATACAACTTTATCAGTGGCGTGCAGAATTTTTTGAGTAGGATGCTCGCCCAACTCAAAAAATCCTATTTTTATTAATCGTACAATATTCTGTGACTACAAAAACGCGTACAGTTATTTCTGTTTAGGGTAAGCTACTCAATGTGATATATCTTATCAAATTTCTTACCAATCTAATTAATATGGTGCTAAATGTTAACCCAAACGAAAACATCGAGGTTCACCACATCCATGCTTTGCATTAAATATTATGAATTACTTCTCAGCATATTCTGCCATAATGCTTTTAATCAAAATTTGTCAAATTACTTAGATCTGAACAAATTCGATTTTATACTAATGAACATTTCATTCAAAACACATTAAAAACTATATATATATATATATATATATATATATATATATATAACAAAAATAATTTTCGGTTTTGATCATTTCCAAATAAAAGTTTTTGGAAATTGCTAGCTAAAATTATTTCCATGCAATTGCCATTCTTATAAACATTAAATACTTATAATGCAAATACAAACACGAATTTATATAAATAAGAATGTAATTCAATAATTTATACAAGCAAGAATGATTACATAGGAAGAGGTTAAACATTTTATGGTTGACGACCTTGAATCATGGTAAAAATACTTTTTTAACCGATTTTTTGACAACAACGGTATTTTTTTATTAAGTACGTTATTTCCTAATATTATTTCTTTCTTTTATTGAAACAAAAAAGTGAAATTGCCGTCAATGCCCGCCGAATATTTTATTTAAAATACAACACCCGACTAACCGCAAATATTGATCACATATGAAAATGACATACAGTAAATTTATTAAGAACATATAATTTTAAAACTGGGGTCGGTTTATTATTCGGAATGACATTATTTTTTAATATAAATGATTTCGATAAATCTCACGTGACATGATATTTTATACTTTATACCGTTTTAACTGTCACGACGAAAACATAAAATAACTATTATTAAAGTTGTAACAAGGTAAATTCTGTACATGGAAAATATTTTAAAAAGATTTATTAATTTAGTATAAAGAATTATAATAGAAACAAGAAACTTTGTTTTCAGAATGTTTGTCTGCCTGTAAGTTGATTTGTTCGTCAGTCACGCAAAATCTATTAGATGGACTATGATGAAATTTTGTGTGGTAATAGTTTATACCAAAGAGGAACATATGAAAGAAAAAAATTATGATAATTTCCTTTTTTCGAATTTCATGCGAGTGGAACAGTGGGGTACAGCTAGCGACTAGTGAATAAATACACACAGGGAACGGGTACCACAGTACCAGAATAAAATTCATTGATTAAATATAGTTGGTGTATTTACAAAATGCAAAAGTAGATATTTTTAGAAACATTTATTTCATTAAGTTGGTTTACTTCGGTTGGCATTTGACAGTTAGCGGATATTTGCACAGTGTTTCTGCGTGCGTGCCTATGTGCGTGGGTGCGTGCGTCCTTCAGTAAGTCCGTACCTCAGTGCCCACCCGCCTCAACAACTTATATTTTTAACAGAAAATATCTTGCCCAGCCCGTGTCTTAGGTTTGATGTCGCTATGTAGTAAAACCTTGGTTAAAAAGAAATACCTTGATGTAATTGAAAGATATCTTCAGATGAATATATATCAATACATAATAGAATTAAATTGAATATGGGTTCTATTTCATCGTCAACATTCATTGTTTGTTGACTTGTGTCTGGTATTGCAGCGTTCGCACGACTGAACTCAACTCAAATGTTTATACCGCCTCCTTCGCAATTTTTACACTCCGCATTCATTTCCTTGTTGTTATAGGAGTGCTCTTAGATTACTCATCTATTATTCGATCATTTTATAAGTATTTGTAATGAATATTTACTTTCTTGCTTTAAATATTACCTTTCGGTAGGTAGACAGATGATATGATTTGAATTTATCAGTTCACCTGTCCACCTAGCGACAGGCGGTCCTGCTTTGTGACTTAAGGTACTTCGCCATTCGAGAACATTTTTTCCCCAACAGTTGTCGGTTCTGCGTGATATATGACTTGCCCTTTATAATTACAGCCTGCTAATTCAACGAGCTATGTCAGGAATCTTAGTTTAGTTTTGTTTTTTCTTTTGTTTTTGGTTTATTTTAATATGCCTTCAAAATTGTGATGTCGACTTTCGCATAATTCTCCTCATACTGGAGTCACGGTTTACCTCAAAAACATATGACTTTAAGCAAAGTAAAATTTTCATACAAAATCGGATGAGTCAATTTATCTACTATTTGTAAATAATAAGTGTATGAACGCACATTTATTAAAAAATTGTACATATTTATTAATTTCTTAGGGTAAAGTAATAAATTATATACCAAGAATCACAAAGTATAATTTTTTCCATAAAATTATAGACAGTCATAAAGAAACCACGATTTTCTTTTTGAATCCTTCTTGATCGAAGAGTAAACTAGATTTTATTGGGCAAATTGTATTACAAATATTTTCATAAACATGGCTATCGAATTGTTTTAGTGCATATCAATGATGCCATAATCAAGATATATAATTACATTCATGCCTTATTTATTATATAATCTATTATTGTGACAGCACAGAACATCCAATTTTTCTATTTTTGGATATAACTGAGTATATATTGATAGTAATGATACAACATACTGTACATATATATATATATGTGTATATATATATATATATATATATATATATATATATATATATATATTTATATATATATTACTTCTCATTAGGACTCGTAGAATTTTTAGCTCGATGCGACATCGACGTATAAACAAAATAAAATATACATACTTGGGCGCTTTTAAAGCGGATCTCTCTGGCGTTGGATGCCGACGACCTTCTTACCCGTGTGATACGCTACGAAGGAAGAATTACGGGCTAAATTGTATGAGGCAAACAATGTTAAGGATCGTAATGTTTTATACGGGCGCTAAAGGTCGCGTAAACGGCGAGCCGGAGCTCGCTCTCCTGTGAGGGAAATTATTCCCTCTAAACAGCAACATTTTAAGGTCAGGAAGAAAAACGATTATGCGTATCGTTACTGAAGTGAAACAATGTCATACATGAGTTTCGGGCCACTTAAGATGGCGAGATTGCGTAGCCGGGTTGCGTTTTATATATTTATGTGACAGATTTTCGTAGATTTATTGTCGTGCGTGCTTTGCGTGTTTTAAAATTTACATGCAAATGTGTGACTTTTGAAAATCAGTCAAAGAGTTTAATATTTAAAAACTGAAATTAAAATATATCTAGTGCACTTTCCATAAGAAATTATTTTATTTTGTTTACTTTCGTATACCGTAAGAAAAAGGGATTGCTGTATCTGATACTGTCGCTGTTATGTTAATGAGAAAGTTAATCGTGTTTAGTATAATGAAGCATTTTCTGCGTCATTCTCTTTAGAATTTTAGGCTGCATGCATACATTTAGAAATTTATGCTTATTTTGGTAATTTTGGTTGTACGTTGTTGCCAAGTTTCAAGAAAGACGAAAAGTTTTCAAACTTTTTGAAATTAACAGTATCGTATGTTTTTGAGTTTGTATGGAAAACACTTGGAGCCTAGAATAATTTCTAATACATATGCTTCTCTTTAAAATAATTTCGTTCAATCATATCGAATAACTAATCCCTGATATGTGAACCTGTTTATGGATATGTCGAATTCGTAAAGCCGAAAATCTTAGGTTTATCATGCACGTGCACATTTCGCTACATCTGGTTGTCACGAATATCACGGTACCTATATTTTTAGGAGAGTTATTCAATTCTATTTCTCACCGCCACGTCTATTGTTAGGCGAGTGATTGAAGTAAAACATTATTTCTAGAGGAACTGTCGCTCATTTGTGTGCGTTTGTCTCACCACTCGGCACCAATTTAAAAGATATTTTCAAGTCAAAATTGCATTTTAGTGATATAAAGCTTTACTAAACATATCGATTCAATGCAATGAGATGATACTTTCTAAAAGCGTTTACTAAAAGGAAATGATGTGAAAAATCTCATAATTCAACAATAATAGGTTAGAAACTTTTTATAGAACGAAAAATAATTGTTGACTGTGGCAACTGAGCTCCGTGGCCCTTAACTTTTAAATGAGATATAATAAGATTGTAAAGAAAAAACAAAGGGCGTTATTTGATTTGATTTGAGAAATAATTAAACCGTGTATAATGAAGACATCACACTAAAGAAAATTCGATTTTTCGGAACAAAATATTAACTTAATACCCATTTAGTTGCTCCCAATATTTTTGTATCTATAAAGGTACCTTATGCAAGAGAGCGTGCATATTGCTAATTATTTTCTATCAAAATTAATTTATAAAGAAAAGTGTAAGTATTTAAACATAAGCAGAAAATATAAGCAAACACTGCTTGTCGTTACAAATATATGAATCAAAAACATAATTTATGAAAATAATTGCAATAGAAAGTATAAAAATTACTGGGAAAATATAATCGTAAACTGTATACGTAATCAGTCAGTGGTATATTGTAACTTGATTTGAATAAACTAAGCTACCTCACTAACAAAAAAATTGTAGTTTAACCCTTTCCACCGTAGTCATTGTAGAAACGAAGATTATTTACATGCTGAATAATAAAAGGTCCAAAAAAGATTAGTTTATATGTGGTTAATACTATATTTGGTTATATGGTTTAATGTTAGAGGGTTAGTGCAACCGTGAATTTATACATGCATTGTGTAGCAATAGAGATTTTCGTAGCTAGTTTATTACCATTTTATAACGGAATAGAAACCAATAAAATATAACTTGCAATCGAATACCAGAATACATTATTGGGTCATATCTCTTGCAATAAATTTTAAAGAAAATAAAGCATGTGAAAAATAACAAGATATGTGGGGCCAGTTAATATTTTTCATTGTTAAAATACCGCTGGAAATACCCACGAATTAAAAATATAATTAGGCTTTTAAAATGATATTCAACCACTTTGAATTTTGAAAACTTAATAACGTTTTTTTCAACACTTTATTTTGTCGTTTAAATATCCTGCCTTCAATTTTTTCTAAAAAAATACTAATTAATTAAAAAAATACTAAGTAGTTTAGGACAATCATTTACTACTAAAATAAATAATTAAAATAGTTCTGTAACTGAAAGTCACATAAACATGGAATACATATCACCCCAAACGTTACGTAAAATATTTCAATAAAAGTACATTACACATACATTGATAAAGATTAACTACTATTAAAATTGAACTTGCTGCACAGACTCCACTGAAACAATTTACAAAAACGTTCAATAAATTGGAGAGTTATTTTTTAAAAAAACAGGCGGAACTGTCCGGGAAGCGATGGCAGAACAAAAAAAAACACAAAATACACTGAAAAGCAATTAGTACATTTGTACACATCTAACCTAAGCGAGCCGCACTTAACCGTGTTCACATACGCATCGAACTAAAACCCGCTGATAATTAAATTTGGTACAAAATTAACACGACATCAATCACTTGTCGCAACACTCGATGGGCGGCGCGGGGGTGAGGCATCGCGCGCGTGTGTGGGTATCGACTGTACATAATGCAATTAGACAGCGCACCGCTAAACCCCGTCACTTTAGTAAATGGATCGTGGCCGCCCGAATCAACCCTTCCTTCGTTAATTGTCTCTTGATGTCATCGGCTGATGGCGCTGTCGTTTGATCTCTAATTAAATGTCATATTATTTAGGGCATTTAATAATAAGGTAGCGAGAGGCCTACGCCTTCTATTGCCAAGTTAAAAATGTCTAATTGATAATCAAGATAATGTTGTTGTAATCGATATTTAAATAAATAAAAATAACATTTTATATCAAGGTATTAAATTACCATATGAAGGACGTAAAAGAGTGAAATGAGAATAAATACAACAGCAGCTCGATTAAGCATTTAATAAGTAACTTTAAGCTTACTCGTACTGGTGTTGACTTTAAATTTAATAAAATCTATCAATAGGTCTATTAACAAGTTTTGTGAAACCTATCTGTCATTTAGTAAAACTTATTTGTCAGTAAAATCTATCTGTTTCATATTCAAAATAATTTTATGTCTAATCAAGGTTAAAATTATAATTTGCTAGTCGTAATAGAAAATTCAAAGCTGTCAGATGTCATTTCTAAGATATAATAAGTGGATTTTAAAGGTAGTTTCTTGAAGTAATGATGCAGGATTTATCAAAATGCTCAGTTATTATCGTTTTTATACTGTGAGATGGGATAAAATTTGACCATTATTAAAATTTCAACAAGCTGGGATAAAATTTAAATAAACATTTTATTCCATTTACTGTCTAGTTTCTTTTCGTCATGTGTTATCATTTCTTTTAAGAATAAGTTCCCAATGTAAGATTATAAAGATTTTGAAAAGAATTGTAAGGTAATATTCGTTATTCATTTTTGGTATTCCATTGAATAATTATTCAGTGGAACTTATATTAACATACAATTTATTTGAAAATCGGGTAAATAACCCAATTGAAATTAAACAAATATGATTTTCTTAATCTTTTAATTAATATCTATATTATTTATTATTATAACAAAAGAATAGGCACGTTTCATAGTAGTGGTATATTTTTCCTTACTTTGCCAGACGCCAGTTTCGAAAAACACATTGCCAGCCTTGGAAAGCAGTTTTTCCGAATAAACACTGCATCTAAGTGTGAATAAATATTTTCCTAAAGGCTTTACCAGACATTGTTAAAATTGTACTTTATTTTCTTCCCACCAAGCAAATGGATTTCTATTTGCTTTTAAGTATCGGTGTATATATGAAAATGAAGTATCATATTTTTTCGCAACGGTATTCTTAGTACTCAATCTAGTTGTGCCATCGTTTGTATTTATTTCACATACTATAATTTCACAGTAAAGACTATAAAATATACGAGTTCCTGGCCTTATCAATCATCCAAACAGGTGACAAATTTGCATTTTCTTGATTGATTGGTTTATGACTCAATAAGACCTTAGAGTAAAATGTACTGGCAAAATGTTGCATGGTTAATACCATTATTCATAGGTTTCAATCTAAGCCTGATATCGGATGTATTGATTTTATCAGAGTACAACTTTATATTGATAACATGACGGGGAAAAAATAATAGATAAATATTAGATATCCAATTAAACACTCTCTTTGTATATTTCAAACTATAATTTCAGTTGATGCAATATTGTTTTACCTACAGTCCAAATTAAAACCGAACATGTTATGAGAATGGAAATGCATTCTCACAATTGCATTCAATATTTAACTATTTTCTCGTATTTACACCGATAAACTTTTAGTTGCATTCCACAGTGTATACGTTCACATTTTATTAAAACCATTATGCCCGTATTTTTTCAGTGTAAAAATATTTCTGATTTGAAGACAATATATTAAATTGGTCTTTAATTAAATCGGATTCAAAATGTAATCCGAAATCATTATAATATAAAGAGTGCTCTTGATACGAACTTAATTTCTAATTAATATATCGCTAGATTATCTGTGTTAAAATAATTTCGGAATTCAAAGAGTAATGTAGATTACGGTGTTGTGAGAGTATAATTTATCTAAACCGTAGGTTAGTTCAGAATTAGGTTCGAAGACGTGATAAGAGGACGCCGGATGATCTCACGAACGTGTATTTATAGAGTGGCAAGGTTAAAATTTATATAGCCGATAGAAATATAGAATAGAGCGAATGATAAACTTACTCCTGTCTACATAGTTACCGTTAATCAGAGAAGTTAGGATTTGAGTTTCCATTTAGACTTCACGATATCTTAGTTACAGGTTATCAGTTTAAAAGTCTCATTAATCGTTTTATGAAAGTGATTCATTTTAAGATATTACAATTTATATTCTTTGTCGCAAACCAAATTAGTCCATGAAATTTCCAGGAAGCTAAACTTTTGATTTAAATTGTTACACTGGATAAAAGTCACAAAAAAACATTTTTGTCCAGTATCTCGGTAATGGTCAGTTTTGTTGTAAAATTATATATTAAATACAAAGTTTGTACTTTATATTTGCTACGAAGATTTCAATATTTTTAATATAAATTATCATTTCGCAAATGTAATGTTGAATTAAGAAGTTAACTTCAATGTTTCTCAAGAAACATGCAGTCCTTTCCAAACTACAGTCTAAATAAATCATAGTGTCTTCTAACATGGTTTAATCCGCGATTTCTAAAAATGGTAGTTTAATCCATGATTTTGTTTAGTAAATGTTAATTAAATTAAAAGTAATATTAATTATTTAATTAATCATTTTCTTTAACAAGAAAGTTATTTATTCATCTTCAGGTTCTTTTTTAATATGCGACTCTACCTCTTCTGTCTTTTCGGTTTCCATGTATGCCGCTAAGAAACTCAATGGATGTATTGTAATTTTTATTGGACACACTATTTAAACAAAATTAATTTTTCAAATCACCAAAAACCACTTTGTCTGCAGCCACAGTTTTAGTTATAACCTGTACTGCAATTACCAAAAATATAGTTTTTAACACAATGTTAATTGAAAGTGAGAGCAGAATTAGAATTGGCTCTAGAATTATTCTAAAATATTTATTTCTGGTCCTCCAGTGTAAGAAATTCAAACATAGCTAAACATCGAGGGTTTGACCTCGTCTGAATTCCATAGTATATCCGATAAAAAACGCTGCTGAAAAGCATTAAATGTTGATAAAGGAATATTTTATAAAATTTCTTTCAGCTGTGCAGTTTTTAGACTACAGTTAAAGGTTTTAATATTAAATTATTCTCTGTTCTTTAATCGTTAAAATATTTCTGGGGCTCTATAAATATTCTGACAAATGCCATTTTAACCTTACCTTTACTTTTAATATTTACCTTGCAATTTTTATTTATATTTTTATCTCCATTTTGTAAATATTATATATGTTTAATTTATATAATTCTACTTTAATTACATTATTTTAGTACTCGTATATAAAATGATTTGCGAAATACAGAAAATTAGGTTGGATAACTACTACTAACTAATTGAACTAACTAGGTTCTAAATAACTTTATAAGTAAAATTCCTACGTAAAATTAAATATGTAAAATTTTGCTTTATATAGCGTTTGAAACTGCCAAAATATTTCTAACAACGATTTAATCCAAAGAGCAAAATTTATAAATGGAAATGTGTATGTCTAACTATTATTTTCAATATATAAAGTAGATATAGAACAATCAATGCTTGCATAAAAGATTGGCCTGAACATCGCACAGATATGGTAGTGGGCAATGGCTACTTTTCAGAACAAATTTCTCCTTAGACACGATAAAAATCCTATACGCTGCACTAAAATACAGGGTATAATTCTTTTCTATTTTATATGCTCTTAAATACTTAGATAAGTAAGTTCAACTGTATGCAGTATACTATATGCAGTGTTATGGATTGCAGGCAGTTTTTTTTTAATTTATTAACTGTAGTTTCTTCAAAACAGTTACATCTCTTAAAAAGTCATTAGTCCTTTTTTAAGTTAAAAACATTATATTAAATAATTTTGCCGTAAAACTAAATAACGATGGGGTATCGGCTAAAATCTATTTTTTCTGTCCATTGGCCCTATTTAAAATGTATTGTTATATTTTACAAACTATTTTTAATGCCAGGAGTTTGGCCTTTTTGTTTAATTTAAGTGGACCACAAGTTAATACAACCCATTTTGAATATCAATGTTGTAATTTATTTATGTTAATTTATACGTATCAATTCAAAACTGCTAAACAATATAAACAATTCAGTTCCACTATATAATTACGCAATTACGGGAATTCATATTTATGATGAGCAGGAATTTTCTCGACAATACTCTACACAAAAAAAAATTTGAATTTCTTAGAAAAAAATACCTCATTTCAGTTAAAAATCATATACCTACCATGTTCAGGGTGTCATTTGTTAATATTTTGTAAATTTAATGAAGATACCTAATATTTCACGATCATTTCAATAAAATCTGTCAGAAGCCCCATCGGATTTGTCATGCGATATTCCTGATTCGATTTTCATGGCAGTGGGTTTAATGTGACTTTATTTTGTAATATCTGTGAAACCAATGCAATTATCTGGTCTTTGCATGAAGTAACTTCCATACTCATGTTGGAGAAAATATTATAAAAGTTTAATAGGTTTTTAAACAACCTCATTTTTTTACTTCAGACTTTATAGTGGACATGGTCGGACGTAATTTCCTTTAACTCTAACTTTTGATCATGCATTTTTTCTTTAATTATAAGTATTTATGTTGTTAATCCCTCGGTATTGGGTTTGGTAACGCTTGATGCTTCTAACTGTTGCGTGAAAGGACGAAGTCATAGTTTATTTTATTTGCCTAGAGCACGCACAAACCTCCTGCAGCTTTTCACGCACATATGTTGATTAACGCGGTATTACGAGAAGCATTCGAATTTTATATTTTTTTCTACTTCATTTATCCTTTTAGAAATGCGATTATTGAGGTGCCATTTTAATTAATGTGTGTTTTTTTTTGGTTCATTAAATATTATTTGTTATTTTGTGTACTATTTACATATTATTTATGTATAATAATATTTATGTTATTGTGAGTATTTTTGGTGCTTACATATGCCCAGCGTTTTGGAATAAACTATAGGGTGGATTATGTTTTTTTTGAAGTGAAGATTATTTGGGAACATGTGAAGTTCGCAATGTCCTTCAAGCACCGTTTTGCAACGTCACGAATCTATCACAAGAAGGTCTATCCTACTAATCGATACTTAACTAATAACCGAGAGAGATAAGAAACAAAGATGGTTCTATCAGTCATCAACTGTTTTATACGCCGTGTGTCAAAAGTAAATTATCAAAATTTTTGCCCAAAAACAAACAAAAGTTGCGCTCAGTAATATTATCAGCTATTTCGTATGTTATGTACATCAAAATCAAACTGAAGAAATTTTGCGCGCAAACATATAAAAATGGCGCCCACTAAGGCTGCAATACAACCTCATTTAACCGTATTCTGGTTCGTCCATCGAGGCTATTTTTTTAAATGGCTTACTTAATGAAATTAATAGGGATTCATAACAAATCTCATAAACCAATTTAATTGACAATTTTCTATATATTTTAAATGAAGATTTTAATCAAATGTTCTATATTTACATTAATATAAATTACTCGTTTGTGAACCTTGATTAATTGCATTGCTTTAATTATTTTAATGATACGTGAGGAATATCTGTTTTATATATAAAATTTAATAATTTTATATATTTTTGGTTTCAAACATTTTTCTTCAAGTCTTTTAGAATACCGTTTTACCTCGTACAGTATACTTTCAAATCGAGGTTTAAATCACAAAAGAAATTTCACTTTTGTTACGTGTATTGAGTTGCGCGCGATCGATTTTTTTAATAAATAAATATACCGTGTTGTTCTTTTGATTATTTTGTAATTAACTTTATAAATTATCACTATCATAATCATCGCTATTTGGTGAACAATTTTAAACCAATGATTTTAAAAATATAAAAAAATTTGAAAAAAACTGTAATTAAGGGTATATTCACACTATGAGTGTTCCACACATATATAAAAGTTTTAACATTAAAAGGTTAATAAGCATTTCTATTAAACTGCAAATATTCATATCATTTTTAACTACAAAAATATTTTGTATTTATAAAATCTATATTAAATAAGTCTGAAGTGATATTTAGTTTCAAAACAGACAGTAAAACCAGTTTACCTAACATGCAAATAAGACGACCACAGAGAATATATAGGTGGTTAGGCTTTCGTTACACTGCGACATAAGCTTAACACATTATATACCTACTTGAATCGTAATCGATACTAAATAGCCAAATAAATTAATAAAATGACTTGTTTTATTACTTTATTTTATTAATATGTATATATTCTCCACTCTACGATGCCTTATTAAGTAATAAAGGTTTACGATTTTTGCGTATAACACCCAGTCGCTAGGATAATATTGAAGGCCGACCGATATAATAAAGTCGTATTCTCTAACACAATACCGTATTAAAAGCATAATTTAAATTTATGGAAGCGACAGTCGTTTAAGCAACTATTGGTGCAGGTCATAGCTCGTTAGCCATTATGGCCTAATTTATTGTCACGAGGGCAGACGTTCGTAGATAGCGGCGAGACAGTCGCTCCCGAAATGTCGGGCAGTTAAATTTAACCCGAGCACGATAGGCGTAAGCGAAGCTTTTGTGAGTTTGAGTTAGTGTCTAGAGAATTTATCAAATCACATATATGTCTGGTAAAATTATGATCGTTAAAAATAAATTCAGCTTGGCTCGCCACATCGAATAGAAACTACAAGATGAAAACAAATTATCCATCTAATTTATCCAACGAAACATATGCGCAATATATGAATCATTAAAACACGATATGAAGAAGTAATGTTTTAGAATAATTATTTTTAATTGTGTATTATGCAAATAGTGCACTAAATATGATTTCGGAAAATAGAAAAAATAAACGTCGCTTATTATCTAATAACTTCATTTTTATAAAATATTTTTGATTTCGCAATTTTCTAAAATTCTCCTATTTCTTGTTGTAATGGGAACCTTTTGCTTATGGTTTTAATGATTACAAATGTGTTGAATTGAACTAACTAAAGCAGTGCACGCCAGAGTCAGTTCTCATTTTCTTAAACTTGTACATTTGTTAACCCTTTATTTATTTTGGTACATAAAAATAACCTTTTATTATTTTACCTTTATATTACAATACCCATATATTAGTTTGGTTTTCATCTTCCATCTTCGATTAATTTATTCGACCATTCAATATCATCACTGCTGGAAATAAATATAACTGTTGTTTTACTTACCATCTATAACGGTTTTCCTTTAACTTAAATAATACTAAACCAAGTGCGATCAATTCGGCTTGATATTTCCAACAGATTATAGAAAATTTATCATAAGAATAAACAATATAAAATTTAAGAATTAAATAAAACTAAGTGATGTAGTATTATTTCTACTTTCTTAAAGTTCTTTAGCACAACCAAGTTTCGTTGTATTACAACATCTTCAGGTGGGTTATTAGCAAAGATCTTTGCTAATACCTAAGGTCGTGGTAAAGAATTTTAAAAAAGTAGAAATAATACTACATCACGTATTTTCATTTAATTGTGAACTATTTCCCGAAATCATATTGAGTGCACTATTTGCATAATGAATTTCTACAAAATTAACGCCAAATATATTCAATACAGATGATAGGTAAAAATAAACAACATTAAATATGTCATCTCTCAACTCAAATGTACCCCGAATTGAAGTCGGAACCCATTTTCTGACATTATCTTTTACAACTATCACTTTGTTTGTTTGAGATTTGTGTCATTTGAGATTTGTAAATAAAATTTACTATTAGGTCCACCTTTGGCGACGATCAAGTTGTAGGCAGATTTAATTTACATATAAATCATAAAACTATTCTCAACTCTTTTTTGGTATAAAATCGAAATAAATATATAAATTACCAAATTACCATATATAATATATATATATATATATATATATATATATATACATACATATGTCTAAATTTAAGGTGTGTAATGTGGGCATAAGATTTTATTGTTTACTTATATTTTAAAATAATATTAGAGAGGATTGAATTTACTAAAAACGTATGTCTGTAATACTAAAAAAGTTATAAACTATTGTAGTTAAATGTAAGCTCAGAACTTAAAATTTTAATAAAGGTTATTTTCAATATCCATCAGGAATTTTAGATGTCAATATCAATATTGAACTGGTAACAAAATAAGTCTTAAAACTAAAATTTTGGCAATTTCTTATTGTAAATAACTAATTTACATGTAAAGTTCACTACTAAAGGTCGTCCTACTTTTCACCGACTTCCTGTATAAGTAGAAAGCTCATTGCCAATTAAATGTCTGCTGTCTCCGTTAGTGCGTGTTCAGTTGTATGTTCTATTCTCCGTTAACGCGCTTTAACTTGTAACGTTGGTATTGATGGGAACCGATTAGAGTGGATGTAAGACTTCCTGATTTTTTGGTGAGACCGATCATCATCTGAGGTGTGCGTTAACGTTTTAAATGAATATATATATATATATATATATATATATATATAATATATATATATATATATATATATATATATATATATATATATATATATATATATATATAGAGACATATATTTGATTTTGTCTGATTATTGTCGGCCCTCTGCGTGGTGGGTTAATTGCATATCATGACTCAAAATGTAATTAGGGAATTTTATCGCAAGATAAATATTTTATCGAATACACATAGCTAACAATTGGTTCTCAAATTTATATATCGATTACCTTCAATATTTCTAATTTCATTTGTAATTATAAAACTAATCAAATAATTGAATGCTGACGTTGGAAGCGCATCTGAAAAATGATATTTCCTCCATCTGTTATTTTCGAAGATATTGAAATTATAAAAATAAATCCACACAAGAAGATTTTATGCTTAAATATTGATAATGTTAAGTCTGTGTTAATATTGTTGTTTTGAGGAGAGGTTTCGCAACGTTAATTATTTTTCTTTAAATGCTATGTAAATTTTGATTACAAATGCATACATACAAAAACAGTAAATATTAATCATAGGAACGCTTTAAAAATCATTAAAAAAGGGCTCTAACACGTATACCAATAGGTAAACGTATACTTTCTTTTAAGCAGGAGTCTTATTTTCATTGGATAATATGGATGACTGATAGGAAGATGTATGGATCATACATAGGTTCTTCAATACTACCGAAGTGCACAAATTATACCAAATTCCCCATGTTTCGCGTTCTACTGGAAAAACCTGTATAACCTTGTAGTAAGTAGACTTATAAACTTTGCTTTGATATAAAACTAAGTCCTTCCTGGACTTACACAGTATGAGTAGGTAACAAGTGAGTGAGTAAACCAAAACAATCAATGAAGTGCACTGATTCACGACCCGAAATGATTCACATGAAATCTTATTGATTAATTTTACTTTTTGATTCAGAAACGATTTAGCGTAACAAATAATGTAAGGATGGCTCGCGACTTGCTTGCGTTAAGTCAATGACACATTGTACAAATAAATTTTTCATATTAAGTGCATCTCTTTCTATTGTATAAAGAAATAATCACACAGAGAAAGTGGAAAGCACCTAATTCATCGTGTATTAGACAGGTGTATCACTTTCTTCCCCGTAACGAATTATGTAGACTTAATGAATAAAGTACATTGGCAAATCCATTGAAATTTTGTTTTATTAAAAACTAATGTCAATATTAAATTAATTAGGATTGCAGTACCATTCCTACTGTGTTCGTTTGATTTTTTTTTTATTTCTGACCAAATTGAATCTGACCATATTTTGAACTCATACTTTTATGATTGCTTGCGATACACATTAACGTCTCCCTTCTCAATATTCAAATATTCATGGAAAATCAAGAAACTGCTCTCCATATCGTCACTTCATTTTTCATAATACTGTACATTCATGCATTACGCGCCATAATATCATTATCTTAGGCGACTAGCAGCAATAAATTACAAAGCTGATTTTCTTTTGTACAGCATCTTCGCCATATCTCGGCGTCTGGCCCGCGAACGGGCTATAAAGATGATGAACACCCCCCAATTACATATAACAAGTTCATATTTATAAAACCATTATGCGCCATAACGGGGGCGGCGAGATATCAAAGCGAAAATTGAATCAGAGTGTTAATTGAAAACGTTTTCAGTGACGCAATACATTGAATGACGATGGGCGATTTAATTAAATGCGCCCAGTGTAATTATACCTGAGCGTTACAAGGTTTCGAGTTTTGTTTATATAAATTAATTCCTTGCAAAAAAGGACTTGTATAGAATTGAAAAGAGATGTTGCTTTTTATTCGTTTTCTACGGAAGAAGCTTTAAATTTTATTCTATCTTTACTGTTTTTGTATATTCTGTGTTTGAATACTATTTCTATTTACTTTAACAAAAGTGTAAAAATTGTAATATATATGGATTAAATGGAATGTCAAATGCATATTTTATTCTTTTTATAAATATTCTTCACAATTAAATGAAACTACGTGATGTAGTATTATTTCTACTTTCTTTAATCTCTTTACCACTACCTAGGTTTTGTTGTATTACAGTATCTTCAGGTGGGATATTAGCAAAGATTTTTGCTTATATTCCACCTGAAGATCTTTGCTAATATCTCACTTGAAGATGTTGTAATACAACGAAACCTAGGTCGTGGTAAAGAAATTAAAGAAAGTAGAAATAATACTACATTTAATTGTGAATAATGAATTTCTACAAAATTAACGCCAAATATATTCAATATAAATAATCTTGATAAGTTTTTAAATAAATAATATTTATATCTATTTATTTCTCGCAGAATGATTTTACGATCTCTTATTAAGTAGGTTTGAATGATTATTAGACGAGTGATGTTTAGAAGAGTGATATTTGACCAGTTTGCATATTTTATGTTTGAGTTGATATACTATGTGTGTATCGTAATAATGCTAGCAGCGACACTATAAAGACGTTTATTTTCAAGAGCGCGTAGCTTTACATCGATCTCTGACGATATAAAAATTAAAGTAATCCATTTTAAATGACCGCGAGTGAAACTATAGTAATCGTTTTTAAATGACCGAAAGACCGTGACAAATTTCTAGACATAATACAAAAATACTTAATTTTCACGTACCTTTATGATATTATTAAAAAAATCGACTAGGTACAGCGATTAGATAGTATTTTAGGGAAAAAATTAAAAACCAGAATATTGCAGTATTTTTCAATGTGGGTAAATTGGTAGTGCTTATTTGAATCATCTGACCCGAGTGAAACTCATACATTACACAACAGTAGTTACATCATTCAAAGAAAAACCTTTACGTAATAAAAAAAATAAACTAACAATGTAGTTGAAAAACGTCTTGTATCGTAAACTGGATTTTTTAGCCTAGATATTATTCAAATAAGAAAAAAAAAGAAATATGAGTGAATTTTTTAAAAATTCTAATTAAAAATGGCAGATAACGAAAACATTTGGTGCAAAGAAAATTGAACCAACTTCACATAACAACTTAATAAAAAGCACATTGAGAAGTATAAAATAAAGAAAATACGAGTACTTAGTTGAAATTTTTGCGGTACGATATCGTTTTCAAAAACATTAATAAATTTGCAAAATACTGCCACTACCAGATATTTTTCGAATCCGTGTCAAGTCGACGCTCTCTTCTCTCTCACATACATGTACACCCACACACAAAGATGAGTACCACATTTTACTTCTTTAAGCTCCGGCTCCATCATTGTACTCTGATTTTGCTAAGGAGCAAAGTAATGTCGCCCTTAGACGTTTCTTATCAGGTTTTCGTTAGAAGTATATCATCAAAACTCGATCACGGCATGTGTTGAGGAATTCTATGGTATGACTTCAATTCCTAACATCACATTCTAACTAAATTTTTAAGGAACCATACTGGTCGACTCTTTAAAATTAAAAAAAATCATCAAAATGGATAGATGCCAGAAATATGATATAACATAAATAACAAAATGCAGTCATGTAGAGATCTACAGTAGAATTCATTATATCTTCATATACTTACATACCAATTTACGTTGCTATTTTTTTGCTTACGTGAAGACAAGTCAAACGAGTTCAAACTTGATGTGGTTAATCCTCATAATTGAAGAATTCATTTCATCAACTTCCGGTTCCGTCACTGTACTCTTGTTTGCTAGAAAGCAAATTCATGTTCTGTGCACTTTGGCACTGGGGCGTGAATTCAAGGTTGTCTGTGGGATTGAAACTGAATTAATGTGATGTTTACCAGTGTAGTGAAATAGATGGCCAATGACAAATTAATTATAAAGGACACGACCTGTGAACTGAGCATGACGGACTTGGCACAACAATTTCTTGTTTGATGAGAATATCTGCTTCAGTGGAATATTTAGTGAAAAATGAAACATGTAATAAAAGAGATAATGTTGTGTATATTTAGCGTTTATTTTGTAGAAATTCATTAAAACATAATTTTATTTAACAAGTAATTGAAATTACGTAATGTATTATTATATCTACTTTGTTTAAATTCGTAACCACGACCTAGGTTTCGTTGTTTGACAACATCTTCTGGTGGGTAATTTAAAGAGAGAGAGGGAGAGAGGGAGAGAGAGAGAGAAAGAAACAGATAGAAAGGGAGGGAGAAAGTGAGAGGAGATAATTTACTTTTTTATTAATATCATGTATTTGTGAAAAAGCAGGTAATTTAAGACATGATCTCATTAATCTATGGAGAAATATATCTGTTTGTATATTACTATATATATATATATATATATATATATATACACACACACACACACATATATATATATATATATATATATATATATATATAAGTATAATGTGGTTTTGAGTGCTTGATTGAATGGTCAAATTTCGAGATGACCTTGTTTATCTACATCGGACCATGATCGATGAATTCTTCGCATACGGAAAATAACTAAAATTCAAAAGTCGAGATCACAGCAATAAGTGTGATCACAACTTCTGCGATTCACCTAAAATTGATAAAAAAATGTCTTCTTCCGAATCAATCCTCCATATTCGTAAAATAATTTACATTTTTTTTTCATAAACTGTAATTTTTTTATGATTTTTAAATCCAATTCGCCCTTAACTAATTTCCACATTATCACTGTACTTATTTATTGACGTATTTATTACAACTCACACAATCCTTTATTCTAAATATTTCGTAATAACCGTAATAACTGTTTAAATTGTATTTTATTATAAATATTTCGTAATAACTGTTTAAATTGTAAGAATCGACTAATTAACAAAAGTACGTATGTATTTAAAATCAAACGTGCAATTCTAATTTGCTATGCGCAATTGATTCAAAATCAATGAATATTGTATTCCAATCCTGTGATCCTCATACGCTGACGCAGTAACGTCCCTTACCCACATGTGATTACGCACCTGCTCGTGTATTTGAACGCTCCCTTCACTTCTATGTGCTTGATATGATTGAACCAATGAATCCAGAATGTCTCATAGAATGGATGAAAGGAAAACTAAAGTAACAGAAATAACATGTCTAATAAATACAAGTGAAAGATTTCAAAAGTGGTGACATAAAACGAAAATGAGCACTAATAGTTTATAATAATAATGTTTATAAAAATATAGAGTTGAGAATGAAAACTTACTGCAGCATTCAAAATAATAAATCTAGTCATTTTTAGTAAATTAAAAATAGCACTTTTTGGGACAAAATCATATTTAATAAAATATTTAAACATAAATGTAACCTTAGGTTAAATTTTAAAACTCCAATTAAAATGTATGGTATAAAAAAATTGAGAGATAAAACTATCGAATGATAAAGGGTATGTAAATATAATAACACATATACTAGCTGGAACCCGCGCCTTAGTCGGCGTAGTCTAATTTAGGATGTCACCTTACAAATTTTATAGATTATAAGATTGAAACTAATAATGAGTGGAAATCCGCTAAGCGTAAAAATGTACGGAATTCGAAACTGACACTTTCGGGTGAGCCGTCGGTTGTGCGGGGAGGTGAAGAAGGTTTGTAGAATAACACGTTTGTCGCACTTTATTTCTTAAGCCGGCGTCAAAGCGAAGACATATGATTTATTCAATACAATTGATATCGATGATTCTGTATTTGGTTTATATTTTAACCTTACTGACTTATAATATAAATCAAATAAGTACTAACAACATTATATGAACTATGGTCATTATCAATTATGAATTCAAATTAATAGAATGACATTATTTTCACGCAGCTAATATAAATAAAACAATTATTGTTATAAAAAGACTTTAAAATTATCACTAACTGAGAAAAATATTTTAAAACACTATTGGAGTATGTGCATAGCGAAATAAGTCTGTGACAAAAATAATATCAAGAAAATTTACAGCAAACTCATGTGTTAATGCACACGTAGACATAAATATGACCATTAGCATAAATGTAACGAAAGAGAAAAGAAATTTAAAAGAATTAGGTATACATAAATTGATCTAACTTATTTATACCTAATTCTTTCAAATTTATTTTCTCTTTCGTTACATTAAAATTGAAATAAAACAAACATTTGAAAATATAAATAAATTTTATATAAAATAACTCATTCTCCAATATTAATATTTTTTAACGTATTTGCCCACATATGATTACGCACCCGCTCGCTTGTATAAACACTCCCTTCCCTATTATATGCTTGATAGAGTTGAACCAATCAATCCAGAACTAACACCAAGATCATTACCCGAAATTTATAGATAGAAAAAGATCAAATACCTCAAATTATCGTGCTTAGCATAGCACTACAATTTGGCTTATTTTTCTTATAAATAATGAATTAAAGTTGTTTTAAAAATATTTCGAACCCACGGAGAACCTTTAAGTGAATTGCATCAAATTGTCGCCCTTAGTATATCACTACAATTCGACTTATTTTTGTTATAATATTGAGTTAAAAGTTTTTATTTCAAAATACTTCAAACACGACTCTTTAGATGGAAACAATTTAACTCTTCAAATAAAATCTATCTATTTTCCCTTATACTTCTCACATTTAGGAAACCTGTAAAAACAAGAAATTTTTAAATAAATAAGTTTTAAAGTTTAAAAATTTTTAAGTAAATTTGATGTTACTGTATTTTTAATGAAAAATTTCTGTTATATTTAAAGAAATTGTTTTTATGAAAAGAGTTCTTAAGTCAGTAACTTTATTCTATTTAATTACAATATTTTCATGAATACTTGTAAGTTATCAATAATCGAATTCATGGCACACACTTGTATATAAAAACAACATTATCGCAACGAGCTCCAGCGACTTTGAAATACTAAGTCTAAAACTTAGTACTAAAGTCTAAGACTTTTGCCTTATTAATTATTATACAGAAAACGTAATTACCAGTGATAAATTACTATACTATTCCTTAAGTTTTTAATCTCACTGTCGGTTTTATCAACGGGACTCCATACTCGAAACTATAAACGTAAAAGTGTTCACAAAATGTCTCCAGCGCTGTAAGTAGATATGCTTGTGGGCATTTGTCAGCGCTTTCCTTGTTTCATTTATAAGGCAGTTCTGGCTTATAATCGACATAGTCGCGCATTATGCTTCTTCTATTTATAAATAATTGGAGATTTAATAAAAAAATTATAAAATTTATTTAAATCAACAGCTGCACCATCGAGTGACCTTGCCAAAAAGATGTTTTGTTATTCTATTAGGAATGATGTGTCATTTTGAAACTTGAGGTAGTGTAAGAAAATTTAATCAACAAGAACTACGTACATACAGAAAAAAATTATTTCTGAAAAGCTGAAATGTTTGCAAATATTAGTTGAGTCAATAATGATTTTCACCTCTTGTTCCTCATGAATAGAATGTATTTTCATAATTTTTTAAAATGTTTGGTATTATCTATTATTCATAATCCGAAAGAAGGCAAAGGGGGCAGAGGGACATTTATATTATTTCAGCAATAATAAAATTATGCACTTTTTTATCTTAATTGGGAAGTAAATTTTTATACAATAAATTGAGCATAATAAATGTTACATAACAAAATATGTAAAAAAATTTTGAATAAAATATCAAATTTTTGTTACTGTAAGAAAAATTAAACATTTTATTGAAAATTGTAAATTTAATAAGAATAGATAAATGTGTATATACACTTTGGCAGGGAAAATCAATACTATAGATACATACCACAAAGTTTGTATGAATTATATAATAAAAAGTGATGTTTTGTAGCGCAGGTAAAATGTACCTGGCGAATTAAAGGTGAAAAGGATAGATCTTTAACCGATCTACTACCTATTCCTACTTAAAACACGTAGTTGATGGGATATAGGAATTTTGCACAGTTTCATTTTCATCGTTATTTCAACGACTTGGTGTTAGTGACAATAGAATAATATACGACTCTAAGACCTTGGATAAAATTGCAGAAGTTTTAAATTTCCACAGTTCTTTTCCTGACGTACAATATGTTGTGGCGATTTCTAAAGGGATACTGAGCGTCAACGCTTTGCGATGCTTTACTGAGCACCATTGATTTTTATAAACCATTTGATTTTGGCGTTAAACTGAGAAATAAAATAAAAGGTTTAGATTTTAAAAATTAGAAAATGTGCGTAAATTTGTTACTAAGCGTGAACAGTAAAACTGAAGTGAATGGTAATGAATAAGCTAGAAGTTACTTTAATTTATATATATATATATATATATATATATATATTTATCTATATATATATATATATATATATGTATATATATATATATATATATATATATGTATATATATATGTTTATAAAAAAAATTATAATGAACTGAGAAGTTACTTGAACTTTTAATTGCTACATTGTCTATGTTAAATAAAAATACTAAAATGGGAAGAACTATATGATATTTTTAAACTATGTCGAACTAATGTTAACGATGTTAATAAGCGATTTTATATTACTGAGAGTGACATGTAACTTTATAAATTAAAAATGGAACAAGAATGTTTTTGTATATTTGCAAATAATATTTAAAATATCTCCATAAAAATTATGGTTAAATGTAAAAATAGTGTTTAATATTATATATAATAACGATTATAATAATGATGGGACCAAAACTTCTCAAATAAATCGTAGGTAAATAGGTAATGCTTCAGTGGTTTATCTATTTGAAGAAAATATACCTTTATAAATGATCAAAGTCCTTAGCAAATCAAATGAATAAAAATATATTTATGAATGTTCTTTTGAAAAAGCTGGTATAATAATTTTGGGTAATGTCAAGCGGAAAGTGACGGTGACCGTTTGGTTAAACAGTCAACTGTACATCGCACTTGTTTTTTTTTATGTAGCTGTTGTAGCGGAAGACATTGCATTTTAGTTTTCCTGATATCGTTACCTCTTGTTAAGGAGGAATAAAATTTTTTGAAACTACAAAGAAGTGGTGTTTTATAAGGGGTTTACTCGATAAAGACAAATTTAAGCGTATAATAAAAAGGAACGAACGAATCAAGAATCGAAGCGAACATAACAAAGAACATCTTCTCTTCATTCATGCCTTTAATGAACATGACACCACATCTATTTTTACGGAAACTTTAAATACGAATTTTTCAAAATTGTGTAACAATTATAAGATAGTACTTGAAACCACTATTAATTTTATGAATGTTATTTAAAATTAAAAGCCACTCTTGCCTAGTTGTTATTTAATGTATTCTAGCAATACATGACGTAAAAAGAGCTATAAATTCAAATAAATTAAACTTCAAACGGTTTTAACCTTAATTTCTAAGAATAACTCAGCACCACTTTATTCATTAGTTCTAACAAAAGAGGCAGCCAAACAACATATGAAAAGAGCTAATCGAGCAATGGAAAAATAATTCTTTAATTTCCCCTGAAAAATGGGTTTGGAGAAAAAAAATTGGTATGCCAATGAAAATGAAGGAACCAGCAAAACCAACAACATTAGGAAGATTATTTTACAACTGCAGAAAAAGTGGTTTAGATTGCTCATCTCCATGTATTGTCTACAGTAAGAATGACTGATAACAAACCATCAATACAAGGGAATATTAACGAAACGAAAGAAAGTTAAAGATAATAATTTTTTTTATGCAAAAATACTATAAATGCATTAATTTTTTAAAAAAATGTTTCTTCCCTAAACTTATTTTTTCTCACCAACTTTTATTTTTATTTTCGTATATAAAATTTAATAGCTTCTAATTTTTTGAAAATTAAAAAAAATCAGTTTAAAATATTTTGTAACCTTACGGTATTACCGTTTTCATTTTATTTTATATTTTTTTTATTACAATTAATATATTACAAGAAACATTAAATAAAAAAATCAATTAAATCGTACCTGTTCCTAAGGTCTAAAAAGTTTTGATGATTTTCAAACTTAATTGTTTTATGTAATATAATTAGAAACTGAACTAGTAATTCCTCGAATATATATCTCTTTTTTCTTTAATTGTTTGATTTCATATAAGGTAAAGTTTTTCTCAATACGTAATTTTCATTAAAATGTATAAGCTTTTAACAAATCTTAAAGTGTTAGTTTTTAATAAATCCTAGGGTGGAACATATATTTGCTTAAATACATTATCTTTCACATTAATTCTTAGGATTTAATAAAACGCACATTAACCAGGTTTTAGCTACACATTATCTTATTAAAATTGCGATAAAATGAATAGTCGAGTTTAAGTTACTAGCCATATACGTTAATTTGTAATTAAAATTCCGATTATTTGATAATTAACTCATATTAACAAAGTTTCGGCCTTCACCGTTAAAAATCGTACCTATGAATAATTTATAAAAAAGGTTATAATCAGAAAAATAAAAAGATAACTAAAAATATAAAAGTATGTATATCAGTTTGACACATCACGCACATTTCTTATCATATATTAGATCTCTCAATTCAAGCCTGAATACCCTTACACCGACATAATCTACTTAAAGCAAACACTTAATATCGGCCATAATTTAGTTATTAAAGCAAACCACAATAACTTACAAACATATTAATTATATCATTAAAATTCTTTCTCAAAAAAACTCCTACATTAAAAGCCCGCAAACAAAAAGCTTGCATTATAGCCGACGATAGCTAACATGAACAGAGTTGAACATGGCCGATAAGGGAAATAAGCTGACATGGGTTTAACGACGCGTTTTGTTTATTACTGGTGTTGTTTACAGGGCAGGGGAAGTGTGGAGTGGCGCATGGCAAGGTGGTGGGCGATCACGTGCCTTACCGCCCGCTAGGCTATAGACATCTGCCGCACATGTGGGTGAATTATTGTGTTTCGCGGGCACCCCTACATAGGATTAGGTTCTTAAAAATGAATACGTCATAAATGTCTCAAGTCAGAGTGGGGATGTAAAACATATCCTATTTTTTACTTTGTAAATTGTAGTTTTCATAAGTAGTTTTTACATATTAAAGCAACTTTACTACGAATAGTAGCGGAAAGTAAATTTTCCGCAATAGACAAATAGTAATTTAGTTGGTTTTATATTTACTTTCATAAACCATATGTTTTTTAACTACACTCCCCATATCTTAATTCCACTTTTTACGATTTATAACTTTTTTCTTATTTCCTGCTTGTAAATATTTTTACACAACTTTTTACTGTATCCTCGAAGGAAAAAGACGATTTGTAACATATATGTAAATTATAATAAATGATACCCCAATTTTCCACGCGCTTAATTTAGTCAACTCAATTTTGGAGGCATTCCTCAATCTCGATTTGTTTTCTATACATGTCGCGACTTCAGATTCAAGGCCGTAGAAAATTTGATCGTGACCAGCATATTCTCTTCAACGTTTTAAATTTATGTGTATATTCATTGTTTAATTATCGGTTGTCATTTTTTTTTGTTTCACAATAACTTGATCAAAACCTTAAGAAAATACTGTAAGTTAACAAGAATTTTAATAACTAAATAAATAAATTGTGCAATGGCTACGAATATCAATAACTATTAAAACCTATAAAGGTATACAATAACTATTAAAACCATTAAAGTATAATTAAATAACTTTTGCAGGAATGATATTAAGAGTTGACAGAATCGTAATGCAGGTACCGTCATATTGTTCTTCCGAATAGAACGGATTCAATAAAAATATATTGTATCAAACTAATACATTTTGTGACGGACACAAAATAATTAAAAATACTTTTGCAATAATTTTTTTCTTTCGAATTTGTTTCGTTAGCTATATATTTTAAAACCTCAAAGAACTTATGGAAATATCTTAAATAACACGCCCATGACAATGAAACTTAAATATAATTATCGTTACCGATCACCTAAGACGGGCCGTAACTTTGCAGTAGTTTAAGGATTATGTATTCGTTTAATATTTAACACTACTTTAAATCACATTTGCATAATGGAAAATAATGAAAAATAGCCGAACCTTGTCATTTCAACAACCACTTGTTTTACAAGCAGCTCGTTTACATTTTTCAACTACTTTAGAAAAATATAAGAAAAATTACCTGTGACATTAAACTGTTTCGTTTTAAATTTTAGTAAAAAGATCCATAAATATTATGATTTTAGATCACTAGTAGAACCAAATGAGTACTGATGGTGCTAATAGTGATGTTAGCTAAAAATAAAAATAAAATACTTGTTTTTCCAAAGTAGCTGTAAAATGAGGGTTGAAAAGTGTAAATAAATAAAAAAAACTTAGTATTCGGTACACCACGATTTTATAAATTAATACTAATAATATTACAAAGTGCACATTTAATACATATACTAGCATAAAATATTAAGCAAAATTCAGATATTTCTTCTATTGCAAAACAGTATTATCATATAGATCATTTTATAAATATAAACCATTTCTAATAGAAAATGTAACTTCTTTGTCATTTATAAAAAGTAATGTAAAATAAAGGCCCAAGAAATTAAAAATAAATAAAAATATATGAAGTATTAAAAAAAGTTTAGTTGAGGTGAAGCATAATGAAGTTTCATTAGATATATTGACGACAAAACAGACAAAACGATTGTATCTTTACGCTTATTTGTGTGAATGTAAGGTGTCTGTTTATTTCAAGTGATTATCTTATCAGTGGTAGGAGGATCAGAACTTATATGTCCTGTAACACGGTAATATAAAAAATCCTACTACTAGGAGAACACATTTTAAAGTATATATCTCAGCAAAAGAAGTAAATAAAGAGTGTCTAGATCGAACGCCATAGAATTAAGTCACTTACGCCATTTCTCTAAAAAATTACGTAAAATAGAAAATAAATAAACTACTAAATAATTTTCAGGGAATCGGAAAGTACATAAATCCCTCTAGTTTTTTTAGTAATTTCTGAAATATTACTGAAATTTTTCAAACATCTTTGAGAGTCAATATAAAGAAAGTGGCGTTCGATCTTCCATTCAGTTAGGGATTGAGTTTCTGTGAATGAGAACAAACAGAACTTTAAAATTTCAGCAATAGGACTTAGGGTGCTCTTCCTTCATGACTTTCATTTAAGACAAAAATCGAGCGAAGACACATGAAGTATTTAGACAATTATGATAAAGGTGGAGAAATGGCTCCAAAGATTCGATGAAGGAAGATAATCAACTGAGATAAACAACTTCCCAAAGTAAATTAAAAAAAAAACTAGTAAATTTTTAATTATCCTCCAGAGTTATATTCATACTCTCACACAAAAAGAGAAAGGCAATTTCATGCTTTGGAAAAAACCTTGTTTAACTCACATTGATAAGCTGACATGGCAAGTTTAGTAATTACCAAGGAAATATTTTCATTATTTTCCTAAGATCAAATCTTTTAATTATGAAAGTCATTAAAGTAATTTAATTGAGCCAAAGCAATTTCGCTCGGCCAAGTACAGATCTTTGTATTTACTATATATTTTCAATATTCCTGCCCACCGAAAATTTCTGCGAGCACTTGAACAATGTTCTTTGGACCATTGGCCCTGGACTGGTTGTTATCTATGCGCATGCTAATGCGCAATCTTACTTATGCTATTCGAGACGCCCTAACCTGCATTGGGAAATCCTGGAGGATTTCATCCACCAGAACCGGATAATAATAATAGTCTTTATACAGATCCATTTAACATAATAACGATATTTTGATACAAATATAAAACTTAACGCTAGTTCTAGTGTTTGCTGCTTGTTTATTTTCTGTGGATCTGTTTCCTAAGCGGCAAAGGCCTCCTCTCCTAAGCGCTTAGTTGGTCCAAATGAATTGTAACGAATCGTGACTTTTTTTCGCATTAGTAGTTTTGACCCGGAGATTTGCTACTCGGATGCGAATGAAAATAGTAGCGGACCTCTGTCGGATAATATGTAATTACATTTGTGACCTAATTATCTTATTACAGGACGGAGATATTATAGTAAAAAAAACCGTTGACCATTGGCAGCCGGCAGGGGTCGGTCCTCGGTCATATTCCATGCGTCGTACGTAGATGAGTTGATGAGAAGGCTCGAGGTGCTTTCTACGCCATGGCCTGGCTTGCCGGTAGCGGTGGGGACTGAACAGGTCTTTCCTCCAGCTAATGTATACAGCTATATATTTGAGTATATTGGCCTATCCACCTTTGGTATGGGCCTCGTGATGCGTCGGGGTCCAACAGCAGGTCGCAGCGCGCGCCGGTCATAGCACTGACCAAAGTATCATGATGCAATATCATTTAATTTCGAGTTCTTAATAGATTAACCCTCTTGTACACGAAAGAGAGGTATCTTTGAGATCGTTTGTGCTTACTGGCAGAATAGATGGTCCTCGATAAATGCAAAAGGCGAAATAACTAGGAAATTTTTCCCCACTGTATCTGAGCGGATCGAGATATGTATAGAAGTTGGTTTTGACCCAGCTAATATACGTCGTAATTCCTTACGGGATATGGCGCCATCTGAACTTACATAACTCCAAACTTACATAGATTTGCCCTCAGAGTTAACCCGGCACGTACCTGCGGTTGAGAAATGCAGGACATGGAGCACATTTTGTTAGACTGCACTGAACCTGACTATGTGCGTAGAGTTTCAATAGAGATCATGCGTCGTAAATTTAGAGTAAAAGCACGCGGTTTCTTAGAACGTGGTTCCTTTGGCCATCGTGACTTTGCAGGAAATGTACCGGGCTTTGAGTCACTTAGAACGTTTGCTACATGTGTTCTAGAAAAAATGGCTTTCTTCACTGAATGGCTTTCTGTGTGACAATAATCTCTTACCCTGTTGAATGGAATCGTTTGATGATAGACATGGGACATTATTAGGGGACTTTAAAAGGTCTCCTCTTTTGTCGGGTATGGGAAGTTACGAGTCCCTGGAGGGGTCCTGAGATAACCCGGGTGGGAAGGTGGAAATAGTGAGCCAAAACAATAGTGAGTCAATATTATACTGACATTTAAAATAACTATAATTATCAGAAAAACAGAATGAGAGAGACATTTTTACTTTAACCACGAGTGAATCGTCACATGGCTAAAACGATAAATTCTGTTAATGGAAAATTAATAAAACTCTTTAATAACATTTTAAAACGAACAATATAACGTAACAAAAATTCAATCATAAAACCTAAATAATCGTTTTACAATAGGACAATTATATAAAACAACATATTAAATATGTTACCAGAGTTATCTTGACTTTAATCACAAGAAAATAATTTGATATTTATGGCGGATGCGCGCGATTTTTGAATTCATGCTACCCTCAGTAGTCATATATCAATAAAGCTACATAAAACAAATACATTCAATTTAAATGGAACGAGTTTTTCCTCCCGCCATTTCTCGCTCCATTTCGGTACAATTTTTCTTTACCTTATTAATTCGTAATGAAAGACTAAAAGCCTAACCGAAATGCATAACAAACAGCCTAAACGGGCCAGGGCTTTGTTTTAAGGTTTTAGATTTTTATTTTTCTTAACGCAACATTTTGAGGTCGCTCGCAGAATTTTTCACTTAATTTACCCTTGCGTGCGTGCAAGACATTTGTCAGTAAATTAATAATTCTTTCCAAGTTTCCTGCCGAGATTCGAAATGCTATTTTTTCAACAAATTTAATAATTAATCACGTAATCACTAGTCGGTAAGCATAATTAAACAGCTAATTTTAAATTGTATTGTTTTTCAAACACATAAATTATACGCGTTATTTTTCTGATGTTGGTGATTGTAATCTAGTGATATAAATGCACGTGCAAAGTTTTAGTCTTAACTAAAATAATTTTTAAAAATTAATGTAATTTTACATAATGCGGTGTTAGCATGTATTTTGGATTACAGTTTAATTGGTCACAGTCACAAGAAGCACGTGCTCATGTAAAATGCTCATATGAAAACTAGAAGACGTCTAAAGTGTAATATGTCATACTCCATCATCACTCATATCATACTTCGTCATACTCCATGATCCTCGGTGGCACATATAGTCAAGTATTTTATTTTAATCAAGAGAGTAAATCGTAGTTATAGTAATCGATTTTTAAAATATATGTCGCAATTGAGGGTTAAAAAACATTTAACAATGAAAGCTATCATTCGAACCCAACATAACAATTTCAATTCCCTACATATATTTAGAATTCCGTACCTTATTAAAAGATATACATAAATTCACCATTATTTTATAAAGGTTCCGGCCTTACAAAATAATCGTCACTTCATCTATGTGTCTTTTACATCCATTTATGTTACATATCGTTTGACGTAGAAAATTTAAATTTCACACAGTGATAGCACATTAATAAAATTATAAAGCATAAAGCTATGACATTTAAAAATATTGACATAAAACGTTTTGAGGGGCAAATGAAAAAATGAAAATGTTTATAAATAATATCGCATCCATATTAATTGAAAAATAAAGTTATATGAATATAAAAAATTGCCTATGAAAGAAAAATTTTATTTTATAGGCAAGTAAACATAAATGGCTGAAAACATGTAACACCAAATGAAACATGTAAAATCACTTTCTTTTTCATCGTAACATTTAATTAAACAATCGTATCTATAAACAGTGTTAAGATATATAAAAGATGTTATCAAGAGTAGAGTAATTAAAACAAACTTAAATCCATTGATAAAATTTATAATAGACAGTACACGGGGACTAATTAAAAAACAGCATATAAGCCAAACCACTTCTAATGAGAATGATCATGGTATTTTAAAAGCAGTTCAAACATTTGAAAAAAAAATCAAAATGCAGCTGTTTCGAATGAGCAATTCTATGAACTTGAATTAAAAAAATATTTTTCGTAATAATGTTATTCAGTAGCATAGATAAAAGAAAAAAATTGTGACACATGCCATGCCTTACATGCCAGTACATATTTAATTTTCGTTCTGTTATAATACTTGAATTAACAATTGAAAACAAATAGATGTAGATCTTAAAGTCATGTATTATAAAATGCCTAATACTTATGAATACACATAATACCTCACAGCGCGTTTGTTATAAAAGTTACGTCCATATTATGATAGTGTTGAAAAGTCGGAGGTAAGAAGCAATGCCATCCATCTATTCTTATATATTTGACTTAATTAAATGTAAATCGGACACTTGTTATATAAAATATTAAAATCGGACACTTGTTATATAAAATGTTTAATTAATTACTATTTGCTGTATAATCTAAAGCTGTTGCAGGATTTTTTCTCAATTAATTTCCACAATTAATTTCTTACGATATTATTATGAGCTATATAGCTTGAACACCGAATTTAATTTCAACGACTTATTCAAATGTAAGTCGGACACTTGTTATATAAAATATTAAAATCGGACACTTGTTATATAAAATATTTAATTAATTACTATTTGCTGTATAATCTAAAGCTGTTGCAGGATTTTTTCTCAATTAATTTCCACAATTAATTTCTTACGATATTATTATGAGCTATATAGCTTGGACACTGAATTTAATTTCAATGATTTGAGTGTAAGTTTTGAAAATAAGAAATTGTAAATAAAATACAATGAGGATTATGAAATTTAAAGAATTAATTTGGGAAGAATTATTTTTTTAAGGAATGGAAAATCTGTTGATATAAAAATAATATATAATAGGAATGGTGAATTATGTGATTGTCATGAAACAGAATTACAAAATTCAAATAAAACAGAGCTCAAATACTACCTCTGAAAACTCCACAGATTAGCTTTACGATCGCAGTGAACCAGTTGCAGTAAAAGCAGTTGATGACAATAAAAATGGGGACAGAAGTTCGATATTTTCATGACGTTTTATCTGTTTAATAAAAATTTCTAAAGTCATTGAAAAATGTCTTCTTATTCTACAAAAGAACGATTTTTTTGAAACGACTTGAATGAAAGTTTGTCAAAATTGTTTAAATTCGATCATTGTTTTTTGTTTATTCAATATTTTAATGACTTCTTATTATTATGTGTTAAATAGGATCTCGATTTGAAAACTTTGGAAAAAACTGAAAGTTTGAAAGTCGTAAAAAATTAAAAACACTCCATTGTTTTCATATATTTTTTCATATGTACTTTTGGCTATATTTTAAGCTGTAACGAAGAAGGATTAAAAATATTCAAGACAAAATTCATAAAAATATTTTATGAACAAGTGGAAAACCTTGTCATTAAGACGAGAAATAAAGACTTATTACTTTATTTTAAGCTAACAAAATAAACATTTAAGAAATTCTTTGATAAATACATATTAAAATCAATGAGATATATTTTCATTTTCTTTAAGCTTAATATTTTAGGTCTGCTGCCTAATTTTAATTGTGCAATAGAAAATTGGAAAAGTTACCACTACTCTCATACACAAATATAGGTACCTATTATCAATTCAATTTTTAAACACAAATCAATTATGGTTGTGCACTACTGATGTATATAGTTAAGTCAGTGATGCCTACAATTTGAAATGTGTTTGTTGTTACCATTATTCAATTAGTTGTTGGCTTTTCGCGTACTTTGTCATACTGAACTATTTGTACATACGTAACATAACTTAAAATATTGTCCTTTGATATTGTCTCCGTTTATTCTCATAATGATTCCAAATAATTTATCATGTTGTCTTCATATATTCCTTAAAATTTACCATTTATCAGAGGTGTACTTCTTAACAGATGGGCTAGCCTTTACTTCTAACATTTTTTATTAATATTGTTACAAGTGCATTTATACAATCGCATGTCACTTCGGAAATTTTTTGCTCACAGTGTGCTCCAAGTTTTTTTTTGCATAATGCGAGTAAACACAACTTGTGATTATACAACGGAAAATCGGTGGTACTACATTTTGTGTCCAAAATTTCCACCCTATTGGTGAATCAATAGCCGTGAAGTTACAGAATCTTGTAATTTGAATCACCTGATTTTGGATTATGTGAATATTTAAGAAAAAAGTTTTTAGACGCTCTCTTTATGTGATTCTATTTTTAGAGTTCCATATCACGAAGGAAACCTAATTACTATAATATGACAAATCTTGACTAAATTGTTTATTCAAAATTAAGGTTGTGTCACGAGGCAGAGGATGCATGTTATATTTTTTTTCTAAATAAACCTGCGGGTTATCGTTGAAAAGAGTTTTTTGAGTAGAATTTAAATACTTGTCAAAAGGTTACAATAGGAGAGGTTATAAATATTTTTAGAATTGTTTTATTACTAAGTCTACCTTGCTAACATACATACATACCTGAATTTTCTGATCAGTACTGTAAATATCTCATATTTGTACAACAACTTTTAGGTTACTTTGATCTTGTAAAAGTTTGTAAGGTATTAATAACACAAAAAATGTTTTTTAATTATCAAGATTTTTTATGGTATCACTAAAAAATATAGAGTAAATAAATAAATTTTGTACTCACATAATGATCTTTTAATTGAAACGGTTCATTTGTTTGAATGCGCATATTCCTTCAAATAACACAAGTACGGAAACCTCATAATACGAATCCGATGACTATTTCTGGATATAGTACGAAAATAATCAACCCAACCGTTTTATTTTCATTTTTTCTGACGACACGTAAGTTTTATGAGTGAAATAAAAAAATGGTCAGATATCAGAGTTAGTACCTATGTACCACGATTTTTACATCATCACATACATGTAAAAATTAATATTATTTCGTCGTCCCCAAAAAACATTTATCACAAATATTTCCAAGCGAAATTATATTTATCAGCAATACCATCAGATAGAATTCTAAAATATTTTCCCAAATATATCATAGATTTTTTTTATTTTTCCCTCAGTGCTGAAATATAATAAATATTAGTTAGATTTCTTATTTTAGACATTCATCAAACTGAATGTCATTTTAATTGTCATTTAGCCCTTTGCTTCAAAAAATGAAGAAAAAAGTAGAAAATATTGTAGAAATGTTTTATTGTACTTAGGAGATTCTTTGATTTAAATTGGTAAATATTCTTATTCGTTTCATTAAAAAAAATATTTAATAGAAAATGTCGGCTCCTCAAGAATAAATAAATAAAAAAATTTGTGAATAAAAAATATTTCGACTTAAAAATTATCTTTTTACGAAGTGAATATTAAGTAAGTAACCTTTTCAGTATGCCTCCTATATACGAGTAATTTCCATAAGCAAACTAAATTAATATATTATATTTATTAAATATATTTATTATTGGAAATAAAACCTATTAATTTAAAAAAAAATATGTGCGTAAATTACGTAATTAAGAAAATTGAAAGAGTCATAGACTCTTTCTTTCTATGAAAGATTATACCTAAACTCGAAAAAATATTTTTATATCTGTACCTAATATATTATATACAACAAGAATTTATCGGGTATATTATAATTTACAGATTACGATAATTTTTAGTAATATATATAACTCAGAAGCACGGTTGTATAGTTGTTGGTGCAATCAAAAACAGAAATAATTACAATAGAGAGTTTGTTTTTTTTTAAATATAAAAAACACGTTTTACTTGCATTTTATGAGTAGCAGTAATCACAAATTAATTTAACACGGACGCTTCGGTCCAAAATCCGTCTAATACTGCTGCAAAATTCTCTTCCACTCTTCCTCCCTAGTTATGAGGACCGAATCTAGGTCACCTGCATATTAATCTACGATAGATTCCGCAATTAGACTCCTATCCACTACTACGCAATCAATAAAAGAAAAATAATTTTCAATTTCCACATCTCAATTTTTGGTTTAATTTTTAGGCATTAATGTGACATTAATGTTAAATTACTCATATGTAAATTTTAACTAACAATATAACGAGTATTAAATTTTAATTATATCATATGACAAACCCATAAGTTTCATGATAAAGATTAAGATTAAGTAAACTTAATATTCACGAAGCTTTTATTTCATACAAAAAAAAATTACAAAATTATAAGCAAGAGGTTCCGTGCTATTTTATACTTAACACGATACAACAGTATCGTTGTGTAAATGTTTTAACACTGACACGATTCGTCTTTCCCTCATAAGTCATAAAATATATAATACGTCCTCTATACACACCTTCATCATCAACATATCCGGTAGAAAAAGGTAACTTTGTTTGGTCAAACAACAAATAACATACAATAAATGCGAGCATTGTGTGCGGTTACCTGCGTGCAGTCTGCCCCTTGAATGCATCTGCCGCTCGCGTCGTCGCCGATACTGTCGAATGCACCGGGGCCCGGTGTGAAATGCATCCCTTTATAGACACGTGCGTTCGTATATCTATTTAAACTGGACTGATAATACAGATGATAAGGGAGAGAATGTATCCTCTATTTCATTAACGCAGCGCATTCCAGTATCCATTATGGACAGTACTTTAATTTTATCGTTAAATAGCTATTCCATCAAATTTTCACCGAATGTAAAGTCGCTTTTATTTGATCATTAAAGTCAGCAAAAAAAATTTTGATATTAAATTTTTACCAATACCCCTTGACACCCATTGATGCCACAGGAAAAGGAAAAATAGAACATCATTAATAGCAGTGGATATGAAAATACTCTCTTAAATCTCTTAAATAAATATACACCCTTTTAGGACTTCTTTATAAATATTATATAAGGCCGATTTATCCTTCATTTTATCATATTGTTGACCTGCTGTAATACTGTATCTTTTAAAGTCTGTAGAACCGTATTAATGGATATTACAAGATACTATTTAATTCAAGACTGTGTCCTCTATAATATATATATATATATATAATTACTGAATAATCATTATGAATAATCTTGGCACTTTTGATGATACCTAACTACAATAAATTTGATTCAGAGTATTTTTAATTTTGATTATTTTTTATTTTAAGGGTTTTTCGCCAAAAAATGTTTGGCACTGTTTAGTAACATTTAAATATCACGACACGGCTACAGACATGTTAAATATTAGCGTTAGTATGTGAAGTACAAGGGTAGCTGAATTAGGAGAGTTTAAAAATATTGCTGAATGATCAAAAACCTAACCTATATAAACTGCATGTTTAGATGAACATATTGCATTGACATTAGCGAAGAAGAATCTTTTAGAGCAAAGTAAGAGTGATTAAATACAAATTCCATCAATTCTCTGAGTATGTATTTGAATGTACGTAAATTGGTATGTAAGGGAGTATGTATTCTACGTGCACCGTCAATTCGATTACTGTCGAACTTATTTTAATTCATAGTATTTTGCGGCATGTACATGTAAACAATGACATGTTTTGATCTTTTAGAGCAAAGTAAGAGTGATTAAATACCCATTCCATCTAATTCTCTGAGTATGTATTTGAATGTATGTAAATTGGTATGTGAGCAAGTATGTATTCTACGTGCACCGTCAATTCGATTACTGTCGGACTTATTTTAATTCATAGTATTTTGCGGCATGTACATGTATACAATGACATGTTTTGAAATAATGAAAACCGTAACACTCTGGAGATACAAGTCTTTAAATTGTAAACCTAAATTCTATGAAAACTTGAAAAAAACATTATTTAATTCACACTGGGTAATTTTCAGGCTTTGGATACGTTATTTGACAATTCAGAATTGTCTATTACATTTTGGAGAGACGTTATTTTCAGTGCTTGCTTTTTACTAACGAATTAGTTATTTAAATAAAAGGAAACTACGTGATGTAGTATTATTTCTACTTTCTTTAATTTCTTTACCACGACCTAGGTTTCGTTGTATTACAACATCTTCAGGTGGGATATTAGCAAAGATAGAAATAATACTACATCACGTTGTTTCATTCAATTGTGAATAATGAATTTCTACAAAATTAACGATAAATATATTCAATAAATAAAAGGGTTTTAATTCTGAAATGTGTAATTTTTATTTTAAGAACCAAATACGTTGAGGAATTATGAAGTAATACGAAGTATGTGTAATTTAAGTGACCAACCATTTATATAGTAAACACATAATTTTGGTGTACTTTTTATTTTTAGGATCCATAAATAGAAAAGAAAACAAAAGAAAATCAGCCAAATGTGTGTGGGAATACGCATAAAAGAGGGTTGTGTAGTAACATATCTTTTAAAACTATTGACATAATTTAACAGAAATAAATTTACTTCAAAATACTGTTTAAAACCTATTTTAGGAAATTTTTCTAGACTTTTAAATTTATTTTCTTTCGAAGTGGGGGAGAGACACATTACAAAGAACTTTAAAGGTTTACATTTCGTAAAGGGGCTAAAAATGAAAAGTGAATAATCGAACTTAACTCAATTCCAAAATACATTTCAAACGAAACTCCACAAAATAAAAATGTGCTCATCTCAAAATACCTTATAAAAATAGGAAAAATTACAAATTTTAAGATTTATCTGAAGAATTTGCTTGTAAAATTACATGCACGTCTATATCGAAATAAAAAAAGTTCAATTAGCATGTCTGTACATTGAAAATATTTACAAAAACATTATTTAATGGAACACCATAAAAGTAACAGGGGCACAAAAATATTGTTTTTGGAATTGTTGTCTTGGTTTGAGTGTTGAACAAAAGGTGTTTATATTTGTGTGTTGTTGTTTTTCTATCGGTTCGAGTGTTCAACAAAAGGTGTTTGTAGATATCGCCAAATGAACTCATGTGACAGAGTAATTCCATTTATTATATTATTCAAAATTATCTATATAATTAATTATAACTATTAACTAACAAAAATATTTTATTGTATTTATGTAAACAGACTCACTGTAAGTGACCAAAATAGGAAACTAGACAGTTAATGAAGTTGTGAGTTTACTATGATAGTAGATGTATATATATATATATATATATATATATGTATATATATATACACACCCCCTCCAAATTACATTTTTAACACCAATATACTTATTCGATACCCACAGATATATTTGTTCTCACACCCTTCATTTGCAATTTTCAAGAATCAAAGTTTTGCACTTATCCCTTTTTATGCTCAACTATATTTAGTATATTCTCAAAGTCTAATATACCAAACTATTTTGATTAGAAGATGGATGTCGGTTTATTCAACGTCTAGTATAATTAATTTACGGAGGCCCTACGTGATTGAGTTGCTACTTTCTAAATTGAGTTCGTGGTTTCAGACATCAAAGTGAAATGAGTACGTAATGAACCGAAAAGTTCGCGCTATAAACAAGCGGTTCAAGTACTCCAGCAGAGGACACAGACCGCAGAGAGAAATTTTACAGGAAACAATTTTCGAACTAAATATTCAAGTTGTTTGCGTTTAGGCTACTACTACGAGCCGTAAACTTAAGTTTTCTACGTTTAGACTACAATCTCTATCACTTAATCTCTGCTCAATGCTGGATGATATAGATTAAAATTCGAATGGATAAAATTTCATGACAAGTCTGCACGAGAAATTAGATAAATTTACTATTTGATAGTTTAATAAATGCTGCTAGTTACATACCTAAAATTAATCTGTGTATAATAATATAAATATAAATTATTCTATTTTTCCCACTTCGTTCCGATACAATGATAGCAGATATAAATGATCAGTATATTTTTCCGATAATCGAAAAAAACCTGTTTTAAATAATTTTTATTACGAATTCGATATTCATTTATAACGTATAATATTATGTTATATATCTAAGTCTAAAATTGCAAATGTCAGTGTGAAAATTCGAAATTTATATAAAAGTGTAATTCCTTTAATTTTTTTCAAAGTATCATACGCTTCAAATAATACCGTTCACTTTTAAACCACCGTTGATAGTCTGTTCTAATATGGATAGCTCAGCCAAAAATTCTAACATTTTATTGCTGGGTAGCGATACGTACTAAGTAGATGAATAAAATAACAAGAAATACATTCACTTCTAAAATCACTACAATTATGCCAAAACAAAAATAAAATATACTTTTCAATTCTTGTGCGTTTTCTACATTTTTTTTAAAGTAATTTACTTCCATATTGTTTATTTATTAATATCTTATTACACATAAAATAAACATACATTTACTCTTGTAGACTTCTCTGCCTTTTACTGAAATTGTACTTTATAGAAGTAGCTAAAATTAAAAATGCTAATATTCTGTAACGAATTTTTAAATATTTAAAAATTTTAATATCTAAATGGTAATCAACTAGAACCGTACTAAGAGAATAATCTCTTATTAATTTCTAAATAAATCTATAAAACTACTTATCGTATGACATGACAAGACCCGTATGACAAAACCTTGTATTACCTTATTAGACGTTACAGTCCGTAATGCAAATAGCCATTAAGACAAAAGATGAGGGGTGCGTCTCGTGTCAAATGTCAGCTGTCAGCGAGTGACCATTAAGGAACGCTGCTGCTAATGAATTCACTGAGCTATAGAGCTCGTAATATATTAAGTTTTATACGGGATTTTTTTATAGATTACTTCACACAATATACACAAAAAGACATTTCGTCGAATGTTTTTAAAATCTCATATGATAAAAGATATTTGTAATGTTGTGTGTGGTGTTCTATTGATCAGGTATAACCTATCATTAAATGTTATATATATGTTAATTATTTTCTCAAGATAGTAACATAAATTAATAACTTCTTCAAAATTGCTATCAGATAATTTTCAATTACTAATTAAAATAATTACTTTAAATTCATTATCACAAACCGCTGTTCAACTGTCTCTCAGTGGAAATCTAATGAGCGAAAGATCACTCTAAACGTAACTCTAGTTGGATTTTTGGATACGATTATAGAGCGCTACATTTACTCTATAACGCTTCGTTGTGTTACACACCGCAGATGTCGAGCGTGCAGGTCAGGCGTCACCCACCAGTGGCGCGCGGCGACAAAGCGACCGCCACCGCAAGGCCCTATTGCTGCGCCCACTATGCTAATGCGATGGCCGTCCCTTTGTCTAGATGCGCAATTTCATTAGATCGATTCTCCACTGCGTGATTGGGTGAGATGAGGTGAGGTAAAGTGAAGTAATTTAGCTTTTCAATGTTACCTATTGATTTATGACACAGTGGCTCTAACCTGTGAGTAGGTATAAAGTAACATTGAAGAAAATTATAAATAAAATATTAATTATGTTCATTATTATGTAATTTATATACATATTTTTAAAATATAAATATATAATAATATAAACGATCCTAATCAATGATTGCTTGCATCGTTTATCTTCATAGTTTTTTTATAAATATTTATGCATAGATATATAAAACGAATTCGATATTTTCTTCATCTCATTTACTATAAGATTTGGCTGTTTGCAGGTAATCGTAAAAATGGCACGGTTTTTTCTGGGAGAGATGAACTTCGATACAAAGACCAGAAATTGTTATAACACTTTCTTAAGTTCCGCTAATGCTGACTGTGTATAAAGTTATACAACTTATTAAAATGTATACTATAAATTAATGGAACCTGTCTTATTAATGTACAGTATACTTCAATTCTAATTGTTTTTGATGCTAAACTCGCAGTTTATGGTTAAGAGCTCAAGTCCAACATTTACACAAGAATATTTTTTGGAGATGACACAGTAATTTTTACGGATCGACATGGATAAAAACTTTGATTACTGAACTACATGAAAAACCAGTAGCAACTTCGCTTTGATTTGAAATAAAAAATATAATTCTCAACACAAATTTGTAAGCGCTGAATAAATAATGTTTTATTGGAAATAAATGTGTGAGAATAAATTGTGAAATTTTGTTGTTTTTTATCAAATCAGGTAAAATACATTTGCTCAGCTTTCATGACTTTCAGTATACGTAAACTCAGTTTCAATATTCGATATAATATCAGGTTGAATATTTTGAGAAATGTTTAACATGTTAATTTTGAAGTTGTTTCAACTTCAGCCTCTTAATTCTTGGTTGACAATGACAAAAAGTCAAATTAAATGTAATGCACGAGTGATTTATCTCGTGAAGAAAGATATATAAAACACTTTTATGCATTTTGTTTATTTAATAGTATTTTTTTAAAATTTAACTTGTATATTGGGAACAAATTCTGTCAGCTTAAAAGTTGAATTAGAATTCATAAAATAAACATTTTATTTAATTGATATTTTAAAAATGTCTACAACCGTAATTGAAAATATCCAACCGCTATAAATTCATTACATAATTAAGGCATATGTGTTCTATTAGATATGAATATAAGTACACACGCAACGGAAAAATCATAAGAACATTCGTCAGTGCATTACATCAAAATGAAATAAAAACTGTACAATATTTTTAGCTTATCTCATATATCTTTCGACCAGATTCCATATCTTAAAACATATAGAAATACCTTGAACAAGTAACAGAGTTACTGAGACCTTATTTACGTAAAATTTCTAGAAATTTTGCACAAGTATTCCGTTGCTAAAAATTAGTATGGATACATTATTTTCTCATTTATACGGTAACTTTAACCTCTTTTATCTTTGTGAAATAGAATTCAAACAATTTTTAAATTATAAACCAAGTGAAAATATATAACTGGATTTACGTGCTACTTATCACATGCCACAGCTATTATGTTATAAATAAATAGATAATATTACGAAATTTAATTACTGTATTACCCCATATTACGTAATTTAGCCTCGCAATAGATAATCGATCTTACGAAATGAGCATCTAGACAAAGGAACGGCCATCGTATTAACAAAGTGGGCGTGCCTTGTGTTCGCGGTCATTTTGTCGCAATCCACCGGCAGTGAGTGACACCTGACAGGCACGTTTCACACCTGCAGTGTCACTGAAGAATGGCAGCCTGTGGGAGAACAAAGCAATAATAAATATGCACACAGAAGAAATTCAGCTAAATTGCTTTGAAAATTCAGTACAATTTATTAGACGTACATTCGAAGGAAATTAATATTGCGGCTTTGTATTTTTATCTTTAGAAGCTAAAAGTTAGTTAGGGAAGCTGATGGGCCAATATTTTAACTTAACTTAATTAGTAGCTTAAATCAATTTAACGGAAAAGTAGAAAAAGTCGTACAACATTAAAATTTTCCTGGAAATAGCCAAAAGCGCCAATTAATTAATCTTAGAAATTTCTGAAATCATTAGTGAGCTTTGGTTCAAAATCAACGACGATTGTTTTTAACAGCAATAATCAAAAGAATATATTCCTATAATACGATATTATAGTATAACAGCCGGTATTATTAATATACTAACATTTAATTACAATTTTCCTAAAATAAGATTTTGAATTTTGGTCTGGTATTTTTTAATTTATTTTTGTTATTCTAATGAATGGTTTTGGCTTTTAAGTGTTAGTTTCCAAATTAAAAATAAATACTTGTTTATAAACGTCTCTAGGGCAATTAAATATTAGAAGTGCGTAAGTTTCTCAACATTTCCAAATGTTTATATGGAAATTAATTCACAGTCAATGTTATAATTAGAAATTATTTAATAAGGATTGATTACGACGTAACATGGAAATCATATATGAATAAGTGTATAAAGAAGATTGAAAATTGTTTTTTTGCAGGTGATAATTTGTAGACTTTGATCATATATCAACCAATGGATATCTGAGGTTTTCTTAGCTTCTAGGTGTTCATTAAAAATAATTTAGGAAATACAATCCCAAAAGATTTTAAAGTATAGGCGGAAAATTGTATAGGAATTCTGAATTAATTAAAATTAGATATATGAAAATTTGTATTTAGTCTCCCAGAGAAAAATAAAGAAATGTCTACTTCAGTATTTTTATGAAATCGATAACTGTAACTATTATGTTAAAATCCAATAAGACAAAATATAGTCATGGTCCGTTTTATCCAGTAACGAGTAAATAATAAATATAAATAGTCAACTTTAATATTGACATTTCAAGAAGAAGTACATTTTCGAAATGTCATAAATTTTTGACAATTAACAGTAAAAGGTACAAGTATTTAGTCAAGATGCAATCAATAGGGGAACAGAAAAAAATACCTTATAAGTTTACACTACAATTTATCAATGGAAAAGTAATAAAGTTACGCTAATAGAGCAAATAAAATTTTAAAAGCAGATCACAATAACGGGAAAGTCTTATAAAAGAGAAAATTATGTTATGAAATGTAAAATTATCAGACAAGAAGAAATGTATATAAATGAAAACACAGTAATGGTAAACTTTAAAAAAGTCAATATGTTTGTTTTTGTTGATGTAGAGATACTGCAATAATTTAAATATTTGTTACTTTATTATCTTAATATTCAATTATCAACGGATTAATAATGAAGTTATGTCAATAGAGTAAACAAAGTTTTAAAAAAAAATCGCAATGACAAGAAAGTGTTACGAGATGGATAAAGATATTAAGAAACATACATAAACGAAACGCACAGTAATGGTATAATTTAAAAAAGACAACGTTTCTTGTGACCGAGATACACCAATAATTTAAGTACTTGTTAATTTATTGCTATAATATTCAATTATCAACGGAATAGTAATGAAGTTATGTCAATAGAGTAAACAAAGTTTTAAAAATAGATCGCAATGGCGGGAAAATGTTATAAGATTGATAATGATATTATGAAATGTAAAACTACCGAGAAAAAGCTATATCAATAAATAAAACGCACAATAAAGGTATAATTTAAAAAAGTCAGTATATTATGCATGTTTCTCGTATAATTTAAATGTTTGTTAATTTATTGCTGTAATATTCCTAATGTGACTTTATATTTTGAACCCTCTACGGTGATCTGAAAACTATCCTAATGTATTAGGAGAATTTTCAGAGTTTCACTTGAGTGATTAAAATTATTGCTGTGTTATCAGTACGTGAAAGAAAAACAAGTGAAATATTGCCAATTGGTATCTTCATTTAGAAATTAATATTTTCTACGGCAAATAATATTATTGTAGAAACAAAAGATAAAGTATTATTGAATTTTATATAAAAATGTATAACAACATATATAAAACGATACATAGACTAGGAAAGTTTAAACTTCATGTTGAAAACTAGAATTACAGAATATAATATAGATTAAGTAATAATGTTGAATGCCCTTTTTAGAATAAGAAACGAAACTTTTAAGGAGTTACTCGCGTTTTAGGTGTCACTCAAGTGTCGGAATCAGGATCAGCATTTTTTTCTTAGAAAGTGACGTAGAGAATTGAAATTAGATATCGTGGTAATTTCGATAGTGCGAATATCATATGCGATACACCCAAAAATATTTACATAGAAATTTTGGAGGATAATTAAATTTCATATATCGTGTGGGGTATTAACTAAAAAAGAGAATACAATTATTACAAACAAAACAAAATTTTGGTCTTTTAATTTATATAAAGTAATTCAAGATAAGTTTTTGAAAATGTGTATACCATTTTTATCAAAAACCATTTGACGTAGAAACTTGAAATTTGATATGGCAAGAAAATATATTGACTCGCTTACATTGAAAAATTAATGTTTAAAATATTTAAACACAAGTTATACAGAGGGCAAATGCTGTAATGATTTTTTTTTATTTTATGTCACATGGAACCAAGTTACAGGGTGAGTTATAAATATTCTAAAACAATTTTTTTTCAGAATTTTATGTGAGCTAGTTATAGAGATATCATTGAAAATGTCCACAAGCAATATATATTCTTTCACTCCCCCATTTTCTATACCATATCCGAAAATACTAATGTGAAATTAAGAAAAAATAACATTATTTTAATTTTAAATAAGTTCCGGGCAGCATACACAGTAAAAAATAATATTGATATTTGTACACTGTAATAGAAATATTATGTATACTATACGTGCCACATTTCGTGTAATCTTGCTATATCATAGTTAAAGAGAATATTCCTTTAGAATACTTTCTACGTTTCCTACCTCTAGAGGTGATGTTAAAACAAATAATCAACTATATCTGTCAAAATACGCTTTAAGTGTGGTCTCTGAGTTGTCTATATTTATGGAAATTTTTGATATAAATAAACAGAAATAACTTTGATTGAAAGGTCTCATCAAAAGATTAACATTTAGAATTTTTATAGATTTTTTGGATTCATGTTTGAAAAATTAGGGGATTAAAGGGAAATCAATGGGTCTTAAATATTTAAAATGTTAAATAGATATTCATTTTAATTTTAAAAGACTTATTTAATGTCACCAAGCTCATTGAACTGCACAAAAATAATTATTGACCCCTCTATATATATTCGAAAAGGCATGTTAAAAGAAATTTATATTTAATAACACTCTAATGATCTTCACGTATAGTATCTATGTATAAAATTGAATGCACGTAGAATGAACACTGTAGAAGCTATGAGGCTATGACAACCAAACCGCCGGATTTTCCTAAATTATAAAAAAAATTATAAACCTTCCCTGTTTCAACACGGGACTTGGAAAATGGAAAATTATTTTCCTCCTAGAGCAGAAATAATAATAATGTTGATACGTTACTATATGACAGGTCGTAATAGTTGCTCATACATATTTTTAATCACTTATAAAAACCGTGTATTAACATTGATATTGTTTTTTTTTAAAACCTAAACGTAAAAAAATTGACTCCTTTTTCCGTAAGTCTTTAAAAAAACACGAGGGAGCCTCTTTTACATTTTTTTGTTTTACATGCGCCAGTAGCTCATATAAAATGCATTGGTTTATTTTAATACCTCTTTCAAGAGAAATTGTAATTATTTGTAATTTTCAAGAATTTATTTTATTAAAAAAAATCGGATCAATATAATGCTGATTCATATTCTAAACACTATACGTATAAACGTCTATGATCAACATATAATCAACTTTTCGGCAGTGCGCGCAGGTGTTAAGCTGCCTAAGTAACGCCACCTGTCAGCTTCGTATCCGGTGGCAAAGTCTCACCAACACCATGCACCGTCTCATATGCTAATGCATAAGGAATAGTCTACTTTTATTTACATTCATATTTTGTAATTAGATTGCATTTTATTTAACAATTAATGAATATTGCATATGTACAAATATATATGTATATATATATATATATATATATATATATATATATATATATATATACATATATATATATATATATATATGTATATATATATATATATATAAATATATACATATATATATATATATATATTTACACATATATATACATATATATATTCATATTTTTTTTTTATCTAACATCAAAAGCTCATGATAAATGAGGACATAAATTTTAGCTTTACCGTCATTATCAAATAGAGAAATATTTATATACAACCTAAATGGGGGTACAAACAAGTTTAATATCGAAACATTAAAAGAAAAATACAATTGTTTACCTCATTGACTATATATTGCACAAGATTCATTAGTCACCGAATAAACTACTAACTAAAAACGAAAGACTAGTAATAATAATGCAACTGAGCTTGAGAGGTTCAGTACCTACCTACCGATACCGCTGATAGGAACCGATCAAACCCTGGGACCGGACACTCATGTATACGCCAGATATTTCTGATACTGACGAAACCTTCAATAGTATATCATGCAACCAGATCACCTCGTTGTTCCAACTATTGTATATCTGTAAACTTATATGACTGGTTACATTCTTCCAATTTCATCGAAGTTTGTCTATATGTTTTTCTATTTCATCTTCATAGGAGAACGGCGAAACCCAATAAAGTGTTGTGCCCAGACGTAGCAAGAATAAAAGTGACACTAATAAATAGAAAAATTAAAATAAATAACTTCCTTACTGAAACAGTCATTCAAAAAAATTGATTTTGTATTTTCTTTAAAAAAAAATTGGGTTATTTTTCATAATAGTTTATAAACGCTATTTCTACGAAACATCTCAAAAAAAACCAACAAGGTAAAACAAAGTGCACATTATGTAACTCCCATATATAGTACTCCCATATATGTAATATACTAATCTATTAAACTTGCAGGCTCCATAAGATGATTTAAGAATGTCTTGTAAAATTAAAAAAAAGTAAAATAGAATTAATGCATGTTGATAACAACAGAACGAATGGTGAAATCAGTTAAGAGTTTATTTTTAAAATTTAGGCAATAGCTACGATTAAAATAAGCAATTAGTATGATTATTTTTTTAATTTTTCTTGAAGAAATATTATTTGCTTCGTTAGATTTTTATTGACATTTTTACTAATTATTAATAATTCTTGAAATATGAAAAATATAACATATGCGCGTTTATGAAAATGTTTTTTTTTATTATTTTGTATTATGGTTACGTAACTCTATTTCATTTTTGTTTTTTTCTGATTTTTAGTCGCGAAATTATGCGTTTTGTCATGTTCGAAATAATACCAGATTTTCTAAAAAGTATGAGTACATAATATTTCTCTAATGGCAGGCTCATTTTCGCCGGTCTTGTTTGTATATCTGCTATAATTTTTGTTTCAAGAAAATGTGGTCTTATTTCTTGATTTAGGTCACGTTTAAGCTGAAAGAGCATGTATATTCCATTCTGTTTCTTGTATATTATATGTTGACCATTAACATTGCCACCAGATTTATGATCTTATCTTCAAGTTATTTTTAGGCCTTCTCATTTTTCTCATTTTTAAACAAATTTCGTTTGTTTTTTATATACAATATCGGTTGCTAACTTGTTGAATAACTTTAACGCAGAAACATAAAGTACTTTTAAAGAATATACAAGAAGAATTATTTTTTGAATTACTTTTTGAAGAATAGCCTGAGAAAAATACAGCATTCATAATTCAATATTCTATTTCGCTCCTTTTTCTTCTATACTACGTTATTCTCTTTTGCATTTAAGTATATAGGTAAACGACCGTATACTTATATATTTGAGGGGATCTTCACTATAACGTGGGTTAAGCAAGAATCGTGTTATGACCCGCAGATATAAAAAAACTTTAAATAAATTTCTGTCCTATAATTTCTAATCCCATAGTTCACAATGCTGCTAATAATACTTTGGCCATTGGTAATTTTTTTCCTTTCCGATTTCTTCGTGCTACTCGTCTCCGCGGAAAACTGTTCAGATTATAATTTTATCCATTATTCTTGACATCGTTTACCGAGTTTAAGTTGAACCTCTTAGACTTGTGTCTGTTTATTAACAGCGATTTCCACACAAAAATTGTTTTAGAAGTGAGTACGTGACTCCTTTTACCAACATAATCATTTAATCGAAGTTATATCGAGAGCACGGATAATAGAGCATGGATAAAATTTACGTATAAATACCTATACGTCCTTCCACATTTCATGTATATATTTAAATGTTATAATATATCAATGTATCTCTTGTATATAAGAATTTTTTGCCACTGTATATTAATGATTGTTGTACATTAATGATTGTTGTTTTATTTATATGGGATTATTTAATCAGCCACAAGTTTGTATGATGCAGTATTAATGTATAAATAAAAAAAAATCAGTAAAGTTTCAGATTAAGGTAGAACTAAACCACGAAAACAAATATTCACACAATCTTTCTCCAATATAATTCGATCATAGGTTACGCCAGTCTATTGGTAGGTAAGGTTATTGCACAAAGTATACCTTTACTTCAAATTACATTACAATAATATCCTTACAAAATATTTAAATCGGATAAGTCCAACCTTGGATAGAAACTATTCCAAAACATTGAAGAGGAATATATTCACATATAATATACATTGTCCCATTTCTGAGACCATTGAAAATAAAGTGCCCTCCATGAAAGCACTGAAAGAATCCTAGTTTCTCTATATTCTTCATAGTTTAAATTGAGTTCCTTTTGACGATAGTAGCATTATACTATTCGTATCATTCAGCTATAGAAATACTTTATTTAACGTATTTATTAAGCTCCATAAACAGGTTGTTCGAATAAAAACATGTTATCTGAAGTCCTTACGTCCGCCCGTCATATCTGTGTTAATTAACAAGTTTGTCGTTTAAAAAATAATTGTATTATTGTGCTAATTTAATAGCATCAAAACACAATAAGTTTATGATATAAGGCAACTTATTTAAATACTAAAATCATTAAAATCAAATACCCGTGAAAATTACTAATATACAATGTCGCACTTTATTGACAGAACCATCAAATACACTCAATTGTTTCCCATAGTTTTGCCAACGAATTCGAAAAACATCCCTTAAATTTGCTGAGGTAAAGAAACTGCTGTCATATGCTGAAATTGAATAACCTCTTTTGCACGTGTATACCATGGTTCGCAACCCCAACGTCGACCCTTTCATCGACCTCTCTAACCCAATTTTCATTTTAGGATTCTAGTAATAAGTAATTTTATGCCTTTACATGATATTAAATGTAGACATATTTAAGGGTATATAATATGGCGTATGTTTTAAAAAAATAAGCCTCTATTAGGAAATACTCCAGTAAAAAATATTGCTTGTGAAAAGCAAATAAAATGTTATGTAAATTTTGCTTAATATGTAAATATACACAAAAGAATATTATTTTTATACCAATGCTTTTATTTGGTAAATAGCCAATTATATTCGAAACACTCATTTTTTATACTTTTTCTTCTCATGATTTATTAAAAAATATTGATATAAAAATTAAAGTTAGTTAACCAAATATTTTAGACAATAATATAAAATTTATGGAAAGAGAAACTAAATTATCGACGATAACTTGATCAAGTAGTTGATAAGTTGATTTTTCGAAATAAGCGTTTAATTTTGTAATTTTTCCATTACGGTTATAAACGTAAATATTTTTCAACACGTATTTCAAATACTCATACAAACAATGAGATTTTATATCATTAATTTTCGTTTCGCTTTTTATGACTGTTAAATGAACACTATTTTCAACAGAAACTTCATCAGCGAACGTGAACCACAAATGAGTCAGTTCCCAAATGACATTTTTACTATCATGCACGGCGTAGATAGCACAAGTCCTCTCTAGCTTAAATTAAAGTTTTAAGTGTTTACATAAGATATATGTGAGATTATATAGGTACGGTTATTCAAGTTTATCTCTCAGTGTGCAAATTGTCAGAACGATCCTGAAATATGGAAAGTTTATTAACCACTCTGTACGTAGGTGCAAATATATTAAACAGACAGTAATGTCTCCCGTTTCTCCGGAGTAAACTTTTTTTTAAAATTTATAGCTAATATTTCAAATAATTTTAATTTTACTGCAACTTCCTAATTTTATACATACGGTACACATATAGAAACATTAGAACATATATATTTTACATTTGTCTCTGTTATTTTCAGTACCTTAATGGATGATCCATGTAAAAGAACAACATAAATGATTGATTCTAGCAAATGATTATTAACGTAAGGAAAAAATTAATATAGGTTTGAAGAACTACTAGATTTCTAAAACAGTTTGATAATTATGTTTAAATAACTTCAAAAATCTCTGATTTTGAGAATAAAAATTATAATTTAAGTTTATCTTGGATTAGCATCTTAAGAAACACCGTAATAAGGTTTATTTACATTCATTTTAATCGAGTCTATGAAAGGTAAAGTAAAGACAAATTTTCTAAAGCGAATAACAAACAAATTACAGTTCACAAACCAATTCATATAATTATTATAACATTAATTTCACATAATATTGAAAAATAATATCGAATTGAAATTTAAACCCCGTTCAAAGCAGAGTAATGGGTGATTCCCATAAATTATGTCGCACATTACACTTCCGATAGGGGTAAGAATTGTAGAGAGGTACGAAATTATATTATACACTGTTTCCCCTCTTTGCGTCAAAAATAAATTATATATGCATATGTTATTGCTGATATTTTAAGCCTTTGTTTATGTATTTATTGTCGCTGTGTACAGTGTATTGACCGCCTACCTGTTTTCTCTCACACTCAGAAATTAATAGGAGACTTGATTTTGTTGTTGTTCATCTTATGAGAAATAATCTCTATAATTTTCGTGGTAGAAATATGAGGGTATATAAAACTTTTGGCATTTTCGGATTAAGCAAAGAAAAATAATTTGCAAATTGTTGTATACTTGAACAGACTGAACAGGGCGACATATTAAAAAAACTTTGCAGAATATCTAAGTGTCCTGAAGCATTTTCAGAAACTATTCAATGACGTAATCGTTAAAATTAGTACCAAGGGTAGTCATAATTTTTGTCGCAGCAAAAATAAACAATTAACTATAAAATATGAGTCGAAAGAAAATTGGAAGAGTTCTTTTATTTTAAACGGTTAATACGGCAGATGATTTTGCATGTGCTATTATACCACACCAGCATTAACGGGACTACAAGAGTTATTAGGTTTTTTTTCTATCTTGTTTTTTTTTAAAAGGTCATTTATTTTAGAAAAGACTGACATAAAATAGTCTCATTATGGTAACAACGTGTTGAAATCCATGATGGATGGGTTGCAGTTTAACTATAGTTTATAAAATGTGTTGACCAGTTTATGTATTATGTGGAAGTAAAAAGTGATAATTTTTTAGTCCCTTACTTATTTTAGACAATTGAAATAATAAAGAAAAAAGTTAATAAAATTCTGATTCTACGTGGTTTCACTGGAAGTCATGATGTCGATGACCTTTTTAAAGATTTTGCTTAGTGTCACAACTATCTATCAAAATTTAATCGAATTACCACATCATTGGTTAAATGAATAGCCGATTAATATTCATATACATGCGTATTTTCGGCGATAACATAATATTATTGTAACTACGATATCGTAGCAAAAATTGATTAATGTTGAAAATTAAGCATTTAATGATATATTTCAATTGTGCAAAGCAAAGGCCCCCGATTTTATAACCAAAATAAATTATTCAGCTGATAATCCAAAATTTGAATCCATATTACTAGAGTTTTTTCTTTATTTCTTTACGAGTAACACATAGTATAAGATGTTAGAAATTTGTTTTTTACCGTTTATTGCAGTTCGTCTTCCTTAAAAATAAATTATTTGTTTTCGACAAATTTTCGAGAAATTGTAAATGCTGTGAAGATGGTTTCACCAACTTTTTTATTTCAAAACAATATCAAAATAACAAAAATTAGTTTTTGCAAAGTCCGATGCGTACGACAAGAAACAGAATATGTCCAATTTGAGTTTCTGCAATTTTGAAATAATCTGTTGTACTGTGTTGGTTTTCGTGCAATAACATCGAGGAAAAACTATTAAAATATAAAAATAAATTATATGGAGAGAATCTATTTATCACATTTTTCATGCATATTACTTTACATTGATTTAACAGTATCATCCAATACTATTCTTAATTCCGTCACGATTTAAGAGGAATCAGCTTCCTTTCCCATTTAGAACTCACATTTACTAACTTCAATGTTCATAGGTACACAGAACTTGTTTTTTTTATCCATATATTTAGAAGGGCAGTGACAAAAACAGATGTCATCTATGAAATAAAGGCGAAGCTAAAAATTTAGTACACTATAATACGTCACATGGAATTCTAAATTTAAAATGTAAAAGTAACGGAAAAGAGATTTTTATATTCATAGTAAACTTTTAACAGAGTGAATAACATGAAATCTACTAGGCGAATTTTGATGAAATGTGGTAGGATAATAGTTTATATCCAAGAGCAACATATTTTTTGTTCTAAATTTTACGCAAACGAACTTTTAGTCATAGCTAGTAATTAATAAAAAAAATTAACTGCAGCGTAACAAAATTGGTATTGCTATACATTGTCTCTGCTACTGTTACATAAATGTGAAAAAATATTGGTCGTTCGTTCTTATATATCATTTTAAGTTTGAATCATAAACGCCTGCATAATATTGACATAACATTTCTCGGTACAAAAATTTATTACGTATGCTCCGCACTAAAACTACATAGAATCAGACTGGTAAATTCATATCTCTAAATTATTGGTAGAAGAATTGCATCACAATTTAATGCAGTTATATCAGAAAAATAAATTCTTTTTAATAAGATTTTTAACAAGAGCATGACAATCAAATGAGAAACTTTTAATATGCCGGTAGATTATTAGCCTTTAAAGATAGAGTTGGTAATATTGTTTTTTTGTGTTTTTATTTTTTGTCCAAAATATTTAGGTATCCCTCTCATAATTCCATATTTTAAATCAATCTTTATTTCTATGAGACACTTTAGTCATAATTTTTAGAACCAACAAAAGCAAAATTAAAACCGGCTTATAATTTCACCGCTCTTAACATATTTCAATATTGGTTGAAAAGTTTTCAAACATTTTCGAAATTTTAATTAAAATGCAAACTTTGGCAATCCTTCGGACAAAAGAGCAAGGGCTCTTTACCCTTACAAACATTTGTGGTTTCGATTGAACAATCTAGATTTAAAAAAAAGGCAACAAAGAAGCTTCTTTACTGCAGTTCTGGAAGTCAGCCTTGTTATGACTAACGTCATGAATACGAACGTCATTATTAAATTTGATTTAATTATCGTACGCCTTTCAATATAGTCTTACGTATGTAAGAAAATAATGCACAGTAGATTTTCAAACATTCGGTAGAATAAATCTGTAAATTCTAAAAATAATGTTAATAGCTATAAAAATAGAATACATTCAGAATGCATCTATGGAAGATGTTGCGGTGATATTAAAATTGGACGATAGAAATGGCACTCAGATTATATTACGTAATGCATTCGCCATAGAAAAATAAATGTTAATTTTCCTAAACAAACATATCTACAAATTTTGCACCGACATTTAATAAAACTTATGTTTTGTCTTAGTAAAAATTTATTTGTTTAAACCATTTCAGAACTAAATTTTTACAATAAGAAAATGTTGTTTTTCTTCTGGACTTTATTTGGTACATCATTCTCACTTAGATTTTATTTCTGAAAATAGTGCATTTATCTTCGAGTGCAAACTATTTAATTTCTGCATCAAACTATATTACAATTCGATTAGGACAACATTTTCTTTCTATTGCTTATTTAACTTTATTTTAATGAATCTGAATGAAACTAGGTGCTAACCCATTTCCAGTTTTTTTAATTTAACCTTAATAAATATCCTCATGAATTTTATCTTGACATCAACCACCTGTAAGACAGCAAAGGTTTTTATTATCTTGCCATATTTACCAAGTTGTACGTAGTTTTATAGCATATATCAATATATAATCTATTCACATATGCTCAGCGGAACAAGTTACATTAAATGTAAAAAAACATGCGCATCCAAATCAACATGAAATTCTATCGTTTCTTCAAGGTGCGGATGTTAAATATTTTATAGTACTTTTATTAAATGTCACATTAAAAAAATATTTTAAACATTTTCCAGAAATTTTCAGGCAAATAAGGAAGCAAGTAATTAAGTGAAAAAAGAAAATCAATGATTAGAAGAGAAAATTACCTATTTTGGCAATAAGCATTTTATTCCCAACGAGGAGAAATTTTAATAACAGATATCATAAATAAGAAAATGTAATTCACTTTGTTCCGGTCAGTAAAGTTCACTTAGTTGTTTTTTCACAATGTTTAAGGTAAACGGGTACATGAAAAGACAAAATAATATATATTATTTTACTCTTTTTATTTTCTCAAAATTATTACAAAAAATAAATATACTTCTCTTTCATTATATAAAAAACCACTTATTCTTTATATAAACTCTGTTACAATATCAATCATATGTTGCGTAACTTACTCACAGTCTTGATCACGTACATATATTATAAATAATGCTTTCACTCATGATCTGTTTAGTAAACTGACGTCATTTTAATCCCAGTTTAATCTTAGGGGATATAGTTCAATGAACGTGTTAAATAGTACAATAATAACTATTGCAACTACGACGAAAAAGGATACGTACAAAGAGTAAAATGTTGAAATGTCAGCCGTCAGTGGGTACTTCAATTAAATAAGCAATTCAATATCAAGTGTGGTTTTGAGTGATGGTTTCGTGTTTATTCTCGATACTACACTGACCTACAAACGGCTCTATAAGATCCACGTGCATGTTGCTTTTATTCAGTTACGAGATTGATATGCAGATTTTTCAAAATATTTCTGTAATATGACGAGGTTAAAGATATACATCTACATGGAATGGGAATTAACGTTTTTAGAATTAATGTCTTCCAAAGGGTCAAAAGTTGTAACTTTTTTTTCTCATATTCGAGGAGAGTATTATTAGTTTCTTACCACTAAAATATATGAAGCAAGTATGAATGAAAATCTCTATCAAAATTTTAACTTATATTGTTAAAAACTAACTCGAAAGATTAGTTGGCAAATTCTACAAAAAATTGGACTTTAAGTGATAGATTCTTAGACGACTATTCCTTATTACCCAAAATTTTTAATTTTTCTTCATTTCACTGCATAATTAGCATTAAAGTCTAAACGCTGCTATTTTGAAAGCACATATAACTGTTATCAGCGCTAGAAGAAAACGTATATTTGTTTGATCGGCATTATCTTCGAAGCTTTTTTTCTCGATCACAATATTTGTATAATAAATTTAAAATAAAAAAATATCTAAAATACTGAGCATAATGCATAAACAGAATTATGAGAAACTAACATAGTGTTGCAGAGATCGCGAGATAGAAAACATATTAAAAAAAAATATAGTTTACATACCTTACATAAAAATATAACTTCGCAAACATAAGAATAACAAATTGATAACCTTATCTCTTAAAACTGAGTTACAAATTTGAATTCGCCTTGTTTGTTGACTTTCTAATCAGTTCACAGGCAAGCATCACTTAATTTGCTTTTGTGTAACTACTTTTGTGTCATTTTAGTCACAATCGACAACATTTACGAAGGTATATAACTAGCATTTATATTACTTCAATTTGTTTGAATTTGTATACATAATTTTCGTTTTATTGTCATATATTCTCTATGATCACTTTGCTTCTGATTTAGCTATTACGCGATATTTATCGATCTTTGGCTATCTTGACTAAATATAGATTTAGTTACATTTTAATTTTTTATATAGTTTTAAGATCATATGCGCGATAATCTTTGTCCATTTGCTCTAATCTATCTGAAAAGTTTTTAAAGTTGCTATTACTATGTAAGAAATACATACAATGGAATTAAACTCTATTACATAGGTCGGTTTAATTTAATAGTTTCCACACGCATTTAATATTATTTCTAAGAGATGTTTCAATAAAACGAATTGATCTGAAACTACTACTCCATGTCGTCCCTAAATTACGCACTCGAACTCGGCTCCCCTTTATTTTTACAAATTGTCTCTGAATATCGATTGACCACGCACACTCACAGTATCTAAAACGGAAACTGTTTTGAATAAATGTTTATTTTCCATTACTTGCACTATTCGTTAGAGTGTCCTCCTCGGAAAAGGTCATTGTCAACAGTGACTCTCTTTTAGAATGATTACCAAACTCAGAGTGGAGGATAGAAGGGCGGGAAAGGGACGATGGAGGAGGAGGTGTCGAACCTACGTCCGGGTAGGCCAAACCTTGTCTTCGATTAGATCCTCCGAATAAAATCACCGTTCGCTCCCAACGAATAATATTCTTTTGTGTTGAATAAGAATAATATTGCAGAGATTTATCTCAAGCTTATTTTTGGCTTTGCTTATAGCGAGCGTTGTACACACATAGAAACATGATATATATTATACTCGCCGGAATCCCGTTGCATGGAGAACATGAACGTTTATTGGAATGGTTTTTCTGTGCTTTTTCCGGGTAAAGGTTTCGAGTGAATATCATTCGCTATCTATCTGTTTCATAAGTATAACACTGTTATTGTGTCGCAAGGATTATTGTATTGCCTTGTAGGGATTTGGGAGCCGAACATAATGAACGGAGGAGCGTTTTAACGTAAAATATATTTTCATGAATATAATATATTAGGGATTATGTGTGTGGGTGATAAGTAAAATCGTCAAACTAATAAAGGACAAAATTATTACCTATGTACTTATATGTACTTTCATATATCGACCTAATTTATGCGACATCTCCCTTTTTTTCTTTATATGAATTCTTTGAAGAAATTTAATAAATATACATAAATTGCAAAGAAATATTCTCTGTAAATATACATTTTTATTTTAGGTTATTATCTATAACAATGTACTTAGTATTATTAGCTTTCATTTATGAGATAAACCTTATATGTCGATTCTGTATAAGTATTCGTATTTATTTAAAACCTTTCATCGCAATGATTTGATACAAAGACGTTCCGCAGAAAAATTAGTTTTTAATTCAAAATATTAAACCGAATCTATTAATGAATTGTAATTTTTACGATAATATTAGATCAAATTTTTAAGGTACTAATGTGAAATAGAACCCAATAAGTCAACGTGAAAAATACTAGCTAACTGGTAACCAAAAGCTGTCGTGTAACAATTGAGTACTAGAGTTGCAACTTCATTCAAGGGCATTTCAACTTTCATCGAAGGGAATTTCAGAGCAAAAAAGTTTTATGCACGTCTTATTATAGTTGGTATGTTTATACTATTGGGATATAGTCAATGCTCATAAACGGTTGATTTAAGTGTAAAATAAAAATGATTAATTTATTTGAACTTTATTTTGGATTTTCTTCTGTGTTTATTAATATAAATTACAACAAATTTCCATCTTCGCATATACAAACTTTTGATGAGTTTAATTTGTTGAAAGGATACTAGATTTCAAAAAGTTGTTTAATTTTGCATAATAAAGTAAAAAGTTTTTCTTTCACTGTTTTGCAATTTCTTAACAATGTTTTACAAACTATTTATTGTTTTTAAAAAAGTAACACTATCTTTTGGTTTTGGCATTGGTAGGAAAAAGAGAAGTTAGACAAACTCAAGAGCAGCTTTAATAATCAAATTAGAAATAACAGGAAATTAAAAAAAAAATAGTTTAATTGTGAATGTAGATAAATAAATGGGGAATACACATCTGTCCATATTAATGGAACTGAGTTTCTGAGATTCTTCTGTACACTTATGTGTGTTATTAGGCTTCTTCCTAGAAATATTATACCAAAGCTAGTATGAAAATATATTTTACGCGATTAATAAAGTGCATATATTGATACCTGCCAAAGGATATAAAAATATACGCATGCCTATTAGAGACCTTCTACCTTAATTAAAGGCAATTTGATCTGGCTTTTGATTCTATATGTTGTAAACAATCGAAGTTTTGGTGAAATTCGGTCAAACCAGCGTACGAGTGTTATCTATATAATATTTTTAAATATCATATCCGTGGTTCTGTTTATTAAAAAAAAAAGTAGTATTTTCAAATATGTATGAGAAGAATTTTCATTCACCTTTATAGTAAATTTTAATACACATAGAATGTTCAGAGACTATATCTATACGAAGCAAAGAAGAGCCATTATAGATCGGTTCTTAAAGGAATCGCTTAATTTTATCCTATTTGGAACCATCAAAAATTTATTCCTTCGTGTTCAGCGAATGTTGGAAGGTGCTTTAATTTTTTAATTTTTATCATTTACAAAAATAAAACAGAACACTTCAATAAAATGTTTGTGCGGTAAAATACTAACTAAAACATTTTCTATGATACGAACGTTATGCGTCTATGAAGAAAGAAGCAAGGTTTTGAAGTGGAGTGCTCGTTTTAATAAAGATCGGTTACTACTAGATGGTGACCAGAGGAATAAATAGACCTCCCCATAATTGTCGGATTTGCCACCAACCAAATTTTGTTTATTTCGAAAATCAATAATTTTAAAGATAAACTTTTGCAAAGTTCTCCAGTGATGGGTGAACGATGCGAGGTATGTATAGAGGAAGCTGGAACATTTAAAGAAAACTAATTACTTAAACCCTTTTTTAAATATTTGGGTTCTTATTGAATATATCAGGAAATTTTTTTATCATAGACCTTATCGATTTAACAAATTTGCACTCCGCAAACATATTGTCATCAATGCTCACAATATTCCATAATTTTTTTATTGTTTCATTACTTCCTTATATTAAGTAAATCAGATATTGTAATTAACATCAATCTATTAAATGTAAATAAAAAAAAGCGATAAATAAACGATCAATCTGTACAATCGCCTCAATTTTCGAAATATTTTTAGTAGGGGAAGTTCTTCGTAATCGAGCGCTGGCTGTAATTGTCACGAAGTTAACCATTCCGAATTATTTTTTTCCAACATATTTGGGTCTACATATTTGTTTCCGATAAGTATAAATTCTCAAACTTTCGTAAAAATCAAACAATCTTCACAAAATTTAGTTACAAATATTAAACTCTTTAGTTGAAAATAATTCAATAATTATTTTAATATCAATGAGGGCTTAAATTGTTGCCTAGCTATTTCATGACTGATTATTATTTACATTAACAGATTGTTGATATTTCTAGGAGTAATATAATAAAGATATGAAGAAATAACTAGAAAAGGACTTCTATTATATTCTATACGGATGAATTCTTAAAGTTCAAAAATTTTAAAGTTTTTCATGTAATTTTTCTCAACAAAATTATTAACAATTTCTAAAAAAATTGCTACCCCTTGCGACTTGTATACGCTAAAAAAATTAGCGTACATATCGCAAGGGCCCTAAAAAAATGGAGTATAGGTGATAAGGTCTAAGTCAATTAAAATTTATTAGGTGATAGCACTATATTACTCAATTTGTTTTTTTTTGTCATTAAGAATACACTTATTTAAATATTAATTACACCTAATATATTGATAATCAGAAAATGACGATTGATACAGGTTCTTCATATTAAAATCATTAATTTTATTAATTATCAAGCTATTTTAAACATCATACGAGTATAACACGGTATATGCAATATAGAAGCAAAAGTCGCACATGTATTGTATTCACTTGGTACACACTTAACATGTATATAGAACTTTGCTTCCAATAGTTGAATAAAATGCAATTACCTTGGTGGGGAACAATATCGGGCGCAGTTCATCTCGTAAGTGATAATTTTTTTATGATTCGATTCTGCTTACAGCAGCTTATATTAGCGTCACTTGTTTGCAATTACGTATATAAACAAAACTGGCGAATCGATTTTTATCCGTTTCTAATTGTGGTATCGATTTGAAACTTTGTAATTTTTTGCAATTCTGATGAAAATATAATAGAATAGTAATATCGAGTTGATATGAGGATGAAGGAAAGAGGTAGTCACAGATTACTCTCAATGACAAACTGTAAAGCCATCAAGTTTCATAATTTTTATATGCAATCGCACATCAAAATTACAGACAGAATAGTTAAAAAAAGTGAATTTAAATATAATTTGGAATTAATGCCGACAATTTTCTGAAATACTACATTGTCCTTTTCGGTTGCACAAAATAACACGTGAATGGCAATAACCCGTGAAAAAAAAAACATTCTAATTAAATTTCTTAAATATTTATTCTCCAATATTTGCCTCAAAATTTCCAATAAATCAAAGCAACGAAGGTAACTTTGTCAGTCTTAGCAATTTAGGTATCATTTGTCAGCTTGAGGCAAGCTGACAGCAAAATGAATTCATCTCAAAATATTAGTCGCGGCGAGCTATTTCTCATCCGAAAAGACTTTTGCCACAAATGGGTTCGTGTCTGTTTGACAAAATCGTGGATTTATTTTAATTGCCAATACAGATAACCATACTGGTGCAACCTTTGACGTATTGCTTTCAATTATCATTTCACATAGTAGCCACATATATTTTCTACATGACAACAAGTTTATAACCATTTGATAGCAATTTTAAAACGGTTACACTAGTCTAAGTTATTTATTTATCAGAATTCGTTTCTTCTTCGGCTTCGGAAACATAGTAATAAGATTTTTTATGACAGTCGATTTGTTAGATTTTGCAGTGATTGAACTTACTGGAAAATTATCACGTTACTACAGAATTTTTATAAATGATACATTACTAATATATTTTATTAACCGTTAAAAAGTATATGTTTATATATTTAGTTAAATATGTTAAGAAATTAAATTAAAAGTTAAATTTTAATTTTATTACAACAGTTACTCTTGCTAATATAGGTGTAAATGAATTTATTTGTTCTAAAAACTTACCTGTATGGGTAATTTGCTATTTCATTTCATCTTAACGATTTTATTTTATTTTTACAGGATAAGGTGCAAACTAAAACGTTCCGAAAAAGTATTGATATCCAAACATTAATTTTCTTTAGACTACCGGCACAATGTCACTAACTAATTTTGTGTATCAAAAATTTAAATATTAAGTGCTAAGAGTTAGTACTCAGTACTCTAGAATTTTCAGACTTAGTACTGAAAATTCTTTTGACTTACTAGCATATTAAAAGAAATCGACTTTTTTAAATCACCTCACCGTCGATACTGGATTCAGTAAAACGTAACACATAAAGTACACTTCTACAGGAAGAAGTTTGTTCGCCCCTCCACAAACATTTCAATTTTTCAACTTAATTTGAAGCTATTCGTAGAGCCATCAGACGTCATGAAATTATCGTAATGACGAATTTTCAACGGTATTATAAGAAAAAAAATGAAAAATGTGGCTACAGCATTGACGACAATTGATTGATTGAACTTTAAAGCTCTAAGCACAGGCAGCGCGCGTGTTTAACTGGTAACTGGTGTTTAAGTCCCTGTTGAGCTGTTCGTTTCATACTAATAGTGACCATAAAAATATACTTTATTTAGGATATAATTCAATTACTTTAATGAATTTTTGCTGGGAAACCCATAGTCGACTCAACTGATGTGCAAATTAATTCATACTAAAATATATTGGAGGTTGTAGGAGATTGTCCACAAATTATGTAACGCTAAAGACATACTCATCAACCATATCACATACGGTATGAATTCGATAGCTTTGGACACAAGCACGTTGTGGAACATATCGAAGACGTGTTCTTAAAACATCATCTATCGAATGGGGAGAACAACTAAAGGGAATTCACCTACCAGCATCGGTCCAGACCGCACCGCTCGCCATTATTCCACTTCATCTCCAAATTAATAAGATGCCGCCATTACTTATGAAAGTTTATCTAAGAGCGTCATAAAATGTGCACTTCATATTATCTCGACGGCGGCAAAGGATCTAACCTCTGGGACGTAGGCCCAGGAACTGAGTCGTTAGTTATCATCACACGCGAAGCGAGGTCATTACTTTCACTTAATGGATAATTGAAATGGTGCACAGATTTGCCGCATATGTCGGAAGCAGTATATTTGGTTCGTTAAAGACTGGATTTTGTTTTTTTGTTAGCAACTGTATATATCTATCTTTTCATACGAGATCATCCTTATGGCCTGTTAATTACCGATTTCTCATTCATATGAATATGTGTAATAACTAACTTTCCATTTGTAGTATTTTTGCAAATTTTCTCAGTAAACCAAGAATTGTTTACCATATAAGCCTCACCTTAGTTGCACAACATTATAACTTTGCTTATGCCTATAAATTTTTTCTAGTTAGTCTCTACTAAATATAATCATTTTTGAAAATTGAGTATAGTCTTCAAAAACTATTAAACTAATTAGCGTCGATCGTTTTGCACAATTTTTATAATAAACAAATTGATTTTTAAAATGAGGCGTTCTTGTATGTACGTATCATAATTGTAACTTAACTTGTTTATCAACTGTGCTTTTTGTTTTATAAAATAGTAAAATATGGAAAATGTATTAAGTTAAGCCACTTGTACGTAGGTGCAAACCTATTATCCTGCCAGTGTAGTCTCCCGTTTTCTCTGAGTAAATGTTTTATGCAGTTACCGCTGATATTTAAAATAAATAAATTTAAAAATGTTCTAAAACTGTACTACACCTTTATAACTTTAAGACTTACTATATTCAATCAACTTGGCTTTTATTTTATTTAAACTCCTCAAATTTCCCAGTTAATAAAGTAATATTCGCGATATTTGCATATAAAATGAGAATGTGAAGTCAGATGAAATTAAGGACTGAACAATTTTCTATAAGAATCGCAAATTAAAAAAAAATGTTTGCATCAAGCACTACAACGGGTTTAGACTTTCAGGATCATGAGCAGAAATAATGTATTTCTAACTTTAGACGTGTTATTGCAAAGTATATAAAATAACATTACATCAAATATATTATATATTAGTCACTGTTATTTTAGTGTGTTTTTGGGTAATCAATACCAAATAACAGTGTCAATGATTCTACCAAATTAAATGAAATTATACCAAATTATTAATAATGCCAGTGAAAATTGGATGTCTCTGAAGAACTGTCAAAAATAATGTTAGTAATTAATTTTGAATATTTTCCTTAAATAACTTCAAAACTGTCTGAAATAAATTGATTTTAAAGTTAAGCATCATGATGAAAATATATCTTATTAACCTTTTAAGAGAAACCAATTTTTTGATTATCGTTTCAATAAAAAGAAAAAAATTTTGCTTGTTCGGTCGAATAATAGTTATATTTTATTAGCAATAGCACAAGTTTATGTGAAAATAGGTAAAAATAGAAAAGTAATTGTAAGGTCCTTGATTGATAACGGTTCACAAAACCAGTTAATTACGAAGAAATGTTGTAAAAATCTTAATTTACAAATAACTCTTTTGAATAATTCCTTCGTAACTAGGATTGGTTTATCGTTCCGTCCTGTTATTGGCCATGTTACTTTAGAAATTGGGTCTTGTGTATATTCGGAGAATAAATAACATATTTATGCACTAATTGTTGATTGTATCACCGTAAAATTACCGACTCATTATATAGATAAAAATGACAAGGAATATACAAATAATATTCCACTTGCGGACTTAACATGAAATCTTCCTGGGGACGTGGATATTTTATTAGGTGCACATTTATTCTGACATATTTATTGAGAGAATAAAATAGAATAAGGCACGAATGCCTCTCCAGCTTCACCGACCACTTTTGAATAAATTTCAATGGGGACTGCCCTAATAAACCACATCAAATACTACTTCATTTACCACACTTACTTTCCATAACGTAGTGAAAGGATGTGGACAATTAGATGAAATACGTAATTCGTATCCTTTAAATACTGAGAAGATGGCATGTAAAAATTTAATTATTTCGTCTGTATCTCGTTTCAATACTGAAAAGTATTCTTTTGCATCCTAATTTTACGAAAGATTCAGTGAATCTAGGCGTTATATGCCGAAAGACACACAACTTCCCGATAGTCGTAAAAATGTTCGTATTAAAACTTGTATTATTAATACTCCACTGCCTAAACCTCAGGCTTATAAAGAAATCGGCGTCAATAGACACACTTATGTCAAACGTGATAATAAAAAAATATACGAACGTAATATAAATAATTTTAAAAATTATTGCGAGTCTACGTCAAGGCTGTATCATACTCGAGATTTAAAAAAGGATAGAATTTTAAATATTAATTCTAATATAATTGCAATGGGAAAAAGGCAAGTATTTATAAAAATATTTGGTGACCGATGATTTCGAGCATAAAATGTTCGGTCAAGAAAAAGTTAAAAAAGAATGTACGTTTCAAAGAACGATGATAGATGGGACACTCATATCACGCGTCCCGTGGATGCAGAATAATTGAATATCGAACGATTTTGTTATATTGTATATTAATATCAATTTCTCATATACGATTTCAAAAATCTAAAGCTGCCAGTAACTTTTATAATATATATGTGTTCCATAGCTATTTCCAAAAGTTTCAAAATTTGAAACAAATAAAACGTAAGGTAATACGTTGATAATTCCAAGTAATTTAGTAATAAGTAATAAATTTACATACCGCTGACTTATATCTTAAATAGATTTAAGGTGTTTTTCGATACTTATATATACTTATACTTTAACGGGAAGTCAAGTGTCTGAGATATATTTTTGACTTACATCTTTATAGGAAAGTCAAGTGTTTGAGATATTTTTTTTTGACTTGTATTTTTTTTAAAAAGTCGAACTGGTAGTATTATTTTTGACTCAAAATTATTAGAGATGACAAATTTTGAAATATTTTTTTTCGCTTATAATTAAAATTATTTATATTGAAATAATTTCCTATCGGGTAATTGGGAGATAATTTTTTATCGGGTAATTGGAATCCAACTTTTCCCTTATGAAGAATTACAGACTGTTAATACAGACTGAATGTATTTTAAATTTTTCTACATATTTTTCTGTATCGAAACTGTTGTAATAATAGACCAGGAAGGGGCCTTTAAAATGACCTTTAAGATGGTCTTTAGGTGTAATCGTGGCAACCCATCCAAGTTCTAATAAAGTTGTCCGTGTTGTTACGGTAAAAACAAGGTCCGGGACTTTTGACCACCCAGTGGTAAAATTATATCCACTACCAATATAATAAAGTTAATAATTATTTTTCTGCGTGTTTTGAAAAATTCTACGAATTTTCAAAGGCACGGAGAAACGGTTGAAAATTGTGATAATTTAAAATTATAATATAAATGTTTTTATTATTATTACATGAGAATAATTATTTATTTGAAATATTAATGAAATTTTTTAAACATTTACCGCCATCTGTATGATAAATGATAATTTAAGACTTGACGTTTGTCAAAAGATTAATAATTTAATATGATTTGTTATTTATAGTAACCAGCTTGTAGAAAATGAGAAGAAAATAAAAATAAAATAAATAGCCTATAATTCATTTAATTTGATATATCAGATTTCAATATTATTTTAAAGGTTAAGAAGAATATTTGTACGCCACAACGTTTGCTCTATGCTAAAACTATACAGACACTGATAAAATTAATATTTCTCAATGTATGCCGACCATGAAATCGTTAGATGAGTTGCGTCACAATTTGATGCAACTGTATGAGAAAAATAGTCCTCTTTTTTTTAAGAGAAATTTCTAAGAAGAGCGTTACAATTAAATAAGACAATTTTAATACACCGGTGAAATATTAACGTCTGTTAATATTAGAAAAAAAGACCTTTAGAAAAAAAGAACATAATTTTTTTTCATATTTCTTTTTTTGTCCTAGATATTTATCATTATCATAGTTTCATATCTCTAAGTATTTCCATATTTCCAAATTTTTATTTTTATGAGACAATTTAGTCATAATTTTCAGAATAACAAAAGCAAAATCCAAACGAGCTTATTTGAACAGAAATATAATTTTAACAATCTAAACGTACTCCAAGCTTAGTTATAAAATGTTCGTACATTCCATAAATTATAATTAAAACGCAAACATTGGCAATCCGTCGAGGAGGCCATACGTCCGCATGAATAATAGTGTTTCGATCGGGCAATCTAGATAAAAAACGGCAATTAAGAGCTTTTTTACTATCAGTTGTAAACGTCAGCCTTATTATGACTAACGTCATGAATACGAGCGTCATTATTATATTTAATTTAATTATCGTACGCCTTTTAATATAGTCTCACGTATATTAAAAAATAATGCACAACAGATTTTGAAACATGTGATACAATCAACAGAAACAGTACAGAAAATTATATATTTTGACAAAGAGCATTTTGTTCCCAACTACGACAAATTGTCATAACATATATAAATAAAAATATAATCTACTTTGTTCTGGTCAATAAATTTATTAAATAATATTAAAGTCACATTAGTTTATTTTTCACAAAATTTGAGATAACCGGGTGCGTAAAAAGACAAAATAACATATTATGTTATATGGTTTTTATTTTCTTAAAATTATTATAAAAGTATATATACTACTTTTTCATTATATATAAAACCGCTTATTCTTCATATAAACACTGTTACAATATCAATCATATGTTGCGTAACTTACTCTCAGTCGTGATCATGTACATGTGATATAAATAATGCATTAAGTCATAATCTGTTTAGTACGCTGACATCATTTTAATCTCAGTTTAATCTTAGGCAATATAGTTCAATAAACGTGTTAAAACTTACACTAATAAATATTGAAACTACGACGAAAAAGGATACGTATGAAAAGTGGATTGCTGAAATGTTAGCTGTCATTGGGTGCTTCAATTAAATAAGCAATTCAATATCAAGTGTAGTTTTGAGTGACGGTTTCATGTTTATTCTCGATACTACATTGACGTACAAACGGCTCTACAAGATCTATGTGCATGTTTATTTTTTATTCAGTTACGAAGTTGATATGCAGATATACTGAAATATTTCTGTAATGTAGAGCTTAAAGATGTACATCTATCTATATAGAATGGGAATTGACATTTTAAGAACTGATATCTTTCAAATTACCAAAGGTAGTAAGTTTTTTCTTCTAATATTCGAAGATAGAATTGTTAGTTTCTTCACCACTAAAATATATTAAGCATGTATGAAAATTAATCTTAGTCAAAATTTTAATTTATATTGTCAAAAAGTAACTCGAAAGATTAGTTTGGAAATTCTACAAAAATTGGAATTTAAGTGATATATATATATATATATATATTTATATATATATATATATATATATATATATATATATATATATATATATATTTATATACACACACACACACATATATATATATATATATATATATATATATATATACACGAGTATCCTTATTATGCAGAATTTTTAATTTTCTCTATTCCAGTGTATAATTAGCATTAAAGTAGCCTGTCAGTTCTAAATTTGGCTATTTCGACAAGCGTTATCAGTGACAGAAAAAACGTATACTTGTTTGGTTGGCATTATCGTCGAAGTCGTTTTTCTCGATCATAATATTTACATCTCAAATTTGAAATAAAAAAAATATCTAAAAATACTGACCATAATGCATAAACAGAATTATAAGAAACTAACAAAGTGTTACAGAGACTGTGAAAAATATTATAAATTACAAAAAAAAATTTGTTTATGTACATTATATAACAAATATTATGTGCCAAATATACGAATAACAAAATGATAACCATTTCTCTTAAACTGCGTTACAAAATATAATTCGCCCTATTTGTTGACTTTCTAATCAATTCACAGGCAAGCATCATTTAATTTGCTTTTGTATGGCTGGTTTTATGTCATTGTAGTTACAATCAACAACATTTATGTAGATACAAAACTAGCATTTATATTACTTCAATTTGTTTGAATTCGTATTTATAATTTGGTTTAATTGTTATATATTTGCTATGATCACTGCACTTCTGATTTAGCTTTTACGTGATATTTGTCGAACTTTGGAGGTCTTTACTAAATATTGATTTAGTTTCATTTTCAATTTGAATATAGTTTTAAGATCATATGCGCGATAATATTTGTAAGTCCATTGGCTCTAGTCTATTTGGATAGATTGTGTAAAAACTACGTACAGTGGAATTAAAATCTATTATATAGGTCGGTTTTATTTAATGGTTTCCTCACCCATTTAATATTAATTTTGAGTGATGTTTCAATCAAATTTCAAAACGAATTTATTATAAAAACAAGAATTTGTTATAAAACTACAATCACTACTCCATATCGTCCCTAAGTTACGTACTCGAACTTGGCTCCTCTTTATTTTTCCAAATTGTCTCTGAATATTGATTGTGCACGAATACTCACGGTATCTCAAACGAAAACTGTTTTGAATAAATATTTATCTTCCATTACTCGCACTATTCGTTAGAGTGTCCTCTTCGGAAAAAGGCCATTGTCAATAGTGACTCCCTTTTAAAATGATTACTAAACTCAGAGTGGAGGACAGAAGAGCGGGAAAGGAACGAAGGAAGAGGTGTCGAACCTACATTTGAGTAGGCCAAACCTTATCTTCGATTAGATCCTCGACATAAAACCACCGTTCACTCCCGACGAATCATATTCTTTTGTGTTGAATTAGTATAATATTTCATAGATTTATATAAAGCTTATTCCTGGTTTTGCTTAAAGCGAGCCTTGTACAAACATACAAACATGATATATATTATATTCGCCGGAAACCTGGTGCATGGAGAACATGAACATTTATTCGAATGGTTTTTCTGTACGTATTCCGGGTAAAAGTTTCGAGTGAATATCATTCGCTGTCTATCTGTTTCATAAGTATAACGGTGTTTTTGTGCTGTAAGGATTATTGTATCGCCTGATGGGGATTTATGAGCCTAACATAATGAACGAAGAAGCGTTTGAATGTAAAATATAATCTCATGAGTATAATATATCTGGGATGAGTAAAATCGTCAGATTAATAAAAGACAAAATTATTACCTATGTACTTATATGTATTTTCTTATATCGACCTAATTTTTGTGACATTCCCCTTTCTCCTTAATATGAATTCTTTGAAATAATTTAATATATACTACATAATTTGCAAAGAAATATTTTCTGTAATTATATGTTCTTATTGTAAGGTATTTTCTATAACAATATACATAGTATTTTTAGCTTTCATTTATGAGATAAATCTTATATGTCCTTTCTGTCCATCTATTCATATTTATTTAGAACCTTTCATTACAGTGATTTGGTACAGAGCCGTTTCGCAGAAAAAAATATTTTTAATTCACAATATTAAACCCAATCTGTTAATGAATTGTGATTTTTACGATAATATTAGATCGACTTGTAACCAATAGCTGTCTTGTAACAATTTGAGTAATCAAGTTGCAACTTCTTCGATTAAGGGCATTTCAGAGCCTTAAAGTTTGATGAATGTTATAGCACATAAAATTAATTCGCACGTTGAAATTATTTACATTTTCCTCACAAAATATTTTTCCAATACACACAATACAAACAATATATTTTATGAATGGAAACTATATTATATCTTGTTATATTTCGTTTATTTACACTATTGGGATAGAGTCAATTCTCATTATAGATTGATTTGAGTGTAAAATAAAGGCGATTAATTTATTTGTACTTTATTTTGGATTTCCTTTCGTGTTGGTTAATATAAATTACTACAAGTTTCCATCTTCGCGTATACAAACTAGATGAGATTAATTTGTCGAAAGGATACTAGGATTTCAAAAAGTTGTTTAATTTTACATAATATAATAAAGTTTTTTTGCAATATTTTGCAATTTCTTAACTATATTTTTTCAAACTATTTACTGTTTTTAAAAAAGTAACGCTATCTCTTGATTTTGTCTTTGGTAGGGAAAAGAGAAGTTAGAGAAACTCAAGACCAGCTTTTATTAAACAAAATGGAAATAGGAGGTTATTTTATTTTTTTTTAATTTTAATTGTGAATTGAGATAAATAAATAAGGGATACATATTTATAAAACTGAATTTCTGAAATTTTTATATACACTTCTGTATCTTTTTAGGCTTCTTCCTTGAAATATTGTCTCAAAGTAAGTATAAAAATATCTTTTACGCGATGAATAAATGTGCATCTACTGAAATGAGGTGGTGCGAAAGGACATAAAAATATATGCATTTATATTAGAGACCTTCCCCCTTAATTAAAGACAATTTGATCTGGCTTTTGATTCGAAAAGATGTAAGCAATCGCAGTTTCGGTGAAATTCGGTCAAACCGGCATACGTGTTTTATGTATATAATATTTTTAAGTATGTTTTCTTGGATAAAATATTTCAAAATACTAATAATTCTGTTCATTAAAAAAACTAATATTATACAATATATATAAGAAAAAATTTCCATTCACCTTTATCTTAAATTTCAATATACACAGAATGTTCAGAGACGAAACAAAGAAAAGTCATTATAGGTCTTCTATACATCAAACCTTGATGCGACTCTGTAATTACTTATTCCTTTGTGTTCTGTGAACGTTGGAAGCTCCTGTGATTGTTCTAGTTTTTTATAAAAGTGAAGCAGACCGTGGCAATAAAATGTTTATGCGGTAAAATACCAACAAAAAAATTATATGATAGGAACTTTATGCGTCTATAAAGATCGAAGTAGTAGCGAGGTTTTGGCGTGATGTGCTCGTTTTATTAAAGATCGGATATCACTAGATGATGACCAGTGGAATAAATAGACCTCCCCGTAATTTTCGGATTTGCCACCGACCAAATCTTGTTTGTTTCTCAAAATAAATAATTTTTAAATATAAACTTTTCAAAGCTCTCCAACATTTGGGTGAACGATGCGAGGTATGTAGAGGGGAAGCTAGAATGGTTTAAGAAATATTAAATAATTAAATCTTTTTTAAATATTTGGATTTTCTTAAATGTATCCAGAAACTTTTTTATAATAGACCTTATCGATTTAACTAATTTGCGCTCCACGAACATATTATTATAAATGCTCACAATAGTCCATAATTTTTTTTATTATTACATTACTTCCTTAATTTAACTAAATTATGTATTGTAATAAACATCAATCTATCAAATATAAAACTAAACCCAATTTTCGAAATATTTTTAGGGAAGTTCTCCATCATCGAGCGCTGGCTGTATTTTTCACGAAGTAACCATCTGTTCCGAATAATTTTTTGGCAACATATTTGCGCCTACAAATTTATTTGCGGTAAGTATCAATTCTCAAACTTTTGTAACAATCTTCACAAAATTTAATTATAAATATTAAATTCTTTAATTGAGAGTAATTCAATAATTATTAATGTCAATGGGTGCTCAAGTTGTTGCCTAGCTATTTCATGACTGACTTTTATTTTCACTAACAAATGGTTGATATTTGTAGGAGTAATATAACACAGATATTATAAAATAACTGGAAAAGAACTTCTATTGCATTCTATACAGATCAATTCTAAAATTGTAAATATCTTTCAAGCTTACAGTTCAGAAATTTATCAGTTTTTGATATAATTTATGTCAACAAAATTACCGGCAATTACTAAAAAATTGCCGCCTCTTGCGGTGTATGCGCTAAAGAAATTTAAAATAAAATGGAGTGAAAGTGATAAGATCTATATCAATTAAAAGTTATTAGGTATATATATATATACTATATCATACAATTTATTTTTTTTTGTCGTGAAGGGTACAATTATTTGAATCTTTATTACAACTAAAATATTAATAATTACGGAAATTGACGATTGATTATTCCTTTTAAAATCATATATTTTTTTCAATTAACAAGCTATTTTAAACTTCATATAACACGGTATATACTCTGTAGAAATAAAAGTCGTACATATATTGTATATAATTGGTACTCACCTAATATATACACACAAATTTGCTTCTGATAGTATAGTAACATGCAGTTACATTGGTAGGGAATAATATGGCGCGCGGTTCAGCTCGTAAGTGCTAATTTTTTTTGTGTTTCCATTCTGCTTAACACAGCTTTTATTAGCGTCACTTGTTATATATATATATATATATATATATATATATATATATATATATATATATATATATAAACAAAATTAGCAAATCGATTTTTATCTACTTCTAATTGTGGTAACGATTTGGAACTTTGTAATTTTTTGCAATTCTGATGAAAATATAACGTTATAGAACTATCGAACTGATATGAGGATGAAGGAAAGAGGTAGTCACAGATAACTCTCAATGACTAACAGAAAATTCGTGAAGTTTCATAATTACACATAAAAATTATAGACAGAATAGTTTAGAAAACTGAATTTAAATATAACGAATTGTAACATAGAAATTGAAGCGGAAAATTTTCTGAAATACGACAATATTATCCTTTTCGGTTGCACAAAATAACACCTGAATGGCAATAGGCCGTGAAGAAAAAACATTCTAATAAATTTTCTTAAGTATTTTGTTGACATTTGCCTCAAAATTTCCAATAAACCAAAGCAACTAATGAAGTTATCTCTTCCAGTCTTAGCAATTTCCGTATCGTTTGTCAGCCTGAAGCAAGTTGACAAAGCAAAACGAATTCATCTCAAAAGATTAGTCGGGGCGAGCTATTTCTCATCCGAGAAGACATTTGCCACAAATGGGTTCGTGTCTGTATGACAAAATCGTGGATTTGTTTTAATTGCCCAATATAGATAACCATACTGGCTCCACCTTTGACGTATTGCTGACATTTATCATTTCATATGGTAACTACATATATTTTCTACATAATAACAAGTTTATAACCATTTTATAGTAATTTTAAAAAGGTCAAACTAGTTTATGGAAGTTATTTATTTACCAGAATTTGTTTCTTCTTTGGTTTCGCAAACATAATAAGGTTTTTTATTTTTTTTTTATTTCTTAGATTTTGCAGTAATTCAAATTACCAAAAAATGTAGGAATTTATACACAAAAATTATTACCTTGCTACAGAATTTTTACAAATTATATATTACTCACATATTTTATTAACCGTTAAAAAGTATGTGCTTATATATTTATTGAAATATGTTAAAAATTAAATTAAAAGCTACATTTTAGTTTTATGTACAAAATAATGATGATATAAGCGGAAAAACAAAGGAAAATTATCACTTAATTCTGCTAATATTTATGTGTAAATCAATTTATTTGTTATGAAAACTTACCTTTATGTTGAATTTGCTATTTTATTTCATCTTATACTGTTTTTATTTCTACAGAAGCAAACTAAAAAGCTCCGAAAAGTATTGATATCCAAACATTTATTTCCTTCAGACATTCGGCACAATATAATTATTTTAATAACCCTATGAACTACTTTTACGTATCAACAATTTAAATATTAAGTACTCAGAGTTAAGTTAAGTACTCAGTACTCTATATATTGAATTAGTACTCTAAATTATTTTTAATCACTAGCATATTAAAAGAAATTGACTTTTTTAAGTCATCGTCACCGTCGATACTAGATACAGCAAAGCGTATCTCATGAAATACACTTCTTCAGGAAGAAGTTCGTTCGCCCATCCGTAAACATTTCAATTTTTCAACTTAATTTGAAGCCATTCGTTAAGTCGTCAGACGCTCCGAAAAAATTAGTAAGAAAAAAATTGAAAAATATGGCCACGGCATTGACGACGAATGACTTCTTACGGGAGCTTTAAAGCTCTGGGTACACGTAGCGCGTGGGTTTAACTGGCTATGTTCTTCCCAAATCGTGTCCCTTTTGAGCTATTCGTTTCATATTAATAGTGACCATAAAAATAGACTTTATTAAGAATAGAATTTACTTACTTTACCAAATTTTTGCTGGGAAACCCGAAGTCGACTCAACTGCTGTGCAAATCAATTTGTACTAAAATGTATTGGAGGTTGTAGGAAATTGTCCACAAACAATGTAACGCTAAAGACCTACCCTTCAACTATACCATATAATATGAATTCGATAGCCTTAGACACAAAGAAATTGTGGAACATATCAAAGACGTGCTCTTAAAATATCATCTATCGAATGTGGGAGCTAATAAAGGACATTCTCAAGTTAAATATAAAAGTAGCTTTTATATTACGACTACCAAATTTGAGCAGAAGACGATTTTACACCTTGATTAATCATAATTAAAGTACTTAAAGTACTTATAGTACTGATAAAGTAAATGCGTAATAAAATAATAAATATTTACTTGTTTGTCGCATATCAATTGGTGACTGGGTATACTTAACTGCCAAAATTTAATTATAGATAATTTTCATTAAAGAAGATAAATGTATATTTACGCATATTTTTTTTGTTAAAATGTTTTTTTCTAATATTTATATTTTTCTGCCTTTTAAGCTAGTATGTTTGAATTTTTAGACGACATGTGAGGATTCGAATTTTATGGCATCGACTAGAAATGTCAGGTAATAAGATAAAATTAAATAAATTTAAATTATATCCATTAGTAAATATAAAAATCCAACTAGTTTAGGTGGTTTAAGAAATTTAAGCAGACTATTCTAAATTTGTATTACAAAAATTTGTCAAAAAATATTTTTGGGTTTCTAAAATTTACATGATGTACTTTATGGACATATTCAAGAATACTGACGACAAACGTAAAGAAAATTTGCTCCTGAGTGCGAGTGACAAAACATTATGGGTAGATGTAAAAGCGAGTGAGGACTTTTATCGGTTGTGCTACCGGTAGTGCTGCTTTCGAAATTATGATGCGTTAAATTTGCCACTGTATAAATCCGAACTGCATCAACATTCGTTATGCGCTGTTGCTCCACTATTTTGCAAATTGAGGACACTTACTTTCCGTAGTATAATTTTCAATTAATATGAATGTATAATAAAAATCTGAGCATATTTCTGTTGAGCGTTTAAGTTGATAACTCTGCTAAAGCACTCATCACACTGATTATAGTCTATCTACCGTATCCGATCCCAATAATATTTTTGTTCTTAATCTATCAGGTGGACAATCTAACGAAGCAACAGCGACATCACTACCTTGCGGAAATCAATACGCACCTATCGGCATTGCTCCAGACCGCACCGCTCTCCATTATTCCACTTCATCTCCAAATTAATGAGATGCCGCTATTACTTATGAAAGTTTATCTAAGAGCGTCATAAAATGTGCACTTCATATTATCTCGACGGCGGCAAAGGATCTAACCTCTGGGACGAAGGCCCAGGAACCGTGTCGTTAGTTATCATCACACGCAAAGTGAGGTCATTACTTTCACTTAATGGACAATTGAAATGGTGAATAGATATATCGCGTATGCCGGAAGTAGTATATATGCTTCGTTAAAGACTAGATTTTGTTTTGTAATTCAATATTACGAATGTTTATTTATTGTTTGTTTACCGTGATATCCATGTTAATATTTTACTGAATTGTCCGCACTTAGTAGCTGCATATACTTACGTTTCCCTACGAGATCATTCTTTTAGTCTATTAAAAAACGATTTCTCATTCATAATAATATATGTTAAAACTAACTTTCCTTCTTTCGTATATTTGCCAATTTTCTTAGCAAACCAAGAATTCTTTACTATGGTAAACTTCAGCTTAGTCGCACAATATTATAATTTAGCTTATGCCCCATAACTTTTTTCAAGTTAGTCTTTACTAAATATAATCACAAAACTAACACAGTACTCAATCGTTTGGTTCTTTTTAGACTTTTTAAAACGAAGTGTAGACTTCAAAAACTACTAAATCAATTAGCGTTGATTATTTTGCATTTATTTTCGAATCACATTTTTTTTAAATAAGCAAATTGATTTCCAAAACGAGGCGACCTTGCAAGCATGTAACACAATTGTGACATAACTTGTTTACAAACTGTGCTTTTGGTTTTTTATTTTATACTCATATAAATTGTTATATCAACTTTACATTTTGGGATACGCTGCACATAGCTTCTCACTCCAGAGGCACAGAGGTATCAATTTTATGCCTTAAGTTCTCAAATTCTGTCACACTGTGAAGCAGATATTAACTGGACATTGGTTAATTAGAAAAAAATATTTGTCACGATTATTCAATATACTTCGTGTTGACACTCTTTGACTTAATATAAGTGATATGGTATTTTCAGGATTATGTCACTGTAAAATTACACTCTCAAGTCTTCTCTACTGCAAATTTTTTGAGAACTTAAATTTGTTTGAAGTTTATTATTTCATGAAATAGTAGTCCAGGTGCATTTAAAGAGTTTCAGAAATAAATGATATAGAATATTCGTTATTAATGTGTAAAATATTTCTAATAAGATATTTATTCCTCTTGTTTCCCAATTCTTTTTATATTTTCTATCCCTGTATTACGCTTCTGGTAAGCTATGAATTATTGTTTTTCACTCTCATTAATTAGTATCGCATAAGATCCTCAGTACAAATGCTATTAATTTCCTATCTCTTTTATTAAATTATAAAAATATAATGTCCTTAAGCAATTACGTATTCTATATTATTTCTTTGCTATAATCAACAATTTGGTGTAACTTTGTATGGCAATTTTATTTAGTGCATGATATCATTAAACAAAATGATAAGCCATTTAAATCTATCACGATAACTGAAATATACATATATAGATATCGTGTGTACTTATCGGTCACTAAACGAAATGTTTGAGTGAAATTCCTGTACAATATAAGGATAATGCCAAAAAGAAGTTAAATCGAAATCAGTTCGGATTTTTTTTCACTAAAATCATAATATTACAGTAGAATGAGGCAGTTTGACAAAAAGTCGTCTTTGACGATAGTTTTAATAGTCTAAACACAATGAATAGACTTTTTGTACAAGTTCGTTTGAGATATTTTTAATGACCTCAAAATGATATTTCAGTTTGTAATGAAAATATACCAAAACTGAAGTAAGTTCTTTATTTTGATAACTTATTTCTAAATCTCAAGATACATTTAAGGTATCTAAAATATTTAAAATTATATAAATATTTGTTAAAGAATTTAAAAAAATTCATTAAAGAATTATAACTAAAATATCTTCCACAACTAACTCATAAATACTTTTAGGTTTTTGGAAGACTCGTCGTAGGTTAAAACATTTTAATATTGCTAAAAATTCAAAAGCTGTTATCTTTCAGGGAATTTCATATAATATAATAAAATCTATAGTATTTTTTTTATTCAATGAGTAGATAAGTTGTCATCACTTGAATCTTTATCTCTACCCAGATCGTTTACAAACTTGTATTCATCCAAATCTCCGTTCAATCATCTCACTGTGCTAGTAGCCATTAAATCGATATTATTGTGATACTGGTACAATTGTCGATGATTAAATCCCACCATGTAAAATTTAACTTACTTAAAAAACAATGACATAAAAAGAAATCACATTTACATGAGTTGATGAAGATTAATATAAATTGATTTTATAAGGCTTAAGACAGTATCGTACAATAAATTTAAAAAAAAATTGTTTGAAAATTATACCTTTATTGAACAGTACAACGTTTGTTATAGATTTTGTGTAATATCTTATAACAATATTATATAAAATCGTAAAAAAAGTGCCTAAAATTTTTTCATTTGTGAAAATGTGTATCATGAAACTAATTTTAATAAATATTGCAAAGATCAGTTGAATGGTGAAATGTTAGTTACTTATTCAAAACATAAATACATAAGATGAAAATATTCGTTTAATAATTACATAAATTAAATTATATGCTAAATACGTTAAATAGTTACGTAATGACCAATTTAATTTTTTTTAATTTGTCCAAAAACTATTTTGATGCTTCCAACGTTCAGGATCATGACATGAATTAATTAATGACAAATCATAAAATATTTATGCTAAAGCTAAAAATAATAATAGTTGGGAAATACCTGCTTACACAATTGATAATGTTAAAACTAATTATGACGTAGATGAATTGCGTGTATTACAGTAAATATTAAAACAAAAACAGACCAATCGATTATACAGCTACTGACACTAGCTGTTAATATCTTAAATATAAAAGAAGTAATCTAATAAATAATATTGCCTATCCAGTTAAAACAAAGTTCACAAAGTCATTTGGTAAGGATGGAAGCAAAGAATCTTTGGTTATTTGGATAAATAACAATACCGATTATAAATGAAAGACATTGAAAATTTACAAACTGAAGTAAATATCAGTGGCTTAACTAATTTGAGTAAGTTGTTAATACATACATTAATGCACTAATATTATGTTTCTATTCCTCCCATATTATGTTATCTTGTTTTGTATTTAAATATGTATTTATATTAGGGTGTCTAGTCTATGTTTGGGAATTGTTTTTTTCGAGCTTCGCTATCCCAATAGGTAGAGGGATTTGCGTAATTTCACAGAGATTATGAAACAGGAATTATAAAAAAGGCAAACGCAATTCTAGCACGATATCTTTTGGGCTATTGCAATTGTACGTTTTTTTAGACCTAAATCGTATGCCAAAAATAATAAAAAAAGCAAGTTTGAAAGGTATTTTGTCATTCAGTTTAATGAAACAAAGCACAAGAAAACAAAATAAACTAAACAAAGATTTCATAAATGACTAAAATTAAAATTTAAACGCATTTTTGTCAAAAATTTGACATTTCTGCTCGAGATTAAAACCTGGTTCTGACAAAGCCATTTCTAGAAATAGCGTCAGTTACACTTTGTGAGACCTCTGTCGCCAGTTTAATACATCTCTTAATAAACTGTATGTGAAAGAGAAAGTACACAATTTCCAAGATCTTTCTTATCTTGTCATGACTTAATGTCCTCATTAGAAATATATACGACGGTGCTGTACATGACACTCGTGCCACACAATAATTTTAGTGTAATCTTTATTGGAGAAGTTAATTTTGGTGGTTTAAATATACTGCGTTTAGCACTATCTTCACCTTCTCTAGATTTTATTATTCTTATCAATGCCAGCTCTTGAATGTGGTTTCTATCGTCAAACAACCTATAGATAAAAAGATTTTCTAGGTTGAAAAAAAGCATTTTTTAGATAACAAAATCCACAACAAATTGAAGATTTTCGTGTAAAAATCGAGACTTACAATCAGTCGAAAAATATATTTGGATCGGTCCTTAAAAGACATCCTTTGCATGATTAGAAACTAAATCAGAGCATATATTTTAACCAAACCAAAGACAAGCACAAATTACGAAGGAGTAACTAATTGGCATGAAGCACCACCCACCATTGTAACGGTCTCTCCAAATACTCCTCTGGATATTGAATCACGCCAGCCTTCAAACCGATGTAAATTGAGGTTCTATCATAACCTAAGTAAATCACTTCACATAAAGACCAACATTGACCTTCTAATAAAGTTGTGACCGAAGTAAGAATTCTCTTTACAGTTATCTTTTCGTCCATAAAAATAAATGCTTTTTACAATAATAGCTCCTATATCTTCTGAAACTTCTCTCCGGGCTTTAGATACAGCTCTGTGGATCTTGTTTTTGTCAATAACCAGAGTCAAATCTTCAATAGAAACCAAGCAAACGTCAGCCAAAACTGCAGAAACAATAGCAGCAGCACATCGCGTCGATAAACCGTGTCTATCACAGACCTTAGCAATTGTGGGTATCGCGCTTGAATCCGATAGTGTCCCTATCGATGACGTGTATGTCAGAATATCCGACAAACACGCTCTCTGATATCGGTTGCGTTTCTAAGAAAAATTCACACACCGAATCTTCTTCAAAATTTGCTGAGACACAATCGGTTTTTGAGTAGAACGTGACTTTTTTGCTGCCCTTATTGGTCCTTCAATTTGTCTCTTCTGTCGTTTGATAAATCTAGCCGTTTCTCACTTATCAGCGCCGCTTGTAACCATTTTCCTGTGATTTATTTGATTTATCATAACAACTTCTCACATTGATGGGAATTTTTTAAGGTTTTAAACACGAATAAGATTCTAATGAAGTGCATTTGCAAGCTTCTCATATGACTCTAAACAACGCTTTACTTTTTTTATAAAAATATCATTTCGTTTGCCTTTGGGGTATCTTTTCAAATTGAGATACTTTTCGAAATAGGATTTCAGTAATTGAATAATTCGTTCCTTAGTTACGATTGGACTCGAAGCTTTGATGAAAATATTGTTAATCTCTCCAGAAAAAATCGCATATATATCTCAATTGAATGGGTCTTTTCCATTATACTCAAAATTTTAGGTCGTTCTTAGCAAATAAAATAAATTTAATGACTTTACCAACTATGGTACCTACCGCTAAACAAATTATTTTAAGCTCTCGATATAGCACAAGTAGTCTCACTACGCCTCTCATTATTTAAAAATCTCAAAATCCACTTTTAACACTTTAATGATCGCAGTTGCACTTTTATCACATAAAAATTACTTCGGTTACGAAGAAAACATTCGAGAGTCAAGTCAAGAAAGTCCGTGAAACAAGTTGAACTTGAGAGAATTTGCAGGTTGAAACCTAACAAATTTGAAATCGGCAGTAACGTATTGTTGCATGGAAATGGAAATTTGGTGTATATATTAACATCTAAGTAGAACAAAAAGTGAATATTTCTTCATATTTAGTTCAGGAGCCAAAATTAAGGATAGCGAAATATCACCATAAAAATGACAATTTTAAAAATTTTAAAGATCGGTAGAATCTTAAACAAATAGTTTTATTTAATTTTTAAAAAAGTTTTGGTAATCTACAATGAATTCTGCAAGTTGTGCGATCAAAAACGCAGGAAGCGTTAAGGAAAACCAAAATAATTTCTTTTGGTAAATACCTATAAATACATTTATATTTCAAGTATACATTTGAATGTTATAATATATGGATATTTCTCTTCTATAAATATGCAAGGCCCTCTTGCCATTGTATTTTGCACAATAATAAATGTTGTTTCATTTATACATGATTGTTTGAACTGCCACAAATCTATGTGATGCAGAAATAAAGTATAATTAGGTTTATAAATAAATAAATTATAAGTAAAATTTCATACGAAGGTAGAACTTAATCACTAGAACAAATTTTCACACAATTTTTCTCCGATAAAATTCGATTATAGGTTACAATCTGTGGGCAGCTAATGTTATTACACAAAATATATTTTTAATAGGCACTACAATAACAGCCTTAAAAATAATTTAAATATGTTAAATCCAGCCTTAGATATATGCAATGGAAACAATTTCAAAATATATTTATTACGAATATATTCACGTATAATATTTATTTTCCCATTTCTGTGTCCATTGAAAATACAATTATCCTCCATGAAAGCACTGGAATAATTCTAGTTTCTCTATATTCCACATAGTTTCGATTAAGTTCCTTTTGATGGTAGGAGCATTACACTATTCGTATCATTCAGCTATAAAAATATCTAATTTAATTTATTTGTCAAGCTCCACAAAGGGGTTGTTTGAATAAAAACATGTTATCTGACGTCGTTACGCCCGCATATCCTATCCATATTAATTAACAATTTGTCACTTTTCTTTTAAATAAATGATTATATTATTGCGCCAATCGAACGGCATCGAAACACAAAAATTATATGTTGTGAGGCAACTGTTTTAAATATTATTATAATTAAATTAAATTACTCGTGTATATTCCTAATATACAAAGTCGCATTGAAATGACGTTCTTTTTATGAAAAAGAACATTAAATCCTGTAAATTGATGCCTACAATTTTGTCAGCGAATTCAAAAAATATTGTTTAAATTTGTTGTAGTAATGAATCTGCTGAGCTGAGCCAAAATTCAATACCCTTTTTTGCGCGTGTAGACCTTGGTTCACAACCCCAACGTCGATCCTTTTATTGATCTCTCTACCCCAATTGTCATCTCAGGATTCAAGTAATAAGTAATTGTATGCCTTTATATGATATTAAATGTAGATTTATTTAAGGGCATAAAATATGGCGTAAATTTGGCGATTTTAACCGATATTTTGTTTCAACGAATAAGCCTCTATTAGGAAATACTCACATAAAAATTATTGCTTGTGAAAAGCAAACAAAATTTTATCTAAATATACATATAATATAAATATTTACAAATGAACATTATTTTTAAACCAAAACCTTTTATTTTATATATAGTAAATTACTTTCGAAATAATAATTTTGTTATACCGCTTTTTTAATGATTTATGGGAAAAAATGAACAATATATTTAAAATATGCTGACTACCGCCCCAGTTAATCAAAACTATTAACACAGCTATATGTAAATTGTGGAAATAGATACAAAGAATAGACGATTGATTGATTCAGATTTAGGCTTATCATATATTAGTTTTTTTTTCTAAATAATCGCTTAACTTTGTTACATTTTACGTACATATTTTTACAAACGATGAGATTTTTATATATTTAATAAAATTATAACGTTTTTGGTTTTTATGACGTAAATAAACCCTATTTTTGACAGAAATTTCATTAGCGAACGTAAGCCACAAATGGGTACAGGTCCCAAATGGCCTTTTTACTATCATGCACTGAGTAGGTATCACGAGTCGTCTCTAGCTTAATTTAAAGTTTTAGATGTTTATATAAGATATATATGCGGGATTATATACGGTTATTACGGGGTTATCTCTCAGTGTGGAAATTGTCAAAATGACACCTGAAATATATGTTTATTAAGTGAAACTTTTCTGTAGATAGGTGCAAACATATTATTCTGCCAGTTGTATCTCCCGTTTTCCCTGAATAAACGTTTTGGTCATTTACAGGTGATGTTTAAAATAAATAAATTACGAAGTTTTCTAAAATTTTACTACTCTTTTGTAACTTTCACACTTATTATATTTGATCAACTTTGCTTCTATTTTATTTAAACTCCTCATATTTTCCAGCTAAAGAGTAATGGGCGAATATTTACGCATAAAATGAAAATCAGAAGCTAGACAATAGTAAGGACAGAACAATTTTGTATAAATCGCAATTTAAAAGACGTTTTGCATAAAACACTAAAATTAGTTTACACTTTCAGATTCTGGAGCAGAAATAATGTTTCTGTAACTTTAGATATAGTGGCGAAGTACATAAAAAACATTACAACAAATATATTATTTATTTGTCACTGTTATTAACAGTGCCTTTTTAGGTAATCAATTCATATAAGCGATTTATTAATAATGCCAGTAAACATTTGATATAGCTTTGAAGAACTGACAAAAACTACATTAATTATGTACTTTGAAAAATATGTTTAAATTACTTCAGAAGTTTCTGAAATAAATTAATTTTAAGATTAAACACAATAAAGAAAATTTATCTTACTACCGTTTTAAAAGAAACCAATTTTTAGATTAACATTTCAAGAAAAACCAAAAAATTATTTATATTCATTTTAATCGAGTTTATGAAGGATAAATTAAATTCAAGTTCTCTAAAATGTGTAGCAAAAAATTGCAATTTTTAACCCGATTAACATGATATTTACAGCATTATTTTCACATAATATTGAAAAATAATACCCTTTGCGCTATAAATAAATTATTACTGATATTTTACGTCTTTGTTATTGTTCTTATTGTTTCATTGTTGCTCTGTACAGCATAATGATTATCTACCTGCTTTTTCTCCAATTAAAAATGAATCGGAAATTTGAATCTGTTGCTTTTCTTGTTGCTAGAAATAATCTCTATTATTTTCGTGGTAGAAAGATCTTTATGATACAGCAGATAAAAAAAATTTGCAAATTATGATATATCTTAACACACTGAATAGGGCAAGACGATAACGAAATTTATTAGAGTGTCACAGTATCCTGAAGTGTTTTCGTAAACCATTCGATCACGTAATGAATAAAAGTAACATCAAATGATTCATAATTTTGGTCACATCAAAAATAAATAATTTAATAATAAATATGAGTGAAAATAATATTTTAAGTTTTGCGACGATTTGCGATGTGATATGCCAAAACGGTCTAAATGGGAATAAATTGTTTTCTGAGTTAATAGAATTAATTTTTTTCGGTTTTTACTTTATATTTCTATTTATACTTTATTTTTTTTCCAATAATTGTCATTTTTTAGAGAAGATTCAAATAAAATAGCGTCCTTATTGTAACAACGTATCCACATACATATTGGGGATGTTGAGGTTTAACTATAGTTCATAGAATTTGTTAACTAGATTACGTATTATATAGAAGAAAAAATTTATGGCTCGTTATTTATTTTAGTCAATTGAGATAACAGAGAAAAAATTAATATAATATTTAATCTTTTACTTCTATGCTAACCTCTGTAAGGAATTCTGATTCTATATAGTTTAATTGCAAGTCATGATGTTGATGACCTTTTTAAACATTTTATTTAGTCCCACTTTAACTATCAAATTTTTAATGAAATTTACACACGTTCGGTTAACTGGATAACAGATTGAGTTAAAATTTTGTGACCACGATGTCATTGCAAAAAAATTATTAATGTCTTAACCTTGCTTCGTTTTGAAATAATTTTTTTTCAGCAATTAAGGATATAATTCACTTATACAATGCAAGTGTAACCAAAATAAATATTAAACTAATAACCTAAAATATGAATCCATATTACTAGACTTTTTCTTTGTTTCTTTACCAGGAATTAATAGATAATATTAAATATTGGAAAAATATTTTAAACCGTTTACTAAAAGAATTTCATTAAAAAATAACTTTCCTTAAATAATGTCTTTTTTTCTCAACAGCTTTTTTCTTTCAAAACAATAAAAATAACAAAAAAGAAATAAAAATCAGTTTTTGCAAATTTCGCTGCGTACGACAAGTAAGAGGGTATTTCTAATTTGAGGTACTGTAATTTTAAAATAGTCTGTTGTAATTGTTGTAGTTGTAGTGTTGTAGGGCGGAGGTTTTTGTGCAATAACATCGACGAAAAACAATTATAATATCTCGATCATTTGATTCCTAACCCATTTATTTTTGTTCACTAAAGACAAAGTATATATTTATAAATTATATCGCATTGCTTTGACAGTGTCTTCGAATACTATTCTTAATTCAGTCGTGATTTAAGGTGAATCCGCTTTCTTTACTATTTACAGCTCACATTTATTAACTTAAATTTTTATAGATACACCGAACTATTTCTTGTTATGTTATTATAGGAATTTCATTATAAGTATCGTTTCCCTTAAAATTAAATTCCTTATTTTCGACAGTTTATTGTTTATACTTTGATGGTGGTTTCACCAGCTTTTTTCTTTCAAAACCATATCAAAATAACAAAAGCAAATGAAAATAATTCTTTGCAAATTCTGATGGGTCCGACAAGTTATAGAGTATTAGCAATTTGGGCTTCTGCAATTTTAAAATAGTGTGAGGTTTTTTGTGCAATTACATCGAGGAAAAACAATTAAAATTTCTCGATCATTTGATTTCCAACCTGTTCATTATCATTTACTAAAGATAAAATATATCTAATGAGACACTATTTACCAAATCTTTTCCTGCAAATTAGTTTACATTGTTTTAAAAGTGTCATCAGATACTATTCTCAATTCAGTCGTGATTTAAGGGAAATCCGCTTTCTTTACTATTTACAACCCACATTTACTAACTTTAATTTTCATATGTACATAGAATTAATTCTTGTTATCTAAATATTTAGAAGGGTAGGGACAAAAACAAAAATCATCCATGAAATATACACAAAACTATAACTTTAGTGTACCGTAATACTTGAAATGGAACTCTAAATTTAAAACGTTACAAAATGAACAGATATTCGCCATTACGAAAGTACATTTCTAAATTAGTCACATAATAAAATTGTAACAGTGAATGCTGCAACTTGGAAAATATTTTAAAAAGAATAATTGATTAAGAGTAAAGAATGACAATAACAGCCGAAAAACCTGTTTTTAAAATCCTGTATGTTAATTTTTTCGTTAATGACGCGAAATATCCCGGCCAATTTTTATGAAATTTGATATCGTCCAAGAGAAACATATTTTTTATTCCAAGTTTCACGCGAACGAACCCGTAGGCATAGCTAGTAATTAATAAAAAAATTGCAGCATAACTAAATATTTATTCCTACATTGCCTGTTATCTGTTCTCTCATAAACGTTTGCATAGTTTTTTATACAACAATTTAGTATGTATGCTGATCGGAAATTGTTATAAGTTAAAATTATAATATTTATTTTTTTATTGTTATATGAGAATAATTATTTATTTGAAATATTAATAAAATTGTTTAAACGTAATTTTAACGCCATCTGTATGATAAATGCCATTTTAAGACTTGACGTTTGTGAAAGGATTAATAATTTAATATGATTTGTTATTTATAGTAGGCAGACCATAGGGGGCGTTAATTTTGTTTAAATTAAAAAAAATTATTGAAATTGTCAATATTATTAAATTGAATTTAATAATTTTTGTAGTTGTGGTTGTTCATAACTTTCTCGAAAGAATACCTGTTCTATTTATTTTGAAAATTTCCTTTTATTTTAAAAATTTTAAAATTGCCCTTTGTTATTTACACGCTCTTTCTTTCATCAAATTTTTCCATTGGTATTTTTAAAATCTTTCACAAGTACACTTTGAAGCTCTTTACGAGAACACATATCAGTGTTTCTTTTGAACTCTTAAAGTGAGAGTACATTAGCTGCACATCCTTGCTGTAAAGTTCTGGTTAATCTCTTGAAGCTTCATGATTAATTACACATCTTTGCCGGAGAAGTTTTCTTCAGATCTTCTTAATAGCGAAAATTTAAAATTCATATTTCCGCTGTTGCAAGATTCAGTTTAATTTTTGCTAAAACAAAGTTGGATAAATAATTAAAACATTTTTGTGTTCAGGTGAAGTTGTTAAATAAAGGTCATAAATAATCACGGAAGCATTTCCGATTCGTGCGATAGAGATAGTACGGATCCTTTCGTAAAATTCTATAACCAAGATATTTAATAGAATTAATCTATGTGAATGAGAAGAAAATAAAGAGTGACCACTGATTCTGATCCTTTATTTTGCAAATCAACAAATAGGTTTCTTTCTAATTTAAAATACTGGCTATGAATTATCCTGCGGACGACCATTGATCATCGTATCTTGCCTTGTCTGGACGGCAGTTGACTACGAGTCAAGATCCTGCACCCTTGACAGCGCCTTTAGGTCATCATCTGGCAGAGGCACAGAGGACTACGAGATCCGGTTTCTGTATCGTTAAGGTCAGTAAATGAAATTGTTCATATAGATGGCGAATTTTCGTTAGTAGCGAGAAATGATAATAGTTAGATATTTTGTTTTCTTTAAAACGCTAAGATTAATTTGTTGAAATATTTTTTCTTTCATAATTTATTTCATTCAACAAAGATACCTTTGCTAATATCCCACCTGAAGATGTTGTAATACAACGAAACCTAGGTCGTGATAAAGAAATTAAAGATAGTAGAAATAATACTACATCACGTAGTTTCATTTAATTGTGAATAATGAATTTCTACAAAAATAACGCCAAATATATTCAATAATACATTAAATTCAACAATATATCCTATCAGATTTCAATATTATTTCAAAGGTTAAGAAGAACAATTTTTTTTTTTCTTGTGGCGTTTCTGTTATTTACTACAACATATGCTACCGCTACATATGCTCTACGCTAAAATTACACAGAATCAGACTGATAAAATTCATATTTCCCTATGTACGCCGTCCATGCAATTGTTCGATGAGTTCATCACAATTTGATGCAACTGTAACAGAAAAATTTATTCTATTTGATGAAATTTCTAACAAGAGCATGACAATTAAATAATCAACCCTTAATATGCCGACAAAATATTAGCAGACGTCTTTAAAGACAAAGTCGGTAATTTTTTTTGTTTTTCTGTTTTTTTCCTAGATATTTATCACTATCGTAGTTCCATATCTCTAAGTCAATTTTTATTTATCTATCTTTAGTCGATCTTTCTTCATGAGACAAATTAGTAATAATTTTCAGTACATAAAAAAGCAATATCCAAACTAGGTCATTTGAACAGAAATATATATTTCAACGCGCTTAACGTACCCCAACTTTAGTTGAGAGGTTCATTCATTCTTCACTCTTTCAACGTCATGAATACGAGCGTCATTATTAAATTTGAAATAATTATCGTACGCCGTTTAATACAGTCCCACGTATATTGAAAAATAACGGAAGACCGATTTTGAAACAAGTGGTAGAATAAATCATTTAATTCTAAGAATATCGTAACATTTATAAAAAATACAATATATACTTAATATTATACTTTATTTATACAATATATACTTTATTTTCTTGCCATATTTAGCAGATTCTAAGTACCTTTATAGCTTGTATCAATATATAAACTATTCATATATTTTGAGCGGAAAAAGACACGTTAAACGCAAGAAAATATGCGCATCCAAAACATCATGAAATTCTATCGTTTCTTCAAACAAGTGAACATGTTAAATGTTTTATGGTATTTTTATTAAATCTCATATTAGTAAAATATTTCATATATTTTCAACAAATTCTCAGGTAAATAATAAAGCAAATAATTAAATGAAAAACAAAATCAATGATTAGTACAAGAAATTATATATTTTGCCAAAGAAAATTTTGTTCCCAAAGACGATAAATTTTCAAAACAGGTATCATAAATAAAAAAAGTTCAGGTCAATAAATTTATTAAATAATATTAAAGTCATGTTAGTTGATTTTTACAAAATTTGAGATAACCGGGTGCGTAAAAATAGTAAATAATATATTTATCTACATGGTTTTTATTTTCTTAAAATTATTAAAAAAAAATATATATACTATTCTATCATTATATATAAAACTACTTATTCTTTATATAAACATTATAATATCAATCATATGTTGCATAACTTACTCGAAGTCTTGATCATGTACATCTGCCATAAATAATTCATTGACTCATAATCTGTTTAGTGAGCTTACATCATTTTAATCCCAGTTTAATCTTAGGCAATATAGTTCAATGAATGTATTAAATTGTACACTAATAACTATTGAAACTACGACGAAAAAGGATACGTATGAAATGTTGAATGTTGAACTGTGTCAGTAGTCAGTGGGTACTTCAATTAAATAAGCAATTCGATATGAAGTGTAATTTTTAGTGACGTTTTTATGTTTATTATCGATACTACACTGACTTAAAAACGGCTCCATAAGATCCACGTGAATGTTGTTTATTCCTTAGTTACAAAGTTGATCGAGAGATATATTGAAATATTTCTGTAATATAAAGAGCTTGAAGATATACATCTATCTATATAGAATGGGAATTTACGTTTTAAGAACTAATATCTTACATATTACCAAAGGTTGTAACTATTTTCTTCTTGTGTTGGAGGAGAGGATTGTCAATTTCCTCACCACTAAAATATATTAAGAATGTATGACAGAAAACCTCAGTCAAAATTTTAGTTTATATTGTTAAAAAGTAACTCGAAGGATTACTTTGGAAATTCTACAAAAATTGGATTTTAAGTGATAGATGTACGCGAGTATTCCTTATCATCCAGGATTTTTAATTATTCAGTGCATAATTAGCATTGTTACAGTAGCCTATGTCAGTTCTAAACTTTGCTATTTTGATACTCGTTATCAGTGCCGCAAAAAACGTATACTTGTTATATTAGCATTATCTTCTAAGTCTTTTTTCTTGATAATATTTACATATCAAATTTGAAATAAAAAAAATATTTAAAAATACTGACTGTAATACATAAACTTAAAAGAAACTTAAAAGAAACTATCAAAATGTTACAGAGACTGAGAAATATTACATGTTGCAAACAATTTTAATTTATACACATTGTATACCAAATATTACATACCAGACATACGAATAACAAATTGATAACCTTTTCTCTTAAAACTGCGTAACAAAATAAAAGTCGCCTTATTTGTTGACTTTATAATCAGTTCACGGGCGAGCATCATTTAATTTGCTTCTGTGTGATTTTAGTTACAATCGACAACATTTATGTAGATATGTAACTATTATTTATATTAATTTAATTTGTTTGAACTTGTATTAATAATTTGGATTAATTATCATATATTAGCTATGATCACTTCGCTTCTGATTTAGCTGTTACGCAATATTTATCGATCTTTGGTGGACTTAACTAAATATTGACATAGTTTCATTTTAAATTCGAATATAGTTTTAAGATAATAAGCGCGATAATATTTATAACTTCATTTGCTCTACTATATTTGGAAACATTCTGAAGTTAATATTGCTATGTAAAAAATACGTACAGTGGAATTAAAATTCATAATATAGGTTAGATTGATTTAATGGTTTCCTCACCCATTTAATATTGTTTTTGAGGGATGTTTCAATCAAATTTCAAAACGAATTTACTATAAAAACAAGATATGAAACTACTACTCCATGTCGTCCCTAAATTACGCCCTCAACCTCGACTACCCTTTATTTTTCCAATTGTCTCTAAATATCGTTTGACCGCGGACACTCACAGTATCTCAAACGGAAACTGTTTTGAATAAATGTTTATCTTCCATTACTCGCACTATTCGTTAGAGTACCTATCGTCTTCGAAAAAGGCCATTGTCAATAGTGACTCCCTTTTAAATGATTACCAAATTCAGAGTGGAGGAGTGAAGGGCAGGAAAGGGACGAATCGAATCGACGTGTCGAACCTACGTTCGAATAGGCCAAACCTTATCTTCGATTAGATCTTCCGCATAAAACCACCGTTCGCTCCCGACGAATCATATTCTTTTGTGTTGAATAAGAATAATATTGCAGAGATTTATCTCAAGCTTATTTTTAGCTTTGCTTATAGCGAACCTTGTACACACATACAAACTTGATATATAAATTATACTCGCCGGAAACCCTGTGCATGGAGAACATGAACATTTATTCGAATGGTTTTTCTGTGCGTTTTCCGGGTAAAGGTTTCGAGTGAGTATCTTTCGCTATCTATCTGTTTCATAAGTATAACCGTGTTATTGTATGGTAAGGATTATTATATTTCCTGGTGAGGATTAGCGAGCCGAATGTAATGAACGGAGGAGCGTTTTAATCTAAAATATATTTTTATGAGCATAATATATCTGCGATTATGTGTGTGGGTAGTTAGTAAAATTGTCAGACTAATAAAGGATAAAATTATTACCGTACTTATATGTATTTTCAGATGACAAACTAATTTATGTGACATTTTGCTTTTTTTCTTCTTTGAAATAATTTAATAAATATTACATAATTTTCAAAGAAATATTTTCTGTAATTACACGTTCTTATTTTAACCTATTCTCTATAATATATATATACTTAGTATTTTCAGCTTTCATTTATCAGACAAATCTTACATATTGATTATGTCCATCTATTTGTATTTATTTAAAACCTTTCATCCTAATGATTTGATGTAGAGCCGTTTCGCAGAAAAATTGATTTTTAATTCACAATGTCAAATCCAATCTATTAATTAATTGTGATTTTTACGATAGATCGACTTTTTAAGGTACTAATGTGAAATTAAATTAATAAGTTAATGTGAAAAAGACTAGCGGACTTGTAACCAATAACTCTCTTGTAGCAGTTTGAGTACTTAAGTAATAATTTACATTTTACTTACATTATATTTTTCCAATTTTTCTGAATGGGAACAATATTAAAGTTACCTTGTTATATTTTGTATATTTATACTATTAGGATAGAGTCAATGGTCATTAACGGTTGATTTAAGTATAAAATAAAGATTACTAATTTATTTGAATTTTTTGGGATTTCCTTTAGTATTCATTAATGTAAATTAAAACAAGTTTCCATCTTCGCATATACAAACTAGATTAGTTTAATTTGTTGACATGATACTAGGATTTCAAAAGTTTTTTAATTTTACATAATAAACTAAAAAGTTTTTTTTTACTTTTTTGCAATTTCTTAACCATATTTTACAAACTATTTACTGTTTTATGAAAAAAGTGACAGTATTTTGGATTTGACATTGCTAGGAAAAAGGGAAGTTAGACAAACTCCAGAACAGCTTTAATAATCATATTGTAAATAACAGGCAAATTAAAAAAATATATATTAATTGTGGCCATATTAATGGCAACCGAATTTCTGAGATTCTTCTGTACACTTTAGTGTGTTTTTAAGCTTCTTCCTGGAAATATTATCACAAAGGTAGCATCAAAATATCTTTCACGCGATGAATAAATGTGCATCTATTGAAATGAAATGATATAAAAATATATGAATGTCTATTAGAGATCTTCCCCCTTAATTAAAGGCAGTTTAATCTGGCTTTTGATTCTATATGTTGTAAGCAATCGCAATTTCCGTGAAATTTGGTATTATCTGCCTTTCTTCATACAGATGAATTCTGAAATGATATATATCATTAAATCTTATTGCTTAGTTTTATGGAATATACTTTTGAAGAGTAGAATACATTTAAAAAATAAGTATACTTTTGAAGAATAGAATAGAGAAACAATAGAATGTAATGTGCAAGACAGATCTTTTACTATCCGTAGTAAGTCAATTTCTGAATGTATAAAACAATTTAAAAAAAAAATTTAATATGTAACTATATTAACTTGTAAATTTGCTCACAAATTAACTGTACTGAAAGTATCTTATTTCATTATTTTTTAATTCATTTATATGTAGAATAATACACCAGAATTTGTTTCGTTTCACTCTCTTAATTTATACGATTACACTAAACAAAAGTCAGTAAAATATTTATTACATAGCATTTTAATGAATTTTATTATCTTCTATACATTTTGTAATCCATCTCATATTTTTGTTATTATCCTCCATAGTCATTGGCATTTTCTATTCCAAAGTCGAGTTCGGATATCGAATAATAGGAATGTTTAATCTGAACAATTTACGGTTACTTGTAACATACGCATTGAAATATCTGTTGCAGGACTATGAATTCTTCAGTATTTTTAATGTCCAATATCAATTTTAGGAAACGAAATGCCTCTAGCATCACCTCGGCGTCTTTCTATTACCTTAATTTTTGTCAAAAAATATTTAAGGTAAAACTTTAAAATAGAGTATATTTGCACGAAATAGATATTACCTACTTCCTGCAAACATGCTCAGTTAACGATTTTTGCGCAACAAATTGAATTTCCATTTTACGGGAGTATCTTGAGAATTAAGGTAGGCGATATTTATTTTTCAATTCAGCTCTTAAGTGATAATTTTTTATGATTCCATTCCAATATCGAATATATTTGGCGTTAATTTTGTAGAAATTCATTATTCACAATTAAGTGAAACTACGTGATGTAGTATTATTTCTACTTTCTTTAATTTCTTTACCACGACCTAGGTTTCGTTGTATTACAACATCTTCAGGTGGGATATTAGCAAAGGATATTTGCTAATAGCCCACCTGAAGATGTTGTAATACAACAAAACCTAGGTCGTGGTAAAGGAATTAAAGAAAGTGGAAATAATACTACATCACGTAGTTTCATTTCATTGTGGATTCCATTCCACTTAAAGTAATTTTTATAAGCGCCACTTGTTTACAACTATGTATATAAATAAAATTAGCGAATCGAATTTTTATCTACTTCTAGTTATGGTAACGGTTTGGAACTTTATAAATTTTTCCAATTCTGATGAAAATATAAAAATATCGAACTGATATTAGGATGAAATGACAGATAATGCTCAATAGTCAATGACTAACAGTAAACCTATCAAGTTCCATAATGTTTATATGCAATTGCACATCAAAAGTACAGATAGAACTGTTTAGAAAAGTGAATTTAATTCTAGTGAATTGAAACTTAGAAATTGAAGCAGAAAATTTTCTTAAATACGTCAATATCATCCTTTCCGGTTTCACAAAATAACACCTGAATTGCAATAGGTCGTGAAGAAAAAACATTCCATTTATATTTCTTAAGTATTTTTAAAATAAATTATAGCAATGGAGGTATTACTTTCAGTCTCAGCAATTTACGTGTCGTTAGTCAGCTTGAGGTAAGCTGATAAATCAAAACAAATTCATCTAAAAAGATTAGTCGCGGCGAGCTACTTTCCAACCAAGAAAACATTTGCCACAAATGGGTTCGTGTCTGTTTGACAAAATCGTGGATTTATTTTAATTGTCAATACAGATAACCATACTGGTGCAAGCTGTGACGTATTGCCGACATTTATCATTTCATATAGTAGCCACATATATTTTCTACATAACAACAAGTTTATAACCATTTGATAGTAATTTTCAAAAGGTCACATTAGTCTATAGAAGTTATTTATTTATCAGAATTCGTTTCTTCATCGGCTTCGCAAACGTAATAATAAGATTTTTTATGACATCCAATTTATTGGATTTTGTAGTTCAACGTACCAAAAAATTTAAGAATTTATACACAAAAATTATTATCTTGCTACAGAAATTTTTACAAATGATACATTACTTGAATATTTTATTGACCGTTAAAAACTTTGTGTTTATATATTTATTTAAATATTTAAAAAAATTAAATTAAAAGCTACATTTTAATTTCATATACAAAATAATGATGATGCAATATTTTATTGACCGTTAAAAACTTTGTGTTTATATATTTATTTAAATATTTAAAAAAATTAAATTAAAAGCTACATTTTAATTTCATATACAAAATAATGATGATGCACGCGGAAAAAATGTCAATTACCCATGCTAATACACATGTGTAAATTCATTAAATTGTTCTAAAAACCAACATATTTGTTTAATTCATCCTAACTTTTTATTTTATTTCTGCAGGATAGGGTGCAAACCAAAAAGCTCCGAAAAAGTATTGATACACAAACATTAATTTTCTTCAGACATTCGGCACAATTTTATTACTTTAATAAACCTATGAACTACTTTTGTGTATGAACAGTTTAAATATTGTAAATTAAAATCGCTCTTAATAAGAATTATTAATCTTTTCATGAATATAATTCCATAGTCTCTCTATTCCATATAATTATATTAAATTTGGTTGTCTCGGTACTCTTGCTATTGATTTAGTACTCAAGATTCTTTTGACTTACAAGTATAATAAAAGAAAAAGACTTTTTAAAATCACTCTTGGACATTGTATTCCGATAGCAAGGTTTAGAGATACTGGATGCAGCGAAACGTAACACATAAAGTACACTTCTACAGGAAGAAATACGTTCGCTCGTCCGTACACATTTAAATTTTTCAAAGTAATTTGAAGCCATTCGTTGAGCCGTCAGCCAATACTCCCTGAAACGGCCTGAAATTTTTGTAACGACGCATTTTCAATGCGGTATTATTAGGTAAAAACTGAAAAATGCGGTGACAATATTGACGACAAATGACTTCTTACGGGAGATGTAAAGCTCTAAGTACACGCAGCGCGCGTGCTTAACTGGCTGAGTCTTTCCCGCGTCGTGTCCTTGTTGAGCTGTTAGTTTCATACTAATAGAGACCATAAAAATAGATTTTGTTAAGAATGAAATTTGATTGACCTAATATTTTTGTTGGGCAACCCATAGTCGACCCACTTGTTGTGCAAATCAATTCGTTCTGAAATATATTGGAGGTTGTAGGAGATTCTTCACAAATAATGTGACGCTAAAGACACATTATTTGTGAAGATGATTCAACTATCCATATATGATATGAATTTTATAGCTTTCGATACAAGGACGTTGTGGGACATATCAAAGACGTGCTCATAAAATATCATCTATCGAATGGGGAGAACTAATAAAAGACATTTTCAAGTTGAATATAAAAGTAACATTTGTCAAGTTGAACATGAAAATAGCTGCTGACATTTTGGTAGTCGCAATATAATTACGACTACCAAATTTCAGCAGAATACGATTTTCCACCTTGGATAATCGTAATTATCAGTACTGATGAGGTAAATGTGTAGAAAAATAATAAATATTTACTTGTGTATTGCATGAATCGATGAATATCACTGGGTATACTTAACTGCCATAATTTATTTTCAGATAATTTTCATTAAGGAAGATAAATGTATATTCACGCATATTTTTTTCTGTTAAAGTCTATTTAGTCATATTTATATTACCCTGTCTTCTACACTCATATATTTACATTTTTAGATGACATGTGAGGATTAAATGTTTTATGGCATCTACTAGCAATATCTGATAATAAGAAAAAATTAAATAAACTTAAATTATATGCCTTAGTAAATACTTATATTTCCCCGTCTTTAATATACATACGTACGAAAAAATAACAGCCTAACAAGTTTTAATTGGTTTGAAAATTTAAGGAGACTATCGTAAATTAGTATTACAAATATTTGTCGAAATATATCTTAGGGGGGCTGAAATTTACATGGTGTATTTATTGAATATATTTAAGAATACTGAAAAGACGTAAGAGACATTTAAGAATACTGAAAAGACATATATTAAGAATACTTGTCAAACGTAAACGTAAATGTGTTAGAAGTAAGAGTGAGTGAGGACGTTTATCAGTAGATGCCGGTAGTGCCGCTTTCAAAATTATGATGTGTTAAATTTGCCACTGTGTAAATCCGATTTACATCAACATTCGTTATAAGCTCTTGCTCTACTGCTTTATAAAATGAGGACACTTATTTTTCATAGTATAATTTTCAATCAAAATGAAAATGTAATAAAAATTTGAACGTATTTCTGTTGCTCTTGGAAGTTGAAGATTATGACTTTTTGATTTAGACTTTTTGAGATTAGACTCTATTAACTATGATAAAATAAATAACATTTAGAACATAGACATTTAATGATGATTATTCTTATTAAAAATCTGTTTTGAGACAAAAATTAGATTTTGTTCCAGACAACTTTACTTCCTATACTGAAAACAATTTAAATTCAATATTCTTTTCCGGACTACCTTATTTCCTACGCTGAAAACAAGTAAAATTCAACATTCTTATAGCTGGACATGCACCTACAAAAGCACTCATTACGCCGATTATCGTCTATTTACCCGTATCCGATCCCAATAACCTTTTTGTTCTTAATCAGTCAGGTGGATAAACTAACGAAGCAACCGCAACATCACTACCTTGCGGTAATCAATGGGCCCCTATCAGCATCGCTCCAGACCGCATCGCTCTCCATTATTCCACTTCATCTCCAAATTAATAATATAACTTATGAAAGTTTATCAACGAGTGTCATAAAATGTTCACTTCATATTATCTCGGAGGCGCGAGGCAAACCATCTAACCTCAGGGACGAAGGCCCAAGAACCGAGTCGTTAGTTATCATCACACGCGAAGCGAGGTCATTACTGGATTGTGTTTTGTAATGCTATATTATGAATATGTATTTATTTTTTTGTTTACCGTAATATCGATGATAATATTTTACTGACTTGTCTCTACTTAGCAGCTGTTGCCTTCCCTTACGAGATCATCCTTAATTAATAATCGATTTTCCATTCATATGAAAATACGTAATAACTAACTTTCCATTTTTCGTATTTTTGTAAATTTTCTTTAGAAATCAAGAATTATTTACCATATAAATTTCATCCTGGTCACACAAATAACTTCTTTCGAGTTAGTTTTTATTAAATATAATCACAAACCTAACACGACTTTTGAAAACGAAGTGCAGACTTCTAAACTTCTACACCAATTAGCGTTGATGGTTTTGCATTTATTTTCGAATCATATTTTTATTAAATAAACGAAATAATTTTCAAAATAAGGTTTTCTTGCAAGCACGTAACCTAATTGTGACGTAACTTATTTATGAACTGTGCTTTTTGTTTACTATTTTAAACTCAAATAGATTGTTCTGTCAATCTTCTCACTTTGGGATACACTGCGCGTAGTTTCTCACTCCAGAGTCACAGAGGCATGAATTGTTTGCCTTAAGCTCTCAAATTCTGTCTTATTGTGAAGTGGATATTAACGAGACATTGCTTAAAAATAATAATTTCTCACGATTATTTAATGTGCTTTGTACAACACTCTTTGATTCGATTCTGGTAATATGGTATATTCAGGAATATGTCACTGTAATATTGTCACTCTCAAGTCTTTTCCGCGGCAAATTTTCTGAGAACTTAAATATATTGAAGTGTTATACGTTAATTCATGAAACAATAGTCCAAATGCACTGAAAGTGTTTCAGAAGTAAATGGTATGGAATACGTTTCATCAACGTGTAAAATATTTCTAATAACATATGTTTTCCTCTCATTTTCTAAATTCTTTTTATATTTTCTGTCCTCGTATTATGCTTCAGGTAAGCTATGAATTATTAATTTTCGCTCCAATTATTTAGTATTATACAAAAACCTCAATATCGATCGCTGTTAACTTTCGTACCTATTTTGTTAAATTTTGATTATATAAAGTCCTTATGTAATTAAGGATTCTATATGATATCTCTGCTATAATCAACAATTTTACAAAACTTTGTATGACACTTTTATTTAGTGCGTATTATTAAAACGAATGATAACTCCATTTAAATTATATATATATATATATATATATATATATATATATATATATATATATATATATATATATACGTATAGAAGTAGCGTGTACTTATCAGTTATTAAACGAAATTTTTGAATGAAATTTCTATATTTGTTTTCTTTGACGACAGTTTTAAGTTTTAAACTATTTCACCAAGTGAGTTTGTAATATTTTGAATGACCAAAATGATATTACTCTTTCTGATGAAGATATATCAAAAGTAAAAATGTAAGTTATTTATTTTGATAACATACTTCTAAGTGACATGGTGGATTTAAAGGATCTACCCTACTATTAAAATTATTTACCTACTATTTAAAATTCAATAAATATTTCTTAAAGAAAAAAGATAACTTTAATAAATTATAACTACAAATGTCTTCCACGACTAATTCGTAAATACTTTTAGTTTTATGGAAGCCTCATGAGAGGTTAAAAAAAATTTATATTGCAAAAAATTCAAAACCCTTTATTTTTAGGGAATTTTATCTAAAGTAATAAATTCCATAGTTGTTTTTTTATTTATATGAGTAGATAAGATGTCCACTTGAACAATTATCTCTACGCAGATGGTTTACAAACTTGTATTCGTCCAAATCTCCACACTGTGTTAGTTCCCGTCGATTATTTCAATACAGATTTCTATTTTATCATTCAGTCTACAAATAAAATAAAAATACAAATACTTACAACGACTTGCCCTTTTAAACATTTTAAAGAGAATTGGGTTCCGGCTTTAAATCGATATTCTTGTGATGATGGTACAATTGTTGATGATTAAAAATCACCGTGTATAATTGAATTTACTTAAAAGTACCGTCATCATTTATAAAATAATTCATTATTAAACAATAGCATATAAAGAAATATCATCTTCATGAGTTGATTAAGATTAATATAATATTTGATTTAATAAGGCTTAAGACAGTTCGTACAATAACCTCTTAAAAATTGTTTTGGAAAATTATACTTTTTTGAACAGTATAAGGTTTGTTATAAATTTCATGTAATTTGTTATAACCATATTATATAAAATCTAAAACAAATCTGCCTAAAATTTTAATTGTTTGGTTTGTGAAAATGTGTATCATGAAACTAAATTTAATAAATATTGCAAAGGTTTAATAGTGAAATATTACTTATTTATCCAAAATATAATCAGGAAAATTTAACCTCTAACTCTGTCTATAACAATAATACATTAGATGAAAATGTTAGTATAATAATTACGTAAATAAAATTATTTGTTAAAGAGGAGTTACGTAATGGCAAATGTAATTCTTTTTAAATCTGTACAAAAACGATTACAATGTTTCCTATGTTCGGGATCATGACAAATTGGCAGCATTAAAAATGGAAAATGAATTGCTTAAAGCAATTCATTTTCCATTTTTAATGCTCTCAGCTGCTAGGCAATAATAAAGTGATCAATAGTTGGTAGTGTTACTAAAAGTGGTCTTAAAATTAATGACAAAGTACACAATTTTTATGATAAGGCTAAAAGTATTAATAGCTGTGAAATAGTTGCTTGAATAAAAAATAAAATAACAAGTCATAGTCAGTAGATAATTTTAAAACTAATTATGATATAGATAAATTACGCGTACTGCAATACGTATTATCATAAAAACAGAGCAGCCGGCCATACTGCTACTGACGCTAGCTGTGAATATCTTAAACACTAAAATAAGTTAGTTAATAAAATTTACTATTCAGTTAAAACATTTTTCACTAAATTAGTTTTTATAGACGGAAACAAATAGCTCTTCGGTAATTAGGATAAATAGCAATATCGATTACAAATGGAAGATATTGATAATTTACAAAATGAAGTAGATATCAACAACTAATTTGAATGAATTGTTAATACATTTCTTAATATACTAATATTGTGTTTCTTTTATTTTCCTCCCATATTACGTTATCTTCTTTTGTATTTAAGTACGTATGAATATTAGGGGGTCCCGTATGTGTATGGAAAAATTATTATAGTGTTAAAAGCGGATTTTGTGATTTTTTTTGGAGAATTTCAGTAATTTTGAAAGTGGTTTTGAAGGATTTCAGTCATTGAATATTTTGTTCCTTAGTTACGATTGAAATTGAAACTTAGGTTTAAATATTGTCGACCTTTTCAAAAACAATCGCATGCACCTCTCAATTAGATGGATCCTTTCCATTGTACTACAATTTCAGATCGTTCTTGACAAATAAAATAAATTTAATGAATGGTTGCTGCCGATCATCAAATTCTTCGTGTGGTCCCAATATAGCACTAGCAGTCTCACTACGCCTCTCATTATTAAAAATCACAAAATCCCATTTTATCACTGTGACAATCGCAGTTGTACTATATACTCAAGTGTTTCTTGCTCCTATAATTTATAAGTGATTACTTAAACTGCCAAAAGTCTACATGATGCAAAATTAAAGTATAATTAAGTTTATAAATAAACAAATTATAAGTAAAATTTCATACGAAGATAGAACTTGATCACCAGAACATATTTTCATACAATTTTTCTCCGATAAAATTCGGTCATAGGTCATAGTATATGGGCAGCTAACGTTGTTATACAAAATATGTCTTTAAATGCCACTACAATAACAGCCTAAAAATAATTTAAATATGTTAAATCCAGCCTTGGGAATATTCAAAATATATAAGCAATGGAAACAATTTCAAAATATATTGAATGGGAATATATTCACATATAATATTTATTTTTTCATTTCTGTGACCATTGAAAATAAAATATCCTCCATAAAAGCATTGAAAGAATTCTAGTTTCTCTATATTCCTCATAGTTTAAATTTAGTTCCTTTTAACGGTAGGACCATGATACTATTCGTAACATTCAGCCATAAAAATATCATAATTAACATTTTTATTAAGCTCCACAAACGGGTTGTTCGAATAAAATATTATCTGACGTCGTTACGCCCGCCTACCCTATCCGTATTAATTACCTATTTGTAGTTTTTATTTTATATAAAGGATTATATTATTGCGCCAAGCAAACGGTGTCGAAGCACAATAATTATACATCACGAGGAAACTTATTTAAATATTAAAATAATTAAATTCAATTAACCGTCTATATTACTCATATACAAAGTAGCATCTAAATGACGTTATTTTTATGAAAAGGAACATTAAATCCTCTAAATCGTTTCCCACAGTTTTGCCAACGAATTCGAAAAATATTGCTTAAATTTACTAAAGTGAAGAATCTGTTGACGTGTGCTACAATTCAATAACCTTTTTTGCGCGTGTAGACCTTGGTTCACAACCCCAATATCGGCCATTTTACTGATCTCTCTACTCCAATTGTCATCTCAGAATTCAGGTAATAAGTACTTTTATATGATATTAAATGACGACCTATTTATGGGCCTATAATACGGCGTATGTTTGAGGATTTTAACAAATATTTCATTTCAAAGAAAAAGCCTCTGAAATTAAATATTTAAATAAAAAATATTGCTTGTTAAAAGTAAAACAAAATTTTATCTAAATGTACTTATAAATATTTACAAATGAATTGTATTTTTATACCAGAGCTTTTATTTTGTACATAGAAAGTTATTTACGAACTGACAATTTTTTATGCTTCTTCTTTTCATGGTTTATCGGAAAACATGGACAATAAAATTGAAATATTGTGGCTATCGCCCCCAGCTAATAAAATCTTTTAACACGAGTATATATAAATCATGGAAATAGATAAAAAATTATAGACGATTGAATGATTCAGATTTTGGCCTATCATATAATAGATTTTTTTCTAATTAATCGCTTAACTTTGTTACATTTCTGCTGCGTTCCTAAACGTTCATATTTTTAACACGTATTTAAGATACTCAAACAAACGATGAGATTTTTATATCTTTAATAAAATTAGAATGTTGGTTTTATGACTATTAAATGAACCCTGTTTTTGACAGAAAATTCATCAGCGAACTTGAGCCATAAATGGGTCAGGTCCCAAATAGCCTTTTTACTATCATGCACGGAGTAGATAGCACGAGTCGCCTCTAGCTTAAATTGTATTTTAGAGGTTTATATAAGTTTTATGTGTGTGGAAATAGTCAAAATAACACCTGAAATATGGAAAGTTTATTTAGTTAAACCACTCGGTATGTAGGTGCAAACTTATTATTCCGCCAGTAGATGCTCTCGTTTTCTTCGAGTAAACATTTTGTACGTTTACGGCTGATATTTAATAAAAATAAATTACGAAGTTCTCTTAAACTGTACTACTCCTTTGTAACTTTAAGACTTACTATATTCGATCAACTTGGCTTCTATTTTATTCGAATTCCTCAAATTGCTCAGCCTAAAAAGTAACGGGCGAATATTTACGCAAAATATGAAAATCAGAAGCTACGAGAAGAAGCTACTAGAAGACGATAGCTACGCAATAAGAACTGAAAAATTTTTTGTAAAAATCGCAATTTAAAAAACTTTTTGCATCAAATACTACAATTTGTTTAGACTTTTAGAATCATGAGCAGAAATGCTGTTTTTGTCACTTTGGACGAGTTATTGCAAGGTACATAAAAAAACATTACAGCAAATATATATTTTTCACTGTTATTTTAAGCGCTTTTTGGGTAACCAATGCCAAATAACAGCGTAAAATAATCATTTTATTAAATTATTAACAATATCAGTAAAAACTTAATTAAGCTTTGAAGAACTGACAAAAATAATATTAATTTTGTATTTTGAAAATTTTGTTAAAATAACTTCAAAACTGTCTGAAATAAATTGGTTTTCAGGTCATGATGAAAATTTTTATTATTAGCGTATTAAAAGAAACTAATTTTTTAATTAGCGTTTCGAGAAAAGAGGAGAAAAAAATATTTATGCTCAATTTAATCAAATCTATGAAAGGTAAATTAAAAACAAGTGAAGATCAGTTTTGGCTAATTTCGATGCGTACCACAAGAAGCAGGGTATTTCCAATTTGAACTCCTGCAATTTTTAAGTAGTCTGTTGTAGGACAGGATTTTTGTGCAATAACATGGAGGAAAAACAATTAGAATATCTGGATTGTTTGATTTCTAACCGTTTTATTTTCATTCACTAAAGACAAGGTATATCTACAGGAGACAATTAATGAAATATTTTCATGCAAATTATTTCGTATTGTTTGAACATTGTCATCAAACATTATTTTTAATTTAGTCTATTCTTTACTATTTACAGCTCACATTTACTAATTTCAATTTTCATAGGTACACAGAACTAATTCTTTTTATCAATATATTTAGAAGGGTAAGGTCAAAAAGAAAAGTCACCCATGAAATCCACACAAACACTATAACTTTAGAACACCGTAATATTTCAAATGGAACTCCAAATTTAAAAGGTTACAAAATGAACAGACATTCGCCATAACGAAAAACATTTCTAAATTAGTCACATCAAAAAATTGTAATGGTGAATTCTCTACCAGGAAATTATTTTGAAAAGAATGACTGATTTATCATAACGAATAATAATAAAAGCCGGAAAATTCGTTTTTTAAATGTTGTATGTTAATTTTTCGTTTAACACGCAAAGTATTCCGAGCGAATTTTTATGAAATTTGATGTTGTCCAAGAGAAAATACCCCTTTACAAGAACCCATGTCACAGTTTCTTTTGAACTCTTAAAGTGCGAGGATATTAACTGTTCATCCTAGCCATAAATTTCCAGTTAATCTCTTGAAGCTACAAAGATATTAATATAACGGAGAAATTTTTTTCACATTTTCTTAGCAGCGAAATTTACATGTTCACATTTTTGTATTGCAAGGTTCAGTTTTGATTTTTTGCTAAAAGTAAGTTTGATAAAAAACTAAAAGATTTTTGTGTTCAGTTAAAGGTGTTAAATAAAAATCATAAATAATCACAGAACCATTTCCGATTCGTGCGATGGAGATAGAACGTATCATTTCGAGAAAGTTTCACAACCCAGGTATATATGAAAATAAATGTATGTGATAGAGATGAAAATACAGAGTGATCACTGATTCTGATCTTTTATTTTGGAAATAAAAGATCAGAATCAGTGATCACAAAAAACAACAAAGAGGTTTCTTTCTTACTTAAACTACTAGATGTGAATTACCCCACGGAGGACCATTCATCATTATATCGTGCATTCTCTCGATGACGGTTGATATTTTGTTTTCTTTTAAATGCAAATATTAAATTGTTAAAATATTTTTTCTTTAATGTTCTGTCAATTCATTTAATTTGACAATATGTTCTGTCAGATTTCATTATTATTTTAAATGTTAAGAAGAATTGTTTTTTCTTTCTAGTGGCGTTTCTGCTATTGACTCACGTACGCCACATGCTCTAGAGTCAATGGGCGCTTCAATTAAATAGGCAATTTGATATCAAGTGTAGTTTTGAGTGACGATTTTAATTTCAAGTGGGGTGTTTATTCTCGATACTCCACTGTCTTAAAACAGCTATATAAGATCCACCTGCATGATATTTTTTATTCAGTTACAAAGTTGATATGCAGATATATTTAAATAGTTCTGTAATATAAAGAGTTTAAAGATATACATCTATCTATATGGAATGGGAATTGACGTTTTAAGAACTAAGATATTCCAAATTACCAAAGGTTGTAACTTTTTTCTTCTAATATTCGAAGAGAGGACTGTTAGTTTCTTCACCACTAAAATGTATTAAGCAATTATGGTATAATAAAGTAACTCGAAAAATTAATTTGGAAATTCAACAAAATTGGACTTTAAATGATCAATGCAAACGAGTATTTCTTATTATCCAGAATTTTTAACTTTTCTTTATTTCAGTGTGTAATTAGCATTAAAGTAGCCTATGTTAGTTCTGAACTCTGTTATTTTGAATGCATATAAAACCGTTATCTGTCCCGGAAAAAACGTATAGTTGATTGGTTGGTATTATCTTCAAAGTCTTTTTTCTCGATCATAAATCTCTAATAACAAATATTATAGGCCAAATATACGAATAACAAAATGAGAACCATTTCTTTTTATACTGTATTACAAAATAAAATTCGCCTTATTTGGCCAAACATCATTTAATTTGTTTTTGTATTGCTGGTTTTGTGTCATTGTAGTTATAATCAACATTTATGTAGATATATAACTGGTAATTATATTACTTCAATTTGTTTGAATTTGTATTTATGATTTGGTTTATTTGTCATATATTAGCTATGATCATTTCGCTTCTCATTTAGGTCTTTCGCGATATTTGTCGATCTTTTACGGTCTTGACTAAATATTGATTTAGTTTCATTTTAAATTTGAATATAATTTAACATCATACACACGATAACATTTCTAAGTTTAGTTGCTCCAGTCTATCTGAAAACATTCTGAAGTTACTATTACTATGTAAAAAATACTTTCCGTAGAATTAAAATATTTTGCATAGGTCTGTTGAATTTAGGTTTCTTCGTCCATTTAATATTATTTTGGGAGACTTTTCAATCAAATTTCAAAACGAATTTATTATAAAAACAAGATCTAAAACTTCTACTCCATGTCGTCCCTAAATTACGCCCTCGAACTCGGCTCCCCTTCATTTTTCCAATTGTCTCTGAATATCGATCGATCACGGATACTCCCGGTATCTCAAACGGAAACTGTTTTGAATAAATGTTTATTTTCCATTACTGGCACTATTCGTTAGAGTGTCCTCCTCGGAAAAGGCCATTGTCAATAGTGACTCCCTTTTAAAATGATTACCAAACTCAGAGTGGAGGACTGAAGGGCGGGAAAGGGACGAAGGAGGAGAATGTATCGAACCTACGTTCGGGTAGGCCAAACCTTGTCTTCGATTAGATCCTCCACATAAAACCACCGTTCGCTCCCGACGAGTCACGTTCTTTTGTGTTGAATAAGAATAATATTGCAAAGATTTATCTCAAGCTTATTTTTTACTTTGCTTATAGCGAGCGTTGTACACACATACTAACATTATATATATATATATATATATTATACTGGCCGGAAACCCAGTGCATGGAGAACATGAACATTTATTCGAATATTTTTCTGTACATTTCCCGGGTAAAGGTTTCGAGTGAGTATCACTCGCTGTCTAACTGTTTCATAAGTATAACGATGTTATTGTGTTGTAAGGATTATTGTATCACCTGTTGGGGATTTACAAGCCGAACATAATGAATGGAGGAGCGTTTTAACGTAAAATATATTTTCATGGGTTTAATATATCTGGGATAAATATAATATATTCTATGTACTTACATGTTTTTTCATATGTCGTCGTAATGTATGTGACATTTCCTTTTTTTTCTTAACATGAATCCTTTGAAATAATTTAATAAATATTACATAATTTGCAAAGAAATTTATATGTTCTCATTTTCAGGTATTTTCTTAGTATTTTCAGCTTTCATTTATGAAACAAATCTTACATGTCGATTCTGTTCATCTATTCATATTTATTTAAAACTTTTCATCGCAATGATGTAATATAGAGCCGTTTCGCAGCAAAATTGATTTTTAATTTACAATATTAAACCCAATTTATTAATGAATTGTGATTTTTACGATAATATTAGATCGAAATTTTAAGGCACTAATGTAAAATATAACTTAATAAGTCAACGTGAAAAAGAATAGCTGACTTGTAACCAATACCTGTCTTGAAACAATTTGAGTACTCAAGTTGCAACTTTTTCCATTAAGGACATTTCAGAGCATTAAAGTTTGATGTATGGTATAGCACATAAAATTAATCCGTACGTTGAAATAATTTACATTTTTCTTACAATAAGTTTTTGCAACTTTTCTCAATAAGAATTCGAACTAAAATTATCTTATTATTGTTCGTATATTTATAGACTGGGATATAGTCAATGCTTATTAACGTTTGATTTGATTGTAAATTAAAAGCGATTAAATTTATTTGAATATCCTTTCGTGTTCATTAATATAAATTAAAACAAGTTTCCATCTTCGTATATGCAAATTAGATGAGTTTAATTTGTCGAAAGGTACTAGGATTTCAAAAGTTGTTTAATTTTATATAATAAAATAAACAGTTTTTTTTCACTTTTTTGCAGTTTCTTAACCATATTTTACAAACTTTTTACTGTTTTTAAAATCTTTTAGTTTTGGCATTGGTAGAAAAAAGAGAAGTTAGACAAACTCAAGAATAGCTTTAATAATCAAATTGGAAAAAACAGGCCATTTAAAAAAAATATTGTAATTGTGAAAGTAAATAAATAAATAAAGTCTTCTTCCTAGAAATATTATCACAAAGCTGGCATCAAAATATCTTTTACGCGATGAATAAATATGCATCTATTGAAAATAACTGATATCTGGGAAAGGGTACAAAATATATGCGTATCTATTAGAGACTTTTCCACTTAATTAAAGGCAATGTAATTTGGATTTTGATTCTAAATAATGTAAGCAATCGCAGATTCGGTGAAATTCAGTTAAATCAGCATACGAGTGTTATCTATATAATATTTTGAAATATCACATTCAAGGTTCTGTTTATTAGAAAAAACGAATATTTTAATATATTCATGAGGAGAATTTTCATTCACATTTATCGTAAATTTCAATATACATAGAATGTTCAGACACTGTATCTATACGAAACAAAGAAGAGCCGTTCGGTTATTAAAGGAATCACTTAATTTTATACTATTTCTGTCTCTATCTATTGTTTATTCCTTCATATTCAGTGAACGTTGGAAGCTCCAGTGATTGTTTTGGTTTTTACCATTTATAAAAATGAAGCCGAGCGTGGTAATAAAATTTTTATGCGGTAAAATATCAACTATAACATTTTCAATGAAACGAAAATTATGCGTCTATGAAGGTCGAAATAATTACAAGGTTTTGAAGTGGAGTGCTTGTTTTAATAAAGATCGGATATCACTAGACGATGACCAGTGGAATAAATAGACCTCGCTATAATTGTTGGACTTGTGGCCGACCAAATTTTGTTTGATTCTCACAATCAGTCATTTTAAAGATAAACTTTTCAAAATTCTCCAATGATTGAGTAAACGATGCGAGGTATGTGGAGGGGAAGCTTGAATGTGATTTAACAACTTTGCGCTCCGCGAACATATTGACATAAATGCTCACCATATTCCATCAAGTTTTATTACTATATTTCTTCCTTAATTTAAGTAAATTAGATATTGTAATAAACATCAATCTTGCAAATGTAAACCTAAAAAAAGGGATAATTCATTTTGGGAAGGGGAATGGGATGGGGAATTATTTCTGGGAATCATTTTTCACGAAGTAACCATCCGTTCCGAATATTTTTTTAACAACATATTTGCGCCTACATATTTTTTTGCGACAAGTATTCTCAAACTTTTGTAACAATCTTCACAAAATTTAGCTATAAATATTGAACTCTTTAGTTGAAAGTAATTCATTAATTATTTTAATGTCAATTAGTGCTCAACTTATTGCCTAGGTATTTCATGACGGACTTTAACTTGCATTAACATATGATTGATATTTCTAAGAGTAATATGAGAGAGTTGTTTTGAAATAACTATAAAATGACGTCCATTCTACATGATACCTCAATATTATCTGCTTTTCTTAATACAGGTGAATTTTTAGATCATATATACCGCTCAATGTTATTGCTAAGTTTTATAGTCAATACTTTTGAAGAGTAGAATAGATAGACAATGGAATGAAACATGCAAGACAACTGTTTCACTTTCCGTAGTAAGTCAACTTTTTAATTAAAAAAAAAATAATTGAATATGTTACTACGAGTATAGAAATTTGTAAATTTAGTCACAAATTTACTGTACTGAATGTATCTCATTTCTTTTGTTTTAATTCGTTTATATGTAGAATAATGCGCCAGATTTTTTTTTCGTTTCACTTCCTTAATTTAAATTTCTTTCGTTTCGCTTTCTTAATTAATCGAAAGGAACTAAAGCATTGATTACACATCATTTTAATCAATTTTATTATCTTCGATATATTTTATAATTTATATCATATTTTTGTTATTATCCTTCATAGTCATTGGTAATTAGTTCCAAAGTCGAGTTAGGATATTGTATAATAGGAATGGTCAATCTGGACAACTTATCTTTACTTGTAACATACGCATTAAAATATCCATTGCAAGACTGAATTATTCGGTATTTTTAATGTCCCATATCAATTATGTCCCATATCAATTTGGAAAAACGAAGTGTCTCTAATATCAAATCTCTCTAATATCTCGGAATCTGTCTATTACGTTTATTTTTGTCAAAAAATAATTGAGGTAAAACTTTGAAATATTTTTGCGCAACAACTTGAATTTCTATTTTACGGGACTATCTTGAGAATTAAGGTAGGCGATAATTTTTTCAATAAACCTTCTTTGGTTTTAAACAAAAGCTTGTTTAAATGCGAGTTTAAAAATTCATAAATTTTTCATGTAATTTTTTTCAACAAAATTACTAACAAATTCCAAAAAATTGCGCCCTTTGCTATATATGCGAAAAAATAGTCATATATGCGCTAAATAAATTTTAAAAAATGAAGTGTAAGTGATAGACATACTATGTCAATCAAAAAGTTATTAGCTCATAGCATTATATTACCCAATTTATATTATTTTGATATTAATAATACAATTACTTAAATCTCAATTACAACAATTGGATGATTGATATAAATTCTTCATATTCAAATAATTTGTTTTTTCAATTATGAAGCCATTACAAACCTCATATATCACGGTATAAACTTTGTAGAAGCAAAAGTCGCGTATATATTATATGCAATTGGTACAAATTTAAAATATACATACAAATTTGCTTCTAGTAGTTGAATAACATAACGATATCGCGCGCAGCTCAGCTCGTGATATTTTTTTTATGATTCCATTCTACTTAGAAAAGTTTTTATAAGCGTCACTTGTTTATAACTAAGTAGATAAACAAAATTAGCGAATCGATTTTTACCCACTTCTTGTTGTGGTAACGATTTAGACCTCTGCAAAAGTTTTGCAATTCTGATGAAAATATAACAACATGGCAATATCAAGCTGATATGAGGATGAAGGAAAGAGGTAGTCACAGATAACTCACAATGACTAACAGTCAACCCATGGATTTTCATAAATTTTATACGCATTTCCACATCAAAATTATGGAGACAATAGTTTAGAAAAGTGAATTTAAATCTAGTGAATTGTAACTTAGAAATTGAAGCCGACAATTTTCTGAAATACGACAATATTGTCCTTTTCTGTTGCACAAAATAACACTTAATGGCAATAAGCCGTGAAGAAAAAATATTCTATATAAATTTCTTAAGTATTTTGTTGTTTGTCTCAAAATTTCCAATAAATCAAAGCAATGAAAATCGCAACGAAGCAGACGAAAATAAAAAAAAAATTTAGTCTTAGAAATTTACGTATCGTTTGTCAGCTTGAAGCAAGCTGACAAAGGAAAACGAATTTATCTCAAAAGATTAGTCGCGCTGACTTTATCCTTCATCCGAGAAGGCATTTGCCACAAATGGGTTCGTGTCTGTATGACAAAATCGTGGATTTATTTTAATCGCCAATACAGATAACCATGCTGGCTCAACTTTTGAAGCATTGCTGACATTTATCATTTCATATAGTACCACATGTATTTTCTATATAACAACGAGTTAACAACCATTTCATAGCAACTTTAAAAAGTCACACTAATCTATGGAAGTTATTTATTTACCCGAATTAATTTCTTATTCCGCTTCGCAAACATAGTATTAAGATTTTTATGAGAGCCGATTTGTTAGATTTTGCAGTAATTCAACTGTAGGAATTTATACACAAAAACTGTTACGTTGTTACAAAATTTTACGGATGATACATTACTAATATATTTTATTAATTGTTAAAAAATCTGTATTTATATACTTATTTAAATATTTCAAAAAATAAAATTAATAGCTATATTTTAATTTTGTGTACAAAATAATAATGGTGCAAACGGATAAGTTGAGAAAAATTTTTAGTTACTCATGTTGTAAATTCATTTATATGTCCTGAAAACTTACATATTTGTTTAATTTGCTATTTTAATTCATCTTAACTATTTTATTGAATTTCTATAGGATAAAGTGCAAACCAAAAAGCTCCGAAAAAGTATTGATACCCAAACATTAATTTTCTTCGGACATTCTGCATAATGTGATTATTTTAATACCCCATGACGCTCTTTATACAAATTAATTATTTTCTCACGAATATACTTTCACAGTCTCAGTATTCCATATAATTTATTTAAATTTGATTGTGTCAATATACTAGATATTGATTTAGTGCTCAAAATTCTTTTGACTTACTGTCATATTAAAAGAAATCGACATTTAAAATCCCCGTCGGACATTGTATTTCGATAGCAAGGTTTAAAGATACTGGATACAGCGAAACGTTATACATAAAGTATACTTCTACAGGAAGAAGTTAGTTTGCTCCTCAGTAAACCTTTCAATTTTTCAACTTAATTTGAAACCATTCGTTAAGCCGTCAGCCACTCTTCCCTAAAACGTCCTGAAATTGTCGTAATTACACATTTTAAACGCGATATTATTGAAAAAAAAACGAAAAACGCGGCGACAGCATTGACAACAAATGACTTTTTACCGGAGCTTTAACGATCTAAGCACACGCAGCACGTGGGTTTAACTGGCTAAGTCCTTCTCGCGTCGTGTCCGTATTGAGCTGTTCGTTTCATACTAATAATGACCATAAAAATCAACTTTATTAAGGATGAAATTTGATTACTTTACCAAATCTTATTATTGGGAAACCCATAGTCTAGTCGACTCAAGTGCTACGCAAATCAATTCGTACTGAAATATATTGGAGGTTGTAGGAGGTTGTTCACGAATAATGTGATGCTAAAGACTTACTCTTCCAACTAGATCATATATTATATGAATTCGATAGCCTTAGATACAAGGACGTTGTGGAAGATATCAAAGACGTGCTCATAAAATATCATCTATCGAATGGGGAGAACTAATAAAGGACATTCTCAAGTCAAACATGTAAGTAGTTATTATATTGCGACTACCAAATTTCAGAAGAATACGATTTTCCACCTTGGTCAATCATAATTATCAGTACTAATAAAGTAAATGCGTAGAAAAATAATAAATATTTACTTGTGTATCGCATGTAAATTGATGAATGTCACTGGGTATACATAACTGTCATAATGTATTTTTAAATAATTTTAATTAAGGAAGATAAATGTATATTATATAGGCATATTTAGTGTATTAAAATATCTATATTTCCCTGGCTCATATTTATATTTCCATTGCTTTTAAACTAGTATGTTCGAATTTTTAGACGACATATGAGGATTGGAATTTGTATGGTATCTACTAGCAATATCGTGTAATAAGAATAAAATAAATAAACTTAAGTGATATACCTTGATATATATATAAATAATAGTCCAACACGTTTTAATTGATTTAAAAATTTAAGCAGACTATCCTAAATTTGTATTACAAAAATTTGTCACAATATATTTCAGGGTGCTGAAATTGACATGGTATGTTAATTGTATATATTTAAGAATAGTGAAAAAGAGGCTCCTGTTAATAATGGTTTTAAATAATTGTCAAACGTAAGGAAAAGTTGCTCGTGAGTGCGAGTGACAAACATTATGGCAGAAGTAAGAGCGTGAGGTCGTTTATCGGTTAAAGTGAGGACGTTTATCGGTAGTGCTGCTTTCAAAATTATGACACGTTAAATTTGTCACCGTGTAAATCCGAACTGACCGACATTTGTTATGAGATCTTGCTCTACTACTTTATAAAATTAGGACACTTACTTTTCGTAGTATAATTTTTTATTAGAATGAAAATATAATAAAAATTTTAAAATATTTTTGTCGCATCTAAGCTGATAACTCTGTTGATTCTATTAACTAAAATAAAATAAATAACATTTAAAAAATATACATTTAAGGTAGATTAAACTTATTAAAAAACCATTTTGAGACAATAATTAAATTTTTTTGCAGACTACCTTATTTTCTACGCAGGAAATAATTTAACTTTAACATTCTTATAATTGTACATACACATCCAAAAGCACCCATCATGCTGATCATCGTATATCTATCCGTATCCGATCCCAATAATATTTTTGTTTTTAATTCGTCAGATGGATAATCTAACGAAACAACATCGCCATCACCACTTCGCAGAAATCAATACACACCTACCATCGCTCTCCATTATTTCAATTCATCTCCAAATTAATGAGATGCCGCTATTAATTATGAAAGTTTATCTAAGAGCGTCATAAAATGTGCACTTCGTATTACCTCGGCGGCGCGAGGTAAAGGATCTACCCTCAGGGACGAAGGCCTATGAACTGAGTCGTTAGTTATCATGACACACGAAGCGAGGTCATTACTTTCACTTAATGGATAATTGAAATGGTGAGCAGATATGACGCGTATGCCGGGAACAGTATATTTACTTCGTTAAGGACTGGATTTTGTTTTTTAATGCAATATTATTAATATGCATTTATTGTTTGTTTACCGTGATAATATTTAATGAATTGTCCGTATTTCGCAGCTGTATATACTTACCTTCTCCTACGAGATCATTCTCATAGCCTATTAATAACCGATTTCTCATTCATATTAATATGTGTAATAACTAACTTTCCATTTTGCGTATTTTTGCAAATTTTCTTAGTAAACCAAGAAGTATTTACCATATAAACCTCATCTTAGTCGCACAATATTATAATCTAGGTTTTGTACATAGCTTTTTCCGAGTTTATATCTACTAAATATAATAAAAAAACTAACACAGTACTCAACCGTGCGGTTGTTTTTCGACTTTTGAAAATGAAGTACAGTCTAGAAAAACTACTAAACCGATAAGTGTTGATGGTTTTACATTTATATTTGAATCACATTTTTTTTAAATAACCGAATTAATTTTTAAAATAAGGTTTTCTTGCAAGCACATAACGTAATTGTGGCGTAACTTGTTTATGAACTGTGTTTTTGTACTGTTTGTTTTTACTATTTTAAACTTAAATTGTTTTATCAATTTTCTCATTTTAGGATACATTATATATAAAAAGTTACTCCAGAGGATCAATTTTATGCCTTAAGTTCTCAAATTCTGACCTATTGTGACGCAAATATTAACTGAGCATCGTTTAAATTTAAAAAAAACAATAAGTTGTTACGATTATTTAATATACTTTGTGTCAACACTATGACTCGATTCTGGTAATATGGTATATTCAGGAATATGTCACTGTAAAATTGTCACTCTCAAGTCAAAGTTTCTGAGAACTTAAATTTGCTTGAAATGCTAAACGTTATTTCATAAAATAATAGTCCAGATTTACTGAAAGAGTTTCAGAAATAAATGGTATCGAAAATGTGTGATTAATGTGTAGAATATTTCTAATAACATAATTTTTCCTCTCGTTTTCCAAAATATTTTTATATTTTCTATCCTCGTATTATGTTTCAGGTAAGCTATGAATTATTAATTTTCCCTCCAATTAATTAATATCTTATAAGAACCTCAATATAGATCACTCTTAAATTTCCTACCTCTTTTGTTAAATTATAATAAAATCCTAAACCAAATGAGTATTCTACATTACATCTCGGTTATAATCAACAATTTTACGAAATATTGTATGACACTTTTATTTAGTGCATGATATGGTTAAACCGAATGATTACTCCATTTAAATCTATCACAATAACTGAAATATACATATTTAGAGGTAGTGTGTACTTATCGGTTACTAAACGAAACATTTTTGAATGAAATTTCTATATGATGTAAGGATAATGACAAAAACAAACTAAATCGAAATTAGTTTGGATTTTTTCCCACCAAAATTTTAATATCACTGTAGAATAAGACAGTTTCACAAAAAGTCGTTTGAAGAAAAAATTTTTAAAAAACTTAACCAAATTATAACTAAAAATGTATTTCATAACTAACTCGTTGTGGAATAAATTTTTAGTTTTTATAATGAACAAAATAGAACTTTTAATCAATGACAAAAATTTAGAATTCAAACTTATTTTTGTGTCAAAAATTTGACATTTGCGCTTGAGATTGAAACCGGTTCTGATGAAACAATTCCTAGAAATGGCGACAGTTACATTTTATGAGGCCTCTCTCACCAGGTTAACACATCTTTTCACAATTTGTGTGCGACAGAGAGAGTCAACGATTGTCAAGCTTTATCTTTTGTCACGATGTGAAGGTCCTCGTTAGAAATATATACAGCTGTGCTGTAACCTAACGATCGGGCCAAGCAAAAATTTCAGTACAATCTTTAACAGAGAAGTTAATTTTTGGTGCTTTAAATATCTTGCGTTTAGCGCTCCTTTCAGCTTCTCTAGCTTTTATTATTCCTATTAATGCCCGCTTCTGAATGTGGTCTCTATCGTCAAAAAACATACTGAAAAGTAAATTTTCTGGGTGCGCAAAGCAAGCATTTTTTCGAAAACAGAATCCACAACAGTAAAAATCGAGAGTACGTAATCAGTTACATATTATGTTTGGCTCTGTTCTGAAAAGACATCTTTTAGGAAAAGTGCCAAATCTGAGTATATATTAGGAACCAAACCAGAAGATACACTTTAATCACGTAGTTGACAAGCAATTGGAAATTTTCTGATGCATAAGAGGACTTGCGTAAAGAGTGTTGAGTATACTATTAGCAAGTAAGCTGTCTCGAGTGAGTCATTTTTCCAGGTTGACCGTTCGCAAGCTCAGAAGTATAGAAACCAGTTGATACAGTTTGATATATCTCGTAAAGATATTTTTTATCGGCATTTAATTTATCGACCACATTTTTTGGCAAGTCAGGAGAATTACCGTGGTTTTTGTTACCGTGATTGGAGAATTACCGAGAATACACCGTGGTTTTATTTTAGCAAGCAGCTAATTGTTTTCTAATACGTCCGGAATATTTTTAGGACCCGGAGTGCAACCACCAAAAAACAAGAATAAATGACTCATTGCCATGAAGCATACAAACACATCTTTGTTATAGTCTTTCTAAATACTCCTCTAATTATTGAATAACGATGTTAATCTTACAACTGATGTTAATTAAAGTTCTATCACATCCGATGCAAATCACGTCCAACCTTGCTCCCGTAATAAAGTTGTGATTGAAGTAAGAATTCCCTTTGCACTTGTCTTTTCGTCCATCAAAGTATATCTTTTTATAGCAATACCTCCAATATCTTCTCAAGTTTCACTCTGAGCTTTAGATACAGCTCTGTCTATTTGGTTTTTATCAATAAACGGAGTTAAATCTTCGATAGAAATCAAGCCGACAGCTCAAGCAGCAACAGATCGCGTCGATAAACTGTCTCCATCACAGACCTTACTAACTATTGGCAACGGCAAAGTATTCCAATTCCCGCTTGAAGTCGATGATATCTCTGTCGAGGGCATGTTGTCGGTATCCCCGACAAACCTGCTCTCTGTTGTCGGTTACATTTCTGGGGAAAATTCACACACCACAGTTTCATCACAATTTGCTGAGACGGAATCTATTTTTTGAGTGAAACTCGACTTTTTTGGTGCCCTTATTAATCCCCCAATTTGTCTCTTTGGTCATTTCATTAATGCAGCCGTTTCTTTCTTCTCAACGCCGCTTATAACCACTTTCCCGAAATTTAAATCAAAGGATTTAACGAAAAATCTTCTCTCATTGATGAGAATTTTCTTATATTTTAAATACAAACAAAATCGAAATGAAGTGCATTTACAAGCAACAATATAAAAAGGTTAGTTCAATTTGTTTTCAAAACCATAATTTTTTTCGCTTTTGGGGTATCTTTTTAAATTGATATACCCTTCGAAAGAGAATTTCAATAACTAAATAATTAGTTTTTTAGTTACGATTGGAGTCGCGGCTTTGACCCAAATATTGTTTATCTCTTCAGAAAAAATCGTATATATTCTCAATTGGATGGATATTTTCCATTACACTTCAATTTCAGGTCGTTCTTGACAAATAAAATAAATTTAACGACTTTATAGTTGATAGCTGCCGACCATTAAATTTTTTGTATGCTCTCAACATCGGACAAGTAGTTTCACTACGCCTATCATTATTTAAAAATCACAAAATCCGCTTTTAACACTGTAACGATCGCAACTGTACTTTTATAGCATAAAGTACAGCTGTGATTGTTACAGTTTTAAAAGCGGATTTTGTGATTCTTTTTGGAGGATTTCACTAATTTTGGAGGATTTTTTGAAGTATTTGAATATTTGAATAATTCGTTCCTTAGTTACTATTAGAATCGAAGCTTTGGTCCAAATATTGTCGATCTCTCCAGAAACAATTGCACATATACCTCAAGTGGATGAATTCTTTCCATTATGCTTTAAGTTCAGGTCGTTCTTGACAAATTAAATAAATTTAAAGACTTTATATTTGGTTGCTACTGATCATCAAATTTTTTGTATGGTGTATAGCACAAATAGTCTCACTACGCTTTTTATTATTTCAAAATCACAAAATTCCCTTTGAACATTGTAAAAATCGAAGCTGTACTTTCATAGCATAAAAATTACTTTGGCTACGAAGAAAACACTCACGAGTTAAGTCAATAAAGCCCTCGAAACCACTTGAAACTTGAGGGAAATTGCAGATTGAAACCTAACAAATTCTAAATCGCTAGTAACGTATTGTTACATGTAAATGGAAATTTGGTGTATATATTAACATTTAAGTAGAACAAAAAGTAATTATTTATTTACATTTAGTTCAGGAGTCAAAATTAGGTATAACAAAATATCACCATAAAAATGATAATTTTGCAATATTATTAAAGATCTGTAGAATCTTAAAGAAAATATTTTGTTTTTAAAGAAGTTTTGGTAATGTAAGATCGATTACATACTATGCAAATTTGAGAGATCCAACAATAAGAAAATCTAAGAAAAAATTTCAGGAAACCCTAATATACATATAAATATCTATAAGTACTTTTATATTTCACGTATATATTTGCATGTTATATTATATAAATATTTTCTCTTCTATCAGTACCCAAGGCCCTCTTGTATTTTGTATAGTAATCACTGTCGTTTTATTTATAAGTAATTACTTAAACTGCCATAAGTATATATGATGCAATTAATGTATAAATAAGTTTATATATAAACATACACATAACTTAATCACGAAAACAAATTTTCACACAATTTTTCTCTGATAAAATTCGGTCATAGGTTAGAGTCTATGTGCAGCTAACGTTATTATACAGAATAAATCTTTAAATAGCATTACAACAACAGCCTCAAAAAATAATTTCAATAGATTAAGTCCAGGCTTGGATATATGCAAAAATATATAATATTCCAAAATATATTGAATAAGAATATTTTCCCATTACCGTGCCCACTGAAAATAAATTATCCTCCATGAAACCACTAAAATAATTCTAGTTTCTCTATAATCCTCATAGTTTAAATTGAGTTCCTTTTGACGGTAGAAGCATTATACGATTCGTAATATTCAGCTGTAAAAATATCATAATTAACGTATATATTAAGCACCACAAACGGCTTGTTCAAATAATAACATGTTATCTGACGTCGTTACGCTCACCTACCCTATCCGTATTAATTATCTGTCTGTCGTTTTTATTTTAAATAAATGATTATATTATTGCGCCAATCAAAAGGCATCTAAACACAATAGTTATTACCCTTGTAAATTACTAATCTATAAAATCGCATTTAAATGACGTTATTTTTATGAAAAGGAATATTAAACACAGTTTCGTCAATGATTTCGGAAAATATTGTTTAAATTTGCTGAAGTAAAGAATCTGCTGACGTGTGCTAAAATTCAATAATCTTTTTTGCGCGTGTAGACCTTCGTTCACAATCCCAAACTTTGCCCTTTTATTGATCTCTCTACCCCAATTGTCATCTCAGGATTCAAGTATTAAGTAATTGTATGCCTTAATATTATATCCAATATTTGGGGATTATGGCAAATATTTTATTTCAAAGAATAAGCCGCTATAAGGAAATACTCAATTAAAAAACATTGCAGATAAAATTTTATCTAAATATACATATAATATAAATATTTACAAATTAATATTATTTTTTTTGGTACGAGTGCTTTTATTTTGTAAGTAGTAAATTATTTTTTAAATAAAAATTTTTGGTACTCTTTTATTGATGATTTATCAGAAAACATAGATATTAAGATTAAAATATGTTGACTATCGCCTCCAGTTAATATAATAAATTATCACAAATATATATAAATTATAGAAATAGATAAAAAAATAATGGACGATTGATTGATTCAGATTTTAGATTATCAAATATTATAACTCTTTCTAAATAATCGCTTAACTTTGTTACATTTTCACTGCGGTCCCAAGTGTCATATTTTTAACACATTTTCAAATACTCATCTAAACGTTGAGATTTTTATATATTTAATAAAATTATAACGTTTTTGGTTTTTACGACTATTAAATGAACCCTATTTTTGACAGAAATTTCATCAGCGAAGGTGAGCCCCAAATGGCTGACCCATTTGTGTTTTTTTGGCCATTGAGGCCATTTGTGCATCTGTCCCAAATGGCCTTTTTACTGTCATGCACGGAGTAGATAGCATGAGTCGCCCCGAGCTTAAATTAAAGTTTTAGATGTTTATATAAAATATATATAGATATATGCGGGATTATATACGGTTATTACGTTGTTATCTCTCGGTGTGGAAATTGTCGAAAACGACACCTGAAATATGTAAAGTTTATTAAGTTAGACCATTCTGTACGTAGGTGCAAACATATAATTCTGCCAATAGTGTCTTCGGTTTTCCCCGAATAAACATTTTCCACATTTACGGCTCATATTTATAATAAATAAATCACGAAGTTTTCTAAAACTTTACTACTCCTTTATAATTTTAAGACTTACTATATTCGATCAACTTGGCTTCTATTTTATTTATACTCCTCAAATTTCCTAGCTGGAAAAGTAACGGGTGAATATTTGCGCATAATATTAAAATCAGAAGCTAAACAATAGTAAAGACTGAACAATTTTCTATAAAAATCGCAGTTTAAAAAACTTTTTGCATCAAACGCTACCATTGGTTTAGACTTTCAGATTCATGAGCAGAAATAATTTTTATACAACTTTAGACGTGTTATTGCAAAGTACATAAAAAAACAAATAAATATATTATATATTTGTCACTTATTTTTAGTATCTTTTTGGGTAGTCAATTCCAAATAGTAGCGTAAATAGTTCATTCTAGCAAATTATCAATAATGTCAGTACAAATTTAATATAGTTTTGGAGAGCTGACAAAAATATTATTAATGATGTATTTTGAAAATTATGTTTAAACAACTTCCAAACTGTCTGAAATAAATTGATTTTAAGATTAAGCATCATGATAAAAATTTATCTTAATAGGATTTTAAGAGAAATAAATTTTTTTGATTAGCATTTTAAGAAAACCCAAAATTCTTTTTGATTTATGCCCATTTTAGTCGAGTCTATAAAAGGTGAATTAAATACTAGTTCTCTAAAGTGTGTGGCAAAAAATTGTAGTTTTTAAGCCGATTCGTATGATGCTAACAGCATTATTTTCACATAATATTGAAAAATAATACCAATATATCATTTAAACCCCATTTGAAGTAGAGTAACAAGTAATTCTCACAATAAATCGCATGTTACACAACTTCGGTTAAAGGTAAGAACTATAAAAAAGTACAAGTCTTTTTGGCCCATGAAATCAGAGAAAAATTTCATTATACATTGTTTCCTCTCGTTGAGACAAAAATAAATCAAGCGTGTATGTGTTATTACTGATATTTCACGTCTTTGTTGTTGCTCTCGTTGTTTCATTGTAGCTCTGTACAGCATGATGACGGTCTACCTGCTTTTTCTCGAACTAAAAATTAATCGGAAACTTGAATTGGTGGCTCTTCTTGTTGCGAGAAATAATCTCTACTATTTTCGTGGCAAAAAAACCTTCATGCTACAGCAGATAAAAATAATTTGCAAATTACGATATATCTTAACAAACAGAAGAGGGTGAGATAATAACAATTTAATAGAGTATCACAGTATCCTGAAGCGTTTTCTTAAACCATTCTATGACATAATCAATAAAATTAGCATCAAATGAATCATAATTTTTCTCACAACAAAAATCAGTAATTAAATAAAAAACACGCCTAAAATAAAATTTTAAAAGTCCTTTAATTAAGAACGTTTAATTTGCGACGTGATGATTATGTGAGTTAATATCATTTTCCATTTTTCTTCGAATAATTGTAATTTTTTTGTAGAAGACTCACATAAAATAGCCTTCTTATGGTAACAATGTGTCCATATCCTTACTGAGGATATTGAGGTTTAACTATAGTTCATAAAATTTGTTGACCAGTATATGTATTATATGGAAGCAAAAATTTATGGCTCGTTATTTATTTCAGTGAATTGAGATAACAGAGAAAAAAAATTAAAAAAATATTTAATCTTTTCTTCTACAGTAACCTCTATAAAGAAATTGTAATTCTATGTAGTTTTAAAGATTTCATTTAGTTCCATTCGACTTATCAAATTTTTAATCAAATTTTCACACCATCCGTTAACTGGGTAGTAGATTGAGTTAAAATTTCGTACACATATGTGTTTTCGGTGATGATATAATATTATTGTGACCATGATATAATAGCAAACAATTTTAAAAATTATAGCAAGGTAATCACTACCTTATTTCGTTTCAAATAAAATTTAATTAGCCATTAATGACATTTCAGTTATATAATGCAAGGGATTACGATTTTATAACCAAAATAATTACTTAACTAATAACCTAAAATATAAATTCATATTACGTGATTTTTCGTTATTTTTCGTTATTTCTTTACCAGGAGTCAATACATAATATAAAATATTGGAAAGTTATTTTATACCGTTTATTGAAGGAATTTCATTAAAAATATCGTTTTTCTTATTAATTTTTTTTCTAATCAAGTTTTTTCTTTGAAAACATAATAAAAATAACAAAGACAAATGAAAATCTTTTCTTTCTGATTTTGATGCGTACGACATGAAAGATAATGTTTTCAATTTGAGCACCTGCAATTTTAAAGTCGTCTATTGTAGGGTGGAGGTTTTCGTGCAATAGCATCTAGGAAAATTATCGTTTACTCAAGACAAAGTAAACATCTACGTCAGTTACTCTATTTATCAAATCTTTTCATGCAAATTACTTCATATTGCTTTAACAGGGTCATCAAATACTATTCTTAATTTAATCGTGATTTAAGAGGAATCCGCTTTCTTTACTATTTACAACTCCGGAATAGCCAAAAAACTCGCTTATAAAATTTGGTATGTCTATTTTTTCATCAATCACGCGAAATATTGTGGATGGATTTTTATGAAATTTGGTATTAGTTTAACTCAACCTACTACTGCATAATTTTGACGTAACATTTTTTTTTACAACAATGCTCTACGCTAAAACTATATAGAATCAGACTGATAAAATTCATATTTCTCGATGCATGCAGTGTCATGCAATTAATGAAATTTCTAATAAGAGCATGACAATGAAATAAACAACTCTTGATTTGCCGATAATATATGAGCAGACGCCTTTAGAAATCAAGCCGGCAATTTTATTTTGTATTTCTATATTTGTCCAAGATATTTATCGCTAACATAGTTTCATATGTCTAAGTAAATCTTGGTTTTTGTGGGACAATTTAGTCATAATTTTCAGAACAAACAAAAGCAAAATTCAAAGGAGCCTACATGTCTAGAAATATAATTCCACCACTCTTAACGAACATCAACCTTAGTTAAAAGTGTTCAGTGATCATTCCGTAAATTTTAATTAAAACGCAAATTTTGGCAGTCCATTGAAAAGTCCATACGTCCGCAGGAATAACTGTGGTTTCGATTGGAAAATCTAAATAAAAAAGGCAATAAAGAGCTTTTTACTGTCAGTTCTGGAAGTCAGCCTTGTTGTAACTAACGTCATAATACGAGCGTCATTATTATGTTCGATTTAATTATCGTACGCCTTTCAATATAGTCTCACGTATATTGAAAAATAATGGACGACAGATTTTGAAACACGCGGTAGAATAAATCGGTTAATTCTAAGGACAACGTAACATTTATAAAGTACAATATATACATAATGCATCTGTGGATGATGTTGCGGCGATATAAAATACATATGACAGAAATTGTACTTTAAAGATATTACGTAATGGCGAATGGCCATAGAAAAATAAATGTAAATTTTTGCAAATAAACACGTCCATAAACTTTACACCACTTACTAATACCTTATCTTTTTGTCTTAATAAAAATTTATTGGTTTAAATAGTTTTAGAACTAAATTTTGACAACAAGAAAATTTTTGTCTTTTTTATGGACTATATTTGGTATATCACTCTCACTTAGATTTCCTTTCTCAATATAATGCATTTATCTTTGAGTAATTAATGGTATAGCCTATTTAATTTCTGTTATAATACATTTTGAATAAATATTACATTTTGAATGATTTAATACATTCTGTTATAATACAATCACAATTCGACTATGACAAAATATTCTTTCTATTACTATTTAACATCATTTTAATGAATCTGTATGCAATTGGGTGCAAACCTTTTCCTAACATTTTTAATTGTGGCTTTATTAAATATCCTCATGAATTTTATCTTGACATCAACCACTTGTACAACAGCAAAGGTTTTTAATATCTTGTCATATTTCGTAGGTTCTACATAGCTTTTTAGTTTGCATCGATATATATGTACATATATATATATATATATATATATATATATATATATATATATATATATATGTTTTTACATTCTCAAAATTATTGTAATAAATAAATATACTACTCTTTCACTATAAATAAAACCGCTTATTCTTTATATAAACACTGTTACAATATCAATCATATGTTGCATAACTCATTCGCCGTCTTGATCATATATAACTAAATAAGCAATTCGATATTAAACATGGTTTTTTGTTTATTCTCGATATTATACTGATCTACAAACGGCTCTGTAAGATCCATGTGCATTTAATTTTTAGTCAGTTACAAGGCTGATATGCAGATATTTTAAAATATTTCTATAATATAAACTCTATAATATAAAAATATGCACCTATCTACATGGAATGGGAGTTGACGTTTTAAGAATTAATATCTTCTCATATTCGAAGAGAACATTGTTAGTTTCTTCACCACTAAAATATATTAAGCATATAGGAAAGAAAATCTCAGTCATAATTTTAATTTATATTGTTAAAAAGTAACTCGAAAAATTTGTTTGGATGTTTAAAAATTAGTTCGAGTGTTATTATCCAGAATTTTTAACTTTTTTTATTTCACTGTCTAATTAGCATTAAAGTAGCCTATGTTAGTTCTGAACTCTGTTATTTTGAATGCTCATAAAACCGTTATCTGTCCCGGAAAAAACGTATAGTTGATTGGTTGATATTATCTTCGAAGTTTTTTTTCTCGATCATAAATCGCACATAATAAATATTACATGCTAAAAGTATGAATAACAAAATGATAACCTTTTCTCTTAAAACTGTTGATTTTCTTATCAGTTCACAGATTTGCGTTTGTATCGCTGGTTTTGTGTCATTGTAATTACAATCGGCAGCATTTATATAGGTATATAACTATCATTTATATTACTATTTTTTTGGTTCGAATTTGTATTTATAATTTGGTTTAATTTTTATGTATTCGCAATGATCACTTCGCTTCTGATTTAGATTTTAAGCGTTATTTATTGATCTTTGGCAGTCTTGACTAAATATTGATTAAGTTTCAAATTAAATTTGAATATAGTTTGAGATCATATACGCGATAATATTTCTAAGTCCATTTGCTCTAATCTATCTGAAAACATTCTAAAGTTACTATTACTTTGTAAAAAGTACGTACAGTAGAATTAAAATGTTTACATACGTCTTGTGAATTTAACGGCTTCCTCGCCCATTTAATATTATTTTTGGGTGATGTTTCAATAAAATTTAAAACTAATTTATTATAAAAACAAGATCTAAAACTTCTACTCCATGTCGTTCCTAAAGTACGCACTCAAACTCGGCTCTGAATATCGATTGATCACGGATACTCACGGTATCTCAAACAGAAACTGTTTTCAATAAATGTTTATCTTCCATTACTCGCACTATTCGTTAGAGTGTCCTCCTCGGAAAAGGCCATTGTCAATAGTGACTCCCTTTTAAAATGATTACCAAACTCAGAGTGGAGGACTGAAGGGCGGGAAACGCACGAAGTAGGCGAAGGTATCGAACCTACGTTCGGGTGGCCAAACCTTATCTTCGATTAGATCCTCCACATAAAACCACCGTTCGCTCCCGATGAATCATGTTCTTTTGTGTTGAATAAGAATAATATTGCAGAGATTTATCTCAAGCTTATGTTTGGCTTTGCTTATAGCGAGCGTTACACATATACAAACGTGATATATACTCACATTATACTCACAGGAACCTAGTGCATGGAGAACATGAACATTTATTCGAATGGTTTTTCTCTGCGTTTTCCGTGCAAAGGTTTCGAGTGAGTATGACTCGCTATCAATCTGTTTCATAAGTGTAACGGTGTTATTGTGTCGCAAGGATTATTGTATCGCCGAATGGGGATTTGCGAGCCGAAAATAATGAACGGAGGAGCGTTTTAACGTAAAGTATATTTTCGTGAGTATAATATATCTGGGATTAATTATAATATATTCTATGTACTTATATCTATTTTCATATATCATCGTAATGTATGTAACATTTCCCTTTTTCTCTTAACACGAATCCTTTGAAATAATTTAATAAATATTACATAATTTGCAAAGAAATTTATATGTTCTCATTTTCAGGTATTTTCTATAACAATGTACTTAGTATTTTTAGCTTTCATTTATGAAACAAACCTTAGATGTCGATTCTGTTCATCTATTCATATTTATTCAAAAACTTTCATCGCAATGATTTGATACAGAGCCCATTCGCAGAAAAATGTATTTTTAATTTATAATATTTAACACAATCTATTAAAGAATTATAATTTTTACAATAAAATTAGATCGAACTTTCAAGGTACTAATGTAAAATAAAACTTGATAAGTCAATGTGAAAAAGACTGACTGACTTGTAACCAATACCTGTCTTGTAACAATTTGAGTACTGAAATTGCAATTTCTTCGATTAAGGGCATTTCAGAGCATTAAAGTTTGATGTATGTTATAGCACAAAACATTAATTCAAAATAATGAAATAATTTACATTTTTTTTACTAACGTTATCTTATTATAGTTCGTATATTTATAGACTGGCATATAGTCAATGCTTAATAACAGTTGATTCGATAGTAAAATAAAGGGGATTAAATTTATTTGAACTTTATTTTTAATATCCTTTCGTGTTTATTAATGTAAATTACAACAAGTTTCCATCTTCGTATATACAAATAAGATGAGTTTAATTTGTCGAAAGGTACTAGGATTTCAGAAGTTGTTTAATTTTAAATAATAAAATAAAAAGTTTTTTTCACTTTTTTGCAGTTTCTTAACCATATTTTACAAATTTTTTACTGTTTTTAAAAAAGTCACACTATTTTTTGGTTTTGGCATAGGTAGAAAAAAGAGAAGTTAGACAAATTCAAGAACAGCTTTGTTAATCAAATTGGAAACAACAGGTAATTTAAAAAAATATTGTAACTGAAAGTAAATAAATAAATAGGGATACACATCTGTCCATATTAATGGAACCGAATTTCTGAGTTTCTTCTATACACGTATGTTCTTAGTCTTCTTCCTAGAAATATTATCACAAAGCTGGCATCAAAATATCTTTTACGCGATGAATAAATGTGCATCTATTTAAAGGAACTTATATCTGCGAAAGAGTACAAAAATATATGCGTATCTATTAGAGACCTTTCCCATTAATTGAAGGCAATCTAATTTGGATTTTGATTCTAAATGATATAAGCAATGGTAGATTCGGTGAAATTTGGTTAAACCACCATACGAGTATTATCCATATAATATTTTGAAATATCATATATAATATATTTAAAATAATAATATATTATAAAAAAATAATATATTTAAAATGTACATAGAAATCTGCTTCTAGTAATACTAGAAAAACATGCAGTTACTTTGGTAGGGAACAATATCGCGCCCGGCTCAGTTCGTGATAATTTTTTTAAGATTCCATTCTGCTTAGAAAAGTTTTTATTAGCGTCACTTGTTTGCTAAGTAGATAAACAAAATTAGCGAATCGATTTTTATCTACTTCTAGTCGTGGTAACGATTTAGAACTCTGTAAATTTTGCAATTCTGATGAAAATATAAAAATATGGCACTATCAAGCTGATAAATGATGAAGGAAACAGGTAGTCACAGATACCTCACAATGACTAACAGTAAAAGTTATGTAGTCGTGGTAACGATTTAGAACTCTGTAAATTTTGCAATTCTGATTAAAATATAAAAATATGGTACTATCAAGCTGATAAATGATGAAGGTAAGAGGTAGTCACAGATACCTCACAATGATGAACAGTCAACCCATAAAGTTTCATAATTTTTATATGCATTTCCACAACAAAATTACGGAGACAATAGTTTAGAAAAGTGAATTTAAATGTAATGAATTGTAACTTAGAAATTGAAGCCGAAAATTTTCTGAAATACTACAATATTGTCCTTCTCTGTTGCACAAAATAACACTTGAATGGCAATAAGCCGTGAAGAAAAAATATTCTATATAAATTTCTTAAGGATTTTGTTGCTGTTTGCCTTAAAATTTCCAATAAGTCAAAGCAATGAAGGTACTTCTTTTAGTTTTAGCAAAACTAGTCGTGTGACTTAATTTCTTATCCAAGAAGACATTTGCCATAAATGGGTTCGTGTCTGTATGACAAAATCGTGGATTTATTTTAATCGCCAATATAGATAACCATACTGGCTCAACTTTTGAAGTATTGCTTACATTTATCATTTCATATAGTAGCCACTTATATTTTCTATATGACATCGAGTTTATAACCATTTGACAGCAAATTTAAAAAGGTCACACTAGTCTATTGAAGTTATTTATTTACCAGAATTCGTTTCTTCTTCAGCTTCGCAAACATAGTAATAAGAATTTTATGAGAGACGATTTGTTAGATTTGAAGGGATTCAACTTACAAAAAAATGTACGAATTTTTTACAGAAAACGTTACGTTGCTACAAAATTTTTGGAAATTATACATTACTAATATATTTTATTAATCGTTAAAAAATCTGTCTTTGTATACTTTTCTAATTATTTAAAAAAATTCAATTTAAAGCTACATTTTAATTTTGTATAGAAAATAATAATGGTGCAAGCGGAAAAATTGAGAAAAATTCTTAGTTACTCATGTTGTAAATTCATTTATATGTCCTGAAAACTTACCTATTTGTTTAATTTCCTATTTTAATTCATCTTAACTATTTCATTTAATTTCTATAGGATAAAGTGCAAACCAAAAAGCTACGTAAAAAGTATTGATACCCAAACATTAATTTTCTTCAGGCATTCTGCACAATGTAATTACTTTAATTACCCTATGAACTACTTTTTTGTATAAACAATTTAAATATTGTAAAATTTACTCTTATAAAAATTATTCGTCTTCTCACGAATATACTTTCACAGTCTCAGTATTCCATATAATTATTTTAAATTTGGTTGTATCATTACACTGGATATTGACTTAGTGCTCAAAATTATTTTGACTTACTAGTATATTAAAAGAAATCGACATTTCATATCACCGTCGGACATTGTATTTCAATAGCAATATTTAAAGATACTGGATACAGCGAAACGTAATACATAAAGTACACTTCTACAGGAAGAAGTTCTTTTGCTCCTCCGTGAAAAGTTAAATTTTTCAACTTAATTTGAAGCCATTCGTTGAGCCGTCAGACGCTCGTCCCAGAAACGTCCTGAAATTGTCGTAATGACGCATTTTCGACGCAGTATTATTAGGAAAAAAATAAAAAATGCGTCAATAACATTGACGACAAATGATTTCTTACAGGAGCTTCAAAGATCTAAGCACACGGAACCCGTTGGTTTTGGTATATATATATATATAAATAACCGTCCAACACGTTTTACTTGATTTAAAAATTTATCCTAAATTTGTATTACAAAAATTTGTCAAAATATATTTTAGGGTGCTGAAATTTATGTGATGTAATTATTGGATATATTTATGAATACTGAAAAAGAGATCTTAATAATAACGGTTTTAAATAATTTTCAAACGTAAAGAGAAGTTGCTCGTGAGTGCGATTGACAAACATTATGGCAGAAGTAAGAGCCAGTGAGGACGTTTATCGGTAGATGCCCGTAGTTTTACTTTCAAAATTATGACGCGTTAAATTGTCCACTGTGTAAATCTGAATTGCATCAACATTCGTTATAAGCTCTTGCTCTACTACTTTATAAATTGAGGGCACTTACTTTTCGTAGTATAGCTTTCAATTAATATGAAAATATTATAAAAAATTGAGCATATTTCTGCTGCGCATGTAAGCTGAAAACTCCATTGATTCTATTAATTAAAATAAAAGAAATAACATTTAAAAAATAGACATTTAAGGTAGATAGGTAGTTTATTAAAAAAACCGTTTTGAGACAAAAATTAGATTTTTTTGCAGACTACCTTATTTTCTACTCAGAAAATATTAAAATTCAATGTTCTTATAATTGTACATGCACCTCCGAAAGCAATCATCAAGCTGATTATAGTCTATCTACCCGTAGCCGATCCCAATATTATTTTTGTTCTTAATACGTCAGGTGGATAATCTAAGGACACAACAGCGCATTCACTACCTTGCAGAAATCAATACGCACCTACCATCATCGCTCCAGACTGCACCACTCTCCATTATTTCAATTCAACTCCAAATTAATGAGATGCCGCCATTAATTATGAAAGCTTATCTAAGAGCGTCATAAAATGTGCACTTCGTATTACCTCAGGGATGAAGGCCTAGGAACTGAGTCGTTAGTTATCATCACACGCGAAGCGAGGTCATTACTTTCACTTAATGGATAATTGAAATGGTGAGCTGATATGACGCGTATGCCGGAAGCAGTATATTTGCTTCGTTAAGGGCTGGATTTTGTTTTGTGATGCAATATTATTAATATGCATTTTTTGTTTGTTTACCGTGATAATATTTTAATGAATTATCCTTATGTAGCAGCTGTATATACTTACCTTCTCCTACGAGATCATTCTTATAGCCTATTGATAACCGATTTCTCATTCGTATTCATGTGTGTAATAACTATCTTTCCATTTTGCGTATTTTTGCAAATTTTCTCAGTAAACTAAGAATTATTTATCATATAAACGTCATCTTGGTCACACAATATTATAATCTCGCTTTTGCACATAACTTTTTCAGAGTTAGTATCTATTTTTTTAACGGTTATTTTTCGACTTTTGATAACTAGGTATAGTCTCGAAAAACTACTAAACCGACAAGCATTCATGGTTTTACATTTATATTCGAATCACATTTTTTTTAAATAAGCGAAATAATTTTTAAAATAAGGTTTTTTTGCAAGTTCGTAACATAAGTGTGGCGTAACTTATTTATGAACTGTGTTTTTGTATTGTTTGTTTTCACTATTTTAAACTTAAATAAATTTTTCTCATTTTAGGATACATTGCGCGTAAACTATGTGTAAATATTCACTCCAGAGGCATCAGTTTTATGCCTTAAGTTCTCAAATTCTGACTCATAGCGAGGCATATATAAACTGGACATTGTTTAAATTAACAAAACAATAAGTTGTCACTATTATTTAATATACTTTGTGTCAACACTACGACTCCATTCTGGTAATATGGTATATTCAGGAATATGTCACTGTAAAATTGTCACTCTCAAATCTTTTCCATTGCAAATTTTCTGAAAACTTAACTTTACTGGATATGCTAAACGTTATTTCATGAAATAGTAGTCCAGGTTCACTGAAAAAGTTTCAGAAGTAAATGGTATAAAAAATGTGCCATTAATATGTAAAATATTTCTAATAACATATTTTTTCCTTTCGTTTTCCAAAATATTTTCATATTTTCTGTCCTCATATTATGTTTTAGGTAAGCTATGAATTATTCATTTTCGCCAATTAATTAATATCGTATAACAACCTCAATATAGATCGCTGTTAAATTTCCTACCTCTTTTGTTAAATTGTCGTAAAATCCTAAAGCAAATGAGTATTCTATATTATTTCTCGGTTATAATCAACAATTTTACAAAATATTGTATGACACTTTTATTTAGTACATGTTATCGTTAAACCGAATGATTACTCCATTTAAATCTACCACGATAACTGAAATATACATATATAGAGGTAGTGTGTACTTATCGGTTATTAAACGAAATGTTTAATGAAACTTCTATGTGCTATATGAATAATGCCAAAAACAAACTAAATCGAAATTAGTTTGGATTTTTTTCCACCAAAATTTTAATATCACTGTAGAATAAAACATTTTCACAAAAAACAACATATATTTTAAATGACTTCGAAATGATATTTCAGTTTATGATGAAAATATGCCAAAACTGAAAATGTAAGCTCTTTATTTTGATTCCAAAATTTTAATATCACTGTAGAATAAAACATTTTCACAAAAAACAACATATATTTTAAATGACTTGGAAATGATATTTCAGTTTATGATGAAAATATGCCAAAACTGAAAATGTAAGTTCTTTATTTTGATAACATATATCTAAATATCAAAATAGATTTAAAGTAACTACAATATTTAAAATTCAATAAATATTTATTAAAGAATTAAAAAAAAATTAACGAAATTATAACTAAAAATGTATTCCACAACTAACTCGTAAATACAGTACTTTTTAGAATAGTCATCCCTATTTAAATAATTTTAATATTGCGAAGTATCCAAAAGCTGTTATCTTTCAGGTAATTTCATATAATATAATAAATTCTATAGTATTTATTTTATTTATATGAGTAGATAAGTTGTTATCACTTGAACCTTTAACTCTACCCAGATAGTTTTTAAAATTGATTCATCCAAATCTCCGCATTGTGTTAGTTGCCGTTGATTATTTCAATGCAGATTTCTATTTTACAGTGTTGTCTACAAACAAAAAAATATATATAAATATTACTATCGGCTTGCCTTTTTATACGTCACTTTAAATAGTATTGATCACCAGTTTCGAATCAATGTTATTATGATACTGATACAAATGTCGATGATTAAAATCCACCGTTCATTATTTAACTTACTTAAACGTACCGTCATAACTTATAAATTATTCATTAGGAAATAATGGCATAAAAAGAAAGTACATCTACATGCGATGGTCAAGATTAATATAAAATTTGATTTGGTAAGTCTTAAGATAGTTTCGCACATTTATTATAGCGTTTATAGTAGATTTTATGTAATATATTACAACCATATTAAATGAAATCTTAAATAAGTATGCCTAACATTTTAACTGTTTGATTTGTGAACATGTGTATCATGAAACTAATTTCAATAAATACTACAAAAGTCAGTTTAATAGTGAAATATTAGTTATTTGTCCAAAACGTCATCAGAACAATTTAATCTCTAACTCTGTTTATAACATTACTATATTGGGTGGATGTTTATAAAATAATTACGTAAATCAAATTATTTGCTAAAAGGGAGTTACATAGTGGCCAACGTAATTTTTTTTAAATCTGTTCAAAAACAATTCTGATGTTTCCAATGTTCAGAATGATGACAAATTGGCAGCATTAAAAATGGAAAATAAATTGCTTGAAGAATAGTTTAATTGAAATTAAAAGTAATAATATTACGACTAATTACTCATATGGTAGTGTTACTAAAATTTGTCGTAAAATGAATGACAAAGTACAAAATATTTATGCTAAAGATAAAAGTAATCATAATTGGGAAATGCTTGCTTGAATACAAAATTAAATAACAGGTCATATTAATGTGCCAATTGACATTATTAAATCTAATTATGACGTAGATGTATTGCTCGTATTATAAAACATTATATCATAAAAACCGATAAACCGACCATACTGCTACTGACACTAGCTGTGAATATCTTAATACAAAAGAAATCATTTAATATATAATATTGACTATCCAGTTAAAACAATTTTCACTAAAACAGTTGTTAAGGATGATAGCAAATAGCTCTGCAAATAGCTTTAGCTTTTAAAAATATTCATTTTTTTAAAATGAAGTAAATATCAATGTCTTAACTAATTTGAATAAATTGTTAATACATATCTTAATATATTAACATTGCGTTTTTTTTCTTTTCCTCCCATATTACGTTATCTTTTATATTTAAGTGCGTATGTATATTAGGGCCCATGCATGGGAAATTTTTTTCGAGCTGTGCTATTGCATGAGGTATAAAAATTTACGTAATTCTACCCAGATTATGGAATAGGAATTATGAAAAAATTGGAATTGTTATCTTGAGGGCTCTATACACTTTGAAGTTTTGTAAATTTTATCTTTTTACAGATCTAAACGGTATGCCCATAGCAATTCAAAAATCCAGTTTAAAAGTTCTTTTATATTGAAATGGATGAAACAAAACACAAGAAAACAAAATAGAACTTTAATCAATGACAAAAATTTAGAATTTAAACTTATTTTTGTGTTAAAAATTTGACATTTCCGCTTGAGATTGAAACTGGTTCGGATAAAGCCATTTCTAGAAATAGCGTCAGTTACATTTTGTGATGCCTCTGTCACCAGTTTAACACATCTTTTCACAATTTGTGTGTGACAGAGAAAGTCAACAATTTTCAAACTCTTTCTTTTGTCACGATTTGAAGGTCCTCATTACAAATATATACGGCGGTGCTGTAACCTAACGCTCTGGGCACACAAAAATTTCAGTATAATCTTTGTAAGAGAAGTTAATTTGTGGTTTTTTAAATATCTTGCGTTTAGCGCTACTTTCAGCTTCTGTAGCTTTTATTATTATTATTAATGCGGGCATTAATAAGAATAATGCCCGCATGTGATGTCTACCGTCAAAAACGTACAGAAAAGTAAATTTTCTGGGTACACAAAACAAGCATTGTGTGATTTTTTCATGTTTACCGTTCGCAAACTCAGAAGTATAGGAACCAGTTGATACAATTTGATGTATCTCGTAAAGATATTTTTTATCCGCATTTAATTCATCGACCACATTTTTTTGAGAATTACCGTGGTTTTTTTACCGTGGTTGGAGATTACCGCGAATAGACCGTGGTTTTATTTTCGCAAGTAGCTAATTGTTTTCTAATAGGTCCGGAATATTTTTGGCACCCGAAGTGCAACCACCAAAAAACTAAAATAATTGCCATGAAGCGTACAAACCCATTATTGTTACAGTCTCTCTAAATACACCTCTAAATATTGAATAACGATGTTAATATTACAACTGACGTTAATTAATGTTCTGTCACATCCAATGCAAATCACGTCATCTAAAATCCAAACTTGACCCTCTAATAAATTTGTGATTGTCCATCAAAGTATATGCTTTTTGTACCAATACCTCCTATATTTTCTCAAGTTTCACTGCGGGCTTTACATACAGCTTTGTGTATTTTTTTTTATTAATAACCGGAGTTAAATCTTCGAGAGAAACCAAGCCGAAAGCTCAAGCAACAGCAGATCGCGTCGATAAACCGTATCTATCACAGACCTTAGTAACTGTTGGCAACAGCAAAGTATTCCATTATATTCCTCATAGTTTAAATTGAGTTCCTTTGGCGGTAGGAGCATTCTACTATTCGTATCATTCAGCTATAAAAATACCTTAATTAATGTATTTATTAAGCACCACAAACGGGTTGTTCGAATAAAAACATGTTATCTGACATCGTGACGCCCGGGTAACCTATCCGTATTAATTACATATTTGTCGTTTTTATTTTAAATAAATTATTATATTATTGCGCCAATTGACCGGCATCGAAACAATAAGTATACATCACGAGGAAACTTATTTAAATATCAGAATAATTAAGTTCAATTACCCGTGTAAATTATTAACCTACAAAATCGCATTTAAATGGCGTAATTTTTATGAAAATAAATATTAAATATTCTAAACTGTTTCCCATAGTTTCGCCAATGATTTTGAAAAATATTCTTTAAATTTTTTGAAGTAAAAAATCCGCTGACCTTTGCTAAAATTTAATAACCTTTTTTGCGTGTATAAACCTTCGTTCACAACCCCAACCTCTGCCCTTTTATTGATCTCTCTACCCCAATTGTCATCTCAGAATTCAAGTAATAAGTAATTTTATGACTTCATATCATATTAAAAAGAGGCCTATTTAAGGGTATATGATATGGCGTATGTTTGGGGATTTTGGCAAATATTTTATTTCAAAGAATAAGCCGCTATAAGGAAATACTCGATTAAAAAATATTGCAAACAAAATGTTATCCAAATATACATATCATATAAATGTTTATAAATGAAAATTTATTTTGTACGAGTTCTTTTATTTTGTACGTAGTAAATTATTTTTTAAATAATAATTTTTTATACACTTTTCTTCATGATTTATCGGAAAACATATATATTAAGATTGAAATATGCTGACTATCGCCCCCAGTTAATGTAATAGATTATCACAAGTATATATAAATTATGGAAATATATAAAAAAATAATCGACGATTGATTGATTCAGATTTAAGATTATCGAATATTATATATCTTTCTAAATAATCGCTTAACTCTGTTACATTTTCACTGCGGTCGCAAACGTGCATATTTTTAACACGTTTTCAAATGCTCATATAAACGATGAGATTTTTATATATTTAATAAAATTATAACATTTTTGGTTCTTATGACTATTAAATAAACCCTATTTTTGACTGAAACTTCATCAGCGAAGGTGAGCCACAAATGGGTCAGGTCCCAAATGGCCTTTTTACTATCATGCACGGGGTAGATAGCATGAGTCGCCTCGAGCTTAAATTAAAGTTTTAGATGTTTATATAAAATATATGTGGATATATGCGGGATTATATACTGTTATTATGGTGTTATCTCTCGGTGTGGAAATTGTCAAAACGACACCTGAAATATGTAAAGTTTATCAAGTTAGACCATTCTGTACGTAGGTGCAAACATATTATTCTGCCAGTAGTGTTTTCGGTTTTCCCCGAATAAACGTTTTGTACATTTACGGCTGATATTTATAATAAATAAATTACGAAGTTTTCTAAAACTTTACTACTCCTTTATAATTTTAAGACTTACTATATTCCATCAACTTGGCTTCTATTTTATTTAAATTCCTCATATTTCCTAGCTGGAAAAGTAACGGGTGAATATTGCGCATAATATGAAAATCAGAAGCTAGACAATAGTAAGGGCTGAACAATTTTCTGTAAAAATCGCAATTTAAAAAACTTTTTGCATCAAACACTGCAATTGGTTTAGACTTTCAGAATCATGAACAGAAATAATGTTTTTGTAACTTTAGACGTGTTATTGAAATATTACATATTGAAAAAAAATTTTGTTTATATACATTATATAACAAATCTTACATGCTAAACATACGAATAACAAAATGATAACCTTTTCTTTTAAAACTGCGTTACAAAATAAAGTTCGCCATTGTTGTTGAGTTTCTTTTCAGTTCACAGGAAAGTGTCACTTAATTTGCTTTTGTGTAACTGCTTTTGTGTCATTGTAGATAAAATCGACAACATTTACGTAGATATATAACTAATATTTATGCTACCACAATTTGTTTCAATTTATCTTCCTAATTTGGTTTAATTGTTATATATTCGCTATAATTACTCCGCTTCTGATTTAGATGTTACGCGATATTTATCTATCTTTAACGGTCTTGACTAAATATTGGTTTACTTTCACGTTAAATTTGAATATAGTTTTAAGGTAATATGTACAATAATACTTGTAAGTTCTTTAGCTCCAGTCTATGTAGAAAGTTTTCGAAGTTACTATAAAAATACGTACATTGGAATTAAAATCGATTATGTAAGTCGGTTTGAAATAATAGTTTCCTCACCCATTTAATATTATTTCTAAGAGATGTTTCAATAAAACGAATTTATTATGAAAACGAGATCTGAAAGTACTACATAATGTCGTTCCTAAATTACGCTCTCGAACTCGGCTCCCCTTTATTTTTCTAAATTGTTCCTGAATATTGATTGACCGCGGATACTCACAGTATCTCAAACGGAAACTGTTTTGAATAAATGTTTATCTTCCATTACTCGCACTATTCGTTAGAGTATCCTCCTCGGAAAAGGCCATTGTCAACAGTGACTTCCTTTTAAAATGATTACCAAACGCAGAGTGGAGGACTGAAGGGCGGAAAAGGGACGAAGGAGGAGGAGGTGTCGAACCTAGGTTCGGACAGAACAAAACATGTCTTCGATTAGATCCTCCACATAAAACCACCGTTCGCTACCGACGAATCATATTCCTTTGTGTTGAATAAGAATAATATTGCAAAAATTTATCTGAAGCTTATTTTTGGCTTTACTTATAGAGAGCCTTGTACATACATACAAACGTGATATATATTATACTTACCGAAAACCCAGCGCATGGAGAACAGTTTATTGGAATGGTTTTTCCGTGCGTTTTCCGGGTAAAGGTTTCGAATGAGTATCATTCGCTATCTATCTGTTTCATAAGTATAACAGTGTTACTGTGTCGCGAGGATTATTGTATTGCCTGGTGGGGATTTGTGAGCCGAACATAATGAAATAAGGAGCGTTCTAATGTAAAATATATTTTTATGAGTATAATACATTCAGGATTATGTGTTTGTCAGACTAACAAAGGACAAAATTATTACACTTTACTTATATGTATTTTCTTATATCCACCTAATTTATGTAACATTTTTTCTTAATATTTCTTTGAAATAATTTAATAAATATTACATAAATTGCAAAGAAACATTCTTCGTAATTATATGCACTTATTGTTGATTATTATATGTACTTATGTTGGTTATAAATAAATTTGAAAATGTAATTAGTATATTCGGCTTTCATTTGTGAGACATATCTTACATGGTTATTTTGTTCTCGTTATTATTACACATATTTTTGTAAATTACCTTATATTATCTGTATTTATGTCACATATTTCACCGCAATGATTCGATAAAGAGTCGTTTCGCAGAAAAATTTATTTTTAATTCATAATATTAAACGGAATCTATTAATGAATTGTGATTTTTACAATAATATTCGATCGATTTTTAATACTAACTTGAAATGAAACTCAATAAGTAAATGTGAAAAAAACAACGGACTTTTAGTCAATAGCTGACTTGTAATAATTTGAGTACTCATTCATCGCTAGACTAATTTTTGAGATTCTTCCGTAAACTTAAAAATGTTCTTAACATTCTTTCACTGGACTTGTTTCAAAAATATTACCACGAAGCTAGGATTAAAATATCTTTTACGCAATGAATAAATATGCATCTATTGACGTCAAGAGATATGTGTGTATCTGTGTAGCCATAAAAATATATATATGTCTGTTAGAGACCTTCCCCCTTAATTAAAGGCAAATGATATATTTCAATCTGACTTTTAATTTTCAATGTTTCGGTGAAACTGGTCTAACCGGTATAAGAGCGCTATCTTTATAATATATTGAAACATCTAACCCAAGATTATATTTATTAAAAAAAATTTCTTATTTATAAGTTTATATGAGAAGAATATTGGTCTGCCTTTATCGTAGATTTCGATATACACAGAACGTTTTGCTGGGCTGTAGCTATACGAAAGAAAGAGGAACCGTTATAAATCGGTCATTAAGGCGCTGATGACACCAAATTGAGCTTATTTAAAAATTTTTATTAGCAAAATCTACTAAATTTATGGCCAGAAAAAATATATGTTATTCTTGGCAATAGTTCTAAAACTCCTGGTTGTTTCCAAAATACAACTGAAATATCTTTTATATATGAAGAAAAAATCAAAACCTCTCGTAACATAAATGTTAGATCAAATTAACTCCGTTATTTATGACACTTTAAAAATAAAATTAAAAAGACTAACTGTTCACGTCTTATTTAAACTCTTGGTTGTTTTTTATTTCCAATAAAGTAAATAGGATTCCAATAAAAAAAAATTAAAACGCATTATTTCTTTCGAATACAAAAACGCGTTTTGGTGATGTCCATCGCTTCTCTTTTACTCCCATGCAAATAGACAGTGTGCCCTGAGGCGCGGTGCTAGTTGGACTTATGTTGTTCGTTTCCCCACCCGCTCAAAAAGCAATAAAAATAAAAAGCAAAATAGTTTATAATTTTAATTTTGGGTTAGGATCTGTGTTTTAATATCGTAGGTGTTCATAGTTTAGCACCACTCATATTTTGACATTTTCTTGACAGGACATGAAAGAATTGGACAGGAAATAAACAAAACTGGCGAATCGATTTTCATCAATTTATAATGGTAGTATTGATTTGAAACTTTGTAAATTTTTGCAATTCTGATGAAAATGTAACAAAATTGTACTATCGAGCTGACATAAGAACGAAGGAAAGAGATGGTCACAAATAACGCTAAATAACTAACAGTAAACCCATCGATCAAAATTATGGATAGAAGAGTTTATAAAAGTGAATTTGAGTCTAATGAAATTTAACTTAGAAATTGAAGGAAAACTTTCTAAAATACTTCAATATCAACCTGTCTGGTTGATCAAAATAACACGTGAATGACAGTAGGCCGTGAAGAAGAAATATTCTATTAAAATTTAGTATCTTACTGATATTTGTCTCTAAATTACCAATAAATCAAAGCAATGAGGGTACCCCTTTCAGTCTAAGCAATTTACTTAACTAAAGCTTGAAGTACGTTGACAAAGCAAAACGAATTCATCCAAAATATTAGTTGCGGCAAACTATCCGAAAAGCCATTTGCCACAAATGAATTCATATCCGTATGACAAAATCGTGGATTTATTTTAATTATCATACTGATTCAATACAAATAACCATACTGGTTCAATCTTTGACGTATCTATGACATTTATCGTTTCATACAGTAGCCACATATGTTTTTTACATGACAACGAGTTTATAACCATTTGACCGCAATTTTAAAAATGTCACACTAGACTATGGAAGTTATTTATTTACCAGAATTCGTTTCTTCTTCGGCTTCGCATACATAGCAATAACATTTTTATGACAGCAGGTTTACTAGATTTTGCAGTGATACTCCAAAAAATGTAGGAATGGATATACAAAAATTATTATATTGCTACAGACTTTTTACAAATGATGTATTACTAATTTACTTTATTAATCATTGAAAAGTTTTCAAACTTTCCAATGATTAATAAGTATATATATAAAAAATTAAGTTATAAGATACAGTTTAATTTTGCATAAAAATATTAATGATACAAGTTTAAAAAATGAGAAAATATTCATTTAGACTATCTAATATACATGTGTAAATTCATTTATTTTCCTGAAAACTTATGTATATATATAATATATATATATATATATATATATATATATATATATATATATATATATATATATGTATATATATATACTATATATAGATATATATATATATATATATATATATATATATATATACATATAAGTTCCGAAAAATTATTGATATTAAGATATAAATTTTCGTCAAGCATTCAGCAAAATGTATTTACTTTAATAACCCTATAAACTACTTTTATGTGTCAAGAATTTCAATATTCTAAATAAAAATTTGTGCCAAAAATTTATTTATCTTCTCGCGAATACTTAAGAATGTATAGTTAGTCTCCTTATTTCATATAATTACTTTTCATCTGATATTCTTAGTACTCAAGATTCATTTGATTTAAAATGTATATTGTATTCTGATATTAAGGTATGGAGATATTGGATACAGCGTAACGTAACATATAATATACAGGAAGAAGTTCTTTCGTTCCTCCGTAAACATTTAAATTTTTTAACTTAATTTGAAGCCATTCGTTGAGCCGTTAGTCGTTCCTCCATGACAAGTCCGTAATGACGCATTTTCAACGCAGTATTATTAGGAAAAAATAAGCAATTCTGCAACAGCATTGACGACAAACGACTTCTAAGGAAAGCTTTAAAGCTAGGAGCGCGTGGGTATAACTGCTTCAGTCCTCCTCACATCGTGTACCTATTGAGCTGTTCGTTTCATAAGAATAGTGACCATAAAAACTGACTTTACTAAGAAGAAAATTTGGTTACTTCACTAATTTTTTTTGCTGGATTACCTGCAGTCGACTCAGCTGCTGTGCAAATCAATTCCTGCTGCAAGATATCGGATGTTATAGAAGATTGTCCACAAGTAATGTAACGCTAAAGACATACTCTCAACTATATCATATATGATATGAATTTGATAGCCTTAGAAACAATGGATTTGTGGAACGTATCAAAGACGTGTTTAAAATATAAACTAAAAAAATATAATAAAGTATCATCTATCGAGTTGAATGAATTAATAAAGGACATTCTCAAGTTAAACACGAAAGTATATATTTCGACTTCCAAATTTCAGCACAAGACGATTTCACATGTTGCTTAATCATAATGATCAGTAATGGTAAAGTAAATGCGTAGAAAAATAATAAAATTATCTTTTGTATCGCATATGATTTGGATGAATATTGTTGGATGTAATTATCTAACATAGTTAAATTAGAGATAATTTTCTGCCTATGTATTTTTATGCCTATTTTATCTGTTAAAATATATTTATTCATATTTATATTTCGCTACCTTTTAAACTACAATTTTGAATTTTTAGACCACACGTGAGGATTCGAATTTTTATGGCATATCAAGATGCTTGCCATATCAAGAAGTGACGATCAGTTGGTATAAACCGTAAGGTGGCGCAGACGCCACATGGTGAAATCCACATTTTTTTTTAATGTTGTAAAATAAGTATAGCGAAATTAGTAAGTAGTTTTAATTAAAAAAAAATATTAGATGATAAAGGTATGATTTTGAAAGAAAAAAGATCTATCTTTAAATTTTTTCAAAAGTGAATTACTACAAAATAGCAATCGCTATTTATTTTTAATATTAATGGGTCACACTAACTCCCATCTGTGCATCAAACTAACTGGCCTTTCCTGTCAGAATATGATTTACTTACGCTGATGTAACTTTAATATTTTGTAAGACACCTGTCACGTTATGAAACATATTTCGGGAACATAAAGATTTACGTCCAAACAGAATGGAAGAAATACTATATTCTAATGATGAGCAAATTCGAATTCTGGTTTTTTCATCACATAAAATTTGGAGGTTAAGAAATCAGTTTTACTATTATGTGTAAAATTTGAATCTATCTCTCCAGGAAATGGCGAGATTGAATTTCTCTCACTCTCTCTCTTTCCCTCTTGACCGCAGTTTAAAGAGTTTTGATTTTGTTGTACAGTATAAGCAATTTATATACTGCGTTAAAATGTATTACATTATAAAGATTTGTAAATTAAAAAAAAAATTGAAACACTTCTATATCTATTATGGACACTTAAGGAAAATTATTCTTAATTAAAAACAGTTTTGAGACAAAAAATAGGTTTTGTTCCGGTCTACCTTATTCTTTACGCTGAAAAAAATAAAATTCAATGTAATTATGTATGTAAATAAATAAATATAAATATATATATATACACATATATATATATATATATATATATATATATATATATATATATATATATATATATATATATATATATATATATATATATATATATATATATATATATATATATATATGTATATTCACCGCCATAAGGATTCATCTCGCTGATTATTGTCTATCTACCGATATCCGATTTCAATAATATTTTTGTTCTTAAACCGACAGGTGAATAATCTAAAGAAACAACAGCGACATCACTACCTTGCGGAAATCAATACGCACCTACCAGCATCGTTCCAGATCGCATCGCTCTCCATTATTCCACTTCATCACCAAATTAATAAGATGCCGCTATTACTTATGAAAGTTTATCTAAGATCGTCATAAAATGTGCACTTCGTATTATGTCGTCGACACGAGGCAAAGGATCTAACCTCAGGGACGAAAGCCCAAGAACCGAGTCGTTAGTTATCATCACACGCGAAGCGAGGTCATTATTTTCACTTAATGGATAATTGAAATGGTGAACAGATATGACGCGTATGCCGGAAGCAGTATACTTGCTTCGTTAAAGACTGGATTTTGTTTTGAAATGCAAAATATTATGAATATGTATTTATTGTTTGTTTACCGTTATGAGAAAATTCATACACCGAATCTTCATCACAATTTGCTGAGATAGAATGAATTTTTTGAGTAGAACGTTACTTTTTTGCTGCTCTTATTGATCCTTCAATTTGTGTCTTCTGTCATTTCATTAATCACGCCGCTTCTTTCTTATCAACGCCGCTTATAAACATTATCCTGTCATTTCTTTCATTTACCAAAAAACCTCTCTCATTAATGAGATTTTTATAGGTTTTAAACACGAACAAGATTTGAATGAAGTGCATTTGCAAGCAGCAACGTCAAAAATCTTTTCAGCTGATCCTTCAGTTTGATTTTGGAAATATTATTTCATTTTTAAAAATATTATTTCGTGCTTTTGGGGTATCTTCACAAATTAAGATACTTTTTGAAATAGAATTTCAGTAGTTGAATAATTCGTTCCTTAGCTACGGATGGAATCGAAGCTTTGGTTCAAATATTGTCGATCTCTGCAGGAATAATCTCATATATATCTCAATTAGATAGATTATTTCCGTTATACTTAAATTTCAGGTCGTTCTTGACAAATAAAATAAATTTAATTACTTTATAGTTGGTAGCTGCCGATCATCATACTTTTTGTATTTTCTCAATGTAGCACAAGTAGTCCCACTAAGCTTCTCATTATTTTAAAATCACAATATCCATTTTTAGAACTGCAACAATCGTAGTTGGACTTTTATAGCATGACAATTACTTTGGCTATGAAGAAAACACTCGTGATTGCCCCCAGTGAATCAAGTCTATTAACACGAGTACACACAAATTATGAAAACAGATAAAAAAGGATAGATTATTGATCGATTCAGATTTTAGCTTATGTTACATCTTTTTTCTAAATAATTGGTTAAATTTGTTATATTTCTATGTGTATAAATATATATGTAAAAATCTCATCCTTTGTATGAGTAAACGATGATATTTTTATATCTTTAATAAAATTATAACGTTTTTAGTTTTTATGAGTATTAAAGATCCCTATTTTTGACAGAACTTCATCAGCGAACGTGAGCCACAAATGGGCCAGGTTCCAAATGACATTTTTATTATCATAGTAGATAGTACCAGTCGCCTCTAGCTTAAATAAAAGTTTTATATGTTTATATAAGATGTATATGGATATATGCGGGATTATATACGGTTATTACGGGTTTATATCTAAGTGTAAAAATTGTCTAAACGACACGTGAAATATGTAAAATTTATTAAGTTAAACCATTCTTCACGTAGATGTAAACGTATTATTCTGCCAGTAGTATCTCTCTTTTTCCCCGACTACACGTTTTGTGCATTTACGGCTAACATTTAAAATAAATATATTCGGAAGTTTTCTAAAATTTTACTACTCTTTTTATTTTAAATCTTACTATATTCGATCAACTTGGCTTTTATTTTATTTAAACTCCTAAAATTTCCCAGCTAAAAAAATAAGGGGCGAATATTTGCGCATAATATGAAAATCAGAAGCTAGACAATAGTAATGATAGAAAATTCTATAAAAATCGCAATTTAAAAATTTTTTTGCATCAAACACTGCAATTGGTTTAGACTTTCAGATTCTTGAGAAAAAATAATGTTTTTGTAACTTTAGATTACAAAGTACATAGTAAATGTATTTGTCGCAAGTATATTTGCAGTGTTACTTTTAATAATTTTTAGGTAATCAATTCCAAATAACAGCGTAAATGGTTCATTTTAGCGATTTATTATGGCATTATTGCCAGTTATTTATATGTCATTATTGCCAGTTGAAATTTAATATAGCTTGGAAGAGCTGACGAAAATAACATTAATAATCTATTTTGAAAATTATGTCTAAATAGCTTCAAAACTGTATGAAATAAATTAATTTTAAGATTAAACATCATGATGAAACACTATCTTACTAGCGTTTTAAGGGAAACCAATTTTTAGATTAGAATTTCAAGAAAATCCAAATAATATTAATACTCATTTTAATCGAGTCTATGAAAGGTAAATTAAATACAAGTTCTTTAAATTGTGTAGCAAAAAATTGCAGTTTTTTTCTACACACTTTAGACACGTGTGCTAATTATAGCATTATTTTAATATAATATTGAAAAATAATACCAATATATCATTTAAATCCTATTCGAAATACCTTAACGGTGATGCTTATAAATTAAATCGCACATTACACAACTCCCATTAAAGGTATTATAGGGAAGTACAAGTCTTTTTGGTTCGTGAAATCAGAGATAAATTTATTATACAATGTTTCCTCTCGTTGTGTCAAAAATGAATTATGCATGTATGTGTTATTACTGATATTTCACGTCTTTGTTGTTGCTCTTGTTTTTTCATTGTTGCTCTGTACAGCATAATGACGGTCTACCTGCTTTTTCTCGGACTAAAAATTAATCGAAAACTTAAATCTGTTGCTGTTCATGTTGCAATAAATAATCTCTATTATTGTTGTGGTAAAAAGATCTTTATTATACAGCAGATGAAAGTAATTTATAAATCATGATATGTCTTAACAAACTGAAGACTGCAATACAATAGAAAAAATTAATAGAATATCACAGTATTCCGAAGCGTTTTTGTGAACCATTCTATTACGTAATCAATAAAACTGTCCATTCTATAATGCAATCATCAATTAGGTAGCATCAAATGATTCATAATGTTTGTCATAACAAAAATAAATATTTAAATAAAAAATGAGTACAATAAAATTTAAAGATTTCTTAAATTTTTAACGTTCAATTCGGCCGATGTGCTGCGACGTGCTAAATGAGTTCATAGAATTTAATTTTTTCTGTTTTTCTATCTATCTTTTATTTTTCTTTCAATAATTGTCATTTTTTAGAGAAGACTCACATAAATCCTCCTATGGTAACAACGTGTCCACATCCATACTGGGGATATTGAGGTTTAACTAGAGTTCATAGAATTTATTGACTGATTTATGTATTATATGGAAGCAAACATTTGTCGCTCGTTATTTTATTTAATAAATTGAGATAATAGAGAAAAAGTTAATACAATTTTTAATCTTTTACTTTTACGGTAACCTCTGTAAATAAATTCTTATTCTATGTAGTTTTATGGTAAGTTATGATGTCGATAACCTTTTTAAACATTTTATTTAGTTGCACTCTATTTTATTATCAAATTCTCCAATTTATAATCAAATTTTCACATCATCGGCAAACTAGTTAACAGATTGAGTTAAAATGTTGTATAATTGTGTATTTCCGGTGATAATATAATATTATTGTTATCGCTATGTTATAGCAAAAAATTGTTAATGTGGTTTATTTTGTTTCGTTTCAAATAAAATTTAATTATTAATAAATGACATATATCAGTTATACAATGTAAGTGCTCACGATTTTGTATCCAAAATAAATATTAAACTAATAACCTGAAATATGAATCCATATTACTAGACTTTTTCTTTGATATTTTTTCAAGAGTTAATACATAATATAAATTATTGGAAAGTTATTTTATACGGTTTAATGAAGGAATTTCATTAAAAATATCATTTCTCTTAAAATAAACTTTCATGTTTTTGACAGTTTATTGTACATATTTTGATAGTGCCCACTTTCTTTCTTTCAAAACAATATCAAAATAATGAAAAAAAATGAAAAGCAGTTTTTTTGCAAATTCCGATGCGTACGACAAGTAATGGATTATTTTCAATTTGAGCTTCTGCAATTTTAAAATGGTCTGTTGTAAGGTGAAGTTTTTCAAAACAATTAAAATCTCTCCATCATTTGATTTTCAACCGATTCATTATCATTTAGTAAAGATAAAGTATATCTACATGAGACACTCCATTTATCAAATATTTTCATACAAATTATTTCACATTGTTTTAAAAGTGTTATCAAATACTAGTCGTGATTTAAGAGGAATCCTCTTCCTTTACAATTTACAACTCACATTTACAAACTTAAATTGTACACAAAAGTTATTCTAGTTATCAAAATAATTAGAAAAGTAGTGACAAAAACAGAATTCATCCATGAAATATACAAAAAAAACTATAACACTTCACATGGAAAAAAAACACTGTAACACTTCACATGGAATTCTAAATTTAAAACGTTACAAAATTAACAGATGTTCGTCATTACTAGAAGAAATTTCTTAATTAGTTTTCTATATATATATATAATAAAATTGTAACGGAGTGAATTCTGCACAAGGGAAATATTTCAAAAAGATGGACTGATTTAGCGTAAAAAATGATAAACGACGCCAGAAAACTTTTTTTTCGAATGTTTATATGTATATTACTTTGTTCGTCAATCACGCGATTTCTACTAGACAGAATTTTCATTAATGTCAGTTCTGGACGTCCTTGTTGTGACTAACATCATGAATACTAGTATCAATTTTACATTTGATTTAATTATCGTACACCCTTTAATATAGTCTAAAATGTATGGAAAAAGTATGCACGATAGATTTGGAAACACGTGGCAGAATAAATCGTTAAATTCTAAAAATAATGTTAATAGCTATAAAAATAGGACACACACATAATACATCTATGGAAGATGTTGCGACGATATTAATTATGGAGGGGGAAATGGCGCCCAAAAGAAATTGAATAATGCATTCGCCATATAAAAATCCATATTAATTTTCACTATTAAACGCATCCAGAAACTTTACATCTGCAATCAATAAAAACTCAGCTTTTTGTCGTAATAACAAAATTATTGGTTTTTCTAATTTTAGAACTCAATTTTTACAAAAAGAGACTTTTGTCTTTTTTATAAACTTTCTTAATTATATCATTCTCACTTAAATTCTATTTCTGAATATAATGCATTAATCTTTGAGTAACCAATGACCTATTTGAGTTCTATAATAAAGTCGATTCGATTCGATTAAGAGAAAATTTTATTTTTACTACTATTTAATGAATTGGTGTGCAAACTTATTCCCGAAGTTTTTAATATACTAATGAAGTTTACCTTCACTTCAACTATCTATAAAACAGCAAAGGTTTATATTATCTTGCCATATTTAGCTTCTTATATGTAACTTTATAACTTGTATTAAATATACAATCTACTTATATAACTTCAGCGGAACCAGACACGGTAAAGGTTTCACCAACTCTCAGGTAAATAAGAAAACAAGTGATTAAGTAAAAACAAAATCAACGATTATTAGAGGGATTTGAATATTTAACAATGAGCATTTTGTTTTGCAATTAAGGGAACTTTTCGTAACAGATATTGTAAATAAGAAAAAAATAATCTACTTGTAGCCGTTAACAATATTAATGCATGAACTTAAAATCAAGTAAGTTAATTTTTTACAAAATTTAATTTTTAAAATTTAATTTAACATTTAATTTTTTTTACAAAAGTAAACGGGTGCTTAATAAGACAAAATAATATACTTTGTTATAATATTTTTATTTTCTCAAAATTATAAAAAATACTACACTTTCATGATATGCCTTATATAAAAAAGTTCTTGTTATTTATAAAAAAACTGTTTCATAATCAATTATACGATGCATGACTCACTAGCAGTTTTTACTTGTACTACAAATAACGCATTAATTCATAATCTATTTAGTAAGCTGCCATCATTTTAATCCCAGTTTAATCTCGGGTGATATAGTCCAATGAACGTGTTAAGCCTTATAATAATAAGTTTTGAAACTACGAGGACAAAGGTGTGCGCTTTAATTAAATAAGCAATTCGATATCAAGTGTGGTTTTGAGTGACAGTTTCGTGTTTATTCTCGATACAACACTGACTTAAAAACGCTTTTGTAAAATCTACGTGCATGTTATTTTTTATTCAGTTAGGGAGATGATATGCACATATATTAAAATAGTTCTGTAATAAAACGAGTTTGAAGATATTCGTACATCTGCAAGCAATGGGAATAACCATCTTTAGAATTAATGTTTTCCAAATTACCAAATGCTGCAATTTTTTTTCTTTTCATATCCGATAGTGTAGATAGTTAGTTTCTTCACTACGAAGATATATTAAGCTTATACAAAAGAAAATCTTGGACAAAATTTTAATTAAGATTCTTCAAAAAAACTTTTCCAAATATTTGTTTGCTAAATTCTGCAAACAATTGGACTTTATATAATATACCTACAAGAATATTCCTTATCACCCAGAATTTTAATTGATGTTTATTTATTATGATGAGTTCCAAACTTTTTAATTTGAAACACATAAAACCGTCATCAGTGCCGGAAAAAACTTATCGCTTGATGGTTCCCATTTTCTTCGAAGTTTTCCTTCGTGAACACAATATTTACAACATAAAATTGAAAAAAAAATATCTAAAAATAATGACCGTTAATATAAAAACAGAATTATTAAAAACTAACAAAGTGTTGTAGAGACGACAAAAAATGTTACATATTACAAAAAAATATAGTTCATATACATTATATAACAAACATTACAACTTTTTGTCTTCATACTGTATCACAATATAAAACTCGCCTTATTTGTTAAACTCTAAACATTCACAGGCAACACATTATTTAATTTGATTCTGTATTCCCTCGATTCTAACTGATAAAACTATTTGAAAAGGTATCTATCATTTACGAGTATATTACTACAATTTGTTCAGAAACCCACTTGGATTTCAGGTTTCAAATTGTATACCTAATTTGGTTTAATTGTTTTATTTTCGTTATTCCGATTCTGATTCTGATTGATCTATTTTGCAATATTTATCGATCTTTGGCCATCTTAACTTAATACTAATTTAATTACATTTTAAATTTGAATGTAATTTTAGAACATATATGCTATAATCCTTAGTCCTTTTGCTAATCGTGAATCCTGTTGCTCCAGTATAATACTATATAAAACCAGCGTACAGTGGGTTAAAATCTAATATATAGGTTGATTTGAAATAATTGTTTCCTCACCCATTTAATGCTATTTCTGAGAGTTGTTTCAATAAAACTAATGTATTTTATGGACAAGATCTGAAACTACTACTCCATGACGCCCAAATTACACCATCGAACTCGGTACCCTTTATTTTTCCAAATGGTTTCTGAATATCGATTGATTACAGACATTACAGTATCTCAAACGGAAACGGTTTTGACTATATATTTATCTTCCATTACTCTCACTATTCGTTAGAATGTCCTTATCGTAAAAGGCCATTGTCCACAGTGACTCCCTTTTAAAATTATTACCAAATTCAGAGTGAAGGACAGAAAGGCGAGAAGGGAACAGAAGAAGAGGTGTCAAACCTACGTCTGAGCAGACCAAACCTTGTCTTCGATTAGATACTCCGCATAAAGCCACCGTCCGCTCCCGACGAATCATATTCTTTTGTGTTGAATAAGAATATCTGAAGCTTATTTTTGGCTTTGCTTATAGCGGACCTTGTACATACATACAAACATCATACATATTGTACTCACCGGAAACCCGGTGCATGAAGAATACAAAGGTTTATTGAAATGGTTTTTCTGTGCGTTTTCCGGGTTAGGTTTCGAATGAGTATCACTCGCTATCTATCTGTTTCGTAAGTATAACGGTGTTATTGTATCGCAAGGATATTATAATGCCTGGTGGGGATTTACGAGCCTAACATAATGAAATAAAAAGCGTTTAATGTAAAATATAATCTCACGAGTATAATATATCTGGGATTATGTGCGTGGGTGGAGAGTAAAGTCGTCAGACTAATAAAGGACAAAATGATTATCCCTGTCATTATATGTATTTTCATATACCGCCCTAATTTATGTGACATTTCCCTATTTTTCTTAATATGAAGTCTTCGAAATAATTTGATAAATGTTATATTAGATGCAAAAAAATATTTTCCGTAATTATGTGTTCTTTTCGTAAGTTTCTGTAAGTGTCCGTAAGTTTTCTATAACATTGTACTTCGTTGTTTCACCTTTCATTTATGGGACAAACCTTATTTGTCGGTCTTGTCCGTCTATTCATGTTTGTACACACACACACTCACACAAACAGATATATATATATATATATATATATATATATAAAGATTAGTTCGTAGAAAAATTTATTTTTAATTCACAATTTTATACCCAATCGTGAATTGTTAATTTTACGATAATATTAGATCGACTTTTTAAGGCACCAATGTGAAATTAAACTGAATAAGTCAATTTGAAAAAGACTAGCTGACTTGTATAAGTACGCAAGTCAACTTCTCCAATTAAGGGCATTTTAGATCATTAATGTTTGATGTAAGTCATGGCGCATAAAATTAATTCGAACATTGAAATTATGAATTGTTTTCCTCACGATATATTTTTCCATTTTTTCTAAAAGGGGAACTATAGTAACATTATCTTGTCATATTTCGTATATTTATACTATTGGGATTGAGTCAATGCTCATTAAAGATTGATTTGGGTGTAAAATAAATACAATTTATTTATTTTAACTTTATTTTTAATTTCCTTTTGTGTTTATTAATATAAATTAGAATAGGTTTCAATCTTCTCTTATATAAACATCTATTTTGTATTTGTATTTTGAATTTTATTTGTGGAAGACATATTGGAATTTCAAAGATTCGTTTAATTTCATATAATAAAACAATTAATGTCATTCAGGTTTTTATTGAAATTATCCCGAAACTTTTACATCATTAACCTTGCCGATTTAACATATTTGCGTTCCGCGAACTTATTCCCATAAATGCTCACAATATTCTACCAATTTTTTTACCATTACGTTACTTCTTTAATTTATGTAAATTAGATACGGTAGTAAATCTAAGGAAATAAAATTAATTTTCAGAACATTAATTGTTAAAACCTTAACTCCCTGTGGCGGTATTTTTTTAATCCTCTTACCATAAAATTAAAAGTAATAATGAAGTGATCAATCTGTATAATCGCATCAATTTTCGAAATATTTTTAGGAATAGCGGAAGTTCTTCACCATCGAGCGTTGGCTTAATTTTTGACGAAGTTACCATTCCTTCTATATAATTTATTTACAACTGCCCATACAAATTTGATTTCGATAAGCATTAATTCTGAAACGTTTCTTACAATCTTCATATAATTTACTTATAAATATTAAACTCTTTATTTAAAAATAATTCAGTAATTATGTTGACACCAATAAGTGCTAAACTTGTTGCTTGTCTATTTCTCGATAGATTTTACTTTTATTAACAGATAGTTTATATTTCTACGAGTAATATGACATAGCTGTTATGAAATATTTAGAAAAGAACTTCTATTCTACATGATACCTGAATATTATTTGCTATTCTTAATACAGATTAATTCTAAAATGACACTCTATAACTCACGCTTATTGCTAAGTTTTTCGGTCAATGCTTTTCAAAAGTAGAAAATGGAAACAGTGGATTGAAATATATAATACATACGTTTCAGTATCCATGGGAGTCAATTTTCGAATAAAAAAAGAAATAATTGTACAAGTTACCATAAAACCTTGTAAATTTACTCACATATAGAACTTGTAAATTTAATTTCATTCAAATGTAAATTTAATTCATTCATGTATAGAATAAAATGCCAGACTTTGTTTCATTTCCTTACAGTTTCACTTTCTTCATTTATATGGCTACGCTAAGCAACTAAGCAATTTAGTCGCATAGTAAAGTAATAAAGAGATATATTACACTGCATTTAAATTATTTTTTCTAACTTTGAGATATTTCGGAAATAAATTTTATCACGTTTATGTTATTATTCTTCATAGTTATTTGTATTTAGTTCCAAAGTCGAGTTCGAACATTATATAACAACCGTGGTCAATCAGAACAACTTATATTTATATATAATACACGCATTGAAACATCTGTTGCAATGCTGTGAATTAATTTGTCTTTTTAATGTCCCATATCGATTTGGAAAAACGTAACGCCTCTAGTATATATGAGTGTCTATCCGTTTTATTACTTTTCCTCCAAAAATATTTGACGAGAAATTTCGAAATATGTCATGAGTGCAAGAAATAATAATCCAGTTAAATATTTTTGTTCAATAAATTTCATTTTCATTTTTATGGAACAGTTTGAGAATTCACGTGGGCAATGATTTCTTTTAAACTTCTTCTTGTTCTTGTTTTAAACGAAAGCTTATTAAAATGCGACTTAAAAATTTACAAGTTTTAATATAATTTTACTGAACAAAATTACTGACTGTTTCTAAAAATTGCTGTTCCTCGAAATTGGCATAACTACGCGTTAATGAAATTTTAAAAAATGGAATGTTGGTGAAATGGAATGTTTATATCAATTAAAAGTTATTTGCTGATAGCACTATATTATATGATATGGTTTTTTGTCATTAAGAATTAAATAATTTATATCTTAATTACAACCAAAATATTCATAATTGCGAAAAATGACGATTGATATCAATTCTTCCTATTAAGACAGTTTTTTTCTTCAAGTATCAGACTATTACAAATTTTATATAACACAGTATATACTCTATGGAAGCAAAAGTTGTTCATATGTTAACATTTAAATACAAATTTGCTTCTACTAATTGAATAACATGCAGTTTCAATAAGGCTTAAAATCTATAAGTACATGCTTTGGTAGGTAACACCATCTCGTACGATTGAGCTCGTACGTGATGGATTTTATTATTATTACCGCCACCGCTATATACTCCCCCCACCTTTCTAACTGTGGTATCGATTTGAATCTTTGTAAACTTTTGCAATCCTGATGAAAATATATCAATATGATATTACCGAACTGATGATCGAGATGATGATCGAGTTTCGTAAGTTTTATATGAAATTGCACACCAAAATTCTGTAATTTTGGTGTGCAATTTCATATAAAACTTACGAAACTCGACTCATAAAAGAGTTTAAAAAAGTAGATTCGAGTCTAATGTAATATAATTCAGAAACTGCAACCGTAAATGTTCTAAAATACGTCAATATAGCCTTTACTCATTGCACAAAATGACACCTGAATGATAATTATTCGTTCATAATTTTAATAGTCAGATTGAGTTTTGCTGACTTTTGTCCCAGAATCAAAATACTTATTTCAAACTAAGCAATTCAAGTACCGTTTGTCAGCTTGAAGTAATCTGACAAAGTAAATGAAGTTCATCTCAAAATATAAGTCGCTGCGGGTTATCCCTCATTCGAGAAAGCATTTTCCACAGAAGAGTTCGTGTCTGTATGACAACATCGTGGATTTAGTTTAATTGCCAATATAGATATCCTTATTGGCTCAAGCTTTAAACTATTGCTGACATTTATCATTTCATATAATAGGCACATATATTTTCTACACAACAACGAATTTATAACCGTTTGACCGCAATTTTAAAAAGGTCACGCTAGTCTATGGAACTTATTTATTTACCAGAATTCGTTTCTTCTTCAGCTTCACAAACAAAGTAATAAGATATTTTATGAGAGCCGATTTGTTGGATTTTGCAGTAATTCAACTTACCAAAAATGTAGGAATGTATATGGAAAAATTTAGTATATTGCTACAGAATTTTTAAAAATGATATATATAATATTAATCGTTGAAAAGTCTGTGTTTATATATTAATTTTAATTTATTATAAAATTAAATTATAAGCTACATTTTAATTTTACATAAAATATAATGATACAAGTGCAAAAAATGAGAAAAATGTTCATTTATTCATGCTAATATTTATATATGTGCAAATCCATTTATTTCTCCTGAAAAACTTAGATATATGTTTGATTTGCTATTTTATTTCGTATTAACTATTTTTTTTCTACAGGATAAGATGTAAACCAAAAAGTTCTGAAAAAGTATTGATATCAAGACATTAATGTTCTTCAGACATTCAGCAAAATGTGTTTCCTTTAATAACCCTATAAACTAGATTTATGTGTCAAGAATTTAAATATTGTAAATGAAAATTTCTAGTAATAAAAATTAATCATCTTCTCTCCAATACATTCTTAAAATGTCGCTATTTCATATAAATAATTTACGTCTGACAGTCTTAGTACTCAAGATTCATTTGACTTAATAGCATATTAATTAATATTTAGAAATCGACTTTTTAAAATTACCTTATTATTATATATAGATATTTTATACCGATATCAAGATTTGTAGATATTGGATACAGCAAAAGGTAACACGTAACATACACTTCTACAGGAAGGAATCCATTCACCAGTCCGTAAGCATTTCAATTTTTCAAATTAATTTGAAGCCATTCGTTGAGCCGCTAGCCGTTACTCCCTGACACTTTCTGTAATTTTCGTAATGAGGCATTTTCAATGCATTATTATTAGGAAAAAATTAAAAATGCGGCGACAAAACTGACGACAAACGACTTCTTGCGGAAGCTTTGAAGCCCTAACCACACGCAGCGCATGGGTTTAACTGGCTAAGCCCTTCCCGCACCGTGTCCTTGTTGAGCAGTTAGTTTCATACTAATAGTGATCATAAAAATTTACTTTACAAAGAATGAAATTAAATTACTTGACTAAGTTTTTTTGCTGGGTAACTTACAATCGACTCAGCTGCTCTGCAAATCAGTGCGTGCTAAAGGATATTGAAGGTGGTAGAAGATTGTCCACAAGTAATGTGACGCTGAAAACATACTCTTCAGCTATATCATATAACATATGAATTGGATAGCCTTTGAAGCAAGGAAGTTGTGGAACGTATCAAAGACGTGTTGAAAATAGAATCTAAACAAAATATCATCTATCGAACGGGGAGAACTAATAAAGCGCATTCTCAAGTTACAGATGAAAGTAGCTTTTATATTGCGACTACCAAAAATCAGGAGAAGAAGATTTTACATCTTGGTTAATCATAGTTATCAGTACTGATAAAGTAAATGCATAGAAAAACATTAAAAAATTACTTTTGTGTCGCATATAAATTGATAAATATTGTTGGATTTAATTATCTACACTAATAAAATTAGAGATAAATTTAATTAAAGGATAAAAATATATATTTAGCCATATTGTTTTCTGTTAAAATATATTTATTCATATTTATGTGTACCTTTTAAACTACAATGCATGAATTTTTAGACGACTTGTGAGGATTGGAATCTTTATGGCATCGACTAGCAATCACTGGTAATAAACCGTATCGACTAGCAATATCTAGTTTACTATATCGAGAAGTGGCAGTCAGTTGATGTAAACCGTAAGGTGGCGCAGACTTGGTGTAAACCACATTTTTTTAATATTTTAAAATAAAATCACTGTAATATAACAGTGGTTGTTTATTTTTACTATTAATGTGTCACACCAATTACCATATATGCCATCTAATGGATTATGCTAACTACCCTTTACCCTCAGAATGTGATTTACTTACGCTGATAAAGCTCTAAGATTTTCGAGACACTTCTCACATTATGAAACATATTTCGGGAACATAAAGATTTACGTCCAAACAGAACGGAAGTAAAACTATAATCCAATGGTGAGCAAAATTCAACTTCTAGTTTCCACATTACATAAAATTTGGAAGTTAACAAAATTAGTTTTACTATTTTGAATGAAATTTGAATTTTTCTCTCCAAGAAATGACGGGAATGAATTGATTTATCTTTCTCTCTCTCTCTTTCTATCTCTCTTTATTTATTCCTCTCTCTCTCTCTCTTTTGGCCAAAGTTTAAAGAGTTTTGACTATGTTATACAGTATAAGTAATTTATGTAGTTAACTGCATTAAAATGTATTATATTAGAAAGATTTGTAAATTTCAAAAAAATCTAAACAATCCTCTATCTATTATAGACTCTTAAGGTAGATTATTGCTAATTAAAAACCGTCTAGAGACAAAAAATATTTATTACAGACTACCTTATTTTCTACGCTGAAAAAATAAAATTCAATGTAAATACATATGTACATTCCCTATCATAAGCACTCATCTCGCTGATTATCGTCTATCAACCCATATCCGATCTCAATAATGATTTTGTTCTTAAAACGTTAGGTAGATAATCTGACGAAGCAACAGCGACGTCACTACCTTGTAGAAATCAATACGCACCTACCAGCATTGCTCCAGACCTCACCGCTCTCCATTATTTCACTTCATCCCCAAATTAATGAGATGCCGCTATTACTTATGAAAGTTTATCTATCACATTATAATATTGCAAAAAAATCAAAACCTGTTATCTTTCAGGGAATTACTTATAACAAGAGGGTCATAAAATGTGTACTTCATATTATGTTAGCGACACGAGGTAAAAAATCTAACCTCAGGGACTAAAGCCCAGGAACCGAGTCGTTAGTTATCATTACACTCGAAGCGAGGTCATTATTTTCACTTAATGGACAATTGAAATGGTGAACAAATATGACGCGTATGCCGGAAGCAGTATACTTCCTTCGTTAAAGACTGGATTTTATTTTGAAACGCGAAATATTATAAATATGTATTTATTGTTTGTTTACCATTATACCGATGATGTTTTACCAACTTTTCTTTGTTTAGCAGCTTACACTTACATTCTCCTACGAAATCATCTTTATAGCCTACTAATAACCGATTTTTCATTCATATATGTATAATAACTAACTTTCCATTTTTCGTATTTATGTAAATTTTCTCAGTAAACTAAGAGTTGTTTACCATATAAATCTCACTTTATTCACAATGTTATAATCTAGCTTTTACCCATCACTCCTTCAGAGTTAGTATCTACTAAATATAATAATCAAAAAACCAACACAGTACTCAACCCTTCGGCTGTTTTTCGACTTTTGAAAACGATGTACAGACTTCAAAAGCTACTAAACCAATTCACGTTGCCCAATTTATTTTTAAAATAGGGCGTTCTTGCAAGCACGTAACATAATTTTGATATGAACTGTACTTTGTGTTTTACTATTTAAACTCATTTGAGTTTAAATTGTTCTATCAGTCCCAAAGTGTGTACTTCTTACTCTTACTACAGAGGCACAAGGACATCAAGTAAGGGCACAAGGACATCAAGTAATTCCTTAAGTTCTCAAATTCTGACCCATTGTGAAACAGATATTAATGGGACATGTTTAAATGAAAAATTATAATTTCTCATGATTATTTAATGTGCTTTGACTCGATTCTGGTAATATAGCACATTCAGGAATATGGCACTATAAAGTTGTTGCTCTCAAGTTTTTCCATTACAAATTTTTTCAAAATTTAAATTTGCTTGAAATGCTATTTCACACAGATGCCTTGAAAGAGTTCTAGAAGTAAATGGTGTAGAATATGTGTCATTAACGTGTAAAATATTTCTAATAACATATTTTTTCTAACGTTTTTGAATTTTTTTATATTTTCTATCCCTGTATTTAGTTTCAGGTAAGCCATGAATTATTAATTTTCGATCTAATTAATTGATATCGTATAAAAATCTAATTATGAATGGCTGCTATATTTCCTACATATTTTGTTCAACCATAATAATATAAGGTCCTTAAACAATTAAATATTTTATATTTTGGCTATAATCAACGATTTTACCGAACTTTGTATAACACTTCTATTTAGTTCATGATCTCATTAAACCGAATGGTATCTCTATTTAAATCTACCACGATAACTGAAATATACATATAAATATGTGTAGTGTGTAAATATCGGTTACTAAACAAAATGTTTGGATTAAACTTTGATACGATATAAGAATAATTTAAAAAGAACTTAAATTGAAATCAGTTTGGATTTTTTCACTAAAATTTTGATATTACGGTAGGATAAGACAATTTGACAAAATATCGTCTTTGAAGACAGTTTTAACAGTTCAAATACAATGAATAAACTATTTTTACAAGTTGGTTTGAGATATTTTGAAACATTTCAAAATGATAGTTCAGTTTGGGACGAAAATGTACCAAAACTAGAAATGTAAGTTCTTTATTTTGATAACATATTTATAAATCTCAAGATAGATTTAAAGTTTTTAAAATATTTAAAATTAAATAAATACTTATTAAAGAATTAAAAAACAATTACTTTTCCAAATTATAACTAATGTCTTGCACTACTAACTAATGAATTCTTTTAATTTTTTGGGAGACTCTTCATAGGTTAACACATTATAATATTGCAAAAAAATCAAAACCTGTTATCTTTCAGGGAATTACTTATAACATAATAAATTCAATAGTACTTCTTTTATTCATATGAGTAGATAAGTTGTCATCACTTGCACTATTACCTTTACGCAGATGGTTTATAAAATTATATTCATCCAAATCTCTGCACTGTGTTAGTTGCCGTTGATTATTTCTATACAGATTTATATTTTACCGCTTAGTCTACACATAAAACCCTATATAACTACTACTATCAACTCGTCCTTTTATACATTACTTTAAAGGGTATTGACCATTGGCTTTGAATCAATATTATTGTGATAATGGTACAAATGTCGATGATTAAAATCCACCGTTCCTAATTTAACTTACTTAAAGTACCGTCATAATTTATAAATTATTCATTATGAAACAATGGCATAAATATAAATCACACCTGCATGAGTTGATGAAGATTAATGTAATATTTGATTTGATAAGGCTTAAAATTTTTTCGTACAACTAACTCTAAAAAATTGTTTTGGAAAATTACACTTTTTTTTAACAGTATAACGTTTATTATAGATTTTACGTAACATGTTATAATCATATTTTAAAAAATAATCATAATCTAAAATAAACATGCCGAAAATTGTATCTGTTTGATTTGTGAAAATGTAATCTAATTTATGAAATATTACAAAGGTCAGTTAAATAGTGAAATATTAGTTATTTATCCAAAACATCGTCAGGACAATTTAACCTCTCTTTCCATAACATAAATACGTTAGATGAAAATGTTCATAAATATGAATGCTTATACAAACAATTAATTATTAAGTCATGTTACTGTACCAATTGATAATCCACAATTAAATAAAACTACGTGATGTAGTATTATTTCTACTTTCTATAAATTATTTACCACGACCTAGGTTTCGTTGTATTACATTTTCAGGTGGGCTATTAGCAAAGATATGTTTGCTAATAGCTCACCTGGAGATGTAAAGAACTTAAGGAAAGTAGAAATAATACTATATCACGTAGTTTTATTTAATTATAAATAATGAATTTCTACAAAATTAACGCCAAACATATTCAATACCAATTGATAATGTTAAAACTAACTATGATTAATTGCGTGTATTACAGTAAGTATTTTAATAAAAACAGACCAACCGACCATACTGCTACTGACACTAGCTGTGAATATCTTAAATACAAAAGAAATATTTTAATAAATAATAATGGCTATCCATTTAAAACAGTTTTCAATAAGTCAGTTGGTAAGGATGGAAATAGAGAGCCTTCGGTAATTAGTATAAACAACAATATCGATTATAAATTAAAGATATTGATAATTTACGAAAGGAAATAAGATTTGATGGCTTAACTAGTTTGAATAAATAGTTAATAAAGTTCTTAAGATACTAATATTTTGTTTCTTTTCTTTTTCTCCCGTATTAACTTGTCTTCATTTGTATTGAAGAACATATGTATATTACGGTGCCCCGTCCAAGCATGAGAAAAATTTTTTTTCGAGCTACACTATCGCAAGAAGTATCAAAATTTGTAAATTTTACGTTTTTTTTAGACCTAAATCCTATGCCTAGAATAAAAAAAATCAAGTTTCAAAAAAATCAAAAATTTTTTTTATTGAAATTAGTGAAACAAAATATAAGAAAACAAAATAAACAAAATTGGGCATAAAGTTAAGGACAAAAACTTAAAATGTAACCTTATTTTTGAGTCCAATCCAAAATTTGACGATTCTGCTCGAGATTGAAACTTAGTTTCTATAAAGCCATTTCTAGAAATAGTATCAGTTATATTTTGTGAGGCCACTGTCAACAGTTTAACACATCTTTTCACAAATTGTGTGGGGTAGAGAAAGTCAACAATTTCCAAACTTTTCCTCATCTTTTGTCATGGTTTGAAGGTCCTCATTAGATATATGTACGGCGGTGCTGTAACTCAGACTACATAATAACTTCGGTATAATCTCTAGCAGAGAAGTTAATTTTTGCATCCAAATTTGAAGATCCTGCATTTAGCGCTACTTTCAGCTTCTCTAGCTTTTATTATTCTTAGCAATACCGGCTCCTGAATGTGGTATCTATCGTTAAACAACATACTGACAAGTAGGTTTACACAGCATATATTACCACAAAAGATACAAGATTTTTGAGTAGAAATAAATAGTATATAATCAGTTGAAAGATACGTTTGGCTCTGTCTTTAAAAAACAACTTTTGTTTCCTTAGGAACCAAATTAGACCATATACTTTAACCACGTAGTTGATAAGCAATTACAAATTTTCTGTTAAATTAAGTGGACTTACGTAAAGTCTGAGTATATGATTAGCAGAAGTAAACTATCTTGAGTGCGTCATTTTTCCAGGTTGACGGTTTGCTAGCTTAGAAATACAGGAACCGTTTGTTACAGCTTGACATATGTCTTAAAGATATTTTTGATACGTACTTATTTCATCGACCATATTTTTTGGCAAGTGAGGAAAATTACCTGTCCGGCATAAAAAGACAACGCGGTTTTATTTTTGTGACCAGTTAATTGTTTTCCAATAGGTCCGAAATATTCTCTAGGACCTGGAGTGTAACTATCTAAGGTCAAGAATAAATGACAAAGGGGTAACTCATTGCCACGAAGCATACAAATCCATCATTGCAACGATCTTTCCAAATACTCTTCTAAATATCGAATCACGCCATCCTTCCAACCGATGTTTATTGAGGTTCTATCACATTCAACTCAAATGACGTCATCTAAAATCTAACCTTGACTCTCTAATAAAAGTTTTGATCGAAGTAGAAATTCCATTATAAATATTATTTAAATTTGCTGATGTTAATAATCTGCTGATATGGACCAAAATTTAATAACCTTTTTTGCGCGTGTAGACATTGGTTCACAACCCCAATGTCGGCCCTTTTATTGATCTCACGAACCCATTTTTCATACCAGGATTCAAGTAATAAGTAATTTTATGCCTTTATATGATATTAAATGTAGAGGTGTTTAAGGGCATATAGCATGTTATAAATTTGGAGATTTTAGCAAATATTTTATTCCAAAGAATAAGCCTTTATTGGAAAATACTCAAATAAAAAATATTGCTCATGACAAGCAAATATAATTTTATCTGAATATGGTTATAATATAAATGTTAACACATTAATATTATCTTTATACCAGTAATTTTATTTTATATATAGTAAATTACTTTCGAAATAATAATTTTTTATGTTAATTTTTTCATGATTTATCGTAAAACATGGATAATAAAATTAAAATATGCTGACTATCGCCCCCAGTTAATCAAACATATTAACACGACTATATATAAATTATAGAAACAGATGAAAAAGAATAGACGATTGATCGATCCAGATTTTGATTTATCATATATTACATCTTTTTTCTAAATAATCGCTTAAATTTGCCACATTTCCATTGCGTTCCTAAACGTACATATTTTGAACATATATTTCAAATACTCATTTAAACGATGAGATTTTATATCTTTAATAAAATTATAAGGTTATTGGTTTTTATAGCTATTAAATGAACACTATTTTTGACAGAAAATTCATCAGTGAACGTGAGCTTTTTACTATAATGCACGGAGTAGATAGCACGAGTCATATCTAGTTTAAATTAAAGTTTTAGATGTTTACATAAGACAAATTTGGATATATACCGGATTATATACGGTTATTACGGGTTTATCTCTCAGTGTGGAAATTGTCAAAACGAGACCTGAAATATGTAATGTTTATTAAGTTTACTCATACTGTACGTAGGTGCAAACGTATTATTCTGCTAATAGTGTCTCCCGTTTTCCCCGAATAAACGTTTTATGCATTTACGGCTGACGTTTGAAATAAATAAATTACGAAGTTTTCTAGAACTTTACTACTCCTTTGTAAATTTAAGACTTACTATATTCGATCAACTTGGATTCTATTCTATTTAAGCTCCATAAATTTTTCAGCTAAAAAAGTAACTTGTGAATGTTTGCGCATAATATGAAAATGAGAAGCTAGACGATAGTAAGGAAAGAAAATTCTGTAAACATTGCAATTTTAAAAAAGTTTGCATCGAATACTACAATTCTTTTAGGCTTTCAGATTCTTGAACAGAAATAATATTTTAGTAACTTTAGACGTGTTGTTGCAAAGTATATAAAAAAACATTGTGACATTTATATTTGTCATAGTTATTTTTAGTATCTTTTTTGGTGATCAGCTCCAAATAACAGCGTAAATGGCTTATTTTAGCTATTTTTTTAATAATGCCAGTAAAAATTGAATACAGCTTTAAAGAACTAACAAAAATAATATTAATAATATATTTTTTATAATTACATCTAAATAAATACAAAACTGTCTGAAATAAATAAATTTAAAGATTAAACATCATGACGAAAATTTATATTATTAGCCTTTTAAGAGAAATAAATTTCCACATTAGCTTTTTAAGGAAAACCAAAAAATTATTTATGCACATTATAATCGAGTCTATGAAAGGTAAATTAAATACAAGTTCTCTAAAGTGTGTAGCAAGAAGTTCAGCAGTTCTTAAACCGATTCGTATAATAATTATAGCAATATTTTCACATAATATTGAAAAATAATACCAATATGTCATTTAAATCCCATTTGAAATAGCTTAACAGGTGATCCTCATAAACTGAACCGCACATTACACAACTCCCGGTATAGGTAAGAATTATAGAGAAGTACAAGTCTTTTTGACCCGTGCAATCAGGGAAAAATTTAATTATACAATGTTTCCTCTCGTTGCGACAGAAATAAATCATGCGTGTATATGTTAATACTGATATTTCAGGTCTTTGTTGTTACTCTTGTTGTTTCATTGTTGCTCTGTACAGCATGACGACGGTCTACCTGCTTTTTCTCGGATTAAAAATTAATCAAAAACTTGGATATATTGCTGTTCATGTTGCGATAAATAAACTCTATTATTCTTGTGTTAGAAAGATCTTTATGATACAGCAGATGAAAATGATTTGTAAATCATGATATATCTTAACAAACTGAAGACGGCAAGTTAATAAAAAAAATAATAGAATATCACAGTATTCTGAATCGTTTTTGTGAACCATTCTGTAAAGTAATCATCAATTACATAGCGTCAAATGATTCATAATTATTGTCACAGCAAAAATAAATAATTAAATAAAAAATATGAGTACAATAAAATTTAAAGATTTCTTTAATTTTGAACGTTCAATTCGGCCGATGTGTTGCGACGTGCTATATGAGTTAATAGAATTTAATTTTTTTTTAATTTTCTGTTTTTTTATCTATTTTTAATTATTCTTTCAATAATTGTCATTTTTTTAGAGAAGATTCACATAAAATATCCTCCTTATGGTAAGAACATGTCCACATCCATACTGGGGATATTGAGGTTTAACTAGAGTTCGTAGAATTTATTGACTGATTTATGTATTATATGGAAGCAAACATTTATCGCTCGTTATTTTATTTAATAAATTGAGATAACAGAGAAGAAAGTCAATATAATTTTTAATCCTTTACTTTTACGGTAACCTCTGTAAATAAATTCTTATTCTATGTAGTTTCATGGTAAGTTATGATGTCGATAACTTTTTAAAGATTTTATTTAATTCCACTCTACTTTATTATCAAATTCTTTCCAATTTATAATCAAATATTCACATAGTTAACTGGTTAATAGATTGAGTTAAAATTTTATGTAACTGTGTATTTCCGGTGATAATATAATACTATTGTGACCGCGATGTAAGAGGGAAAAATTGTTAATGTGATTACTTTATTTCCTTTCTGATAAAATGTAATCAGCAATTAATGTCATATTTCAGTTATACAATGCAAGTGCTCACGATTTTAAATTCTAAATAAATATTAAACTAATAACCCAAAATATGAATCCATATTATTATACTTTTTCTTTATTTCTTTTCTAAAAAACAATACATAATAAAAAATATTGGAAAGTCATTTTAATGAAGAAACTTCATTAAAAATATCGTTTCCCCTAAAATGAAATTCGTTGTTTTCGACAGTCTATTGTAAATATTTTGACGGTGGTGTCACCAGATTTTTTTCTTTCAAAACAATATCAAAATAACAAAAAAAATGAAAATCAGTTTTTTTTGCAAATTCCGATGCGTACGACAAGTAATAGATTATTTCCGATTTGAGCTTCTGCAATTTTAAAGTAGTATGTTGTAAGGTGGGGTTTTTTGTGCAATAATATTGAGGAAAAACAATTAAAACCTCTCGGACGTTTGATTTCAAACCGGTCCATTATCATTTATTAAAAATAAAATGTACCTACATGAGACACTTCATTTATTAAATCTTTTCATATAAATAAGTTCACATTGTTTTAACAGTGTCATCAAATACTATTGTTAATTCAGACATGATTTAAGTGGAATCCTCTTCCCTTACTATTTACAACTCACATTTACTAACTTCTATCGTTTCATCAAACTGGCACTCATGTTAAATGTTTTATGGCATTTTTATTAAATATCAGTTTAATAAAATATTTCATATATTTTCCACAGACTCTCAGGTAAATAACAATGCAAGTGATGAAGTAAAAAACAAAATTAATGATTAGTAATAGCATATAAGATTTTACAAAATTTAAAGTAAACTGGTGCTTAAAAAGATAAAACATATATTGCTTTAATATTTTCATTTTCTCAAAATTATAAAAAAATACTACACTTTCATGATATGCCTTACTTAAAAAAGTGCTCGTTATTTATAAAAAAACTGTTCCAATATCAACTATACGTCGCATCACTCACTCACAGCTTTACTTGTACTACAAATAACATATTAACTCATTTAATCTCAGGTGCTATAGTTCGATGAACGTGTTAAGTCTTACAATAATAAGGATTGAAACTACGAGGACAAAGGATACGTTGAATGTTGAAATGTTATCAGTCAGTGTGCGCTTCAATTAAATAAGCAATTCGATATCAAGTGTGGTTTTGAGTGTATGGTTTCGTGTTTATTCTCGATACTACATTGACCTAAAAACGCTTTTGCAAGATCTACGTGCATGTTATTTTTTATTCAGTTAGGAAGTTGATGTGCACATTTATTTAAATAGTTCTGTAATATAACAGCTTGTAGATATACGTCCATCTGCAAGGAATGGGAATTACCCTCTTTAGAATTAATGTTTTCCAAATTACCAACTGCTGCAACTTTTTTTCTTCTCATATCCGAAAGTGAGGATAGTTAGTTTCTTCACTACTAAGATATATTAAGCTTTTACAAAAGAAAATCTTCGATAAAATTTTAATTAAGATTCTTCAAAAAGAATTGTTCGAAAAATTTGTTTGCTAAATACTGCAAAAAATTAAACTTTAAATAACAAACGTACAGAAATATTCTTTATTATCCAAAAATTTAATTATTGGTTATTTAAGTGAAAAATTGGCATTAAAATAGCTGATGTGAGTTCTAAACTCCGTTATTTTGAAAACATATAAAACCGTTATCAGTACCAGAAAAAACGTATCGCTTTTTGGTTCCCATTTTCTTCGAAGTTTTCCTTCTTGAACACAATATTTACAACATAAAATTTAAATAAAAAAAAAATCTAAAAATAGTGATAATTAATATATGACAAAAATTATTAAAAACTAACAAATCGCTGTAGAAACGACAAAAAATATTACATATTACAAAAAATATAGTTAACATGCTACAATATTACATATTACAGAAAATATAAATAACATTACAAACCAAATATACGAATTACAAAATGACAACTTTTTGTCTTCTTACTGTCACAAAATAAAACTCGCCTTATTTGTCAAACTTCTAAACTAATAACAGGCAACATATTATTTATTTTGATTTCACCTCGATTGTAACTGCGATATTTGAAAATGTATATAACTATCATTTACGAGTATATTACTACAATTTGTTCAGAAACCCGCTTGGATTTCTGGTTTCAAATTGTACACATAATTTGGTTTCATTGCTTTATTTTCGTTATTCCGATTCTGATTCTGATTGATCTATTTTGCGATATTTATCGATCTTTGGGCATCTTAACTCAATACTAATTTAATTACATTTTAAATTTGAATATAATTTTAGAACATATGTGCTATAATCCTGAGTCCTTTTGCTAATCGTGAATCCTGTTGCTCCAGTATAATACTATATAAAACCAGCGCACAGTGGATTAAAATCGAATACATAGGTTGATTTAAAATAACAGTTTCCTCGCCCATTTAATGCTATTTCTGAGAGATGTTTCAATAAAACTAATATTTTTTATAGACAAGATCTAAAACTACTACTCCATGACGCCCAAATTACACCCTCGAACTCGGTACCCTTTATTTTTCCAAATGGTTTCTGAATATCGATTGATTACAGACATTACAAATTAAAATTTAAATTACAAATTAGAAATTATTATCCCTGTCATTAAGTGTATTTTCATATACCGCCCTAATTTATGTGACATTACCCTTTTTTTCTTAATATGAAGTCTTCGAAATAATTTGATAAATGTTATATTAGATGCAAAATATTTTCCGTAATTATGTGTTCTTTTCATAAGGTTAGTTCGTAGAAAAATTTATTTTTAATTCACAATGTTAAACCCAATCGTGAATTGTTAATTTTACGATAATATTAGATCGACTTTTTAAGGCACCAATGTGAAATTAAACTGAATAAGTCAAGGTGAAAAAGACTAGCTGACTTCTAACCAATAGCTGACTTGTAATAGTTTAAGTACTCAAGTCAACTTCTCCAATTAAGGGCATTTCAGATCATTAATGTTTGGTGTAACTCATGGCACATAAAATTAATTCGCACATTGAAATTATGAATTGTTTTCCACACAATATATTTTTCCAATTTTTCTAAAAGGAGAACTATACTAACATTATCTTGTCATATTTCGTATATTTATACTATTGGGATTGAGTCAATGCTCATTAAAGATTGATTTGGGTGTAAAATAAAGAAAATTTATTTATTTTAACTTTATTTTTAATTTCCTTAGTTACAATAAGTTTAAATTTTCTCTTATACAAACATGTATTTTGTATTTGTATTTTGAATTTATTTGTGGAAGGCACATTGGGATTAGAAAGAGTCGTTTAATTTGACATAATAAAACAATTAAGGTCATTCAGGTTTTTATTGAAATTATCCCGAAACTTTTATATAATTAACCTTATCGATTTAACATATTTGCGTTCCGCGAACTTATTCCCATAAATGCTCACAATATTCTACCATTTTTTTTAACATTACGCTACTTCTCTAATTTATGTAAATTAGATATGGTAATAAATACCAGGGAAATAAAATTTATTTTCAGAACATTAATTGTTAAAACCTTAACTCCCTGTGGCGGTATTATTTTAATCCTCTTACCATAAAATTAAAAGTAATAATGAAGTGATCAATCTGTATAATCGCATCAATTTTCGAAATATTTTTAGGAATAGCGGAAGTTCTTCATCATGGAGGGTTTGCTTCATTTTTGACGAAGTTACCATTCGTTCTATATAATTTATTTACAACTGCCCATACAAATTTGATTTCGATAAGCATTAATTCTCAAACTTTTCTTACAATCTTCATATAATTCAGTTATAAATATTAAACTCTTTATTTAAAAATAATTCAGTAATTATGTTAACACCAATAAGTGCTTAACTTGTTGCTTGTCTATTTCTCAACAGATTTTACTTTTATTAACAGATAGTTTATATTTCGACGAGTAATTTGACACAGCTGTTATGAAATATTTAGAAAAGAACTTCTATTTTACATGATACCTGAGTAATATTTGCTATTCTTAATACAGATTAATTCTAAAATGTCTATAACTCACGCTTATTGCTAAGTTTTTCGGTCAATGATTTTCAAAAGTAGAACATGGAAACAGTGGATTGAAATATATAATACATACGTTTGAGTATCCATAGTGAGTCAATTTCCGAATAAAAAAAGAAATAATTGTGCCATAAAAACTTGTAAATTTACTTAGATATAGAACTTGTAAATTTAATTTCATTCAAATGTAAATTTAATTCATTCATATATAGAATAAAATGCTAAACTTTGTTTCATTTCCTTACAGTTTCACTTTCTTCATTTATATGGCTACGCTAAGCAACTAAGCAATTTAGTCGCTTAGTAAAGAGTAATTAAGAGATATATAAAGTAATTAGGATATATATAAGACAGTATTTAAATGAATTTTGCTAACTTCGATATATTTTACGAATTATTTTTATCACGTTTATGTTATTATCCTTCATAGTCATTTGTATTCAGTTCCAAAGTCGAGTTCGAACATTATATAACAAGCGTGGTCAATCAGAACAACTTATCTTTATATATAATATACGCTTTGAAACATTTGTTGCAATGCTGTGAATTAATCTGTCTTTTTAATGTCCCATATAGATTTAGAAAAACGTAACGCCTCTAGTGTATATGAGTGTATACATTTTATTAATTTTTCTCAAAGAATATTTGACGACAAAATTGGAAATATATCATGTTTGCAGGAAGTATTAACCAAGTTAAATATTTTTGGACAATAAATTTTCATTTTCATTTTACATAACAATTTTGAGAATTAACGGGGGCAATTATTTTTTTTAAAACTTCTTCTTGGGTTTTAATCGAAAGCATACTAAAATGCGACTCCAAGAAATTACGAGTATTTAATATTATTTTACTGAACAAAATTACTGACGGTTTCTAAAAATTGCTATTCTTCGCAATTGACATAACTATGCGTTAATGAAAATTAAAAAAAAAGGAATGTTGGTGATGAGGTCTATATGAATTGAAAGTTACTAGCTGATAGCGCTATGTTATCTGATTTGGTTTTTTGTCATTAAGAATTCAATAATTTAAATTTTTATTATAACAAAAATATTAATAATTGCAAAAAATGACGATTGATATCAATTCTTCATATTAAAACAGTTTGTTTCCTCAAGTATCAAGCTATTACAAATTTTATAAAACACAGTACATACTCTATGGAAGTAAAAGTCATCCATGTGTTACACGCTTCTAGTACATACTTAACATTTACATACAAATTTGCTTCTAGTAATTTAAAACATGCAAGTTCAACAAGGCTTAACATCTATAATTACATGCTTTGGTAGGGAACACCATCTCGTACAATTGAGCTCGTACGTGTTGGATTTTATTATTATTCCAGTATGACAACAGTTTTATTACCGCCACCGCTATATACTCCCCCCACCTTTCTAACTGTGGTATCGATTTGAACCTTTGTAAACTTCTACAATCCCGAAGAAAATATATCAATATGATACTATCGAACTGATGTGAGGATGGAGAATAGAAGTGGTCACAGATGATTCTCGATGACTGGCAGTAAACCAATCGAGTTTCGTAAGTTTTATATGCAATTGAACATCAAAATTACAGATACAAGAGATTAAAAAAGTAGATTTGAGTCTAATGTAATATAAATCAGAAACTGCAACCGTAAATTGTCTAAAATACGTCAATATAGCCTTTACTCATTGCACAAAATGACACCTGAATGATAATTATTCGTTCATAATTTTAATAGTCAGATTGAGTTTTGCTGACTTTTGTCCCAGAATCAAAATACTTATTTCAAACTAAGCAATTCATGTATTGTTTGTCAGCTTGAAGCAATCTGACAAACTAAATGAAGTTCATCTCAAAATATTAGTCGCTGCGGGTTATCCCTCATTCGAGAAAGGATTTTCCACAGAAGAGTTCGTGTCTGTATGACAACATCGTGGATTTAGTTTAATTGCCAATATAGATATCCGTATTGGCTCAAGCTTTAACCTATTGCTGACATTTATTATTTCATATAACAGGCACATATATTTTCTACACAACAACGAATTTATAACCGTTTGACCGCAATTTCAAAAAGGTATCACTAGTCTATGGAACTTATTTATTTACCAGAATTCGTTTCTTCTTCGGCTTCGCAAACAAAGTAATAAGATTTTTTATGAGAGCTGATTTGTTGGATTTTGAAGTAATTCAACTTACCAAAGATATAGGAATGTATATGGAAAAATTTAATACATTGCTACAGAATTTTCAAAAATGATATATATAATATTAATCGTTGAAAAGTTTGTGTTTAAATATTAATTTTAATTTTTTATAAAATTAAATTATAAGCTACATTTTAATTTTACATAAAAAATAATGATACAAGTACAAAAAATGAGAAAAATGTTCATTTATTCATGCTAATATACATGTGCAAATCCATTTATTTCTTCTGAAAAACTTAGATTTGCTATTTTATTTCATATTAACTATTTTTTTTCTACAGGATAAGATGTAAACCAAAAAGTTCCGAAAAAGTATTGACATCAAGACATTAATTTTCTTCAGACATTCAGCAAAATATGTTTCCTTTAATAACCCTATAAACTAGATTTATATGTCAAGAATTTAAATATTGTAAATGAAAATTTCTAGTAATAAAATTAATCATCTTTTCTCCAATACATTCTTAAAATCTCGCTATTTCAAATAATTAATTTACGTCTGACAGTCTTAGTACTCAAGATTCATTTGACTTAATAGCATATTAATTAATATTTGGAAATCGACTTTTTAAAATTATCTTATTATTATATATAGATATATTATACCGATATCAAGATTTGTAGATATCGGATACAGCAATAGGTAACACGTAACATACACTTCTACAGGAAGAAATTCATTCGCCAGTCCGTAAACATTTCAATGTTTCAACTTAATTTGAAGCCATTCGTTGAGCAGCTAGCCGTTCCTCCCTGACACATTCTGTAATTTTCGTAATGACGCATTTTCAACGCAGTATTATTAGGAAAAAATTAAAAATGCGGCAACAACATTGACGACTAACTTCTTGCGGAAGCTTTAAAGCTGTAACCACACGCAGCGCATGTATTTAACTGGCTAAGCCCTTCCCGCACCGTGTCCTTGTTGAGCAGTTAGTTTCATATTAATAGTGATCATAAAAATTTATTTTACAAAGAACGAAATTAAATTACTTGACTAAGTTTTTTTGCTGGGTAACTTAGAGTCGACTCAGCTGCTCTGCAAATCAGTGCGTGCTAAAAGATATCGGAGGTGGTAGAAAATTGCCCATAAGTAATGTGACGCTGAAAACATACTCTTCAGCTATATCATATAACATGAATTCGATAGCCTTAGAAGCAAGGAAGTTGTGGAACGTATCAAAGACGTGTTGAAAATATAATCTAAACAAAATATCATCTATCGAACGGGGAGAACTAATAAAGCACATTCTCAAGTTACAGATGAAAGTAGCTTTTATATTGCGATAAAGTAAATGCATAGAAAAATATTGAAAATTTACTTTTGTGTCGCATATAAATGGATAAATATTGTTGGATATAATTATCTACACTAATCAAATTAGAGATAAATTTAATTAAAGAATATAAATATATATTTAGCCATATTTTTTTCTGTTAAAATATATTTATTCATATTTACGTGTCAATACCTTTTAAACTACAGTGCTTGAATTTTTAGACGACTCGTGAGGATTCGAATCTTTATGGCATCGACTAGCAATATCTGGTAATAAACCGTACCGACTAGCAATATCTAGTTTACTATATCGAGAAGTGGCAGTCAGTTGATGTAAACCGTAAGGTGGCGCAGACGCCACTTGGTGTAAACCACATTTTTTATATATTTTAAAATAAATATAGTGAAATTTGTATGTAGTTTTCAAGTAAAAAAAAGATATTAGACATGACAAACGTATGATTTGAAAGAAGAAAAGTCAGATATTCTTTTACTATTTTCCAATTTCCTCAAAAGGCAATCACTGTAATATAACAATGGCTGTTTATTTTTATTATTAATGTATCACACCAACTACCATATATGCCATCTAATGGATTATGCTAACTAGCCTTTGCCCTCAGAATGTGATTTACTTACGCTAATGAAACTCTAAGATTTTCGAGACACCTCTCACACTATGAAACATATTTCGGGAACATAAAGGTTTACGTCCAAACAGAACGGAAGTAAAACTATAATCTAATGGTGAGCAAAATTCAACTTCTGGTTTCCACATTACATAAAATTTGGAAGTTACGAAAATTAGTTTTACTATTTTGAATGAAATTTGAATTTATCTCTCCAAGAAATGACGGGAATTAATTGATTTATCTTTCGCTCTCTCTCTTTCTCTCTCTCTCTTTTGGCCAAAATTTAAAGAGTTTTGACTTTGTTATACAGTATAAGTAATTTATGTAGTTAACTGCATTAAAATGTATTATATTAGAAAGATTTGTAAATTTAAAAAAATCTAAACACTCCTATATCTACTATAGACTCTTAAGGTAGATTATTCCTAATTAAAACCGTCTAGAGACAAAAAATATTTATTACAGACTACCTTATTTTCTACGCTGAAAAAATAAAATTCAATGTAAATACATATGTACATTCACTATCATAAGCGCTCATCTCGCTGATTATCGTCTATCAACCCATATCCGATCTCAATAATGATTTTATTCTTAAACCGTTAGGTGGATAATCTGACGAAGCAACAGCGACGTCACTACCTTGTAGAAATCAATACGCACCTACCAGCATTGCTCCAGACCGCACCGCTCTCCATTATTCCACGTCATCCGCAAATTAAAGAGATGCCGCTATTACTTATGAAAGTTTATCTAAGAGCGTCATAAAATGTGCATTTCATATTATGTTGGCGACACGAGGCAAAGGATCTAACCTCAAGGACGAAGGCCCAGGAACCGAGTCGTTAGTTATCATTACACTCAAAGCGAGGTCATTATTTTCACTTAATGGATAATTGAAATGGTGCACAGATATGACGTGAATGCCGGAAGCAGTATACTTGCTTCGTTAAAGATTGGATTTTGTTTTGATATACGAAATATTGTGAACATGTATTTATTGTTCGTTTACCGTTATACCAATGATATTTTACCGACTTCTATGTGTATACTCACCTTCTTCTACGAGATCATTCTTATGGCTTATTAATAACCGATTTCTCATTTATATATGTGTAATAACTAACTCCATTTCTCGTATTTATGCAAATTTTCCCAGTTAACGTTACGCACAATCTTTTAATCTAGCTTTCACTCATAACTCCTTCGGAGTTAGTATCTACTAAATATACTCAAAAAACTAACACAGTACTCAACCGTTCGGTTGTTTTCCGACTTTTGAAAACGATGTACAGACTTCAAAAATTACTAAACCAATTAGCGTTGATCATTTTGCATTTATTTTCAAATCACAGTTTTTTACAAAAGCAAATAAGGTGTTCTTGCAAGCACGTAACGTAAGTTTGACATAAATTGTTGCTGAACTATGTTTTTTGTAAACTATTTTAAACTCAAATCAATTGTTCTATCAATATTCTCATTTTCGGAGACGCTACGCAGAGTTTCTCACTATAGAAGCCCAGGGATATCAAGTATATGCCTTAAGTTCTCAAATTCTGACCCATTGTGAAGCAGATATTAACGGTACATTGTTTAAATAATAATTTCTCATTATTATTTAATGTACTTTGTACAACATAACATATTCAGTGATATGTCACTATAAAGTTGTCACTCTCAAGTCTTTTCCATTTTCTGAGAACTTAAATTTGCTTGAAATGCTATTTCACGTTATTTCATGAAATGGTAGTCAAGATTCACTGAAAGAGTTTCAGAAGTAAATGTTATAGAATATGTGTTAATAATATGTAAAATATTTTTAATAAAACGTTACTCTCTCGTTTTCGAAATTTTTTATATTTTCTATCCCAGTATTTAGCTTCAGGTAAGCCATGAATTATTAATTTAAACTCTAATTAATTAGTATCGTATAAGAACCTCATTATCGATCGCTGTTACATTTACTACTTATTTTGTTAAATTATAATAATATGAAGTTCTTAAGCAATTAAATATTTTATATTTCAGCTATGATCAACAATTTACGAAACTTTGTATAACACTTCTGTTTAGTTCATGATATAATTAAACCGAATGGTATCTCTATTCAAATCTACCACGATAACTTAGATATACATATATAGATGTACTAAACGAAATTTTTTGATGAAAGTTCCATACGATATGAAGATAATGCCAAAAATAATTACATCGAAATCAGTTTGGATTTTTTTCACTAAAATCTTAATATTACAGTAAAATAAGACAATTTGACAAAATGTCGTCTTTCAAGACAGTTTTAACAGTGTAAACATAATGAATAAACAATTTGTACAAGTTCGTTGTAGATATTTTGGAAGATCTCTAAATGATATTTCAGTTTAGGATGAAAATATACCAAAACTGAAAATGTAAGTTCTTTATTTTGATTACATCATCATTATATCTCAAGATAGATTTAAATCAACTACAGTATTTAAATTTCAATAAATATTCATTAAAGAAATTTAAAAAATTCGTTGCAAAATTATAAATAAAAATGTATTCCACAACTAACTCGTAAATACTTTTAGTTTTTTGGAATATTCTTCATGGGTTAACAAATTAAAAAAAATTGCGAAAAAGTCAAAACCTGTTATCTTTCAGGGAATTTCAAATAATATAATAAATTCAATAGTACTTCTTTTATTCATACGAGCAGATAAGTGGTCATCAATTCATCTATTACCTGTGCGCAGATTGTTTACCGACTTATATTCATTCAAATATCCACACTGTTTTAGTTGCCATTGATTATTTCAATGCAGATTTCTATTTTACAGTGCAGTGTACATATAAAAACATCACAAAAAAAAAAAACAATTTAACCTCTAACTCTGTTCGTAACATAAATACATTAGATGAAATTGTTCGTAAAATATAAATGCCTGTATAAAAAATTAATTAATAAGTCATATTACCAACTGATAATTTTAAAACATAGTACCAACTGATAATGTTAAAACTAACTATAATATAGATGAATTGCATGTATTACAGTAAGTTTTATAATAAAAACAGACCAACCGACCATACTGCTACTGACATTAGCTGGGAATATCTTAAATACAAAAGAAATAATTTAATAAATAATAATGGCTATCCAGTTAAAACAGTTTTCATTAAGTCAGTTGTTAAGGATGGAAATCAAGAGTCTTCGGTAATTAGTATAAATGACAACATCGATTATAAATTAAAGACGTTGATAATTTAGGAAAGGAAGTAAATGTCGAGGTCTGAAGTAATTTGAATAAACTGTAAATAAAGTTCTTAATGTACTAATATTTTGTTTCTTTTTTTTTCTCCCATGTCAACTTATCTTCATTTGTATTGACGTACATATGTATATTACGGTGTCCCGTCCATGCATGAGAAACCTTTTTTTTCGAGCTACACTATCGCAAGAGGTATCAAAATTTGCGTAATTTTACACATATTATGAAAAACGAATTATCACAAAAGTAGAACTGCACTTAGAAATTTTGTAAACTTTACGTTTTTTTGAACTTAATTCCCATGCTTAAAATAATAAAAGAAATAAAGTTTAAAAAGTATTTTGTTATTGAAATTAGTGAAACAAAGCATAACATAATAAACAAAATTGAGCTAATAATCAAGAACCAAAACTTAAAATTTAAACGTATTTTGTGTCCAGAATTTAACATTTCTGCTCGTGATTAAAACTTGATTCTGATAAAGCCATTTCTAAAAATAGCGTCAGTTACATTTTGTGAGGCCTCTGTCACCAGTTTAACACATCTTTTCAAAAGTTGTGTGGGATAGAGAAACTCAACAATTTCCATACTTTTTCTTCTCTTTTGTAATGTCTTTATCTTTTGAAGTAGGAATTCCCTTATAAATATTGTTTAAATTTGCTGATATTAAGAATCTCCTGACACGGATTAAAATTCAACAACCTTTTTTACGCGCGTAGACCTTGGTTCACAACCCTAAATATGAATGATATTAAAAGCTGTATAAGGGCATATAGTATTATGTAAACTTGGAGATTTTAGCAAATTTTCATTTCAAAGAATAAACCTTTATTGGAAAATACTCAAATAAAAAATTTTGCTTGTGAAAAGCAAATAAAATTTTATTTGAATATAGTTATAATATAAATATTAACAGATGTATACTATTTTTATACTAATGCTTTTATTTGATATATAGTAAATTACTTCCGAAATAATAATTTTGTATGATCCTTTTTTCATAATTTATCGTAAAATATGGACAATAAAATTAAAATATGCTGACTATTGCCCAAAGTTAATCAAACCTATTAACACGACTATATATAAATTATGGAAACAGATAAAAAAGAATAGACGATTGATCGATTCAGATTTTGGCGTATCATATATTACATCATTATTCTAAATAATCGCTTAACTTTGTTACATTTCCACTGCTGCCCTAAATGTGTAAATTTTGAACATATATTTCAAATACTCATATAAACGATGAGATTTTTATATCTTTAATAAAATTATAACGTTATTGGTTTTTATGACTATTAAATGACTTTATCAGCGAACGTGAACCACAATGGATCAGGTTCCAAACGGCCTTTTTACTATCATGCACGGAGTAGATAGCACGAGCCACATCTAGTTTAAATTAAAGTTTTAGATGTTCACACAAGACAAATTTGGATATATTACGGATTATATACGGTTATTACGGGTTTATCTCTCAATGTAGAAATTGTCAAAACGAGACCTGAAATATGTAAAGTTTATTAAGTTTACCCATTCTGTAAGTATGTGCAAACGTATTATTCCGCCAATAGTGTCTTCCGTTTTCCCCGAATAAACGTTTTATGCATTTACGGCTGATATTTAAAATAAATAAATTACGAAGTTTTCTAAAACCTTACTACTCCTTCGTAGTTTTAAGACTTACTATATTCGATCAACTTGGATTCTATTTCATTTAAACTTCTCAAATTTTCCAGCTTAAAAAGTAAAGGGCGAATATTTACGCATAATATGAAAATCAGAAGCTAGTCGATAGTAAGGACAGAAAATTCTGTACAAATGGTAATTTAAACAACTTTTTGCATCAAATACTACAATTGCTTTAGGCTTTCAGAATCATCAGCAGAAATAATGTTTTTGTAACTTTAGACGTGTTATTGCAAAGTACATAAAAAAACATTACAACATTTATATTATATATTTGTCAGTGTTATTTTTAGTACCTTTTTGGTTGATCAGTTCCAAATAACATCGTAAAGGGTTAATTTTAGCTATTTCTTAATAATGTCAGTAAACATTTTATATAGGTTTAAAGAACTGACAAAAATAATATTAATAATGTGTTTTTAAAGTTATATCTAAATAACTTCAAAACTGTCTGAAATAAATTAATTTTAAGATTAAACATCATGATGAAAATTTATCTTACTAGCGTTTTAAGAGTAATCAATTTCCACATTAGCATTTTAAGAAAAGCCAAATAATTGTTTGTGCTCATTTTAATCGAGTCTATGAAAGGTAAATTAAATACGAGTTCTCTAAGTTGTGTAGCAAAACATTGCAGTTCTTAAATGGATTCGAATGATATTTATGGAATTATTTTCACATAATTTTGAAAAATAATACCAATATATCATTTAAATCCTATTCGACGACAGAAAACAGCTTAACAGGTGATTCTCATAAAGTGAATAGCACTTTACACAACGTATTTTTGGCCTTTGAAATCAGAGAAAAATTTAATTATACAATGTTTCCTCTCGTTGAGACAAAAATAAATCATGCGTATATGTGTTATTACTGATATTTCACGTCTTTGTTGTTGCTCTTGTTGTTTCATTGTTACTCTGTCCAGCATGATGAGGGTCTACCTGTTTTTTATCGGACAAAAATTAATCGAAAACTTAAATCTGTTGCTGTTCATGTTATCAGAAATAATCTGCATTATTCTTATAGTAGAAATATCTTTATGATACAGCAGATGTAAATTATTTGTACATTATAATATATCTTAACAAATTGATGAGGGCAAGATAATAAAAAAAAATTAATAGAGTATCACAGTATCCTGAAGCATTTTCATAAAACCATTCTATGAAATAGTCAATAAAACTAGCATCTAATTCTTCATAATTTTTTTCACAGCAAAAATATATAAATTAATAAAAAATATGAGTACAGTAAAACTTAAAGAATTCTTTAATTTTGAATTTTCAATTCATCCGACGTTTTGCTACGTGCTATATGAGTTAATAGAATTTAATTTTTTTTTGTTTTTCTATTTTTATATTATTTTTCTTTGAACAGTTGTTATTTCTTTAGAGAAAACTCACATAAAATACCGTCCTTATGATAACAGCGTGTCCATATCCATACTGGGGATATCGAGGTTTAACTAGAGTTGATTGAATTTGTTGACTGGTGTATGTATGATATGGAAGCAAACATTTTTGGCTCGTTATTTATTTTAGTAAATTGAAATAACAGAGAAAAAAATTGATACAATATTTAATCTTTTACTTCTACGGTAACCTCTATAAAGAAACTCTGCAAGTTATGATGTTAATGACTTTTTCAAGATTTTATTTAGTTCCACTCTACTTTATAATCAAATTCTCTTTAATTTATAATCAAATTTTCACATCATCACATAACTTGATAACAACTTGAGTTAAAATTTTGTATAACTGTGTATTTTCGGTGATATTATAATATTATTGTGATTGCGATATCATAGCAAACAATTGTTAAGGTGATTACCTTGTTTCGTTTCAAATAAAGTTTAATCTATAATTAATGGCATATTTTAGTTATACGATGAAATTGCTCACGATTTTATAACCGAAATAAATATTAAACTAATAACCTAAAATATAAATCCATATTTTACAAGACATTTCCTTTATTTCTTTTCCAAGAAATAATATATAACGTAAAATATTGGAAAGTAATTTTATACGGTTTATTGAAGGAATTTCATTAGAAATATTGTTCCCCTTATTTATCCGTTTATTGAAAATACTTTGATGGTGGTTTCACCAGATTTTTTCTTTCAAAACAGTATCAAAATAACAAATAAAAATAAATTTTTGCAAATTCCAATGCGTACGACAAGTAATAGAGTAGCAAAACAATTAAACCCTCTTTCTTTTGATTCTCAACCTGTTCATTATCGTTTACTAAAAATAAAGTATTTATCTACATGAGATACTTTATTTATCAAATCTTTTCATGCAAATTAGTCACATTGTTTTGATAGTGTCATCAAATACTTTTCTTAATTCAGTCGTGGTTTAAGAGGAATCCTCTTCCTTTACCATTTACTAACTTCAATTTTCGTAAGTACACAAAACTTGTTCTTGTTATTAAAATATTTCGAAGAGTAGGGACAAAAACAGAAGTCATGAAATATACAAAAAACTATATCTTTAGCATACTGCAATAATCAACATAGAATTCTAAATTTAAAAACGTTACAAAGTGGACATACATTCGCCATTACCAAAAGAAATTTCTTAATTAGTTTTATGTATATTAAAATTGTAACAGAATTAATCCTGCACATAGGAAATATTTCAAAAAGCGGGACTGATTTAGCCAAAAGAATGACAAAAAAAAGCCAGAAAACGTGTTGTCAGAATTTTTAAGCTGTATATTAATTTGTTCGTCAATCACGTGAAATCTGCTAGAAAGAATTAGATGAGATTTGATACGATAGTAGTACATACCCAAGAACAACATATTTCTTATTTCGAATTTCACGCAAATGTACTCGCGTGAAATTCGAAGTAATGAAGAGCTATGCCTAGCTAGTACTTAATAAAAAAGAAATTGCATCGTAATTAAAGACTTCCTGCTATAGGTTTTCTCTTTTCTTATTAGTATAGAAATATAAAAGTATATTGGTGTGTTTGTCAGCTTATTTATAATTAACTTTTAAGATTGAATCATAAACGCTTGCATAACATTGACATACATTTTTTTTCGATAAAAATTCATTATGTATCCTATACGCTAAAACCATAAAGAATCAGACTGATAAAATTCACATTTCTCAATGCATGCCGTCCAGCCAATCGTTAGTAGAATTGAATCACAATTTGATGCAACTGTATCAGAAAAATAAATACTTTTTAGTAAAATGTCTAACAAGAGCGTACCAATAAAATAAGAAACTCTTAAGATGCCAGTAAAATTTTAGCCTCTAGAAACAGAGTCGGTAAATCGCTTTAGTTAATTATCAAAAGAACCAACAAAATCAACATTCAAACGGGCATATCATTTTACCGCCGAATTTTAATTTTCCCTAAAATTCAAAGGTTGGCAGTCCTTTGAGGAGCCTATACGCCCGTACAAACAATTGTGGTTCCGATCGAACCATCTAGACTAAAAAAAAATTACAAAAAAACTTTTCAATATTGTCAATTCGGACGTCAGCCTTTTTGTGAACATCATGAATACGAGCGTCATTTTTATATTTAATTTTATTATCGCACACCTTTCAATATAGTCTTAATTGTTTGGGAAAATATCGCATGATAGATTTTGAAACACATGGTAGAATAAATCTGTAAATTCTAAAAATAATGTTAATATCTATAAAAATAGGATATCTACATAATACATTCATGGAAAATATTGCGACGATATTAATTATAGAGGAGGACATGGCGCCCGAAAGATATTACATAATTCATTCGCCATAGAAAAATAAATATTAATTTTTACTAATAAACGCATCCACAAACTTTACACCAGCAAATAATAAAAACTTAGCTTTTTGTCGTAATAATTAATAATAAAAAGAAATGATTGGTTCAACTAATTTTAAAACTAAACTTTTATAAGAAGAAATTCTTTGTCTTTTTTATAAACTTTATTTAGTATGTCATTCTCACTTAGTTTCTATTTCTATATTATTGCAAATAATGCATTTATATTCGGGTAACCAATGGTACAAACTATTTAAGTTCTATAATAAAGTATAGTACAATTTGATTAGGATGAAATTTTGTTTTTATTACTACTTAATGAATTAGTGTGAAATCTATTTCAAACTTATTCCCAAATTGTTTAATTTAATATTATTAAATATCCCCATGAATTTTATCTTCACATCAACGACCTTTAAAACAGTAAAGGTTTTTTATTATCTTATCGTAGTTAATACGATATATGTAGATTTATAGCTTGAATCAATATATAATCTATTTACATAACTTCAGCGCAATAAGACACGTTAACCGCAAGAAAATATGCGAATCCAAATCAGCATGACATTTAATCGTTTCTTCAGACACGTGCTCATGTTACATGCTTTGTGGCATTTTTATTCAATATCGGATTAATAAACATTTCATGTATATTCCACAAACTCTCAAGTAAATAAGAAAGCAAGTAATTAAGTAAAAAAAACAAAATCAATGATTAGTAGAGGAAGTTATATATTTTGACATTGAGAATTTTGCTTTCAATTGTAGGAAATTTTCATAACAAGTATCGTAAAGATGAAAAAAATAATTCACTTTTAACGGTTAACAAGATCACTGAATAAACTTAAAATCAAATTAATTGATTTTTCACAAAATTGTAAGTAAACGGGTAACGAAAAAGACAAAATAATATATGCTGTTATACTATTGTTATTTTCGCAAAATTAAAAAAAAAATAACTATACTTATGTACTTTTACTACAAAGGATACAACAAAGGATATATATGAAAAATTGAATGTTGATGTCAGCCGTCTGTGGGCGCTTCAATTAAATAAGCAATTCGGTGTAAAGTGTGATTTTGAGTGTATGGTTTCGTGTTTATTCTCGATACTAAGCTGACCTAAACACGGCTTTGTAAGATCCACGTGCATGTTATTTTTTATTCAGTTAGGGAGTTGATATGCACATATATTAAAATACTTCTGTAATATAACTAGCTTGAAGATATACGTCCATCTGCATGCAATGGGAATTACCCTCTTTAGGATTAATGTTTTCCAAATTGCCAAATGCTGCAATTTTTTTTCTGGTATCCGAAAGTGAGAATAGTTTCTTCACTAAAGAAAAATGAATCTTACACAAAGGAAAATCTTGGGCTAAATTTTAATTAGGGTTCTACAAAAGGAACTATTCGAACATTTTTTTGCTAGATTCTGCAAAAAAATTGGACTTTAAATAATAAATGTACGTTATATTCCTTATTACCCAGAATTTAAATTGTTGTATATTTAAGTGAAAGATGTATATTTAAGTTGGTATATTTAAGTGAAAGATGTATATTTAAGTGTTGGATATTTAAGTAGCTAATGTGGGTTCTAAACTGTTGTTTTTAAAGCACTTAAAACCGTTATCAGTGCCAGAAAAATCGTATCGCTTTTTGGTACCCATTTTCTTCGAAGTTTTTCTTCTTGGTCACAATATTTACAACATAAAATTGAAATAAAATAAAATATATAAAAATGGTGAACAGATTCATTAGAAACTAACGAAATGTTATAGAGATGGCGAAAAATATAACATATTATAAAAAAATATAGTTCACGTACATTATATTACAAAAATTACATGCCAAACGTAAGAATAACAAAATTATAACTGTGTCACAAAATAAAACTCGCCTTATTTGTTAAACTTCTAAACAATTCACTGGCAATACGTTATTTAATTTGATTTTGAATCGCCTCCATTGTAACTACAACCTTGGAAAATGTATGTAACTACCATTTACGAGTATATTACTACAATTTGTTCAGAAACCCACTTGAATTTCAGCTTTCGATTTGTCCACATAATTTGGTTTGTTATATTTTTGTTATAGTAATTCCGCTTCTGATTTAGCTATTTTACGATATTTTTTGATCATTGACCATCTTAACTCAATATTAATTTAATTACATTTTAAATTTCAGTATAATTTTTGATCATATTTGCCATAATCCTTGTGAGTCCTTTTGCTCCAGTATATTACTAAATAAAAACTGCGTACCCACTGTACGTATTAAAAACTATTATAGTATTAAACATTATTATATATGTTGATTTGAAATAACAATTTCCTCACCCATTTAATATTATTTTTGAGAGATGTTTCAATAAAACGAATTTATTATAAAGACAAGATACGAACTACTACTCCATCTCGTCCCTAAATTACACCCTCGAACTGGGTTCCCCTTTATTTTTTCAATTTGTTTCTGAATATCGATTGACTACGGACACTCACAGTATCTCAAACGGAAACTGTTTTGAATAAATGTTTATCTTCCATTACTCGCACTATTCGTTAGAGTGTCCTCTTCGGAAAGGCCATTGTCCTCAGCGACTTTTAAAATGATTACCAAATTCAGAGTGGAGTACAGAAGGGCGAGAAGGGAACGGAGTGGGAAGTGTCAAGCCTACATCTGAGCGGACCAAACCTTGTCTTCGATTAGGTACTCCGCATAAAACAACCGTTCGCTCCCGACGAATCATATTCTTTTGTGTTAAATGCGAATAATATTGCAGAGATTTATCTGAAGCTTATTTTTGGCTTGGCTTATAGCGAGCCTTGAACACGCATACAAACTTCATTCCTATTGTACCCGCTGAAAACCAAGTGCATGGAGGAAACAAATGTTTATTGGAATGGTTTTCTGTGCATTTTCCGGGTAAAGGTTTTGAGTGAATATCACTCGCTATCTATCTGTTTCATAAGTATAACGGTGTTATTGTGTTGCGAGGATTATTATATTGTTTGGTGGGGATTTGCAAGCCGAACATAATGAAATAAGTTTTAATGTAAAATATATTTTTATGAGTATTGTACTCATGAAAATATATTATCTGGAATTATACGTATGGGTAAAATTTTCAGACTAAAAAAGGAGAAAATTATTACGTATGTGCTTACATGTATTTTTTATATAGACCTAATTTATATGACATTTCTCTTTTTTCTTAATATGAAGTCTTTGAAATAATTTGATGAACATTACATTAGTTGCAAAAAAATATTCTCTGTAATTATATGTTCTTTTTATTTATGAAAAAAATCTTATAAGGCGATTTTGTCCATCTATTCATATTTAAATGAACTCATTATGTATATATATATATATATATATATATATATATATATATATATGTGTGTGGTTTCATTGGAATAATTGGACCGAAAGTACTTCGTAGACAAATTTATTCACAATATTATAATAATCTATTAGTAAAGTGTTATTTTTACAATAATATTAGATCGACTTTTTATGGCACCATTATGCCAATGTGAAATGAAAGCTAATAAGTCAAAGCTAATAAATGAAAAAGACTAGCTGACTCGTAACCAATAGCTGACTTTTAATAATTCAAGTACTCAAGTCACAACTTCACTAATTTAGGGAATTTCAGAACATACTAAATTAATATGCTCTGAAATGCCCTTGCCTTTGCATTTCAGAGCATACAAAATTAATATGCTATGAAAACTCCAAGAGTTCGATGTAAGTCGCAGCAAAGAAAATTAATTGCCAGATGGAAATTATGAATTATTTTCCTCACGATATATTTTCCCAGTTTTTCTTAAAGGGAATTTACACTAGCTTCTTTTTTACTTGTCATATTTCGTATATTTATATCATTGGTATAGAGTGACTGCTCATTAACGGTTGATTTGAAAGTAAAATAAAGATGATTCATTTATTTGAACTTCCTTTCGCGTTTATTAATGTAAATTACAAATTTCCATGTACACAAACCAGATGCAAATGAAATTTCATTTGCCGAAAAGACATTGCGATTTCAAAGATACGTTTAGTCTTTGTTAAAAGTATCCGGAAACTTTTGTATCATAGACCTTATCGATTTAACAAATTTGCGCTCTGCGAAATTATTCCCTTAATCGCTCACTATATTCTACCAAATTCTTTAATTATTATATTACTTCTTTAATTTAAGCATATTGGATATTATAATAAATATAATGTAAATAAAAGTTAATTTTCAAAAAATTAATTTTTTGAACCTTAATGATATAACAATATGATATTCTCGAACTGATGTGAGGATGTAGAATAGAGGTGGTCCCAGATAATTCTCAATGACTGGCAGTAAACCAACCGAGTTTCCTCATTTTTATATGCAATTGGACGTCAAAATTATAGATAAAAGAGTTTAGGTAAATAAATTTGAATCTAATGAAATATAACTTAGAAACTGCAGCCGTAAATTTTCTAAAATACGTCAATATCGTTTTTACACGTTGCACAAAATGACACCTGAATAATAATCATTTCTTCAGAATGGTAATAGACCAATAGAATCTTGCTGACTTTTGCCCCTAAATTAAAGCACTTATTTCAAACTAAGAAATTCATGTATCGTTTGTCAGCTTGAAGCAATCTGACAAAGAAATTCATCTCAAACGATTAGTCGCGACGAGCTATTTCTCATCCGAGAAAACATTTTCCACAGATGAGTTCGTGTCTGTATGACAAAATCGTAGATTTATTTTAATTGCCAATATAGATAACCGTACTGGCTTAGCCTTTGACGTATTACCACATTTATCATTTCATATAGTGGGCACATATATTTTTACGGGACAACGAATTTATAACCGTTTGACCGAAATTTTAAAAAGGTCACACTAATTTATATAAGTTATTTATTTATCAGAATTTATGTCTTCTTCGTCTTAGTAAACATAGTAATAAGATTTTTTATGAAAACCGATTTGTTCGATTTTGCAGTGATTCAACTTATTAATAAATATAGGAATTTATACACAAAAATTATTAGGTTGCCACAGAATTTTTACGAATAACACAATACTAACATATTTTATTAATCGTTAAAATGTCTGTGATATATATTCATTTATATATATACAGTGTGAATCAATTATTTATTTTGAAAACATAGTTTTTTAATTTGCCATTTTATTTCATCCAATTTTATTTTATTTCTACAGGATAGGGTGCAAACCATAAAGCACCGAAAATGTACTGATATCAAGACATTCATTTTTTTCATTCGGCATAATGTCTTTATTTTAATAACCAACAAAAATTTAAACATAAAAATTGCTACTAATGAGAATTATTCATCTTCACACGAATATACTCTCATGGTCTCTGCATTTCATATAATTATTTTACACTTGTTCGTCTTAGTACTCTAGATATTGACTTAGTATCTCTAGATTCTTTTAACTTACTAACATATTAAAAGAAATCGACTTTTTAAAATCACCTTCAAATATTGTTTACGTTTACATTATGTGTTACGTTTTGCTATATTGGATATAGCAAAACGTAACACATAATGTACACTTCTACGGGAAGAAGTTCGTTCACCCCTCCGTATATAGGTCAATTTTTCAACTTAATTTGAAGCCATTCGTTGAGCCGTCAATCGCTCCTCCCTAAAACGAACTGAAATTGTCGTAATGACGCATTTTCAACGCGGTATTATTAGGAAAAAAATGAAAAATGCGGTGACAACATTGACGACAAACGACTTCTTACGGGAGCTTTAAAGCTCTAAGCACACAGCGCGCGGGTTTAACTGGCTACGTTCTTCCCGCACCGTGTCCTTGTTGAGCTGTTCAATTCAGACTGATAGTGATCATAAGATAGATTTTATTAAGAATGAAACTTGATTCCACTACTAATTTTTTTTTTTGTTAGGCAACCCACAGTCGACTCAGCTGCTGTGCAAATTAATTCGTGCTGATATATATTGGAGGTTGTGGAAGGTTGTCCACAAATAATGTGACGCTAAAAAGATACTCTTTAACAATACCATATATGATGCAAATTTGATAGCCTTAGACACAAGATGTTGTGGAACATATCGAAGACGTGCTTATAAAATATCATCTATATAATGGAGAGAAATAATAAAGGACATTCTCAAATTAAACATGAACGTAGCTGTTATATTGCGACTTCCGAATTTCTGCAGAAAATCATTTTACACTTGGTTAATCATAATTGTCAGTACTGATAAAGTAAATACGTAACAAATATTTAAAATTGACTTATGTATCGCATACAAATTGATAAATGTTATCAGGTTTAATTATCTACCTTAATTTAATTGTAGATAATTTTCGTTAAAGAATATAACTTATAATGCTTGAATTTTTAGACGACATATGAAGAATCGAACCTTTATGGCATCGACTAGCAATATCTGGTAAGAAATAGGTTTACCATATCGAGAAGTGACGGTCAGTTGATATAATCCGTAAGGTGGCATAGACGCCACTTGACGTCATCCACATTTTCTTTGATGTTGTAAACAAATTAATGAAATGAATATATAATTTTTAATTCATAAATTATATTAAATATGACAAACATATGAAATTTGTTGAAAGGAAAACATCATATATTTTTTACTCTATTTAAATTTTCTCAAAAAGTAATCATCAAAATTGATTTTATGTTTAATATCAATGCGTCACATTTACTGGCATCTGTAACATCTAATGGATTATGATCTCTGTCCTTTGCTCTCAGAATATGATATTTTTACGTTGAGAGAATTCTACGATTTATGAGACATTTCTCACGTTATGAAAAAGTTATATATGTCAAAAAAAATATAAAAATTTACGTCCATACTAAAAGGTAGTAAAACTGTAATATGATGATAAATATATTTCGACTTCTGATTTTTACACCACATAAATTTTGGAAGTTACCAGTTTTGTTATTATAAGTAAAATTCGGATCCCTCTTCCAGAAATGGTGAGCCTTCTGGCCACAGTTTAAAATGTTTTGACTTTGTTATACAGTATAAGAACACAGTATACAATTTGTAAATTAAAATAAAATCAAAACACTCCGATGTCAAACAGTTAAGGTCGATTATTCTTATTTAAAAACCATTTTGAGACAAAAATTAGATTTTGTTCCAGCCTACCTTATTTCCTACGCTGAAAAAATTCAAATCCAATATTAATACAAATATACATGCATTTTCATCATCCGTCAGGTGGATAATCTAACGAAGCAACATAAAAATCAATATGCATCTACTATCATCGCTCCAGACCGCAGCGCTCTCCATTATTCCACTTCATCCCCAAATTAATAAGATGCCGCCATTACTTATAAAAGTTTAACTAAGAGTGTCATAAAATGTGCACTTCATATTATCTCGACGGCGGCAAAGGATCTAACCTCTGGGACGAAGGCCCAGGAACCGTGTCGTTAGTTATCATCACACGCGAAGCGAGGTCATTACTTTCACTTAATGGATAATTGAAATGGTGAACAGATATGACGCGTATGCCGGAAGCAGTATATTTGCTTCGTTAAAGACTGGACTTTTTTGTAATGCGAAATATTATGAATGAGTATTTATGGTCTGTTTACCGTGATACCGATGATAATATTTTACTAACTTGTTTGCATTAAGCAACTATATATACCTACCTTCTCCTATGAGATCATCCTTATAGCCTATTAATAACCGATTTCTCATTCATAGGAATATGTATAATAACTACCCCTCCATTTTTCATATTTATGTAAATTTTCTGAGGAGACCAATAATTTTATATCATATAAACCTCACCTTAGTCACACAATATTATAATCTAGCTTTTGCCCATAACCTCTTCCAAGTTAGCCTCTACTCAATATGATCATCAAAACTAACACAGTACTCAATAGTTTGGTTGTTTTTGGACTTTTGAAAACGAATATGGAAAATGAAGTACAGATTCCAAAAACTACTAAACAGCGCTGATCGTTTCGCATTTATTTTCGAATTACATTTTTTTTAAAGAAGCAAATTTTTTGATTTTCAAAATAATGTGTTCAGGTTTTATTTAAATTAAAAATAATAATTTGTTACCGTTGACTCGATTGTGGTAATATGATATATTCAGGAATCGTCACTATATACATAATCAAGTTCTTTCCATTGTAAAAAAATTGAGAATTCAAAGTTAGCGCGGTTGTCTTCCTAACATTAATTCATGAAATTGCAATCTAGGTACAGTGAAATAGTTTAAGAAGTAGATGGTATAGTATCCGTGTTATATACCGTGAAAATATTTCTAATAATATATTTTCTCTCCCGTTTTGAAAATTCTTTTTATATTTTCTATCCCCTCAATATGCTTTCCGCACGCCAATCATGTTCAACTACGTTAAACTGAAACTAAAACTCCGTATCATAAATACACTGTAACATAAATACAATAGATGAAAATACTCGTAATATAATAACACAAATAAAATTATTTGCAAAAGAGAAGTTAAAAAATTAACTTTAATAGATTTTAGATATTTTGAATAGATTAAATTGAGAAATAATTCCAATTTTCCCGAAGTTTAGGGCATGAGGAATTGGCAAAAGTGGTAAATGAATTGCTTAAACAACTAAATTCCGAATTACGAGACAAAAATAAACTCCATAATACTGTAACTAAAAATAATATTATTATTGATTGCCCGTACGCTTATGTTACTAAAAGGGGTCCTAAATTAAAGTGCTAAAAATATTTACGATAAGGCTAAATATAATAATAATTGGGAAACACCTACTTGGTTAAAAAATAAATTATCTTGTCATATGTACCCATGTACCAATAATATTAAAACTAGTAATGATGGTTTTGTTTCAATTACGTATATAAAATAAATGATGTCTCAAGAGTCAAGTCAATTTTAAGTGAAGAATTAGGTAGTGTAAAGCTTGAGTAATTCAAGTTACCTAGTCCTAACATAAACAATATGGATAACGACATGAAAAACAATCTCTGTGAGGATACATACAACAGAAATTTACTTGAAAATGTACATTATTTAATTTACTTAAAAATATACATTATAAATGACTTCTGAGTCTTATTTACATTTTATGTACATTGGTCAACAGCACTGTAGTGTTTTTAATAGCTTTTTAAAAATCATAACCACAAAAAATGCAATAACTGTGTTACATGTTTCACTTGATCCGGTGGACATCAAATAATATAAAACACGCTAGAGTCAAGAAAAAAAGTGTATGAATTGTGTCTACTGCAATGAGTATTATCATAAAAATAGCCCGACCACCATACTGCTATTGATACTATGGTATAATATGTTTAAATAAATAATAGCATTAGTGAAATTAACTTTATTAAATTAGGTGCACTAATTTTATTAAATACATTAATGGAATTTATGGTTTATTACCAGATAATGCTTAACTTCATATACTTATATTATTAGGTTGAAGTCAGGCTTCATATTATTAGGTTGAAGTTAGGCTTTTTAAATTTTAATAATAATTGGTATTTTAGTTTGATTCAGTTTTATTAACTGAATCGTAAAAACGACTAGGTTTTTCGGTCTACTTAAATATAATTAGTTTTCATTAAATATTGAAAAAAGCACTTTTATTACATTCGATAATTACAAAGACAGTTTTTCGTCACAATTTATAATAATAATGAATAAAAACCTGTTGCACGTTAAAAATGTCTTATGTTATCATTTGATTGTTTTATGAAATAGAAAAAATATGTAACAGAATTGATAAGAAAACATAAATTTCACCTTTATATTTGAAAATTGAATTAATTATTTAACCTAATATAAATAATATAATTATAAACCTGATACAAATAATTATATCAGGTTTTTTGAAAATGTTATTAAGTATGATGTTTTGCTTGGGGTGGTTCTTACAATAGTGAATTCAATATTGAATTGATACAATGTGTGTCAAATTTTATTTTTAATAAATAGGAAAGAGCGAGATCTAGCTAATTAAGTGTAACCTAAAATTAATGAAATTAGTATATTATAATTCAATATTTTAAACTAATTGTCTAATGATTTGAATTGACTAACTGTTCAGATAAATTAATGAAAAACAGATATATAATTGGGTAATTGTCCATTTTATTGAGTGATTTTATAAATTATTATAGGTAAATGATATTTAATGTAAACTTTGAGATGCTTGTGTTTTTTTTATTTATATTTATTATTAAACTATGCAATAGTAGTATTTATATTTTTAAAATTTATGTCTATATTTCACCGACTATATTTTCAGATTCCTTGTACTGGTGTCCTCCATTTCTATAAAAATTTTAGAATTAAAATTAAATAAACAAATAAATATATAAAATAAGTTTAAACCTTTCTCGTAAAATAATTGCTGATATGAAAACCAGTAAAAAATTATTCACAACTTATTTTTAGAAAATCGCGTACATACATGTACACAAACGCAGTGAGGAATTTAGTTTTAAATGTAATAGTTAGGTTAGACGATATGTTGCTCGAAGAATAGTGAATTAATGAAAACCTTCCTTAGCAGTCACAAGTAAGTATTGTTAGTTCCAAAACGTTTACAAACGACATAGAATATTTCTAAAACATCTTTAACAATTTGCGGCAACGAAAGTTGAATTCATATTTGAGTACATATTGCTATAACAGTAATAATTCATAACTTTGACCATAGCTCTATTATTAAGCAGTAAAATTTTGTAAAGAAATAAAACAAGTCGTGTAATAGAGGAACTGTTATTCAGTACTTATTATATATTTGTTTTATTTCCTACAATTCAATACATATTTATAAGTATTTTTTTTATTAAATGCATAAAACTTTTAATAACTTAGAAGAGATAATGCAAGTATTGTATGTTTATTAAATTTGATTTATCGGGCCCTTCCAAATTATATTACATTTAATAAAAGAAAATTGTTCGTTGCCTAAGCTTCTTTCATTTGGGTTTGGTTAATTTCTAATAATATTAAAACATATAGAGTAAACCCGGTCTCAGTAAATAGACAACAGACGTTCCATTATGAAATTCTTTACTAGAGATAGTTGTTGATAAGTGAAAAAAATGAAAACTTTTTTATATTTACGAAAAAATAAAAAACTTATAGTCAGCAGAAAAAATTATTTTACAAAATAACTCCTTGAGATCGATCGATCTTATCTTCTTGTAACGCAACAAATTTAGACATAGCTCAAACTATTTCACTTATTTGCTTTTAGTAGTATGACAACTATATTTAATTATCATATAAAAAGTTATATGATAATTAAATATAGTCTCTACTTTGAATAACATTTATCCCTGACAAAGTATTTACAGTACCATTTATAATTGTCATAAGTTAAGTTATAACACATTTGATAAAATGATTTATGAATGTAGCAACCCCATCTTCTGAAATAGGTGTCCATTAACAATCAAATTACAAGTATTTTATTTTATTATCACTTTTAGTATGAACTTTCATATGGTCTTAAATAATAACCTTAATGTTATTTTATTGGTTTTAGTAGTCTATCTCTTGAATACTTAATATCAACTCGTCAAAATTGATACTTAACATTTTATAATTTTAAGTTACTTTTGATGTATTAAATTAAATTACATGAATTAAGTTAATTTAGTTTCAACAGTGGGTCGTTGATTTAAGTGTATATTCCAATATTTAACGTAATAATACGTGTGTCAATAATCACAAATAATTCCAGTTTTTAACTAAATGAAGTTAGTGAAAAAAGATACATATTTTGCTCGATGTGTCTCCTTTTTTCATACAAACCAGACCAGTTTCTTCTGATTTATAAATATTTTTACAAAAACTAAAATCTGGTCACTTCACCGCTCGAATCTGAAATACTACTCGAAGGTTTCATAATATGAATGAAAAATAAATAACGAAAATGGAATAACTAAACGTGAAACTTAATCAATATTGGTATGAAAATTATATTTGTCATCAATTCATTCGAATTATCAACACAAAATCTATATGTGAAATACGCGAAGATGAAATAATGGGAAGCAATGGACGAAGCGCTGGCGGTAATTGAATAAATTTGCGGATATTGAAAAATAAATCCTCGTATTTTATCCATATACACATTTTGAAATCGAGCGTTACGAATCGTAAGGCATTATCTGTTTGCCCTCATTTTAATAACATTTCTGAATTTAAATTTCAAATAGATTATATTTCGATATAATAAGTTGATAAAAGGAATATAATATTATCACTAACTATAATAAAAACCATAAACCATAACTTTGTTGTATTAAATGTAAACAAGTTTGGAAAATTTGTGCCACCCGCGCAGTTAATTGAAAACAAATTCTGTAAAAGAACAAGACGCGACTCGGAACTATTATGAAAAATAACTATAGCAAAATTACTATTTTTGTCTGTCGCAAAATATATTAAATACCGTTGTTAGTTAATCTACATGTAAAATTTTAGTTTATATACTGTTTTATACCTTAATTATTAATTTACGTGGATATCATATTCCAATTAAATATATAATATGATGTTATAAAAGACTGACGTATGGATGATTACTTATTTTACTTTAGTAGTCAATAGATTTCATAATGGTGTAAAGAATAAAATATATACGAAATAATCAACTAATGAAAATAAGATGTGCACATTCCATTATGAAAACCCAATTTTATTGAAAGACGTTTATATCTACCCAACACATTTCCAAGTAGCCAACTGTGATAATGGAAATTAAAAAATTTGTAAAATAAATCTAAACACAATAAAATTAGTAAGGGTATGACTAAGAAATTATCAGAGTAAAGACTTTTTTAGATGATCTTTGAATATATTTATAGGAAGCGACTTCCTGGTATCCAGTTTCAGTTGATTCCAAAGTCTTATAACATCTTTAGTGGTGGTTTGCTTATGAAAAAGCTGACTGAGCTGGTTTTCAGAGCTTGAACCTTTAAGGTAAGCAGATAAATAACTACATTTTTTTCTGCGATAAGTTAGATAAATCGGATTTTTCAAAATGTTATAAAGAATCTGAATATCATGATCATATTTACAACTAAAAACAATATGTTTTATATATATATAATCTGAATATCATGATCATATTTACAACTAAAAACAATATGTTATGTATAATACATGATCATATTTTTTACAACTAAAAACTTAGCGGACGCACAAATTTTGAAAACGTTCTAATTTTTTGAAGCGATATTCTGCAAGATATGAGTATCATATATCACCTTTTTTATTTGATATATTATAAATTACGCCGTCTTTCTCAGAATAACAAAAATAAACCAGCGACTGTTTTTGCTACAATTTTAGTAAAAACTGCATACAGGGATGCCTAATAACCCATTGCCTAAAATATTTAATATGTCTAGACCAGACCGACTTTCGAAAGCAACGTGATAAGCTGGAGAGTTTATACCTAGATATAAGAGTTAAGACCACGTATTAAGAGAAGAAATCGTATCAAGAAATTTATCTTAGAGAAGACCATAAAAATAGAGCCATTGCAATCCACGACGGCACCTACATACATTTATTGTATACTTACTGTTTATAAAGGAGTAGTATTTATTATTTTTGAAGGAAATTATATAGACTCTATAAATGGCGGCAACTGTGTTAATCGTTCTTAATGATTTGCCAGATTACGGATATCAGGTGTGCCAGAGTATGGAGATCAGGTGCCATCATATTAAAAAGATTTTTAAGAAATAGTTATGACCCGTTCCAGTGGTTATTTATGCTAAACTACGTTTTTATTTTTAATAGACGGTTTTGAGATTCTATGGTGGAAATAGAATATTTGGGATAAAATATTAAAATTCTAATAAAAAAAATCTTAAGAGGCAACATACAATAAACCGTTAAGAGTAAAATGAGTTTCGAATAGTAACCATGTGTCGCAGAGCCTTAGGGGGTCTTAAAAATATATTCAAATGACTTATAAACACGGAAGACAATAGATATTTGGATCAATCCTTTGATTAAATTAAGTAGCCGTAGCACTTCTCATGCTTTTGGGAGTCCGCTTACAGACCACAAATTAGTAAACAAAATCTTACAGGAGATAAATTACCGGTTACTTAGTGAAAATTACCTAAGTAATTATATGTTCGTAAATTGTGTGAACTCTACGGACTGTTTTCTGGATAATCACAACTGACGATGTTGGTTTGAATGATTTTCCAGTCCTTACTAAGGATCAAATTAATTATTTGCACCTCTGGATTCTACCAACTAAAACAATTGTGAAATTATTATGGCGAACACATAAAACAAGATGGTTTAGATATAATAAAAGTATGAGAAGTTAATTTAGGAAATGTAAGACAGCATAATATCCTCATCAATAATCCATGCCTTCTAAGGGAAAGTATACAGTCGTGTCACAGAAACCCATTAAGAGGCCATCGCCACAATAATCTTACACCACCAGCCGTTATTTTGGATAATATAAAAATAATAGAAGATGTGGATAATGAAACTGATGAACACAGTAAGAATGACTTTCCTATGTAACATTTAAGCAATAAACTTGTTTTAAAATATTAAAACCTTTATTTTATTTACTTTTATGTGCCTCAATGGGCCAAATGCCAACCTATATAGTGAATTACTGGGACAATACAAGTAATTATTGATAATTATTACCTTAAATTGCTCTCTTCTGGTTTTAAGTCTCTATTTCAATACCCTGAAAAAGGATTTGCCGTAATCACAACGCCTAGTAGTTTATAGAAATTGCACTCACCAGGGAGCTGTTGCTCATCTTCCAAAAATTCTCTTAGTCGTCTCGATGACATCTACGGGATAATACAAAATGGCTTTTTTCTTATGCTGGGAACCACGCGACCAAATAAAGAATGTTAAAAAATATCCAAACCACCAGTAACATTATAATATTTTAAGGCATTGAGTCACAGATTTTAAAAATATCAGAATAAAATCAATTTAAATAGTAAATTTTATTTCTTTCGAATCCGCCCTATAGATAATTAGTGACCGCGGAAAAAAGCCAAGCTTACTCCTTTGAAAATGGTCATTGATTTTTAAATAAACTCTTTCTATAAAATATTGAGATATTTTGGGGATTTCTTTAATTTCGTACCTCTAACAAGCACGTTTTTAGATAGTTTAAGTGAAATAAGTTTTAGTTATTTTTTAAGGTATATTAACTAGCCAAAATTTACTATTGTCTTTTAAAATATTGAAACCCGTCAATACAATATAAAAATTTCTTCATCGTTTAAACAGTTAAAATAGATAAATAGATATTTTTCTGTACTCGAACACCAAATTTTCTTATTTTTGCAAAAATAGGAATGTCTAAATTAAAAATAGGAATATTTGTTGTTTCTACAACAATAATGTCTGTAAAAATATTCCACTGATAAGCTTCATGACTAAATGTAATGGAATATTAATAAAATTAATTATAATTAATTATTAAAAGTCGTGATAATTTTAGTAAATCGCTTACGAATTCATCATCTTACTCCCAAGCAAACATCTAGAATTTGGAAAAAGCCCGACGGTTTTTATTTACGAGATCCTGTAGATAAGATATATTTATATTAAGTAAGTATTAGATTAATTTCTACAATCTGTGGCGATAATGTATTCGAAAGAAAACATAGGCGGTAGTAAAAGTAGTATAAATTATTGTATTAGCATCTTTCCTATTCAACTGTATATTATGATATTACGAATTCCTTTACACGACTTTATTATTTACCTCACACGTTTTAATAGCGAGTTAGGTTTCTGTATAAATTGTGTGATATGCTCTCCGTAGATTCTTACCTATTTCGTTATTCCATTTTACAAGTAGGTGGCAACTTGAAAATTGCGTGGATGATTTTAACACGAGAAAATTTTCATTCGATTATTTTTCAAGGCTTTTTTGGGGTCTCATTCGAAAACAAAGTTACGATCGACTTCGATTAGCATTTTAGGATGATATCCTATCTTAAGTGAGCACGTCTCTTAACAGTAACAAGGAAGAAAATGATAAAAATATTATCAATGCTGTGATGTACATTATAAAAACTGTAACGATTTTCCTATCCTATCCTGTGAGCAGATTTGGGCAATAAATATTAGTGTGAGTCAAATACAGAAAATTCGACAAGGACATTTGTTTATGTGATACTCCATAATTTAACCGAAGTTCGAAAATATATACGCTTTGATCAGTATCACGAAATGTCAGAAAAATTGGAAGGAAGTCACTCAGTTGCTATATTCGGTATTATCCTGGACAAGGAAAGTCGTACCATCGGTGAGATATACTATTACGTACTCGGAAAGAGACAGTATCGCGCAATGGGTGACGAAATGCAGGACAAATGACGGTTAACTTGCTTTTCCGGTGGACGGGCTACTATGCAACGATTATTCTGGAAAACAAAAGAACACTTGCGGGAAATTGGTATAACATGAAACATTTCTTATGAAATATTTTTTGAAAATTGAATAAGAGCTTACTATAAAAAAATGGCTATCCATGGAAACTAGAATTTGATGTTTTCTTTTGCCTTTATATATTTTCCTTCAAATTTAATGAAGAAAAGATTAGTATAGGGTTGCACCCTAACCCCATGCCGCATCCACAGCATTAAAATTATTACAAAATGGAAAAAAATTCTACTTAGTTTTTCAATAAAAGTCTGTACTGAAATGCAGTATAAAGAGGATGTAAAGCTCATATCATATTGACATACCAATCTTCTAAAGGGATTACCCCTATCCGACACATTCTTTATTATGACATATTATTTTATACACAAAAGAGTATTGGTGACTTAACAAGTTTACTGCTAATTTTGCCCGTCTTCTAAAATTATATTAGTTTTTTATTAGAAAAGTCTTTATAGAATATGCAAAAATAATAAAAACACGAAGATATCCGAAATTGTTAAAATTAAGTTTATAGGTTCAATCTAGCAAGGATACTTTTGATATCGAACAGGTATGTGAACCATTATTAGAGAAAATATTTCAGAGTTTTGATTGTATGTTTGAGAAATAAACGGCCCTAACAATCTATTGCGGATGGCATATGTACACACATCTGAGTATTTTTCTTTCTACTTTAACAGTTAGCATCAATAAATACCAAACATCGCTAATCATGAAGAAATAATTATCGGAGATTTAAATGTTTCACAGATTTCGTGTTCAGTATATAAAAACAATTCTTATTTTATTCTGTCGTATTTGCATAAATAGCCAGACAAAACAACGAGCTCTTCAAGGCATTGAAGCAAAATTTTAAAAATGTTTTGAATTCCCATAATTTTTCGTTTTCGCCTTTTCCAAAGTAAAGATATTTTAAAGGTAAGGGAAAGAAATTAATTGCTTATATGCTTAAAGGAACCTCAAAATGCCCAGGATATGAGCAAATTTAGAATGTTTCCTTTTCCCATTTGTATATTTAATTGATGGTTCAGCCAGTTTGTCCGATGTTTTATTACAAAATCAGTCATTTTATTTAATGACGTAAATTACTCTCAGAACTTCATATATATATATATATATATATATATATATATATATATATATATATATATATATATATATATATATATATATCTAAATATAGTTTGGGACATTTAAGTTTTTTGTATCGATTTAAATTATCTTAATAATCGATACATATTATCGGTAATATGTATAGATTAATTTTAAATTGAATAAAGCCAAACAAAGCCAGTTAAGCACATAAGATATAAAAACTATATAGAAACAAATAAACAATAAGTAAGCCTATTTTTCCTTTCATTGTATCAGGAAAAATTAAAAATTTTACCACCAATCCTAATCCTGATAATTTTAATTTAATCCTTTCTCTTTAAGGTCCAAAAAAATAATGATTGTAAATACTAGATCATCTGCAATGGATAGGTATTAATAGTGCTAAGAATAAGATTATGTAAATGGCTAGTACTGGATCCATTATTATTTTTGTCGGTAACAATATTAAGAACAAAAAGTTTTAACAGCACCGATCTTTTTGCAAGAAACTCATTTAATATATTTATAAAACGGAATTGAGAATATAGTTAAATATATTAATTCGATGTATGACAAAAGAAAAACGTGCTCAACTTTTCTGATGTGTTGTTCAATTTCGTTTAAAAATTTTTGAGTACAATCCTTTTACACAAAATAGTAGAATTGTGGAACTAACTTGAAAATTGTAGTCTGCACTGGACTATCCAACTAAAGCCGCTGGCATACATTTTGCACAACACCAAATTGATACGCAAATATGGAAGCTAAAACACACTAAACTAAAATTTACTGGGGGTCAGCTGAAAATATATAAAATAAAAAGTGAAAAACTTCGTGAAAAACTACTTTGCCGTACTTAACTTTGCCGTGACATGCGGGGAGACAGCTTTTTTCGCTTCGACATTTATAACTAAGTGTACCGAGGCAAGTGTTCTTGTATGCGAATTGTGCAAGTGAACCCTTGCTTGATGTTAAAACCTGCTATGATACTCTAAGTAGTTTTTCCCTTCAATATTTAGTTGAGGGTTTTGACGATTTATCTGGAGTGGAAACCATTTGTTTATGTCAATCTGATCAATATTAAAAGGTCAAATTTACTATTTTTGTAACGAAAAAGTAGAGTTTAACCACTACTGTATCACATTATTTTAAAATGCGTGTAGATGCGTCTGTGCGTATTTGAATGCTTATTGATACTTTTTTTTTGGAATTCCCTTATTTGCCTTGTGTTAAAATTAATTGCCTTGACAATAAAATATCAAAAATATCGTTAGGTATCAAACATTAGCCTTAGTTACTTTTTGTCTTTTCTAATACAAAATTTTATTTATGAAATAGTGCGAGGAATCATTTTAAATTATTTTTAATCATGATAAAATTTATGAATTTTACACTCGTTTTCTCACTGTCCTTAAACCCTGTCTGTGCGTTGTTCTTTGAACTATTGAATCGGCGTTATCTATGTATCATTACTGACTTGATTTGCGACTTGGCTTTGATTTACAATCGTAACCTTTCGACATTACTGCCCTAGAATATACAGACTTGCATTTAATTTACATTCGATATGGTAACAGAATAATTTTAGGACAATTTTTACTAAAAGTCATCCAAAAGAACTAGATTTTAATTTAGTTTAGACATTTTTTCGATGATTATTTCGTGTTTAATTAAAATATTTCATGAATATTTGGTGCAAATACTATAAGCTACCTTAGGTCCGTACCTAATAACGGCGTTAATAAAAAATATTTCACAAAGAAGATATTTTATAACAGCTGTAAATTAAAGTACCAAACATACCATAATATTATCACATAGCTCTACGCCTTTTTTTCCTTTAATTCGATCCAGCTTTTTCCAATAAAAATCAAGCGAGTTTAAAAAAAAATTAACTAGAACTAAAAATAAACAAGACTAATCTGATAAGAATGAAATGAGATGGTGGTATATTTAAGAATCTGTTTCTATACGCATTTTCAATAGACCGTCCCACCTTTCCTTCAGCCACGTTCCACGTAAAGGCACTTATCCGTGGGTGTGGAAGGAAATGTTATTGTAACCAAAGTGAATTTTACACTATCACGGTGTTCTTGTTTTATTCTCACGACGAGATAGAGTCGTGTGGAACCACTTATTTCTATGGCGTAAAATTTACCTAGATCTTACGGAATGGAATAATAATATTGTATATTGCTTATCAATCTCTATTTCCAATGTATATCAATTATTTTATATTTTTTTTTTATATATTTTAAATATCCAATACACATAACATCCGTATAATATTTCTACTTGCCTTTAGAATTCAACCACGCATAGACCTTGGCGATGTTTTCGGTTGTGATGTGTTGATATTCACACATATCCATCTGTTACATAGTTAATGAAATTAAATCATTTAACATTGTTTTGTCTTTTCTTCTCTGCAATAAAGAATAAACGAAATAAGAGTAAAGACGGATTACACTAGCAATGATATTTACACATATACAAAATGTACATACATTACATGTATATACTTAAAAAAATTACTACGTACGTATTTACTACCCACAGAGCACAAAAAAAGATTATTTATACTCATGTATACCTTTTTTCTCCCTTTATATGTTCCTCCCTTTCATTTCTGACTATTATATTATTTGTATCAGTTTAAAAAGTAACCCCGACTCACTTCGTGCGATACACCTCGTAATAATTCTTTTAAGAAGGTCGATTAAAGTGTCGCGTATCTTAACTTTTCCTTGAGTCACCTCATTGCATGATTTCGATATGTAGTGCATAGAGTCTCTATGCATATTAAGTTCCAGTGACAGCTAACAGCTATGTGTTACGGAAGCGGGCTTTTCCAGTATGTACTTATATAAACGCTGTTTGCTTTTATTCTTATCTAGTCCCATATACTGTTGTCGAACTTTACTATTACCATACAACCAAAATTAAACAATCAAAAGGAACTATTTTGATCACACTTTGCTACTTTAATCTTCCACATGATTCATTATTCAATGTTGAATTCTTTAATAAAACTTTCAAGCCATTTGTCTTCCCTTCACTTTTTATATTTCTGAAATTATTAAATATCAAATTTCATGAAAATTATTCCAATCCATCAAAATTATTCAATTTATTTTTGGAAAATATTTTTTATATTTCGAAAACCACAAATTCTTGATAGACTTCTATAAATTAAATTACATGTAAAAAAACCTGTCAAGCACAACTGAAATTTGCACACAAAGATTCTGAGTTTATTTAGACATTTATAAACGTTTGAAGTGTATATAGTACTTCTATGTTGAACTATCTACAAAGATCAAGCTAAATTTCCAGTTTCTACATCAAGTGGTTTCTGAGAAAAACGAACACACAGTCTCTCCTAGCGGTTCCGTTTTTCTTTTTGAGCCACAGAGAGCGAACAGAGAGCAGTTAAAGGTAACGCTATCCCCGGGAATGGTAACATCTTTATCAACCCTTTTTCATTATTGTGAGGAACATGCTTTCAAGTAAAATCCATTTAAATTTCCATTCGAATTTCGGTTTTCAACCAACAGAAAGTGTATTCGCGACACGCGACCTTTTTGGCATTGAATGTTAAAATATTATATATATATATATATATATATATATATATTTATATATATATATATATATATATATATATATATATATATATATATATATATATATATATATATATACATTGATCCATTTTAGTCTTTTTTAATCCGTATATTGTATATCTTAATACCTGTCATTGCATTCCTACTCCTAAACTATACATGCTACATACTTATTATATACATTAACTTTCAAGGAAAAATACAAATTTTGAGAAAAATTAATATTTCGAAAATAATTATTTATATAAAGTTAGATATATAAAGAAGCCTATATGATGAATAAGATTAATGACACTTAAATAAACTATAAATGTAAAATTATGGGAAAACTTAAGAAATGTTATAGGAAAAAGATTAATAGTTATTAAATAGAACTCAAAATGGGTTTTGCATAGTTAAAATAAAAAGTTTAAGACATTATTTCAGTGAAGTCAGGAATAAAATGGAACCGGAAAGACAAAAGAGGAGCTGAAATTAGCGATGCGCAGTTAAACGATTTTAAAATGCAATTGTGTAGATGATGAGTCGCTTCTCTCGTGGAAAAATAAATGAAATGAAAGCGATCGCAAGGCAAAAGATATCCCAAAGGAGACTGGCGACAATGGGCCTTGTGATAAAGAAATAGAATATAATTGGTATTTTCTAGAATACAAAAAAAAAATCAACCACCTCGTTTGCAAACAAGAAAGTGCAAAAAAATTAAACAAAATTTGTGATCATACCATAAAAAAAAGTTAACTTCAGAAATGCTCATAAATTATATTTTTAGTATTATCAGATTTATTTTAGAATACAAAAAATTTATATTAAAAACAATTGTTTCTTAATTTTAATGTCCCTTATATTAATTTAAATACAATAGCACACGAAATGAAATTATATTATTTAGTTGTTTAGTAAAAGCGCGGAAGGATTTTTATTACAATTAATAGTTAATTAAAAACCGATTAACTTGTAACAGTTCTCATATAATAAATATTTCACGTCATGAGTTAAATATTGCAATTTATTCTATTTAACTACTCATATCTGAATAATAGCTTCTAATGTAAATAAATCTCCATATATATATTTTTTAAATTTTTCTTATTATTTTTTTAGATGTAGGGTAGGGCTAAGAATTTTATAACTTTTTTGGAAAATTATACATAATCTAATTTTTGCTCTGACAGTATTTATTTTAATACTTCACGCCGTCAAAGACGTCCTATATGACAAATTAAATGCTAAAGAACTTTTTGTTCAGGTACCTAACTAACAGATAGCCAAATGGATAACGAGAAACCTTTCATGTATCAAACTTTGGCTACAATAACCTAGATCAACAAGCCCGTGCATTGTGGGCTCATATGAGACTCAACAAAGATTATGGAAAACAAAAACGTTGATAATCGCATCCTCTTAACTGCTTGTAATAAAAAAAATTATCACCAATAAATAGGTTGAAAGACTGGTTTCAAAATTAATAGATAGTATTTCGATTTGTAATTTCTCATTTTTTCTTCTTACTTAAAGAGTTATAAAACCTTTAATGAATTACTGCAAGACTAAGATTAAAAATACCACTCTCAAAATCTGGTCTGCTTTTGCTCGTTAAGATTATTTCTTCTCCTAACCATTTGTCGTTAATAAAAGTCTAATCAAAATTAAAAAGTTCTAAGAGATTCAATCAGTATTCAAAATGGCCATGAAACGAGAAGTAGCAACACAGTCCTACATTCAATGAGAAATCACGATTATACTGTTATCGTACATAAAGTTCATGGCGTTCCGAAAAAGTTTGATTGAAAGTAGATATACTCAAATTTTGCGTCACTCAATAATACGTGTTAAAACGGTGAATACGATAATGTTTTTCTCGACTTTAGAAAGGCACGCCAAACTTTAATTGTAACTAAATTTGTTTATAATCAGATGAAAACTGTCACGCTTATCTGTTATTAGTCTCGTTGATCATTTTCCAAACTTTGTCAGCGTCCTTGGTTTTGCGTATACATTTATTTTTGCAGTGAAATTTCATTGGGCGCGTCGAGAGCAAAATGCGAAGGTCGCAACGTCCTTTATGCAATGTTTTTGACATCAGAATGTGATGAATATATCGCAAGAAGGACGGAAAATAGCTACTTAGCTAACAACCGAGAGAGATAGATGAACACGATGGAGTAAGAAGATAAGTGTGGGCATGCGCGAAAAGAAACAAAAATAGAGCTTTCTATACTGACAGCAGTATCAGCTGTTTTGTATATCGTGGATCAAAAGTAAAGTATCAAAATATTGGCGATATGTTTACCTAATTACGATTTATTGACTACTAATTTTGAGTGTATTTCATCCGTTGTAAGACTAACAACACACGTTCTTAATTTACTTATAAATCCGCAATGAACCCGCAGATATATTGTCGTCAAAATCATTTATAATGGGAGCGACACAACTGCATTTAGCCGTGTTCTTGTATGGGCTTGTGACAATTTTTTTAAGGGCTTTTTAATGGCTTAATGGTAATTGACAGGGATTCTTTATTCATTTCATAAGCTAATTTAATTGACAATCGTCTATGTAAATTTAGGTGAAGATTTTATATTTATATTATATATTTACTTATGTACACACACACATACACACACGCACACACACACACACACGCACACACATATATATATATATATATATATATACATTACAAGAAACTAAACTCATTTTTCAACCTTTTGATCAATTTAATTATATAAATTATTTTAATGATATCCGAGGAATATATGAATTATGAATTAAATTTAATTATTTTATGGATCTCTGCATTGAAAAATTTTTCTTCAAGCTTTTTAGAATATTTTTCTATTTCTCTCTCTCTCTCTTTCTCTGCTGTTTACACCTTACTACATTTACAAATAGAGATTTAAAATACCAAAGAAGTTTCACTTCTCTCACATGTACTAAGTTACACGCGTTCACATTTTTTATTCTTATCTCGTCAGTTTTAAATTTACATATTAGTTTCAAATTGAGTGTTTTGTAAAGTGCTTTTTATAAGCTTAAACTTATATGCATTTCAACGGCATATGGCGATACCTCTCATGAATTATTAATTTAAATAGTGCTTTACCCGTATGATAAAAAATAACAAGCCTTACACTCTATAAATAAGTTATATCTAACGTACTATCAATATTTATTTAAAAAGTATAAAAGATATAATATCATTTGTGCTTTTAGATATGTATTTTGTTTATGCTTCCGTAGCCAAATGGCAGAAAATGAACCTCTTAATTTCGTTGTATGCACCTCTCCATCTGTTTCGTAATCATACAATTTAGGACCAATTATAATGTAGATTTCAAGTAAACATTAATTAAATTACGTGAAAATATTGAAAACATATGCTCTAATTTTTAAAGTATCAACCTTGCATCGCACTCAAAATAACTGAAATGTTTTCTCAAGAATTTCAAGAAGACTTCAACATATGTGATAATGACGGCCCACCAACAACGGTAGGTACCTGCTCATATCCAATTACAGGCTATCATATAAGTATTATAATATTTTTTTATTAAACTTTTTTATTATTACAGAGCACACCAAAATGCTAACAAGCGATTGAATAATATTATATATATATATATATATATATATATATGTTGTATTGGTGAAGAAGAAATTAATCCAACATGTAGACCGTACACTTCCGCAGTTCCAACAAATATTAAACCGTACCCTTCAGCAATTGTAACGAATGCTAGACCGTCCACTTCTACAGATCCAACACACTTCAAGACCTTATTACCTGCTTCAGCAAAGAAGAAGAAGAAAGTGTAGGAAAAATTGCCAAATAAAATATAATTTTTTGGCGTGTTGTAAACAGTACATTGCTTGCTACATTATATTGTATTTGTCATACCTAATCATTAATTTTACTTTAAATATTCTACAGTACAGTACATTAATATTGAACTTACGTTTATATAATTTAATTTCATTATATTACTAACATACTTCGGTAGTAAATCTAAATTTTTTACGTATTCACCAATTATGCAAATATTTTTTTCCAGATATGTTAACTGTGCTCCTAACGTCATAATTTCGCAAAAAATATTTTTATAATGACGTAGCAGACAGTCTAGTTAATACTCCATAATCTAAATGTTCTAATTTTTTTAAAAACATAATTCAAACCTTTTTCAAGATATTGAGTCATACTTCCAATATCGTGTCCTCCAAAAAGAAATATCAACTCTTTGAACCAATCAATTCCTGAATAACAATTTTGAATAAAACCTCAATGTATGTCAAATATAAATAGTTGTTTTAATGATATTTTATTTTCTTTCACATATTGAGGCAGTAGAATGAAACAGATTATTTAGGGAACAATTTAAGGAGAAGCATAAAATGAAAGTAAAACATATGGAGCGACTGTGAAATAATGAAAGAGTAGAATAAAGAAAAAAATCGAAATATTATATTTGAAAAACTTATTGTTATAAATTAAAAAAATGCTATTTGGTTCAACATTTTTTTTATTTCTTATTCACTGTGAAAAGTAAAACTTAATTTTCCTATCTCATCACCGTCTATCACATCACCGCCTTATTGATAAATGTTATATAGCAATTTTACATGAAGAACAAAACTTGTTTCAAAAAATTGTTACTAATAAATGACGTACTGTTTAAGCACTTTTAACAATCCATACTTGTTTAAAGAGAGTATATGGGGATAAAATGGTCGCTTCTGCTATCAGCTGATTAGTATTGACATTGTTCTGACAATTTTACAAGTGGTTAATTTTTTGTCGTGTAGTTTTTAAATTATCTTTAGTTTTATGTATTTAGTATCATTAATATATAAACCTTTAACGACGTGGACAATATAAATAAGCTCGATTTACTAGTACGTTCAATCGTTTACTCAATTTCCGTGGGAAGTTGGATATACCAAAATATTCAAAAATACACACGTATCGATATTTTAACCAGCCATATTATCTGAATTTAATCCGAAATTGAATGTATTCATTGAATTATTGTCATTTCTACAATAAAATATATGATTGTTATAGATTCAAGACGACTCTGCGAATATTCATGGATTGAGTCAACAATTGATCAGAAACATCTACCGCAAAAATGCGATTGCATTTATTAGATTTTATCAATTATTTATAAAAATCCTGCAAGGAAAAGAAATAAACATATAGCGAAAACAAGGTTTAACAAATATGTGACTTCCGAGAATGTCAAGTCAAGGTCTTTTCCAGAGTATAACAAGGAATGTGTAGACACTCGGTCAAGTCCCTATATCTCGTTTAGTTCCGTATATCTTTTTCATTTGGAGGCATGCTGTAAGAAGTTTCACTGCAAAAATATAAAGCACCTGAAGCGAATGAAAGTTGCTTATGTCATTTCTTTATTTTATAGACATTCTAATTATTTGAATGGTAACAGCTCCTTAAAAAATATTTAAAATAATGGTTGTTTAAAAACTCAGTTTTAATTCACATATTAATTGAATTCTTTGTCAAGTTTTATTTTACTATTATTAAACGTCGATGTTTCCTTATTCATTATCGGTATTGACTTATCGTACAAACTTGTTTTGTTTCTAAATACGTAATTCTTCATATATTTGAAAATTATCGATTTCTGAAAATATTTACTGGCAAGTTAACGAAATATCTCTGATAAAAATAGATAAAACTCAAACAATCAGAATTTACTTTACGTTTGCCCTAGGGTAAAAAACATCGAGTGGAAAAGAAATTGTGGAAGGTTGATAACAAAATATTTATTACCTAAAATAAGTCCAACCGTACTTTAGCCGATGTTCGTTAGCTAGATTTAATCCGTACGCTCAGAAAAATATTTATTAATATTGATAACTTATCAATCGATTGACCAAACATAGATGTTTAATATGTGAATGTTAGCACAGTAGCAGTGTTGGTTAACAACACTTTCTTAGATCGACGTATGCACACCCGAATACGCTGTAATAGTGCAAAAGTAAATGCATAATAGAGCCTAAATAGACTTTGATTATACTGTATGAATTCTTATATTTAAATAATTTATTAATATAATGAAAGATGAAAAAGTAATTTAAATGATTAGGTTTTGTTTTGCGATTTAGACCTCGTGAATTTTCTTTTAAGGCTGTGAGATTTACGTCCATGTTTTGAGCTCTTAATATGCACGAACAATTTATAAACATACAATTTGCGACATATTTTAATGCAAAGTTTTAGTTAATGATTAGAAACGTTGGAGTTTTATTCCCCAATTTAATAAGTAGCATTGTAGTAAGTGTGTTTGTTTATATATATTAATTCGAATCATGTACTGTATTTGCACCAAGTTTCATATTTATCTGCCAAGTTTAATAAGTTTAATTTTATACTAAGCTTCATGATAATGTATTTAGCCGTTTAGGCATAATAAGGTAACAAACATTAAAATCATATTTCTTCAGCACTATTTCGGGCGAACGCACGAAGACGTATTTATACTAAGAAGCAACAAACAATGGTCTATTTTTAGAATTTATAACTCTTGGGTAAAGATATATATTTAAATATTAGGAGACAATAAAAAACGTTTCATTGCTAAGTCCCTATTGTTATTGTATGAGAACCTTTTTAAAAACGTTGTCATGTGAAATGAACTTATTTTAGACCGGATGGCCATCGATGATGAAAAATTTATTACGTATAATCCGTAAAATAAAAATGAAGAAAATAGTACACTCTGACGCCAGACAACTTTCCACCTCCACCTCGAAAACGAGATTAACCGTCAGTAAAAGAATGCATATGTGGTGATATATCGAAAGATAACCTTATACCTTATGACCTTCTGAAATCCAAAGAAAAGCTCAATTCAGAAAATTGGATGATTTGAATGAAGAAATCAAAGGAAAGAATAATCGACGCTGGTTAATAGAAACTAAACGATCCAGCATTACGACAATGCTTTACGATGACGACACCAATATGCTGATCTGGTGGCTCGCTGGAACATCGCAAAAGTATGATTGGAAAATCCATCATATCCACCATACGCTTCGAGCTTGCCAGCATTCGATTTTTATCTGTTTCTCTTCCTAAAAAAATTCATGAAGGAGAATAAATCCATAAATAGAACGGGTGTCATCCAAGATCCACTGGATTTTTTACAAATAATAACATATAAATACATATCGGAAGAAGTCATTAGTAATTGTGTAAATTATTTTGTTTATTAAATATTAATAAAAGTACTGAATTCATATTTTGAAAACGAAGTATGAGACCAATTTATATATTGATATATATATATATATATATATATATATATATATATATATATATATATATATATATACACATAAAAGCTTAGTGTATATTGCATAAACAGAGTTTTCCGTTAGACATAATATGTTATTCAATATATCTCTTGCATTTACCTGAAACGCCTCAATTCCTTTTAATTTGTGAATTTTTTACAAAATTTAATTCCGACCATTTCACATTGAATCTTGCACACTCCTCAATGGTTTTACAATACAAATAAACAATAATTAACAAACACGAGAATAGAAGCATGTTCCGGTTAATCATGGAGCTTAATTCAATAATAGAATTAAAATTATATTCCCCATCCACTCATTTGAATTATTCGTACGAAAACAATGGCAATGGCGCGAAGCGTCGATTGTAATTGAATTGCTTGCTGAAGTCGTAAAATAAAGCCCCATATATTATCTATCTATATACACATTTTTGACGAGTCGTAAAGCCTTGTCTGTGTGCTTTAATTTGAGTATAATTTCAATCATCCAATGTAAATACGAAAAATTCTTGTGCACTAAATTTAATTATCAAATGGACAAAATTGCAATGTAATAAGTTATTCAAAGTGAAATAATGTTACTAAAAATAATTTAAAGTTTACACCATAATTGTATTTTGTTAAGTATGCAGAATAATGTTTTGATTATTGAGAAATATAGTAAATTTCTTTAGTATCGTTTCTTCGTGTGAAGACGTTGCGGATAATAAATGTTACAATTTAAAGAAATTATGTTTTATAACTTATTTATACTTATATGTATACATTTTCATGACATAGGTACATTCGATTCCATTTAAATAGATAATTTTATCTTATAAAAGGCTAACACATGAATGACTTATTTCACTTTAGCCGCCTGTTGCTTTAATAATTGAAAAAGTTAGTAAATAAAACATCGTGTGAAAAAATTATTGATAAAAATAAGATTTGTGCAATCGATTTCGAGATTAAAAAACATAAATTTACGTTTACTTAACTTATAGTAATATATAATTTCAGATTTTTTCCAATCTTTGTTATCTATAACCTGATGGAACCTTCCGTTATGTCAGTGTATGCGCATTTCATATTCGTGATCATCGAAAATCTTTATTAATGTACCTGTAATTGTTATAGATATTCTTTGTTTTTGGAATATATAATTCACATTCAATATTAACTGCTGTTGCAATCGCAATCTAGAGATGAATAATATAATAATTTCTGTTTTGATGAATTTTACTTCAATTATATAAATTTTCGTTTACTTAACTTATATGTAATATATAATTTCATATTTTTTCGAATCTTTGTTATCTATAACCTGATGGAACCTCCCGTTATGTCAGTGTATGCGCATAAAGATTTTCGATGATCATATTCGTGATCATCGAAAATCTTTATCAATGTACCTGTAATTATTATAGCTATTCTTTATTTTTGGAATACATAATTCACATTCAATATTAACTGCTGTTGCAATCGCAGTCTAGAGATGAAAAATCTCATAATTTCTGTCTTGATGAATTTTATTGTTATAATATAGGAAATACTTAAGAAATGTTTGTCTAGATTCATATTCAATCTGCGATTCGATATTGATATAGTTTGTGTTTTTTACAAACAGAATAACATTTTTATTCAGCTTTCCAAACATTTTTATTCAGCTTACCAAAACAAAAAAAGATTCGATTCGATGTGCACATGCATTCCAATGTTTTGTTATTTCTCAGATATTCTTTTATTTTATTTGTCAAGCTAACATGAATAAATGCCAAAAATCGAATTGTGAATAAACAATGATTGAATATACCGACATTTTATGTCGGATGGAATGTACAAAAGTCAATAATTAGTCAGTAAGAAAGTTAATGGGCAGTGGCAAAAATAATCTTCTGGGAACGATAATTACGGGTAACAGTGAGAAGGATAATTTTTAGCAGTATCAATCTCTTTACAAACATTTATTTGATCTCTCTATAAAACTAAATCACACACTAATAACACCTTAAATATGAAAGTATTAAAATTTTCAACATAACTACATTAACATTAGGATTCAGGCAATTCAAAATATCATAACAAGCTTCGACAGTGGTACATACGTACATCAAAGGGTACAATTGGACACTTGTAATATGAGAGCGTTTACTTTGGTTTACTTATTTACAAATGTGAGAGCAAGGAACGCTGTCTGCTTCTCCCCGTATATCACGCCTAACTTAAACGTGGCAAAGTACTCACCGGTAAAGAACGTGAAATGAAAAATCACGCTCGGTTTCTTATGGCGTTTTATACTTATTACTTTATAAATTTGCAGCGCACTCGATTAAGAAGCGTAGCCTATTTGTAAGATTTTAAAGCCTTTTTTGCTTCTATACTTGTTTATCACTGTCCGTGTTGTGTGGAATGAATCCTAGACCCAGATTTAACCGTATAGCTCAGTATAAACTATAATTTTTAGTTATGTTAAAAATTTTAATACTTTCATATTTAAGGTGTTATGTTAAAATAATTTTCCTTCTCTAATCTTAATGTAAAATAATAATTTCCCACTTTTTTGAACCCAAAATTACAACCTATTAAAAAAGGTTAAGGATGACTTTTTGTGCAGTTTACCGTAGTAGCCGTACGTATTGAGAATATTCTTATATCTATTTGTATATTTAAGAATGTTCTTAATTTAGTTTTATAGAGAGATCAAATAAATTTTTGTAGAGAGATTGATTCTGCTAAAAATTATCCTTCTTACTGTTACCCGTCATTATCGTTCCCAGAAGATTATTTTTGCCACTGCTCATTAACTTTCTTACTGACTAATTATTGACTTTTATACATTCCATCCGACAAAAATTGTCGGTATATTCAATCATTGTTTATTCACAATTCGATTTTTGGCATTTATTGATGTTAGCTTGGCAAATAAAATAAAAGAATATCTGAGAAATAACAAAACACTAGGATATATGTGCACATCAAATCGAATCTTTTTTTGTTTTGGTAAGCTGAATAAAAATGTTATTCTGTTTGTAAAAACACAAATGAATACTACATATTACCCTAGGATATTCCTTTCTTTACTCGAAGTCGAATGAAAATATACAAAGGTAAGATCAGACTCTAGTTGTGTGGGATTGCGATATTGATATAGTAATCGCAGATTGAATATGAATCTAGACAAACATTTCTTAAGTATTTTCTATATTATAACAATAAAATTCATCAAGACAGAAATTATGAGATTTTCCATCTCTAGACTGCGATTGCAACAGCAGTTAAAATTGAATGTGAATTACATATTCCAAAAATAAAGAATAGCTATAATAATTAAAGGTACATTAATAAAGATTTTCGATGATCACGAATATGAAATGCGCATACATTGATATAACGGGAGGTTCCATCAGGTTATAGATAACATAGATTCGAAAAAATATGAAATTATATATTACGTATAAGTTAAGTAAACGAAAATTTATGTAATTGAATGTCGAAATGGATTGCACAAATCTTATTTTTATCAATAATTATTTCACAAGATGTTTTGTTTATTATCTCTTTTCCGTTATTAAAGTAACCGGCAACTAAAGTGAAATAAGTCATTCATGTGTTAACCTTTTACAAGATAAAATTATGATTTTAAATGGAATCGAATGTACCTATATCATGAAAAGGTATACATATAAGTATAAATAAGTTATAAAACATAATTTCTTTAAATTGTATTATTTATTATCCGTGTGAAGACGCACACGAAGAAACGATAGTAAATAAATTTAATATATTTCTCAATAAACTAAACATAATTCTGCATAGTTAACAAAATACAATTATGGTGTAAACTTGAAATTATTTTTAGTAACATTATTTCACTTTGAATAACTTATTATATTGCAATTTTGTCCATTTGAAAATTAAATTTAGTGCACAAGAATTTTTTGTATTTACATTGAATGACTGAAATTATACTCAAATTAAAGCACACAGACAAGGCTTTACGACTCGTCAAAAATGTTTATATAGACAGATAAAATATGGGGCTTTATTTTACGACTTCAGCAAGCAATTCAATTACAATCGGCGCTTCGCCCATTGCTTTTCCATTACTCTACCTCCGCGCATTCCACTGACATGTTTTCGTACGAATAATTGAAATGAGTGGATGGGGAATATAATTTTAATGCTATTATTGAATTAAGCTCCATGATTAACCGGAACATGCTTCTATTCTCGTGTTTGTTAATTATTGTTTATTTGTATTGTAAAACCGTTCAGAAGTGTACAAGATTCATGTGAAATGGTCGGAATTAAGTTTTATAAAAAAACTATAAATTAAAAGAAATTGCGGTGTTTCAGGTAAAGGCAAGAGATATATTGAATAACATATTACGTCTACCGGAAACCTCTGTTTATGTTTAATTAGGGTTCTGCAGCCGAATGGCAAAAACGGGATCCTTATAATTTTGTCATTTCTTTCTGTTTCACACTGTTGAAAAACAGGTTTCCGCTTCAATATTTACACAATATTTTTTATGATTTATTTGCTGAAAAACCATTTATTCATGTCAATCAGTTAAATTTATTAACATTAGTAATTAGTAATTTTTGAAGTGAAAACATTTTTAGGCGCGTTGAGCGATTTTTGGTTAGGGAAAATCTTATGGATTCGTATTCCAGAAATTCTAATGTTAACAGTATATTTGTAGCTACGAGTATGAGGTCTTGTGCTTTACTAGCAGTGAAACATATATACGCGCGCACACACATACACACAAAATCGTGTGTGTGTGTATATATATATATATATATATATATATATATATATATATATATATGTATATATATATGTATATATGTATATATGTATATATATATATATATATATATATATATATATATATCTATATATAGATGTAATATCTATCTCTGGCATCAGATTGGCGCGCGAAGTGGCTTGTGTACGGGTATTCACATACATACATCGACACATTGTATATAGTCGATCATTTGATATGCGCGTTGGATACTTTTGGACGGGTAAAATCTTGTGGGTACGCGTCACCGACATGCTGTAATAGCAGTATAGCTGTGACTATAAGGGTGACATATTGTGCAAAGTTAGTGTTGTGTATATCTACAGAAATAAAGTTAAATTGATTACGCGAAAAATTCGATGTGCGTATAATGTGCATTTTTTAAATTGTGTTTTAGTTTGATTATTATTTTAATTGTTTATTTGTAGGAGCATCGTGTAGTACAACAGTGAGTACTAAATATGTTAATATATTTATATAGAGAAATTAATATCAAAAACAAAGCATTCATTTTCAATATTCGTATCAATATTTGCGTTTAACAATTTTATACGATTTACTTTTAATTTTTTTAAGTTTTGACCTTTTCTTTACATTATGCAATGAGTATTTTATAGTAGCTTAGAAGATATCTTACAAGCGAGGTAAAACAGGTTTCTAGTTGTTCAATAATATTTTTGTCGCAGATTATAAAATTTAAAATTCTGTAAAATTTTATAAAACCATTGTTATACTTTTAAAAATATGAAATAACAATGGTTTATATGTTATAAACCATTGTTATTTCATATTTTTAAAATTTTACTTATGTCGGCAAACTCCAAGACTGCCTATGTTTTTTTCATGAAAATGTGGCGTTTAACCACGTGAGTAGGTTGTTGTATTATCCTTTTGAGTCCCGTGTGGTATATATTTTTATTCATTTGACTTGTTCATCAGTTAATGTTAAAGTTGATAATTTGATTTTTTTTAATTATAGAAAGAAATTTTGGAACTGGAAGAAGAAGTATTTCTCAAAAAAATGTGATAATAGAAGCTATGAAAAAAGTCCCAACTTATCAGAGGATTTCCTATTTTTCCAAACCGTCATTTGCCGTGTTAAAAGGAAAAGTCGGTGGTATAACTAGTATCCATGTATATATAGAGAGTGAATGAGACTTGCAGTAAAGAAGTAATAAGATATCCAGATGATGAAATATTTTTAAACACATTATTTTCAGAGGTAAATCAGAACATTCAAGAGTTACTACTCAACTTACGTAATTTACATTATTTAACTATTGAAAGTTCTTGAATTATGAGACAAAATAAATGAAAGAATATTGGGAAATAATTAACTGGCACACATTGTAAATATAAAATTATATAGGGAAATTAATAATTAAATTTTTCATAAGAGTAAATATTAAGAAATATATTAAATTTCTTAAAAGCTACCGAATGGCAGTAGTTGAGGAGTAGTAGTAGAACAATAATATATATATATATATATATATATATATATATATATACACATATATATATATGTACATACATATGTATATATATATATATATATATATATATATATATATATATATATGTATATATATAATTAGATAAATCTATATTTAAAAATAATTACATAATAACATATTTTATACATCGGCAAAATCTAAATTACATATGGAAGCAGAAAAAGTTGCTTTAGAGAAGTAATAAACAGCGATCTACTACAAAATGCTCAGACATTTCGACATTTCGGAGTGTGACATCAGCCTTCCACAGTAGTACATGTATAAATCAAGCAAGAATACACTTACAAACTTCATGTACGAAAACACTTGCGTCGGTGTACATAGATACGAACGCCGGAGCGAAAAAACCGTCTCCTCGTACATCACGGCAAACTTAAGCACGGCAAAGTTACGGCTGAAAAATGTGACGTGAAAAATTACACGTATTTTTTTTATATATGAAACTGTACATTTTTTATTTTATAAATTTGCCACAGATTCTCCCTGGAAGATTGCTTCGACCCATCTATGAGCTTTCGAAGGCTGTGTGGCCTTTATATTTGTGAATCATTTACCGTTTTTTCTGGAATGAATGCTAGCTTATTTAGCCGGATAGCTCTGAGTGAACTACAATTTTCAAATAATGTTAGAAATTACTTTTATTAGCTTATTTGCCGGATAGCTCTGAGTGAACTACAATTTTCAAATAATGTTAGAAATTACTTTTATTAGCTTATTTAGCCTGATAGCTCTGAGTGAACTACAATTTTCAAATAATGTTAGAAATTACTTTTATTAGCTTATTTAGCCGGATAGCTCTGAGTGAACTACAATTTTCAAATAATGTTAGAAATTACTTTTATTACAGGACGATTTAAATTCTGTTATTAAATGAATGCAGTTTGAGCGAGATAAATCTGGCTTGAGAATAAGTACAGTTTAAAAAAGAATTAAAATTTTTATAAATTTTAATACCTACCGAATAATTTTAAAAATCACTAATTGAACTATTGGACTATAATCAATACGTAAAAGAAACGTCTGCTAAATTTTTATTTTTCCAGAGAATTTTAATAAATCACAAAGTAAATTAAAATTATGGAAAATGGTTATCCTGTAGTAAAAGTGTTCGAATATGTGTTCTGTTGACTTATTTTCCACGAAATGTTAGAAGTAAAGCTATTTTAGTATCTGTGTACATAAATACTGTAATCAAGTTTGGTAGTAGGTTTAAGTAGTTAACAACAAACAAATCATAATGATCGAGGTAGTTACAAATTAAATTATTCCACGATATTAGAGTTTTAAGTATAAATTCAAATTGTTGTATAATAACTTCACAATCTATATACCCAAATAACCCTCTTCCAACCGTGACATATTTTTCGACGTATTATTTTATCATTTGTATACATTTTATTTCATGAAGTAGCCAACAAATTTTTCAAGCCATAGCGACTGGAATTCCCTCACAAAAATTATTCGATTCATGGCTACCAGGAAATAAATTTGAATTAAAAAAATTGTCAACTTAATAGTTTTTTTTTCTTAAAAAATTACATATAATTTTATACAAAAATACATGGTCGACCTAATTTTAATAATTCTTCTGTCACTCAAAGCATCAATTTTGGGATAAATTTTATTGAAAATCGCCCAAAATATTTTTTTGGATTTCAGTTTGATAATTTTTTTTGACTCACCTCACATTTCGTTTTAAATTAAGATTCAGAAATCTTTGTAACAAACACTTTAGCAAGCCGATTAATTTTAACTAGCTAAAATTTTACATTAATAAATGGAGATAAATCATAATAATGCTAACAAAGACACTTGACACTTAGAACCGTTTCGTATAGAGGGCATTTCATCTATATTAAATTACTAATAAAATATCCAATAAATTTAAATTTACTTTAAGAATCAACTTATTAATATATATACACTTAACTCCGTCTTCTTTTTTTAGTTCAATATAGGTTTTTTCGCAAAAACACAAGACAGTATCATATAAAATAAATTATGTTAACGTCAGGTTATACAACAAACAAGCCGGTGAAATATTCAAGAGTCTATTTCTATCCACGATTTCAACAGATAGCCCTACTTCGTCTTACGACACATTTCATTTAGAGGCACTTGTCCGTAGATAAAATGAAAAAATGTTATTATAACCAAAGTAAATTTGAACTATCGACATGCTTTTATTTGATTAATATGACCGTTTGATGTTCATTCATTCATTTCTGTGATGTAAAATTTGTATAGAAGTTATGAAATGAACTGACGATATTATGTTATATAGAATACTAATATTTATTTGAAATACGTATAAATACTTTTTGGTTAAGTATCATCTAATTATATTACTGAATATTTTTACACACGGATTGATTTATACATACTTTTGGTTTCACTGTAGTTAGTCTTCCATTCCTGTACATACTTATCACACTACCTATCTGCCTACATCTATCACACTACCTATCTGCCTACTAGTTACTACACGCCTTTGTACATATCTGCACATACTTATCTGCCTTTTAATATTCTAGTAGATATATGTTATCGTACATATCTGCATATACTTATCTGCCCACCTACTAATATTATAATTACTTCATGTATTTTTTTACACGTATTCTTTACCATACGAAACCACTTATTGCACACCGCAATCCATTCACTGAAGTCGAAAACGTGGCAAGGCTACATCGCAACTTTAGGAGGAACACTAAAGAAGCCGCAAGCAATATATTAATCAACAATTCGGAAATAAAAGACATCATACTAGAGAAGAAAGCTTTACGAATGACAAAAATTACCAATTTCATTTTAATTCCCAATAAGTTTATGTGATAATTTTCTTGATTCGATAGATCTGAAGACGAACTGAGGAGTTTCATGGCTTTGGAATTTCCTATCTGATTGTAGTGGAGGGTAAAATTATATAAATTCGGTCTCGTGTTCAGACTAAACTTTTCTTTTCAGTAACTATTTTCTTAGTGTTTAATAGTAAACTACAAAAAGATTACAAAAATTAAATTATCTATTAAGTTTATTCTTTTCTTACAGAATAATACCCATATCTAAAAAAAAAGTTTTACTTTTGAATGTTTGTTATTGTCTATTGTACAGAGACTAATTAAACATTCAAAATTCTCTAAGGTATGCGACGAATAATCAAAATGTCCATAAAACGAGAAGCAACAACATATTCTACAGTGAGCAATCACGATTATGCTGTGCACGGCTATAAAGTTGTTCGTATTCCGGAGAAGTTTAAATCGGGCAAAATGGGAATAAAGTAGAGGGAAAATTATACTCAAATCATTGCCTTGCTCTATAGTGCTAAACTACCGCAATATTTTTGTCGAATCTGTAAAAGAATATTCAACTTTAATTGTGGGGAAGTTTAATTATAGTCAGGCGGTAAAAGTCTTTAACAATTCTGCCAAGTTTATTTGTTATTATGTATATCTTAACAGTAAAACTTTCTATATACTATTATCGTAACACGCATTGAGTTTTTTATATTTTTTCTGAATATTTCAAAAGTCATTTGTAATTTTAGATCTTTAATTTTTTAACCTTCTCCAGCCAATGGAAAAACGGTTCCTGAAAATTTCGTTAATTCCGTCTGTCCATATTTCAGTACTGAAAAAATTCGTTAAAAATTATTTTATAATCAAAAACGTTTCGCATTTTTCTGATACAGCATCTGGTTTGCGAGATATGAGATTAAAGTGTTTCCCCATTAACTTCGTACTGTTTTAACCAAATGTATAAAACATCTGAAAAAATGAGAAAACGGTATTTACTAGAAACTTAAATTTAAGACAAACTATGTACAATGAAATGTAACTATTTCTACATAAGTGCGTACGAAAGCCTCAAACTCGTGCTTAACTGGTTTACTTTCTATTTTAAAAGTATCATAAATTAAAATTAAAAATATAAATGACTTCTGCACGGCATATTCATAAATTAACTGAGTATGAAATTTGAAACTATTATCCACTAAGCATTTATTTTAAACGTAAGTTTTTCAGTTTGAAACCAAGTATCGACATTTTCAAAAAACGATTCAAAATTACTTTGAAAAATGGATAAATTAAGACAGTCTTTAATAAAAGGGAGAAATCATAAGACTATTGGGATATAAATATGTGTAAACATTCTTAAAGAATATTCCTAACTAACCAAGTATTAAAAATCTTGTTGCGTACGCAGCAAAAGAAGGAGAAAATGTTATTATATTTATAGTAAATTAAAAAATATTTAACGCGTACTCACGAATTTTTTATTAAGACAGCACAGGTTTTACAACTTATTAAGATATATTGATATAAAATGTTCATTATCCTTTATTAAATCCATCTTTTGTCCTAAATAATTTGCACTATTATTTATATTTGGCAACAATTTTAAGTGTAGTAAATATGTATTTTATTTATCAATTTGAGTCTTGTCATGTATTTACAACAAGTTTCATGATAATTTATTTAATCCTTTAGGTACTCTAGGCTAAACAGACATTCAAAACATAAAGCAAAAAGTACGCAGTTTTCTTCCATAAAATCAATAATATTTTGAAAATCAAATTAAAAATTATATCATCTATTAGATAATAAATGATTATTATAAATACATAAAAACTAAACGTCTGCAGGTACGTACTCTTAAGCCCTATTGCATAAAAGAGTGGGCATTCATATTTTAATATAATAGTTAAGATCACGCACCATAATCTAAATGCAATTCAATAACATTCACATTTTAATACACCAAACCCTAGATAATTTGTGCATTCCTCGTACCACCACGCTCCGTAATATAAACACTGAATCTAAACTATTTCTATTAGTTCAACATATACTTATACACATATACACAAGGGCAACGAATGATGGTATTGGGTATAAAAAATGTTCAGAAATGTTCAATATGCAGTATTAAGTATAAAAAATGTTCAATTTTATTTTTCTTTCTCTGTACCGCGACCATTTTTTTCTTGCCCTTTACTTCCACTTTCAATTGGTTTTTATATGGTGAGCTAATGAGAATCTTTCCTCTTATGCTACTTTTTCTTTCATTGGTTGGTTTTCCGTTGGTTTATTGGTTGTTTTCTGTTAGGCTAAACCATTTTTTTCGTGATTTTCAGTTGCATGTGAAATCGAGTTCGCAGGTTGTACTGGAACTGTAGTACTATCTTCAACAGGCAGTATATCAGTTACTTTGGAAAGGGCAAAATCATCATCACTAAAAATTTGGTTATTAAAAGGCCATACTCCACAAATTTGAAATGGTTTTGACCTCTTTTCTACAAAAGCAACTTTGTTGTATGCTATTCTAAACAACTCAGAAAATTGAAAGTGAGTAATTAAACAGCCTGGATGCGTGTTTGTTACTATAGGTAGCTGAATATATTCTTTTTAATCGACCAAAGAATCCAGGGCCCAGAGATTGGATTTTGTGCTTAGTACATGGAGCTGGCCTCAAAAGTACAGTGCCTTCATTACAATTTTCAATAGCTTTTTGACTTAAGTGCGGCAAATTATTTTCTACAAGCAATAGGATGGGCTTGTCTTTTGATGGCTTAACATTTTGTATGAAATGAGGATTCCATTCCTAAAATAAACCAGTATTCACATAGCCAGATTCGGAGACTAAAATATAAGTACGGTAAGTTCAGTCTTCTTGCGTTTTCTCTTGGCGGAATTTTTCAGGTGGAACGTATTTTCCTTCAGCCCTCGTTTTCTTTCGTTTGACAAAATCCTCTACCCAAGTTTTGCTTGCTGGTTGTTTTTGAAGATTAAACCTATGTGCAATATTATTTTTTCAGCAAATTGAAAAACCTAAGTCGACCTAAGTTTTTTGTTGTCGACCCACAGACTAGTTTTCTGTTTATTTAACCAGAGTTATTACTAAGATTTTCATAAATCATAACAAAATATTTTCTAAGATCTTCCAAGTGAAACGGCTGTACCCGTTAATCAGCCTAAAGTAGTTCACAAAGTGTTTCTTCATTTATTTCTAATCCTGACGCTATACGTCTTTTTAATGCTTCCTATCTTTTAATATTTCTTCAGTAAAAATAATTTTCGGTAATTTTTTTTATCATCCCATCTTTAATATACTCAATTTATTAAACTTAATTTAACTAAGCATCAATTCAATAAATCATCGCCTTGCGTTTTTTGCTTTATAGCAAAAATTGCCCATTGATACTCTTTGGATACCTATTCTTTATTGAAGAAGTCTTACGTAAAACATACCAATAGTATATACCACGTTTGTAAAACATAAACACCAATTAATATTGACAATATTAAATATTAGCACATTTCAATACACTACCCCTACAAACGGACGTTGAAAATTTCTAAAATTTGTATATAAATCACCAACAAACAAATGTTTTCAAATATTTTTATAATTACTTGCCGAAGCAAAACCATGAACGACTATCTCATAGATAATAAAAATGACCGGTGACCTGCATAAAATGTTTTCATCTTAAAAAGTATATTTGGAGATATAAGCAGTGAATATTCTTTGGTTTTGCCAACTCTTTGCTTGCTTTCTCCTACTTAAAACCATGGATACTTCGTTATACGTACCATGTGTATATTGATTCATTCTTGAATACAGGGTTATTAATTAACAACCAAAGACATGAACTAAACATTTGCACATGCTTAAGCCCACGGTCCATTTATACAGAATATATCGCAACAAAGGGTGGAAAACCTCCTCCAGGTGAATATAGAAGGAACATATAAAAGAGTTATATATAAGCAACACAACAATATAAAATAAATATGTTTATGAATTTAAATTGTATAACAAAATTTAGGATTAAGTTCTAAGTATACTATTCACTTTAAAGACAAAAAAAACATCATTCAAGAGCAAATCCCTATTTAATACGAATGAAGTTGAAATAGACTGGAGGTACAGGAATAGGATCAACTTGAAATGCATTTATGTAAATGAAGTGACCCACTTTCCAGTCGAAAAATCCAATATCCAGGATGTCAAATTAAACTTTTCTCTTGCGATCTTGGCTTTCAGAATTCATTGCAATTTGTAAGCATATAAATGACAATTTAATTTAATTCAGTACTAAATATCAAAAGAACCATCTATAGGCTGAAATGAAGTATATGTTTTTTGGAAAAATGTATTAAAAATTAATATAAGTTTAACTTAAATGGAAAAATTTTACAAATATATTTTTAATGTCTTTCGCTTACATATAAAACAATTTTAGTTTATTTTTAAATGATTTCCTTTTTACAATATTTACTAATTAATATTGCTTAATATAGATACCATAGGTAATATTATAATTGTATGTATTTTAATAGGTTTTCAGTTAAAACCCATAGCGAAAATAAAACAAAATACTTAATATGATTTAAGATGTTCATTTGAAGCATCTCCTTGCAAAAGTTTACTATTTGAAAATGGATGGACAGAAAGACGGACGAATGGTCGAAAAGACGGAGACGGATGGATAGACATGATATACTTTAAGTATTTCTTGTTTATTATTAAACGCTACTAAATGAGCGGTGTGGTATTAAAATCAGACAAAACCTTCAACAAAATGAGGGAATGCGTGAATCATAGTAAAAAAACAATTCTTCTAATATCTGGGCTATTAAACAATGTAGTTAGGTTATAAGAGCACCAAACGCTAGTCATCTTCCTCTACTATGCACTCACGATCTGCTAGTGACTTTGTGGTATATGAAAAAATCCGCTTTCCGGGCGGATATCCCAAACTGTTATATTACCTATTTTAACAAAAAGTAATAGGTAAGATCTGTAAGCCCATACAAATGGCGTGCTATTTGTTCGTTTTAAATTCAGTTAATTTTTTGTTTGTTTTCGTAGAATAAAGGTTTAAATTTTTCAACGGAATAACTCAAAATTAAATCGCACTGCCGAGTTACATCACTTTGCTCATTCTAAATAAAAAAAGATGTAGCCAGTCCTAGGAATTGCTTACAGAAGTGAAAACCATGAAATAACAGTGGTGTTACAAAATTTTATAGAATTTCTAATTTCAAAGTCATCGACAAAAATATTATCGAAAAACTAGAAATCTGTTTTATGACGCTAGTAACTCCAAAGCCACTATGAAATATTCAATGTAGAGGGCAAATATTAAAAAAATAAATAATATAAAATATTTAAACGTAAATATTAATAAAAATATTGGAAATATTTGAAAATAAATGCTTTGTTTTCGTTATTCATTTTTCTATATCGGTATAAAAATATTGTCATATTTAGTATTTACACTAGCACTGCACACAGATTCTACAATTAAACAATTAGTAAAATTAACTTTACTTGTATGGATATACACAACACTAATTTGATGTGAAAAAATGTAACTTCATAGCTACAGATATACTGCTGTTACAGCATGTCGGTGATGCGAACTCACAAGATTTTATCCATCTTAAAAGCTGTGTACATTAGGATGTCGATGACGGGAACCCATTAGATTTTCCTCTACCAAAAATCGCTCAACGCCCCTAAAGAAATTTTCACTTCGAAAATCTATTGAATAAAGCCTTAGTAAACCGGATGCTCCCTTCTGATTTTATAAATCTTTGAATACACGCGTATTCACGTACATGTAAATGTATATATATATATACATATCTACAAACTCGGATCCACTAATTTTTTCCTTTAACACACTTTTCTCTTATTTTCATTAAAGCCTCTGAATGATAACGTAATATTTTTATAAATTTTATGGAAACATGAATGTAAGAGTGAATAGCTTTGAAATAATTCTACCATTTTATCGCAATTGATGTTCCGAGCTATGATGCAATTCAAGCAACAGTTTACTAGATACGAAAACTTATAGAAATAAAAATAATACGGAAACCTATTTAACACACCCAAATAATACAATTTCAAATGCATTAAATAGCCCATATTTTGGGAGAAATAAAACAAAATGTGCGTTGAAAAAAAAAATAAAATACTCTTAAGGTTTTACATAAGTACCAACTCCTTAATATATTGTACTTGATTAAAATTTTGTTCGAAAGAAATTAATTAAATTATTCATCAATGTGAGAATTGAATTGAAGAAAATGTATTCATCAATTAACATTCGCAATAAACGACTCTGCCTCTTCTGAGGCACTCCAATTGAATTTGTTACGGGAGGACAGAATTAGCAAATATGATTAGGAACGAAATGAATTTCAAGTTATCAAAGTGCTCTTGTGAGATGTACTAGTAAATAATAATACCATATGACTTTTGAGACGATACCAGTTTCCGTTCTAAAGCTTTTTGACAACATATAATTCTGTTTTATCAAATCTACTCTGTGCTATTATGTTCGACTCAAAAAAACAATGAAATTTGATTCAACAAAGTAAATAAAACTTTATCCATGTAAAGCAAATGCATGATGTTATAAAAGTATATTTTTATTGCGAGCACAATATTCATTAAATATTTACAATCGCTTAAAGCAAATATTTCAGAAATAAATTGAGTACATTTTCTTTTTTTTTAAATGTAATAACGTTAAATAAAAACTCTGCCTATAAAGAGGCTACAAATAATTATATCATAGTCACAAAAAACATATAATTAAATAATATATTTAAAGACACCTGATGTAACAGACATGAGATGCAAAAAAAAATGTTGCACTCCCCCCCCCCTCCGTCACATATCTGTCTCTGGTCGTCACACTCTTGTCAGAGTGTTTGTAGCCACGGCGACGACGTAAATGGTCAGTTTTTTTCCTCGTCGCTCTCAGTTCAGATGGCTACTTTAATGACTCGTTTCCGCTTTTGTCGATTGGTAGCCTTTCTATAACACTCTGTAATGCTGGTCTCTGTCGTTGTGTTTATGAGGTCTATCCATGTTGGAAATCGCCCACGTGATCTTTTGCGTTCAACCTGTCCTTGCACAACTTGATGCTCCATCGAAAATTATTTTCTGGAAATATATCCGAAGAATTTATGAATTCGAAATTATACAGTTGACAAAATATTTTTTTTATTCTCAACTCTTTTATAACGGAGGTATTGGTGCGAAAAGCCATCTAAGAAATTGTTGACATGCAATACTTGAGTACCACATTTCCAGCGATTAGATTTTGCGGAGATCTTTTGATGTGGGGATTTGTGATTTTTATAGAAAAATTGAAAAAATGAGACATTTTATTATTTGAACCTTTATATTTTTGGTATTCCATCCATCCAACTCTTATCCAACTGTCCATCCAACTCCTATCAGCAAACAATAGGACTCCTTGGAGCAAACCAATAGGATTTCATTACTCAATCACCGCTATGGCTTAGTTACATATGGTCAGGGTCATTGCTGCGCTAAAAATTTTATCAGGGTCATTGCTGCGCTGATAATTTTTCACTATTTGTAAATCGACGCTGTGATCTTCTGAGATAAGTCGTATAATTTTTATCTTGTATCTTAATGATATTTAGTCATTTGGTTTACCATATAGTCTTGAATAATGTATTCGGTAACTAACAAGTACTTCCATTACTAAAATTACTTTATTTGATATCAAATTCAAGTATTTATGTTGGGGTAGAAAGGAGCGAGGCGAAATGGGATATACCCATAGTTTCCCATGTAAATATAAATATATAATAACAGTCCTACTCCATATGAAAGCATACAACAATGCGTAGTAGAAGTCCACAAAACTCCTGAGAAATACGACGATCAAGATTTGGAACCTATCCTAAATCCTCAAGATATCCCGTTTTCACAAACTCTGCAAGAAGTTACAAATATAGTGATTTTGAACGACCTGCTTGTTCTTGGATGTCTGACGTGCCCACAGGCTCTACACGATCTAAAACTTTTTTTGCATGTGCTTCATCTAAAGATTTGATACATTCACCTAATGTTAAATCAGGTCCGACAATAGCTATAAAAAAGAGTCAAAATTTATACAGCAACTCCATACAAGGCCGAGTAGGAAAGACAGAAACGACAAAAAAACATAGAATAAGAAATACTGAAAACAAGTATGAAAATTAAAATAAAACAATAAAAACAAAGTGGATTATAAACGATAATGATGATAGTTCGGAGAGTGAAGACGCGAGTTGGCTTTATTGCAATGAATTATATTTTAAATTTATTGAAGCCTGGTGTTCGTGTGCCAATCGTAAAATATGGGCTCATTTATCGTGTGCTGCTCTAGACAGTCATTACGTTGAAACCGTGTACATCTACGAATTCTTCACCTCACAAATGATTAGCTATAAACCATTAAATACGTGTGCCCAGTTATACCTCACACCTGGGGTAGAATAGGAAAAACTTACATTAATTTTAATAATTATTCTAAATTTCATGTTGACATTTATTGATGACTTTTTTACATAATATTGTCAGAAAATATCTAAATAAAGAAAATCTAAACTATTTCAATTTATTTTCTTCCAAATTCATTGTCGTATTTCATTACAAACGTCAGGCACCCGGTTGCCCTCCGGCTTCCCCTATATATATTCGCTTCAATTGACTCTAAGAGACAAAACGACATGATATTTACGAACAAAACACAAATAGGAATTTTACAACTAAATGAATACAAAGCATTGCTACAAGCGAATTACTGTTTCCCGTGAAGCTTTTTTAAACACATATTCATGATTTCCATTTACCAAAACTATTGGAATATTTGTACAGAAAATATTAAAAAGCCGATTGTTCCATTGTTTCTCAGTCTACAATTTACTGTTATGTTTTGTTCTTGTTATCATATGTCACACTTTTCTAGTTATAGACCTATGTGAATTATGTTTTGCAAATAAATGTAGCAAAATATTAAAAATAAATTTATTGTTAATTCCTCCATAAAGTGGAATCGAAATGTTTTTTTCCTAACTTATAGGAATGTCATCGGATGGGTATTTAAAAGTGAAATTGAGGTTTCATTTTGACTTATTACGCTTTATATTATTAGGTTTTAAAATGACATACAATTGTGAACATAATCAAACTTTACAACCATGTATTTAAAATGTCTAAATAATGAATTAAATTTTTTTATGAAATTATTTCCTTTAATTTGCACTAACAATTTCAACAGAAATTGACAATTACGGAACCCTGTTTTATCCGTGTATCGATAAGGACTTGGCTCATTTCGTTTATCAGGTCGTAAAAATTATTAGCAGTAAACTCACGTCATGAAATTCTCATGCCAATCTATCGACTGATTCACGAAGGAAAAAAAATTATGAAGACAGACAAACTGACAAAAATTTATAGAAACTGTTATATTGTCCTTTAAATGATTCGCAATAATTCTAATACTTTAAAAGTCATGAAATGTGCATATATTTCTTAATCATAATTCTCCCCTTTTTTACATTTTGTACAGAATATTTTTCTTTCGCTCTCATAATCGTTATGCAAATATTAGTAATTTGCAAAAACCTATTTACGAATCGTTTTTTTTTTAATTATTATTATTAATTTAACGTACATATAGTTCTTAGTTTACGAAAGTTTTTAAATCTTATCTTAAGAATATTTAAGACTATCAAAACTCTAAATAATATGTCTATGCAATCAATGACATCTTCATAACTTTAGAGTTATATGTAAGTTATATTAATACTAAAAATTTAAAATTTATGGAACAACCACCATTTATAAAAAGGTGTCTGTAAATTGATATCATTTTATTTTGACCGCAGTTCAACACTGAAAAGTCTATTAGGTAATACTAAAAATATACAACCACATTTTTCGTGACTTTAGGGTACAATACCTCCAAAGACATAAACATACCCTTATAAAATTACATACGCGTCCATCCTATGTATCCATCTGTTATAGCCAATTTTCTTCAAAAGCCTGTGACGTAAAAATTTTAATACTTTCTTTAAGTTCTTTACCATGACCTAAGTTTTGTTTTATTGCAACATTTTCAGGTGGGCTATTAGCAAATATTTCATTTAATTGTGGATAATAAATTTCTACAAAATTAACGCCAAATATATTCAATAATTAATACTCAAAAATACAAATGGTAACTTTACAAGGGACAAATAAGCACTTATATTTTATTATTGTTTTTAAATCGTATGAGATATCACTTAAAAGCTATTTATAATGAATCCAAAACTGTTTATTTAAGAATTGTCTTAAAATAGATATACAGATTTCATTAAAAATATTTACCAAATTTTCTTAGAAAAGATTTAGTACAGGAACTTAAAATTTGGCATAATGGTAAGGCTTATTGAATTGCATATATCTGGATAGTTAAGATATTCATGTAATAAAAAAATATATATAATAAGCATTCGTTTTTTTTCATTCTGTCGTTTGATGCGTTTATTTTGTTATTACCTATTATTAATCGAACTTGTTGATCGTAACTTTTAAACCATACGAAAAAATTACAAGGGAGTGCAAAATCTAAATATAAATTATCGATAAATAAAAACAAGTTACCGGAATCGATTATAATTTTCATTATAATCTCAATGTCTGTACGAATATTTAACTAAATTTTGTTTTATATTACGGACTTAGAAACATAACGCAAACAGAAATTTACTAACATCTTGAATGTGATTCCTTCATTCTCTTAATTTGATGGTAAACTTTTTAAATCTGAAGACATATTCAAGACGTGTGCATTTATTGCAAAGCATGAAAGTGGTTAGAAATAAATGAATATCACAAAACGCAACAAAAACTAATATTTTTCCTTTTAAAAGCTTTTAATTTTTTTCAAATTCATCTTTAGCTGAAATAAAATTGAAAAGGGTAAACATTGTAATTTTTACTTTAGAATGTTAAGAAATTTAAAGAAAACTATTTTATTTATGGTTAACTCATAATAATTTTAGCCACCACCTATATGCACATGATTCTCAAATTTATATTCATTCAAGTATTCAATGATATATATACACGAGGTATATATATCATTGAATAATATAAATTTGAGATTACTATAATTTCTGAAATTACGATAATTCAATACATTTAATAAATACATATGCATAAAATAACCACATAAATAATATTTTTTTTAAGGGGAACCACCGCGAATCTATTTTTATATTGGTTAAGACATTATTGTCTTATCTTCACGAAAAACGTTATGGAGAACTAATGACGTAATAAAAAAAACTGTCTTAAAACTTATTCAAATTTACTAACATACTGTAATGAATTTGCATACACTTTTTATGATATAAATTTACAAATATTCGTTTAAATATATAATCTAATAATAATATTATTGAAAAAGGCACACACATAGAGGATATCTTATTTTACTTTAGTAATCGACAGAATCAACAATTTGAAAATATGGGGGGGACAGACGAAAGGCAAAAGAGCGAATGAAATAATTATGTGAAAAAAAATATATTACTTGCTTTAAATCAAGTTAACAGAGCTTGTTAACTGATAAGCAGTCAGATCAATAGAGACACAGAACATTTCTTTGTCTTCAACTTCTGGTGCTCAAAGCATTACATTTCATATTCGCGATGTGATAAGACGTGATTTGGCAAGAAATCACTGACATGGGAGCTACTCCATATTTGTTGACGAATAATTCATATATATCCATTGTTAAACTGCAGGTACAACTATTAGTAAGGGATAATCTCTTAAAATCCTATTTTTTTAAATATTACTGTTGTAAATATTTCTCAAGAAATGTTTGTCTGGATTTAGATTCGAATATGTTATTTCCATAAAAAAATTGCAATTCCACGCAGAGTTTGATCGTTTCCTTTTAGTATCGTATATTTTCATTCAAATTTAATGAAGAAAAGTGTACTCTAGAGTAGCATGGACCACTTCACTGGAATATGTACAAATATAATAATATTTCCATCTAGATTTTCAAATACTACTTGCTATCGAATTACAATAGCAAGAAGCAGTAAAACGTCTCACATTGACCTTTTGATACTGAGCAACATCACTTTCCAACGATTAAACAATTTACAAACAGCCTCTCTATTATGACTAAAATTTAAAAAACAAACTTTTTTAACGATTTGGTAGTTTACATAGTGAAAATGCATTACATTTTTGAGAAATATATGTACAAATATAACCCTACACAAATTATCCAAAACCAATAAAATAAAATGGGAATCATATCCGAAGAAGACGATTACCGCGTAGAAAGTTTCTTAGAAAGGTTTTTTCTGCGAAGTTTAAGAGAGGTATCCGAGGAAAAATTTTGTTTAATAGAGAAAAGACGATTAACACTACATAACCAATTTTTTATTTCCTAATCGTTTTTTTTTCAAATCAAAAGTCAGTTATTAGGCAGCCTATGTTTTTCAAGTAAGTCTAATTTTTAAAACTTCTTTAGACGCAGCGACGCACTTTTTCTGACCAGTTAACCAGTTGGAAGACCAAAGTAGTGAAAATGTAGAAAACATTTCAGAAATTCGATTAAAGTTTTAACAAATATACACTTTAATACTTTGTTTTCATTTAATTTTTTCTTTTTTTAGTTCCGGTAAGAATTTTGGGATTGTGATATAATTAAGTAAATACATAAAATTAAATAATGATTGATCAAGTATTCATGCGTTCAAACCTCCTCATGTTTCATTCATTGATTTAATCGTATTTACATTTGATTTATAAGTGACCGAACTGACCAACTATTCAAAATATCGAAATAAAAGTTTATGTTTTAAAAGATTCTTAATTTTCTATTTTTCTAATAGTCTTGAAATATATAGGATATGATGAAATTGAAATAAATTTCTACTCCTTTTTTGAACATAAATTAACTCATCAGCTACTTTGTCCGATATCTCATTTTGTAATTGACAAATTTATTCAACAACCATAATTCCTCGTATAAGTTTTATTCAGCGTGGTATGTTGGAATATAATAAATCATTTCAAACTTGAGGAACTAAACAATAACCAGTTAATTTCACAAATAACATAAGTAGAAGATTCTAAAATAGTATAAAAACAAAATAAACAGTAATTAGGCCTATTTTTCCTTTCATCGTATTTGGACAAATGAAAATATTTAACACTGGTCCCAGTAAAAAGGATCTTAATGATTGTATTATTATATTTTATTTCATCGTAAGTATTATAATTAATGTAACAAATCTAAAATTGATCGTAAGTATTAAGTTACTTCTAATCTATAGACGTCAATATTGGTTAAAAAAGAAAATTAATTGGCATAGAAGTGACAAATTTTAGCAGTAAATTCAATACAGAGAAAATATATTATTAACCCTTTTGAAGGTGTAAGACCAGAGTATTTAACACAACAGAAAAATCCTAATTTTGCCCTGAGTTATCCGACTAAATCAGCAAGGATCTATTCCACTCAATACGTCAAATGATAAAAAAACATGGAAGCATTTAATATTTTAGAAATAGACTGAAACAATCCTTTTGGGAGAGGCTGAAACAATCCTTTTGGGAGATGCTGCAAAATTTTGAAATAAAAAGTAGAAAACTACCAAAAAATTTTCAGTGATTTTTTAAGTCATATTTTTAACCGTACTTTTGCTGTGCTTATAATTGAGTATATCAACGATCAAATTGAGACATTTGTAATTGAGTATATCAACGTAAGCGTTCCCGTACGCGAAGTATGCAAGTGTACCTCTGCTTGATATATGTATATATTGTATATATTATATCAGTGTCGAAGCTCGCTATGATACTCAGAATTCTTTGACCAATTCGTAAAGAGTGGATATTTTTTTCGTCTTTCGTAAAACAGTTTTTTTGCAGAAATATTTAAGTGTTTTGATGTTCTATTTGGTGACAAATTATTTATGTATATCTGTCGAATCACCCACCCATATGTAAACCGTTTTACTAGAAGATTTTTTACAATAATTAACCGTGTTATTTTAAAATGTGTGTGTGTGAGTACATAGTTGATGGCATATTTGTACGTCTTTCGTAACTCTGTCGTTAACCGTTTTGCTATATTATTTATCGATAATATGTTCGCCTTCATTACACTTTCGCCTTTTTGGAAGACATAAGTTTATTTAAAATATATTGCCACATCATTAAATTAATTAACCTTTTAAAATTTAAATTAATTTATTAAATTAAGATAAAATTAGCAAATTGTAAACACTCATGTTTATTACATTTTTTTCACGGTTGTGCGCCACGCTTTATATTGTTAATCGGCATTTTGCCTGCATTTTGTTGTTTTCTTTTTGAACTTGGTACGAGATATATTTTTACTGATTTTACTTGCGCCTCGCTTTAACTTATAACCGTAATGTTACGGCATTGCTTAAACTAAAATATAGAAACATGTTTTTCGAATATAGTGTGTAAATGTAACATAAGAGAACAGCTAGTAAATATGAACATTGATACTTGCTAGATTAAGGTCCGCAGGTATTTGTCAATCTATATTAAAATCGGAGGGAGATTTCAAAGAAGTTTTGGTGAAAGGAAATGACAATAAAAGCCATGCGTAAAGATGTGTGGTATTCCACATACTGTTCACATACCATTATTATGTAAAAAAAATTACAATATGAGTTGTACCCAACGATATACAAAATGTCAAACATTTTTTGCCATTAGATGATCGAGCGAATGAGGCTCTCGCCAAAGAAATAAAAAGAGGATATCAGACTGAAGGAATATTTTAAAATTCAACATATTTCACTAATTAAACAGGATCTTCAAGAAATTTTGATGTTGACTTACATAATTTCCACTACTAAACTATCAGAAATCCTTGAATTTTAAAACAAGAGTATGTAGAAAACGTATTATATACTGTTAGTATTAACATAATTAAATAGTTTGTAAGGTAAATATTGAGGATTATCTTCAACTTTTGAGAAGATCCCAAATGAATTTTATTGGAACATATCATTCATTGACTGGAGGCATATTGGTGTTAAAGTGAAAATATTCCAAACTTGTCAATTAAATATGAGAAGATAATTTTCTGCAGTAACATGTATTACTTTCAATTTATCATACCGGGAGACCCATTTAAGGATTACTTTCGAACTTTACTCTGAATGCTTTTTGTAAATCAAGCTCCAATGCACAAAACGAATATTCGAAGAAGATGATCGAACAAGATGAACATTCTGTGAATTAATTCACGTTTTGCCAAAACAAGCATGGTCGGTGTACTTTTGAAGTAAGATTAAAGAAAACAGAATACTACTGTTTTTAATCAGAAAAATGCGCAACGACTCTTTAATTATAATCTTGTCATTTATTTAGTAATAATTATCACTATAGTTATCACTATTACGCATTTTTTTTATTAAAAGCAGTAGTATTCTGTTTTCTTTAATCTTACTTCAAAAGTACACCAACCGTGCTTGCTTTGGCAAAACGTGAATTAATTCACAATCAACATTTGTGTAATCATCACATAATTGTGTATCAACACAATTGTGTAATAATTCTTTTCTAAAGTGTCGATAAAAAAAATAGAGGGCAGCTATAGAAAATATTATCCATATGAACGGTAATTTATTTTATAACAGCCATTTCCGCCATTACTACCAAGAGCCTGTTTTCGGAAGTTCAAATGTTGATTTTACAGCTGGTGCTAGAACTGTTGCTTTTTACTTTTTTACTTTACTCATTTTTCTAACTAAATGAGTAAATACAGACCAATTTTCATTTGAGTCATAATTAATTGGTATCTATATTATATATCTTAATGGCTATCGTTGCTCTTAACTTCCTAATAAGTTTGAAAGAGGGAATGAAAATAGCGACGCGTAGATAAACGATTTTAAAATTGAAATTGTACATATGACTAGTCTCTCCTCTCGTATAAAAAAAAATATTTAATAAGTTAAAATAAACATAAATACCAAGTACCAAAATATTATAATTTTCAACATGATTTGAAAATCGTAATTTACTTTCCTGTTTTTGGGCAAAATCAGCTTGAATCCAGTCTATTCGACACAGTAAATTATAAACAAATATAAAAGCTAAATAAATTTTAAAAGCTGCAGATGGACTAAAGCAATCTTTGCAGGAGAGTGCGCTGCAAATTTATAAAATAAAAAGTGCCAAGCTTCATAAAAAAGCCCGCATGATTTTTTATGTCACATTTTTCAACCATAAATTTGCCGCGCATAAGTTCGCCATTATATAAGAAGCAGAGAGCAGAGAGCTTTTTCGCTCCGACATTTGTAACTAAATGTACCGATGCAAGAATCTCCCTATGCAAAGTTTGTAAATATACCATTGCTTGATTTATGTATATACCACTGTCAAAGCCTGCTATGATACTCTGAATTGCCTGAGCAATTATTTTTCTTCTGTAAAACTGCGTTTCTGCTTCAATGTTTACTTAAGGGTTTTGATCTTTTAATTGCTGACTATTTATTTAGGTCAGTCGAATCAATTATATATATGCAACACATATCTTTTAGAAGAATTAAAATAATTACTTTTGTTTCAAAAATATAGCATTTAACGCCAGTCATATTACAATAATTTGTTAAACGTGGTTATGTTATTTTAAACTATAGGTACGTGAAGCTTGGCGCCTATATGTACGAAACATGTCAAAAATAAAGATATTTTGGCCTTGCTGGAATATATAATTTTACTAAAAAATGGTGTAAGGAAGCATTTTAAAGTAATTTTTATGTATGATAAAATTAGAGAGTCGTACTCTCTTAGGTTTACCGTCCTTTACTTTTGGTTGTGCGTTGTATTTGGAAATATTAAATCTGTATTTTCTCTTTATTTTGCTGGGTTTCCGTTTGCTTCTTGGTGCGAGGTGTTTTTTATTGTATCGAATACATCGAAATTTATTTCGTTAATCGTGTATAAGGAAATAGTTAAAAAAATGAACACAGATACTAACTACGCTAAAATCCACAATGTTTGGATGTTTGTCCTATTTCTCGTTACAGGAACAAATTGGGAAGCCGGAAGGTGGCTTCGACGAAGTATTGCTCAAGTTTATATAACAGATACCATATGGGAAGATCCAACATAGTGTCCTAGAGTGTTACCGGGACGATTTGCCATTCATAATGTCTTGATTTGAAGAAAAATCGGTACGTAGGTACACGTATATAAAGTCTCCAACGTCGTCTTGGTCAGACTACCCAGGTTTTTGGTAAAGAAATAGTAATACATATTGGGTTGATAAAATATTATTAAACCGGATACTTTTCACTGATAAATCTAAACGTATTAGAGAATATATTTGCAAATTAGAAAGATCAGAAAGTAAAATAAAAATTAAAAGATTAGAAAGCAAATAAAATTTTAAAAGTTTTCTCAAAAGTCACTAAATTAGCTAATAGACAAGCATCAATGTATACAACGGATGTCTGTAAATTTTTCCTTTGTACAGACAAATTTAAAAAAATATAACGTACACGAAAATTAAGGAAAATTGTTCTTTACATTTACTACGTTTTTGAAAAGTTCTGGAATATTTATTATCAGTCCAACGTGAACGAGTGTATTGATTATTTTTCTCGAACTGTTGGAAGAAAACTATAAGTGGCTCTGTGTACAAGTATCTTCATATAGTTTGGTACAAGGGTTTGTTAATCAGAAAATGAATAATTAATAAGATAATAACCAAAAGCAGTTACAAAGGAAATTATCAAGTTTTTGAGTAAATATTCTAATTATGGTAACTCGACAATATATGCAAAAAGCCTAATCCGTACTAAGTGTGAGTTTATATAAGCTTCATTTAATTGTCATTAAGTACCGTCACATATTTTTCTACGTATTATTTATCATCTATATTACATTTCATGAAGTAGTCAAGGAATTTAACAAGCCATAAAATATATTTAGTGTAATGATACAAATTACTCATACATTCTATAATGGGGTACAAATTTACAACTGAAATCACATTTAATAAAAATTGTCAGATGAAATAAAACAAACCTATACTTATAAATATGATTTTTTTCCAAATTATCTTTGTTGATTAAATTCCTAAATATGAACGTTATCAACTCATTTGTCACTTGAATCATAAGTTTTGGGATAAATTTTATTAGAAATTGTGCAAAAGAATTTAATATGAATTTAGACTAATAATTTCTTCGATGGTTTCCACGTATTAAATTGCGATTTTAGCACAGCAGTTTTAGCGACCTAATTATTCTCAAGTTGGTAAAAATATTTGCACCATAGAACGGGATAAATAATGATGACGCAATTAAAAACATTTATCGCACGATATTTCGTATGGAAAGAATTTAATTTAATTCCAGCCATAAATAAAAATCCAATAAACCTCCAATAAACTTGAATTTGTGATAAAGGTAAACACATTTCAGGGTCAGGGGATCAAGTATGTCAGGTTCTAAGGTTTTGCAAGAAAAAACTGGCGATTTTCATAAAAGAATAAACTAGTTTAATCCAATATACAAGAGACAAGATGGTGGACTATTCAAGAATCGATTTCTATACCCATTCTCGACAGACGACGCCGCCTCCACTCGCAATATTTTCTACATAAATATACTTATTCGTAGATAAGAAAAGAGATGTTATTTTAACCGAAGTGAATGTTAGACTACAAAATACAATTCTTATTTCAAATGAAGAAATAGTTTCGATGTTCGATCACTCGTCTTTACGGCATACAATTTATATAGATATTATGAATTTATAAAATTATATAATGCTTATCAATATTTACTTGCTATACAAATAACATTGCACAATTAGTTATCCTTCAGTTTTAATATTGAATAATTATAATATTTCCTAAATTTAATGAATTGTGTTTATATTTATCTATTATACTTTATTAATTTTATATATCCTAATAAATGTAACATCATTACAATATTTTACATAATATGCTTATGGAATTCAGCTACACCAATTTATTTGGGCGTATTTTTGCCAAATTCGTGTCTATTTACTTATTTCCTTTCCGGTAATCAAATTAAATAAAAAGCTATACAAATAAATTTATGTGTTTGTAAAAACTATTTTATTTCTATCTTTATAACTATAACATTAAATCACTCTTGATTTAATATTATAGTTGTAAACTTAGCAAAATATGTATAAAAATGGTTTATACAAACTCATCAATTTATTCATCCACAAAACAAATGTACGAACACATACAAATAGATTACATTCGCATACCAGTGCCCATACATATACATTTAAACATATTTATATTCGTATATACCTACATATTCCTTCCTTTTATTTCATTCTTTTTATTATCTGTACCTGTTTCAGGCTGAAATTGACTATATCTATGCTGGGTATGTCACACTTCTGTAAGAAATGAGAAATTGGCAATCGGGCCTGTACTCACGAAGTTGCCAGTTCGTAACTCGTTCGTAGCTCTCGTACTATACGCTTGCTGACCGGTATTACATATTTGCTATTTGTCTTCACTCTTATCTAGCTTCATAAATCTAGTTTTATGGTATAGACTTTGGACGTTAACATTAGATGTTTGGTAATACCAAACACTCAAAGTTTTCGGCCTATGTTTAGAATCTAATTGAAAAACGAGTAAAAAATTAAACGATTAAAATTACACTTTGCATCGCAAAGTTCTCTCGTCTGAAATATTTACCATCGACGGGATTAAAACTCGCACTATGAGGGTTCCACATGTATTTAGGTATTTAAAAAAAGTAAATTTTCGAAATATCCTGTACATTTCGAAAATTTACTTCAAAGGCGTTAAGCCATGATACATATTCCAAAAGCTGAATTATCTAGTAAATTCGTTATAGGTTTTGAGAACATTATCATAGGCATCTAAAAGCTTTATTTTTTGTTAGAGTGCTTTCGGAAAAAAGGAGGGAAACTTTGACATACTTCCCGACAAATCTCCGAAGACATTACTTAAAATAATGGAAAACAATATTTTTAAGTCCGTTTTATTTTCCCTTTTAAGTAAAATCTACACTGTATTTAAGGAATCAATATAAATTCGCATACATCATTTTTCATCGCATATATTTTTTTTATAATTTTTTTTGAGTGTCATCTGAGATACGTGCGTGTTACTTGTTTTATAACAATGTGAAATTTTTATCTCAAAAAAGTTCTGAAGAAAATAACTGTGATAGATAGGACGGTGATCTCAAAGGGGTCCCCTTTTTCCTTTTAAGATACGAAACCTTAAAAAGCTCTATTGACAAATTTCATATGCAGGTAATATCGAAGAACACTAACATATTCATTTTAAAATCCATATAACTAGTTGGCAATTTAAAAATGACTTTCACACTTTATTCAACTACGTTTCATCTGATCTCTTATCTTTCTATGAAACCTATATCGTTGAAGAATACAGAACAGCTACGGATAATGTCTTTAACACGAAAGGCAATTTTTTTATCAGCCTTTACTTCATTATCATCCAATCATGTTTTTAAGTAAATACGATTTCCGCTTTTTAGTCGACAGAAAGAGTATTTGTAAATTCTTTATCACGAGGTTTTATAAAATATTTACTCAATTTTTTTTTAAATAAATGAATTAATACGGGACAATTTTTAAAATAATAATTTAATGCATCGTAACACCTATCATTGCTCTTCCATTTCTTAAAGATTAATGTAATATACTTATTTTTAAAATATTTATACTGTTATAAAACATTATTTATTACGCTTATCAAATATTATTTCTTAAGTAAAAATGCAATTTTGGAAAAATAATAATATTTCCACAATTTTTCGATGCAAATTAAATCTAATGCAAATCACAACATTTCTGTTTGCATAAGGATAGATGGATAGAAAGAAGCCTACATGACTGCTTTACGACCGTATATAAGCTGAAGACTATTTCAATAAACTTAAAATATTAAACTAAGATAAAAAAGCATAAAAAAACAGAAAGCAACTTATTAGCAACTAATTGAAACTTAAAGAAATTTAGCGAAAATTTAAGTAAAAATTTAGAGATTATTTTTAGCATTGACACTAGTGAGAAATGGCAACGGAAAGGTGAACGCGGTGCTGAAATTAGCGAGGCGCATTTAAATGTATTTAAAATGCAACTGTGCAAATGACCGGTTTTTCTGAAATGTATAAAGATGCACTGAATTTAAATCTCGGGGAAGTTCATTTACAATCAGATGGTGAAAACTGTAAACCATCCTGTTAAGGTTATTTATTATTACTTCAATCAACTATTTTATGAGTTTTGTCTGTCTTTCTTGAGCAATATTTACACATCTCTTTTTTTAGGCTTAACTCATTAGTTTAAATTAATTTGTTTGACGTTATTTTTTTGGAATGTACGTTGTCATATGTGGACTCGTATACGTCTCCCGATCATAATTTCTTGATAGTATTATCACGATTTGTATCATGTGACGTTGACGTAAACAGTGTCTTACTATCTAATGAAAGATGAGAAGGCTTATATTCAGTGAATTGTATTCGTCTACGGTATTTTTTTTAGATTTATTCACATTTATTATGATTGATTTTATATATTAAATTTTTTAAATTCATGGATATTGAATTTTTACGCAAATGGTAGAAAAGAACCCTAATCATTTTGTCATGTCTATCTATCCATACGTATGTTATGATCACAGCATCATAATTATTTCAGTTTAAGGATGATTGTGGAGAAATTTTCAAGTAAGGAATATTTGAATTAAAAATAGACAAAGAAAATATATTTTTTATTTTCTTTTTTGAGGTTCTTAGTTACTATTTTTTTATTTCTATGGTTCCGTGTTGTATTCATGGAGAGGGAAGGGGGATTTCAGTACTCGGACCCTGTGGATGTATTTATTTTATCTGTATTATTCTGATTATTTTTTCACCCACCTGATCATTTATTGAGAAATAATACGGTTCACGTAAATTGTATCATATCGTGTAAGTTCTTTTCCTAAATAAATTATTTTTCTTCTATAGATACAAAAATTTTTATAAAATACATACTTTTGTTGCATACCATGTTAAAAACCTAAAACAAATATAAAATTTGAAATTATCATTCTCTACGCATTCACTTTAAACTAAAATTTTCCAATATAACACCGCTGCATGAAGTTCATTTATATTTTCAAGATATTTATTTGAATATTTTTAACAGCAATTTTAAATACTTTGAAATTCAAAAGTTTTAATACCACCGTCAAAAGAAAAAATAACTACAACAAAATTCCGACATAAATATGTGTAAATATTCTTCAGACAACACACAATCGTAACTAATTGAAAATCATGTAGCGTACTCAGCAAAAGATGGAGAAAATGTAATTAAAACCGTTGTCAATTTCATAAAATTTAAATTCTCTTTAGAGACAGGTCACTGAACGATATTTTCATAAAAATCTTGTGAAATTTTTGGATTTGTTCTAAAGATATTTTGTTGATTGAGTTTGTTATAAATAAATAGATTTTTGTCTCCATTTACAGGTGGAACGAAATTTTAGAATGCATTTGTTTTAAAAAAAACTATATGGTTTAAGCGCAAGTTCACTAAATTCGATCCATACGCCGAGTATAATATTTATTTTATTCACTATGTACCGATATAATGACTGAGAATTAGATTTTTGAAGTATTTATCTTAGAACAATGAATACACTTATTGAAAATATTTTGTTTAGGTCCGTATTTGAGTACCTGACTATGTTGTAATAGGTAAAACTATAATTTAATTAGAGTTTCTATAAAGATTTTTTTTTTCTGTGGTGTACAAACCATTTGTTAGAAACAAATTGGCAATACGATGAGACGTGACGAAATAGATTTATTTAATATTTGATTTTTCCCGCGGTTCTTCCTCGTACGTTTTAATTAAGACAGCTGGTTTTATACTAGGGTTTTTGGCCATATAAGTACAAAAAATACGTTCAATATAGACGTTGCAACGTGTATTTGTAAAATCTAATATTATAACACTATTATTCAACGTAAAAATATAAGTGTCGTAAATATATAATTTATATATTAGTTTGAATCATGTTATGTATTTATACAACTTCCATAAAATTCACTTAATCTTGTAGGTGCGCTAGGGTAACAAATATTCAAAACTTAAGGTAAATCAAGCAAAGAATACTCAGTGTTCATTCTTTCATTCATACAAAATGAAAGTTTGCACTCACAATAACATTTTCTTTATATATAAAATCAGTAACTTTTTGAGAATCAAATTAAAAATTATAAGAGACCTCAGTTTACAAATAGTCTAAAACACTTAAAAACTAAAATCTTATTTAAAAAAATACTTAAAAAATAAACTATTAAGCGCTATTGTATTAAAGAGTACACAGTCATATTTTCTCATACTACTTAAGATTGCGCACCATGATACGTGTATACCTCGTACCGCCATGCCTCCCAATATGAATACTGAATTCAATATACTTCTGGAGATTCCATGCAGTCTTCAAAACAAAAAAAGCACGAATGATGTCATTAGGTACAGTAAGTATCTTTTTTCGTCTTTCTCCTTTACCTCGACATTCGATTGGTTTTCATATGGAGAGCGAGTGAGAATTTTAGATTTCTTTTGTCTTGTACTTCTTTTTCTTTCATTGGTACCAACCAATTGTTGGTTGTTTATTGATAGGCTAAATCACTTTCTTCGTAATTTTAAGCTGTATGTGGAATCGAGTCTACAAGTTCTACTGGGACTGTAATATTATTTTCAACAGGCGGTCTATCGGTGACTTTCTAAGGTGCAAAATCATTATCACTAAATTTGGCCAGTAGTAGAACGGTCTCACATTTTGATGGTTTAACATTTTGTATGAAATAAGGAATCCATTCCTAAAATAGATTAGTATTCATATAGCTAGAATCGGAAACTAAAAGTAGTGGAACTACTACAATCGGAACTACAACCTATTGTCGAAACATTCAAAAGTTCAATCTTCTTGCGTTTTCTCGAAAATATTAAAGTAAGTGTAACAAGAAATATTTGAAATATTTTTGTGTCTACTTACTGGAGTAAAACTGCAAACGATCACCTCGCAAAGAAAAAAAGTGGCAGGTGATCCACACAAAATGTTGTCATCTTAAAATAATATTTCAAGATAAAGACAGTGAGTACTCTAGTTCTACGAACTCTTTGTTTGCTTTCCCCTACTGGATTATATATATATATATATATATATATATATATATATATATATATATATATATATATGTATATATATATATGTATATATATATATATATATATATATATATATATATATATATATATATATATATATTGTGATCCATTGTCTGTTTACAGGATTATTGGGTAACAACCAAAAACATGAACAAAACACTTTCATATTCGTTAGCCCATGGTCTGTTTACACGGTATATATCAACGGAAAGGGCGGATATTCTCTTCCAGCTCAAAATAGAACGAACATATAAAAGAGTTATATTTAAACAATTGAATATGTGTTTAATCAATTTTGCATTTATATCTTCAACGAAATCTTTGTCCTTTTTATTCACAACTGTTCTTAATATATAAATTACTGAATAATATATGACAAATCTCGTGAAAAATTTGTTCTATTTGATCATGTCAATAAAGGTAAATACGTAGTATTAATTTAAATGTAATAAATTTTACGATTAAATTCTAAGTATACAATTTACTTTAAAATAATTTAAATACCAGACAAAAACATCATTCAAAGTCAACTCTCTAGTTGATACGAATGAAGCTGAAATCAACGGAGAATAGAGGAGTATCATCTACTTGTAATACAATTATGTAAACGAAGTGACCTACTTCCCATTTGAATAGTCCAACGTCCAGAATGTCAAATTAAACTTCCCTGTTGCGATCTCATCTTTTAAAAATAACAGCCAATTTTACACATATAATGACAATTTAATTAAATCCAGTACGAAATTTAAAAATAGCCATCTATAATAAATATTAAATATAGTATCCATTTTTTTGGAAAAGTGTATTGAAATTTAAATCAAAAAATTTAACCAATATTATTTTAACATCACTCCCGCATATAAAATATTTTTTAAAAGATTTTTTTGTAGATCCTACTGAAGAGCTAATCAAAAATAATATGACATTTAATTAGAATTTTAGATTCAAGTTACTTTAATCACACTATTAAAAAAAATTATACCATTTCAAATTGCAAATTTTTGGAATGTAATTTGTTTTATACATTTACCATATTTTTTTACATAGACACAGCTACGAAATAGATAGTGTACAATGACTATTTGTTTAGATTTAAGAGTAAATATTATAGTTTTATGCATTTAGTAAGTTTTCTTTTAAAACCCAACACGAAAATTTGAAAAACAAAATGTCAACTCTCAGAGTTTTACGCCACAAATTCACCTTAAAAATTAATTTGTTTTTAATTATTTTACTTAATATTAATCAAAATTAATATTAAAACACAATTTTACTACTTTAAAACCGATGGTCGGACAGACGGATAAACGAATGAAAGGACAGGGAGATGGATGGATGGACAAACTATAAGAATTTCTCGTTGAATGCTGCACTCTAATCAACGAGTTATATACATCTATATATATATATATATATGTATATATATATATATATATATATATATATATATATATATATATATATATATATATATATATATATATATATATATAAATATATATATATATATATTCATCGAGAATTTAATCGAAGAAAGTGTATCGTTATCAATAAATTTGAACAAATTTCAAGACAGTTTTTTTTTATTGCGTCATTAATTCTCAGTAACGTCTTTATATGAAGATAAGATAAACATTTCTCAACAAATTTAAAAGTATTTTTGCAGTATTTATTTTCCATAAATATTTTGGCGTCGTGTTTTATTTCTACCGTTAACTGGGCGGACGAGATAATTTTTACAGATGTGCTTGCAATTAATACAACACAATTATTGTTTACAGTTTGGACTGTCATTAGTAACAATATTATATGATATTTTGTTCATTTTAAAATTAATGTAATTAGTAACAGTATTATATTGACATTTTGTCCATTTTAAAATTAATTAAGTGCACGGACATCTTTCGTATTTTAATTGAATATTGTCAAAATAAATGCAGAAAACAAGGCTTTTCGATTCGTTAAAAATATGTACACAAGTAAAAAACCTGATCAATAACTAGTAAATCACTCTGCTATGAAAACGTGAGGTGCTCCTTTAACGCCTTGAGAGAAAATCATAAAGCTAAGCTGGGAAGTACTCTTAGGACCATCATCACTTCCGGAGCTAACACTATTCGATTACGTTAAGTTTCTCTTACTACAATTTTTTTTGGAATAAATTCCAAAGTGAAACAGATGTCTTCTAATCTCAGCACGAGCGTTTCATGTCCATAAATGAATCATTCTTCCGAAAGCGAAAAGGAACCCATAAATTATTGTGATATTGGAAAATGTTTATTAGTAACTATGGAAATTATATTATTCAGCAAATATTAATAAACATGCCAAATAAGGTAATATTATAACCTTTAAATAAACATCTTGGGTATATATAAAATGCAAACTGCAACGGTTTCCGATACGTAGCACTCTTCATAAAATTAAGACTACAGAGTATATTTATTAAACTAATACACACATTAATATTATTTATATGTGTAATAATCATTGCCTAGTATACCTTTCACAGATGTAACAAAAAAAACTTGATTGCCAATTTCTTTTTAATTAATTAATACAAGTTAACTAGAAATAACATTTTTATATTACTTGCTGAACGCCTCTATTGTCATATATTTTTTTAGATTTCTACATACATAATTAAAAAGGTAAAAGCAGCGAGTCACACTATTCGATTCTTTAGAGACTCGTACGAAGAAACATGAAAACAACATAAGGGTTCTATTTTTTTCCGTCCAACTACGAAAGTGTAACGAAAAATTCTGTTAAATCTTTCCAGTAGACATAATACGTTACACAATATGTCCCCTGTATTTATGTGGAACTGACTAATTTATGTATATTTTTTCAAATTTTTTAAATCCGGTCACTTCATCGCTCCCAATCTGGGACAACCCCCAACGGTCTTATAGTGCAAACAAACGGTAAATAATGTACCCGACAACTAAAATATGGTCCAGGTAAATACAAGCTTAATTCAGTATTGGCCTTAAATTTATATTTGCGAAATAACGAGAAGCAATAAATGAAGGGCTGACTGTACTGGAATAAATTTGCTTATGGAATGATCAAATAAAGTATCGTATTTTACTTGTGTACATATTTTTAACGAATCGAAAAGCCTCGTGTTCTGCATGTGTTTTGACTATATTTCAAACATTCGATTTAAATACGGAAGATGTCCATGCACTTAATTAATTTTGAAGTGTACAAAATGTCAATATAATAAGAATATCATATAATATTGTTTAATTGTATTAATTGTAAGGACATCTATAAAAATCATCTCGTCCGCCCAGTTAACGGTAAAAATAAAACACGACGCCAAAAGATTTATGGAAAATAAATACTCCAAAAATACTTTTATATTTGTTGAGAAACTTTCATCTTATCTTCATATAAAGACGTTACGGAGAATTGATGACGCATTAAAAAAAACTGTTTTGTAATATTTTCAAATTTACGTACACATTCGACTTACTCTACTTTATGTATGTACTTTCATGATATAAATACTTTTCACGATATAAATTAACAGATACCCTTTAAATATTAATTATAATTATAATTAATAATGCGAGCGTATGGGAAAGGCAAAATATTGAATAAAGTAATCAAGTGATGGAAAAAGATCTGCACAATCCATTGCGAGACCCAATTTTTAAATTGTTTGACTTAATTTACATATAAATCAACTTAACTTACTATTTACTTTTTATCAAATTAACAGATCTTGTTAACTGGTAAGTAGTCAGATTAATAGCATACATACTTTCTTTGTCTAAAACTCCTAAATGGGTATTCTTAACACAGCATATAATATAGCACAACATTCCGCTATTTTGGGATCTGCTCAAGATATTACATTTTATGTTCGCAATATTATAAGCCGTCATTTGAAAAGAAATTACGAATATGGTTTCTATTTTATTTTTCGGACATATAATTTGTATTTATCCATTGTTAAACTGCAATTACAACTATTGTCTAGTAATGTATAACAGCTTAAAATTCTATATTACTGTCCTAATATAGACATTTCTCAAGAAATTTTTGTCAATACAGTAATTCGAATTTTTTAATTAAAAGAATTCTAATTCCACGCATTTAGAGTTGGGTCGTTTTGTTTTAATTTAAAGGCAGTAAAATGTCGCAAATTGACCTTTCAATACTGAGCAATACCTCTTTCCAAAGATTAAACCCTTTATAAACAGCCTCTCTATTATGCTTAATATTTAATAAACGAACTTTTTTAATGATTTGGTAAATTTACTGATTTCAATTAATTTTGAAAATGTATTATTTGTTAGGGAGTATATGAACAAACGTATTTAAAAAAACCTTTAAAGCTAGAATGTGCAAATATAACTCTACACAAATTATATAAAACTGATAAAATAAAATTGGAAGCATATTGGAAGAGACGATTACCGTGTAGCAAGATTTGTAGAATGTTTTTTTTCTGAGAAGTTTAAAAGTGAGGTATCCGAGAAAAGATTTAGTTCAATATAGAAAACGCGATGGACATACTACCAACTTTTGATTTCACAAAAAGTAAATCCAGTTTTTAAAACTTCTTTAAGCGCACTTGCGCCCTTTTTCTGAGCAGTGAACGAAACTGAGCCGTCAGGTTCGGGTCGGTGACGCTGAATCGGGTAAATTCGGCTTCCTTTGGCAGTGGTCAAACGAGTTTGAATTTCAAAAATGATTAAATATGATCAATTGAATGTGCACTGCATTGTTCGTGTCTGACAGAGAACTTGTTCGGGTACTTTGGCATCGGCCGAGCGAGTTCACTGCCTAACACGGAATGCATTATTTCAAGAAATACTTTCTATTTTTGAATAATATTTCATTTAAAATAATATATATATATATATATATATATATATATATATATATATATATTATACCGTAATGTTATGTGCATATCTCTCGTTTGTAGTTTGCTAAAATGTAATTTACATATGCAGGAAAACCAGATTAGAGGAATTATTTTAAAAATTCCATTATAATTTTATAAATCAATAAACATACACTCTAATGATTTGTTTTAATTCAATTTTTCTTTCTTTTCTGGTTTTGAATTTCATGTTGGGTTTTTGATATCATTGAATAAATACATAAAATCTAATAGTAAATAAACTCTTCAAGCTTTCAAACTCCTTCATGTGTTACGTGTTCAGTGCATAAAGAAAGGAAAATTTTAGTCATCCAAAAATTTATTTAATCGTATTTACATAAGAGATCGAACTGGTCAACTATTCAAAACATCGAAATAAATTTTAAAAATCTATGTTTCAAAAGATTCTGAATTTTATATTTTTCTAGCGGAGTCTCTTGAAATATCATATTGATGAGTATGCATATCATAATAAGCCATTCTCAACCATTTTGGTGTAGGTCTTCTTTAATCTGCACCACTCGGTTCTATTTTGGACTGTCTGGATCCAGTTTGTTCCCGCCAGTTTCATGACGTCATTCTTCCATCCCATTTGTGGCTGCCCAATTGGTTTTTTGCGCTCCTAGGGTCTCCACGCCAAGAGAATTTTGTACCATGAATCCGACTTTCAAGCAATATGACCAGCCCACTGCCACTTAAGTTTTCGCATTTGTAATGTCAACTACCTTGCTTTGTCTCCGAAGCCACTTATTCCTTTTGCGATCCTTTAAAGAGATTTCCACCAACTTTCTTTTCATCATCGTTTGAGCAACAATAAGCTTTTGCAGGACGACTTTTGTTGTTACCCAAGTTTCGGCTGCGTAAATGAGGACGGTTAGAACACACTGACTAAATATGCGTGCTTTTAAGTAGTCCTTTATGTTAATTTTAAAGGTGAACTAGAGTTTGAAGAAGGTTGCCTATCCCAGCCGTATGCGCCTCTTTACTTCGTTGAGCTGGTGCTTTTTACCCATTCGTAGTTCTTTATCCAAGTATACATACTTATCTACGCGATCGAGTATAGTATCTTCCACATTTATAGTCACCAGGCTGTGGGTTACAGATGTCATGACTTTTGTCTTATCCAGATTTATCTCGAGCCCAACTGACAGCCAGGTTTTGTGAATGATATGTGAATGATAGTGTTAAGTTCATCTGGATTATTAGCAAACAGAACATAGCGTTCATAAATCTCAAGCGTTTTAAACGTGTACCTGATATCATAAGGCCCTTATTTTCCCAATCCAGTTGTTCAAAGATGTCTTCCACGGTAACGGTAAAAAGTTTTCGTGATATTCTGTCATATGCTTTTTTGTAGTCGACATATGTTAGCAATTAGGAGGAATTGGTATTCTGTAGCTTTTTCAATAAGCACCATTATAGTCAGGATATTGTACAGTTTACTGAAACCTTGTCTGAAGTGTACTTGCTCTTTTGTTTGGTAGAATTCTAATTTGGCAGTCAATTTATTTGTTATTACTTTGGACAATATTTTGTATTGCGATTATTATTTGCGACAAAAACTAGTCGTATAAAGAAAATAATGTATAAGATTCTAAAATAGTATAAAAACCAAATGAACAATAATTGAGCCTATTTTTTTCATAGTATTTGGATGAATAAACAATTTTAACACTAGTTCCAGTAAAAAGAATCTCAATGATTTTATTTTTATATTTTCTTTTATCGGGTCCATATAAAATTGTCGTAAGTACTAGGTAACTTCTAATCTATAGACTTCAATATCGGTTAAAAAAGAAAATTAATTGGCATGGAAGTGCCAAACTTTAGAAGCACCTATCACTCCACTAAATATGATTTATTTTGTCTAGAAAACTTAATTAAGATTGTTTTTAAATATTAAAATTCAATATATGACATAGAAAAGACATGATTAATCCTTTTGAAGTTGTAAGTGCTGAATTTTTTAACACAACATAAAGATCATAATTTTACCCTGAGTTATCCGACTAAATCAGTATGGATCTATTTCAAACAATACGTCAAATGATATAAAAACGTGGAAGCATTTAATATTTTACAAATAGACTGAAATAATCTTTTTGGGAGAGGCTGCTTCAAAATTATAAAATATAAAGTGTAAAACTTCGAAAAAACTGTGCGTAATTTTGTACGTTATATTTTTTAACCGTATTTTGCTGTGTTTAAGTTCGCCGTGATATATGAGGAGATAGTTTTTTTCGCTCCAACATTTGTAGCTGAGTATCAACAAAAACATTCTCGTTCGTGAAGTATGCAAATGTACCTCTACTTGATGTATGTATATACCAGTGTCGAAGCCTGCTATAACACTCAGAATTATTTCGTCTTCCGTAAAACTGCTGAAATATCTAAGTGTTATGACGTTTTTTTTAGTGAGACATAATTTATTTATGTCAAATCACCCACTCGGAAACCCTTATTTTAAAATATTTTTACAATAATTAACCATGTTATTTTAAAATGTGTGTACGTGAGTGCATGATAGGGTGCATACTCGTACGTTTTTTGTAACACTCTCATTAACGGTTTTTCTATATTAGTTATCGATAATATGTTCGCCTTTCTTACACTTCAGCTTTTTTCGAAGACATAACTTTATTCAAAATATGTTGCCACATAATTAAATTACCCTTTTTTATTTAAGGTAGAATTAGCAAATTGTACACTCTCATGCTCATTATGCTTTATTCCTGGTTGTGCACCATGCTCTAAATTATTAATCAACATTTTGTTGTGTTTCCTTTTTGGACTTGGTGTGATATATATTTTGTATTGATTTTACTTACACCTCGCATTAGTTTATATTCGTGACGTTACGGCATTATTTGAATTAAAAATATACAAACATGTATTTCGATGATGGTGTGTAAGGGTAGCATAAGATAAGAGTATAGTCAGTAAATATGAACATTGACATTTGCTACATCAAGATCCACATATTCAGGTATTTGTCAGTCTATATTAAAATCGATCATCCGATTTTTTTCGCTATGGAAGCAAATCGTGGAACTGGAGGAAGATATAAAAGAAGTATTGCTTAAGAGGAAATGGTAATAGCAACCGTGCGTAAAGATGTATAGTATTCCTAATACCGTACACATACCGAAAAAATATATATATAAGCTTTACCGATATGCAATATACAATGAGTCCAACATTTTTTGCCATCAGAATATTTAGCGACCGACCCTTTCAGTTTCAGCAAAGAAATAGGAAGAAGATATTATACTGATGGAATATTCTTAAACCCAATATATTTCACTTCTTAAACAGAATCTTCAAGAGTTCTTGAAGTCGGCTTATGTAATTCATACTACTAAATTTTTAAAAATCCTTGAATCCGAAATTAATTTATCGGCGTTGTTTTTATATAGAAAACTTATTCTATGTTGTAACTATTAAGATAATTAAACTGTTTTATAGTGACTATTGAGGACTATATTAAATTTTAAAGAAACTACCAAATGAATATCGAGTGAAAATTTCACTCAGTGTTGGAGCAAAAATATACCAAACTTATAAACTAAATGTGAGAAAAAAAGTTTTTGCAGTAACAGAGTATAAATATAAAATTTATAAACTGAACATAATATACGTAATAATATATTTACTTAATACATTCAAAACATAGTAATAGGTTTTATTCATGAACTAAATTACTTTTATTTAATTAACGTATAAAAATTTAAAAAAACCGATTGCTATAATTTACGTGAGAGAAATCTAGCTTGAGAATAAATGTAAGAGTAATAAGAACTACAAAATTTGAAATTTAATACCTTACTAAAAATTCCGTGAAGTTAGAAATATTCGTAAAAATTCACTGAATAAATAGTCGAACACACATAAAAATGTACAACAAACGTTGGCAAAGTTTTTCATGGCCCCGAGAAACTTAAATAAGTAATAAAGCCAACGAAAATTACGGAAAACAGAACTTTGTATTCATAGTCTCGTTCAAAAGTATTCGGCAAATTATTATAATTTCGGCGATCAACGAGCGCATTTGATTTATTTTCTATGAAATGTTGGAAACAACGTTAATGTGCCTCTCTATGTAATAATATCTTCATAAAGTTTAGTAATAGATTTTATCAGTGAAAAAATGAACAAATCATAATATAATGATCGATAATAGTTATGAATGAAATTATTCTAATATATGAAGCTTTTGAATGAAACTTCAAATTGCAGTAACTCAACAATCGATATATCAGTACCAATTCGGATTTATGTATACATAAGCATAAGCCGTTAAGTGTTCTCAAATAATCCTCTTCATGCCTTCACATATTCTTCTACGTCTTATTTTTTTCAATTACATTATATTTTATGAAATAACCAACAAATTTAATAATATGTAGTCCCTAGAATTCTATGATAAAATTATTCTAATTATGGCTCACCGGGTACAAATTTAAAATTCAATTAAAATTGAAAAGATCTTGGTGTTACAATTAGTTCCTTAAGACATTGCCTGTAATGTTGAGCATTATTTGTAAACATTTTTTCAGATTTAAGACCAAAGATTACTGGAAATCTCCAGAGATTTTCCAGAAATCTTTGGTGCAAATACTTTTCGCAAGCTAATTAACCTTAAGTTGGTAAAAATATTTACACTGTATATTAAGATAAATCGTTATGATATCAGGAAACATTTAATATTTAAAAAAGATTTCATAAAGAGAACATCACATTTATATCACATTAATTGAAAGAAAAATAACTCAAATAAACTTGATTTTGCTGTAAAGAAAACGTCATAATATTGTACATATACCTAATCTCTATTAACCCTAGATTTCTTCCATCTTTACTCATTTAACATTTGGTCTCTCTTAACTAATCGCTTAATTATCCCACTCAAATAATTAGGTTACAGTTAGAGAATAATTTTGAAAAATGCAAATGCTAGCAAATTTCCATTATCACTTGTTTCACATTGATATCAGATTAGTTAAAGGAAAAATAGACCCGATAAACTAAAACTTACGTAAAGTAAAATCATAATATTGTATGTACCTAATCAATACTAAGTCTAGACCTCTTTTATATTTATTTACCTAATTCTTGGTCTCTATTAACTAATTGTCAAATAATTTCCCTCAATTAATATTTTAATTACAGTTAGAGAATCATTTTGAAAAATACAAATTCCATTATCATATATATATCAAGTTACTTTTAGGTGACCTTCAGGTGATATTAAAGAACATCAATGTATTATTTTTGAAATCCGAAAAACGGGAGTCGCATTTAACGATTCAAACAAACGATTTCAAACTTTACTCGTCTACATTTTATCGGGTCCTTTATCGTGTTGCGATAGCAAAACAACGTACAATATGAATATTCAAGAAGGTAATCGAATAAATCGAATATTCTATAAATGAACCTATGTTTTTCCAAAACAAGTTGGTTTATATATTTTTAAAATTAGCTAAAGGCGAACAGTAAACTATTGCTTTTTAACAAAAAATGTGCAAAGACTCTTTAATCGCATGCTTGTCATTTATTTAGTAATAGTGATATTCGTAATTATTAGTTTATTAAATGCCGACAAACCAACTTTATCTATATGAACGATAATTCATTTTATATCCGCCCCTTCCGCCATTACGAACAAGAACCTGTTTTCAGGTGAGATCTAATATTCATTTTACGGCCGATAGAAAGCCTATTAATAATACTCGTCCTTTATGGAGACTGGTACTAAAACTGGTGCTTATTACTTTTTATTTTACTTATTTATCTAATTAATTTAGTGAATATAGACCAATTTTCATTTCAGTCATATTTAATTGATATATTTCATTTCTTAATGGCTATCATTGCTTTTAACTTCTTAATAGGTTTGAAAGAAAAACTGAAAATAGCGACGTTTAGTTCAACGATTTTAAAATGTAATTGTAGAGGTAACGAATCCATTCTCCCATGTGGAGAAAAGAAATTTAATAAAATTGGTCGCAATATCTAGTACCAAAATATTACAATTTTCAACAAATTATGTACGAATAAAAACAAGTTATGTACGAATACAAATAAAATATTTTGACCTATGATAAAATTAACGAATCGTACCCTCTTAGGTTCGCTGCCATTTACTTTTAGTTGTGCGTTATGTTTTGAAATATTAAATCTGTATTCTGTATGTATTCTGCTGTGTTTCCGTTTGATTCCCGATGTGTGTGTATATTCAGTGTGTGCATATTTTTATATATTGACTTGCGGCTTGAGTTTGATTTGCATTCGAAAAGTTGCGAAATTTCCGGATGAAATTTTTAGTGTGTAAGGGAATAGCTAAAAAAATTAACATAGATACTCACTACGCCACAATAGACACACGCTATCTACAATATTGGGATATTTACCCATTTATATTAAAATTTATATTTCGGGTTTGTTCTTATTTCTCGTTATATGAACAAATTGTGAAATAGGAAAGAGGCTTCAAAAAAGTATTGCTCAAGAAGGCTCAACATAGTGTCCTTCAATATTAACGGGACGATTTGGCATTCATAATGCCTTCGCTTGCCGAGTTGGACGAAAAATTGGTACTATGGATTGTACACACGAATATATATAGCGTCCAATGTTGTCTTTGATCAGGTTACCCAGGCTTTTAGTAAAGAAATTGAAGGAGTTATTGGGTTAATAAAATATTTTAAACCATAACAACTCACCTTCAAATTAAAATGTTTTAGAAATTATGTTTGCGAATAATATAACTTACACTACTTAGCTAATGAAAGTTTATAAAAGAGGCCATTTTTCTGGCGGCATTGTAAATATAAAACTGCTATAATAATTCAATAGTCTTTAAGTATTAATTTTGAGACAATTCTACGTATTACATTGAGATATTTCCAAAATTTAAGCACAACACTAGCGACCTAACTAATTTTAAGGCGGTAAAAATGTTGGTACGATAGATTGAAATAAATCATGATGATGCAATGAAAAATATTTATTGCATACAACATTTCATATAGAAGGCATTTCGTTAATATTCATAAATAAAAATACATGGAATAAACTTTAATTGTTATTAAACATCAAAATGGGCATTCCAAACTCTATGTCTTTAATTTTCTTTATTTCTGTCTGGGACTGTGCACGCAAAAACTAGGAATTTTCACTAAAAATAAACTTGTTTAATCCAATATACAAGACACAAGATGGTGGACTATTCAAAAATCGATTTCTATACCCATTCTCAACAGACGACGCCGCCTCTACTTGTAATATTTTCTACATAAACATACTTTTACGTAGATAAGAAAGGAGATGTTATTTTAACCGAAGTGAGTTTCAGACTACAAAATATTATTCTTATTTTTTTTAAATGAAAAGGTAGTTTCGTGTTCGATCACTCATTTTTATGGATTTAAATTTATATAAATATTATGGAATCATAAGGTTATATTTTGCTAATCAATATTTATTTGCAATAAAAACAATGCATTTCAGAATTTCTTTAATTTGATGTTTAGTATCATATATTTGCTTATTTTTCTTAATTAATTTTATACAGACTAATAAACGTAACATTTTTACAATATTTTACATACTATGCTTCTAGAATTCAACCACACGAAACCGCCTTGGGCGTATCGTTGGATGTGATATCCGTTCGTATTATCTATTTCATTATTAATCAAATTGGGTGATTTAATATTATATATAAAGTTAACGAAATTTAAACAAAAATGGTACATGCAAACACATAAATTAATTTTTTTTATACAAATAGATTGCACTCACATACAATGCCCACACATATACATTTAAATACAATTGTATTCATATGTACCTACACAATCCACCCTTTTATTTCAATCTTTTTCTCATATACATCTGTTTCCAGCTAAAATTTTACTATATTTGTGCCGGGTATATCATACTTGTGTGAGAAATGAGAAATTGCCCCTGGGATCTGCACTCACGAAGTTGCCAGTTCGTAACCATTCTTTAAAAAACATCAATTGTAATGTCATATATTCCAGGTGCATCTTTTGTCAATTTGTTGCATTATTTGGTTGGTAGACTGCCAAGTAACTGTACGTATTTAGTTCTAGCTATAGGTGGTGGCAATTTTGATTGTCGCGGGCTCACATAATATATACTCGCTGATCAGTGTTGCATAATTTCTATTTGTCTTCGTTCTTATGTAATCCCGTAAGAATAATTTTAATGTATTGTTGTGGGACGTTGCTGTGTACCAAACGCCCGAAGATTGGTCTATGTTTAGAATTTGATGCGACTAATAAAAAAATGTCATAAAATTCAATTCTAATTATATTTTGCACTGCAAAATTCTATCGCAAGGAATATTTCCTATTGACGTTATATAACTGTTATTATGGCGTATAAATACTACATTAATGTTCGTTACCATTCATAAATAAAAATTGTATCAAACGAGATTGAAAATCAGAATTAAAAAAAAACGTATATTTCATTTTCCATCGCTAATATTTTTTTCTTAAAAATATTTTTGAGTGTCATCTAAGATACGTGCGTTTTATATTTTATAACAATGTGAAATTCCAAATTTTTATCTCAAGAAAGTTCGTGAAAAATAACAGTTATAGGTACGACGGTGATCTTAAAAAGGTTCCATTTTTTCCTTTTGAGATACGAAAGCTTAAAAAGCTCTATTAACAAATTTAAAATCGCGGAACACTGACATATTCTTTTTAAAATCCATAAAATAAGTTGGCAATTTAAAAATCATTTTCACACTTTATTTCACTACGTTTCATTTGATCTCTTATCGTTCCGTTAAAGCTATATCATTGAATAATAGAAAATAGCTACAGATCACGTGATTCATATGAATTTCAATTTTTTTATCAGCCCTTACATCGTTATCATCATAAACATGTTTTTACATAAAATAGATTTAAATTTTATTTTCGTTTTCCAGTCAACAGAAAGTATATTTATAATACAGGCCTTTCATCGCGATGAATTATAAAATATTTACTAAGTTTCTTTTTGTAATTAAATAAATAAATACGAAACTATTTTTAAATTAATAATTTAACTTAACACCTGTCATTGCTTTTACATTTCTTAAATATGCATTTAATATTCTTATTTTTAAAATGTATATACTATTATAAAACATTATTTAATTCACTTGTCCAATTCGTAAGTAAAAATACAATTTCGGAAAAAAAATTATTATTTCCATGATTTTTCTACACAAATTAATTTTTTTTCAAATATCAACATTTCTCTTTGCATAAAAATAGATGGATAGAAAGAAGCCTACATGGCTGCTTTACATCCGTACATAAGCTAAGATCTATTTTAAATAAACTTAAAATATTAAACTAAGATGAAGAAATTTCAAATAAAACAGAAAGCAACTTAATAGCCATTAAATTGAATTTAAGACATATTTTACAAAAATTACAGTAAAAATTTTAAAGATTATTTTTAGCGTTGACACTAGCAAAATGGCAATGGAAAGATGAACGTGCTGTTGAAATTAGCAACTCTTCCTGAAATTCATTTAAAATGCAGCTCTGCAAATGACCGGTTCCTTCTCTCGTAGAGAAGTAAATTGAATGTAAAAGATCCTAAGGCCGAAAACGCTGCAAAACAGACTTGCAAAACTAATTCTGCCTTTAAAGAGATGTTCTTAGATTCTATTTTTAACACATCAAAGCTTGTTAATGAAAAAGTAAAATAACATTACAAATATAACGAATTACACAAAAGTTTGTATAGATATCGATTGTTATTCAAATGTGCAGCCGTTTCCAAAATGAATGAAAAATTAAACTATTAACTGACTATGACATTCATCCTGTGTGGAAGAATGTTGTGCAGAAGAATGCGTTAACCGTTATTTTATATTTGTCGTCAATTTTGTGGAATAATATAAATACTGCGTATAAAGGGCAATCTACATTTTGTTTCAGACAATCTGCAGTTATGAAACGTCTGAAACAAAATACAATTTACTCCTTTGTCAAAGTTTACCTTACTACATTTTCTCTCAGGTTCATTCATTCTACTGTGACCATGAGAATAGAAGATTGGAACAACATATAGCTAAAAAAACAATAAGAAATAATATAAAAGAAAGAATCGATATATTTTCAGCATCTACATACAATGGGCTATCACGTTTGTACTGTTCATATCCAGAAAGTTTTTACATGTTCCGGAAAAGTTTAAATCACACACTAGAAACAAAGTTGGAAATTATTCCTGGACATTATTATGGACAAATTATTTCTGGGTACCGGATATCATTCCCAAGTTTTTGCACAGCGTGATAGCTTGAATTCAGTATTGTTTTTCTCAAATTTATAAAGATGCACCGAATTTAAATTCTGGGGATGTTTATGTAGAATCAGATGGTGAAAACTGTAAACCACCCTGTCAAGTTTTATTAGTTGCGTCAATTGTTTTCTTTGTTTTATCAGTTTTTCTTGACGTAATTTTTTTTGTAATGTAGGTTGTCATATATGGACACGTACATGGCTTCCGATCATATTTCTTTGCAGTATTATCACAATATGTATCATGAAACGTTAACGTAAACAGTGTCTTACCGTCTAATGAAAGATAAGAAGGCTTCTATTCAATAAATTGTATTATTTACAGTATTTTTTATATCTATTCACATTCATTTAAATTTTAGACATTAAATTATTTATATTCATGGATTTTAAAAATATAATTTTTATGCAAATGAGAGAAAAAACCCTCATTATTTTGTCACGTCTATCTGTCCGTGGGTATGTTGTGATTACAACATCATGATTATTTCCGTTTAAAGACGATTGTGGAGCAATTTTCAAGTAAGGAATGTTTGAATTAAAAACAGACATAGAAATTATATTTTTTATTTTTTTTGATGCTTCAATTTTTTTTTATTTTTATGGTTCTATATTCTATTCATGGAGGGCAGAAGGGGGATCTCCATACACCAACCCTTAATCAAAATTTATGTTATCTGTTTTATTCTGATTATTTTCTCACCCACATGATTGCGTCATTGAGATGTACTTTCAAAATGCAATAAAAAACAATTGATATTTTGTTCTGAAACGCAATGTCTTTCGCATGGCACGGTGTTCTATAGTATTTTGATCAGTGTCCTCCCATCATCCACGTAACTTTTCAACCACGTCAATTTACATTTTGTTCACAGCAAATTTCATTTTGTTTGACAATTTACGTTGATACAAAATTATTTCGATAGACCCTATTTTAATAATTAAAAATATGAGTCTAGGCTGATAATGAAAATATAAGAATTGTCTTTATCTTGTGAAATATTCACTTCCATTTGTTTAGCGAAAAATAATAAACTTTTTTTTCATAGAAATAATACAAGTACACGTAAATTATGCCACATCGTGTGAGTTCTTCTCCTAAATAAATTATTTATTTTTTGTTCCTGTAGATGCAAAAATGTGTATAAAATACAAATAATTGTTGCATACTATGTTAATGATCTAATTATCATCCTATACGCATTCACTTTAAAGGTAACCTTTTCAATATGAACTTAGATGTATGAATTTTATTTATATTTTCGACAATTAAATGAAGCTACATGATGTAGTATTATTTCTACTTTCTTTAAGTTCTTTACCACGACCTAGGTTTCGTTGAATTACAACATCTTCATGTGGACTATTAGCAAAGATTCGATTTTCGAGATATTTATTATATTTTTTAATATATTTTCGAGATATTTATTTGAATGTTTTTAACTTTTTTTGGGATATTTATTTGAATAATTTTAATTGATTATATTCTCGAGATATTTATTTGAATATTTTTGACAAGCAACTTAAATACTTTTGAAAGTCAAGTTTTAATTCCACCGTCGAAATAAACAATAACTGTAACAAAGTTCCGACATAAATATGTGTAAACATTCTTCAGACAACAAACAATCGCAAACAAACTGAAAATAATGTTGCATACTCAGCAAAATACGGAGCAAATATAATTAAAGCGATTGTCAATTTCAGAAAATTTTAATTCTCTTTAGAGGCAGGTCACTGAACGATATTTCCATAAAAAATTGTAATATTTTTAGGTTTCTCTAAAGCTTTTTTAAATATGCAAAATTTTAATATATCGGCTTTTTGCTTCCATTTATAGTTGAGAGGAAATTATAGAATGCATTTGATTTAAGAAACATATTAAGGTTTAACGAACATGTTCGTTAAATTTGATCCGTACGCCGAGCATAATATTTATTTAGTGAATACTGAATACTATTACCAATATCATGACTAAAATATAGATATTCCAAGTTCCCATCTTAGAACAATGACTATACTGATTGAAAATATTTTATTTAGGTCCGTACATGAGAACCTGACTACGTCGTAATAGACAAAACTAAAGTTGAATTAAAGCTTATATCAAGATTTTATTTTTTCAGTGCTATACTAACCATTTGTTAGAAAGAAATAGTCAATACGTAGTCAATAAGATGAGATGTGACAAAGTATTTTTATTTAATATTTGATTTTACCTGCGGTTTCTTCCTTGTATGTTTTAATTAAGACAGCTAATTTTACACTCGGGTTTTCTTTCGCAAGTCTGTCTTTTGTCTTAAATGATTTATACTATTATTCAACGTATACGAGTATTGCAAAATATACGAGTCATAAATATATATTTTATATATTAGTTTAAATCATATAATGTATTTATGATATTTACTTAATCTTGAAAATCCGTAACAAACATTCAAAATATAAGGTAAAGCAAGCAAAGAATACAGTTTTAATTCTATCATTTATTCAAAATCATAATTTACATTTTCTTTGGACATTAAAGGCGTAGCCTTTTGAGAATAAAATTTAAAATTGCAAGAGCCTTTAGTTTATAATTAGTCAAAAATACTTAAACACTAAACATCGGTAGTTGCGTACTCTTAAGTCATATTTTCTCATACTACTTAAAATTGCGCACCATGATTAAAGTGTAATTCAACAACAATAACATTTCAATACACTAAATTCTAGATAATTCGTACATACCTCATACCTCCGTCTATCACAATATGAGCAATGAATCCAACATACTTCTGGAGGTTCTATGCAGTCTTCAAAACACAAAAGGTTAGGTACGGTATTAGGTAGTATAAACGTGGTTTTCTTTTTTATTTCTCGTTATCATTTCCATCTTCTTCCTGTTTTCCCCTTTACTCCTACCTTCAGTTGGTTTTCATATGGAGAGCTAGAAAGAATCTCAGATTTATTTTGCTTTCATTGGTTTTTTATTGATAGGGTAGATCATTTTCTTCGTAATTTTCAGCTGTTTGTGGAATCGAGTCTACAGATTATGATGGGACTGTAATACTATTTTCAACAGGCGGTCTATCGCTGTATTTCCAAGGTGCTAAATGATCAATAAATTTAGTCATTAAAAGAAAACACTCTAAAATTGTGAAATGCTTTTATCGCCTTTTCTACAAAAACAACTATGTCATATTCAGTACCACGCAATTAAGAAACTTGAGATGTAGTAATTACATAACCCAAATGTGTGATTTGCCAGTTTTTACAGGCAACTGGATATATTTTTCTTAATCGACCGAAGAAGCCAGGGTCCAGATATTGCATTTTGTAATCAGTATATGGTGATGGGTTCAAAATTACTACCCCTTCATTACAACTAGTTTCATAGCTTGTGAACTTAAGTGTGAAGAGTAATTGTTAACCATCAGTAGAACGGGCTCATCTTTTGATGAGTTAACAATTTGTATGAAATTAGGAATATGTTCCTGAAATAGATCAGTATTCATGTAGCCAGAATTGGAAACTAAAAGTATACAATCTATTGTCGAACAATTCAAAAGTTAAACCTTCTTGCCTTTTCTCAGAAATAATAAAGCAATTGTAACAACAATTTTTTAAAATATCTTTGTAATTACTTGCCGGAGTGAAACTATATTCGATCGCTTTACAGAGAATAAAAATGGCTGATGAGCGACATAAAATGTTGTCATTTTAAAATAATACATTTCAAGACAGAGGCAGTGAGTATTCTGGTTCTGCGAACTCTTTGTTTGCTTTCCCTTACTTAAAAGCCGTGGATTATGTATATATATATATATATATATATATATATATATGTATATATATATATATATATATATATATATATGTATATATGTATATATATATATATATATATATATACATACACGCATTAAACGTTTAATAAATTTGATTGTGATTCATTGGTTGTTTATAGGACCTAATAAAGGTAACAACCAAAAAAATTAACAAAACATTTTCATATACATGGAATGTTTGAAGTGAATATAACAATACCAAGGGAGATATCCTCTCCAGATCAAAACAGAACGAACATATAAATGAATTATACTTAAACTATGTAAATTTTGTTTAATCAATTTTGTATTGATATCTTCAATCGAATCAAGTCCTTCACATTCACACCTGTTCTTAATATATAAATTACTGGATAATATATGACAAACGTCGTGGAAAATTTGTTCCACTTGAACATATCAACTAAAAGTAAATATGTATCATTAAATTAAATGTTGTAATAACTTTACAATTAAATTTACTTTGCAGATTAAAGAAAAACATTATTCAAGGTCAAATATCTAGTTGATACGAATGAAGCTGAAGTCGACTAGATGTAGAGAAGTATCACTACTTGTAATGGAATTATGTAAACGAAGTGACCCACTTCCCATTTGAATAGTCCAACGTCCAGAATGTCAAATTAAACTTTCCTGTTGCGATCTCGTCTTTTAGAATTAACAGCAATTTATAAAGATATAATGACATTTTAATAAAATTCCGTAATAAATTTAAAAATAACCATCTTTAATATAAAATATAGTTTTATTTTGGAAAAGTATATTAAAACTTTAAATGGTAAAAATTACGAATTATTTTTTTGACATCTCTCCCTCTCATATAAAATAAGGGTGATTTGTTTCGTGCATTCTGTTCGATAGGGTATTACTTAATCAAAAAAATATCATTGAAAATACTAATGTATTTTAAATTGAAATTAATCACATTGTTAAAAAAACTAATATCATTTGAAATTGCAACTTTTTATGATATATTTTTTTCTATATAATTACCACATTTTTTTTACATATTTATAGTTACGAAATAGACAAATATACAATGACCGTGTATTGTTTATTAGATTGAAGAGCCGATATTATAATTGTTTGTATTTTAATAAATTTTTATTTAAACCCAACAAAAAAATTTGTAAAACAAAATTTTAACTCTCAGAGTTTCAATCCACTATACATGAACAGGTATCAGGTCGTACCTTGAAAATTAATTACTTTTTTTAAATATTTTACTTAATGTTAATTGAAATCTTCATTCGAAAAATTGGGGGACAAAGCTTTACTACTTAAAAATTTATGGTCGAACAGACAGATGAACGAAAGAAAGTACAGGGAGAAGAATGGATGAACAAACTATAAGAATTTACCGTTGTCTGCTGCATTCTAATCAACGAGCGGTCTGACATAAAATCATCAACAGCAACCAACATTCAACAATCAACCAACATTCTCAATAAACGCCTTCGCCTTTACTGAGATATTCAAAGTTACCATAGTTACGCGAGAGCAGAATTAGCAAATATGATTACGGACCGAATAAATTTCTTCTTATTGAAGCGCCCTTTTGCGACAAATTAGTGAACAATAATTCCATTTGACTTTTTAGATGATTTCAGTTCTAAATCTTTCCCCAATAATATTGGGGTGATATTCATAATTCGGTTTTAATAAATCAACTCAGTGAAAACCATGAAATTTTATTTAATAAAATAAACTGAAATTTATTAATTTATGGCAAAATCGTAATATGTTCCAAAATTTGATTTTGATTCCAAGCACAATATTTATTAAATATTTATAAGTATGCAAAGCAAATATTTCAGAAAAAAATTAAGACCATTTTCTCTTTTTTATATATAACTATAATAACTTTAAAAACAAAACTCTCTTTATGAAGAAGCTAACATACACATATATGTATGTGTATATATATATATATATATATATATATATATGTGTGTGTGTGTGTGTGTATATATATAATTATAAAATTAAAAAATATACAATTGACAATATATTTAATAGGTACCCCAATGCATGACATGTAAAAAAATGTTGCCCCCGCTTCATATATCTCTCTCCAGTCATCACACTCTTACCAGAGTATTCTTAATCTCGCCGATGATGTACAAGATTAGTCTTCTTCCTCGTTCCTCTCGACTCGTATGGTTGCATTAACGATGCGTTTTCACTTAAGTCAATCGGTAGCCTTTCTATAATACAGTCTCAATCATTATCTTTGTCAAGTCCGTCCATCGGTTTGGAAATCGCCCCGGTAGTCTTTTGCCTTCAACCTGCCCCTACAAAATTCTACGCTCCATCAAAAATTGTTTTCTGGAGATATGTCCGAAGAGTTTAAAAATTCACAATTATACAGTTGACTAAATCTTTTTTTGAGATATTGGTGCAAAAGACGGTCCAAGGAATTTTTCACATGAGCATCCAGAACCACATTTCTAACGAATTGATTTTGCGACTATCTTTTAAACTGACGATCAAAGTTTCTGCTCTGTATAGAAAAATTGGAAAGACGAGACATTCAATTAGGCAAACTTTGGTATTTATGGTTATTCTTTTATCCTTCTAAATCTTATCCAGCTATATTTTTGGTTATTTTTAGAGCTCGACACTCAAAAAGCATAAACCAACCGTTATAAAATTACACACGTATCCATCCATATATCAGTCTATAATAACCGATTTTCTTTAAAAACGTGTGACGTAAAAATGTTAATAATTAATACTCAAAAAATTCACATGGAAACTTTAGAGGACAAATAAAGTATTTTCATATTTTTATTCTTTTCATGTCTTACGGAATATAATTCGAAAAATCGATTTATAATTATTCCAAAATTATTTATTTTAGAATTGCATTTAAAACAGGTATACAGATTTTAATCAAAATATTTTCCAAATTTTTTTAGAAAGCGTTTAATGCAGAAATTTAAATTTGGAACAACTTATAATTTATTACAACTTATAATTTATTAATTTATAATCTCAATAGTTACGATGAAAAAATATTGGTAAGAAAATTTTTAGGGTATACAGGTATACAGGTATACAGATTTTAATCAAAATATTTTCCAAATTTTTTTAGAAAGCGTTTAATGCAGAAATTTAAATTTGGAACAACTTATAATTTATTACAACTTATAATTTATTAATTTATAATCTCAATAGTTACGATGAAAAAATATTGGTAAGAAAATTTTTAGGGCAGCAAGTAAAACACTCTTTTTTTATTTCGTGTATTAATTTATAGTCGTGAGGATTCGAAAACTTTTTCTTTTTTAGAATTTTATAAAGATAATTCTAGAGAAATAATTGAGAAAGTTCGTAAAAACCATTCTCCCCACTTTCTCCAAAACTAAAGTCAGAATAATTAAAAAAACACGGTGTTGCTAGATGTTTAATAAAAAACTATATCGATGATTCTAAATTTCGAACTTAATGAAATATTTATTCTCGAAATAAAAGTACAATGTAGCCCTTAATTATTTATATAGTAAACGCCTAAGGATTTTAGGATAAAGCCTCATAATGAGAGTTTTACTTGTACTTCACAGGTTTAAATTTAATAAGTGAAAAATTCTAATTCCCATCACGTATATAACATAACGTTTTCAGATGAGTTAATTTTGTTATTACCGGTTACTAATCGAAAATGTCGATTACAACTTTAAAACTACATGGGAAAAATTACAAGGAAGGGCTGAATTTAAATGCAAGTTATCGACAAATAAAAAGATATTATCGAAATGGATTATAATTTTCACTGTAATGTCAATATCTAAAAGAATGTTTAAATAAATTTAGTTTTATGTTACCAACTTAGAAACGTAGCGTAAACGAAATATTTAACGTGATTCCTTTGTTTTCTTAATTTTATGGTAATTTTTTTGTATCTGAAGACGTTTTAATGACCTATAATTATTGCAAAGCATGAAAGTGTTTACAAATCAATGAAGATTACAAAATGTAATAGAAACTGTTATTTTTCTATTTTAAAAGCTTTTAATTGTTTTGAAATACCTACTTAGCTAAAACAAAAACGTCAACGAAATGCTGAATGGAACGAGTTTTTACTTTCGAGTATTCGTAATATGTAAGGCTACCAAAATATACTTTATTGTTTTAGAAATAAAAAAGTGTTTTATTTATGGTTAACTCATCATCATTTTAGCCATTACTAATATGCAGATGATTTTTAAGTTTAAATTCATGCGGGTATTATATGTTTTGTTATTGGGCACTTAAATTGGTGTCTCTAGTGAATTGCTATCCTTACTGAACTTTAAAGTCATTTTTATAAAAGCATTTAAACTCAAATATATATGTACGTAGTTTAAACTACAGTCGCCATTATATTTTACAGGGGAGAATTGTTCAAATTTCACATTTATTTGATGTCCTACTTCTTATTGTATGACTTACTTACTACCTGAAGTATTCGAGGAACGGTGAATTAAACAAAACCTGAATATTGTTAATTGCTAAATCTTCTGGATTTCAAGTAAAAAAACAGTTTCACCCATTGTTATTAGCTCTCTAAATGAACAGTGATTTTACTTAAATACGAGAAATATAAGTTTTATATTTAAAGAACTATTGCCAGAACATTTATCTTCTTCTAGATCATTCAAAATATTGTTACAAAGATTTATTTTATTATATGCGTGAAACGTATCCTATATAATGCTCGTTCTTTGTCATTAACCTTATGGAAAAAAATACAAAATTTTATTATTTTCCTGTTAATTCTATTCCATTCAAAAAAAGAAAAACTTCTCTCTTCGAAGTCTTCTAACGTTACATAAACTACGTAAAAACATCAGACTAAAAGTTTTCTGGCCACGTAATTGAAAACAGACTGTCCAATTTGATAGCAAATAAATATAAAATTCAAAAATGAATCTTTATTATTATTTATTATCGTATTATATTACACTAAATGATAAAATAAGTTAAGTTGAGAGAAAAATTTATTCCCTGAGACAAGATGGTCTTACTTGCATAATTTTTTGAGAAATTAATAATTAGCATTTTTTACACTATTTTTCTATTTCAAACAGTTCATTTAATATATACATATATTAATATACTAAGTAGTTCTATTGCAACATCAATTTTATTTTATTTGACAAACTGTATTTAATTATAATATAACTTTGTGCTTACCACTTTACGCCTATAAGCGCTGGACGTTATAGTCAAAAAAGTGTTTAGTTCTGACGAAGTAATTAAAACACCAGTTGTAACCATTCTAAATTATATTATGACGTAGTTGATAACAAAATATATAGTCATAATATATAGTTAAATGGAAGAATTTGTAAACATAACAAAATGACAATTACTTTTTAATTCAATGTAATTTTGTGGATTAATGACAATATTTATATTTATTTTAATAATAATTCTAATAATTATTTATTTTAGTAATAATTTTTTGGGAAGTAACTAAATAGACACCTACCAAATAGACATATTTTTTAATTATTCTAAATTACGATAAGTTAGTGAAAAATACGGGTGAGCTCACCTGATGTATTTTTCACTAACGTATCGTCATATTACATGTGGTCCTAGGATACAGATACCAATGTAAACCTTGGCTTTGTTCTTTGGAGTACCGGGTTGATATTCTTCAGCATCATTTTATTGCCCAACGAGTAAATTTAAAAAAAATTATATTTATTTCTGAAAAATATAAAATAGATCATAATAAGAATATGAAAGGTTTTTAATAAGAAATAAATACAATAATTAAAAATGCCTACGTGTATACACATTGGTATACTCATACACATCTTCATCAAGTTACGTTAATATAGTTAGAAATACTTATGATTAATTATTTTCTTTCAGTTCATTTTTATTTCCGCCCGTACCTCCGAAATTCTCGACTTTATCGAAATTGATTCAATATATTCGTTTTAGTTGTGAGATTAGAGGTTCGACCACAGACCAGATTTGTTTGTTATCATGCCCTAACTATCCTTTTAAAAAGGTAATTTGTAGTGTGGCAGTATTCCAAATATACTTTTAGCAAGTATATTTCATAACTTGGGTTCATAAATGCGTGGCATCTCCACCTGAAGTATCTCTCGTACTGTAATACTTGCTGTACGTTATTTTATATCGGTAGTCCCATAAATACAGAGAGAATATATTTAATATTTCAATTTGTATGAATTCCTGAGTAACCAAAAATGTTGGTTAGAATTTGGTAAACGTTTTGAGCGAAGGTATAGTTAACAACAATACGTCAAGAAATTCAAAACAGGTAATTCCGACCTCAGTTACAAGTCACTTTTTGGGAGAACATCAAGAAATGGCGAATGTACTGATCAAAAGGAAGTAAATCCCTACGCTATGAAAACGCCAGGTATTTTGACATACTGTTTTAACAATTTGATAAGAAATCACAAAGATAAGTTGAGAAATCCCATACATCATAATTTCTTTAGCTAGCACCATTCGATTATCATAATTCTCACTGTAATTTCTTTTTGGAAGAAATTCAAAAGTGAATCAGGTGTCTACCAAGCTCTAATCGAGTTTTCCGACTTCAAAGATAAATAATTTTACAAAAAGTGAAAAGCAATCCATAAGTTACGATATTAGGAAATTCACATTAGGCATATATAATTAAGCAAATATTAATAAAATTAATATTACTTTCTTTAAATAAACTTATATGATATATTTAGAATTCATGAATACGGATATATGTAGAATTCACATTACGATGATTTCCAATACATTTAAATATTAACGCAATGAATAGCATATTATTAAACTAATACACATATTAATATTATTTATATGTATATTAGTCATTAAATAAATATATTGTCTTATACGCTTTTCACAGATGCGAGAAAAATAACTTAATTGCCAATCTCTTTTTAATTTCTAATATAAATTAGCTAGGAAATAATTGCTACAATACTACTAAACAACTTTATTATATTTTCTTTTAGATTTATACATATATATATATATATATATATATATATATATATATATATATATAAAAAGGAAGGTGTGACACTCTTCGATTCTTTGGAGAGTTGTACGAATAACAGATAATTATTTGGACCCATTCGAACAGGCATGAAAAAAACATTAGGATTCCATTTTTCGTCAAAGTGTAATGAAAAATTCGGTTAAACTTTTCAATAAACATAACATGTCTCCTGCCTTTATCTGGAACTGACTAATTTATGAATATTTTTGCAAATTTGTTAATTCCGGTCACTTTATCACTGCCAGGACAACCCTCAACGGTTATACAGTACAAATAAATGGTAAATAATGTACCCGAAAACTAAATCGTGACTGTTAAGTTCATTATTTCTTATACGAGGGTTGAAATGTCGGGTGTCATAATTTAATTTTAATTTTTATTTTTTAGATTTTCTTGGTTCATCGCGGTTTCAAATGTTTCCTTTTTGTTGTATAGTTTTACTTAGTGACACAGTTGCTTCGTAAAATTATTTTTATAATGATTCTTTTTCTCGTGCCGTGAAACTAAATTTTTAACTTACCACGAATGAGTCTATGGTATATGGAATGAGGTATATTTATTATATTAATATCAATAATTCAATTTTTATTGTTTCTTATGAACTAATCAATTTCATTAAGTCTTATGGTGCGGTAAGCACCAAAAAATAAATCCACTTTAATTGCAGCAATGTATTTGTTCTTTCTTAAACTATTATGTAGGTGAATAAACTTGAATGAGATTAATTACGTTGTTTTTTATTTGTGTGTCTAATTTGATGAACCTATCTGAAATAGGTTGAAAATCAATAACATGAGATTTTAAATGGTGTTTCAGCATAAATTCAACTACATTATAGCCACTTATATTGCACGAATACATAACAATTATATTATGTCTTTCTTTGGTTTTAGTGCTTGATAGTTTTGTTTGAGAAAATCCCATAATTTTATATCTTTCTCACGTCGCGTAATAAGATTCTAGTGTTAAGCGTACAGATATTTATGTAAGCATCTTTCACATTCGCGCTCGTTTTCGTCTATCCCATGGAACACAACCAAACCCAACTTTGACCACTACCCAAACCCGAACCCAACCAAATCCAACCCAACCCAAAATGACCCAATCAAACCCAGCTTAATTCAACCCAACCAAAGCTGTCCAACCCAAACCAAAACAATCAAACTAAACCCAACCCAACCCAATCCAACACAACCCAAAATAATCCAACCAAACCTCACACAATCCAATCCAACCAAAGGTAACCACAATTCAATATAGCTCAACAAATATATAATTCGTATATATCTATTGTTAGACTTCAGTTACAACTATTCTCCAGTAAGTGATAATCCCTTAAAATTTAATTTTAAAAATATTGCTGTTATAAACATTTCTCAAGAAATGTTTATCTAGGTACCAATTCGAATCTATGATTTCCATAACAAAATTGCAATTCCACGCATTTAGATCGTTTTCGTTTTATCTTGAATATTTTCATTCTAATTTAAGAAATAAAATTGTACTCTAGAGTAACATGAGCCACTTCACTGGAATTTTTACGAATAATATAATATTTCTACCTAACTTTACAAATGCTACTTGCTACCAAAATGCGATACAAATACATAGTAAATGTCCCACACCCACTTTTCGATACTGAACAACGTAACTTTCCAAAAATTAAACCCTCAGTTTTTTTTATTGTGATTAAAATTGAAAAAATAAATTTTAATAATTTTAATAACTGATTCATATTTTATTTTAATAATTTTATTTCTGTATAGTTCTAATTATAGAATCAGATGCTATGATATATAAAAAATTATGTTTCATTAATTTCTACTTTAAAGTAAATAGGACAGAATTATCCCATGAATAAAAGTTTGTCATTGAATCTGAACAAATGAAATCGCTAAATACCATATATAATTATTTTAATATGTTACAGATTCGTGTATATATATATATATATATATATATATATATATATATATATATATATATGTATGTATGTATGTATATGTATATGTATATATATATATATATATATATATATATATGTGTGTATATATACATACATATAAGTTTTAAAAAACATAGTCGAGTTTCCGAAATATTGTCTGCATTTCCTTTAATTTTAGTATTTTATATATAAAATACTAAAATCTATTTATGAATATACCCCAATATTATGTTATAGCTCTCGTTTCTTGTTTGCTAGAACATAACACACGTATGCCGGAAGACCAGATTAGAGGAAATGCATATAATATTTCGGAAACTCGATTATATTTTTGAAAAATTTACTCCATAATGCTATGTTTTAATTCAACTTTTGTTTTTTTTCGGTTTCGCTATCAAGGCTTTAGGATATTCAATAAATACCTAAAATCTAATTATGATAAACAAGTATTCAATTTTTCAATATGTTTTGTGTGCAGTACATAAAGAAAAACGATTTCAGTTGACTGTCTATCGTTTTTCATATTACACAAGTAAATAAATTGAACTAACAAAGCATCAAAATGAAATTAAAAAAATAATGTTTTGAAAGATCTCCCACGATTTCTTTTTTTTCACTTTCGTCTTTTTTAAAATAAAACTACTTCGGTAATAAAATAAAACCTGAATATTTTTATTTTATTAAAGGAGTTTCTTAAAATTTATACTACAAAAATAAAAATAATAAATAAAAACCTGAATTTTCTATTTTAATAAAAATGTCTCCTAAAATATCTAGGATATGATCCATTTTAAATAATTTTTTACCCCATTTTGAAAATAATTTAATTTATCAGCTACTTTGTCCGATATTTCATTACAAAATTGGCAAATTTATTAAATAATCTTAATTCCTAACATAACTTTTATGTAGAACGATATGTTTAAATATTTCAAAATGGTTTGAATTCATTCATTTTAGCTCATTTTCTACTAATTCTGCTCAATAAAACCAAATGAAACCAGTTAATTATGTAAAGGACATATACCAAAGGAACATAAAATTGTACAAAAATAAATAAACAATAATTAAATTTATTTTCACTTAAAAGTGTAAGTGTTATTTGAGTAATTAATTAATCAAAGCATCGAAACATTGGTCTAAGTAAAAAGAACCTTAATGGTTTTAGCTTAATATTTTCTTTTCTCAAAGCTGTGCAATTTTATTGTAAGTTCTGGATAACCTGTAAACGATAGGTTTCAATAATCCTAGTAAAAATAATCGTAATGACTATAATTTTGCAGTTTCTTTTATCAAGTCCATGTAAAATTGATCGAATAAGTGTTTTTGAATTACATATTCATCTTCTTATTTTGCCATTTACATTATGAAGTAACGAAAAAATTAATGACCTATAGTCGCTATGAATCAAAAATAAAACTATTCCAATTAATACGAATTCAAAATTCAATTTAAAATTAAACAAATCTTGGTGTAACAATTTCTTCCTTACAATATTTCTTGTAATGTTGAGCATTATTTATAAAAAAATTGTCAATGTCGTTATATGGCATCAAAATATATATAACAATACTAACGTTCGTTTTCTACAGTTACTGCGCGTTAAAGTAAGATTTTTAGTAATCTTTGGTGAAAACCCTTTTATTGAGCTAATAACCCTTTAGTGGCTAAAAATACACTATAACTTAAGATAAGTCATTATGATACCAAAAGAACCTTTAACATTTAAAAAGGTTTCATAAAGAGAAACTATGAACTAAAAAGAATAATATGCGTTAAAGAAAGGCACATCATAATATTGTGTATATATCTAATCTATACTAAGTTTAGACCACTTTTATTTTTTTTCCTCAGTTGTGGCCTCTATTAACTAATTGTTATATCATTCCACCCCCTTAGTATCATTTTAGTTACAGTTAGAAAATCATTTTGAATTGTAGATGTATTTTTAGAGTTAGAAAAAACGACAATGCTAACAGTTTAGAACTTACGGTTACATATATATATATTTATATATATATATATATATATATATATACATATATATATATATGCAATATATATATATACATATATATATATATATATATATATATATATATATATATATATATATATAAAATGCGCCACCACCACCAACCAACAAGAACCAGTTTTCAGGTAAGTCCGAATGTTGATTTTACGGCCAACAGAAAGCCTATTCATAACACTTGCTCTTTATGGAGACTGGCCCTCAAACCTATGCTTATTCCTTTTTTTCTTTACCTATTTTTCTAATTAAATGACCAATTTAGTCATATTTAATTAATATATTGTATAACTTAATGATTACCATTGCTTTTAACTTCCTAAATAGGTTTGAAAGAGGGGCTGAAAATAGCGACGTGTAGTTAACAGAAATACAATTGTACAGACCACTAATCCTTTCTCTCATATAGAAAAAAGGATTTAATAAAATTGATGGTAAGGCAAAAAAAAACAATAAGGTAAAATACCGACTACCGATAAAATAAAACTTTAACCTCATTTAATTATCGTAATTTACTCTGAGATTTTCAGCAAAATCGGCCGGAATTCACTCTATACGATACGGTAAATGATGCACAAGTATGGAAGCTAAAAAAATTTCGAAAGCTGCAAATGGCTCGAAGCAATTTTTCTGGTAGGGGCGGCTGCAAACATATATAATAAAAAGTGGAAATCTTCATAAAAAAGTGTACTTGATTTTTTATGTTACATCTTTCAGCCATAACTTTGCTGCGCTTAAGTTCGCCCTCATATAAGAACAGAAAATATAGGGATTTTTCGTTTCGACATTTGTAACTAAATATATCCATGCGATCATTCTCATATGCATAGTTTGTAAATACACTCTAGCTTAATTTATGTACATACTACTGTATGATACTCTGAATTGCCTGAGCAATTCGTAAAAGGTCTCTGTTATCTTTCTTCTTTTTTTTAAACAGTATTTTTGCTTCCATATTTACTTAAGGGTTTTGACCTTTAATATGATCAAAAATTCTAAGTACGATCAAATTATTTATTTAAGAGAACAATGTGGCATTTAATCACTTCTATATTGCAAAAATTAACCATGTTATTTTAAACTAGAGTACGTGAAAGCATGGTGCGTGTGTATACGAAACATATTAAAAAATCAAAATTATAGTCTTCAAATTTTCGCATTTTTATTTTTCCTCCTTATATGAATAATAAAATGATACATTCCACATGTATCATTTTATTTTAGAAAATGGAATCATATTAAGTTATTTTTGTCGACGATAAAATTAGCGAGGCGTAATTCCTTAAGTTCGCTGTACTTTGGTTGTGAGTTATCTATTGAACTATTGAATATGTATTCTGTTGTGTTTCGGTTTGGTTCTCGGTGTGGTGTGAATTTTTATTGTATTTACTTGCGACTTGACTTTGAATCACAATAAAAAAGTTGCAAAATTTTCAAAAGAAAAATACATACACATTAATTTCATTTCTAGTATGAAAGGGAACAGCTAAAAAAATTAACGTTATTGCTCACTATGCCATTGTCCACAATATTTGGATGTTTGCCTATCTATATTAAAATTGTTATTGCGGTTTTGTTGCTATTTCTCGTTATAGAAAGAAATTGTGAACCTAGGAGGAGGCTTTGTCGAAGTATTTCTCGAGATGATGTAATAATATATTATACATGTGGGTAGACCCAACAGTGTCCAAGAGTGTTTGATATTCGACAAGTCTTCATTTGTATTGTTTTGCAGAAAAACCGGAAGTGTGGTTAGTACCTACGTATATGTATAGACTCAAACCTCGTCTCCCATCAGATTACCCAGGCATTTGGTAACGAAGTAGTACGTGATATTGTGTTGATACAATATTTTTAACTAGATACTTTTCATTTGTTCACTTTTCATCTGTTTGAGAGGTTATGTTTGCTAATTACCTAATTCACACTACTATACTAATGAAGATATATTAAAAAAACAATTTGTCTGCCGGTATTTTAAATATAAAATGTTAAAATAATTAAAATAATTAAATGCAAAAATAGACTTTAAGTGTGAATATCGAGAACTTTTTTGAAATTTCTGGAAAGTCACTAAATACATTTCGTTGAAGATATCTCCCTCTATGCGTCAAAATCACGAGAATGTAAATTTTTGCATTAATACTAAAAAGTTGTTGATAAAAACAGAATATAAATCAATACCAAGTAAAAAAAAAGAATCACAGACTATACTTAAAACACAATCTTACTTTTTACTCGTCGAAGAAAAAATTATATTTAATAAACGCCTAAAAATCAATTAGTAAATCGGCGTAATTTGAATGAGGAGAATCCAACTTGAGATGTGGTGTAATTAGTATTTCAAAATTAAGTGTTTAGTGCCTGACTAACTTTCCTCAAAACTCAATTAATTAGTTAACGAACGGGTTTCAGCAAAGTTTTCCTTTTTCCAGAAGAACTTAAAAAAACGTAAAGGACATGAAAATTACGGAAAACTGCACTTTATATTTATGATGTTATTCAAAAGTGCGCGAATATTTACGATCACTTCTCCTTCAACGAGGGTATTAATTTACTTCCCTTGAATTGTTGGACGAAAAGCATAAGTGGTTCTGCATATAAATATCTTCATGAAGTTTGTTATAAGTGTTTAGTGGTCAGAAAATGAACAATTCATAAGATAATAACCAAAAGCAGTTACAAATAAAATTATCAAGGTTTTGAAAAAAATATTCAAATTATGGCAACTCGAAAATCTATGCAAAACGTCCAATCCGTAATAAGTGTAAGTTTAAGTTTCATTTAATAGAATATAAAAAATAAATTAAATTATAAAAAAAATTATAAAAAAAGTATAAAAACAAATTAAATAATAATTTAGCCTATTTTTCCTTTCATCGTATACGGATAAATGAAAAACTGGCTTGCTCCTAGTGAAAAAAATCTTATTGATTTTAATTTTATAATTTATTCCATATAAAATTGATCGTCAGTACTAGATGACATGTAACCGATAGACTTCAACATTGGTTAAAAAAATTAATTAGCATGAAAATGGCAAATTTTAGCAACATCGATCACTCAACTGAAAACTGAAAAATCTAAAAACTGAAATGAGATTATTTTTAAATATTCAAATTAAATATAAATCATAGAAAAACATACCATTTCGAAGCTGTAAGTGCTGAATTTTCCACACAACATGAAGATGATCACTTTGCCCTGAGTTATCCGATTAAATCAGCTAGGTTCTATTCCACACAACACGTCAAATTATGGATAAACCCTTAAAATTTTATGAACAGACTGAAACGGAAAAGCGAACTTCTGGGAGAATCCGCTGAAAAAGTATAAATAAAAGTGAAAAACTTCTAAAAAACTGCGCGTGATTTTATTTTTTTTAGCCATAATTTTGCTGTGCTTAAGTTCGGCGTGATATATGTAGAAGCAGCTTTTTTCGTCCCAAAATTTGTAGCTGAGTATATCGACGAAAGCATTCTTGTATGCGAAGTTTCCAAGTTTACCCCTGCTTGATATATGCATATATACAAGTGTCGAAGCCTGCTATGACACTCAAAATTGTTTGAGTAATTCATAAACAGTGAACATTTTCTTCGTCTTCCGTAAAACAGGTTTTCCGCTGAAATATTTAAGTTGTTTGAATATTTACTGCTGAAATATTTAAGTTGTTTTATTTAGTGAGAAAACATTTATGTATGTCAATCGAATCACCCAGCAGCAATCCGTTCTTTTAAAAGATTTTTACAATAATTAACCATTTTATTTCAAAATGCGTGTTTGTGAGTATTTGGTTACGCTAATGTGTACTTGTTTGTAACACTTTCATTAGCCATTTTTCTCATATTAGTTATCGTTATTATGTTCGCCTTTATTACATTTCAGCTTTTTTAGAATAGATAACTTTATTTGAAATACACTGGATTTAATAAAATTAACCGTTTCTAATTAAGGTAAAATGAGCAAATCGTACACTCTTATGCTCATTATTCTTTAGTCCTGGTTGTGCGCCATGTTTTAAATTATTAATCTGCATTTTGCGCGCATTTCATTGTGTTTCCTTTTTGGACTGTTGGAATTTACTTGCACCTGGCGTTGGTTTATAACCGTGACCTCACGGTATTACTCGAATGAAAAATATGCACACTTGTATTTCGACGTTAGTGCGTAAAGGTAACATAGGAGAACAGCTAGTAAATATGAACATTGATACTTGCTACATCAAGATCAACACATTCAGGTATTTGTGAATCTATATTAAAATTATTCAAATTTCTATCATTACAGGAACAAATTGTGGAGCTGGAGGAAAGTTTCAAGGAAGCTGAAGAGGAGATGGTAACGGCAGCGTACGTAAAGATAAATGATGTTACAATTACTGTTCACGTGCCGAAAAAAATTAATATATGAGTTGTACTGATATACAATGAGTCTTACATTTTTTGCCATTATATTATCGGGCGACTGGCGCTTTCAGCAAAGAAATAGGAAGAAGATATCAGACTGATGGAATATTTGTAAACCCAATATATTTCACTGGTTAAACAGAACCTTTAAGAATTGTTGAAGTCGACTTACTTAATTCACATTACTAAACTATAAAAAGTCCTTGAATCCGGATTTAATTTACCGGCGGTGTTTTTATGTAGAAAACTTATTCTATGCCGTAAATATTAAGAATTGTTTTATAAGGAATATCGAGTACTATATTCAATTTTAAAGAAAAATGAATTTCTGTGGAAAATTTCACTCACTGATTGGAGGCATTCTTGGTATTACAGCGAAGATGCACCAACTTATAAACCAAATATAAGAAAAAAAGTTTCTGCAGTAACATTAGAATGTAAATAGAAAATTTATAAAATATAAATAATACATGTAATCGGATAAATTAGAAATTGAAAAAAATAATATTTAATTAATGCAGGCAAAACATATTTAAAAGTTTTAAAAGTTAAGTAAATTACTTTTATTTAATTGACGAATGAAAATCAATAAACAGATTGCCGTAAGTTGCGTGAGCGAAATCCAGTTTGAGAGTAAGAGTAATAAGGATTACAAAATTTTAAATTTAATTCCTAAGTAAAAATTCAAAGAAATTAAAGGTAATTCGTAAAAATTACTAAAAAAACAGTCAAATATACATAAAATTGTACAACGGACGTCGAAAAAGTTTTTTTTTGTTCAGAAAAACTTAAATAAATCACAAAACAGACGAAAATTACAGAAAACAGTACTTTGTTGTTCAATAGTACTCGGCAAATTACTATTATTTTCCAATCAAGGAGCGTTTTCAAAATATTTTCTATGAAATGTTGGAAGCAACGTTAACGTGCCTCTCTATGTAATAATTACTTTATCAAGTTTAGTAAAAGATTTTATCAGCGAAAAATGAACAAATTATAATGTAATGATCGAAAATAGTTATGAATGAAATTATTCTAATATCAAGGTTTTGAGTGAAACTTCAAATCGTCGTAATTCAACAATCAATATGCTAGTACCAAATCGGATTGAGTGTATGTTTTGTGTATACTTTACTTAATTGCCAATAAGTGTCCTCAAGAAATTATCAGTGAAAAAATGAACAAATCATAATATAATGATCGAAAATAGTTACGAATGAAATTATTCTAATATATCAAGCTTTTGAATGAAACTTCAAATTGCGGTAACTCGACAATCGATATAATAGTACCAAATCGGATTGAATGTAAGTTTTATGTATACATTACTAATTGCCAATAAGTGTCCTTAAATAATCCTCTTCATACACTTACATATTCTTCTACGTCTTATTTTTTCCATTTACATTATATTTTTACGAAATAATCAATAAATTTAATAATCTATAGTCGTTAGAATTCAACGATAAAATTATTTTAATTATGTCTAACTGGATACGAACTGAAAATTCAGTTGAAATGAAAAATATTGGTGTAACAATTTCTTTCCTAAAATATTGCCTGTAATGTTGAGCATTATTTATAAACAATTTTTAAGTGTCGTTAGATGGCGTTAATTTATGTATAATAACAATAACGTTCATTTCTGATAGTTACACCGTGTAACTATAATAGACGTAAGATCTGCGTAAAATCTTCCAGTAGTCTTTGTTGCAAATACTTTAAGCAAGCTAATTAACCTTAAGTTGTTAAAAATATTTACACTCTATATTAAGATAAATCATTATGATAACGATAAACATTTAAAAACGTTTTCATAAAGACAGCTTCACATTTATATCACATTAGTCGAAATAAAAATAACTCCAATAAATGTGAATTTGCGTTAAGGAAAAACACATCATAATATTGTGTACATACCTAGTCTATATCTCTTTTATCTTTAATTACCTAACTCTTGTTCTCTATTTAGTAATTTTTAAATAATTACCCTTAATTAATGTCATTTTATCAAATTAAAAACAAAAATTAAAACCTTCTAGTAATATTAAAGAACATCAATATATTATTTTTGAACTCCGAAAAACGGAAGTCGCGTTTAACAATTACTTTCAAACTTTACTCGACTACATTTTATCTACCCTTTATCATGTTGTGATAGCAAGATTATTTTTGTAAATCAAGCACCAACGCACAAGATGATTCAAAGAAGATGATCGGACAAGATGAATATTCTATGAATGAATCCACGTTTTGTCAAAGCAAGCCGGTTGATACATTTTTAAAGTTAGCTAAAAACAAACAGAAAATTACTGCTTTTTAACAGAAAAATGCGCAGACCCTTTAATCGTATGCTTGTCATTTATTTACTAACCGTGATATGTGTAATTATTGTTTTATGCAGTGCCGATAAAACAACAGAGGGCAGCTACAGACAACATTATCCCTATGAACGATAATTCATTTTATATCGTCCCTTTCCTCCATTCTCATCAAGAAACTGTATTCGTGAAGTTGTAATGTTGATTCTAAGGCCTATTCATAACACCTGCCCTTGATGGACACTGGAGCTAAAACTGGTACTTATGACTTTTTATTTTACTTTTCTAATTAAATGAGTAAATATAGATCATTTTTCATTTCAGTCATATTTAATTGCTATATGATATTTTATATCTTAATGATTATCATTGCTTTTAACTTCTTAATAGGTTTGAAAGAGGGACTTAAATAGCGATGCGCAATTAAACTATTTTAATATGTAATTGTACAGATAAAGAATCCATTCTCCCGTATGGAGAATATAAATTTAATGAAATTGATCGCAAGAAAAAATACATATAAATACCAAGTACCAAAATATTTTAATTTTCAACATAACTAAAAGATTAAATTACTCTGAGCTTTTCGGCAAAATCAGTTAGGATCCACTCTATACAACTAGGTAAATGACACACAAATGTGAAAGCTAAAAATCTTTAAAAGCTGCAAATGGGACCAAGCAATCTTTTTGGGAGACTCCGCTGCGAATTTGTATAATAAAAAATGTAAAGCTTCATGAAAAAACGTGCGTGATTTTTTATGTCACATTTTTCAACCATAACTTTGCCGCGTTTAAGTTCACCTTGATATGAGAGCAGAGATCAGAGAATTTTTCGCTCCGACATTTGTAACTAAATATCTTCGTATGCAAAGTTGTAAATACACCATTGCTTGATTTATGTATATACCACTGTCAAAGTCTGCTATGACACTCTGAATTGCCTGAGCAATTCGTAAAAGGTCTCTGTTATCTTTCTTCTTTTTTTTAAACAGTATTTCTGCTTCCATATTTACTTAAGGGTTTTGACCTTTAATATGATCAAAAATTCGAAGTACGATCAAATTATTTATTTAAGAGAACAATGTGGCATTTAATCACTTCTATATTGCAAAAATTAACCATGTTATTTTAAACTAGAGTACGTGAAAGCATGGTGCGTGTGTTTACGAAACATATTAAAAAATCAAAATTATAGTCTTCAAATTTTCGCATTTTTATTTTTCCGCCTTAGTGGAATGTATCATTTTATTTTAGAAAATGGAATCATATTAAGTTATTTTTATCTACGATAAAATTAGCGAGGCGTAATTCCTTAAGTTCGCTGTACTTTGGTTGTGCGTTATCTATTGAACTATTGAATCTGTACTCTGTTATGTTTCGGTTTGGTTCTCGGTGTGGTGTGAATTTTTATTGTATTTACTTGCGACTTGACTTTGAATCACAATAAAAAAGTTGCAAAATTTTCAAAAGAAAAATACATACACATTAATTTCATTTTTAGTATGAAAGGGAACAGCTAAAAAAATTAACGTTGTTGCTCACTATGCCAATGTCCACAATATTTGGATGTTTGCCTATCTATATTAAAATTGATATTGCGGTTTTGTTGCTATTTCTCGTTATAGAAAAAAATTGTGAACCTAGGAGGAGGCTTTGTCGAAGTATTTCTCGAGATGATGTAATAATATATTATACATGTGGGTAGACCCAACAGAGTGTCCAAGAGTGTTTGATATTCGACAAGTCTTCATTTGTATTGTTTTGCAGAAAAACCGGAAGTGTGGTTAGTACCTACGTATATGTATAGACTCAGACCTCGTCTCCCATCAGATTACCCAGGCATTTGGTAACGAAGTAGTACGTGATATTGTGTTGATACAATATTTTTAACTAGATACTTTTCATTTGTTCACTTCTCATCTGTTTGAGAGATTATGTTTGCTAATTACCTAATTCACACTACTATACTAATGAAGATATATTAAAAAAACAATTTGTCTGCCGGTATTTTAAATATAAAATGTTAAAGTAATTAAAATAATTAAATGTGAAAATAGTCTTTAAGTGTGAATATCGAGAACTTTTTTGAAATTTCTGGAAAGTCACTAAATACATTTCGTTGAAGATATCTCCCTCTATGCGTCAAAATCACGAGAATATAAATTTTTGCATTAATACTAAAAAGTTGTTGATAAAAACAGAATATAAATCAATACCAAATAAAAAAAAAGAATCACAGACTATACTTAAAACACAATCTTACTTTTTACTCGTCGAAGAAAAAATTATATTTAATAAACGCCTAAAAATCAATTAGTAAATCGGCGTAATTTGAATGAGGAGAATCCAACTTGAGATGTGGTGTAATTAGTATTTCAAAATTAAGTGTTTAGTACCTGACTAAAATTACAAACTTTCCTCAAAACTCAATTAATTAGTTAACAAACATGTTTCTGCAAAGTTTTCCTTTTTCCAGAAGAACTTAAAAAAACGTAAAGCACATGAAAATTACGGAAAACTGCACTTTATATTTATGATATTATTCAAAAGTGCGCGAATATTTACGATCACTTCTCCTTCAACGAGGGTATTAATTTACTTCCCTTGAATTGTTGGACGAAAAGCATAAGTGGTTCTGCATATAAATATCTTCATGAAGTTTGTTATAAGTGTTTAGTGGTCAGAAAATGAACAATTCATAAGATAATAACCAAAAGCAGTTACAAATAAAATTATCAAGGTTTTGAAAAAAATATTCAAATTATGGCAACTCGAAAATCTATGCAAAACGTCCAATCCGTAATAAGTGTAAGTTTAAGTTTCATTTAATAGAATATAAAAAATAAATTAAATTATAAAAAAAATTATAAAAAAAGTATAAAAACAAATTAAATAATAATTTAGCCTATTTTTCCTTTCATCGTATACGGATAAATGAAAAACTGGCTTGCTCCTAGTGAAAAAAATCTTATTGATTTTAATTTTATAATTTATTCCATATAAAATTGATCGTCAGTACTAGATGACATGTAACCGATAGACTTCAACATTGGTTAAAAAAATTAATTAGCATGAAAATGGCAAATTTTAGCAACATCGATCACTCAACTGAAAACTGAAAAATCTAAAAACTGAAATGAGATTATTTTTAAATATTCAAATTAAATATAAATCATAGAAAAACATACTATTTCGAAGCTGTAAGTGCTGAATTTTCCACACAACATGAAGATGATCACTTTGCCCTGAGTTATCCGATTAAATCAGCTAGGTTCTATTCCACACAACACGTCAAATTATGGATAAACCCTTAAAATTTTATGAACAGACTGAAACGGAAAAGCGAACTTCTGGGAGAATCCGCTGAAAAAGTATAAATAAAAGTGAAAAACTTCTAAAAAACTGCGCGTGATTTTATTTTTTTTAGCCATAATTTTGCTGTGCTTAAGTTCGGCGTGATATATGTAGAAGCAGCTTTTTTCGTCCCAAAATTTGTAGCTGAGTATATCGACGAAAGCATTCTTGTATGCGAAGTTTCCAAGTTTACCCCTGCTTGATATATGCATATATACAAGTGTCGAAGCCTGCTATGACACTCAAAATTGTTTGAGTAATTCATAAACAGTGAACATTTTCTTCGTCTTCCGTAAAACAGGTTTTCCGCTGAAATATTTAAGTTGTTTGAATATTTACTGCTGAAATATTTAAGTTGTTTTATTTAGTGAGAAAACATTTATGTATGTCAATCGAATCACCCAGCAGCAATCCGTTCTTTTAAAAGATTTTTACAATAATTAACCATTTTATTTCAAAATGCGTGTTTGTGAGTATTTGGTTACGCTAATGTGTACTTGTTTGTAACACTTTCATTAGCCATTTTTCTCATATTAGTTATCGTTATTATGTTCGCCTTTATTACATTTCAGCTTTTTTAGAATAGATAACTTTATTTGAAATACACTGGATTTAATAAAATTAACCGTTTCTAATTAAGGTAAAATGAGCAAATCGTACACTCTTATGCTCATTATTCTTTAGTCCTGGTTGTGCGCCATGTTTTAAATTATTAATCTGCATTTTGCGCGCATTTCATTGTGTTTCCTTTTTGGACTGTTGGAATTTACTTGCACCTGGCGTTGGTTTATAACCGTGACCTCACGGTATTACTCGAATGAAAAATATGCACACTTGTATTTCGACGTTAGTGCGTAAAGGTAACATAGGAGAACAGCTAGTAAATATGAACATTGATACTTGCTACATCAAGATCAACACATTCAGGTATTTGTGAATCTATATTAAAATTATTCAAATTTCTATCATTACAGGAACAAATTGTGGAGCTGGAGGAAAGTTTCAAGGAAGCTGAAGAGGAGATGGTAACGGCAGCGTACGTAAAGATAAATGATGTTCCAATTACTGTTCACGTGCCGAAAAAAATTAATATATGAGTTGTACTGATATACAATGAGTCTTACATTTTTTGCCATTATATTATCGGGCGACTGGCGCTTTCAGCAAAGAAATAGGAAGAAGATATCAGACTGATGGAATATTTGTAAACCCAATATATTTCACTGGTTAAACAGAACCTTTAAGAATTGTTGAAGTCGACTTACTTAATTCACATTACTAAACTATAAAAAGTCCTTGAATCCGGATTTAATTTACCGGCGGTGTTTTTATGTAGAAAACTTATTCTATGCCGTAAATATTAAGAATTGTTTTATAAGGAATATCGAGTACTATATTCAATTTTAAAGAAAAATGAATTTCTGTGGAAAATTTCACTCACTGATTGGAGGCATTCTTGGTATTACAGCGAAGATGCACCAACTTATAAACCAAATATAAGAAAAAAAGTTTCTGCAGTAACATTAGAATGTAAATAGAAAATTTATAAAATATAAATAATACATGTAATCGGATAAATTAGAAATTGAAAAAAATAATATTTAATTAATGCAGGCAAAACATATTTAAAAGTTTTAAAAGTTAAGTAAATTACTTTTATTTAATTGACGAATGAAAATCAATAAACAGATTGCCGTAAGTTGCGTGAGCGAAATCCAGTTTGAGAGTAAGAGTAATAAGGATTACAAAATTTTAAATTTAATTCCTAAGTAAAAATTCAAAGAAATTAAAGGTAATTCGTAAAAATTACTAAAAAAACAGTCAAATATACATAAAATTGTACAACGGACGTCGAAAAAGTTTTTTTTTGTTCAGAAAAACTTAAATAAATCACAAAACAGACGAAAATTACAGAAAACAGTACTTTGTTGTTCAATAGTACTCGGCAAATTACTATTATTTTCCAATCAAGGAGCGTTTTCAAAATATTTTCTATGAAATGTTGGAAGCAACGTTAACGTGCCTCTCTATGTAATAATTACTTTATCAAGTTTAGTAAAAGATTTTATCAGCGAAAAATGAACAAATTATAATGTAATGATCGAAAATAGTTATGAATGAAATTATTCTAATATCAAGGTTTTGAGTGAAACTTCAAATCGTCGTAATTCAACAATCAATATGCTAGTACCAAATCGGATTGAGTGTATGTTTTGTGTATACTTTACTTAATTGCCAATAAGTGTCCTCAAGAAATTATCAGTGAAAAAATGAACAAATCATAATATAATGATCGAAAATAGTTACGAATGAAATTATTCTAATATATCAAGCTTTTGAATGAAACTTCAAATTGCGGTAACTCGACAATCGATATAATAGTACCAAATCGGATTGAATGTAAGTTTTATGTATACATTACTAATTGCCAATAAGTGTCCTTAAATAATCCTCTTCATACACTTACATATTCTTCTACGTCTTATTTTTTCCATTTACATTATATTTTTACGAAATAATCAATAAATTTAATAATCTATAGTCGTTAGAATTCAACGATAAAATTATTTTAATTATGTCTAACTGGATACGAACTGAAAATTCAGTTGAAATGAAAAATATTGGTGTAACAATTTCTTTCCTAAAATATTGCCTGTAATGTTGAGCATTATTTATAAACAATTTTTAAGTGTCGTTAGATGGCGTTAATTTATGTATAGTAACAATAACGTTCATTTCTGATAGTTACACCGTGTAACTATAATAGACGTAAGATCTGCGTAAAATCTTCCAGTAGTCTTTGTTGCAAATACTTTAAGCAAGCTAATTAACCTTAAGTTGTTAAAAATATTTACACTCTATATTAAGATAAATCATTATGATAACGATAAACATTTAAAAACGTTTTCATAAAGACAGCTTCACATTTATATCACATTAGTCGAAATAAAAATAACTCCAATAAATGTGAATTTGCGTTAAGGAAAAACACATCATAATATTGTGTACATACCTAGTCTATATCTCTTTTATCTTTAATTACCTAACTCTTGTTCTCTATTTAGTAATTTTTAAATAATTACCCTTAATTAATGTCATTTTATCAAATTAAAAACAAAAATTAAAACCTTCTAGTAATATTAAAGAACATCAATATATTATTTTTGAACTCCGAAAAACGGAAGTCGCGTTTAACAATTACTTTCAAACTTTACTCGACTACATTTTATCTACCCTTTATCATGTTGTGATAGCAAGATTATTTTTGTAAATCAAGCACCAACGCACAAGATGATTCAAAGAAGATGATCGGACAAGATGAATATTCTATGAATGAATCCACGTTTTGTCAAAGCAAGCCGGTTGATACATTTTTAAAGTTAGCTAAAAACAAACAGAAAATTACTGCTTTTTAACAGAAAAATGCGCAGACCCTTTAATCGTATGCTTGTCATTTATTTACTAACCGTGATATGTGTAATTATTGTTTTATGCAGTGCCGATAAAACAACAGAGGGCAGCTACAGACAACATTATCCCTATGAACGATAATTCATTTTATATCGTCCCTTTCCTCCATTCTCATCAAGAAACTGTATTCGTGAAGTTGTAATGTTGATTCTAAGGCCTATTCATAACACCTGCCCTTGATGGACACTGGAGCTAAAACTGGTACTTATGACTTTTTATTTTACTTTTCTAATTAAATGAGTAAATATAGATCATTTTTCATTTCAGTCATATTTAATTGCTATATGATATTTTATATCTTAATGATTATCATTGCTTTTAACTTCTTAATAGGTTTGAAAGAGGGACTTAAATAGCGATGCGCAATTAAACTATTTTAATATGTAATTGTACAGATAAAGAATCCATTCTCCCGTATGGAGAATATAAATTTAATGAAATTGATCGCAAGAAAAAATACATATAAATACCAAGTACCAAAATATTTTAATTTTCAACATAACTAAAAGATTAAATTACTCTGAGCTTTTCGGCAAAATCAGTTAGGATCCACTCTATACAACTAGGTAAATGACACACAAATGTGAAAGCTAAAAATCTTTAAAAGCTGCAAATGGGACCAAGCAATCTTTTTGGAAGACTCCGCTGCGAATTTGTATAATAAAAAATGTAAAGCTTCATGAAAAAACGTGCGTGATTTTTTATGTCACATTTTTCAACCATAACTTTGCCGCGTTTAAGTTCACCTTGATATGAGAGCAGAGATCAGAGAATTTTTCGCTCCGACATTTGTAACTAAATATCTATGTAAGCATCTTCGTATGCAAAGTTGTAAATACACCATTGCTTGATTTATGTATATACCACTGTCAAAGTCTGCTATGACACTCTGAATTGCCTGAGCAATTCGTAAAAGGTCGCTGTTTTCTTTTTTCGTCTGTAAAACAGTGTTTCTTATTTAATATTTATATAATACAATTATACATATACTAACCTTTTAGAAGAATAAAAATTATAATTTTTTGTGACAAAAGTGAAGCTAAATGCTACCACTCGCAAATTACAATAATTTATCATGTTATTTTAAACTATGAGTACGTAGAGGCATGGTGTCTGTGTACGAAACGTCAATAATAAATCAAAATCTTTTAACTAATTGGAATATATAATTTTATTAAAGATATGGTGCAAGGAATCATATTAAGCTATTTTTATGTACGAAATAAATTAGCAAATCGTACCCTCTTAGGTTGGCTGCCCTTTACTTTTGGTTGTGCGTTATGTTTTGAAATAATACATTTGTATTCTGTATGCTACTGTATTTTTTTGGCGTTTGGTTCTCGGTGTGGTGTGTATTTTTATTGTATTGACTTGCGACTTAACTGTCATTGGCAATCGAAAAGTTGCAAAATTACTAAACGAACAATACGTAAATATTCATTTCGTTAATAGTGTTTAAGAAAATTGTTTAAAAAAATGAACATAGATACTCGCTCGCACCAAAATCAACAATATTTTGATATTTATCTATCTATATTAAAATTTATATTGCGAATTTGTTCTTATTTCTCGTTATAGCAACAAATTGAGAAATTGGAAGGAGGCTTCAACTCAATATTGCTCAAGATGATGGCTTCGACGAAGTATTACTCAAGAAGACCCAATATAGTGTCCTAGAATATTAACGGGACGATTTAGCATTCATAATGCCTTCACTTGCCTTGTTTTGAAGAAAAATTAGTACTATGGATTGTATTCACAAATATATATAGAGTTCAATGTGGTCTTACATCAGATTACCCAGGCTTTGGTGTAATATAATAGTGTAATATAATGAGTTAATAATTTTGTTTTAAATTATAACTTTTCAAATATCGATCAAAATATATAAAAGTAGCAATTTCTCGGCAGGCATGTAAATATTAAATTATTAAAATAATTAAACTGTCTTTATGGGTTAATATTGAGAAATTTTTGAAATTTCTAGAAGGTCACATATTTATTTAAAGATTTTCCCTCCAAGTTTTCCCATATTTGGTTTTCTTGTGATAATGTGCTAAAATATATGAATATAAATTTCTACTTTAATACTAAAATATAAAATTGTTTAAGTAAAAATAATATATGAAGTAGTACAAATCAACTCCAAATTAAAAAAAAAATAATTACACGATATGCTTAATATATACTTATTTTATTCGTTGGCTAATTACATTTCATAAACGACTAAAATAATATGAGTGAGGTGATTCCAGCTTGAAGTGTGATGTAATTAGTATTACAAAATTAAAAGCTTAATACTTGACTAAAAATTGGAAATTTTGTTCAGAGGTCAATAGATTAGCTAATGGACAAACATCAATGAATACAATGGACGTCTGCAAAATTTTCCTTTGTTCAGAAGAATTTAAAAAAACATAAAGCACACAAAAATTACGAAAAACTTTATGTTTATTATGTTGTTCCAAAGTTCTGAAATATTTATTAATAGTTCTACATGAACGACGGCATTAACTTAATTTATTTTCCTCGAACTGTTGAAAAAAGCATAAGTGGTTCTGTGTATAAATATTTCTATGAAGTTTGTTATAAGAGTTTAGTGGTCAGAAAATAAACAATTCATAATATAATAACCGAAAGCAGTTACGAATGACATTATCAAGGTTTTGAGTGAATGTTAAAATTTTGATAACTCGACAATCTGTGCAAAAATTCTATACTTATTGTGAACGGGTGTAAGCTTCGTTTAATTGTTAGACGGTCTGAAATAACCGTTCTCTTCGTACCATTACGTATATTTTGACGTATTATATTACCATCTACATTACATTTTATGAATAAAGCCATAAATTTAATAAGCTATAATTGCTGTAGTGCAATGATACAAATTACAGGTATAGTAGATAATAGGGTACAAATTTAAAACTGAAATCAAATTTAATAAAAATTGTCTGGTGAAATAAAACAATCCTATATATTTACATAGGGATTTTGGCCAAATTACCTCTTTGTTGGTCAAATGCCTAAATGTGAGCTTTCTTCTATCCTAATTGATTTCTACCCTAGTATGAGCTTTATTCAATTGCCACTTGAATCATAATTTTTGGGATAAATTTGTTTAGAAGTCGTTCAGAAGAATTGCATTGTAATTTAGTCCAATAATGTCTTCGATGGTCTTAAGTATTAAATAGAGATTTTTACAAAATATTAGCACATTTTAACGACTAATTAACCTTAAGTAAATAAAAATGTTTTCACCATAGATTGAGGTAAATAATGGTGCGACGCGATCAATGTTTATCGCATACAATATTTCATGCAGGAGGCACTTCATTTCTTTTTAGCCAATAATACACCGAGTAACCTTGAATTTGTGTCAAAGGAAACGTGTCAAAATAGACAATTCCAACTCTACTTCTTTTTCTTCTATTCCAGTCTAGGTCTCGGCGAGAAAAAGCTAGCGATTTTTACAAAAAATAAACTAGTTTAATCCAATATGCACGAGACAAGATGGTGAACTATTCAAGAATCAATTTCTGTTCCCATTCTTCACAGACGACGCCGTTTCTACTCGTATTACTTTCTACATAAATATACTTATCCGTGCATAAAAAAGGAAATGTTATTTTAACCAAAGTGAATTTCAGACTATTCTTATTTTATTGAAATGATGAGATAGATTCGTTTTGGATCACTCATTTTTATGGCGTAAAGTTCATATAGAAATTATGGAATCATAAGGCTATATATTGCTTATCAAAATTTCTTTGCAATGCAAACAAATTATTTTAAAATAAATTATGTTTCGATTTTACTAATGAATGATTTTATAATTTCGTTAATATGATAATTTGTGTCTTATATTTATTTATTTTACTTTATTCATTTCATACAGACTTGGAAAAGAAACATTTCTTCAATATTTTACATAATACGCTTCTGCAATTCAACCACACGAATCACCCATGGGCGTGTCTTTGGATATGGAATCCTTCGTATTTATCTATTTCCTAATTAATAAAATTAGGTGATTTAATATTATATATAAAGTTAACAAAATAGTAATAGATTGACGAATACATAAATTTATTCTTTCATTAACCCACATGTAAATATATTACACTCACATACAGTGTCTATAATGTATGCGACATTTAAATACATTTGTTCTTCCCTTTTATTTCATTCTTTTTCTCATGTATACCTGTTTTAGGCTAACATTTTACTATACCTATACTAGGTACATCATACTTTTACGAGCTCCAAAATGAAAAATTAGTCCTAGGACCAGCCCTCAGAAGTTACCAACTTCTAACTGATCTTTTGAAAACGACAATTATATATCAGCTGCCTCTCTTGTCAATTCGTCGTACGATTTAATTGGTAGATTGAAAAGTGTCTCTGTCCGTATTTGGTTCTAATTATGGACGTTGGCGATTTGAGTTTGACGTGAACTCTCGTGCTATATATACTCGCTGATCGGTGATTACATAGTTGCTATTTACCTTCGTCCTTATGTAATCTCGCAAATATAGTTTTAATGTAGAACTGTTAGACGTTACTGTTACCAAACATGCAAAGCTTTGAATCTATCGTTAGAATTTGATGCGTCTACCTGACAAACTGGTTTAATATTAAACAATTCTAATTATATTTTTAGCATTAGTTCTATAATCAGAAATATTTTCTATCGACGGTATTTAAATATTACGCTTCGGTACACAAATACTAGAGCAATTTCCATTATCATTTAAACATTAAAATAGTATTAAGAACAATTTATTTATAAACGTTTAAAAGCCTTTAATACTACTTCATACTTCATACTTCTTTTAAACTATTTACGAATGGTAATTTCAAAAAAAAAAAATTTTAAAATGTGTAAATGTATATATATATATATATATATATATATATATATATATATATATATAACTGCCGGTCACAGGCGTTGAAACGTGATACATATTTAAAAAATTGTGTGATCTAAGACAATCGCTAGTTTTCCTAGAGCCTTTATGTAGGCTTCTAAAAACCTTATTTTGTCATAATTTTAGTTTGAGTAGATTCAGAAATAAAGAGGGGAACTTTTGTATGTTATTCAATATATTTATGAAAATGTACAACCTAAAATAGTGGAAAAAATATTTTTGAGCTCGTTATTAAAAGCCCTTTCAAAAAAATCCCTGCTTTATATATGTATATGGAATTTTAAAAAATCGTGTACTTAATTTTCTTTGTTAATGTAAATTTTTCTTTGTTATTTTTTTATAAATATTTCTGTTTGTTATCTAAGGAATACGCGGATTATATGTTTTATAAAAATGTCAAATTTTTACTTTTTATCTGAAACGGTTTCTCAGAAAAACAACTGTGACAGGCAGAACGGTTATTTGAAAAGGTTTTTTTTATTTTGAGGTACGAAACCCTAAAAAGCTTAAATGTTAACCTTATCAAGCAGAAGAGTGAGGCACACTGCTGTATTCTTTTTGAAATCTGAATAACAGGATTACAATGAAAAAAAAATTACTTTCGAACTTTATTAGACTACGTTTTATCTAATAATTTATCGTACTGAGAAAGCTTTTATAATATCGTTGAAAAACATAGAAAGAAAGACTCTAACCGACAAGAAGGTAATTTAAAGGGCTTCGGCTTTTTTTGAGGTGCGAAACTCGAAAAGCTCAATTGACAAACTTAAAAAGCAGAATACCGGGAACATTGATAAACGCGTATTTTTTTTGAAATCGGAATAACAGGTATGTAATTTAAAAATCACTTTCAAACTTTATTCGACTACGTTTCATCTGATCTTTTATCGTGTTGTGAAAGCTTTTATAATATAGTTGAAAAATATAGATCGGTAACAGGTAATATTATTCAAACGAACCGCAATTTTTATCATCATTATTGTCAGGAATATGTTTTTGTTTAAATGCGATTTAAATTCGAGTTTGTATTTTCCATCAATAGGAATCATATTTGCGATACAAACCCTTTATCGAGATAAATAATGAAGTATTTACTGTTTTTTTTTAACTTAGTCATTTTTGTGTTGAAATGAATAAACCCATGTTCAAATTAAACATATTTAATCTACATATCTTAATATCTGTAATTGCTTTCCCATTTCTAACTATGCATTAACATATCTTAATATTTGTAATTGCAAACTGCTTTATTACAAACTTATAGTTAAAACATTCAAACCGTTATAAAACATTATTTTTAACGCTTACGAAATAATGTTTCTTTAGTAAAAATACAGATTCGAAAATGATGTACTTCTCTATGCAAATTTAATCTTTTACTCCAGGAGTATAGAAATTTAATTGTTTACATTTCTATATAAAAAAATAAGAGCAAAGAAAAATTTACATAAACAGAGAAAATTAAGTACGCGGTTTTTTTTTAAATTTCGTATATATAAAATAGAGATTTGTTTGAAAGGGCTTCTAATATCGAGCCTTCTAATAATACCTTTATTTTAAGTATTACATGTTCATAAATATATTGAATAATGTACAAAAGTTCCTCTCTTTATTTCTGAATCTACTGTAACTATATATATATATATATATATATATATATATATAAATATATATATATATATATATATATATATATATATATTTAATTTTTTTTAATATAAAGTACTTTTGAACGTTCAAAAATAAATTGTGCTTAATACTATTTTAATGTTAAATGGTAATGGATATTGCTCTAGTATTTGTGTACCGAAGCTTAATATTTATATATGCAAATTTAATCTTTTACAAAATTCAAGGTTAGACGAATACAAAGAAGTTTGCATAAATTCTTTTTATACATTTGTAAGGTAAAGGTTATTTAAACAAACTTAAAATATTAAACTAAGATAAAGAGTCATCAAATAAAACAGAAAGTAGCTTAATAGCCATTAAGCTGAACTCCAGATAAGTTTGCAAAACTTGAAGTAAAAAGTATAAAGATTATTTTTAGCATAGATACTAGGGAAATGGCAACGGAAGGATAAATGAGGTGCTGAAATTAGCGACGTGCAGTTAAATGTATTTAAAATGCAATTGTGCAGATGATGGGCTTTTGTAGGGAAATAAATTGAATGAAAAAGATAGTAAGGAAGAAAATGCCACAAAAGAGACTAGCAAAAATGGAACTATGGTTTAAGAAATAAAAAAAAAATAAAATACATTTTGTGACCATGAGAGACACAAAAAAGTATTTCTAGTATATCAAAATTTATTAACAAAAAAATTAAAGTAACAATAAAAACCTAACGAATAAAACACGAATTAAAATCGAGTACAAAAACATTCAAACAGATTTCTTTTCATATGCGCAATCAATTCCTAAATCAATAAAAAATAAATTGGAACTAACTGCGACATTCATCCTGTGTTTTATGCAAATAAATGCGTAAGCCCCTATTTTCTACTTTTCCGTGGATTTTTTGAACAACCATTTAAAGCCTGCAAGTTTTGTGGAAAAGTATGTTACTTCTATATATATATATATATGTGTGTGTGTGTGTGTGTGTATATATATATATATATATATATATGTATATATATATATATATATATATATATATATATATATTTAGTATATATATTTTATGAAGTATTTAACGAAAAACATATTAAAGTATTTGACGCATAACCGAAGAAGATATAATGTCTTCCAATAAATCTAACCCCACGTTGTATAGGTGAGGAACTTTATTCTTCTTGTTAGTTAAAATTTTAGTAGTTGTATTTTTCCAAATAACTGCAGCAGAAATTGCAAAGCACCGCGTATGAGAGACTATGATCGTTGTACACTTTATGATACACCATATCTACGATAGACCATGCACATGTAAATTATAAAAATGATGGAAAATTTCAATTATTTTTTACTTAAAAGATTAATATTTCATGATGTCTTATTTACTTCATTAATGATAAATAGTAATATTTTAAGCGTTAAGAACTGGTTGTGTCCTTAAACTTATATATCGATTGGAAATTAACGAAATATTCCAGTATCTTCTGTACACATTACCGAAAAACAGCCGCGACTCATTTTTCACAAAATTAATATAGAAACATTTAGTTGACTTTAGACTATTAGGGTATCCTTACCCTTTTAACATAAACAAAATGCGCTGTATTCAAACGATGTATTCAAATGAAAAAAAAATGTTGTTTGACTACCTGGGATTATCCAGATAAAATAAATAATGTATTATCTTCGGACGTCAATATTTCATTCAATAGCAAATAGAATTCTTGTAAATATAAGATTTTTACATCACACGATTTCTTTCAATTATTACAAAAAAAACATAGGGGCGGGCGAATTAACACTAAGTTGATTTCATTGATATTACCATTAAATGAAACATTTTTAGACACACCAGCTGGACGCTTTTTAACAATTATTATCTCTCTTCGCTATACATTCATAATTAACGCAAGATAAAAAAAATATATGTATATATACATATATATATAAATATATATATATATATATTTATATATATTTATATATATATATATATATATATATATATATATATATATATATGTATATATATATATATATATATATATATATATATATATATATATATATATATATATATATATATATATTGATGTGTAGGATGCAAAGAAATTAAACTCTACTGAAATTATAATTCAACAAACAAATATTTTATAAATATAATAACTCCTTCTAAAAGTCGCAGTAACTTGTAATTTTGAAATTGAAAACAAAGAACTGTCCTCTCTTATTAACAATATTCAGCAGCATTTATCTCGACCCTTCACTGAGTCGTTAAAGCAAACGCTTTTTGTGAATCCTGTAATATTATAATTATATGATGTCTAGTAAAAAAATTATATAGTGTATACATGATAATTGGGTAAATAAACAGCATGTGTATAATGAAATATGTCATATTATATAAGATAGACAAATCTTTACTCAATTGCTTAATTATTATTTCTTTATATAGAGTAACAACACAAAAAAATTATTAAACATGAATTTAAATTATCTTCAAAATTGTTTTAACGTAGATTATGAGATGAAAACTGTTTATACTTCTAAGGGTCTTAAAGAAATTAAGTTCATTAATAAATTAATTTGCCAATTCCTTACCCTCTATGTTTCAAATACTAATTAAAAATACCTAATTACGAAGAGCTCAACTAAAACAACTCTATGTTAGTCGGTTATGTTAACATCTTAAGTACGTGACCGCTTTGTTGCTTTGTATAAACAGGAAAAAAACTTGTTATAAAAATAAAATATTTATTTAGTTTTTAAAATTATCTGTTAGTGGGTTTCTCACTGATTGGATGCAGTTATAAGAAATAAAGTTGCGAACGGAATCAAAATTACATAGATACAACCCATATTTTCCGGCTAGTAAAAATGAGATCGTTTAGGTTTTTCTTGCTAACCATTAGGTTTTTCTTCCATTTAGGTTTTTCTTCCCAACATATCATTAAAACTTGACTTTTAGTAATTAATCACGAAGCACAGGCTCGTACCGATTCAAATTCTGTTCCAGAAGAAGCAAAAATATGGTCTTCATTAACACTCAACATTTAGACAGATAGCAACCCTTACTTGCCAGCTTGTGAAAATGAGACTCTAAGCTTTTCTTCCTGACATATTATTAAAACCTGACTTTTAGCGATTGACTTCAAAACACAGGCTCATACCGATTCAAATTATAATATAGAAAAGCAGCAAAATCGTCTTCGTTAACACCATCACCTCTTTTTTCGTTTAGTATATTCTAAGCACTGAAATGTCTACATCGACTAAATATCGAAAAATTTGTTGCTCTATTAACTCCTAAAAAGATTAACAAAAATCCTAATTAAACAGGAAATGAAAAGCAATTAAGAAAACAACACGAGGGAGAAAGATCAATTGTAAAAAAGAAAATAAAAAAATAACACAGAAAATTCTTAATAAGCGTTTAATAGGGCAAAAATCATCAGATGAAAAAATATCAATATATTGGTAAGCGTTTACTTGTGGTCGTATCTAAACATATATTTTTTAATATGGTATATTACTCAGCATTATATTGTAATATTGTGATAAAGAATTGTCTTTCCTACTTCAAATTCATTTCTACTTAATTGTCATCTCTAACTTACTTATATGACAGATTTTTGAAACTTGGTAACAAAATTATTGAAATAATAAAAGGTTTCGTACATATCTAACGTTTAGATGTAAATTCAACAATATCCTGCTGCTGAATATCCAATCAATTAAATTCAAAACTTTCACATTAAGCTTCGTTTTCCTTTGTTTAGAGGAGTTTATACGAATCAAAGAAAACCGGCATTACGGAATATTTCCCACTTTAGTTTATTTGTAGAAAGTACAATAATTTGGAAATAATAAGTGATGAATGCAATTTAACTACTTTTCATTCAAGTCAAAGTCTTTAGAAAGTATTAGACTCACTAAGTGTTTTTTTACTTTTATCCCTATCAGATTGTACTCCGATACAAAATTATATGAAGGTATTAAGTATTAAAATTTTCCAAACATTTTTTTGAACGTGCAAAATATTTTCACCAATGTACTGTCTACCAAGGCCATAAATTACCATAATTACGTAATTTTAGTTATTTTTAAATTATAGAAATCTTAAGTATAGAAACTATTCTTTAATTTTCCAACACGAAAATTATTCCATTCGTAGCTCGTTGAAAGTACGCTATGAGAACAAAATACATCATACTGGAGGAAAAACTTTACCGATGCCAAAAAGTTACTACTTTCAATTTAATTTCCAGAAAGCTAATGCAATATTCCCGTAATGTGATAAATACTACGTAAAGATAATTTGAACAAATTCATGATTTTCGTCTTTTCTGCTTCTATATACAATGAGTAACCGCGTTTGTGCTGTGCACGTCCAGAAAGTTGTTTACATTCCGGAAAAGTTATATCGTGAATAAATGGAATAAAGCCGACTTGAAATTATTTTAAAGTTTTTGCATCGCACCATAACTTAAGCCCGGTAAAGTTTTTTCGAATTTATAAAGATACACGGAACTTAAATTCTAGGTAAGTTTATTTAGATCGGAACGTGAAAACTGTAATCTATCCTGTCAAGTTTATTTATTATTACTTTATTATTTAGTGACTTTTATACGTATTTCTTGATTAATTTTTAAAAGTTCCTTTTTATTTTTAACTTGTTGGTTTCAATTAATTTGTATATCCAATATGTACGTCTCGACATTAAGATTGTTTGTTATATTATCACGATGTGCGTCACTTAATGTTGACATTACGGTATATTACCGTATAATAAAAGATAAGAAAGTTTATATTCAATAAATTATATTCGTCCAGGGATTTTTATTCATATTTATTTCAATTTTAAATATTTAATTTTTAAGCTTTGGAGATTTTGAATATTTCATTTTTAGGCAAATGGTCCATTAGTACATCGTGACCGCAGCTTCATAACTTTAAAGAAAATTTCAAATAAGGATTAGTTGATTACGATAGACGTAGGGTATACGTAGGAGATATGTATTTTCATTTTTTTTTGAGGTTCCTAGTTCAATTTTTTTATGGTTTCAATTCCTGCGCATGGGAGAGGGGTTCAGACACCGAACTTTAAGATGGATTTATTTTCCCTGTTCTATTCTGATTATTTATCATCCACCTCATATAATAAAAAGTTATCGAGATATACTTTGCATAATGCAATCAAAAACGTTTCTGTTATTTTCTGAAACGCAATGTCTTTCTCGAGATTCGAAGTGCTATGGTATTATGATGTGTGCCCTCCTATCAACTACGTAATTTTTCAACAACCTGTATGATAATTTACTTCGATGTAAAATTATTTCGGTCGGACCTACATTATTAAATAAAAAATATAAAGAGCAAGTTATTTATTTTTATTTTGTGAAAGATACACTACGTACTATATTTACATAGTGAAAAATTATATATTTTTTTGTAAATACTCGTGGAAATACACGTGGCTTGGGGATTTTGAATATTTAATTTTTAGGCAAATGGTCCATTAGTGCATTGTCCCTATTTACCCGTAAATAGGGACAATCAGGTTATTTCAGTGGATACAAAAGTATAATAAACTTATAAACTATAATCCCATACCATGTTAATAAACTAAACCAATCATAAAATTTAAAATTGTCATTCATTTTAAACGTAAACTTTTCAATATGAAGTCAGACGTATGAATTTAATTTATATTTTCGAGATAAATATTTGAACATTTTCAAAAAACAATTTTAAAATACTTTTAAAAAACAAAAGTATTAACTCAATGGTTGGTTGAAAAAAATGAAATGTAAGATAGATCTGACATGAATATGTGTAAATAATTCCATCTAACCAGGTATTCAAATTATGTCGCGTACTCAGCAAAACAGGGACAAATGTAATTATAGCTGTAGTCAATTTCAGAGCATTTAAATTCTCTTTAGAGACAGGTCACTGAACGATAATTTCATAAAATCTAGTGACATTTCGAGCTTTTATTATTAAGCTTTCTTCATTATGCAAAATTTTAATAAATCAGATTTCTTCTTTCACGTAAGTTGGAAGGAAATTCTGTTTAACATTCGTTTCAAGAAAAATATTAAAGTTTAAGCGAACACTGAGCAATGTTCGCTATATGAGTACGCTATAAAAAACGTATATAAAAGCAAAAATACAAATATTTGATTTAAGAATTGTAGGGCAATAACCATACTAATCGGAAATAGTGCCCAAATGAAGAGTTATCTTTTAATATATACATTCTTTATTGAAAACAATCAACAGAACGAGATATACGAAATTATGTTTTAATTATTTGCCTGGTGGACTTTCGGTTAAGGAAGTGGGACTACTTGCATATTTTGGGGTCTCGAGACGCGTGAATAATAGATATAATATGTACGAGACGACATTTATTGAAATGTTGTAGTATAGAATCTGAATTACTGATTTAAGGAACCAAGTTTCATCTTACGAGGATCATTGTATACTTCACGTTAAGTAGTTCGTCTCATAAATTATAATTATACCATGGTAATTGACGATCTATATAGTTATTTAGAAGTAATATCCAAGGTTTTTTTCAAAATGACAGTATTCCACGTGAGCGGAGATATAGATAATAATTTATATAATACTTTGCTATACGAAAATAGGCATGCCAAATTTTGTTGCCATTTGTTGTTCGTTTACTTTTATTCAATAAGAAAGAAACAAAATACTCACATTTATAATATTAGTCAGGATGTGAACCCGAGTGGCAACGTTCGTACTAACGTAGATGTAAAGTGGATATAAGTTACAAATAGGGGAATAACTTACACCAACTGATAAGATAAAATATAATTATTTTTATTTGGATATTTGATGGAAACTAAATCATAAAGTAAATATTTACTGTTATTTTGAATTTTGTAATAAATTTTACAACTAATTTCGGAATACGCTATAAACTTTATTATTTTTTAATTCGATACATAACCACCAATAAATACAAAATTCAAAAGCAAATCCCTAGTTGGTACGGGTAAAGGTGAAATGGGCTGGAGGTACAAGAGTATTTTTTGGTTGTAATAGATTTGGTTATTGACTATATTACTCTGTATTAAATTAGTTTTATATAATCGACATAACAACATTTTTATATAGTCAAAAGTAAAAAAAATATAAATATATAATGGTATTTCATTACTAAAAGTTTCCTATTTGCTATATAAACTACATAAATAAATATAGTAAGGTAAGCTTACAAGTCAATGAAAAATCATCTCATTAAATGAAAAAATATCCAAGTGCAAGTTAGACTAGCGAGAATAATGACCCTTACCATTATGCAGATATCTACACAGGGAAAAACGTGAAGTTCGTAATAATTACGTGTGATTAGCACACATTTTCCATTTGATCTATAGAGTTTTCGTAAACCGCCTTATATTAACATTTTAATAACTTGATGAGTAACAAAATTTAAAAAAAAATCAATCATAAGATAAAGAATTCATACCAGTTATTTCTTTTTATTGTGTTATAATATCTTTGAAATAGTTGTGATTTAAATTTTATTATTTTGTATAATAATTTTTTTTATTTTACTGATAATTGTTACTCAATATATACTTTAATGATAGTATGTTCTCATTTTCTCATATTTTCCTGGTTAATAGTTTTTACGGTCGTGGAGGAATTAGATTTTGGAGAATTATCTCGAAAAAAAATATAAAAAATAAATTATATAATTTTCAACTCGCATTAGAATAAGTTTCACTTAAACGCCAATTTGAAAACGTTAAGAAAAAAGGTCATATCCTCCCAAAATTTAGCCCATTATGCAAATACTTTGAATATGGATCATATATTCAAAGAGAATTATACACATTAGTCTAAAACAGTAACAAATACGAGACCGCAACTGACGGATGGATTGATAGATGGAAGAACGGACGAAGAGATAGCCAGAGGATTGGATGTACATTACAAAATTATAAGAATTTCTTGTATAACTACAAAACCCTAATCAGAAATGGCTAGAATAGTCGGCAATAATCGAAGCAACGTAAACAAAGTTTTACTTAAAATTTAAGTTTTCCAATTAAAACCGAACATTTTTCTGATCTCCATACATCTAAATGTCTGCTTCACTCGCTTTATTCCACTGCATTTAATTCGGTATTTTTTAAAGAATTATACTAAATTACCCATCAATGTGAATATGCAATCAAAAGAACTTTCAGATATTGATATCAGCAAATATTCTCTATAGACGACACCCTCTATTTTTTCTGAGACGTTTCACATAAATATGCTTACTAGAGGATAAAATTAGCAAATATATTTACGGACGGAATAAATTTCCCGTTATTGAAGTGATTTTGTGAAACGAAATAGTGAATAATAATTCCAAGAATTTTTCGAGACGATTTCAGTTTCCGTTCAGAAGCTTTATGTCATTACATACAATAAATCAATTTCGTGCTTTTCTATTCGAATGAATATAAAAAAATTAAATTTCATGTTATGGAATAAGGAAAAGCTTAACCAAATAAGGCGTGATGTGTTGCAAAATGTAATTTTGAATCGAAGAACAATATTCATAAAATATTTACAATTAGCTGGGGTACGCGGCTTCGCTCAGGGAATTGATATGAGATAGTGTGGTAATTGGGATAAAAGGATAAACTTTAAAATAAGAAATAATTTTTTTTTATTAAGAACATATTCTAACTATTTTACAATACTTGTTTATAAAGAACATTTTTAATTTTGTCATTGTACAAATGTTTCGAATTTCCTATTCGAGAGCAAGCTACGTATAGTTGACCGTGAGAAAAGCAGAATACTTTGAGGTTGATTTACTTTGTCCTTGCTCTTTGTTAATTATAAAACTATGGGCTAATTTGATTGAAAATTGCAGTCTTTTAGATTGAAATGGCAGTTTAGTAGAGATAAGTGGTATTCTGGGGATAAATACTCTGTGTCCTTTGCCATTTCCAGTCATAAGTTCGGCTTCAATGATGTTATTCGATAGCTGTTTGACGACCATCCTTGTTCCATTACATAGTTTTGGTGAGTTGAGATTTCTGAGTAATATGATCGGAGATCCAATTTTCAGTCCAAGGCGTAAATTCAAAGGTGTAATGGCATTCCTGGTGCTTGCATAGGGTTTAAAAATTTTGGAGGGAAGTTGACACTTTCTTCATCGTTTACCATCATATCGATCGATTTGTATATTCTCTTTTTTCCGGGAATTTTCTTTTGAATATTTAAGTTGATATCGTCGACAATATTATTTTTAGATGCCAAAATTTCACTCTGAAATAGCCTCTTCGGGTTAGTATAGTTGTGAAAAACGTTATGTGAACAATGTTTTTTTATAATTTGAACAATGTTATTTGTGATAAATTTGGTCGATGAGTTCGTTCTCAGTAGTAGCTATGTTGTAGAAATCACTGTTGAGTTCGATAAGGCTGGCCGTCTGGTCAGTAGGATATGTACCTTTGCCTATTTGTGAAAGTTTTTGAATAAAATGTGCTGTTGTTTCGTCTTTCGATAGTTCAATTCTCATATTTTTTGTTAGTCGCAATATTTGTATGTGTGATCAGAGATGTGGTTTTTTTAAGAATGCATTGATTTTGTCTGCTAGCGTTAATTTGGGGATAAATGGAAGTATTTGTTGAAAATCTCCTGATGAGTAGAGCTCCTCCTATCACTTCAAAGTGTCCTTGCAAGTTTTGTAATGTTCTGTCCATGGCTTCGAGTAATGTTTTTACGTGTCATTATGCATTCATCCCAGAAGAAAATTTTAGCCTGTTTTAGAAGTTCACCCCGTCCAGATGCTCTTGAGATTTTACATACTGGGAATTGTTCTTCGACTATATTCAATGGTAGTTGTAGGACGGAATGGGCAATTCGTCTCTCTTCCATAAGTATGGCGGCAATGCCGAGTGATGTCAGTGCAAGTGCATGAAAACGTTGTAAATTTTATTTTTATTGTAATTGGGGAGTGGTTTGTTTTGAGCAATGTACTGAAGTAGTTCGTTGATGTTGTAGCTTTTTTCCCTTTATAATTTCGAAGTTTAGCACACTGAAAGCATCTTGTCATGGTGCTGGCATCCCAAGTTGTACTAAAGTCTAGTTTTTATTGCTAAACATTTATTTTCTAGGCAAACTAGTGTTTCACTGAAGATCGATAGCATCGTTGAATTCGATAGCCAGTTCTTCGATTTCGATAGCCAGTTCTTTATTCGATTCTGCTGAGATGATTTTGTCGATATTTGTAGGATGAATTCAGTCGTATATCCATATGAGATTGTGTGAGTGAGACAGTCCTCGTTTTTAACATTCAATTGTTTACATCCAGCATATAACGGTTTCGAAGATGTGGTACTTTGTGATGACTTTAGTTTTGTCGGAAAACTCGGGCTATTATATCATGTCGATCCATGGGGGTTTGTCCAAATCTTAGTTGTTTTTTTTATTTCTGGCCACGATGAGTTGCATGTGAATGTTATGAAGAGGTCAGGTCATCCATATTTTCTTACATAGGTCATGACATCTTGAGTGTATTCATGCACGTCTCTTGAACTTTCTATGTAAAATGAGGGTAAGATTACTATTATTCCAATGTCGTCAATATTTTCGTCATGTATGATCGCGTTTCGAAGGTGGATGTATTCTTCCGTGTGTAGTTTCTCCTGATTCAGTATTATATAAAGCATCCGTTCCGCTTCTATTTGTGAATACGCATCTACCAGGGATTGTTGCAATAAACGGCGAGTGTTGTGAATGTGTTTGTATGTTTCATCATCTTTGATCATTAAGTGATAAGCATAGAACTCCTTGGAAGTAATTTTTTGTTTATTTCTACACCTGTTTCAGGTTGGCTTTGTTCCACATTAATATGATATCCGTCCTCCCCGTGCATAAATATTAATGGATATTGGAGGGCATCATATTAACGGTGTGTCTCTACAATGCGTTTAGTTCTTCTTTTCTTCGTTGTACATTTATGTCACCGCTTGTGTTTTCATTGTCCACAATTACAAGGGCGACTTTGTCTCTCTGAGGTTCGTTAAATCGACGTACATTTTTGATTAGATCTACCGATGTTTGCGCATCGTTGATCAATTTTTATTTCTTCATTTCCAATTAAATATAGTTGCAAAACTTTATAGTCTTCCTTGGGTAGTGGTAATAATGATCCCATTTTATGATAGATTTGTCCTTGGAAGGAAAAAACCTAGTCGATTTCATCTCTGTTAGTGTTGATCCAAGTGACACAGAAAGAAGTCATTCAGAAGCAGACTTTGTTCGCTTTTATATTATTAAGGAAGTGTTGTGGTTCTGGAGTTTCTCCGATCATTTAATCTAGAAATTCCTGCAAATGTGTTTCCAGTGGTAGTAATCAAATTTTTCCATTCATGCCACAGATTCCTGGTGTTCTAGTGAAGTTTTCGTATTGCAAAATTAGCAAATGTTATCCTTTTTTCCGATTATGGCATATTTGTGTTTGTTATATTCTTTCGTCGGGTCGTAGTAGAATGCTCTGCTATTATGAATGGTTCTTATGTCTTAGTGGAATCCTATTCCGCCCTTCTCGTAGGGTGATATCTTTATGGTTGGCTTGCGTTCGCAATCTTTTATTATAAGATTATGTCGCAATTCTTGATTCATAAATTAGTTAATTTAGTTACTCTTCGGTTTCTCTGCTTCTCATTGTTATTATTCTCATTTTTTGGGAACGTGAACGTGCTTACTGTTTTGTTTTTTCACTGCTGTTTTTGTTTTCGCCGTTTTACTTCAGAACTGACAAGGTTTCCTCCTCTTTTATGTTTGAGCATCATATAAAATATAAATCAAATCAACTTTTAATTAAAAAATACCCTAAGTACACTTTAAACACTTTATTTTCGATTTATATTCAGACACTGTATCACTTCGATTACTCACTCTTCACTGTTTGTTTTTATTCACTCACTGCACTTCACTGATAAGAAATGTTCGAACCTCGCTTTATATACACCTACCAATGATTAGGCCTACCCATACAAAAAATGTTTCGAATGATCCACAATGTTCCAGAGCATTCCACAACATTCGAGAGTGTTCCAAAATGTTTCACAATGATCTGGGATGTTCAAACATTCCAGACTATTCGCAAACATTTCAGAATGTTACGTCGATGTTCTGGAATGTTGTGGAATGCTCTATAATACTCTCGAACGTTCTGCACTATTCTAGAAGTTTCTAGTGGGCAAAAATCAGCCCTTAATCACGCTCTTCAGATAAAATCGAGTACCTTCTTCGTGAATGAGGGTTAGAGGACTACCACACCATATAACTCCCTTGACCGTACCGAGACTCGTTTCTGGGTTATAGAAGCACGCATATTGTACTCTTACTTTTATATTATATATATATATATATATATATATATATATATATATATATATATACACATATATATATATATATATATATATATATATATATATATATATATATATATATATACATATATTGATTATATAAAGCAGACATGTGAGAAACCTTTGAAGCAAATTCTCTTAATTTTTTAATGAAATAATATCAAAGTCAAGATACTACACTACAGAATTATACATTGTACAATCTATACATTGATAGTGTGATACGCAAAAAATGTTATATATTCTGTCTTTTTATAATATTAATTTATATCCGCATTTTAAGAAGATAGATAATATATATTTAGATTAGACAATTTATAATTTTTTGCACTCATAAAAATATAGTTTGGTCAACAAACATGGCTAGCTAAACCACAAATTAATTACTATATAATCCACTATAGACCAATAAAAATGCATCGATATCAATTTGTGTAAGTAAACTTATACACTTCATCTGCGACCAAACCCATTTCGTCAATATATGTCGGGGATCCTAAAACATCCTTGCGCGATTTAAAATACACATAATGCCATCGATATACACCGGTATCCTGTAAATCTGTGTATTTATTACGCGTTAAGTAACTGGGCACTTCTTTATTTTTGTTGTGCTAATGTATTATACATGAAATTAGTCGAAACACCAACGTCAGTTCCCATTATTTCAGTGGCAAATAAAGAATTAAAGCCTGCAGTCCAGTAAGTCCATACTTCAAATTACTTTCTCCCGTTAAGACGGACTGTGGATGATCAAACATTTTTTCTGTAAGATCTTGTAGAGCGATGAATCGATATGTCACTATTAGCATTTCTAAATTTATATATATATATATATATATATATATATATATATATATGTATATATATATAAATATATATATATATGTACATATATATATATATATATATATATATATATATATTAATTGTTAGAGTGGAATTCTCAATGGGCAAAAGTTACGTCCACTCGAATTGGAAGCAGCATTGAATAGTAAGTGTGAGGAAACAGGTTTATCAGAGTGAGAGGAAATAGGTTTATCAGAGAGGAGGAAACTGTACAGTCGGTTGGCGCAATTTTATCAAACGCGTGTATGAAAATCTGTGCAGATTTCTTTGTTGACGCTAATGATAGACGGCAGTAACAAAATCTATCCGATAAATCATAGTTGATCGCGTTTTCACAATTTTATCGTAACGTGTGGATTTCTTCAAAAGCTTGATGTAGGCAGACGCGTCCATGCATAAGTTTTAACAAGTCGCAAGAAGATCGCAGTGGACACCGTGAACAGTTATCAGAGTATATTGAATGCTATAAAAATGAAGTTTTTGGAATTCTAAATCTAAAGATTATCATAGTCGCAATAAGAAAAATGCCGCCTACAACACGTTAATTGATAAGTACAAATCTATCAACCAAGATGTAGACGGTGGTAAAGAAAATAAATAATCTCCAAACTTCTTGCAAGAAGGAACTTAAGTGAAAATAGTCCTGCAAATCCGGAGCTCGTACCAAAGAAATTTATGTTCCTCGTTTGTGATATGTCAAATGCGTTTTCAACTGCGTGGCGTACTCGTGATGTTTGATAGATATAAATTTTCTTCGCTCTACTCTCCAAGTCATTTTGCTGAAATGGATTCATCATGTCTTTTATTAGAAGAAATGTTTCATTAGCTACAAAAACATAAAGACGTGTTCTTGAACCGTTACTCTATTTCTCTTCGTTAGGAATTTAGTTGTTGTTTTCCAACTCTTTATAAATTTTTTGTATTCAACAACACTCCTCTACTAAATACTCTACCATTTGTACCAAAATCAAATTCTTATTATATTTTGCATCAACAATTGCCAAGAGAACCATGCTGTGTCTACTTTTATAGTTGTAATAAAATAAATCACTGTAAGACGGAGGCACGTAAGCAGTGAGGAATGTTCCATAACTCCTGGAATTTCCTTGCTATCGTTTTCCATTCATATTTTGTTTATAATAACTAAAACAAAAATGCGTAGGTTTATCATTAATATTTACGTATGAAAACATTCAAGTATTTTTTTTACAGGAACAGTCATCATCGCAATACGACGAGTCACATTAAGATGTTTCTTGATCTGACTCATCATAAAGTCGTTCTGATATCGAAAAGACACGCCAACACCAAGTCGTTCTGATATCGAAAGAGACACAGCAACATCAATTCGTTCTTATATAAAAATCCCTTCTGATACTGAAAGAAAGACAATGCAACGGCAAAGAATTATTGTGACAAAATATTAATGAAACATTGTTCTTAACTGAAATGGGCAGCCTAACTATATTACATGCTATGAAAAACTGCGACTATATTAGCACTACTTTTTCCACTCAAGCACACATTAAGAGTAATCTAAAAAAACTTTAATGTTCCCCTGATAACGTTACTCTTTGTCCATAGGGAATAGAGAGAAAATGTTTAAAGTTTCTTTATTTGTAGGAATAATAAGCAATGATTTATTAAAACATGGAATTTTTTATATAGTATTTGCCTTGTAATAGTTGTTAAAGTTAACAGTAGCCTTAATTTAATTACAGGAATTTAAATAATAAATTATCATTAAAGTAGTTGTATATAGCGCATTGTCGACGAAATTTGCTGATTTTTTTATTTATTATTCAAATTATGAATATGTAACTTAATTTAAAATTTAAAAATGACTTACCGTTAAATTTTGGTAAAAGTCGTTCTCAAAAATTGTACAATTAACATTGCAGGAAAAGTAGTTATTTCACCACACTTAATTTTTTTAAAAACGCGTCAAGCAATTTGTCTAAAACATTAAGTCAATATACAATGATATTATATTAAAATTTAAGAGTCGCTAAATAGAATAAATTTGCGGACATGAACAATTAAAGCCTCGTATTTTATTTATATACACATTTTGAATGAATCATAAAATCTTGTCTCTGCTTTCACTTTCATAATATTCCAAATGTTAAAAGTAAATACGAAAAACTGAAAAATAGAGGGAGAGAAAAAAATTATATTACTAATTATAATTCACTCTGCAAAATATAATTATACATATTAAATTTAAACAAATTTTAAAAGAAGTTCTCGCCCACCCATTTAATGAAAGATAATTTTTATACAAAACAAAAGCGCGAGAGAACAATAAAATTACGATCGACTTCAATCAGCATTTTATGATAAAGCACCAACCAGCGCTGCTTTTTACAACTAATTTAACGAGTTGAAACTTGAGTGTACCAATTTCAGTGATAATTTGCGTAAGGGACGTCACATGAGAGCTACAACTGAATATAACATTACTGTGCGGCTCAAGAGATTATCCTATCCTATCCTATAAGCATATTTGAGTAGTTTAGGCGTTGATGTGAGTCAATACAGAAAATACTGCAGGAATATATAACCGTCAGGAAGCTTTATACTAGGTGGGATAATTTTTTAATTTTTGAAGCTACAGATGTGTTGATTGTTTTTAACAAAAATGTCAAAAAAAATCTACAAAGGTCACTCAAATTTTAGGAGGAAAGCTCGATATACTACTACGAACAAGAAATTATGCGGAAGTTCTGGCAGTGGGTATATCCTTCTAAAGATTTGCTTATGAAGGTAAAGATAGTTCGAAGTGTTGGAAAAAAGTCGTCACCTCTTTCTCCGAATGGACGTGAAAATTCGGGAAATAAAAGAATAGTTACCGCAAATAGGTATACCAGAAATTATTTTCCTATTATTTTGAAAAATATTCTAGAATAACGCCTTCGCACTAGAATTCTTATTCATTACGACAACGCCTCTGCACATTCAGCCAGACGAACAACCTAATGTTTCACTATACTGGGTGTATCCTCCATACAAGCCCAACGTCACGCCATGCATCTCCTACAACAAGAAAGTGACGTACAAGAAAAAATAGATCGGCTGCTTCTCCCAGTAGTACCATCGAATGAAAAGATGCATAGGCGCTAGGGAGACTATTATGAAAAACAATAAATAAACAATAAACTTGCTAATCGGAATCATTTTTTATATTCTAAAAACTTTGTCGTATTTAGCTGTAATCACACTGTATTAGTAGATCTTATCATCAGTTAACACAATATCAAATTCACGTAATTAGCGTAAAGACGAATATAGTAGTCAGAAAACCTGTTTTTGGAATTTTTGCCTCTGTATGTTAGTTTGTTCTACAATCAGGCAAAATCTACTAGAGGGATTTTGATGAAAAGTTTCATCAAATATGGTAATAGTTTATTTTCAAGAGCAACCTATGAGAGAAAAAAGTGTATTTTCTTATTTCGAATTTTACGCGAAGTTGTAGGCACACCTAGTAATTTATAATTTGACGCAATCTCAAGCTTTATTTTCATGAAAACAGGGCATCATATTTTATATTCGTGATATGTTACGAGTACGTCGTCATCTCACAAAAAAATCAAGAATGTGGTAGCTTTTCCTTGTTTTTTAGATATATAATTTTCATCTATCGATTTATAAACTCCAGTAACAAAAATAAACTAGTGATGTATAATCTTATACATTCCATCTACATAAATTTAACTGTTATTCAAAAATATCTCATGAAATTTTTATCTCGCCCTAAATTCAAATATTTGTTTACCGAGACAAAATTGCTTTTGCATAAATATTTTCATTCGAATTTGATAAAGAAAAGATTATTTCAGGGTAGCACGGAGCTTATCATTTGAATTTTAACCAAGAGAATAATATTTTTATCTAGCTTTGCAAATACAACTTTCCATCAAAATGCAGTAAACAAAAATAAGGCACTACATAATTTTGATCTAGCAATAATAAACAACAAATTATTCCAAGAGATAGATCTCTTATAAACAGCTTCTTTATTATGACATATGATTTAATATGCAAACCTCTATTAGCGGCTTAAGTAATTTTACAACTAATTTTGAGCCTCTTCTGAAAATACAATATTTTTTTGTGAGATAATTCTGAACATTATTAAAAAAAATTTATTACATGTTTTGCAAATATGCAACCTTACCCGAAACCATTAAAATAAAAATGGATCCCTTTGTGATGATGCCAATTTGTGTGTAGCAAACATAACTTACTATCTACGTAAAAAAACAAGCAGTTGAGAAAATGAAAATATATTTTTAGGGATTTAATTTACAGCCCCTAACGCAACGTATATATGTGTACACACGTATATTTCAGCTTTTCTTTTTTTATTTTGAAAACATGAAAAACATCTTTTATTTCATTCAATCCTATTTATATATGTAGGTAGACCAAAGTAACTCACTATTTAAGACGCGTGATGGAATTTTAAAATAGATATTTTAAAACAATTTTATAAATTTCCATTTTTTTCTTTCGGAGATAGAACATTTCAAAGATAAACAAAAACGTGAATTGTCTATCTTCTAAAACGAATCTTGAAGTGTCCAGAAACTGGCCAAATTTAGATTATTTTCTTATCCTACTTTTATCTTACCCTGATCAATTTATTACTTTGCCCGATATTTCATTACAAAATTAGCAATTTTATTGAAGGCATCAATTACTCGAATAAATTTTATATGGCTTAACTTAATTTATTTTTAACTTAATAAAACCAAGCAAAAAACATCTTGTGATGTTTTATGATGTTTGTGAAACATCAAAAAACATCGATAGACTTCAATTGTGGCCAAGAAAGAAAATTAATTGGCATTGGCAACAATAAGAATATGGAAAGGGTAAATACAGACTACGTTATTGTGCATACCGGTGACAACGTTAATAGCGACAACTTTTAGCAGCAATATTCGTCCTATAAAACTGAATTGCGAATATTTTTAAGTATGTAAATTCCATACATCACACAAGAAATACTTAGTTAACTCTTTTGATAGACTGTTAATTTTATTTTAAACAATATTCACTACAGTATTTTTAACTGTACACAATTTTAACGATTATTTTATCGTAAATTCCGAGTGTAAAATTACTCAATTTTCAATACAACTTGAAGATCGTAGTTTAATTTAAGCTTTCTGGCTAGTATTTATTCCACACGTTATATCAAATGATACAAAAATATGGAAGCCAAGGAACTTTTAAGAGCTAAGAAATGGACTAAAACAATTCTTCTAGGAGAGTCCCCAGTAAATTTAAAATAAAATATATGAAAGCTTCTTAAAAACCGTACTTGGTATTTCATGTCTTATTTTTCACTACTAAGTCTGCTGCGCTTAAGTTTGTCATGATATACGAGAGACAGTTTTAATTCCGGCTTCCTTTTGTAAGTAAATGTACTCGTGCGAGCGTGTTCGTATGCGAAGTGTGCAAATGTATCATTTCTGTAAGTATATATCACTATAGAAGCCTGTTATGAAACTCAGAATTACCTGAGTAATTCGTAAATGGTTTTTTCTGGTTCAATATATAATTAAGATTTTTGACGATTTTTCGTCTGTCGCAACCATATTTATGTTAATCTAATCAAATATGCATACGCGAACCGTTCTATTAGAAGGATTACAATTATTTTGTTTTTATAAAAATAACTTGGCGTTTAATTACTTTTTTATTTACATATGTTATTTTAAAATATGCCTATGCCTTTGTATTTATCCACGTACTCACGTACGTACGTAGCATACTTGAGTACATGTGTGTCGAAAATAAAAAAAAACTATTTTCTTAATAACCGATTTCATCAAATTAGTTGTCTTGACATAACAATTATTAAGATAACATTAGTGATCAAATATTCGTTTTTAGTACTTTTTCTTCTTATTGGAATATATACTTTTATTTAGAAATGATGCAATAAATTATATCAAGATATTTTAAACATGATGAAATGAATATATTATAAGCATATAAACCAAAAATATGATATTGTAAATTAATTCAGTTGCCCTATAATTTTAGTATACGCAGTAATATAGATCAAATACAAATTTAAGATAAAATAATGAAATTATGTACGTAAAATATGTGTTCAAACGTTTTACTAATCAGCTGAAGTACATTTATTAAAGAAATGGTTAAAAATAAAGTAGTAAATCGTTGTAATTTGAATGAAGTAAACCTAAAATTGTGGAACTGTTAGGTAACGAAAAATATAGAAAACTGTGCATTGTTTTTATTGTTTTGTTCAATAGTGCTAGAATATTTATAATCAGTTTTATATCGAAGTGTTATGTCGATTCATTTTCCATGAACTTTTGGAAATAACGGTTAAGTGCATCTCTGTGCATAAGTATCTTCATCAAGTTTAGTAAAGGTTTTATTAATCGAAAAATTAATAAATCAAAACGTAATGATCGAAAGTAGTTAGGAATGATATTTTTCTGCGATATTAAGATTTTGTGTGAATCTTCATGTCTTAACGCACCACTCTCTATAGCGTCAATCCAGGTTAGTAAGTTACTGTACGTTTCATTTAGTTACTAAATAATGCTCTCGAATTACATAGTATTTTGTCTATTATTTTCTCATCTAGATTATATTTTATGGAGTAGCCAACAAATCTAGTAATCTATAATCGCTTGAATTTAATGATACTAATTTCTCGAATCGTAACATACGCAAGTTTCAATTGAAATTTAAAAGAAAAATAGTAAAATAATTTCGTCCTCAAAACATTGCACGTAATTTTGAACACTCCTTATAAATGTTTTAAGATTGTTATATGGCATCAATATATGTCCAAGAAAAAAGATTCAATTTCGATAGTGACTTCACATTCAATTAAGATTTTTTAAAAATAAACTGAAGCTGTTGAAAGTGTTTACATAATAAATTGAGATAAATCATTATGTTATCAATTAGAATATTTAAAATATGTTTCTTATGGAGAGCATTACATTTACTTAAACTACTTAATTACCCAACACAAATTCATGTTTATTTTCAATAAACATGAATTTGTGTTGGGAAAAACGTGATATAATATACACACCCAACTCTAGACCTCTTTTATCTTTATATATATATATATATATATATATATATATATATATATATATATATATATATATATATATATATATATATATATATATATATATATATATATATTTCAATGAGTTTTATATACATCAGAATACACAATATATGTAGGACAATATTAACTTAAGTATAAAATTATAACAAAAAATTCTGAGTGTGTACTTAGAAATATTTCTAATATTTTATTTTTTTGTAATTGAGATTAAGAGGAAGTTGCTGCCTAGTAATCGAAGATTATGCGAGCTCATACAGACATAAATGTAGTAGATTGCCATTTTATTTATGTACATCTCAAGCTATTGGCAAAGCTGGTGAAAAAGATAGCACGCTTTACCGAGGGTCATCAATGGGTGTATCTAGACCTTAGGCTTAAGGATATGAGAAATATCCACGGGAGCATAATCTAGAGCCGTTTAACTGCTTTGAAACACTTATATTTACTTATGTATTTAGATACTATTCTATAATGACACTAAATAAACACATACAATGTTTCTGAATCCAGGATCCCAATATGTGCTATAATAATCCTATAATCGTGTAACAAAATATAAAGTTAAAACGATTGGAAAAAATGGCTAGAATAATAGACAACAGAATGACGTTTATATGTATAAAATTTATTTTAGTCGTATTAAATGGTGGATCAAATATATAATCTAAACAAGATACGTGGAAATTGCAAACCTTATCTATCTACAATTTTATGGAATACCAACCCATGTGAACTTTAATCATGGTTATACTGACGTAAAGAAATAATCATGGTTACGGTGACGTAAATAAAACCGATAAATTAATGTTTTGAAGAACAAAAAATATGTGCGATAATAACGTGAGTTATATAAATTCAAACTTATTAAATAAATAAAATACACGCAATTGGATATAATTATAAAAAGACTAAATATTCATTACTTTGTGTAATTATATACGCGTGAATACCTTGGTTAAATTATTTTTTTATTTAACAGAATACGAACTAAAATTACTAACATTGACAAAGCTCACCGCTTTATTCTTAATAATTCAAAATAATCATACGCTTTGAATATTCAATTTAGTTACTTTTTTCCAAATATCAAATATAAAACAAACATTCGATCAACTCTAAACGAAAATAAGCTAAAATAAAAAAGAGTAGTGAGAGACTTTTTTGTTCAAAGTGCGCCATTTTATAAAATTTTATAATTTTCAATAAAAGTTGATCGATGCCTTAAATTATTTTTAGTGATAAATACCCTTTCTTATTTTTATTTTTTAATAATTACAATGAGATTTAAGTATAATGCACCGCTGCGCAAATTAATATACACCATACAATATGACACCTGTGTTTTTAAAACTAATAAAAAATACCTGATTTTTGAGCATTGAAAATATAAAAAGATTATTATTAATATCTTAGTTATTTTAGCTAAAAACAAATTATAAAATATGAAATTTGTTTCGTACTTTAATAATAAGTTGTCGTCTGTAATTTTCTGTAATTTTATATACGAGGAGAAAATCGACGATATTTTCCAGTACACATTCACTGTACATGGTCGCAACTTATTTTCAGCCATAACTCACTGTAAAGGATTATTGAGACAAACGTTATTAAAACTGAAGTGAATTACACACCCCGCGGGTCAGTACTTAATTACCTAGCGCGCTAACCTTGAATTTTGATGACAGCGGTAATTATAACTTGGGTAGTTTACAAGATTTCAATTCTATATTTAAGTATAGAAGGAGATTTTCCTCTGGAAATGATATCATTTTTCAATATTTTAAAATATTTTTTGTGATATAAATTTGTCCATGAAAAATCACATGAGTTTTCCTTCGTTAACCTTTATGCATATTTGCATGAAGGATCGAATCGATTTTGATGTAATCGTACAATGACTTTAATTCATTAACTATCAGAATAGAATCCTACTGATTTTCACAAAGATGGAATGATTATTCGACCAATGTAAATTTTTCCACAAACATTCCCATTTTTCGTGCACGACGATTGGTGTCAGCCACCGTTTTCTTGCACTTTCTCCCTGTTCCCTATTATTTTCATCAGTTTTTTTATTTTCTTTCTCAAAATAAATTATTTAATAAACAATGAAAAACCCGATTTGGGCGCTTCAGGAGTCATAAAAGATTTTAGGCTATCAGAGTTTCATATTCTCTTCACATTAGTAAACGACTTTCTGTTTAATACTACTTGTTAAAGAAATGTCAGTAAAGAGCTTGCCTTAACTTGTAAAGAGCTGCCAATAAAATACATATTACATATAAGAATCAATTATATATTATATTCAGAAACTTAAAACACTTATTAAAACAAGACTTGTTAATTTTAATATATTTTATATGAACTTTGATATTACAGCGTAGAACACCGAATTCCCTACCTTTGGTAATTACATTTCATAATATGGCTGATTAATTAAAGTGCGCAAACGTTTCCAGTAATTTAAAAGAAGAAAATAATTAAGTAAAAAATCCAAAAAATATGAGCGGGTTCGTGTGATAAATGTTTCATGTCGTAAATTACGTCTTATAAATTACTCGATTTATCTATTAAAAACTGAATATTTTTTCTGACGTGAAAAAATTTGTGGCATAAGCCCCATGTTGTCATTTTCTTGTTATTTTGTAAAGTTTAAGGAAGAGATCAAAATCTTAAGAGATTATTTTGAAAATTATATCAAATGCAATTTTTATTTTAACAAAATTCATTAAGATATCAAGAATGCTCTATACAACGTACTAAAAACTAAAGGAAACTCCATTAAATGACCTAAATTTACCCATAACATAATGAATTAATATATTTGTGTCTTATACCAATGTCCCATTCAATGCCAATAACAATGATTCTAAATATAAGCTCGTTATGTGACATGATTTTCGTAAACCGTAACAAATAAACAGATGGGTGATCGAATTAATACTGAGTTGATTTCAGAAATATCACCATATTCATTAAATTTTTCCTGTTTCCAAAATAATGAAAAATATTTCCGTTAGCGTTTTCTTACCTTATCAAACAAAACCTATTGACGACAAATTTTAGATGTATAAGTTTTCAAACCTATTAAAAAAATAAGTTCATTGATAAGTTAAATTCGTCAATCTCATGCCATCAAATGCTATTTAAAGACGAAGAGTGATGAATGGTGAATGTGTACTTTACACCTATATTTCTTGACCATATTGAAACAGTGTGAAAAAGATCGCTATGTTAACTTGTTAAAAATTGTAAAAAATTCCTGGTCCCCTTTTTTTCACAATATTTATTGTTGACCTAGTTATATGAAGTAAAATATATATTAAAATTGTTAAATTATCCATATATAATTTTCATTCATCTTACACTGATTAGATGCATTTATTGAATACGTAGTGCATTTTTTAATTAGGAACTTATAGTGCCAAAGGAATAAAAAATGAAACAAATAGCACACCTTCCTTGGAAGCTTAAAAACATCGCATCATTTACCCTTTCCCTCCTAATATTCAATTAAATGTTGATTTTTGGTAAAAAATCATGAAGCATAGACACAAGCCTATTTAAATTCTGTGCTAGAAGAACAAGTAACATCCCTTCGTTGATACTGTGGTTTCTTTTAGTTGAGCCTGTTCCATGTCTTGATTGCAAGAAAACATTGGTGAAAAATGTAGCAACGTTTCTTCATTTATAGCTCCCTGGTAAAATAAAATACTTAAAAAAAAAGAAACCAGAAGTTACTCAGCAAACTATACGGCAAAAGAATGTAAATAGAAAAAGACAAAAATAATGAATGAGATTCCTAAGCTGCGTTTAAAAAACAATTTTCATCACACGATAATATGTCAGATCAGATATGAATATATTGTTACAAAAAATATTCGTTCTTTTTTTCCAAAATATTTTTTAATTTATTGTGCAGTTTAACTGACTCGTATAAAAGACTCTCGGATTTCTTTAATCAAATTAATAACCTGGTAAATTTCTGAGTGAAACCTGATTAATTTTTGAGTGAAACCTTACCCTATTTTTCAATAATCATGTAAATTTAAAGTTGCGCTCTGTGCTTCTCAAAACTTTTCCCGGAGGAGTTTTCACGATCTACAATGAACAGAAATTACGGAATATTTCCGACTTTTCATAGTACTTAATGAATAGAACTTTAGAAATAACACCGAATGAATGCAAACCGACTGCTGTTCGACTCAATCATTTGAGAAAAAACTTTCATTTAAAAACCCTTTAGGCTTCACTTTTTACAACAGTCGCAAGATGTTGAATTTTGGCCTACAGTGGAAATAGCAAGGATTTAAATTAATATTTTCTTTTTTTCGAATATAGAGAATGCTTTATTAGCAAGCTTGAGTTATCTAATTATTTTAGTAACACTAGGATTATATTTTTCTAAAAATATTTCATAAGACATTTCGCCATTGTAGTTCAGTTTTGAAGTTTGTAAAAAACGCTAAACTATTTATAATTCACTTCAATATTGAGGTCGACAAGAGCAGAACTCGAAAAACTTGCATTTCTCTTAATAATTAATTATTTATTTATAATATAATAATTGTTCTATAACATGTATTACAATATCTTCACATGTTATCAGTTTAGCATAATCTAGTTAAATATATTACTCTTGTTTCATAATTACACGTAAGATTTATATATAGATATTCCCAAAACGTCTAAGAAAATTTTTCCAGAAATCATTTAAATAATATATTTAAAAATACACATAATATAAGTAAAACACATATCTCAACAGTTTATACTCAAAAATATTCAGACGAATATTTTATTGGGGGAAAATTAAGTATTCGAAAATGTGAAAATGTTTTCTGAAAGTGTACTTATTGTATGATGATATAAATTTGAAAAGACTGTAAAATTACTTTTATCAACATTTTTAGTAATAATTCTAGAGATATCGAGTTAATAGTTCTAGAGATATTATTGAAAATGTTGACAAAATATATCTCTCCACTCCTCTTTATCTTCAAAACTGCTAAAGTCGAAATTATGAAAAACTAGTACTTTATAGTTTATAAAAATGTTACCCAAACACTGTGAAACTAATTACAAATTTTACAGTTTTTTGAGGCTTTAACAGTATTTTTATACCTGTAAGAGATGTACTAGGTAATATATTTGTTAAAAAAATAAAATTAATATTTAAATATAAGCAAATAAAAATATATATCTGAATATTTATAAAAGCCTAAGTGTGCAAGAAACAATCATAGTCTGAGTTCTATTATAAATAAATAGGTTTTATAGGTATTTTGAAACCGTCCCATACATTTTTAATAAAGAAATTAATCGAGACTGGAAATGTCTTGATTAATTTCTAACTTACTAAAAATACTCGCAATATATAAACCCTGTTTGTCCTAAGTTTAAATTATGCTACAAAAGTAAGACACTACAACTACTGCAAAAAATATTTTTTCAGTTTAAATCTCAGAAAGTATATAATCCGATAAACACTATATATCTATAACAAATTGAGAAAGGAGAACGGCGAGAATTGACCTGCGTGACACAAAAGGAATATGATTAAAAACAAAAAACTGGTATTTCTTGGAAGGTAAAACTCAAGTAATGCAGCGATTGACAATTAGGAACGGATAAAAAATAAAATACAATTTGTAATCATAATCCAAGGCAAAACGTCTATCTTCATAAATGCGCATATAAAATTGTGTAATATACGACGAACTGTAAATGAGAAACAAAAATAAGTTTTTATTTTATAAAAATAAGATTTTTGTATATCTGATTAAGTATATAATAACCTTTTAACCATGATGACAAAATTAATCGATATCGATCGCTTTATAAACGTGAAGTCATTTCATAAAGGAATTAAGAATTAACTGTTAACTGACATATTGAATATTAACATTCTGTTGTCATCAAAACGAATATAAAACTTACGAATTTCAGGTGCTTTTTTCACGAATTATATATATTTATACTAAATTATATTTTTAAGAATTATATATGTGTATATATATTTGAACAGGATATATCGAGAGATAATCTGCACTTTGTTCCATGGAAATAGTTCAAAACTTTCCGTAGAAAAAGTATTTCCAAATTATAATGAAAAAAACTGATTCTTTAGGAAGGAATAAAAGAATTTTCATTTGCCTAATTAATGTTTTACTATAATGAAAAATAACTGACTCTTTAGGAAATAATTAAAGATTTTTCATGTGTTTATTTTTAATAAGGCTTCTAAAGAGCTTATTTCTATCCCTTTCTGTGTATAATAATTGACGTTTTTAATAAGGCTTCTAAAGAGCTTATTTCTATAACTTTTTTCATATAAAAGTGTCATTTTTATTCTTGTAGCATCTGGAGTTAAGGCTAAATTGGCTTTTGAAAACTTGCTTTCGTGGTTTCCGTTTTTTCTTTCTGACGGTCGTTGAAAATAAAATGATGTTGGTTAGATATTATATTAAAAGAAAACTCTTTTTCAAAAATATTTTTGTGGATTAACAGTTCTTTTTTAAATAAATTACAAAAATGCGTCAGAAAATTTTAATATTTTCCAAGTTTATTCTCTTCTTGTAGAGTAATAATATTCATACTTTAGAAAAATTCGTATTTTTCCTACAGAAATTTTGTAATTGTCTCCTAACCATGTGCAAAGTATTTATATCTAACAAAAAATTTAAATGTAATCTGGCAAGTGACGTCATTTTTTTCCCGTGAACAATTTTTAAGCACTAATTTGTCACAACTTCAACCCATCAAAACTATTAAAATATTTTTGACGGGAATATAAAAGGCTGATTGTTATTATTACTCAATAAACTTTTTTGTCATATTTTGGTTCCTTCTTTTAGTCATTGCAATATGAATTTATTTGCGGATTACGAAATTATGATATCCTATGCTTAAAGTTTCTACATACTAATGTTTTATTTGCTATTCTTAGTCTACAAAACCATCAACTGTGACCTACTACAAAACTATTTACTTATATACATTACGGTATATTAGAAATATTTCTAAAGTTCCCTAATGAATTCGTTCTTTCCATCCATTCATTTAACATAGCCTCACCCATTTTAGTTTCAAAGCAATGTGAACAAAATGCAACTATGCGCTTCCCAAGGAGATTTAAGTTAATGTGTGTCAAAATATTTATGAACAAACTTATTTAATATGCCTTGCTACTTTTCATTGACTAAGATACCATTGAATACTTATTCATTGACTGAGATACCATTGAATACCATTGAATACTTACTTTTCATTGACTGAGATACCATTGAATACCATTGAATACTTACTTTTCATTGACTGAGATACCATTGAATACTTATTATACTGAGATACCATTGAATACTTTTCATTGACTGAGATACCATTGAATACTTATTTCAAAAACAAAATTGCGGTTTCGTTCTAGATTTGTACTTTTTAAACATTTATCAACGGATATTAAGGAATTTATGATATATAATATGTCTCCCTTCATTTATAATTTTAAGAAAATCTATATGCTAGCATTTAAGTAGAATTTAAAAATAAAATTATTTTGTTTAATTTGCGTCAACAATGTCAAGAGATATAAACAGCAACAGAGCGCTACTCTATCCTATTCCGACTTAAATTTGATCCATTTCATTTAATTTGTTGTAAAGAATTATTTTTACTAATTCACGTAAATTAAATTCGCGTCATAAAAGCCTTATGGAAATCTATCTACAGATCCTTGTGTAATAATTAAAAAGACAAATAGACGAGAAATTTATGTGTTTGTAGAAAGTTATCTTTTCCTATTCCGTCTAAATGATCTACGCAATAACCTTAAGCTTGACCTTGCTCACGGTTTGCTAAAGATATACACTTAATGTGTATTTATTTTGTACGATCTAAAATTCTCTCCTCTTTTCTAGTTTCTTTCTCTTCTTTCTGTTTCCTTTTTCTCCAGAATATCTTTCTTACTTTCAAATAAAGGGTATGTTATTCATTTTCATGAAAATATTGGATTTTTAAATAATTGTTTGTATGCAGGTTTTACGAATTGCATTTTTTTTCTATTACTTTTACATTATTATTGCAAATACATCGTGTATGTAGTTCTAAAATTATGAAACATTTAACTGTATCCCGAAAATATATGCGTGTCAAAATTCTCAATTATATCTCCATAAAATTAATCATATTTTAGAATTGAAATCGATGTGAGTAATTTTATTTTGACCCCAGTTCATTACTTTTAAATATCTTTTAAGTGAAATAAAATGTGGAAATGCAAAACAACTACATATTCGCTGCTTTTTAGTATTTCATATTCCTAATTCCAGAAAAAAGGAAAACCTCATAATGTCACTTATGTCCTTGTCCGTCTGTCAGCCGTTTTACTTAGAAACTATTTGAAGCAGAGACTTGATATTGATTTAGTTATAAATATTATTAACTCACATTTATTTCAATATATTCAAAACTATTCATATGTAAATTTATGAGGCGCAAACAAAATTCTCGATTTTTTTTACTAGTGTAGAATAATCATTGAAAGAGTTGTAACATCACGCCCCAGACAGTACGGGGAACTATAAGGTTTCGAAAAGTATTTTTCTAGAATTTTAGGTACGATCAATTTTAAAAATATGATTGGAAACGTCCATAAAAATATAACCCCCCTCAATCTATGAAATTATTAACAAGAAAATCATAAAGAAAAAAGCAAAGTTAGTAGAAATTTAAGAGAAAACTATAACCGCGTTTCTAAATCTCATATGTTAAGAGAAATTTAAAATATTTTTGAGTCTGTGTAGGACCCACTATGTAAAATTTTGTTTTACATGGTATAATATGGTACTAACAATTATGAACAGTTTAGATGGAAATACTATATACCCTTAAATGTACAGAGACCCTGGTAGCGTCGTTCTATTTATACTTGTCAGGTTTATTGTTATTCACTATAAGATATTCTAACTATAAAAAAAATCGGTAATATATAAATTACTTTTAAATGGAATCATTTTGAAATGACTTCTTACTAATCAAAAGCGTTGGCTTTAAGCTTTAAACCGTTTAAAAATGACACTTTCATAATGAGCTGCAAACCGTTTAAAATTGTTAGATCAAAATTAAAAGTATCAATAACAAAACATGTTTTCAGAACGGATTAAATATTTCACCTACATCTTGCTATCCAAAAGAATATCTGACATCATAACTAAAAAAAAATAAACAAGTCAGGGCGAGATATTTGGATATGTGACACCAAAATAGTTTTAACATAAATTTACCAATATTTGAACATATAATTCCAATATTTTCTTAATTTCTACCCATATTTTGAATATGAAGACGTAAATGGAATAATTGTTTAATGATTTCTTACTAATCAAAAGCATTGACTTTAAACTTTAAACCGTTTAAAAATGAAAATAATTGTTAGAACAAAATTAAAATTATCAATAATAAAACATGTTTTCAGTACGAATTAAATATTTCACCAATATCTTGCTATCCAAAAGAATATTTGACATTATAAATAAAAAATAAACAAGTCAGGACGAGATATTTGGATATGTGACCCCAATAGTTTTAACGTAAATTTACCAATATTGGAACATACAATTCAAATAATTTCTTAATTTCTGCCCCTATTTTTGAATATGAAGACATATTTAAGGCATCTACAATTATTCCAAATTCATGAAACGATACATGAATCAATTGTGTGTTTTTATACCTATTATATTTTAGTATGAATTTAGTATAATTTTGTTTTTTTTTGGAGGGGTTTATCTTATACTATCACGACATGAAAATTTTATTAAAAATATTTATTTTATTACATAATGAACGTATAAACATACTGTATACATCTCTTAGATTGTTGTCAGCCATATTTGAAGAGAAATGCTAAATTTCATTTCTCACTTTCTTGTAAATTATGTTAGATTCAATAAAAGAAAATGTTTTGTCTTTCTAAGTAATTTCCATTCGCTTTAGATAAACTTCGTAAAAACGTCAGACGCTAATAACATACTGCGTAAATATTTTCTAACCACGTAATTGAAAACAAATTTTCCAATGCCCTAGGAAATAATATGTATAGTAATTTATAAGAGTAAAAAATACATATCCATTACTTGAAACTTAACAATATACATGGCAAAACCAAGAAAAACAATTATTTTAAAAAAATTATGATATGAGACCGGACGAACATATCAAAATATTTTTTTAAAAAGTTAACAAATAGCATTCGTTTCGGTTATTTCAAATGATTCGCTAAACGTTTTGTCATACACCAAGTTAAGATCGTACCTTTGTTGCAATACCAACTTCATTATATTTGACGCACTGCCCCTATTTAAATTTTAACTGTATGTACCAATTGAACTCACATTGCTTCTCTAAATGCTAGATATATTAGAGAAACTGTTTAGGACTAATAAGGTGTTTAAAATAGCAGTGACACATTCAATTATGATATAATTTATAACATAATTTATGATCGTGGCAATCCTAACTTCTAAGTTAGATAAACAAATAACAATTATATTAGTTCATTATCATTTTAATTAATTAATTTCGTTTTATATGTATTTACTTAGCTCAAAGATCGTATTATATATAACTTCCGTATATTATTTATCCACAGGTTTCATTGCCATAACAAATAATGTATATATGGTATATTAACTTATAAACGAAAAAATGTAACTGCTACTGGAATTAATACTAAATAAAAAAAATCCAAATAAAAAGCGGTTTTTTATTCTAAAAATGAAAGAAATGTTTATTTTTTACATGAAAGCGTTGTCGCATACCCCACGTGGAAATAGTAACTCGTGAAAACTATTTTCACTTGGATGGAGTATGCTCCTTCACCCACCGTACCCTCCAGATCTAATTGCTATCTGTTTCGCACTCTGTCTAATAATTTACATGATAGAAAATTGAAAGACAAAAATCATATCAAAATCAAACTTCACAGATTTATCAGTCAAAGGCTCAAAGATTTCTATAAGGTCGAAACTTTAGTACTGCCTACATGTTGAGGACAAGTGTTAGATACCGGCGAAGCTTATATAATTAAAGATTGATTTTATTGACTATATATAAAAAGGTGGTAAGTTTGTGTACAGAGATGGCGGATTTTTAAGTTACCAACGAAATATTACTGTTAACTTAGAATATTTAAGGCACAACTCGTCCCTAAATACGTCTCATACTCTTCTTAAATATACAGTTAAGGTAATTTTTTTAATTATTCTATAGATAGAGAATGATCATCCTCCATGTGATATTGGTAAGACAACACCAAAAAAAAATTAAATAAAATGTTATGATACAACATATAAACATTGTAATATATTCTATATACTAATACGTGTGTAATGTATTGGAAAATATTGGTCAATATCCCGCGATATTAATTGTAGTAAAAAATATTTATGGTTCTCGTTCTCTGCACGTCAAAGAAAATACAGATAATATTTCAAAAATAAGATTGTAGCTTTGCGAAATTTACGGTTTTAATGAAACGTAGAGATGTTTGTTGTTATATTCCAGCCTTTCTTTTTTTGCCGTTTTTACGATTAACAAACGTAAATAGCAAAATTGGTGTAATGACTAAACAACTATTAAATATTTCAACGCATTGAAGGTTTCGTGTAAATCGCATAAATAGAAACTACTTGAAATAATCGAACATCGTTTAAATCGTATTTTCATAAGAACTGGTTACAATTTACTATATAAAGAAAAGAAATAAAATTAAGTCCGTGAAACTAAATTTCATTTAAATCGAATGTAATAAAAAAAGCAAAAAGCGAAGAATATTTAGTAAAATCTATGTTATATTTTCGTAATATTTACAAAAACAAAAAACACTTCCCAGTCTAAGCAAAACGTCTACCCGTGCGAACGATCTTAAAGACTAAATTAATTTTTATTTTATCCCTATAAATCCAAACAGGCTTGATCATAAGACGGTTTGTAATTAATAATGTTTGACAGCATCAATCTCTTTATAAGACTAATTTGGTTGCTCTATAAAACTGAATATAGACAGTTTTCAAATACGCAAACTGAGTATATTGGACGCAGAATATTCTGCGTCCAATTTAGAAAACAAATTTACCATTCTTTTAGTGAACTATGCATTCAGAATCATGCTGCTTGTTATCTTTTGTGAGCATAATTTTCACACTATACTTAGTTTTAATTAAAATTTTCCTGAAAACTAAATGAAAAGTACGATTTATTTATTTAAATAAAAATACTAGAATTTGTAAAACTACTTTAAGACCATTTTTCTTCGAGCTCTCCAGCAAAATTAGCTAGAATTCATTCCATACATCAGGATATCCAAATATTGAGGTTAAACAATTTTTAAAAGCTTACAAATATACCGAAGCGATTCTTCTGGAGATACTGCTGCAAATTTATAAAATAAAAAGTATAAAACTTCATTAAAAATATCGTACAACCTTTAAAATTTTTTTATGTCTATCTTATTTTATACATTAATCATGCAAAATTTACCGGACAGATTCTGATGAAATTTAGTATGGAAATAGTGAATTTCACGCGAGTGAACAAGAATTTCACGCAAGTGAAACCACAGCTAGTAAATCATAAATTTAATTCCTGCCAAATTATTTAGTTGAATTACAAAATGATAAACATTATTCAGAAACACATAAATAGACTACCTATATAAACCAAATTTAAATTGTACTGCTGGCGTCTACAAAGTTTTCCATTGTCAGCGGAAGATTAAATAAACTCACAAACGAAATTAGAAAAAGAAAGTACTCTACTTGTTGTGTTATATACCAGCGAGAATATTGTTTTAATTATTATTCAATGAATTGTTGGAAGTTAAATTTAAATGCCCTTTTATAAGTAAAGTTAAAACGTGAGTATTAATATCTGCATTAAGTACAGCAGAAAGTTTAGAGAGTTAAAAAGACGAATTATCGAATAAAGTACTTTGCTGTTCATTTTGAAATCACTATGTTTACAGAAAAGGAAAACTTCACTAGATACTTCCAAATAGCTATCGCTTGCTACCTTTACACCAATTTTGGTATGGACAGAGTATACATTTGCATAATTCATTTTATTTTTAATGTGTCTCCTCTCATCACGAGCTTTGTGCTCTTACTCGTAAATATTTTCTAGACATTGTTTTAATATATTTTCTGCAATATTATAGTCAATATATGATAAAGATATTTGATTCTTCCAATTGGACTTAGTTAGTTTTCCTATGCTAATGAATATCATAAACTTTCTGTTCCATTTCTCGTCACAACCTCTTGGAGTTTGTTCAAAATACCTATAATACTATTACACTTTCAAACGCAAACAATTTCCAATAAATATTCTTAGTAGCGTGTTTATAATTTATTCATCCTCCAACATTGTACGTTGATTTAAACGTACGTTACAAACTATTTCTCACGATGATGATCAGATGAAATGGAAAAATCCCTATCGTAAGGGATTTCTGTCCTTATCTTTTATTAAATAAGATTTTTTTTAATCAAAGTTAATTACATTGGTAAAAATGTTGACACTAAAGATTAAATGAGATTAAAGATTAAGGAGAAATATATAGTATATAAAATATTCCATATGGAGGGAAATACATTTACATGTATTTATAAAAAAGTAATTTGGTCTTATAGAAAACACATCAAAATATACATACCTAACTTTCATGTAATTACGTTTATGCGTAAAACAAGCGAGTTCCTCAAATTATAAACTAGGTTTATCTAATATGTAAGTTGGTGGAATATTCGAGAATCAATTTCTATGTCCAATATATGCAGATGGATCTGCCTCTTCTCCAACCACGTTCTACGTAAGGGCACTTGGATAAAAGAAGAAAATGTCATTATAACCAAAGTGAATTTTAAACAATATTGTGGTCAATAATCCATTATTTATACATTATGGAATAAAATAACCATTTTACTTATATTGTTTATAAATGGTTATTATATATATATATATATATATATATATATATGTTCTCTTATGTTCATATACGTGTAATTATTGCTATCTTTCATTTCACACTTAATTTCGTTTCTTCCTAAAATTCGTAAGTCTAAACTGAACTCGTCCTTCATCGGAGAGATTCATCTCCATCTCCAAACTTACATTCGCGAATTAAAAGCACCTTTAAAAAAGGCTATTATCCTGTGTTCTTTCATTAGTTTAATGTGCAAATTTGTTGTTGGAACATATTGAAGCGTTTTTGTCAGTATTTAGTTATAGTTTCAGGCAGCAGCTGATGGTAATTCGAAAGCTCGTGTGATAGATACAAGCTGTTATATTACATATTTTCTGTTCCTCAGTTTACATATTTGCTGTTCATCAAAGCTCGTGTGATAGATGTAAGCTATTGTATTATATAATTGCTATTCATCAGTGTTGGTCTGCGTACCTATGTAGTTTTTTGAGTACGGTTAAATATATAATTGTCGAATGCTAGTGTCACTTAACACCCATAGTTTTATTTATTTATTTATCTACTTTAATGTATCTAATTGATACATATCGATTCTACGGCGGTTTTATTGCTACGAAATAATTCTCATACAGCCAACCATAATAACAGTCCAGCCCCGCTAGACGAGCGACTGAGAATCAAATTCGGGTCCAGCGGTGCACCGCGCCGTCAAAGGCTGTATGCCTTGTGATCAACCCAATACACCACAGTTTTCAATCCATGGTCATAATTTAAATACAGACGTAAAATTATAGAATAAAAGCTAACAATTCTAATAATGTTTTGCGCTGCAAAATTTTGTCGTCGAAATGATTCCTTGTTAACGGCATATTCCCTCTTCATGTCTTCGCTATTACTAAATGTGTAATTTTAATCGAAGGGTTGAAATTATTCAAATTAATCAAGATTGTTTTAGTTTTTATATCAAGTTAATTTTGAAACCACAAATACTGGATAAATTTCCGTTACATTTATTTTGAAAAAAAAGATTAATTTAAAACTTTCATGTGCAAATGATTTATAACGTTTGTCATCTACGTTTTATGCGATCCTTTATCGTTTTGCAAAAAAAGAGATTACTTTTTGTAAAACAATTACCAACACCTTTAGATATTGTAACCCGCGGTTAGCAACGTAAAATCACCACTTAATCCACTTGGCGATCCAACAAGATTAGGGTCTTGAAAATTCATTCCCTTTTGGTAAAATTTGAGCAGTTCATGCATATGTAGTCGCAATACTGCGGTTTAATACAACAATACGTACAATACTTCCCAACAAAATATTAAATGTTCTCTTTAAATATGTCAAACGTCAAAAGCGATAAGAGGTATGTTTAATAACGTACTTGTTATTTGTTTAACAAAAATTAGATATGAAATACTTGAAAAAAAACTTTATCTCTTTGAAAAAGAAACAAAAACCGCTACAGGAAACATTTTTATATTTCCCCTACTCATTTCCAATCTCGCTTTCGCAGGACATCTGCGATGGACTTCTGTCCAAAATCAAATATTTAAAAATAATATTCGTTAAAAAGTATTTTATTAATTAATTTATTTGTAAACCTCACTGTTAACTGAGAAACTATAACCCTATGTAGTAACAAATTTTATAACTATGAAAGCTTAAAACAGAAACTAAATTAACAAAAACATAGAGTTACAAGTCAGGTTCACTTCTCCGTTTACATTATTGAAACTACCCTTACAAAATTGAAAATTGCCAAAATTTATGAGATCGAAAAAGTTATGAAATTTAATATTACTAGGAAAAGATATAAATTCGTCAATTAAATAAGAATAAAGAATTAAAAGTTTCTAAACAAAATAATAATTATATAAATAAAATTAGAGTTGATACCATTTTTTAGCTTGGCTTTAAATGTAAGTATTAATGATAAACTATCCTAATTCAGTACTATTTTATATATAAAACAGTATAGGCAGGCAAAGAATATTCGTGAAGTAATACAATATCGATATAACACACATTCACATTAAAAAGTGATCACATCGATGATCCACGTTTTTTACGTAATGTTTATAATTATCTATAAATCACAAATAGCATTAAAGAGCAATAAAACTAAAAGCTGATCAATAAAATACCGTTTTCCAACAAGCCTTACGTCAAAATAAAGCACAAAATTAATAACTAGTTGGATTGATAGAAGTTCATAATGTGAAAAAGAATTTCGAAGTAAAGCAAATCTTTCTTTAAAAGACAATATAAAAAGATAAATTTCATATCATAATTTAGTCCATTTTATTGTATTAAACTGTTAATACCATGTAATAAAATATAATAGTTTTGTATAAATCGTGATCACGAAGTTTACATTATATATTTTATAATTTATAGGAATTTTATTTGATTTCAAAAAATTATAAATAGTAAGCAACGTTTATGCAGAATATGTGTATTTTTTTTTATTGGTAACCTTTATTGATATGCAATTTTAAATTTATTATTGCTCAGTAAATTTATATTTCGGTGAAATGTACACTTTACTGTCACTTTCAGATTGTATATTTTTTCCAACTTTTAATATTTCTACATATTTCAAATAACATTCCACACGTGTTAATATATAACCTCATTAATAATATAGGTATAACTAAGTAATTTTTTACATTTATATCATTTATAGGAATAATTTGTAAATTAAACTATATTTATCGTAGCGTACATCTATGAGACTTCTTGAAATCATAAAATATATTACGTGAAATAAATCATAAAGTCAGTCAGAAATTATAAAGAAAATGTATCCAAGTCATAATTTTTTTTATTTTAAGAAAATATCCACCTCTTGACCGTAGACAAAATATGCTTGACCTTTCAAGATATTTTATTTTATTCGTGTACGTGTAAGCGAGTAGTCAGAATATTGATAGAAGACTTAGCATGCGACCTAACAAGTTCATAAACTCAACAAAGACATAAAGTCTTGTCAAGTATTATTCACTGTTTTGCTCAGTCCGACATACAAAGTTGAGAACTCCTTTCAAAATGAGAGAATTGCTTAAAGCAATTTCCCCAATTTAATAGACTTATAGTTATAATACTCATATTATACTCTACAATAGCACTTGTGATAAACATTTATATTTGCGAATCTGTAGTGCTTTTGACTATCTTAATCCCACAATATAGAAATAAAATCGGAGAAAAGGCGTAATAAATATAGTAAAAAATAACTGAGCTATACCTATATTATTAATGAGGTTATATATTAACACGTGTGGAATATTACTTGAAATATGTAGAAATATTAAAAGTTGGAAAAAATATATAATCAGAAAGTGACAGTAAAATATAAATTTCACCGAAATACAAATTTGTTGAGAAATAATAAATTTTAAATTGCATATCAATAAAGGTTACAAATAAAAATTCAGAAAGAAATAAAAAAATATTAAATACCAATTAAATTGTGCAAGTAAGGAAATTACAAAAACACACACATCGATTAAATAAATGTTTATTTAATAGGCATCAAATTAAAATTACTATCATTTTCGTCATTTAAAAGCTCGCCACATTTTGCAAAAATGTGGTGACAAGAGATTCTGAACGAAGGTATTCATTAGTAGTTTTCAAGAAATTAATTTACATGCTGACTACTCGCCTGAAGAATCAATATAATAAAAATGGTTGTCTCTTGGTAACCAATGAATAAATATTCAAATAAATAGAATGTAGCGTGAATGATTTCATTGTCCACAAAAGTTCAAATATCCAAAATGCAAATTCTATTTTTGCGCTGGAGAATACTTTGTTTTATTTTCTCGCTGAAAGTAAAAGGTAAATTACTACGAAGATAAGTAATTTACTTAAGTTTGGTACATAATTTTACCAGCAATGAAATGAACATAAAAGACATGACTACCTACGCCTCTATATATTCACGCTCACTACCAGTGAGAGAGAATGTAGTTCTTACACGCTTCACTATTAAATCTCTTCAAAGTATTCATTCTCAGCCGCTCTTGAATTTAATTTAGTATCATGCGATACCTCTTATTTTACGTGGTAGGGAATTGCTTTTTGTCCTTTTCGTCCTTCGCTCATTGCGCTTCTGAATCAACTACAAAACTTTAATTTTCTATATCAAGATTTTATCTCAAAGTATGCAGCATAGCATCAAATAATCACTAATGAAAAAGTTTATTGGAAAATTGTTACAAAAAATACACATTGAAACACTTTACAAGACTTAGGTTTATTTTATTTTTAAAAAGTTTTATATATAATAGATAATAAATATATATTCACAAAAAAAAACCATTCTGCATGTCAGCTCCGATGCGTCATTGGAGTTTACTTCTCAATTACGATTACCTTAGTATGTATGAAATAGGTAACACAATATAAATATAAATATCATCTGTCAATATATCTCGTACCGTTAAGGAAACGTTCATAAGAAATGTATTCGCTCGCCGTTTTTTCGTTGACTTACGTTACAAAACTGGTCGCCAAGAAAAATTGTTACAACCGGAATAGTATACAACTTAGGTCTATCCTGAAAGTCCATTCTAAATAATTGTGAAAGAATTTATGAAATCGGATGAGTAGTTTCGCAGATTAATTCCTACAACCAAACTTATAAATTTAACTTTTTCATAACATAAGGAAATTTTTTTAACGGGATAATATACAACTTATGTCCATTCTGAAGGTCTTTTCTAAAAATTGGTGAAAGAATTTTTGAAATCGAGTAAGTAATTTCGGAGATTACCTCTCACATCCAAACTTACAAACTGTTACACTTTTTAAAAGTTCTGATCTTCTGATTTTACTCCTCATAAAATTTCATATCGGGCGCTATATATGAAAATCGATTTTTAAGGAGTAAATTCCACAAATTAAAAAAAAATTCTTCCTTGGAACGTTTTATTCTTTGTATATCGTCCAAATTGTATCAACCTGAGAAAACAAAATCGATATCCAAAAAAATAACTAGTCTCAGAGACTAGGAAAGAAGCAGTGGTTCATCTTTATCAGTGTTCGTACTGTTCAGGTTAACAGTTAAATTTCTATTAAAATTATATTTTCTGTTACAATAACTTTGTTTCAATACTTGATGATAGAGAAAAAATTATTTCTTTTAATTTCAATATCCGGTTGAATAAACTGCTAATTGAATAAATATTATACAATGTTAGTTGAGAGTACGCAATGTATATTTTAAATTTACTTGTCAATTTTAATATCTTTTATAAGCACTTTGATATTGAATATATTTGGCGTTAATTTTGTAGAAATTCATTATTCACAATTAAATGAAACTACGTGATGTAGTATTATTTCTACTATCTTTAATTTCTTTACCACGACCTAGGTTTCGTTGTATTACAACATCTTCAGGTGGGATATTAGCAAAGATTGCTAATATCCCACCTGAAGATGTTTTGCTAATATCCCACCTGAAGATGTTGTAATACAACGAAACCTAGGTCGTGGTAAAGAAATTAAAGATAGTAGAAATAATACTACATCACGTAGTTTCATTTAATTGTGAAGCACTTTGATGTTACAAACTATCACACAAAACTTCTATTATAAATTTATTGAGCAATAATAAATTTAAAATTGCATATCAATAGGTTACAAGGTTACAAATAAAAAAAAATATCCATATTCTGCATAAGCGTTGCATATTGTTTATAATTTTTTTAAATCAAGTATAATGAAGTTTCGCAATACGGCTGATTAATAAAAGTGTGCATGCATGTTGAAAAATTTACATAAAAACAAATATAGTAAATAAATAGCCCAGTAAATGCATTTGGGGCTCGTGCGATATATATTTCTTATAACAAATTAAATATTACAGTTTTCTTTTATTTAAATATAAAAAAAATTAAATCACCAATCTCTTGTTATTTCTAAATTTAATAATGTTTAGTAAGTACGAAACAAAAGTTTTGTAAATAATATCTAATTCATTTTTAATTTGGTAATATCTTTTATTTCGAATTTTATTAACTTAGTGCCTTACATAATAGAAAAAGATTTTTTTTGTCTAAGTAAATAAAATTATCAATTATCAATGAACCTCGCGTCTATGATTGATATAATACCAACAAGAGAAGTTCCAAAAATGAACTCTTTACATTGTACGGTCTATGTAAATTGTTAATAACTAAAAAACGGATAGGGAAATTAACACCGAGCTGAATCGATAAATAATGTCATAACCATTCTGTTTTCCTATTTTTAAAATAACAAAAAATAATTAAATAAGCCTGGTCCTCCCTTTCAAGTAATATCACTTATTATAATCTTTAAAGGATAAGTTTTTTAATGCATCATTTTCACGGTTTTAATGTTTTTGAGATTGGTCATCCCTTCCCAAATTATCCTGATTTTTCATAATTATTAAAATTAATAATCCAAGTTATATACAGCCGAATTAACGAAATTGATGGTTTGTCAAAAATTATAAACCTACGTATAGTATCAATATTAATTTATAAGGACTGACAAATATTTACTTTATGTCAGGATTTTCTTTAAAACGAAAATATAAATTATAAACATCGGATAAATGGGCTCCAAAAAAAAACTAAACCAAAATCATGATACAATCCTCAGATATTAAATAAATTTAATAACTCCATTTATATCGAAATAACTAATAATTTCAGGATCGAAACAAAACAAAACTGCTTTTGTGATTACAAAATAAATATCAAACGTATTTTACTGTGTAATGTCCTTGATCCTGTCTTTCATCAAAACTTGAAAGCAAGTACTTATTGTTAATCATGCTATATTATTATGCCACAGCTATAACTTGTCTCAGAATATCGGAAGCGATTCCCCAAAGTGGATATTACATTGATTCGTTAGCGTTTAGAAGTAATAGAGACAGTTTATAAATTTAATTACTGTAAATATATAACGATATATAAAAATTAGTGTTGTGACAGAGGTGATGTACAATTATTAAATACTAAAAACTATTTGATTAAATATATATTAATGCAACAAAAATTATAATATTGATATTAAGTAGAGGTATAGGATTAAACGGATTCAAATCCTATTCCTAAAGAAAAAATATTGTTTTCTTTAACAGCCTTGCCTCTCTTGGTGATACATCTAAATTTCTACACTTCAATGTTTCAAAAGTTAACCTGTTATATACGAGTATAACCTATTAAGTCGAGTAATATTATGAGGGTTCAGCATATACTCAGGTAAATACAATAATTTAAATATTTGAGTATGTAAATTATTATTATTACACCATTAATAAATGTTAGTATCTTTTCATCGTATTAGGAGATTGTCTGGTATAATTTTCACAAGCATAAAAATATCGTCGATTTCTCACTTAAATTTGTAAAAAAATATGTTTCCCTTGCAAATAATAGTCTACATAAAAATTGAGTGCTAAATTGTATATATATATCTATATATATATATATATATATATGTACATATATATATATGTGTATATGTATATATATATATATGTATATATATATATATATATATATATATATATATATATATTATATTATGCGCGTTAATATAATATATTACTATGCCAAAATCCAATTCAAATGGTTCGTGAGTGATATAAGGATTTGGTTTTTCCTTATGAACTATGATAACCTAAAAATAAAATGTTTAAAAATATGAGAAATAATAAAATTAAATTGATGGATTTAAAAATAAAACTATTGCAAAACAATGAAAAAAATTGTGAAAAATATTTCACAGAGCAACCATCATTGGTCGATGAACCGTCATTATCGCTAGTTGAAAATAAATATAAATTTGTTATGTCTTTTAATAAAAGTGTGTAACCGATTTTTTCACCATCAAGGTCAAAATTTAAAAAAAAACTTTCACGATGTTCTCTGAATAATCAATCACATAAATTCAAAGTTCTATTCATTGCATATCAAAAGTTTCCTTTGTCCCGAGAGTTTGAATGACCCAAAGCGAACGGAAAATGCGGAATATTTCCAACGTTCCACAGCCCTTAATATAAAGAAAGTTGGAAATGATTTTATACGATTGCAATCCAACTGCTGCTCTACCTGAGCATTTGGTAGAAAACCTTAACTTTATTTTAAAATTCCATTTACCCTTTTGTTTTACCAACAACTACAAACTAGAGTTTCGAATTCATCTTTTTTACATCAGAAGTACGATTTCTTTGTCATCTAGGTCAGAGAAAATAAGGAATATGCGCCTCTTCTGTGGTTAACGTAACTTTGTTAATTGATTTAAGTAAACTATATGATAAATAACAAAATATCTCTTAGGTACTTTGCGCAAAATTTTTGGCCATCTCTCCTCGTTTGAAAGAGGGTTAAGTACTCTTGATTAATTTTTATAATTAACTATTTCATTATTGACGATAATAACAGCAAAATTCGAAGTAATATTATAATGGAGTAAAATTACACCATTTTTATTTATTTAAAGATTAATTATTTTGCCAAAGATTTTAAGGTTTGACTTGAAACGTCTTTATATATTCTCGCTACAAGATGGATGTAACTAAAATACAATAGTCTATGCAAATAGACACAACTATGGGCAAGACTTACGTGAGTTTGTATTTCCATGATAATTCAATTTATAAAATAATAATACAGAAATTATGCATACACTTCCAATATAAATATACTTTCTGTTTTGGAATACAGGAGTCCTTTGATATAATTTGTTTATATAACCTCATTAATCTCGGATAAATGTATACTTTATACATATGCTTTAGTCACAATTAAACGAAACTACGTAATGTGGTATTAATTCTACTTTCTTTAAGTTCTTTATCACAACCTAGGTTTCATTGTATTACATCATCTTCAGGTGGGCTATCAGCATGGTTTCATTTAATTGTGAATAATAAAATATAATTAAATAAATAAAAATTAATGCCAAATATATGCAACATATGCTTGAGTATTAACTTCATTATATAATTTAAATTAGGCACGAGATACCAACAAACTCATGACATACCTTATTCCAAGTCTAGATGACATCGATGCGAAATGGCGTGGAGAATAGTGAGGTAAACTTTGTTTTGGATATTAAGCAGAGCTGCTCACTTTTTATGTTCTAAACAAATCGACGTTACAAAATATTTTCCATTCGAATTAATTTTTACAACCAATTATTTATTCCAGTTTTTTGACAAAAATTTATATTTTTATCACTAACAAGAATACAAATAATATATTTCGTGTACTAGAAAAAGAAAAACAATTAAAAAAATCGAGTAAAAATAGTTGAAATTTAATAAATGAAATTTTGTTACTAAATTATTTTTAACAGATTTCAAGACTATAAACATTTTGTTCATAAAGTTTATTCTTTGAGTTCATAAACAATTCTGTTTCTATTTACAAAAAATTACTTTAGCTTAAGTGTCCTCTATCCAGATAGAACACACCAAGTGATATGTGAAATATTGAGAATATTAATGTTAAAAGTAAACAATAAACGAGGTTAGTAATTTACGCGATAATTAATTTATGCTTTTCCGGAAGTTATATCTATATTCTAGATTACTTAATTTTTCCTTTCAAGTTTTTGTTGTATTCGAACAATGTATCGTTATAAAAACACTTAACACGAAATTTCTAAAACTCTTGAAATTGGAACGAAGATTCAAAATTTCCGATAAACAAACAGGTTTTACCTCCCCTGCAAGGAGTAATCAAGATTATGCTGTGCACGTGTAGAAAGTTTTTCGTGTTCCGGAAAAGTTTAAATCGCGCACAATGGAAATAAAGTTGACTGGAAATCTTAAGTTTGCACCGGTCTATAGTGTTAATCTTCAGAAATGTTTTCCCTCAAATTTGTAAATCGCCAGTTTCAAATGTGTGCAAAAATATTTAGTGTATGACGGAGAAAAATTTAACCACTTTTATTTAATAATGTAAATTTCATTCATAATTTTTTTAGGATTGTTATTTTACCTAAAGTATATTTCCATATATATGATCATAAAAAGAATATTTCATTGATTTCAATAATATAACATACATTGTAGTATTATTTAGGCACATGTCATGTTATATTAACAAAAATATAAGTTTATTAGTTGCATTTACTCATATATATATATATATATATATATATATATATATATATATATATATATTTATATATATATATATGTATATATATATATATATATATGTATATATATATATATATATATATATATATGTATATATATATATATATATATATATATATATATATATATATATATATTATAATGAAACTAAAAATTACCTTCTCTAATTCACTGCATGCTCTTTAAACATAAACTTATCCAAATACAATATTAAGTACGTTTTAAAATAATTACTTAGACATTTTTAAGAATTTGTTTAGAATAACTACAAAAAACAAATATTTTAAGACCGTCATCAAAGCAAAATAAAAGTTCAAGGATGCCAATATATAAAGATGCCAAGACATGTGTAGACCTTCTTAATAAACGACCTTATTTAACTCGATATTCGAAATCATAATGCGTGCTCAAGAAAAGAATGAACAGGTGTATTTATTAATGCAGAAAATTTAAAATTTCAGATAAATGAAGTGCTCTTTTGAGGTTGGTTACTGAGCAATAATTCCACGAGAATCTTGAAATGTTTTATGATTATATTCCAAGTTTTTCTTTACAGAACGCAATTTTAATAATAACAAAATTAACGCCAAATATATTCAATATTTAATAAATCAGTTGAATACTTTCATATTCACTTGGGAAAAAAATAAATAATGTATGTTAATGTTATATTTTTTTAGGTGTTCATATAATGATGCATTGTTCAAAAACAATAAAAAAATATAAGGAAAAAATTAAATATTCTAGAATATAGGTATAACTTCAGGAAAAGTATAAATTATTTACTAACTAAATATATTAATTTAGGTAACCGAATTTATAATTTACTTTTACCATTATTATTCTCAATATTGCGCACTTAAGCTGGTGTTTTCTATTTGGGTAGAGGGCACTTAAACTAAAGAAAATTTTTGTAATTAGAAAAAAAATTCATTTACAGAGCACAGGATTTATTGACAATTGCAATGTAGTAACAACTACCAAAATATATAAAATTGTAATGCGAATTTGAGAATCTTAACGATACTAATTAAAAATATTTTTCGTAGTTGTTCGTTGTTGCAGTGATCATGAAATGTAAAAAAATAGCAACTCATTTTCTTCAGTTAATTACAACTCAAGAGAAGTTTGCAACCCGGCTACAAGAACTTGATCAAAGGTACCTTAAAATCTTATAAAAATGCTCTGCGTGGTGGGACAGCATATCTTGTATTAGAGGGTATTTTGGAAACCAAAGATGCCTTCTATCTTTACGCGTCGATCAATAATACAATTTCACAATTGACCTGAGAAAAGTAGACGGTTGTGAAAAACTAACTTGTTTACTTAAACCATTTGGAAAAATTATAAATGAGCTAAATGCAGTTAATATTTTCGTATTATCGATGTTTCCACTATTTGCTAGTATGTAAAAGAAATTAATGAATTTAATGGTTTGTCATAGCTAATTTCATGAAAACCCAATCCAATGAAAATGTAAGTAAAAATCTTAATTCTAAAGATTATTTCAGAGATTGTAGTGGAGCTGGTCTTCTATAACATCAAAACCGACTTCAATAAGAAAAGGGGCTAGAGCATTTTTTTCAATTTTATATTCTACTGCTCCAATTTGCTGATAATTTTGTTTTTTCAATTCGTAAAATTTAGTATTGAAAAAACTCATGTTTAATTTATTAAAAGAACAACTGTATTTCTGTTTAAAATACTAGTTTGTTGTTATTGTAAAAAGATAATAATTTAAAATGTACATTATTGTTAGAATTAGTCATTGTGGTGAACAATTCATTGAAGTTTCACTCAAAAAAAGACTATTTTGTAGTTACGGCACGTAAGCAAATAGAAAATTTGTATTTACATTAAAAAGAGCTCAGTTTTGTTTTTGTTTTAATAATTTCGATACGAAAATTTAGCTGCATTCACCTTCGCAAGAGTATTCGCATTATTTAGGCGTATATGAATATTAAAAAACATGCGAATATTCGCATATGCGGATATCAATATTCGTTACAACACTAGACTGTGCTAAGTTTAGGAAAAACCTGTCTAGAAATTTAGACTTGACTGAGCAATAAATATTCATGCTCATTCTACGAGAGTAATGCTAGATGAAATAGAGCATCAATTGCTCCGTCAAATAGCTCATATGCACCCTTAATTGAATTACAATTTAAAGTTCGGTTGTAATTTTTTTAAATAAAAAGCACATAATATATTTTGATATTTATATTAATTAAGATGTGATCTCCTATTTTAGGGTTAGTGGATGTAAAAGTCTTATATCGCGCACAAAACCTAGGCAATACTGAATATTCTTCCCTACTTGAAGATAAAACGAATCCAAAGAAAACTTATATTACATACAATGGTACATTACAAATATTACATACTAAATAATATACATTAAATCATGTTCTTCTAAATCTTTACTGAAACCGAAATGTATTATTTATAAAACTATTTCTGTAATGAAAATTACTAAAAACTATTCCTATGACAAAATTCGTGTCATTCAATAAATAAAATTTAAAATAAAATTGTTTACGAGTTTGCATTTTGAAATAAAAAGAAAGTATTTAAATACGTATTTAGATAAATGACCAGTATTTGTTACGTAAGTTAAATCCATAATTTATACAAATAAAACTAAAATAGGCTTGAAGTATAGGAGTAAACTTGAATCCAGTTAAACGGATGAAACTAAGTGTACAAACCAACTTTCCCACTTACTAAAGAGATAAACCAGAACATGAAATTAAACTTCCCTATGGCGATTTTGGTTTTACCCAGGAACGATTACTAAACCAGGAAGCCTTGTACTTTCGTGAACTCCGTCTGTCCGTTCGTCAATCCATCTATCAGAGTCTCACAATCTCTGCAGTTCTAGACTTATGTGCACACGATTTTACATCTAGGTGCTTCATATAAAGACGTCAATTTGATACTCTGCAAGAAAGTTTAAAAAATTGTTGTAAACCAATTATTTTTTGCACTACCTCATATATATATATATATATATATATATATATATATATATATATATATTTTAAAATGTTATAAAAAATGAAACGAATTGTTGTCATACTCTTGAACAAGTGGGTTAGAAGTTTAAAAACAATTTTGGTGTTCCGTTTATCATTCCTCATTTTCAAACCCCGTTTGGGAGATACTTGACACTAATGTTAAGGTTAACTTTAATTTAGTAATTCTTTAACCATTGATTTAAAAAATGTGAAAACAATTAATCACCAGCATTACATTATGGTGTTCAACTAAAAGATTTCGACTAGCTTGCATAAATCATTTCAAGGGACATGACAAACTACCCCTACTCCACTATGGGAGTGTCCGAAACGCATTTACCCGTTTTATATTTTGATTTATTGTTTCTTAACTTACAATGAATAAAAGGAAAAAAAATAATTTTCATAGTTGTATATCATAATCTTCATTATAACTATCATAATCTAATAATTAATAAAGTCCGGACATTGCTATTTAATTTAATTTTTAATTAGGTTTTATTTCTAAAGTTTCTTTTTTAAATATAAAACTGCAGAAGAAGAAATATTAATAGGTACATTACAAATAATTTCAAATAAATAAAAAATGGTATGTCGTTTGAAAAATTGTACATTAGTGCAAGTTAAACTGGCATTATATTAGATATACAAAACCATAACATTAAAAAAAATTGCCCCTTAATCCTCGACCCCCGCCATATAATTCTCCTATATGAATCGATAACTTTAAATAAAGCATTTTGGTTGGAAATTGTAATAATTCAAAATTATAATATTTTATTTTATTTTTTTTCATAATTATTGCAGGAGAATAATTTATTTTAAATATCAATTAAATTTGTTAAACTTAATTTGATACATATAGGATATAATGACATTTGCGACTTGACGTTTTGTCAAATGATTAATAGTTTCAATGTTTTTCTTTCTTCTGTATGTCTTTCTAATGTTTAAGTGCCAACAACATTGTATTGAATTTTATTGAAATATTGAATAATTTTTGTAAGGTATAGAACATTCTCGAGGCCGCAAAGTTACTTTTAAACTATTAAAGTGGAAGGATATTTAATTGTACATCCAAGCAGTAAATTCCTGCAATCAGTTACTTTAAACTATTGAACTGTAAGGATTTTTAATTATATATCCTAGCGGTAAGGTCTGTAACCAGTTACTTTAAACTAGCAAAATGCTAGGGTAATTACTATGTACTGTAGCCGCTAAATATCAGTTTCTTTGAACTCTTAGATTGCGCGAACAATATACACATCTTAGCTGCAAAGCCTTGATAAAACTTCAATTTTAAATCGAACTGTGCTTTGGAAAATTAATTCGAGAAAGTTCTATATCCTAATTTTTAAAGTTTTAATTATTTATTGTATATTTAATTATTGAGTTGTGTTTTATAGAAATAAATAATGCACCTGTTCCTGATTTTTTATTCGGAAGACACATTTCAAAAGTTTTCTCCGATGTAAATCCCATGGTGAATTATCCTGCGGACCAACGACGATCAGCTTTGTGTCGAAATTCCGCATCGTCATCTTCAGGGGACCGTCTGGTGGATCAGCAAAGGACTTCGAGAACCATTTTGTTCCGTTAACGTCAGTGAATGTCAATTTTTCATACAAATGACGAATTTTCGTTTGCCGTAAAACAGTAAAGAATTGAGATTCAATATTTCATTAAAACTTAATTTAATTGTTAAAATATTAATTTGAATTTAAAAATTGAATTATTAATTACAAAGATTAATTTGTTAAAATATTTGCTTCATAATTCATTTAATTTGATAATATAATTCACCATTCCCTTAATATATTCTATCAGGTTTTAAATTTTGAAAAGTTTTATTTTTCTTGTGGCGTTCTGCTATTTACACACGATTCGCCATGACACAATTATTGGCAAAATTTTATACACGTAAGTCCAAAAACTTAAAAACTATGAGACAGTAACGTACATAAGTAAGATGGGAGAACAAACAGAAAAACTATTATATGGACACTATGAACTATTGGCCGGACATGACATGAAGTTATAAGGATATCTAGTGTTATTTTGGAAACCTGAAAAAAATAATAAATTTGAAATAATCATTGTTGTATATTCGGTAATTTAAACATTGTTGAAACGTTATTTATTTCAACAAAAATACTCGTTAAATATTCACGCTTACTCGAAGCCAACACGTGAGAAACAAATTGAGAAAACTTGCTAATTTTTTGTTACAATCCCGTTAAGCAATAAATGTTTACCTGTAATAGAACTACAAATGCCAACAGCGAAATAGGATAACTTTAGTAGTATGTAAATAAACGTGAACAGCATACTATTGTCACTTTCTACCTTTCTGTTATTTGGAGATAATTCGAAGGTTTAAGATATAACAAGTCGAACATTTCATGTAAATCACACCACATCGTCTTAAGAGAATTTTTACAAAAGCTGTAAAATTATCCTTCTGCAATACATTGTCAAAATATTGGTAATATATGTCTAACACCGTTAATTGACAATCTAAAAAACCACCCAAGCACGTGTCGAAATACGCTTGAATTTGGACTCCGTAATGGTTTACATTTCTTCGCACTAATAAAAAAAATTTTAATTGAAAATTCTAACAAAATGTTAGTATCCAAATTGTTTTATTTTCAAATGCATTATAGACATTGACAATTATAGACGTTTCACATTATTTACACATTGCTTTGGCAAATGTGGTTCAAAATTGAAAAATATTAAATCAAACCTTAATTGCATTATAAAAAACTTTAACGTAAAAATTGTATTATAAAAATTAGGCCATGATATCTCTCCGGATGGGTTGTACGAAAATATTATTTGCTTTCGTTTTACGTATGTATATATTATCTGGAATATCCATATTAAGAATCTACTTGGAAAATTGTATCTACGTAGGTAATGTTAAAAACCTTGATGCTGTAATAGACAAAAAAATAGACCAGTACGGTCAAACCGTTCTTGGTCCTCATTTCCTACGGAACAATAAAATATGATCAAAGTTTCATTATTGGCCTGAGTAGCTTGCATAAATAAATTAAAGTTAAATAGGTCTATTATTTTGTGAGAATCATTTATCAGGGAAACATAAATGAATACCCAGACTTACTGCAATTGACTCAAAGAGACAAAATAAAGAATTTTCACGAACAGACGTTCAACATAAAGAGATTTTATGAAACAGGAGCACCAGCATTGTGCGGCTAAACGGATTGAAATGCAATCATGCAAGTAACGTGATTCGTTTTCCTTTGAACATTTTTCAACCACAAATGGATGCATTTCTGCTAACAAAAAATATTGGGATTTTTATGCCGGAGATATAAAACGCTGATTTTTTCATTATTTTCGGTAAACTTTTCTGCCATATTTCATTGAGTGATTGGAAAGCTGCTGTGATTTCCGTTTATTTATGTCTTATAAAACATGTGATTATTGCATAAATTTTCTACACACTGATGTTATATCTGCTATCCTAAGTCTGAAACATAATCGACTGCCTTCTACCTCATCACCATGCACTTTTGTACTACTTTATAATATTTCGAGGTGACACAAGAAACTCCTATAATTTAATTATATCCATCCGTCCATTTGTCACATCCCTACTCGTTTTAAGTTTAAACTTACGTGAATAAAGTTTTACAAGTTTGTGCTTCTTTGGAATTTGGAATTTTCAGTCACTATGGAGCAATTTACCGGAGCACAGCGAGCGCGTCTTGCGTATTACGCAAACAATAATTTTGTGACAATTACGAGGCATATGTATCGTGTTCACTTTGGTTTAAGAAACATTGGTGAAGCATCAAACGCAAAATCTACTCGTAAATGGATCATAATGTTTGAGGTAACCGGGTCAAAATAAATTGCATCTTTTAGATGCAAGTCGCGGCGATGCTAATAAGATTTAACTTACGTGGGAACTAAATAATATTCAGTGATGAGGCCAATTTTCATGTCAATGGCCACGTCCATAAACAAAATTGTTGATTTTCATCTAAGACCAATCCCTAAGAGAAGTACCGACATTCTCTATAATCCTAAATTTGTTGCGTAGGTTGCAATATTAGCCAGAGCAATAATTGGCCCATATTTCCTTGAAAACGAAAGAGGAATTGCCGTTGCGGTGAGAACCGAGTATTATTGTCAGAGCCTGCGAGAGTTCACGATCTCAGCTCTTCAAGAATTTCAAGGTCATAAGTCCAAAAGCTGGTTTCAGCAGGATGGGGTCACCTGTCATACTACACGATGTCCATAGACATGTTAAGCGATATGTTTCCGACTCATATCACGACAAGGAGACATTCAGTGTCCACCACTAAGCCCAGATCTTATTTTATTTCATTTCTGTATTTTAATGTATCTAACTGACACATATGGCGGACTCATGGCTACAAGAGCAATCTCTTACAGCCAACCTTTCTTACTCCGATCTTACTCCGAATAATTATTTTTTGTGGGACTACCTAAAATCAAGAGCCTATGAGGATTCGACAACAATGGACCAGTTAAAACAAAACATATTACGGAAAATTAACGCCATTCCAAAGGCAACTTTTCAATGTTTGTGAGAATCTGCGTATCCGACTCGAAACATGTAAAAAGCTGAAGGACGTTACTTGGATAACGTAATTTCTAAAAATTAATATACATTAAAATATACATTCTGTGCAGTTTCTAGAAATATAAATTAAAAATACTTAAGTTTCGAAATTATCTTTTTATCGAATACTCAAACTGCGCCCACGTTGGGCCCAGTTTGGCCCACCTGTATTAGGTTTAAAATAGTATGCTCTTTGTCTCCCCTTTTTTTTAATATTTCAATCATAGGTTTGAAAAATTAAAAATTTTTAAAAGTATTGGGTAGAATTTTTAAATCCAGTTACATTGTTATTTGCATCAATAACGGCCTGGATAAAAAATAACTGAAAAACCCTACTATATTCCTATTCCGGCAAGCATGTTATCCATTGTGATTAGTGTGCTGTAAGTGATTACTTTAATAATATTAAACTAACTTTATAAAAGCCTGATCGAAATCCATCAATAAGTTCTTGTGTTATGATTAAAGAGACAGAAAAATACGAAAAATCTAGAAACTGTTAACTTTTCTGTAAAATGGTCGATACAATAACAATAACACGGCTTGCCCAAATTAATATTTCTAATAAGCTACCCGCCTCGGCTTGGCACAGTTACATTTTAGTGTAGACCCTGCATTTTATTGTAATTAACAAACATTTTGTAATGTACCGCGACAAACTCTATACAATTAACTTTCAAAGGGCTAACGCATTGCACGTCATTAAAGTGCTCATTTCTACTTTTATTTACTTTTAAAAACCTTTTGAATTCTAAACTATTAATCCAAAATCTCAGTGTAACAGGTTAATTTTAATCTAATGAAAACGCTTAAAGTTTCTATGACATTCATTCTAATTAGTATAAATAAATTGACAGAAACATCGCTACTTTTGTCCCACGCACTTTTTTAATTTAAAAACAGATGCTATAGCTTAGATATACAAGATATATATATTAAGTCTCTGGCTTTTTTTTTTGCTATTTAAACTTACTATTTCTCTACACATGTTAGTAATCTGTTATAATTTTGCCAGCGTTCATCACGAAAGCCCCCAGACAAGCAACTTTTTCCCGGATTACTTCAATATTACTTAGTAATTATATCTCAAAAATTATACGACATATGTATCCACTACATAGGCTATAATAACCTAGAAACTATTAAATATTATATTGCGAAAGTTGTATGTCAATAGGGTTAACAGTTTTTGGAAAATAAAACAAAACAAACAGATAAAACATTCCTCTTTATTACATTTATTATAACTAATTTGCATTTATTTTTACCACCTATAACATTCTCTTCTCTCTTAGTTCTTTTTTTTATTTTCTTTCTCTCTTTTCTATTTCACTTTTCAGCAGAATATGTTTCTTACTTTCTTTTAAAAGAGGCATTATTAATTTTTATGTAAATATTGGTTTCGTATACAAACATTTCTACGAATCATCCTTAATTTTTGGTAATTTTAAATTGTATTTACTAAAATAACAAATATAACGTTAATGTCCGTCAGAATTGTAAATAGTATATCCATATAATCATTCACATATTCGAATTGGTAATAGCAAATAATAATACAAATTTTTTTAGCGCAGCTAATTTGTTTTTTAGCGTTTTTAGGGTATATTGTAAGATGTCACAATTATCCTTCCCCCTGTGCATCTGTACAGGGGGTCACAGTCATCTTTCTCAGAAGCCAAATTTCAAATTTGTCATAGTGATAAAATATGCTAATTGATTTATGTTAACAATAAAAAAATGTAATCGATAAGTAACAGGTAAAAATATTCATTTGACAATTTTCGAATCAAGTAATCGATTTTTTAAATCTTTTGTCCAATTGTATTAATTCAAAGGAGCGCTTTATAATGATTCCAATTTTTTTTTTATTTTTATTTTTATTGTAAGATTGTTCTAGAGATAATGCTAAAAATTGCACGAATCTTTTCTCGTGAAGTGTTTGACGGAGAAACTCGTCAAAAGGATAAAGCCCACATGTATATCATTACTTATAAAAATATTTCAATATCATATGGAGTTTTTGAGGCGACAAATACTTGTTTTTTTATTTCTATTACTGAATAGTTTTTTTGAGAAATTTTGGTGAGATAACTTCTAAAGGCATAGTTGTAAATATCTACGAAAATATGTCGCCGCATTTTGTTCCTGTGCCTGCTTTTTAAAATCAAAGTTCTGAAAATACAGAGCTTCTGGAAGTTTACCGGAAAGTTGTAGCGACGTTTACAAACATAAGTTTTAAAAATTATACCAGGCAATGTAAATGCATGGTGAAAAATAATGTTAAAATCTGTAAGCAACTTAATATAAATACTATATACTCATAAATATTTATGTACATCTTAAGTATGTACGAAACCTCCTAGTGTAAGTTGTACTTAACAAGGTTATTTTAAATCACGTTCAGATGGTCTAACTACAAATAATTTCCTCTCATTTCATAACAGTCAAAAGTAAGAGTAATAGGAAAAGATGGCTAAATCAAAGTTAAATGGCCTATAATTAAAACATGTTATCGGAATGGATTGTGTTTTCATTAAAATTTAAAAAAAAATGTCTAAATCGAATCTTACATTAACCATTTCAAAATGTTAGCAAGAAGAAAAAAAATCTACAAATCAAGACGAAATATTTGGAATAACATCAAAACTGTATTCATATCCTGATTAACATTTACCAATATTGACACATATAATATCCCATATTTTGATGATCAATGAATATGAAGGCATGTTTATGATATCTAAAATTATTCCGAGACACAAAAGGATTTATGCATTAATTACCTACCTATATTTGTTATAAATATCATTGTTTTCCGTTTTAAAATGTTTAAATATTTTGAAATACATCGTGCACCAAAATACAATGTAATATTAAATTCGTATTTCAGAAACTGAAATTTCTGACTACTCTTTTTATTGAATGATACTAATTAATATAATATAAAATTCGTATTTCAAAAATAAAATTTCAGACTTCTGTTTTTATTGAATAATACTAATTAATGTTTATTTTTTGAATAATACTAAAATTTATATTTCAAAAACTGAAATTTTAGATTACTCTTTATATTGAATGATATTAATTAATATAATATCAAATTCGTATTTCAAAAATAAAATTTCTGACTACTGTTTTTATTGAATAATACTAATTAATGTTTATTTTGTGAATAATATTAAAATTAATATTTCAAAAACTGAAATTTTAGATTACTGGTTATATTGACTGATACTAATTAATGTAATGTCAAATTCGTATTTCAAAAATAAAATTTCAGACTACTGTTTTTATTGAATAATACTAATTAATATTTATTTTATGAAAAATACTAAAATTTATATTTCAAAAACTGAAATTTTAGATTACTGTATATATTGACTGATACTAATTAAGGTAATGTCAAATTCGTATTTCAAAAATAAAATTTCAGACTACTGTTTTTATTGAATAATACTAATTAATGTTTATTTTATGAAAAATGCTAAAATTTATATTTCAAAAACTGAAATTTTAGATTACTATTTATATTGACTGATACTAATTACTGTAATGTCAAATTCGTATTTCAAAAATAAAATTTCAGACCACTGTTTTTATTGAATAATACTAATTAATGTTTATTTTATGAATAATACTAAAATTTATATTTCAAAAACTGCAATTTTAGATTACTGTTTATATTGACTGATACTAATTAATGTAATGTCAAATTCGTATTTCAAAAATAAAATTTCAGACTACTGTTTTTATTGAATAATACTAATTAATATTTATTTTATGAATAATACTAAAATTTATATTTCAAAAACTGAAATTTTAGATTACTGTTTATATTGACTGATACTAATTACTGTAATGTCAAATTCGTATTTCAAAAATAAAATTTCAGACTACTGTTTTTATTGAATAATACTAATTAATGTTTATTTTATGAATAATACTAAAATTTATATTTCAAAAACTGCAATTTTAGATTACTGTTTATATTGACTGATACTAATTAATGTAATATCAAATTCGTATTTCAAAAAATAAAATTTCAGACTACTGTTTTTATTGAATAGTACTAATTAATGTTTATTTTATGAATAATACTAAAATTTATATTTCAAAAACTGAAATTTTTGATTACTGTTTATATTGAATGATACTAATTGATATAATATAAAATTCGTATTTCAAAAATAAAATTTCAGACTACTGTTTTTATTGAATAATACTAATTAATGTTTATTTTATGAATAATACTAAAATTTATATTTTAAAAACTGAAATTTTAGATTACTGTTTATATTGAATGATACTAATTAATGTAATGTCAAATTCGTATTTCAAAAATAAAATTTCAGACTACTGTTTTTATTGAATAGTACTAATTAATGTTTATTTTATGAATAATACTAAAATTTATATTTCAAAAACTGGAATTTTAGACTACTGTTTATATTGAATGATAATAATGAATGTAATATAAAATTCGTATTTCAAAAATAAAATTTCAGACTACTGTTTTTATTGAATAGTACTAATTAATGTTTATTTTATGAATAATACTAAAATTTATATTTCAAAAACTGAAATTTTAGATTACTGTTTATATTAAATGATACTAATTAATGTAATGTCAAATTCGTATTTCAAAAACTATATTTTTTTATTACTGTTGCTATTGAATAATACTTTAATCCTCTTCTTACTACCTTATTACGAACCTTCTCTTCTTCGATACGACAGATAACAAAATAAACAATATTTTAGATGGTAGTTTCAAATAAATATCCTTGGTCGCAAAATGTTTATCAGAATGCAAAATGTATTTCTAAGGCGTCTTCAATAATTAATACCAGCTAAAAAAATATCTGTGCATTGCGACACCATCATCTAGTCTTTTAGCTTAGCTCTCTAAGTCATTAATAAACTTTTATAAATTAATGAAAAAGTTTCTTGGTCTAAGAACCATTTATGAATATTAATTGGTTTTTTTGTTATATTTCGTATGAAGCGATGTTTTATTGTAAAAGTTTGTTTTATTGCATGGGAAACTACAAATATATAAAATAGGTAGAGTTCATACTTTGGTTTTAGCCTTGTGCAAATATTGATACTAAATGTTATTTATTATTTTTCTGTAAATCCTATTACTATTTAATGAAAAATCACTTATTTTTGCAGTGTTCTTCCATTCGCTTTAGGTAAACTTCGTAAAAACGTTTAATATTTATAACATAGAGCATAAAACTATTCTAACCATATAATTAAAAACAGACTTCCCAAGTAATTAGTATAATAATTTGTAAAAATAAAAAATAAACATTTATTACTATTTGTTGTCATGTTATATCAAAGTAAACAATAAAATAAAGGTAAAAAGTGATTTTTCAAAATTATTCCGTGAAAATGTATTCTGCAACAAGCTTTTTTTAGAACTTACTAAATTGAATCGAAGTGTATTAACGTATTTTAATACACCAAGTTATTATAATAGTTTCGTTGCAACATCAACTTTATTTTATTTGGTAGCAATGTGACCTAGCATTCACCATTTTGCTCCTCTGAGCGCTATATGTTCTAGTAAAACTGTTTATTACTGATGAAGTATTTAAAATAGTAGTTATAACCATCGTAAGTAATGTAATAGTAATTATAAATAATGTACATAACTTCCTTATTGTGTTTATTCAGACACAGAGTTGTTATAGTAAATAATAAATGTTTTAATTTATAAGCGAAAGAAATAACACGTGTTGAAGAAATGAAGAGAAAAATTCAACCATTCACCTCTACTTCAAAACCGAGTTTAAGCCTCAATACGTGGTGAAACATCAAAGAACCAATGCATTATGATCTTCCTATACCCAAATCCATTTGTAAATATATTTAATAAAATAAATGATTTGAATGAAGAATCTTGTTATTTCAATCTTGTTGTTTCTTGTTATTTCAAGAAACAATGAAGGAGCTACTGGCCGTAATTTATGCGAAATTGCCATAAAGACTCATACTTTATATAGATTCACATGTTTTGGCAAAGTGTGCATCTTGTATGTTTGTTTCCATTTTAGTAATACTTTGAATATTTAAATATGTACACATTTTGTACTCATGTACTCGGAGACGATAATATATTCGACTAAATTAAAATCCATTAAATTTCAATATAATCTGTTCCCCACAGATTATCCCCCATATATTATCTGTGGGGAACATCAAATAAATAATGAAATAACTTCTGCTTTCGCTTCATATCTGTACTTCGAATCCCATAACTCAGCTCCAGAGAATGTTAAAAGGTTTAAATTTTGGCAAACTGGGAAACAAATGCCTAATTATCATGTACGTTCCAGCAACGAAGTTCTTGTAGAACTTTACTAGACAAGTTTAGATGCAACCAGGTTCTTATAGATTTTTGTTAGACGAGATTAGACGCAACTAAGTTCTTGTAGATCTTTGTTAGATAAGTTGGAGGTTGACTTCTATATTTATAGAGTATTATATCTATTTCAATGATAAATTTAACTGCCGTGAATAATATTCAAATATTGATCACTTTAGCAACCCAGTTTCTAACAAAAAATCTATTGGTTTTATAGATTATAACATATGACAGCGCTATAAAGAAATAAAAGTTTATTGCTTCCAAGTTCACTGTTACGGTAGGCATCATATTCAATATATTTGGAGTCAAAACTCTAACTGAATCATCTACACTTACATATCAAAACTCTGCAAAAACTTGGCTGCTTTCATATCGCTAAATTCTATAGTTGATTTCTAAGATGATGATTGGCCAGCAGTGATTATTTTGATGGAATAAATTCTTAATGTAAACAAACAAATGTCCATTTCTATAGATAAAAATATATTATGAAAAGTTTCTTTAGTAGTAAACAGATTTAACAGATTAAAATATATTTTCGTTGTATTACATCTTCAGGTGGGCTATTAGCAAAGGTCTTTGCTAATAGCCCACCACTAATTAAATATTTTTATCATTCTTTTGAGAGTCTCACTTTCAAAAACAGCTCCTTTATTACGACATAATATTTAATAACTAAAACTTTATTGCTAACCTTGTAAATTTCCTGATTTCTTTCAATTTTACTCATTTTCCCAATATAGATCTTTTTTAGGAGAAAAAATCTAAACATAATTTTAAAAAACTGTGTGGAACGTGCAGAAGTAACTCGGCAAATTATCTGAAAATATTCATATAAAATGGGCACCGTTTAGGACGAAGCCGATTTCTACCTAGCAACTTTTGCAGAAAGACCTTTTCGACAAAGTTTGACAGAGACAATCCCGTAGATAAAATACTTTTTCAATATAGATAACGCGATTCAATATAGAATCCAGTTCGGCTTCGATAATAGTTTATGTACTTTACCACAGATATACGATGAATAAGTTTTCTAAATTACTCATTTTTTATATCCAGCCTTCTCATTTATTAAAATATTTACTGAGAAATGGTAAAATTATTTATTAGTAAATTAAAGTATTTAAGACAGAAATGTTACATGTTAGCACCTTCTTACATATTCAGTTAATATCTTTTTCGAATTATTTTCTATATAACAAAAATGAGGTGGTTACCGAATATTATAATGAAATACGCAAGATGACATTTAACGAACGACTAATTTATTTCAAAATTACTACAAGGTTAGACTTTGTCAGATTAAAAGTATACATATTCCATAAAAGGTGGCGGTAGAAACCGTGTCTTTGATATCATTTCCAACATCTCTGCTATATCAAAATCATAAATAAGTGAAATATTTGCTACATTTTTTTTTAAATTAGCAGAAATGACATTAAAATTTATTTAACAAATATTTTGTTTCAACTATATCGTAACTAATTACATCTCCGATGAAATTATATTGCTCATCAATATGTTTTAAGCGTTTATAAGACTGATGATTATTTGACAACTTTCATGTACTCTGATTATCATTGTGTGAAACAATTTTATTACAATAATTGTGATTTCACACTACACACCGTAAAATTTACATCTTTGCTTTCAAGAAATCAATGAAAGTCACTATGTCATAATCGTCAACAAACAAGAGAAAATATCGAGCACCACCTATTGACTTGGTCTCGATGGGGCTGTAGACGTATGCATGAACAATCTCTAGTATTTCTGTGGCACATGACCTCTAGAGAATGAAAACCTCGACTATTTTCCTTCACAATAATTTTACAATTTGTCCTAATTGTTGTAAAAAGGTTAGGATTACCCATCAATCGACTAATCCGCAACGCTTTGTTTTATTCATATCATTGAGCTTACATGACCAAGACGCCTGTGCCATGTTTTACCATTTACTATAGTTGAAGTCAATAAACAATTATGTATTTGTAGGTTCACTCTGTGTACATCATAAATTAGTTCCGTTTCTGCAACCAAATTGTCAAATTTGTTTCTTATTTGACATTTACTGGGCTTCAGAAAGACATTGTATCCATTCTTTTTAATTCACTTACTATTATATTCGGCTTGTCGTGAAACTTAGAATACACAACACATTCTTTACACTTATGTCATAATTGCAATTTGTTGTTATTTCCACGATACCTAAACACAAAACTGGTACTTTCGTCTTATTAACAACCATTATTTCTGGTAAACTCCACAAGTACATGGGATTTTTTAGCCAACTTTTATTTGCAGTTATGCGCATACTTGCGCCTGAATCAATGTATAAATCATATTTACTGAACTCGCTGCTAAGAAAACGATACAAAAAGCGTGCTTTGTTTCTTTTTTTATGTTTTCTTGTTCAAAAGTGAAGATTGATTACGATAACGGCCCATTTCTTTGCAGCGATAGCAAGTTATTGTTTTCGTGTTTTTGTAATTTAAATTTGACTTATTCGAGACATTCGAAGTCTGTCCACTATGTTTGCTGATGTCGCCACCTTTATTGGTTTTCTTTTTCTGTAAATTTTTAGATAATAACACTTATGTCTACTGATTCCATATCACGTAATTTTTTCTTGATAGAACCGTTAGTTATGCGAATTCTGGAATAATTTACAGGCATAATCACAAGCATAAATCGCTTTAGTAATCCGACCAGCAATAATGAACTGACCCATTCATCGTTCATTGTGAAGCCTATGACGCTTATACTTTGACACATTACTAGTAATTGTGTGACATAATTCATCATTTTCTCACATTTTTCTGACCTCAGAGAAATTAAATGACGAAGTATAATCCGCAAAAATCCAGAATCGTCGAATAAGGAAAACAATTTGTTTAATAATTACTTCGTGGTTTTTGTATCCTTTATTTACATAAATAACAAAGAGTCGTTTGTCAGTCAATTAGCTCGTATTTTTAAATTTGCGGCTGCAGCTGCTGTCCCCTTTCGGTCTTCATTTGGGTATCCGCGCTTTTCAAAACCGCATGTTTTCTACTGCGAAGCCCGATCATAAAAATTCTCGCATCGTTTCAGTTTTGGCACGTTTACAAGATTGCTGGAAGTCATTTTTATGCTTGTATAACATGAGATACTAACAATACGCGTTATGTTTTAAGCATGGTGTAAATGAGGTCCATAATCTAAAATAAAATACACAACTTGCCACTAATATATTTCAAAATTTCTACAAGCTTAGACTTTCTTCCATAGCTTTTTTATTAATATGTGAAAATAACTTAAATATCAAATGTAACGATAAAATAGCCAATGATACAAGAAATAAATAAAGAATAATGAAATATAGGTTACATTTCACTTTCATCATGTGGAAAAACCTGTCCCAGATAATACAATTTTTTTTTCTTTACAAATGATCACAATGGTTTTAAATAGATAATTATTTTATGCAACCCAATCAGTCTTGATTTTAAGGCCACCTGTGATCAATACCGTTTAGCAGTATAAATCTCTCTAGTGAAATAATATAGTCATTCTTTTATAAAACTGGTTTCAGGGAAAAGAAAAAAAAATTTAATTATACAAATTCTATATGCGATATTGGAAATAGATTTATAATTCTTCTATTAAAATATGCATTAAGAATATATTAGCTTTTATGTATATAACTTTTACACTATATTCATTCTTAATTATCCGTTTCCTATAAATTCAATAGTAAAATCAGGTCATTCATAACAAAATTTAAGCAGGTGTCTCAACAAATTATGTCAAGCGGACGTACAGAGGTTGTAACTTAAGGCCTATCTGGTACACACCTATATAAATTCAGTGATATTTGATTATCATTTTTTTGCCAAACTCATAGATTGAGAACAAAATATTTCTTTGCGACATGAATAATTATGATGGAAATTTGATTTTTACCGACTAACTTACTAATTGGCCAATTGGGAATAAAAACATTTACTGTTAACATTTAGTGTTATTTCGTGTTAACATTTTAACAGACCAAATGAGCAAAAATGTTAACAGAAATAGAGATATTCGAAACACTCGATTTTGAGCTATACTTTGATTTAATTTTAAGAAAATTTGACATAACTTTTTTTTCTAGAACATCGAACGTTTTAAAAAAACCTTTACCAAGGGGCACTAAAATGAATCTGAAATGCAGTAAATAAAGAATTATAATTTTTGTGAGTAATTAGTGAAGTAAAAATTAAGAAAGAATGTAATCAAGTTGAAACTGTATTCATCGTGAAAAGTGACAACCTGATGCAATCATTACTCCCGTTTAGAAAATTACTCCTTTTTCCGGCTAAATTAGCCGAAGTAGTTATTCATTTGTTTGCCTACTCCATCGCTTTCGTTTACACTACTCTTGTGAGTCTTTATAGAAAGTAAAAATATAAGGCATAATTTCTATAACAATTACCCCGTATGTTGAAGAGTATAACCATATGGATGAGCGGTATTACATAAATTAAATAACCTGAGTATAATTATTGAATTCTTTAATATATTGATATTTTTATTTGACACAAAAAATTGTCACACTTTTATTGAAATGAGTAGATTCTGTTTTATGACCAAAACACAGTGTATCCATTTCTGAAAAATTCATTACTATTATGATTATGAGGATAGAAATTAGAGGTGCTCGACCTCAACCCGAGCGGTTGACCACCGCGTAAGGTCAACAATTCGAATTGAAAGGAAAATCTAATTGAGCTTTTATAGTGTAAATTTACAAACGTACAGACTTCATAATTAAAAATGATAGCTCATTCTGTCACAATATCTTGAAAGTGAAGAATCATTTAAGAGTAAATGAAAGAATCTCCTGAAAATCAATTGGCCTAGATGGACCCACTGCTGGAACTTTGAGTTCTTCTGACTTAAATCCATGTAGATTGACTTTTTCATGCGAGTATAATAAAGGAGTTGATTGTATTCAAAGAAAATTGTAATTTGGACGACTTGAGAAAAAAGCTGAATGATACCGAAAAAGGAATTAGGAACAATGTAGCGTCATTAAAAGCCTTAAGATCATTTTTTCGGCAATGCCATATTTCTATTGGAGAATACCATCAAATTATTAAAATGCTTTATTACCGGTATTTTTAATATAAATACATCTGTAATAATTTTTATTCATTTTATTATACAAATAGTGTAATTTTACTTCTAAAGCAAAGTGGCCTAGGTAGCAATGTCAAATTAATCAGTGAAAAAGTTAATAAAATAAGACCATTTTTTATTCTGAAAAAAAAGTTAGTGAACCTTTTTAAAATGACGTCAAATTTGAATTTAAAATCTAGTGTTACAAATTCCTCGATTTTCTGTTAATGATGTATGTCAGTAAACACAAGATGCATATTAGGAACTTTTTTTATTACAAATAGACCAGTTAATCATCTACTTGACAAAAAAATTAAGTTTTGATCACAATTATTCGTATCACGAAGGGACATTTCGTCTTCTCTCTATGAATTCGGTAAAATAACACAAAAAATGTATGACTCAGAAATCAAAAATCGGTAACATATACACCGATAGGGTTTTTTCAAATTGTCTGGTTAATAGATTGTATGGTTATTTCGATTTCAAATGGCCTCAAGATTGTCAATCTCTGTACTTTCGCTTGACACTATTTATTATACTGTATGTTATAAATTTTAATATAAATCACAAAATAAAAGTATTGGAATTTTTAAAACTTCCTCTAGTTTGAATACGATTTCTTTTGTCGCGAAATAATTAATGAGGTAAATAGCTAGAATCCATTCCGCACAATGGGGTAAATGATACAAAAACATTGAGGCTATATTTTTTTCCTTCAAAAGCTTACAAATTGGCGGAAGACATGCTTCTGAGAAAGTCAGCTGCAAATTTAGAAAAATAAAAAGTATAAAACTTCATAAAAAAGAGCTCGTGATTTCTCACGTCGCCTCTTTTAACCACAACTGTGACGCGCTTAAATTTGCTGTGATATACGGAGAACAGCTTTTTCGCCGACATTTGTCACTAAGCGTACCAACGCGAGCGTTCGTGTTGTTTGATGTACACACACATATATATGCACCACTCTTGAAATCTGCAGTCACTCCGAATCACCCAAGCAATTCGTAAAATATTGCAGTATTATAATTTTCTTCTCTAAGATACTTTCAGATTTAGTAATTAATCAAGATTTCTTACTATATATCTGGTATAAAAACTGTATATGTCAATCACATAAATTATTCTATTAGATGAATTAAAATGATTACTTTGTAAAAAAGGTGGTATTTAACAACTTTTCCCTTACTATGAATTATCATGTTACATTAAAACCGACAACGCCATAATCAAATTATTGTTTTTGATTTGTTTTACACGCGTGAAATTTTCAAATCAGAAAATTATTTATTTCAACGATTGTAATATTTACATTGTACTGCACTGGAATGATTTCAATGATACAATGATTGATTCTTGCACATTCACAAATACACACACGCGCGCACGCGCACCCGCATGTGAACACCCGTGATGTGAGCACCCGCATGCGCACACGCACACGAACGTGCCTGAAAGCGCACGCACGCCGGCGCACAAATATACATACGCGCACGCGTTTTTTCATTTACAGGGATCAAGTCAAATGACTTAAATATGAAAATTGATTCTTGGTACACTTTTTTACAGGTACTGATGATTACACCAGGTCTCGAGGAATTTGAGACAAGATCTAATTGCAGTCTTGAAAAATATTCGTTTTTAATTTTTTTCCAAAATTTATGAGAAACGGCTGATCGTTCATCAAATTTGTTACTATTGTTTAAGAATTATATTTCTGATAAGAATTCCTAATTAATAATTCAATGAGAAAATTAAAATCATTTCCTAATAAAACAATAAACGATCATACTCGTTAAGAAATTCACAAAAGGTTATTAAAAATAAATAACATGACTCACAATAATACAGGTCGTAAATGTCCTAGGTCCTTCATGTCACATACAAAACGTCATATATTTTTTTATTTTTTAAATTCCCTAAGACAACTATTAACATTTGGAAACTTGTCTTCTAAAATTTTTTGCTTTCTGAAGTCGACTTAACTTTTTAACAAAAATGGGTTCTTACCACCGCCAGAATTCGGCGTTGGTTGTATTCGTGTGGGAAAAAAGGTATAGCATCTTATTAAAAGAAAGTAGTGCGAGGAATGAAAAAAACCGCCAACAGAGATGCTTAAAATTTGTAAGTGTGCACCGAAAAAAATGTGCGCGAACAAAAAGCATAGAGGTTTATGTGTTGCCTCAACATCATCTCAATGTGATGGTGAACAAATTGTTACTTTAAAGTCTTTACTACTAAGTTTAACTTTATAACATTTTTTTTTTGCAAAAGTAATTAACGAATAATACAACTAAAAAAGAGAAAGATACACAAGGAGAAACGTATTAGTTCACGTATTTCGAAGCTTGTCTGTATTAATTAACGTTTCCTAAAATTACGTCCTTAAAGCTAGTTATTTTAGATTGTTACGATGGTCACCTTAAATAGTCATAGCTTGTAATTGTAATATGAATATTAGCCTAAAATAATAATAACCATCACGCTTGAACACAATGTATAAAACGAATACCATATTATCTCAAAAATAATTCTTTTGCGATAAAACAGATTAAATTTTTTTTTTGAAGGAACTTTTACGGACTGTAGTTTTATTTTAACTAGTTTTGATTTACGATTATATGTGTTTGAAGCAAAATAAGATCCTACTTTAAGGTGACTGTTAAAACTCACTTCAGATTCCTTGGAACTTGATGTAATCGGCGTTAGATAGCTATAAACAGGACCAAGTTTCAACAGTTTCATATTTGTTCCACCAAAATGACCACTTAGACCAACGATTGACTAGTTTAGTATATCCGTCAAACAAGTCACAATGTTGAAAACCTTAACTGCCCAAATTTATATCCTTGAAAGTACATTTTGTTTACATCATCTCTTTATTAGGCCCATGATTCAACATAATGACGTTTTTTCTTGCAGTTGACATTAATTCAGTATTAACTTGGCTTAAAATTTTATTTTTTTTTCTGGTTTTTAGACACAAATTAAATTATAAAAGCAAAGGTATTTCGACCAGCCTTATGTTCATTTTTGCTAACCTGGTTCCAATAATTTTACATACATTTCTACGCTTTTATATTAAAATTCTTTCATATTATATCGACTTCCTTTTAAAGTAACTGTTCGGCGGAATTTGGTTCTGGTATACAATAATAAGTTTTTAGTCACTTTCAGTGTGTAACCATAACCTATTAAAACGAGTTTAGTAAATCAATTAAGTTTTTTATACTTGAAGGATTCAATGAAGAGATTTTTCTGGCACGTTCGATTTCAATATGGTTGAAAAATATAGTTAACTAGATCATATAATGTTTATATTTTTAGACTTTTGATTTTCATAATTTCTCAGGACCTATGCTTTTTAATTATTTCAGTTGAAAAAGAAGGATTTTTCAACGAGTAAGTTTTACACCATATATAAATTATAAATTTAATATCTAATAAAAATGTTAGGCTAATTACAAACATTAATTAAAGCCTGTAATACTACCTATCTAATAAATATCAAAACGTACCACGGACGTCTGCGAAGTATTCCATTTTCCACTGAAGTTAAAAGTTAAAAGAAAGGAAAATGATAAAAACCCTACTCTAGTTGTTGTGTTGTTCAAAACTACTAGAGTATTTAGTATAAGGTCCCCATCAATGAGAGTATTGTATTAATTTATTTTTCATAAATCGTCGGAAATAAAAGTGTCTTTTCAACTTAATGGAAAATGTAATTGAGCATGGATATCCCCATTAAGTACAATAAAAATGTTGATAATCAAAAAAAGAAACAAATGAATTATCGAATAAAGTACTTTGCGATTCATTTTTTAAGTCACTAGGTATATGCACAGAAACTGGACTACTTCAGCGAAATCAAGATTTTTAGCGAAACTGTGCTTCAATTTTATTTTTGTAAAGTCTCTTTTAATCAAATACTTAGTTCTTTTACTCATAAACATTGTCCTATGTCTTATTTTAAAATATTTTCTTTGGTATTATATGACGGAGATGTTGGCATCTTCCCACTGAACTTAGTTTTCAAATGGAAAACAATATCGTATTTTCTTTGCATCCATCTATTACCATAATTTCTTAATCGGTTCACAAGTATTTTTCAGTATATCGGTAATTTTATTTTGCTTTTAAGCGCCAACACTCCCCAATTAATATGCTTATAATAATTCAACTTACAACTCCATACCTTGTTCTAAACATATATCATAAACCATTTTTCAAGGACATCATCAAAATAAAGAAAATATAAATTTACGGGGAGAAATTTCTTTCAAATTATTTCTTTTTAAGTCAAATACTACAAACCTGACTAACTGTTAATACATCACATAATTTATTTTTCAAATTTTTTAGAATCATTAGACACAATCCCACGTAGTCACAATTCAATAAATTTTGGTGAGTTACTTAATATAACTATTGTTAATTAGATTACTTAAAATGATTAATATATATCCTCGTGGCGTCAAAAATTAAATATGTATTATATATAGGAAGAATGCATCAAACTATACAAATATAACTTTCATCTAACTACGTCTTTTTTCATTTATTCGATTTAGATATATTTAATTAAAACAAGCGTGTTTTTACAAACATAAAATAGGATAATTTGATATATAAGAAAGAAGATGGTGGAGTCTGCAAAAATCGATCTCTATATCCATTCTTAACAAATAGTACAGTCTCTTCTTCCGCTATGTGCGAAGAGACTGTACTATTTGTATAACGAAACTGTTATTATTCCAATCTTTACTATTACTAAAAATGCTAATAAATATCACAATAATTACCGAGTCAGTGGTAAAGTTTAACCTACAATATCCAGAAAAAGTGGCATATATATTATTCGAGGGTATAAGCTATTACTGTACAAAATTTCCCCAAAATCTGTCTAGTAAATTTTGCATGAGTCGCGAACAAATTGCAATACAGATAAACTTACAAAATTTCTAAAAATAAGTTTTCTGTTTCTCCTATTATTATTATAAATGCTGAATTGATCAATAATTTTAAAATTTTTTACATGTGAGGAATTCACTCTGTTATAATTTTAATATATGGAAAGATACAGTCACTTATCCGTTGATAAAATAATTAAATGTTATTAAAACAGAATTGAAATTTAGACTACTAGTATTCTAATTTTAGTCACACAATAAAACAGTCGATTGCTTATTTCTGTGATGTAAAATTTATGTAGATCTTATGTAATGAAATAAACACCTTGCTTATCAAAGTTTACGAGTTTTCTTCTGTTTTTACTGCTGCATGATTTTAATATTTCCTGAATATGGGAGAATGTATTTTATATTTGTCCTATTTATTTCAAAAATCCCGTCAGATAAATTATATACACTATTTTTTATATGCTTCTGGAACAGAATCACCCGACTAACCCTTGAGTGTATCTTGTTATCCGTGCATATCTATTTGTCATTCATCTAATCAAAATAAGTGGCTATATACGTTTTTATATTTGTATCTCGAAAATAAAATATAGAATAAAAGTTGATCCGTGCGAATAATTCTCCCTGGCATTTAAAAAAATTGCCAACAGATGACACTTTTTACAATATTAACCTTTGAGAAATAATATAAAGTGAAGAAAAAAACAAAAAATTTAATTAAAAAAATAATTTGAATTATTTATTTTTGGTCATTAACGATAAAGGTAATCTTCAAAATGATAGCCCAATCATTGATTTTGATGACGTACTAAGGGAGATATGCCGACAAAACACCTTTGAGAAATAATACATAGAGATTACAAGAATTAAAACTGATTACATAACCAATGCTCCTTATTAAGATTGAAATTCCTGACTATATCTACTATAAACTCTATCTCGCGTATCCGATATGTATATTTAGTCAGTTCAGTTTATAAATTTGGTTGGCAGAATGTACTATCCAGTTTTGTTCGTATTTAGTTCTGGTTGAAAGTGACAGCAATATGTGATATACCGCCCAGCAAGTATTATATGATTGTCGTTAGTCAGTGTTCATCTTTGTTGATATATAGCCTCGTAAATATGTCAACATACAGCAGAGCTATTACCAAACACTCAAATATCAGATAGTTTTCAATTACGCTTAGGATTTTTTTACGTTTCCCTATTTAATCAATAAACAAGTGTGAAGTAAAAACAACGGAAAAAATAAACTTTAACCATATTATAAAACTGTGAAGCACTGTAGAGAAAATATTTCTTACTAACGGCATGTAAATGTTGAATTTCTAAATGCAGTTTTAAAGTAATTTGTGTTTCTCCCCCTCTGCATATCTACGCAATTATTAAAATAAAATTTTACATAAATGTTAAAATTAAACTATTTTCATAATTGTTTCAGATTAATTCCCAAAACCATCGTTACCAATTATATTTGGAAAAGTTTAATTAAAAACCTTCATTCATCAGGTCCTCAGGTCCTTTATCATATTTTCACAACACGAAGTATTATTTTACATTCATCAGGTCCTTTATCATATTTTATGATAAAGGACCTTTAGATACAATTCATCAGGTCCTTTATCATATTTTCACAACACGAAGTATTATTTTAAAACAAGCGCCAATACATTTTGAGATATTATAACCCGAGGCTGATTTCTAATATAAACGTACCACACGATACGCAAGGCAATGCAACAAAATGAATATTCTGTGAATTCATTCACGTTTAGCTAAAGCGGGCAGGGTTCATTTTACAGTTAGATAAAGGCAATAATACAAATAATATAGAACGCGTGGATTCGTGTATATGTCATACAACACATCGGAAAATGTGCCCTAGGACATAAAGAACGTCAAAAATATGTGTATATAAGTCTCATTTCATCATAAGTCGTATTTCGTACATTTGTTTAATAATATGAGATGCATAATTGTTCTTTTCTAGAAAGTCGATGAAGACAAAAATAGAGAGCACCTATAGATGTTACGATAGAAATCGTTATTCACATGAAGGTAATTTATTTAATATCCACCATTTATACCAATAATATAAATTATTGAAGAACATATTTTCAAGCAAGATCCATTAAACTTTAAATTTCGATTCTCCAAAGAAAACATTCCATTTGTAATGATGAATGCAGTAATATTTGATTCTTGCAGGGCTGCCCAAAATGGAGTACGGTATTGATGAAGTATTCTTGTACTACATGATTTTATTTATCCCCTCGTAGTGACAAAACAATTAAATCAATTTTGAAGAAAGAGACTCCATTAAATACATATTGTGCCAGTAATATAAGATATTTGAATATAAAACAGCGACACAGGATATTTAAATTTGTAACAAAAAATTATTAAAAAAACTACTATTAAAAAAAGTAAACTTTTATCAAATAAAACGAAAAAAATAAAAAGGAATTATTCTTATGTAACGTAAATTTCCAAAGAGCAATTTTCTAACAAAATGTTGTCACTTTTATTACTATCATGCGTTTCAACAAATGAATCAGTTTCAGGATGTTAAACTCTCTCTCTATCTCTTTCTGCTCCCTCTCCCATTCCTTCTTTTCCCTCCACCTTCCCACTTCCCCTTCCCACTGCCCTCCTCTTTCCGCCTCCCCAAAGACCCATTACTCACCACCTTTCCCCTTCACCTTCACTTCTGCTATCCTCAATAATATAAGGTAGAGAAGCTTCTTTAATCTTATTTTTATCCAACTCTATAATAAAATAAATATCAAAGAAAAAAAAATTGGAAAAACTGATTTTAGCGATAGACCAGGAAGCATGGGCTCAAATCGATTCAAATTATATTATAAAAGAGGTAATAAACCAGTGTCTCTCTTAGTTAAGCATATACTCCATTTTATAAAAATAATAACCCTTTAAGTGCAAATAGAAATCGAACCACGAGGCTTCCATGCATGCTTATTTTATAAAAAAAATAACCATTCAACTATTCTATTAAACTATTAATAAATATTAATATTATTTTTAACTTATTGATACATCATCTAATATATTATTCATAAACACAAAAAATCGAAAATTTATCAAAAGACCTAGGACAATCACTACAGTTCTCCTGTAATATTTTACTCAGATTGTGCCAACCCTTTCTTTCACGATTTTTAAATCAGTGGTTGCGAAGGAAATGAGAGCATTACCTTTTTTGGCACATATTGGTGTATTTCTTTGAACATCGTGAAATATGTTTTCCCTTTTCAATTGATATTTAAACTTAACGGTACTTAAAACTGAAAAAAATTCGAGAATATAATTTAAAATATATGGATTAATGTGATTTACTATAATTTGATTTATTCAAGTCAAACATTAAGTGATTTCATAAGGGTTTAGACTTATTTTTGGGGAACATTGCCGTACAAGAGAAAACTATGGGAGAAAAGAACACCGACACATAGAAATCAAATACCAAAATTATTAAGAAAAGTATACCAAGCAGTTGAAAAAAGTAACCATCAGCATAAGATGAAATATGAGATTGGGCATGAATTTATTATTAGACGTATATTTATTATCTTACTATAAATATCGTTATTATTACTAGTTCACAAATAAATTTTAACTTATTATACTTTTTTGACTTAAATTTGCAACAAATTTTTTCATCTTGGTAGGAAAATTGATAAAAAATAAACAAAAGGTTAAGCGCTTATTTAAAATTGAGATGAAAATTCAAAACCCGCTGAAAACCGCTCACAAAGTCCATTGAATGATTAATCACATACTTTCAAAAGTTCGACTATATGCTTCTCGGAAGTTTTCTTTGTCCGAAAGAGTTTGAGTGACTCGCAAGGAACGGAAGTACGGAATATTTCCGGCGTTTTACGATATTTGATGTAAAAAAAGTTGGAGACAACATTGGACGGAATCAATCCAAGTGCTACCAAAGCCGGCCATTTTTGGAAAAAATTTTGACTATACTTTATATTCGTTTCTTCAAACAGCCGTATAATTTCGGATGTGCCTTGTACATCAGAAATGTGACCTCAATTAAATCTACGTCAAAGAAAACACACACGAATACAACTTATGTAATATAAATATCACGTTCTAAACACCTTACTTAAGAACTTTAACGTTATCTCATTGTGAAGGATTTTAAATCATGCTAGGTTTATCGCTAATCATTATTAGTTTTTTTATCTGGATAACACTAATTGTTTTCTTAAAACTCTCAATAAGATGTCAAATCACGGATGAATCAATGCACTTTAGTAAAAATTATTAATTCACTATTTTCCCTTAATCTATTTAAGGAAAATAAATACTATAACTTATTTTGGATATTGAGAAAAATATCGCTCTCTTGAGAAAAAACGTAACGGAATGTTTTCCAAACAACTTATGTTTTGGAAACAAATTATATGTTGCAGTGTTTTCGACTAAATTCATAATGTCTATGACTTAACACTTAGAATAAAAATAACAAAAATTATTAAATTTGATTTACAAAAAAACCAATAAAACGCAATGAAGCCAAAGATGTAATGTGATTTAAAAAACTGACGGGAAAGTTATGTAAAATTTAACCAATGAAAGCCGCTGGTAAACTTGTTTTGAATATATTTTTTAATAAATTAATTTTGAACACACCTTAACACCTACAAAATATTTTGTTTATTTTGATTATTCTTTTATTTAAAAGATTAATTTTTCGTACTTATATCCACGTACGTATATTTACGTACTTATATCCACGACGTATTTATATCCACATACGATGCGTCAACCCTTGTATTAAAGATCGAGAATACTAATTTTATTTTTGTAACTACGTCAATATTAATATAAAAGTTATAAAATATATAAAGTTTAAATTTTGATTAATTTTATTTAAAATGTGACGATACATTGAATGTTTTGAACTATAATGTTAATTTGAATTAAATTGGATTTTTTAAAACACATAGTAAATGTATTTCATCATAAACGGAAACATGTTCGTCTCAATAATATACCAACCATTGTAGTATTATCGAAACACATGTCACACAAACATTGTTTTTGTCTATACTACATTACCAAAAATAAAACCCTGTAAAAATTCTAAATAAAAATAATTTTTCTACCATCTCTTTCATATTTATTCAAACGTATTTTCATAAAAATAGCGAACAATTTACGACGTAAGATATTCCATTTTTTTCCACTTCAGTTGGCGAAAAATTTCATTAAAAAATATAATAACCGAGTTCTGCATATAGAATTAATAATATAAGCACAATAATAAATTCAAAATTATCATCATGCATCCACCGTATCCCGTTTCAACGTAAACTTTTCAAAATAAAATATTTAAATACTATTTCAAAAATCAGTTTAGAATAATTTTAAAAGACTAAGACACAAGAGACCAGAGGTAAGGATGTTGTGTTATAAATATCTGTAATCAATCTGAACAAACCGCACTATCTAGCCAGATATTCAAAATAATAATAACAGCGAAATATTCACGGCTGCATTAAATTTCATATATTGAAGTGCTCTTTTGAGGCAAGTCACTGAATAATAATTCCATGAGAATCTTGAGATATTCAGAAATTTTATTCTAGGTTTTTTACTCAAGAAAAGTAATTTTATTAAATCAATTTAATGTTTTCATATTCTGTTGTTAATTACAATATTTTAATATTAGCAATGTATTAATATAACAATCAAAATAAATATATAACAATACTAATTTTTACAAGCTTTCGAGTGTCCAAACAAACTATCAATAAAATAAAAACATTTGTAACATTTAGTGATGTAAAAAGTTAGACATATATATAATATAACCTCAAATAATTAAAAATTAGCCAAATGAAGATCGGACCAGCGCGACTAAAGTCAGGAACCCTTATGTGATGCGTGTACAACGTTAATATTAACTGTGTTATATTATCATTTTACTAGCTTGAAAGATGATGAAAATAAGAGAAAAAAGTCGGATATATTTGTACCTATCAATGATTATTTTCTGCTATCATTAAAACTTCATTTATTAATATAGTTTGAAGAGTAAATTGGGTTACAGCAAAAAAACTATGTTAGATAATACAATACTGAAAATATAGAAATAGCAGTGATTTTTAGGAAATTAACATGAAACTAAATATAACACGTTTTATATCCTTTATACATTCAATTCTTTATACATTCACTTTTAAATGAAGAGAAAATAAAAAAATTAATTGAATAGTACCGGCCGTTTTTTGAACGTAACAACGTTAATAATTAAAAGTTTTACTTGAATGAAATTGTTGATAATAATTGCATAATTTGGTATGATTTTAAAATATCAATCTCGTGCATAGTATACTGTAACGCCTTTCTACCTTCCTATAATATGAAGATAATTGAAACGTTTAAAATGTAACGATTTTATGTAACTCACTATTGTATCGTGCTTTAAGTTAGGGTTTAAAAATACTTATTAAGAATGTTCTCTCTATGAAGTAAACTTTCAAATAGTTAGATTTGAAAATGTACATATTTTTAATGTAAACTGTAGATTCATATAAATAATATCGTCCCATTGCTTGTCGGAATATACGTAAATTAGGGCCTTTTAGGGGATATATATAAGTTGCCGATTCACATTAGATAAAATAATTTAAATTAAAAGTTGTAATAAAATGTTGGTATCCAGAATTTTTTCACAATTTCAAATCCATGGTTTAAAAATCAGAGTATCAGGTTTCAAATATTTTCAAGGTTATTTCAACAAACTTTAGCCTTAAAATGACATGCACTATGTCTCCCCTCCTTTCCTATTTTTCAGCCATGGGTTTGAAAATTCTAAATAATAGCATTGGAGTAGAATTTTCAAATCCCAATATTAGGTTATTTGCGTCATCAATGCCGGAAAATTTAGACAACGACTGAACCATATAATATCTCGGTTATGGCTTGCATTGAAATTATTCTATAAATTTTTCTATTTTTCTTTTAGTCTAATAATCTCTTTCTGAAGTAATTACTTTAATAATAATAAACTCATGAAAGTCTCAATGAAATTAATCCATAAGTTCTTGAGTTTTTGGCGATGGTTTTGGAGATATACAAACTAGTAAAAATAAATTCTAGAAACTCTTAATATGTCTACTAAATGAATCAAGAAATAACACTAACACTTTACGCCTACAGTTTATATCTACCTAGCGACGTACTCCAGTTTTGCACGGATATATTTAAGGGTAGACAAAGATGGGGTTTGAAATATTTCTTTATACATCAATCTTAAATGTATTTCCCCTAGATTCAAAAAGGACTCATCACAATCAAGTTATTTGATTGAGATTTTCTGATATTTATTTTTGCTCTCATGGACGTAATTCTGCGCTTTATTTTAATTGACAAATTTGGCAAGTTTTCTTGGTGTATTATTAGTGTGTTTCTGGATGTATCATTAGTGTATTTTTTGATGATATTTATGTGTCTATAATAGTTTTATCACAATTTAAGCAAGCGAATTTTCCGGCGAATATTTTAGAATTATCATATCTCAAAAATGCTTCCATATAATATAATATGCACCATAATATAATAGCATGTACTTAAAAATTTTCTTGCACATAAACTAATAAATGTAAAAACTATGAGACTTTGACGGTAGGATGGACATGTAAACCAGCAGACGGAAAGATGGATGGACGGATAGAAGGACCATGGACGAACGCAACAGCTAAACGACTGCGACAGACGTATTGGCTGACAAAGGATAGACTTATAGACGGGCAGGTGGACAAACGACGATGGACGTAGGCACAAATAAGCGTTTTTGGTTTTACTCCTGATGAGAAATTATTATATTTGAAAAAACCCTATCACTAAATAGCATATAATAATCTGAAAACTGTAAGATATATTGTGAAATTTGTATGTCAATAAAATTAGTTACTCTTGCCTGAGTCCCAAAAAACAAACAAAACTTTCGTATTTATTATTTTTATTACAAGAGTACTCGTACCTAATGTTAATTTTTTTTTTACTAGATTCCTTTTTCTTTCGTATTTTCCACTTTCGTTATTTCTTTTCCACAAAACATCTTTCTTACTTTCTTATAAATGAAGCATTATTGATATTTATGCAAATATTAATTTTATGCAAAAATCCTTTTAGAATTGTAGGTTTACCTCTTAATTTTAAATTTTCCTGATTTTAAAGTTTTGTCACAAATATAAAGTATGTGTGCTTCTAAAATAATGAAACTTTATAAATCATGTCCTGCAATAATTGTACTTATGAAAACTCTATATAAAAACATTAATATATTCAAACTGTTATGTTGTGATTCATTTTATTTGGTTGCAGTTCATTTGTTTAGGATGTGTTGGTGGTTAATAGTGTATCATATAGATTGTCCGTTTGTCTGTCCACCTGTCCATTTATCATAGTCACTTTTCTCAAAAACCGTTCGAAGTAGAAATTTTAAGTTAAATACAGTTACAACGCATGCAAACTTAATATTAAGAATTAAAAATATATAATCAATAAATAACATTTATAAATATTCATATGGAAATTTCACTGAAGGGAAATAATGTATTCGATTTATTTCTATCACTTCCAAGTGCTACTTATGATTCTAGTATTATTTATTTTAAAATTTCTTGTAACACAGTGCGTTAAAAAATTTAAAGAAAATTGTTTCAAGAAACGTTTGACGTAAAACTTAAAATTCGACATAATGGTAAAGCTTACTGATTCTCAAATATTTTAATACTTTCTAAAATATTCACTACCATTTTTTGGGGGCGGAAAATTAAGTATTCGATTTTTTATTTTTTTTGTTTTATGAACTTATTTTTCAGCATTTTATATAAGATTATTTCTAAAGATATAGACACGTGCGTTTCTCTAACGAAAAACCTACTAAAGGTAATATTATGAAAAATACAGCATTATTAGATGTTTATTACAAAACTGTAGTGATGATTCTAAATTTTGTAGTTGTTGCCAAAAAAATGTAATTACATGATCAAAAATGACATTCTAAGTCTGACAGTCTAAGTGGGTGCCAAGATTTTGTAGCCCTGTTTATATTTTCCAGGATTATTTTTCCTAGCGATAAAATATTCTAACTTTTAATAAATTAATCTACGTGGTAATAATGACAAGAAATGGTTAAATCAAAATAAAGTTACCGATGAATAAAAATATGTTATCGGAATGGACTGTATTTTTCACCAAAGTTTCAGTGTCTAAAAAACATTTTAATAGTTGCAGTCATATATTAACACGATAAATAAAAAAATATACCAGTTTGGACGAATTTGAATTTGACATATTTGATTTTACTTCAAAATTGGATTAAGATCCTGATTAAAAACACAGAAACGGGCAGTTTGGTTTCGCGCCGTAGATTTTTCGTGTATACCTCAGGGTAAAATCATACTAAATGTTTTGTATTAATATGTAATTTAATTACCAATCTCTCTGGAATTCCCTTGAATCTGAAAACACATTCATGACATCTAGAGATATTTCAAAAGCATGAAAGAATTTATGAGACAATTATCTAGGTATATATTTTTTTAAATATTTTTTTCTCCTTTAAAACATTTAAAATATTTGAAAATATTGTTATCAATTTTTGGAAACGTCACTCACTAATTTCTTAAGTTATAAAAATGTATTGCTTCTTGATCCTCCTTAATTAATATTTTATAGAAATTATTGTCTACTTAAGAAATTAAACTAAAAGTGTTTTATTTATTATTAAGTTATCATTACTCTAGCCATTGCCTTTATGCAGATGATTTGCAAATGTTTGTTAATTGAGTTATTAAATTAGTTTATTACCAATTTCGATACATTAAAGACCTCCAATATTGGCATTGTTAGCCAGCCGCTATAATTCTCAGGCTATAATTATTGATCGTCAAATACATATTTTAGGCTACCGTTGTCATTGAGTATAACACTTTGAGCCCTTTGTTACTCCTTTTCTTCGTTTTCTACTTACATACTGTCAGGATTTTATATCTACTAATGTCGTGATTTTTTTTTCGAAACCACGAAAAAAATTAAAACATGTATTATATTTTCTATTCAACATATATATTATAAAAAAAGAAAATATGGATTGTATTTTGAACGACCTCCAAGGCTTGATGGGATTTTATAACCAAATTGGCTCATGAAAAGAACAAAAATTTCCGTTCCTTTATTTTCATGTATTTGAATAAACTAAAGTTGAAAGAGTTATGATGAAATAAGTATGAACAGAGAGACGGACAAAGATTTGGCTACGGAACCAGAATTTAAAAACGAACAGAATTTGCCGATAGACGTATTATGTTATACAATATGTCTCCTATCTTTATCCTTCTAATTTATGAATATTTTTTCAAAAAATTAATTCCGGTCACTTCATTACATCGAATCTAGGACACCGCTCAACGGTCCTCCAGTATAAACGAACAGTAATTAACGTACATGAAAACTGAAGCATGGTTCGGGTAAACACAGAGCTTAATTCAATATTAGCCTTAAATTTATGTTTGCCATACACTCATTCGAATTGTTCGTCCAAAAACATGCCCGTGGAATGCGCGGAGGTGAAATAACGAGAAGGAATGACTGAAGTACGGGACGTAATTGAATAAATTGGCAGATATGAGCAAATAAAGACTCGTATGTTATGTATATGCACATGTTTTGGTAAAGTATTGTGTATTTAATTATAGATTACTACTACTTTAAACATGTAACGGTGTGGACATTTTGGATACCGGATATTATACTTAATATTAAAGTCTATCAAATCCCAGCCTAGTCACTTAACAAAATAAATTAATATATGCTAATTATATATATACATATATATATATATACATATATATATATATATATATATATATGTATATATATATATATATATATATATATGTATATATATATATATATATATATATATATGTAGTCTGTTATGTAGTATAGACATATTTTGTATGTACATAAAAAGTATAGATGACTGAATTAGAATTTGGCCTCTAGAATTTATGAACTTAACCCCAGTGAATATATTTTAGATGTTTATCATTTTAAGAACCAGGGTCATGGAAAGAGAAAATTTTCGTCCTCTTACTAATTTGATCATATGGCAAAATTTGATAATGATAAACATTTATAGAGGCTAAATCAAATGTTTAGATCGAATTTTATACCTATCCCAATAATGAACTTAGTCACGGTAAATGTTTGTCAGCAGCTCACCATTTTAGCAACCAGAGTTATGTAAAAAGAAAATTCTGGTTGTTTTACTAATTTAATCATGTGGCAAAACTGTAGAGTCGTAAAAATTTACAGCTGCCAAATCCAATGTTTGGACCGAATATCACATCTTGATATTACGGCCATGGTGAATACCAGTCAGGTGATTGTCGCTTTAATAACTAGCGTTATGTAAAGAGACAACTCTGTTTGCCTTCCTAATTTGATCATATGATAAAATTGTAGATTGATTAAAACGTACAGCAGCTAAACACAATGTTTTGATAGAGTATTATATGTTTCCAAATAAATCAGGATCCATAACTCTAATTGAATCATTTATCCTTATATACCAAACTAGCGTGACCCGTGCGAAGTCTTCGCATTATTTATTTCATTATGAAGCTCAGATGATAGATCAAACAAATATTTTACTAAAATTGACATATAGAGACGCAAGTATCAAAAGCATTGAGCTAAAGCGCCACTTTATTTATACGTGAGTGGATTTGAAATTAAACAAAAATTTTACCGACCGTCAATCATATTGACGTTGAGCCGTTAGATGGCAGCATTGCTGTTTTGTGTATATAATTTTAATAATTAATTAATTTGCAAAAAAAATAGCAATAATAATTTTTTTAGTTGTGGATGCCGGTAGAGCAAGCAATTATCTATAAAATGATATATAATTTATGTGGATTAGTTGTGAGTTTTTTCTAAAAAGGGAGAGTAACATCTTAACCTTAGCGTATTAATATATATGATGATGATGATGATGATGATGATCTTTGCAAAACTTGGCTGCTTTCATCTCGCAAAATTTTAGGGCTAATAAGAGAATAATAAGGGCTAATAAGGCTTTTAAGAGAACTTGGCCCTATTTAATATAATTTTTTTGTTGGAACTAATTCATCTTTTCATTTTGTAAATATGCAAATGTCCGTTCAGTAAATAGATAATAGTACATAATAAATAGTTAACAATTTCCTCTTAGTTATTTTTCTAGCATTAGACGGATTTAATATATTAAAATAAATAAATGAGAAAATGTGTTAATAATGTATGGAATAACCGGACATTAAAAATAAGTTAATTTCCGTACGTATTTAAGTACATTATAAGTTTAAGCATAATAACATTTTTCTATTAAGTTAATTACAAATATTGATGAAATTTTTCGAGATTTAAATATATTTCCTAGCATACTATATATCTAGGACTATATATCCCAGAATCTAAAATAATCGCGATAATTTCCCGCAAAACATTATGTTAATTTCTGGTGATTCTATTTTTGATCATTTTAATATGAGCAGTAAAGAATATTGGAGGAGAATTGGTTTTTTTATGATTTCTACAATATTTCTAGAGTAATTTTACATTAAATTATGTTGAAGTTAGTTTTGGAACCTTTATATATTATTATTTTCATTTGATTATTTTCAGTCACTTAACTCTAGTTGTCAAACTTTTGCAATGATACATAGATGAGGAAAATAAATATTTTCTTTATTTTTAGGTTCTTACTGTCATGACATATGCGAGTAAATATACCCAATTTCAAGTTTGTACGTCGAACGATTCCTGAGTACAACGGCTGTAGTAGACAGATCGTCAGATACATGAATAATCTTACGAACATGCCCCGTTCTTCCTGCTATGGTACGGAGTACCAAAAATATTTAAAACACTAAATTTTATTAAATTATGTATTCTGAATTCAAATGTAAATCTACCCAACATAATACTAACTTTTAATCAAGCTCTTTTAAAATATCATATTTTCTACCAAGTAATCAAATCAATATCTTGTGTCATTAATTATTTACAACACCTCAATTCAGTTTGTCTTGTCTAACAACGTCTTTGTTTGCAATGCCTAAACATGTCTCTAAAATGAGTAAAATTTATCGTAATATATAACTTAACGGTAACTTTACGTATGCTTGAGTGAACATGAGGCATCATATTTTAAATTAGAGAGACAAAGTCAAGCTGTAACGTATAAGCAGCTAAAATATTCACAATCGGCATGATAGGTATCCCATATATTTTATATAAATATGATTTAAATGTGTCCATTATTAAAATTCAGTTGAAACCGTAGTCTATTGTGAGATATATCTCATAAGTTCTATTTAAAAAAAAAATATTTCATGATATGAAAATAATTCAAACAATATTTGTCACAATCCAAATTCGAATCTGCGATTACCATAACAAAATCATAAACGTTCACAGCTGGAGATGATCATTTATTTACCTCTGAACATTGTAATCCAATTCTAATAAAGTATATTGTAGGATAACTGAAACACTTCCAAATGAAATAATATTTCTATTAAGCTATACAATCGATATTTTTTATTGAAATGTGAAAATAAGTGGTAATAAGCAACCGCATCACATTGAATGGTCAATACGGAACTTTGCCACAGCCTTTTTTCATTAAAATCTTCTTTGCTATTACATAATATTTAATAAATGAAGTTTTATTGATGATTGGGTTAGTTTCCAGATTTACATTAATTCCGGCCGTTTTGCAAAAGTCGATTTTTTGCGAGATCATCATCTTTTGGCAAAAACTTCACAAAATCTACAAATTTAAGTATAGTTATAGTTATGTTTCAAGACGAAGCCGATATTGGTCTAGCAAGTTTAATAAGATAAATTTTATTAAATCTTGACAGAGACTAACAAGTGGATAAGGATAATTTTCCAATATATATAACGCGATAAATACCACGGAATCCAGTTTTGCTTCCATAATGATTTTATAATTAATAGTTATTTAGGTAGAATTATTCCGTAAAGCATTAGTTTATTCTTAAATGTGTATTTTTTAATATTTCTCTAATGTTCTACCTTATATAAATGATAATCATGTAATAATCGGTGTCTTACCGATTATGCCAAAAAAATAAATAAAATACCTTAATACACACCATGATAAATCTAGTTTATTGTGTATAGCTCATACATATACAACATAATAGAATTTATGATTTTAGTTTCAGATAGATTTTAGTTACATAATAGGTAAGAAATTCAGTGTAAAAGAAAATATAACAAATATTTAAAAAATACAACTGCATTTATGTACGTTATTTACGACTCTAAAGCAATGTAAACATATTTACATCGTTGTTCTTTGTCATTTTTATGTTTTCTTCTATTTTGGTATTTACCAACAATAAAAACCAAAAACTTCAACGCTTTGAATGAACCTATTAATTATATAAGTGAACACAACTTTTGGCTATCGATTAATTATACTATTAAAACTATCAAACGGATTAAAATACAATTAGAAACTTATCGTTTCAAAGAACTATTAAGTTTAGGTTTTTTCATTTCCGTAAATAAGTGTATTTTACTGACAAATGACAAAAGAAAATTTTAGTTTTCTGTTTTTTAACAGAGAATTATAAAATCTAGTGTATGATAAAATTTTATTTACGATGTTCAAAATATCATAAAATTTTGATAAGTTCCTTATCTATACGATCGATATTGATCTATACGATCTATACTGTCGATTACTTTACATAATATTTCATTGCAAAGTTAACAGTTTTCTTCAAAGAAAATTATGAAGTAACAATGAATCGATGAAAATATATTAATATTAATGAAACGTGACAAAAAACCAAGTAAACGTACAAAGAATGAAACAATAGTGATGAAATATACATTCACTTTCATTATACCAATCGACAAGCCAAGGAAATACTCCTTCCAGACCACGGAAAACGGTTTTCAGCACAAACAGTCCCGGTGATTTTAAATATATGTTTCATGTGTTCTATACAGTCTTTATGAAGAACCACTTACATTAAAAATCAAACCATTTAATATTTTTTTATATATAATTGTTGCACTGCACTCATTTTGAATTTTCTGGTAAATTTAATAAATATATACGAGTATAATAATATCTAGAAAGTGAAAAAACCTGTCGAGATATCTTTAAAAAGCTTACTACTTCGGGTAAAGATCGCTACAAACTTATAAAATAGAAAGTGTAAAACTTCATAAAAGTGCAGCTCGTGATTTCTTACATCACATTTTTCAACCGTAACTTTGCCGAGCATAAGTTCACCGTGATATACGGGAGACACCTTTTTCCACTCCGACATTTGTAACCAAGTGTACCGATGCGAGCGTTCTCCTACGCGAAGTGTGCGAGTTATTTGATGTTCACATATGTATGTACCACTATCGAAAACTGTTATGCCACCCCGAATCGCCTTACTAATTCGTAAAAGATCATTGTTTCACTTTTTTTTTCTAAAATATTTTCTGGTTCAATATTTATTCCACCTGACTTCATTCCCGAAATATTAATGACTTCAACCACATCTCACATATGAAAGTTCATGCAACCGCGAATACGCAAATACATACAAATGAAAAAAATTAAACTTCCGTATTCGCGTTGTCGTGTAATAATAAGATTATTGTTAATCACGAAAATTCGCTTTTGTTTTGCTTTGATCCTATTACAGTACGCAATGTTACTTCAAAAAATTACGTCAAAAGTGATTGTTGTTGTTCTTTCTTGTGCTTCATTCTTTGAACTATTAAATATGTATGTGATGTGGATTTTATGTGATCTGAATTTTATTTTGTTACAATTTTGGATTGGATACGTATTTTTACTAATACGTTTTATATCTGGACTGTTTATGGAAAACATGAAGGTAAATCGAGCAGCATAATTAAAGATTGCGAACATAATTACTTCCAAGAAACATATTAAAGCATATTTATCATTCCACATCGAAATTTATCATCTGCACTTTTTTGATCAAATCATGGAGTTGCAGAAAGGTCTAGAAGAAATATTAATGAAGGGGGCATGATGTTAAAAGTCACGTGTGAGATCCCACACTAAGTGAGAAAGCAATATCAAGATAATTTTGTAATTTTTATGTCATTGAAATGTCATGTGGGAAATTCGGCACCAATCATGTTGCATATAGAGTTCAATGTCTTTTTCTATCATATTACCTGAAGCATGAGAATCGGTGTATAGAATGCGATTGTTAAACAAAAGACCGATTGTTAAACAAAATTCCATTTACCGTTAAATCATACTCAGAACTGTTATCAATTTACATTATACTACTAGGATATCAACAATCATGGAATTATAAGAAATTTCTCAGCATTTCAAGATATATTCGTAATTCATTTATTGGCAAAATATTTAATGAAAACGAATAATATGTTTGAAATTTCGATCAGCATTAAAAATTTAAAAAAACTATCTTGAATTTTGTTAAAAGCATGACACTCGTTTGGAAGATTATTTGGTTTCAGAACGACGAAGCGCCATAAAAAAAATATCCAGAAAGTTACAGCATTAATATAAATAATTGGCAGAACATATTCAAAACAATAATAATTCATAAAACAAAACAAATTAAAAATCTGAATTATATTGTTCACTTAAACGTAATTAATACGTTTCACTAACCAGTTCAATTATTTTTATGTAATGGGCTTATTAATTGGTTAATATTAGCAACGAACGAGTAAAAATAATATTAACGACATCATACGATTACGAAAATATCTCGACAGGTCTCGATTATGAATTACTCGTTAGTAATATACAAGCATGAGCAAATAAATTCGTTAATATTATCCATAATCTGCCAATCCTAATATAAATTACGTACTTTACGTAACGTAGTAAATTACTAAGTAATATAAATTATGTACTTTATGTTGTTAAAAATGCTTTATATTTATAGTCTAAATGTGCTTTACCACTTTAGATTAAATATAAAATTATTAAATAAATATCATTTTATTAAATTAATACTGCGTGACCTAAATTGGGAAGGAATTGTTAGAATTAGTAATTACTAATACTAACCAGACGATTATTGGAATATTATATTATAACTAAGTTATAAATTTAACATCTTCATAAAAATTCAGTAAAATCTACACATAAATACGTTAAAGAAAAGAAAATTTCGTACCCCTTTTTATAAGATGAATGTGAGATTTGGCACAGGTAAAGTTAATTTTTTTTTCAACTGTTACATTAAATTTTAGATGTCATAGCTATTGAAGGAAATTAAGGCAAAGAACACAAATTAATAATATACACGCTCTCAGCTGACGTAATAGAAGAAAATTCAAAAAATTATATGCAATGATTATAGAAGTATACTCTTTGACAAAAGAACTTCAATACGTTCAAATTTACAATTAAATGTGTTGCCATAGAATTGACCTCCCAACGCCCATTAGTATCAATTAAAAACCTATAAATGTACTTACTACCTACCTAACAAACATCAGATTGCAGCGCGGATTTTTGCAAATTTTTTTATCGTCCGCAGTAGTTTGAATAACTCACAAAGGAAATAAAATTACGGAAAACTATATCCAACTTATTATGTTGCCCAAAACTTTTCAAATATTTATTACATGTTTTCCACTAATGAGCGCATTGTGTTGATTATTTGCTATGAATTGTTAGAAGTAAAAGTCGAGGGCTTTTATAACTTAAATTAAAACGTAAATATAAATATCTTCATCGCGTTTAGCGCGAGGTGTTGGTAGTCAAAAAAGAACGAAACGAATCGTTTTATAAATCACTATGAACACAGAAATAGGAATACGTCAACGATATCAATATCATCATCATCATATCATCATCATCATCATCATATATATTAATACACTAAGGTTAAGATGTCACTCTCCCTTTTTAGAAAAAACTTCACAACTAATCCACATAAATTATATATCATTTTATAGATAATTGCTTGCTCTACCGGCATTCACAACTAAAAAAATTATTATTGCTATTGTTTTTGCAAATTAATTAATTATTAAAATTATATACACAAAACAGCAATGCTGCCATCTAACGGCTCAACGTCAATATGATTGACGGTCGGTAAAATTTTTGTTTAATTTCAAATCCACTCACGTATAAATAAAGTGGCGCTTTAGCTCAATGCTTTTGATACTTGCGCCTCTATATGTCAATTTTAGTAAAATATTTGTTTGATCTGTCATCTGAGCTTCATAATGGAATAAAAACGTAATAAGCAGTGTGCAAAATTAGAAAAGAATTGAATACCTGCAATCAATTTTGATTTATTAAATTGAGTTGAATAATTTATAATGCAAAGACTTCGCACGGGTCACGCTAGTTTTAAATAATTAATTAAGCTCCGAAGTACCTACCACCCTATATTTTTACACACATTTTGACCAAAGCAGAATATATTTTTGTATAATTTGCGCTTCGTATTATTGTTCGAAAATGTGCTTCTGTATAAAACAATATTTTATTTATCTACGTTAATGTATCTAATTTTTATATATGGCTAACTTATTGCTACGAAAGCAGTCTCTTACAGCCAACCATAACACCAATCCAGCCCCATTCGACGAATGGCCGGGAATCGAATCCGGGTTTCCGCGCTGCGCCGCATCGTCAAAGGTCGTATGCCTTGTGATCAATCCAATTCACCACGACGACGACATATTACATAATATTTAACATTATATTTCATAAAATTACTAGCAAAAATACCCTTCAAGCTACTGTAAATTATATTTTAATAAATAAAAATTTCCTGGACTATTTCCAAAAAGTTATATTTCATAAAAGTGGATCTTATTTACTAATAATAGGTCTGATGTAGTTTGATTTTAGGATAAATTGTATAAAAACATATTCAAAAAAATTTCATCATTGTTTAGAAACAATCCTATACGTTTTAGGAGGGCTATTTTCAATTGGAAATAAGGTTATTAAGTAGCTAAAATATTTCCAAAAAAAAATTAAAATACATTTTGATGGCGTCAAAAATTAGAAATATGTCGGATGTAAAACCATTTCACATGGAGGAACTTAATTTATATTCACCCATAAATAAAAAAAACTTAAAACAAAGTTGAATTTGTGTAAATGAAAAACACATCAAAATATAGATACATAACTTTCATACAAATACGTCTTTTTTTCTTTTATCTAATCTACGTATGTCGGCAAAAAATCAAACGTATTTCTCAAAAAGAAACCAATAAGATTAAGCTGGGATTCATGAAACAAAATGGTGGAATATTCACGAATCGATTTCTATACACATTCTCGACAGATCGCCCTGGTTCTTCTTACGTCATGGTCTAGGTAAAGGCCCCTATCCGAATTATATAAATGAACTATGTATTGCTTATAACCATTATATATACTTACTTTCAATAAAAAAACCAAAAAAAAACAACTAGTTTTAAAATAAGTTATATATATATATATAAATATATATATATATATATATATATATATATATATACATATATATATATATATATATATACATATATATATATATACATAACTTATTTTAAAACTAGTTATTTTCCAATTTTACTCTTGAATAATTTTTGAATTTCGTGAATCTTATGAGATGTACTTTACATTTATTTTATTTATTTCAAAGATACACACAACGTTCAGTATTTGCGTATATTCTAAGGTTCGGTTTTTTATCTATTAGCCAATTAATTAAAATAAATGATATTATATATTTTCATATTTAAATAAACGAATTGTCTGTGAACTTATGTCGCGCGTTAGAAATTATACTTCTTTGGTAAAATAGAAGAATACTTTATTTAGCAAGCAAATAATTATTGGAAATAAAATAATTAAAGGACTGGAGCGTGGTGAAATCTAAATTCAAACAAATAATTACATTTTGAATATTTCATAATTTATGATGAAATAAATACTATCAAAAATTAACCTCACGTAGAGAAATAAACTTAAATTATATTTTGTAAAGTTTATGAGCACTTTTTTTGCTGGGAATATTCACAATAAATAAATGTTTTTTTTATTTTATGGACTGTAAAATATAAATAAAAAAAATATTTAAATTCACAGATGTAACTTAGGTTTGTACGAATATAAAACATGTGTTGTGTATATACAAATGCCTCAATAACTATCATGAATATAGTTTCTGTCACTACACGTATGTTTAGTAAAAAATTCATTCTTTGGTTTCTTGTTACCATGTGCGCGCATCGTAAAATTTCAGTCTCATGTTTTTTTCGTAACGCGCTGAAAGAAGTTTAGCTGCAAAAATAAAATAAAACCAAAAAAAAAACTAATTATAAGAATATATAAAATTCATAAACGCCTACATATGAACATACAAAAATATTACTGTACCTTCTAAGTTGAAATTTAGACCGTATTTAAGTTAAGTTCATCATGTTTGCATCAGTTCGGAAATTAGAGATTCCGACGAGATTTCGAGACGACTCCAGGTCCATACCATAAGTACCCTACATTCTTCTAATTGCAGAGTCGCATATTTTATATGTATATTTATATATATATGTGTGTGTGTGTATATATGTATATATACATATATATATATATATATATATATATATATATATATATATATATATATATATATGTATATATATGTATTTATTACGTGAAATGTAGAATTCTAAACGGTACAAAGCATAATTTCTCCCTTTGTAGTTAGTTCTAATGGCAGGTGGTAGTAATCTACAGGTCACGCGAGTTCTCGTAGTGAGCGGTATTGTATAATTGCTACCGGTTTTCGTTCTTATATACGTTCATAAGTATGATTTCAATATAAATTACTATTATCAAATACTCAGAGCTAAACCCATAGTCAGAATACGATGTGTCTAATTAACCGAAAAACTAACATGAAATTAAACAATGAAAATGAAAAATTTTCCGAATTTAAAATTTTTCACTGCAAAATAGTCACCAACAATATTAATCCTTAACAATATATAAATGTTGAATTTCCAAACATAGATTCAAGACACCTTTATGTTCCCTCCCATGTTCTTTTATCTGCAATTATTAAATATGGAATTTTCTCATTTTAGAATCTCATTTTTAAAATTATTCCAGTAAATTAAATGATATTAATTATTATCTAAAATTAATTTTGAAAACCACAAATGCTATATACACTTCCATTACCATTTGTACTTGTTACATTAAACTACCCTTAACAAAGAAGTTTAATTGAAAACCTTCATACACAATCAGTTTCAAAGTGTATTCAACCAAATTTCAGTTGATTGTTTATTGTATTGTGAAAGCGAATACTTTTTGTAAATCAAGCATCGACCTTTACGATATTGCTATCCGCGGCGTAGTACGATGACATGAACGAATCACTTGATAATCGAGGTGATCTGACAAGATAAATATTTCGGTTCGTGTATTTTTCAGAGTTAGAAATAGTCACAACGCGTACATCATAAAACGGGTGAGTACGTGTTTATATTTTATAACACAACAACGAATGCTCTGTAGAATATTTCAAATGTCAAAGAGTATAGAAATATATTTAATCAGGTAATTGGTATTTGTTTAGTAAAAATGAGATGCGTGATTATTCCTTCACAGTGTTGATGAAAAAATAAGGAAACAGCTACAGGTACCGTTATCCATATGAATGATAATTTGTAATTTATATATATATATATATATATATATATATATATATTATATATATATATATATATATATATATATATATATATATATATATAAAAACGGGCAATTATAGGAATAGACCATATCAGAGTTATTTTATTATTATTTGATGCATTTTATGTGGCAATATGATGAGAATATTGTTATACATTATTGAGATATCGTTTTTACTTAATTCAGTCATTAAAAACGCGCATAAATAAAAAAAACGATGTAAAGTCCACAGACGAGCGTTTTCATATCATATATATATACATATATATCATATATATATTATATATATATATTTCATATCATATATATACATATATCATATGTATACATATTAGCTGTAAAACCCGACGATGTTCGAGTGAAAATATATCGCGTGTCTAATGTGACTAATATATGTGTATACAAAATAATTATTTAGCGATACAATTAAATATTCCAATAAAACGATTATCAAGTAATTTTTTCTACATTATATTGTTTTTTTATTATTTTTAATACAATTTTTGTCTACATTTACTATTACAACACTTGCTATATTTACAATTCAATAACATTAAATTCTATAATACTATGTTTACAATCTTATTGTTTGGACTATAAATTTTCAGGTGATCCAACTCAGTAACACGCGGTATTTATCTGACCGTGTGAAAAGGTTGATTCCCTTACGTTATCGCCACAATATTGAAATGTATGACATTTCCCTTTGTTGATGGTCATATTATGGACCAACTTTACTGCGATTGCAATTGTTTAAGACTGAATGATTAATCGGTCGAAGTTAAATGTATTCCTCGTACAAATATAGTTTTCACCATTTATTTGCCGGCCATTATTATGACTTCGATGACATTTTTCTATAGTTGTTTAATATATAGTCTCGCACCATTAAATGGTTTTGGCGAATTTAGATTCCGCAATAAAATGATTGGCGAACCAACCTTCAGTTTAAGGTAGTGCAGCGGCATTCTTGGAATATTCAGCAAATTCATCATCAATCATGGTGTCAATAGAATTGAAAATTTTCTCCTCACCCGGAATCATCTCTTGGACGGTCTTATTTAGTCGCTAAAATAGTTCACTTCTATAACCATCCTGAGTTGACGTAAATTTATATAATATACGGAAATACTTTGTTAATGAGTTGTTCAAAATTTGATCAGATTTTCAGTCTCATGGATAGGTACCTTCTCTTATTTGCAGGAGTTTTTCGGAAAATACTTGCGCTTTTTCATATCCTGAGATTCGCGCTCTCATATTTGTTATTAATTTGATTATTTTTACATGCTGCCAGATGAATGAATTTTTACGCAATATTTATTTTTTCCGCTAACGTCGATCTCAGAATGAAGAAAGACAACGTTTGACGAAAATCGTCCGATAATATTGACAATACACCTGCCATTAGATTCACGTTGTGTTAAGTCTTTGAGAGTTCTATTCATTGCCTCGAAAAAATTTATGAGCCATTGTGCATTCGTCCATATAATGTCCTGGTACTTTTTCCATAGTTGTCCACGTGCTGACAATTTTGAGATGTCGCATACTGCGAATTCATGTTCAGTTACAATAATTGATAATTTTAATGCAGAATGTGCCGTTTGCCATTAAAAAACCTAGACGCTATTTTTGTACCAGGGCAAGTGCTATTTCTTTATTTGCGCAAATTTCAGCAAATATTAAGATAAAAACTTTTTTACTAGTTTGCGTATCCAATAATATTATTCCACCTTATGGTTTTTTGTAATAATTTCCTATTATGTAATAAGGGTGAATGTGATGTGATATGATGTGATGAATGTAGCGTAACAATTCGTCAAAATTGCAATTTTTCCCATTAATAATTCACTGTTATGTGGTAGCATCAAAATCACTTCGTCATAGTAACTGTACTCCCAGTTGTATTAGAGTTTGGTTAAATATCGGTAAACATTTATCTTTTAGCAATATCAAAGCTTTATTGGAAATTTCGTCGTTGAAATAAATTTCCAAATCCTGGTTTTGAATTCGTAGTTCAGCCAGAAAAACCACTGGACCTCAACCGTGGATCGGGAAACTTGAAAACCTTGATGTAACGACCCATTTGATATTGTGCTATTTTGTCATGCTTGTCTTCTCCTTCCACTGTAAATACATGGCTTTAATATATTTGTAAACATATTTGATGGATCTGGCAGAATTAAATTATTCGACATTTATACGCGCTTCGTATATTCTCTATTAAAGCCGATTGTATTGAACTACTCATTCATTGATAACTTCAGTGTCTCCATAGCCTCGCGATTTTATTTCAATACGGATTCCCATTATTTTGGTGATTGATGTCCGTATATGGAATACCCATCTTCGTCAGTTTGAATCTCCTTTAAAAATGATTTCGAATAACGTTTCGTGCATTTGTTGTCCTTGATGTACGGCAAATCTCTATCTTAATTCACCACGTGGACTACGTCCATGTTTTTCATAATAAGTTTATGAAGTTCGGAATCCTTTCCAGGATTTGAAAATTCAGCCTTGATGACATCAGCTATTTGATTCGGTGGATTTTTTTGAAGCCGAATTAAGTTTTGTTAATCTGGCAGTCCTCGTTATTACCATTAAATCGAATGTATCCAGTAGATGAGAGTAACGAATGTTCATTTTTTGACTATAGCTTGGAAAATCTTTTTTTGTCTCTGATAAAAACTCTGGCAACAATATCCTGTCGGTAAACAACCGCCTGCCCGTATTACTGTAACTCCTGAACGATTTCTCGTCGTAGATCATAAATGTTAGTACAATGCTGATATATTTTGAGTTTAAATGCCAATGAAATGTATTCATAAGTATTTAGATTTTTTATTTAGTATTGGTATTAGCAAGCCTACTAGGTGATAAATTTTTCCTTGATCTTTAAAAAGTGGACTGAAAGTAATCTATTTGCATTGTTATTTGTTATAATGCCATTTGGAAGCAACCATTATATCAGCATTGATTCTGGTGTTTTTTCGGTCACATAAGCGAATAGTTCTGGTGGCGGTACTCGTAATGCTAGCAACCTGATTTTGCCATTCATGCAGCAAATACCTTCACTTTCGTCCATAAATTTAAAAAATGCCTAATATATATATATATATATATATATATATATATATATATATATATATATATATATGAATGTATATAGCGTCAATGATATTTTAATTTGTAATTCAATAAAATTTATAGACGAAAACCGATAGATTGTGATATTGGCTAGAGCTTCTTTAGCGGATTCAGAAATTATGTAATGATGTAAATATTTATTGTAGGATAGAAAGGAGAAATTTAGGATAAATAAACAACCTTTTGAAAATTTCCAAGTGTTTTTATTTTATTTCAGACAAAATCTCAGTTGACGGGTTGCATCCAAGTTAACAGGAAAGGTAAATAAATTTGTCGTGTTTTTATTTAATACCATGACATTTTAATGCTACGAAAAAAAAATTAAAAATTAGATAATTTTTATACTACCTTGTATTGTTCTCTTATATATCCTCTTGTTTCTCTTATATATCCAACTATAATGCAAATTATGATGAAAGTAAATAAATTTCCCTGTGATATTGAAAGCAAACTATCACAGGTATTCTTAGTTACACATCTACTCTTACTTGTTGCTTCTTACTCCAGTGTCCAACCCTGTTTCTTCGGCTTTCGGCTGCACGCCCAGGTTGTTTTGGATCTACGTCTACTGCAGTGCACTTGAGGGTTCTACTCTCGTCTACCACAGTGCACTCCTTGGCGTATTTGTTCTGCTTGCCCTTCCAACTCACTCTGGCAGGACAATTAGGAGGGTTTGATATCCTAAACTAAACGCGTAATTATTGTTTATTATGAAATATTTCCGAAAAAAATTTAATGATTTATTTATAAGCATAACTGCTCATTAAAAAACTACAACCCGATTTATTAAAATAAATTTTATCAAAAATAAAATCTACACAAATTGTAAAATAGATAATATATAAACAAAAAAAGAGTTCCACAGTATATCCAATACCTCTTTTATTTTATCAAAACAATCTTTACATAAATAAAGAGTGACACAATTTAAAAGATCGAGGAAATTATAAATACTAAACAACAACATCAAAATACCTTTGTGACGTGGCTAAGAAGAGGTAAGGAAGTAATGAAGAGAACAAGGATATAAAAAAATAGTAACGTTATGAGTAAAATTAGTTGGAGAATGCTTTATAATACGTCGTCGATTATGTGTATCAAAGGTAAAGTTCACAGGTTAAATAAAAATTAAATATGATTACCAATAACACATTCCTCGTTCAATTAATGAAAATAACTCAAAAAAAAAATACAAAGAAACGAAATTATAAAGAAATAAATGGAATTAAGGAGGATGTGCTTTTAAAAATAACTTTGATTATATGAGATGGTAAGTTGTGTCATAATTAAGATTCATTTATATTTAAACGGTGTAGGCGGACAAGAAATATTCATCAAACGAATAATAATGGATATAATTATAAAAGATATCTTATATTCGTACTTTCTAAGCTCACTGATTCAACAAAGTTCAGACTTAGAAGTTCTCCTAATTAATTACGCAATTTTAGTATAACCTATCTAGCAAATTTTCATAGTCAATTAAACGGCAAAATGTAACAAGTATGCCTGTACTATAAGTCTATTTTTCAACAAAAACTAAAGTCAAAAGCCGAAGATTGATTGGATTTGTTGGAATTGATCGAAAAAATATTAGCAACAAGCAAAACTTTAGTAAAATAAAAGAAATGAAACTAAAGAGGCACTATTTTCATTAGACGTCAAAGAACATAATCATAAATATTTAGCCTATTAATAAGTTTAAACTAGGTGTAATAAACGAATGTATAATATATTAAACTAACTGTAATTTTTTTTGTAATTTTGTAGAGATTAAGTCGTAAAATACAATGTATTCAGCATCGTGTATATCTGCGAAACCCATTTAAATTCCTATTTTTGCCATTTTATTTATACGCATCTTAAGAGAAAATAAACCTAACTATTGATTGAATACCTAACATACAAGATAAAAAAATACTATTTTGTAATAATATATTAATGTATGTCTTAAAAAACAAGCCGATAAGTCCACGAAAACGACCAAGTTTTAGTCAATGGATATGCTCAGTTTGACACACAAAGTCAAATAGGTTTCTAAGAACAGAGTTGCCTAAATTGGATTCCATAATTTCATAGAATTATGTTTTATGCTCCAGTCGATCTGGAGTATAAGTACAACATAGAATTATGTTGTACTTATACTCCAGTCCATGAGAACCCTTTTGATAACCATTTGTGTTTCCGAATCTGATAGCCTTTTGGCTGTGAATATGTATGTGTGTCCGTGCGTGCGTGCGTTCATGCGTGCGTGCGTGCGGCGTGCGTGCGAGCGTAACGAGAGCGTGCGTGCGTGCGTGCGAGCGTGCGTGGGTGCGTGCGTGTGTGCGATACTGAAATTTTAGAAAACATATGATAACACTAAATGACTTCATAAATATTACCAAAAATCCCTTCAGTAATAGATTAATGATTGATGTAACTTATCAGCATGTATGATATATCACTTGGAATATAAGAAAAAAATAATATATAAATAAAAAAAATTGTGAAAAATAAATCTTCCGAATTTACGAATTCATGGAGTGGTGTTTGCGGTCATCCTTACGTGAGTAGAATAAATAAAGTTTCACAAAAAAATTCATAGAAAATTGACGTAATTAGGAAGATATTCAACAGAATTAAATGTCAATTATATTATGCAAGTAAAGAAATAGGGGACAGCAAATTAATATGACAAACATTCTTAAAGCTCACCCCTTATCCTAAAAATTGCACGTGTTCAATTGGCTCTAAATTCAGTGTTAGTTAGTGTTTTTTGCCACAAATAAATTTATAAATTAAACACTCGCTTAAAGATTTAATAAAAATTATATTTATTGTTCCGTAATAAACTTTAAATAAATATTCAACTAAATATACTATCACGTGCGGAATTTCAATTGCCTAGAAAAGATCGAATATCCAGAACGGGAAATATATTTTTGTGCGTCTCGAAAGTGCACGATTACTAATAATTAACGGCCATATCTCCTAGTAAACATCATCTTTGTTTATCTTTTTCTAAAAGTAAAACTTACATATTGCTACCGTCGTAAACAATTTTCTTAAGCTTACTAGAAAGTCTTAGTACCAATAAAATGAACAAAATATAAAACTCGCCAATACCTGCCTCTCTAAATATTCAGGCCCACTAACAGCGAGGCGAATATGATTTTTACATGCTTCACCGTTAAATATATTCAATGTATTTATTCTCAGCAGCTCATGAATTTCGTTTAGTCTCACGTGATCACATAGGTTTTACTTTATGTACTTCGTAATTTCGTTCGCTAGTCGAGCTTCTGAATCAGTTCTGAAGTTTTATTTGTTTCTGTTTTTCTCCACCTCTCTTTCTTCCTTTTTTTTATTCCATATTCCCATATTATCTCCCTATTGTTTATCTGGCATTCAGTCTGTTTACAAATTTTGTAAAAATATGATAACAGTGCATTGCTTGTGCATAACCCATGTAACAAATTTTACATTACTGCTGATACAGGAAATATCCGTTTGTGTACTGATACGCGCGTTTATTCCATTCCTAGATATTTTATTATGCAATTTATATTGGCATCCCCCATTTTAAATAAAGGCTGAAGACCTTTTTTCTGGTAAACCAAAACAAGATTTTGCCACGTCCAGTTTTGAGAAGGCTGCAGTTCAAAATTTAGTATAAATTTTATGTTTTTTATCTTGATTGTATAATTTATATATTTAAACTAACGTTTCTATAATATATATACACAAAAATAACTCCATTTACCTTTGTAACTGATTTTTTCATCTATCGCTGAATTTATATTTTTCAGCAAAAAACTAAATTTATTTCTCAAAAAATAAAGTTAATCTTGTTGATTAGGAGAGAATTGGTGAAGTATTGAAGTGTCGATTTCTACTATTTAGACATTCCCACCAGACAGCCTAGACTCATATTCAGTTATAATCCATGTTAAATCTATATAGCTATTCTTATTATAATCATGTTACAAGACATCGTTCTATTCAAACGATGCTTTCTATTAAAAAACTTTGTCTTGATATTTGGTGTTAAAGAAAATTTGTTCTATTTTAATTATAGCATCATTTTGCATAGACTGATGATTTAAAATATATTTTAGAATATTTTGTTTGGATTTCGTTTAAACAAATCCTTCATCAATTTTAATATCGTTTATCCGCACTTTCATCTTATAATAGGAACACAAAATTCCTAACGTATTGTAATGAAATTTTTTAATACAGTTCTTATATTGAAGTATACTTTATATAATCTTAATTATTTGATGTATATATAGATGTCCATGTGATACTTAGAAACAATCCAGTGAAAATTAAATTTTGGCAACGTAATATTACATACCGTAACATTATTAATTTATGCCTTCTGACAAATATTTACGTCAGAATTTACTTTCGAATTCCAGGATTCTTTTAATAAGGGAAGCCTAGTTCTAAATAAGATTTATAGACTGGCACAAAATAAAAGTAAATCCGAATCAAACATGATCCTCATAAATTAAATTAATTTATTAACTCCGTCTACATATAGAAGTGACTAGGAATTTCCGAATCCAAAAGAAGTATCGTCTTCTTGATTAAAAATAACTATGAAACATGTAAATGGACTGAATTCTGTCTTTTATTGTAATATTAAATAGAATGGTTTTTGTAAAAAACCCAAGCTAACCACTTATATAGTAATATTTGAATCGATTCGCTAGACAAAGATTACATGAATTCATTAGTGTTTAAAAACAAAAGACACAGAAAGATATTTGTATACAGTTTTAAACTGTATACAAATATCAATCATATATATTGTCAAAGAGGCTAAGACAGGAATCTCTTCAGTCCAACTATTTAATTAGATATTAATGAAACTTAACCAAAAACTTACAAGACGCTGATTTTTAGTAATGAATCAGGAATCCTGGGCTCAAGCCGAATCAAATCTTATTGAAGAAGAAACAATATAGTCCTCCTTAACATAAGCGCGCTATATATCTTTGTTAGACACGATCCAAAGATCTGAGTTTATCTATTTGTTTAAAGAATTTAATGTACACAATTGATACATATGGTAGATTCATTTTTCTCTTAGCAATTTCTTAAAGCCGGCTAGATCAGTCCAGCCCTCTCAACCAGCAGTAGGGAGTCGAACTCTCACCGTACACCGCATCATCAAAGGCTCTAAGCCTGTAGCCAACCCAACACATCACGATGAAGACCAAATATCTGCATTGACTAAATTTTGTTGTATTCGTTGCTTCATTGTTTAAAAAATAACCTATTAGGAACGAGTAGAACTAACACTACGGGGGTTTCCTACATCTCTAAGAGCATTGTATTAATGATTACATACATTGTTTCTATTACACGATTTATAAATGTTAATGTTCACAGTTAAATGAAACTACGTGACATAGTATTATTTCTACTTTCTTTAATAATACAACGAATAACTTTTGTAATACAACGAAACCTAGGTCGTGGTAAAGAACTTAAAGAAAGTAGAAATAATACCACATCACGTAGTTTCATTTAATTGTGAATAATAAATTTCTACAAAATTAACGCCAAATATATTCAATGTTAATGTTATTTTTTACTATGTTATGCTATGGCGTAGTAAAATTTTCAAAGGTACATAAATATTGTGATTTTCTCAAAAACTATAAAATTTAGTAAAATAGCTGTAGTTTTCCTTTAATAAATAAGTCAAATTGCACTAATTTTGTTTTTTCTTGACTTTGCTTCTGTACTTTCAGAAATAAGTGAGAAATTACATTTTTGGCTCATTTTTTGTGTATTTCTGGCAATGCGCCATTTAAAGTTCAAAAAAAAATATATTGCCTTTCGAGTGATAGAGAAAACTAAAAAATATTTAGGTATTGAAGTATTAGCTACAAAAGAGGCGGGTTATCACGTTTTTATTTTCAATTTTGAATTAAAACGGTAGGTGATTTCACAATAATTCCGTTTTTCTTTTTTGCTGTATGGAGCCTTGAAAATAAAAAAATAAAAACTTAAAAAATAGGGAAACCAAATGGAGGTTTTTGAGAAAATTACAGAACGAAAGAATACTAATATATAGAGACAAAATACCAAAATTTGTAAAAGTTCATGAGAAGCATTTGAAAACTAACCATCATCAGAGGATGAAATTTAATATAAGGTATGAATTTGTTGTAAGATATATACAATTTCTTTTTATCTTATAATAAACAATTATCGTTATTACTAATTAAAAATAATTTTAACTATTTTGTTATCTTTTTTAAATTCATATCTTTTTAATTTGTTTTTAACAAAAATTTTTCGACCTTGATAACAAAATTAATAAAAAATAAAAGGTATGTATTTAAAGTAGTAAAAATTCAAAACCCTTCATAAAGCCCGCTGAATAGTCAGTTATATGAATTAAAAAGTTCTACTCTATGCGTCTCTACAGTTTCCTTTGTCCGGGGAGTTTGAATGACTCACAGCAAACGGAAAATGTGGAATATTCCAACGTTTCATAGCCCTTCATTTTAAGAAAGTTGAGAGTAATATTGTGTGGATGCAAACCAACTGCTACTCGGCTCGATCATTTGATAAAAAAAGTAACTTTTTTTAACAGCCATCTACTCTTCCTTATTTTTTTTCAATATCTATAAGTAATAATAGTAGAACATCACTGTAAGCAAATTCTGTAGAACCTATCAATTTTGAAGTTTGTTTAATCACAATTCTTGACTAGTCTTGATTTTTAGTTATTTCATAATTAAGTATAATAAAAGCAGAAGCCGAAATAATTTTGAGAGCCTATAATATTAGACCATTTTGATTTCTTTTATTCATTATTTATTTTGATAATACACTTGAAAACTTGATATTTGTAGACCATGTAGGTCTCCACATATTTTACCCACGATATAATATAGTAATAATGTAATAATTTATGCAGATAATAATGGCTATGGGTAACAATAAAGGGAGTTTGAATTTCCATTACAATTAAATTTATAAAATTAGTAATACAGAAATTACAAAAGAATCTCTGATAGAATACAAAAGAGAAATAAATTATACAATATATATTAAAATAAATATGGATCATCATACTAAAATTTAAGCTTTTCATATTTTAAAATTGGCAAGAGACACTAATTTTTATACATCAGATTTTATCCCAAGTAGAATTGAAGTGATTAGCATTTCGATTAGAACTGAATTGAAATTATAACATATAATATTTTTCTCTTTACGCACCCCTATTATAGAAAATAACCACGATTCTCGATAAATAGATTCACGATAAATAGACTCTACTATAAAAAATAGCTTTTGAGAAGTAAACATTTGATACGTCCCACATTAAAAGAATGTAATAAAAATTAAATATATCACATTAGGGATACAAGCATTATAAATGGTAAAATACTATATTCAATTTCATTTATAGCAATTTGACATCGTCTCATTTTGCAAAATGATCGGTTTTTGCCAATGATTTGGATATATAATTAACAGTTTCAATTACGAGATACTTCAAAGCAATATCGACTCAGAGTTAAAATAGAGTCTAAAAACAAATTTCGTTTCAATATAAGCACTTACTTATACGCAGCATGATCTCTTTTCATACCATATAAGCACTCTCTTTTCGTACCTGAGCTCCGACAGCGCGTGTCGGAACATCGATGTAATTATGGAGAGCCATTATTAATTTCATGAACACATTATTGATTTTTATAAAACAGAATTTAGCATATTCGAATTTCTTTACCTTAATGATTATAGCCACTTTTCTTACATGCATCTCTCGATTTTCATTTAGGGTATAACTGAATCGAATTCTCTGCAAGTAAGAAAGGAATTGGACGTGGTCCTGAATTTTGTCAAAATATTAACAGTTTTCTTTAACAACGCGTTGGACCTTTGTTATCCACGGGCTTCATTCACTTAAAACGATATTGGTGGCCTTAAGCCTTTGTCGTTCTTTTCGATTCGCGAACTTCAATTGAACTTTCAATCTAGATCGAGGAGAATTTGCGAATATTAAGGTCGGTTGATCATTTTTACCATGTTTGATTTATATTTGCTTTCATTGTACATTGATCATCGTTTTATATAATTGTATATTGTGTATTTGTTTTTCGCAATAAAATAATCTGACATTCACAGATGAATTAAAAACTTTAATGTTTTTTATTACTTCTGTTTCACTCTTATTTAAAATATAATTAAGTGTACAAGTAATGTACTTTTAAACATTAAAACATGAAATCTTGTTGTAGTTTGGCCAAATTTACAATTTTTCACTAACCTAGTATTGAAATATTATACATAAAAAAATTTAAAACCGAAAAAAGGAAGAAAAGTGAAAAAAATTAAAAATACATTTAAATATTAATAATTTATACCTGCTTGTAAAATTGTTTACATAGGTTTTTTATTAAATTAATCTTGAACAACTTTTGCTACTAGCAAATGTGCTGTATATTGTGATTATATTTTGATTTAAAAAAAAATATTAAAGAAACGTCAAAAATTCACTTTTATTCGTTCAACAAAAATTAATGTTTACAAATAAATTATAAATGAGGGTACAGAAATTTTAATATTTAATTAGTAAATCATATCTTTTTTTTTCTGGAATAACATCCAGATTACAGAGAATTACGTTTCTTATAAAAATGTTATAACTGTTCCTTAATAATTTATAGCTTGATAGACGTTTGAATAAAAATTTAAAAAGCTCTTGGAGATGCAACGAATATTCAAAATGTCTGTTAAAGTAAAACTTTTAACCTGTTCAAAAACAGCAAAATCTTGATTATACTATGTACGTTTAGAAAGTTTTTCGTGTTCGGCAAAAGTTTAAATCGCTCACAACGCGAACAGAGTTTCCTGGAAATTATTCTCGAGATTTCACCGCTCAATAGTGCTAAATTTTGTTAATGTTTTTGTCAAATTTATACAGATGCCACCAGATTAAGTTCTGAGCAAGTTTTTTTTATTAACGGCGGTGAAGACTAAATATTTTTTTTAATTAATTTTTACTAGTTCCGTTGAATATTTTTAAACACTTGTCATTATGTCTTGATTTATCTGAATAGTTATATAAATATTACATATATATATATATATATATATATATATATATATATGTATATATATATATATATAGGTATATATATATATATATATATATATGTATGTATATATATATATATATATATATATATATATATATATATATATATATATATATATATCATATTAAATAGAAACGCATATCCGTCTCAATAATATAACATTTATTGTAGTTTTGTCATCATGTTTTGCTACGTCATCAAACCATGATGACTAAACTACAATAAATGTTATAATATTCAATATATGTGATAAATCAAAACATTTTGAATAACAAAATATAAGAGTTCTGCATATCGAGTTAACGACTTACTTTAACACAAAACAACAACTTTTCAAGATAAAATATTTAGTTATGTTTTCAAAATAGTTATAACGACGTTATCAAAAATTAATTTAGAATAACTTTAAAAGACAAAAAATTTTAAGACCATCATCAACCCAAAAGATGAGCAATAAAGATGCTGAGATAAACTATCAACAAACATTCTTTACAAACGACCTCATCTAACTAACTCAAGAAAACGCGTACTCAAAACGCGTACTCAAGAAAAGAATGAACAGGTGAATTTACGGCTGTTGTAAATATAAAATAATTGGAGCGCTTTTTTGAGGTAGGTCACTGAGCAATAATGGGTCATCCTCTAAGTTTTTTCTTCGCAAAACGCAATGTTAACAAATCAGATTAATTATATATATATATATATATATATATATATATATATATATATATATATATATATGTCAGATACAATTTATATTCAAAACCATCTTTGCTACCCTCGTGAATTAAAATTCACCACTAGGACTCTGATATTATATACAGGTTTTGAGCTCTCGAAACGGTGATCAAAAAATTGATATGTTCATTATGCGATCGATTGAAATTTTCTTGTATTATATGTTGATTACTGAAAAAAAACAGATAAATTCATCCTTCAGGAATTATGCTATTGTTCAGGTTAAAGCATAAACATAATGAAATGCATGTGTCAGAACCAAGTTTTGCGAAAATCTGTTAAGCCATTTAGGCTTGAGTTAGTAATAAATAAATAATCGAACTAACTTTTCGTAGCTTTATTATTCCATGCGACTGAAGTTATGGTGAATAACGCACGTTTCACTCCGTCAAACAAACTATAGGCATGTCATTTAAGTGCGATTTAAATTGATTGCAGTGCTGTTAGGTAACAAGTAAAAATTTTACTTTCGTATTTATAATGTTAGTCAAGATATAGGTCCTAACGTTAAGGTTGAAATTTACGCTAGTATACATACAGCACATATAGCGATTTAAACAACATGACAGCTATAGAAGAGTTCCCTTAAAACAAATCGTGTATGGATTTTAAATCATTTACTACTATTTATTTATCTGTCCCTAATATGTAAATTGCAAATTAAGTATATAATGGACGTCATGAAAAATTTGTTTTCTTTAATCGTTTCAACGTAAAATATATATTTTCCACAAATTAATAATTTGCAATAACAAGTATATTTTTAAGTACTTACACAGATAAGTTACCAATGCCCATCGTTAAACCCGTGATTTATACAAATAAAACTAAAAAATATAGGACTGGTAATTCGGCGTATCAACTGCTTGCAACTGAACAAGCAGAAGTGTAATTAGGAAAAAGTACGTGACCCACTTCTCAATGAGGCAATTCGGAAAATTTAATTAAACTTTCCTTTTGTGTAATTTTGAAACATGTAAATGGAAATTTAATTTGATCCAGTATTTTATTCAATCCTAAATTTAATTGAAGTTATACTTCTTTAGGCGCATTACGGAAAAATGATGAGAGCAAAATTTTAAGAATACTAGATGAAGTTGGCAACGATGCAACACAAAAATGACATCATGAAATTGTTTACTAAACATTTATTTTTTTATCACTTTAATTATTCCGAATTACTAGGCGCATATGAGTTTGAAACAGTTTGTTTGATGATAGTTTCTTCAAGCGATTATTTGATAGTCAAAATTATGCTGTGACTGCATTTGTTCGAATTATCGCAGCTACGGCGCGATCATGAGTTGGCAAGAGAATAAATGCGTGTTTGTTTTATTTTTGATAGTCAAAAATGATACTGTGACAGAATTTGTTCGATTTACCGCAGTTATGAAGCGATAATGTGCTAATAAGAAAAAAAGAGCGTATTTCTTTCATTTTTGATGATCAAAAATGACACTGTGACGGAACTTATTCGATTTACTGCAGTTATGAAGCAATAATGTGTTGACAAGAGTAAAAAAGCGTATTTCTTTAATTTTTGCTAGTCAAAAATGATACTGTGACTGCATTTGTTCGAATTATCGCAGCTACTAGGCGATTATGAGTTAGTAAGAGAAAAATACGTATTTCTTTCATAAGTTGAATATACATATGTCATAGTTTATTTTTCTCTTGGCTTTCTATTGTAAGAAAAACATCTGCCAGACCATTTCGAATTCAGTATTTGTTTATTTGCATTGTAAATTATAAATGATCAAATACTTAAAATTAATGAATAAAAATAAATTTTCAGCCTATTAATTTTTTTCGTCATTAATAAAAAATTAGCAATTCAATCCTCGCGTTTAGCACGGTTACATGCCATTGACGTTTACCATTTTATTTTCTGCTGGGTTTCCGTTATAAGTCAATCATTTGCCAGATCGTTTCCAAATTATCGCGCTTCAACTTTATTATTCTCTTTTCTAGTAATTGAAATTGAATAATGGTGAATTTGAATTGGTAGTGGAATAAATACAATAGTAATATTGTTTAGCTTCATACAGGCGTCAAGTAGTATATTTGAAATCCGTAGCAATTCGACGGTGGACGTGAGTGCGTCAGTATTCGTAAAATCTCTAATAATCTCGTGTGATGCGTACACAATATTTTGGTCTGCAACGTTTATTTAAATGGGATTATGTGAACATTTCAATAACTAGATAACCAATGATATTTATTATGTGTCGATTGTCTGCCCAATTTGTACCACTGATTATTTTTTTACTATCCGATGACAGTAAAACACTATTCAGTTGTATATATTAACCAGTACACTTTGTTTACAATTTTAATTTAAAAATAATGTTTAATTTGTTGATAATGGATGGAATTAAAAATGATGTTTAATTTGTTGATAACAAAAAAAACATTTCAGAAAGTCATATAATTGAGGGGATAAGGATTTTTAGAAATTACTTTGAAAAATGATAAAAAAACTCTTAGTTTTTTCAACGCATGAAAATTAAAAAAAAAATGATTTCAATACTATATTATATATTAATTTATATCTCCCTATGAAATATATCCTTACGAAATTTCATGCATATAAGTCCAATAATAACGGATTTAAATGCCAACAGACGGACGCACGATACATGGACGGAAAGCATGGTCAGTCCAAAACTGAATTATGAAGATTTACTTCAGAATCCCATTAAAAATAATTAGTTTTCAAATAATTGTTCACTTTTGAACATTTGGCACTTCAAACAATGTTGAAGCGTCAATCACTTAATGAAAGTTTATGTATGTCGGAACTCGGTACTCCAATCATCTATCCAATACTCACATCCGACATATTTACCACAATAACCTAGGTCTTGAGCTTGGTAAAAGGAAATTTAAAAAAAAATTTAAACTATAAGATACTAATAAACCTTCGCACAAAAATCTATTTGCTTCACGCATTTTATCGAGTTCAACGTTTTTGGAATGAAATAAATTAAGTTTTTCATAAAATCGGGAACTGGATGGAGAGAAAATTCATATATCGATATCAACAAACATGCTCAATAGACGACTCTCCTTGATCTTCTGAGACGTTCTACGTAAAAATGCTTGTTCAAGTATAGAATTAGCAAACACGATTACGGATGAAATAAATTTTAGGCTTTTGAAGTGCTCTTATCATGCAAAGCACTGAATAAGGGTTCAATAAACTTTTCGAAATATTTCCAATATCTCCTCTGAAGATTTTCACGCTTTCAAATTCGACTGAAAAAAATGAAATTTCGTGTAACAGAATAAAGCAAAGTTCGATCGGGCCAGGTAAATAATTGGTATGATGCAAAACTAGATTTTATTTCAAGCATATAATTTGCTGAATATTCATGATTATTGTATAAATAAGAATTATATGAAACAAATATGTGAGAAGTAAATTGTGTAAATCGTCGTATTTTTTTAGCACCATAAATTTAGAAAGCCTTCATTTATCAATCGCATGCAAAAATGCAAAAATGCTTTGATGTCATTCTCTTGCCAGCATAATTTATTAAGTCGGTTTTTAAATTTGACATAAAAGATGATGAAGCGGCGTGTAACACAAAATGTTTCATTTGTTGCATCTTAAACCTTCGAATTATTTTTAAATTTAAAAGCGGGCTTAATAAATTATGCTCCCTGATCACGTTACGTTTATCGTTAATTTTTTTAATTAGAAAGTAAAATTGGCATATTTATAACTATTCATATATTTATATTATCCACAAATATTTGTATTAACTGGAGAAGAAATTAATTGAGTATCTACAAAACTGCCCAAGTCAGTAATGGAATAGATATAAAGTAGGGTTCCTTAAAATATTTTATCTTTTGAAATTATATACGCAAATTAGTTGAAATAATTTTAATTGAAGTTCCTAATAAAATATACTCAGAATTTTTTTAATTTTTTGAATTCATGGTTTCATTTCTTAAATTTTTAAAATTCATGTTAATTTACATGTTAGTCTAAAGCTTAATATTTCACAAACCGGATTTAAAATATAAAATATTAAATGAAACTTCAATATGATTTTTAAAAACTCACCCAATGATATACTTTCTGATGGGACGTAAACAACGTTTTGCTTTACGTATGTGGGTATACATCAATTATTTTTTAAACAATTCTTTATCATTAATTGAAATTTCCGTAATTTTCTTTTCTTCTAATATTTCAGGCCTAAAACTTTGAAAAGAATAAAGCTCTGACATATAGAAAAATAAATAGACATGACAAAATCAAAGAGACCATATTTCACTACGAATCCTTAAAGGCAATTAATCATTGAATTGAATAGATTTTTTAAAAAAAATGGAGAGTTTTTTTAAAAAAAAAGCTACAATTCTGACATCTATATACATAATGACATTATGTGGGTAGCATAGTGAATTCTGTATATTGAAAATATTTTAAAAAGAGTGATTGATTTAGCGTAAAGAATGATAATAGATGCTAGAAAACCTGTTTTTAAAATTTTAGTCTGTCTGTCTTTCTGTATGTTAATTTGTTCGTCAATCATGCAAAATGTACGAAAGGATTTTGGTAAAATTTGGTATGGTAATTGTTTATACCAAAGAATAACATATGAATAAAAAAATCTAATAAATTTCCTTATACCAAATTTCACACTAATTAAGTCATAGGCACATGTAGTACATAAATTAATTCATAATAAATATACTCATTTAACGAAAAAAATTAGAAATTTTTTTTTAATTAATACATGTAGTTACGGCAATGCAATCAAGGATACAAACCAAAATAATATTCACCAACAAATAGCAGTATAATATTTTTTTACAAAGCAATTTGACTCCTTCAGCTGTTCCAATAAAATAAAGTAAGTGCTTTATAAATACAATTTTACCATATTTAAACGTGGAATAATAAGAAAATTACAACTGAACTAGAATGTTTACTATGACAGCATCCAATGACAATATTTGCATGAAATTTTTCAAGAAAAGGATTTCAATAATGTAAAATCAGAGTTCTTGTTTAAAAAATAGAAGAATTAATTTTATAAAGTTAAACTTAAGTTATAATTTTGCATGCCTCGCAACGTCTCAATCAGAAGTTATAATTTATTGCAATTTTTATGACTATTGTAAAGAACAAGTATCAAAGAATATCCGGTTTACGAAATTGGGCAAACTATGCATCATCGATAATAAATAAAAATAAAAACCCACTTATATATGTGGAGTCAACGACATTTTGCGAGCACTTAGAGCAAAGGTATTTTTTGGTTTCTCAGTTAGCACCCTGCAAAGGAGTAATAAAAATCTTTTTCTTAGGTTTGAAACATTTATGAGAAATCAGGTTCTTTTTGGAAAAGCGGAAAATCTGATATTTCTGTATCATAACTTACTTTTTATAATTTTAAAATCAATAAATTTAAATAACTTAAAGTTATTACGATATATCAAGTTAATTTATTCAACTTATCCCTTAATAATTATGTATTAATTTATGGGAAGAAAATATTGAGAAAATACAATAACGTTGTTACGTTTTTGTATGTGTACAAAGGTTCGTTTCTAGTTAAGATTGGTAATTGAACAAAAGAGTTGGTATTTCAGGATTGATGTGCTTGACTGTATATACAATTTGTTTTCTTTGTTACTTTTGTGGCATTATTTATTTTTGTGAATTCTTGTTAATAACAATTATTGTAACAAAAAAAATTACTGATTAAAACGATTAGAGTGAAACATATACTTTTTCTACGCTTCATTCTATTCATTTAATTTCATCATAATATCTTAATTTAAATTCAATCGATTAACTTTTTGATTAACCAGTCGCAGATTTACACGACTAGTGGGCACACTATTAATATCAAAATCATGCAAATATCTGTGTTAATTACGTAAATTTACGTTGAAATATCATCAATTTATCTCCATGCATTGGTAGACATGTAGGTGTATCTCAATGCTCATATCACAGGTGATATCATATTTGACAGGTACTATCATATACCGCATAACCGCCACGCTGGACAAGCAAGGCGCGCTGGACTTGGCAATCGCAGCACGTAACTTTTCACATTAATAGTTTTATATTATTAGTTCATCAACGTTGGAAACAATGTAGTTAAATTATATTCGTGCAGCATTAATGAATAAATACGTAATATGGAAAATCACTTTTTTGATCTTGGGACATGTACTATAAAAATCAAAGTCATATTTATAGAATGAAAAGGCGAAGCATACTACTCATATAAGAGCATCAGCATCTCGTAGACAACTGAATTTAAGTGTTATAATTACTCATGCTACACGGTCTCACTTCCTTGTGAAATAATCCACAATTCTTGGCGATAAACGAAAGCCCTTGGTAATTTTTTAATTCGTGTCTAAAAGAAATTCTGTACAAAGACAGAACTAAAGAGTAGTAATCCTGAATTTAATATCATAGTTTTTACTTGACACACAGAACACAATTTGAAAACGTCTGATCCTCAATTCATACGATTTATCCAGGCAGTACCAGTAGAGTGTCAAAACTGAGTAATTGAAACTCATAGTTTGGTGACAGAGCCTCTGCTTGAAACACAAAATACTAAATGGAAACAGCAGATCCTAAAGCCACATTATTTAAGGTGGCAGTACTCCTAAAGTAAACAAGTTGAAGAGTTCGGAACGGTGTTCAATGACAGAATTTCTGCTTGAAACTCACAATGCTAATTAAAAAACAATAAATTTTTAAGTCTCCCGGTTAGGGCGGGCAGTATATTTACAGCATCAAGTTTTATGGATCAAATGTAGAAATTATCTTGTGTATATTCATATATACTTACCTGCCTATTTAGCTTTTACTTTTTTCCTACATCAAGACAAGTCAAACGAGTCGAGGCTAAATGAGTTTATTCCTCATAACTGAAGAGTTCCTCTCAACATCTTCCGGCTACATCACTGCGCACTGATTTTGGTAAAATGCAAATTTTGTCACTATTACTCATTCCTTATTAGATTATTATTAGATCTATATCATCGAAACTGATTTACGGCACCTGTGCTGTTCAAGGTTGAGAAATTCTGTGGTATATCTTCAGTTTCCATGGTAAAATTCTAACCAAATTTTATGGAACCATACTAGGAGTATATGCGTCCTAACAAAAAAACACTAAAAAAAATGACTCTTATATATTAACATACACACATATATATATATATATATATATATATATATATATATATATATATATATATATATATGTGTGTCTATATATATATATATATATATGTCTGTATATATATATATATATATATATATATGTATATATATATATATATATATATATATATATATATATATATATATATATATATATCTTTTTTTCTGTTTTAATTACAGTGTAATTTTATTTAAATATTTCATTAGTAGAAGGGTTATTTTTGTTAGGGTTAATTTCAGATGTTTATTTTGTAGAATATTTTTTTTATTTATTCCAAATTAAATATTTAATTCAAAAATTTAGCTTAAACAATTTTAGGCATATATTTGTAAATTTTACTTTAGGAAAGCGAAGAAAAAAATAACATAATTGCAAAAATTGTAAATTTTTTAGACTTTTCTATTTCTATTTTCTATTTTATATAAAGATACGAAAGAAGCACTATTGTTAGAGTATAATAGGCATACGTCTTAGAATCCTAACTACTGAACGAAATACGGGAAAAATTAATCCATATTATGTTTACTGTTTTTGCACAAAGTAAAAAATCGATATTATTATGGATTCAAAAGATTTGGTAAATTTCGGATAATCATTACTAGTAATACCAAAATTTGTTATTTGTCAGCATAAAAAAAAATTCCGACTTTATGAGCATTATGATAATTAATTGTATTATTATCGATGACTTCACTGGCAATTGATATGATTTTATTGATGACAAAACCACTCCAGAAGTTTTTTTAATATCTGAAATATCTCTCTTTACTCGTGAATTACTAGCATCTACACGCTGATCTGTTATATCCATTCTAATATAAGCTAGATATTCCAATCCTTCACATGCAGTATTAATCGCATGCATGCCATAAACCCATTTACTTCTGACACTCTCTTGCCTACTTCTTCCTCTAGCAATATCTCCATCTGCCTTCATTGATTTCAGCATGGATTGCTCAATCCCCATATCTATAGAAGTCCTACAATTTAATTTATCAGAACATTGAACAGTGAAAAATCTTATTTTAAACCTTTGGTAAACAATAGGATCAATTAAGACTTAACATAAGAAAAAGATCCTGATGCGTGAAAGTAAGGAAACATTTCTTTAACATAATTCAAATGAGCTTGAGCTGACTCACTTATGCGTAAGAGGTGGGCTAGATGTTGATGTACTGGCTTCTTCTATCTCGTGCTGTCTTTTAGCTGCAGCGATAGAACTGTTTCGGTTGTACTTTTTACAGCACTGCACATCAATTGTCACGGATTTTTTGATTCAACAAATCCATCACCTCTTTCAACACTTGAATCAATCAAAGTTTGTATTCCACAACAATAATTTCACTTTCAGTCAACGGTTTACTGCAAATAAAGCAAAATTCCGACATTTTTCAAATTATTTCACTGTAAATGAAGGTTTAATATTAAAAATATTTCATTCGAATAATGGATCCTGCAACGTGTAACTCAAAATTATAATGTAAATATGTAAATATTGTACTGAATTAATCATTATTAAATAAATAACAAATATGAATTAAATTAGAATATATATGATGTTAAATAATATAGGTAGGGACGTCTCATTAGGAAAACTCAACATGTACTAGATTGATTTTATATTTTGTTGATTGTAATCGAATATATATGGAAACAGAGGATAAATGCAGAGTAGAAAATATTTTCTTAGCTATTTGAGAAAGACTACTTTGGTTTTTTATTGCATTTAATGTATAATTTTGGAGTAATACTACAATGCGACTATCGAGGGAACTTACTTTATTAAATATTCAATCGCCTTTAAAATCAACGCGTAATTCCTTAGGTCATATTAAGTTAGGTTAGGTTAGGTTGGGTTAAGTCAGACCAGGTTACGTTAAATTAGGTCAGATCAGGTCAGGTCAGATTAGGTTAAGTTAGGTTAGGTCAATAAATAAATAAAAACTAATGTATGTAGGCTATATATTGAAATTTCACGTCTCCGAATAAAAGATTTATAATAATTACAAGAAAAAACACACCTTTGGAAATTGCATATGCACATTACACATACGTGTCGTTTTCTGTCTTCATATTTTCTAGCCATATTAAGAAGATACAGCAAAAAAAAAATTGTTTATTAAAAAACCTTTAAAACACAATTTTTTTAAACTTGCAAAACTTTTAAACAACATTTCACAGCACATAATAGACAACAGAGCAAGCAACATAACCTATATGTAGAGCAAAACGTCATTGATTTTGATGTATGTATGTCTATGAGAAACACGACCATATCTTTATATTTAATTTATGATTATTTTGCTTTTATTTTTGACTGGTGCTGGATTCCCACCGGTAGGCACGAGTACGGTACGAGATGCGTCACAGCGTGGAATATGACCTTCCCCCGGCAACAATTCTTATCTGTTAATTATTCATTTCCATTTGTCGGTGTTTGTATTTTGAAACATTTTAATATTCCGATATTAAAATTCCTGTTATGTTACTTTATAAATATTACTCAGCCAAGTAAAGTATTGAAAAGTTATTTAAACTTGACTTAATTTTTCTATATGGTAAAGTTTGTATTGTTAAAGTAAATGAAATTACTAACAAAAACACACTGAAGTGCTTGCATTTGGACCCTTATGAAAAAAGTATTACTTTTAAACCATTTATATAAGGTGCTAACATATCTTTGTTAATTCTATATAAGAAGGATTGTCTGAATGCGAATTAGGAAACAGGCGGACTTCCGCAGAAGTATCGAAGTATATAAATTTCCATTAAAACTAATCTCAAATAAAATCATTTCATTAAATCTGCATTTTACAATAATTATTTTACTAATATAGTTTTTGTTTTATTTTGTAGATAACAAAATAAATTATTTAAGATTTTTGCACTTGATAATTAAACAAACTTGATAATTTAAATTATTTTGTAATTGCTTTGCAATAAATATTTTTCTAAAAATTTAATCCTAGAATTAAATACAAAAATATTAATCAATTATTTTCAAAATTAAGGTTGCAAATATTTTATGAACAATTTTTGTAATCGATAAAGAGCGGCGGAAGTATGGTTAGACATTTTTAAGATCAAAATGGCAGCTTTTATTGCAAAACAAACACTTTTTTTTTGAAACAATTATAATTTAATAAACGAAAACTTGAATAAAAGTGACACAATGAACAAGTTCAAAAGTTTACTTATTTTATCGGTTTAAATTATTTGTTACGAGCTAAATTATTTTTTACTTTTTTTATTTTTAAATTATTTTTTTACTTTTTGCTGCATGGTTCAATTGAGAAATTAATTAAAAACGTGAAAAACAGTTGACTTATTGAAATTAAAATACTATATGTTACAAACGTTATACTCAATCTATTCCAATTCAACGAAACAATACCTAACACATAAACCAACTAAAGATATTGATCTTGAAATTTTATTTCCATTTTTCTAATATTCGTATTGCTTGGTGGCTTGCCACTTCAATACTTATTCAACTGCAATTAATTTAGTTCTTTCTTGTGTAGTTCAAGAAAATAACTTTTCTGTAAATTAAATACTGACCAGAAGTAAAGGCTTATATTCTACCCCATAATATATGTAACGATACGATGCGGAACCGCATGTATTACGGGAAATGTAAAGACTAATTTTATTACACATAATACAGAATTAGTGGAAGAAGATCGATTTTTTATTTTATACCTTTAGTTTCTTATCAACATGATATTCGTAATTTATTCGTCTGCATAAATAACGGATAGAAGAACGTTCATTTTATGATAATCCGGTGACTTAACTCTAACCTAGGTTTTTTTACTAAATCAAAATCATTATATAAGACGCCTGTTTATATAACAATTGGCCTTAATACATTTTTGAGGTTAGATAAGATCTGTATTATGCACAATATGTTTTAAGAATTAATTTACAAAGAGAATATTTTTCGATAATTGTTGACTTTATTGATCTTAACTAAAAATTACTATGTTCTATTTGGTAATAAATTTGAAGTATTGATAAGTCTAGTTTTCAGTATAGAAAATTTTAATTTTATTGTAGATAATGTAATTAATAAGAACCCTGAAATATACGTAAAAACCATGTTGAAATCGGTTTATGTGCGCTACGATTCTCATATTGTGCGTGTGTACGTGTGCGTGTGTACGTGTGTGTATGTGCGTACGCGTGTGCGTTTGCGTGTTCATGTATGAGTACGTATGCGTGTGTATGTGTACATGCGTACGTTCAGGCGCGCGTGTGTGTGTGCGTTGCGCGCGTGTGCATGTATGCATGTGTGTATGTATGTGCGTGTACGTGCATGCGTGCGTGCGTGTGTGTGCGCGCGTGTATGTGTGCGTGTGTTTGCATGAGTTCGTACGTATGTGTATGTGCGTATGTGTGTGTGCATGTGTATGTATGTGTGGTAATGAATTTGTTGGCCAGTAAAAGAGTAAATTTGCATTTTAATCCACATTTCCCCAATTTCGGTGAACTATGTGAGGTGGTTATAAAAACCTTTAAGCGACATTGTTATAAAGTAGTGAGTGAAAAATTATTCACCGGCGAAGAATAAAACAATTATGCGATTAAAATAGAAACAATCCTTATCTCACGTCTCATCACACCTCTGTCCGATGATCCGAACGATTTGCAAGCCCTGACTCTCGCTAATTTCTTAATAGGTTATTTAGTTAGTAGTATCCAATGCAAATGTTATCATCGGACCAACCGATCACCAGGACAATAACGAGCAACAACGAAACCAATCGAATGAATAAAATATAAATTGACGCTGTTGTATAAAAACAGACAGCATCAAAATTTAAAAAAAATATTTGCTTCTAAGTACCTTCTTTAGCAACTTTTACTTTCCTTACAACTTTCCTTACAACTTACAATTTTCCTTTTATTATATTCATGTATTGCATTTAAGCTGTCATAAAACGTTAAAAGCATTTATTAATTTAAAACATGAAAAACAGTGATAGAACAAGTAAGAGTGAAAATATATTTTTAATAGATTGTTAAGAAATATTTCTGTGATAAATCATTTCATAAAAATAAAATAATAAAATTAGGTTAATGTTTTATTTTATTACTATCTGAAATTTTGTTTTTTTTTCATTTTCATTTCATTCAAATAAAAATATTTCAATACTAATATATAAAAAAAATTTAAAGGTTTCACATCTGCCAGGCATCCTGTGACGATTGACAAGTTTTTTTTATTACCTCTTCATCATTTTTACTTTATTAGAAAAAAAATATTTGAATACAAAAATATAAAAAAATTTAGGTGTTTTACATCTGCTAGGCGTCCTGTGACGGTTTACAAGTTTTTTTATTACCTCAAAAATAAACATAATACGTTAGTAGAAATTCACACTATATTTCGATATACGGAGATGTTTATTTACTTAATATAATTCTAAAAATAATGTGGAAAATACGCTGAGTAATGTAAATATAATTTAATAAAATAATTACCAAGCAATAATTTTTTTAAAAGTTTTTACATATACATAGGGTTGAATCTAAATTTCCAACATACGACAGGGTTGGGAGTACAGCTCAGAGTGAAGTTAACATAACAACAAATCAGCTTACAGAGTGAAGTTGACATAGCAACAAATCAGTTACAGAAAAAACTAAACATTAAGTGTAAATTTCATATCCCCATTTAAAAGTTAAAATCTTCAAATATGCTGACGGACGGATAACGTTGCCCCAATGACAGAGTTCCTTTCGGGTTTTTCGGGTAAGAAAACCTAAGGTAACAAATATGTTTCACATTGTAAATAACAACAGTTATTTTTGTTTTTGGCCAGGCCCCAAAACTTTACAACTATCTCATATATTTAAAAATGTTTACGCCAATTTTGGAATCGATTACTTGGTTTGTAATTGAGAACAAGAACGCTTTGTTTATTCTACAAAGTAAAAAAATATTTATTTCCTTCATTGAATATTTACCCACAAACTAAGTTATTAAATATAAATTTGCGTTATGGCAAAAAGCTGTAAGTTCAAGCCATGGTGCCTTTCGTAAGAGCTCTTTCAAGACCTGAAATTCACTTCCGTTGTAATTGCATTTGCTGTTTGGCCTCTATCTGAATTACTTACATCAAATATCTACGGAGAATAAAAAATCATGAATGCTTGTTGATATTGAGATTCGATTTTTCCCCTCACTCACAGTCATATTGATAGTTAATTTAGTTTATCCTTTTTGGAAAAGTGCAAAATTTAATAAATAATGACGCGAAGTTTCACAGTATTTTGCTGTTTGTTTATCCAATAAACATTCCGATGTGTCATGCACGAGGTATAGGTTGTTGAATGCGAATAATATGGTAAGTAAGTGATATATTGGATAAGTAAGTGGGGGAGGTGTTTTGAACTACCGTAAACATTGAAATATTGACTCTTTGTACCAATACAATGGCTGTATAGTAATGAAATGACTTCGTTATGTGGAAGGTATTTAATTTCAATTCAATAATTTATCAAAGCTTAAAGTAGTGGAAAATATTTCCCATTTTTCTTTTTTTGATGATGGAAATTGATTATGGAAATTGAACTCAAATATTAAAATATTACTACCAAAGTAAGTGAGTTATTTACTAAGCATAACATTAAAAGTAAGTTTGCGATCAAAAGGGGCACCCCTTCTGGTGGCAACCAGAAATAATGATTTTGTCGTGTAATTATTAAAAAAAAATCAAATAATTTTATATAATCAATCTAAAAGTCAATACCTCAATTATCAAATTAAACATTGCACACCAAAGTTTAAAAAAATTGGGAGGTATTCTTTTTATGTATCTTTTTCTTGCTTGATACCTATTATCTAGATATTACATACTGTAATTAGCATTAAAGTTTAATTTCACTTTTAAAAATAAAATTCAACATTTGTGAATTTTTACTCGAATATTAAATTGAATATTTAAATAAACTTAAAGGAGTAATTAAATAAAAAGCTCAATATCTTCATTAAAAAATCTATTTTGTCACTAACCGGGTTATTAAAATGCATTTTTCTTAATTATATTGTATTGCATTGGTCACAGTTATTAAAAAATAATTTTCCTTTATTACTACTTTTTTCACAATTTTCATAAATTTTATAAGAAAAGTGTGTAAATTATATTAATTCAATAATATTATTGCTACTCACTGAAGTTGAAACAATGTAACTTATTAAAAAAATGCAAAAGTGGTTTTAATGCAAAAGTTTTTTTAAAATAAAGTGATACTAAATTAAGTTTCATATAAATATGTAACTTATGTAAAAAAGCAAAAACTATGCATTTTTAAGTGACAAAAAACTTAAGATTAATTTTACTATTCGTCTTATGATTACTGGTCATATTTCCAGATATACGAAAGCTTATAGGCATACAGCTTACACAGTTTGATATGGTCAACATCAATTCTTTTTGATAATAATGATTTTGTAAATTTGCTACTTCTAAAGAGACTATTTAATTTAAACTGAAATGTTGTTTCATATTGTATAATTCGGAACAAATAATTATTTTGTCTTTAAAATGACATTTCAGAGAGATTGTTACATATGCTGGAAAAAATTATGTTCGAAGTAAATGCGCTCATGGTTCGAGTAACTTTTTAATTAATTATGAGTCTATTAAAATATTAGAAACGGAAAGGGTTTGTACCTTACAAAGAATAAAAGTTACTTTGAACAGAAAACATGTTTTTATAAACGTTATTCAAATTAAGTCGCGTAAATTGTTGACAGGAGGTAATTTCCATTTTTTGGTTTGTAAAATAAAATCAAATTTCCAACATTAAGAATATTGTAAAATAATATTCTTAATGTTGGAAATTTGATTTCCCATTAATTCTAATAGGCACTTTTACTACCCTATTATTTTCGCCATCGAAATATTTTTACCTCAAACTCTAAATTTGTGTGTAATGATAAACATTATTAAATCCTAACAGAAATAAAACACAGGAATGGAAATAAAACCTTACGTTGAAATTAATATACTATGGGATTTAGAAGTAAAATATATTTAAATTTTAAAACACAACTACTCACTAAATATGTACTGGGAACGATTTTACCGTCCTCACTAAAAACATAAATATTAAAAACTCCAAAAATAATGGATTGTCAGGCTACCAAAGTTGTTGAAATCCAAAGAAATGCCAAGTGCAAAAGCACTTCTTCGTACAACAAACTTAAAATATAGAAAATTATAATATTAAAATACTATTAAATTTAAAGTTGCGAAGTATTCGATATGAAAATCATGTTTTTAATGTAATTTAATGCAGTATGAAAACCTGCCTAGTTCAAGTTTGATATTAATTTACCTAAATATCTCAGTAGCTATTACAATAATGAAGTTCGGTATTCTGCATGAGAAATGTTTAAAAAACAATTTTACTTATTTATCTCAAATGAGAACTGAAGTCCAGGGGTTCAAAAATTTATCAAAACAGTTCGTGGAAATAGTACCCGATGGGCGTATTTTGAGGCCTTCACTGATATTTTGGAAACTTCTTCTGCTCACTACTCCACACTTAGATAATTTTTAGGCCTTTTGTTAATTCTTCTCTGCCGAGGTTTCTCTTGACCACAAAAATTATCAACTGTAATTGTATACTAAGTAATTATTTCTATATACACTTCAGCTTATTATTTCTGAATTTAAACCACGAAACATTAATTCCTAACGCAGAACAATAATTACTATCAAAATGGCAAATTAAAACGCTGAGGAGTAGCAGAATATAAATTTAAGAAGCTTGAAGATATAATTTGACTTGATATTTATTGAACCTAAAGCCTAGAGAATAAATTTAAATTCTCTATTTTCACAACGTAACCAAATTCTACGTAATTATTTCTCAATGCTGTCACAGTCAGTGTATTAGTTGGTAGTGTATAATCGAACAAATACATTGGCATAGATTTATTTAATTATCATAAGCCTGTTTGTTATTAGCTGCGCCCACGATTTTGTTCACGTGGAATTTGGAATAAGAATAATAATAAGGCCAATATTACCAATATTGAATTTCTTAACTATACCATCCATCGTTAATGTATTATGAATATCAAGGGTAAAAAACTTGATGGTCATTGCTTAGAATAACCTTTATATGTAAAAATATTAATAATGGTTGAATGATGAATGGATAAATATCGACGCAACATAGATTTGTTTAAATAATTAACACATAGACTTCCTTCTCTGTGAATGTGAAAGTTACAAATACCACTAATAATGGGTTAGCTGTACATAAATATTGATAATATTTTAAGTCAAAAACCAAGTTAATAAAAGTTTAATATTTTAAAATTTCGTCAGTGTAGGTTGTAGACCACACAAATAATAAATCGATCGGCTGTTGGGTATTGAATCCATGGGTATCGTGCCCACATGCTAACCATCACACCACGACTGATAAACTGACTCGTCGAAACTAATATTACTATTACCGTGGCTATTATTCTGTTTTTTTTATTTATTATTACGATATCTCTAAGCATAAAGTTTACTAAAATCACAATTAATGGTGTCGATAGTACCAATATCGTAATATTCACCAAGTCATGATTTCTTTTAAATCGGTGATGTCTAGATAAGAAGTATACTGTATTTTGCTCGAGAGTAAAACTACTACCATACCAAATTTCATCAAAATTCTTTTAGTGGATTTCGCGTGTTTTAAGAACAAATAACAGACAGACAAACAAAAATTCTAAAAATAGTTTGTCTTCTATTATCATTCTATACGCTAAATTAATCACTCTTTTTAACACATTTTCCTTATATAGAACACCCGCTACAGATTTATTACATGTATAAGATTCAAAGATTCAAGGATTCAAAGATTCAATCTTTGCTAATATCCCACCTGAAGATGTTGTAATACAACGAAACCTAGGTCGTGGTAAAGAAATTAAAAAAAGTAGAAATAATACTATATCACGTAGTTTCATTTAATTGTGAAAAGTATTAAAGATTTGTTTATTTGTTGAAAATATTTTTAAGAGATACTATAACAACATGATATTTAGAATTTCCTGAGCCCAAAACGCATCTTTTTGGACTTTTCTTTCTCAGTGCAACGGTCTGTTAATCTTTTTATTTGAATATCATGCAAATACTACGAGATTAATTTTTATAAAGCAGTTCAAAACTGAACAGTATTGAAACTTTCAATATTTCCATTTCAATTTCGTGAAGGGTCTCACAAGGATTAACTCAAAATTTTCTTGTTCTATACTCACGCAAAAACCAAAAGACTAATTTCTCTAATATCACAGTTATGCAGGCAAGACTTCGTGTAACAGTTTAAATTTTATGTTATTTCGATTAATAATATAGCTAAACATGTCTATACGCTATCACATTAGGCGACAAACAACATACTCTATACATAATACCCGCTGAATCAATTTTATATACCGAATAAACCGGATCCTACTATGTACTATGTTAAATCATGCATTAATATATATTAAATAAAAATTGAATCGGTAAATAAAATTGTTTTAACTTCGAGTTCGGCTTAAAAAACGAGTTACTTACACCTGGACGTATAGCACAACAAACTGTCAATAAATGACGCTGGGCTTCCATTACTCTCATATAAAATTTTAACTTACTAAAATTGTACAGCGGTATAAGGTTTAAGGTAAAACGTTTGCAAATCAACGTCATTAAGGCGATTATACTCATAGAATGTAGCTATGGAAATGTCGAAAAATAAAGCAATTGAATCACGTATTCCTTTAAATCTTATAACTGATTCATTAAAAATACTTAACGTATAATTATAGACACATTAAATATATTTATTGTTTATACATGCTACGCTTGTTTATTTAAATATTTTTATAATATATTTTGTTTATTCAGTTTAATTTCTCAACAATTATTATAAATGTACTATAAAATACAATACTTTTCAAAATACTATAGTATTTCGATTATAAATACTTTTATCGTCACATAACACCAATATGAAAAAGTACCGAGTATAAATGAAATGAAAATGCCCTTATTTTAACTTTAACTCAGGATGTTATGAAAATATATTACAAGATGTTTTTTTAAATAACGTTAGAAATATAATGCTAGATGTTCTCTAATTAATTATACGTGTTAACCGTGAAGAATTAATTAATTATAGTACGATTTATATATTTCATGAGATATCACATTGATCGTCATAAAAATCGAATAAAAGAAGATATGTTTGAGCAATGCTGACTAAGCAGTTGTATATTATATAGAAATGAACAAAACATTCAGATTTATGGCGTTGCGTAAATTATCTCCACTATATAATTAAGAGGGAATTAACTCCCAGATGATTTATGTGCCAATAGTAGAATTAACAACTACGAAAATTTTGTCCCTTATTATTTCACGTTTCGCTGTATATAATCACTTGCCTTGACTCTTATTCTCTTGTGTGTTGTTATTGCTTAAAATATATCATTTACTTTCTTAACATTTTCAAACAGAATTTTCATTCTGTAAATACGTTTAATTCCTTCCAAGTTCCCGTTCTATTTTAAGCGTCTACAATCTCCTGTGGCTCTTTGTTTTGCAATGACTATAAATAAGTCGCAGCTTGAGACACTGAGGATTTTAAGTGTCGCAATATGCAATTAGCGTGTTTCTCCCGTAGTCAACTCTGTTTTGCATGCTCCAGAGTAAGCGGATGCACTCATCTTTTTAACTAAGTCCTAGATAACAAGACGAAGTACGTAATTTATAAGTAATCCTTAGCATAAAAGTCTCATAAACGATCGAACCTACGTACCTGTTGTAGTCAGTTTTATTATTATTTAATAATATTTTTTATTTTTTCTTTTCTTGGCTCCTTCGTTATTTTTTAGTTTTATATATTAAGCTTTTATGCAGCTGAAATAAACTCTTCGGTTACACTATGAATTCTAGGTGGATTAAGAGACCGTATTTTAAAAATAATATTGGAATATGATATATAGATTTCTCTACTTATATCTATATATTCTCCATATATCCCAAACAAATATTTTAAAAATACCTGACTGTTTTTAGTCTATCCATATGTCTGAGTAGTACTTAGAAACGAATAAACCTATTTGAAGTAAGATGTTTCTTAGATAATTTTTAAGACAGGCTAAAATTAAAAGCACTTTCATTTCGAAAATTTTCTTTTAAATTTTTAGCACACAGAGAGTAGGGCCAAGCAGGCGGACTCAAAACTGATCAAGTAAAATGATATGATATGGTGGAGTTTTGATGCTTGCTTAGCAAAAATAATTCTCTTTTAGGAGATGATAAAGTATTCAATTAGGTATTAAAGACCAAGTTTCAAAACCTGTGTGACTAATAAATGCAACAGTAAGTTATTCAAGAATTGGAAAATTAGGCGCAAAACTTTGAGACCATTTTTCTTATTTCAATTAAAATTTATCTATTTTTTTACATTTTTTATGGTTTGAAAAAAATGGCCATAAGATACAACGCTTATTATGAAATATATTCTTATTCTGTTCTTAAAGATACGTCTCCTTGCAAAGCAACACTTTACGCGAAATGTGATTTATTATAAATCTAAATAGCGGAGCAGCGATGGTTAAATATTGATCCTGCACCGGACTATGTAATAGTATGTTTATTTTAAAAAGTAGAAAAGCTTCAAGATATCACCTTAATGAGTTGCGTTCGTCGATGTTCATGGTTTATGAATGTAGAAACTATCCATAATACTCAAAGGCCAAAATTGCAATACGAAACATTCTACTGTCATTATCCGGTCAATTAACTAATAATTAGTATACCCTTTGTCAATTATTTATTAAGATTTTAACTTTAGTTATGGTTTGAATTGCTACTTTAACAATTAATTTTCCGTCATTTTTAGTAATATTATCTCTTTCGCCAGTTTTATATTAGCAATAATATAAAACTGGGTAATCTCACACCCTATTTTACTTTATCAATACTACTGGTCAAAGAGATAACACACTAAAGTAATAAAAAAATACTTCTAAAGTAAATAACTTCTATTAAGAGTGAATTCATAGATTATAGTTGAGAAGCTTCATTTTCCTTTCCGGAAGGTTCAGAGGGAAATTTATTTAAATTTATTTTTCTGCAGGATACTACCGACCATACAACTTTAGTTATTTTGAATATTATTTTGTTAAGAATAAATTTGATTTTTAAATTTTTTCTATATCGGGAATATTATCTCCTTAAACTACATACTCATCAACCTAATACAAATATAATTACATAAAATGTTTCTGGAATGAATAATTGCCTGTCAAAGACGTACCAATTAGTCGATTAATAGCATGGTAAATCGACAATTTTTATCGATGGATTTTTAGTAAACGCTTTCCATTAATTGGTTTCGAATTATTGTCATGTTAACTGAATGAAATTAATAAAATAATTCATAGAAAAATATATGGGTTTTAAATCAAAATCATTTTAAATATTATTATTTATTTTTTAAATTAATACTAACTCGTCACAAAAAGAATTATCGCTCTTTTATAACAAAAATGCAACTTCTAACTTCAATCAAAAATACAAATTCGGAAATATTTACTTTTATATTTAACCAGCGATTACTTAGCAAAATTAATAATTTTGTACGTGAAACTTTCAACGTTTATAATAATCAATTAAATGTCAGCATTTAACTGTACAACAGTCATTCTTCAATCTTTTCCTATCATGAATTTTGACATAATCATTTAGAAACCCTAAATCTATGATGAACTGAACCCATTTATATATATATATAAATGGGTTCAGTTCATCAGAATATTATATATATATATATATATATATATATATATATATATATATATATATATATATATATACATATATATATATATATATAATATTCTGATGAACTGAACCCATTTATATATATATATATATATATATATATATATATATATATTCACTTTATTTGTTTTTAAACACAAATTATGATGAAGAAATATCGAATGCTATAGAGAATAGTCTTCTCACTACTCATATACACAGTACATACCACTAGTTGTTGGAGAATCAATATATACTTGAAAACTTCGTGCTCGGGATATTTCATATAATTTCATTCCAATGACACAAATGGATTATTATTTCCGTTTATAATTAACGATACACAGTTTACCCAAATTGGTAAACAAGGAGATTATTTTTCACCGATTCAATTTTCCGATGAAAATATTGAGTAATTTGAAATATTATTTAAGTTCGTTTTTCATTTACTCCTTAAGTACTGCTTTCTTAGAACTTTTAGTCTTTATTCAAGTACTAAGAAAATAGTACTTGAAGAATAATTGGTAAATTTTGGTTTTATGTACAATGAACTTTAAAATAATTATAATATTTATCTCATACTAAAAGTGTTATGAAAATAAAAATTAAATTAGCATCTAAATTTAATTTTCTTTTAATACATCTAAATATTCAGTTTTTGCCGTATTGTTTTTGTTCATATTCTTTAGTGTAATTTTCAAGAGACTTAACATAATCGCTCACTAATTCAAAGCTCTTCAACAGATTTTAGTAAAGAGATACATTTTCCCAATAAAGTTACATACGTAGGTTAACTAATTGTCAAGTACTTATTACGTATAAGGAAACAATTCGTTTTCTTTTTAATACCAATTATGAGTATAAAGTGTCTACATGAGCAAACATTTCAACTTGATCAAATATCTTGTGCATATTGTTGAATTAGTTCTTTTTTGAAGTTATCTGAAATTCATTGCGAAGCTTGATCCAGAATTATTATGTTAATATATTTTACTACATTTTTATTACGGGTTTATTTAATTAACTTAGTTTTTTCAATTACCCTAAAAAGTGGCCATTACATATGACGAAATAAAATAGCTATATTTGAAACTTAAACACATAATGTGCCACATTAAATCTGTTAATCCATAGCCGGTAAACCTGCAAAAGCTTTGGAAAAGTGCACTATAAGTTTCTGCGTTTGTATCAGCTTTAGTCTTTTAGTTACGATAAAGCAAATATTGTCGGGAAATAAAAAGTTATCTATATTTATTTGTAATCAAGTGCAATAGTAATACGTTTTTTTGTTTCATATGTAATCACCTACTCCCTATTTCACATTCATGTGTTTCTATATAATGTAAGTAATCTTTAACATGGCGGTTAAATTAGACGGGTTAATAATAATACTAATATATATATATATATATATATATATATATATATATATATATGTATATGTATATTTTTTTTATTTATTTATTAGTATTGAAAACACCAAATCCTTCAAATTTTCTCACACACAAATTTTCTAATCTTAATAGCACAAAGGCTATTAAGATTAGAAATTTTTTTCGACTAGAATATAAATCATTTTATATACTATGAAAACAAACCAAACTCTTACCTTGACTAGTATCTACTAATTAAACGACAGGTGAGCGTTTTCACAAGATGAAATCTTTTCAATAGCAGAATCATAATAATCGACGAAGCCGACTAGTTGGTTAATTAAGCGATATTTCGTAAAAATCTTTGTAAGTATTTTGATACTCTACTTTGTAATATTCAAAAAGTCTGTCAGACAAAACACTTAATTATCTTATTTATAAAATAATGTTTAATTATACTATGGTATCGGGAAAGAGTTCCGTCCACCGGAAAAGTTTTTTCGTGCGTAAAGAAACTATTTGTGACATTTGGAAGTGATAAGTGTGGCACAGTATTTTTTTTCCAATTTGTAAAAGTATATGTAAGTTCAATTTCCAGTAAGGAAATTGAAATCAAAATGAACTTTTACATTAATGATAAATATATTATAAAATTATTTTTTAAGTAGTAGTAGGTATTCAAGCTTTTTGGACCTAAAGAATAATAGACCTTTCATAATGTATTATGAATAGTTCGTTTTAAATACTGACTAGTGTGATATTTTACAAAAATTATATATAAGAAAAAGTTAATATTAATCTCAAGAGCCAATTTCGTAAATCAGCCACTAATAAAGAAGAAATTACTTTCTATTGCATTACAGTTTATTCGACTTCATGTGAGTTAATTATTATCTACCATAATTGGTTCATCTCTATTAGTCGGTTTAATTTTAAAAACAGATTGCCACTTTCCATTGTATTGCCTTATACATAACTGGGCAAAATATTAAAACTCACCTTCGTCTGTTTTCTAATAATATTACCATGTATAGTTGTTTGTTTATAAAACATTCTTCCGTAAAACATAACAAATAATCGGATTTATCGTAGCAGGATACATATATTCCAATTTTTTTATAGCTTACAAACAAGATTCTTGTTATTAGCATACTTCCACTTGGAGCAAAACTTCTAGCATAATAAACATTTTTTTTATTCTCATAGCTTAAATATATTTAAACTTAATTCATAAAACAGCTTTCACCGTTTCATTAACATGAGTGAAAGAGATACATTATTTTGGGGACACTGTTATTTTTTGTACTCCTTATTTTACTAGATTTTTTATGCAGATTTTCCTTGAAAACGTCAGGTAAACTCATAAAAAGTGTTTTCTTTTGATATGTAATTTAAGTACCAATCTTTTTAAACAATGGTTATTCAAAGTAGTACCTATAACGGGTACTGTCGCAGGACGCTGTATGTCCCATGGGCCAGCTACGTAATGGCTTTGCGTTGCTTTTTCATTTCTTTTAAGTTTCTTTGATTTCTTTAGACGTACGCTTTCCTATGATTTGAGTATTATATAATTCTGAGAATATTTACGATTCGTATGAGATGGCACATTTAATTTTTTTTGGAATTTTCCATTTAATACCGATTTTTACTTATATTTCAACGAATATTTTTAATGCCTTACTTTAAGGGTTAGTAGTGGCCCGCAAACTCTTCCCAGTGACGTCCAAATCAACATCCTAGCTCAATTCGTTTTAATGCTATACTAATTTCAAACTTTGCAAAACACTAATTAGCAATAATCACGCGCCTATAATAGTCCGAAGTCACACTTCAAACAAATGCTGCATAACAAACATGCACTCTCTATCTATTGCGGTTTCGACCACTGTTAACATATTATTTGTTTCGTATGTATTAGCGATTGAAATCTTATGGCATTTTATAACACAAGAAAATTCGATCGATTATCACGTATTTAACGAACGAATAATTTTACTTAAATAAACGTTACCGATCTATCAAGTTTTATTCGATAATTTTAAAGGGAAAATTATTTTTCGGTATTTTTCTTTTCATATTTTTTCAAACGCTGCCAAAAACATGCTTTTGCTTTTAAGATTATATCAGTTATAAAAACTGACAAAATCTTTTTAATTTCATCGGTTATTTTCGGAATTTTGCAGGTATGGGTATGTAAATTGAGGGTATGGGATATTCAACTAACACATGAAACATATATGTGTCTCCCTAATACTCTAAAACATATCTTCAAGCTGATTTCACATTCGATGCATTATCAGTTAGCGTCGCAATAACTTTATTTAATTTCCATCTTATGAAAATTGTCCAGTTTCTTTATGAGTTTCTGGATATACATATTTGAAAATATTGACTTCCGCGCAGTGATGATGAAATTTATAAATGCTTTACAATTGAAATTTGTCCACTTGTCAGGGACAAGACCGGGTGCAATTGTTTGCTGTAACCTAGCCTTGATACTTTTTTCAATTTAAAATATTCAACGTCAAGGTTTAGACTAGTAATTGTATAACGAGAAAGAATAGTTGAATGTTAATAAATGAATTGCATTTTTCCAGTACTTTGATTCCATGAATGATAATGTCACACCTGAGACAAATATTATCTCGGCTATGGCGTCATCTTTTTCCTTTTAAAACCTATTATCGATATGTTGGCTGGACTCTGTATCTACATACCTGTCATAAAAAATTGCTTTGGTATAAAACAATACATAATTCCAAATTATAGAATTTGGAACATGGCATGAGGGTAAATTGGACTTTAAAATAATCTTAACCATATTCGCCACAGGTGAAAACCTGAAGCTCTTTCCAATAATCTACTGTATACTACATAATATTGGTTCTTAGTTTATACACAATGTTGTTTCTCCATAAGAGTAAAAATATTCGGAGAGAAATATAAACATATACCTTATGTGTACATAATTGACAATAACCAAAGTTCAAGAACTCGTCTTTTTCCTATTTAAAATTCCCTAAAATTTAAGTATTGTTTTATCACATACATCTATATTTATAGTATAAAATGAACACAATTCATGACAGCAAATTCCGTTAGCTTTTGAAAACGTTGTAATATTAAAAAAATTATCAGCGCCATCTATCGTCTCATAAAATACATAACCCTAAATAAGTAAATATCTGGTTTATTTATTTCTTTAATATTTTCTAGAAACACAGCTCTTATTACGATGCATGTATGGAAACGTAGAAACCTATAACGATCATGAATATAATACTTGATCGAATGCCCGCATAAAAGTTACTTTTTTTTTCTTGCCCACGATTTCCAGATTTCTATATTTTTTCTTATCTTTTGTCGTAAATATATAAATGTATCAAATCCCAAGTTTCGTTTACTTTTGGAAGGACATTATAGGATTTTGTGATCTGTCAGTGTGTGCATGAATAAGCTACAATATTTAACGACTTTTTTATGTCAAATATATCCAAAAATAATATAGATACAAGTTTAGGACATGTAAGTCATTCATTATTATATGCCAACAATTATATTTCTACACTCTTTAAATTTTCATTTTCCACTTGAGAGTAAATAGACTTATAATTTTGAAGATAATTTTTTAAAGGAAATTTGAATCTAAACTTAAACAGTTACGTTAAGATATATTTAAACCATAATTATCAATACACGTAAATTTTTACACCTTTTTAGTATGTTACATAGTAAGCGAATAGCAAGACTGATATGAACGGCAGAGAGTGAAATGCATTACGACATTTTCTTACTGATGTTTGCATGCTGTAATATTTGAAAAACTAAACCCTATTTCCTCCCCAATATATAAAAGCCTTAAAATAATTATTGTTCAGTAAACTTTCTCAAAAGGTCACTTTACAATTTTTACAAGTTCGTATTTCAGACATGTTTTAAATTACTTTGTGTAAGGGTGAAATAAATATATTGAAATATAAATAAATGCCCTACCTTAAAAGGGAGTGCTTAATGGATGTTAATTGTGAATTTCTTATCCATTTAGGTCATTAGGTCTATATATAGAAGTTGAGCACGTTTGGTTTATTTGAGGAAAATATCTTTGTATCTTGCATAAAACATTACTTTTGTTGATTTATTCGAATTGTGTCGCAACAATATTATAAATAACGTTGTATTGTGAAGGCTTATATACGTTCCCGTGTGTTCTTGAGTATATGGACACGTACTTTATAAACATTTATAACATAAATTGAAAAATGTGATAAAATGTCAATGAAAATAATATCCAATATACTTCAAAAAATGGTTTAAAGTTTTCACAGTCTAAATAAAAATGCAGTAACGTAGAATGAAAATTTCTTTACAAATTCAAGAGAAAATATTATCGTAGTTTAACGCTATCCCATGCGGCAAATATTTGAGAATAATTATCAGTAAACTTTGTTCCCGTTGTGCGCTATTAAAACTTTTCCGGAACACGAAAAACTTTCTGGACGTGCACAGCACATCGTGATTACTCATTGTAGGAGCTTTCTGAAGCTTTTTGTTTAGGGAAAATTTTTAATATTCAATTCTAAGAGCTTTTTGAAAGTTTAATTAGAGATCTGTTTAACAAAGCTTTTAACAACAAAATTTTAGAAGAAGAACTAACGTCTTTGAAAATAAATATTAATGTGGAAATAAGAATAAAATTGTTTTCCCAATACATGTATAAATAATAAAAATTATGTTTATCGGTAAATTATATAAAATATCTTACATATAATTTACCCTTAAATGTTAGATTCTCGGTTCATCACAAGAGAATCTCATTTGAATTTAAATATTCGTTATTGAAAGAAAATTTTCAGCAGCTTCCTTTTTTAAATAAAAAAATTATTGTGGAAAACTAAATCTGAATTCATACAAAATTACTGTGGTTCAGGAGCTGCTATATGATAATTCACGGCTATCCGATATACTTACGGCTATCCAATTTTGCCGAAAAGATTGTGGAATTGCCAAACAATGACATCATGTGTATTTATCTAGCTATATAAATTAACAATGTTTAAATAAACACAGGGGATTGGTGAGCAACAAACACGAGACATTTTTATAACGAACAAAATAGCCTCTTTGACATTATTTGACCTTTTTTAGAGGAACAATCGTAAAGTGACTATCAATTCTGAGCATTATATAACAATGTTGCGCAATGTATAATTCCTTCGGTATCCTTTAGAAAACACCTTATTGATCTGAATAATATTTTATTTCAACTTTATGGGGTAATTGTTTACAATTCGAGAAAATAAATTAGGTTATTAAGTTAATCTTTCTCTGGGTATCTCGTTTCATTGTATGGAAATCTTAAGTGGTTCCTCAATTACCTGATCTTTACTTATTTTGTAGGGTTTTAAATATCAAAAATTGTTATTGAAAAAGCCAGCATTGTTAAGGTATTTTCAGAGCCAATAATTCGAGAAATAGGGTGATCTGGGCAATAATAATCCAAAGGGCTGTGGACAGCTCCTCTACATAGCATATTGTAACTAGGAAAAATTAATTTTCTTAATCTTTTTGGTTGTTAATGGATGTCCTAACCTACCTGCTGAACACTGTAAATATTTATCGTTAGGTCTCAAAATTATTTCTCTTGTTATTCTCAATAATGAAAAGCCTAATAAGGAACCAAGCACAGTTTCAATAAAAGACTATTACGAAAAATCTTGTGAAAGATACTTCGAAGACATTTACGATCCGACAAGACACGCACTTCATATTAAAGATGCAACCTCTCATATAGAGGACCCATCCGCAATTCTATAGCTGTTGGAGAAACAGAAGTGACGGTGGATATTAAAATGAAGTGAAAGTTTTCCTCAATTGGTCCCGACCACTAACAGCCGGATTGCATTCGTACAAAATTATTCCCAACTTTCTATATTTTAAGTACTGTAAAAAGTTTGAAATATTCCGTAATTCCCATTCTTTGCGGGTCGTTCAAACTTTGACGAACAAAGAAAACTTTCTAAATGCATGGAGTGCAACTTTTGAATTAAGGTGATTGATTATTCAAAGGATCTTGCAAAGGGGTTTGAATTTTGAGTTTAACCGTCGATTCATATTTAATGTTTTATTTATTTTTTGTCGAATTTATAGCAATTAAAAATTATTTTTATCTACTAACAATAGTGGTTATTTACGGTACAATAATAGACACACGTTTAACAGTAAATTTATACCTAATCTGATATTAATCATATAAAGATTATTGTTTTTCAAAGGATGTTTTTTTATTTTTGTTTATGTTTCGTTTCTTTGAGATGTGTAAATAAATCTATTTATTTTTCGTTTATTTAGAAAGTCACGTAAATAACGAAGAATTCTAATAACATGACTTACGTGCCCGTGCATCAGTCTGTTTTTCTCGTGAATAATTTTAGGTAGAAACTTGAATTTTGGCGTATTAATAAAGTATATAAAACCGTTTGCATTTTAATAGCTAACATTTAAAATACATAAATATATATAGAGATATATGCATATAAATTTTAAAGAGGGCTTATAACGTAAATTTTTTTTTTTATTTCGTGTATCATATTGGATGTCAACTGTAAAAGCAAGTTATATTATAATTATTTTCTAAGCAAGAATGTTTATAATATTCTAAAACTATTTTTTGCAGTGTTTTGTCTAAGATGATTCTAGAGATAGAGATTAAGGCAAATTTCTAGTGTTATTCTTTACTTTTAATAATTTTGACTCTGTTTTTATTAAAATTTTAAACAACATCTCTAGAATTGTCTTAGACAAAGCACTGAAAAAAATAGTTTTAGAATATTATAAATATTCTTGCATAGAAAATAAACTTTGCTATTGTTTCATCGTCAACCGAAGGCAAATTTCTAGTTTTGGTTTTTATTTTTAATAATTTTGACTAGAGCCGTCTTTTTTTATAAAAATTTTAAGCAATATCTTTAAAATTATCTTAGACAAAACACGTAGTTTCGAGAAATTCTCTGTTTTTACGCTTGCGATAGTTATTCTGGGTATTACTTGCGTAGTGAAAAACAATATAAAAATTTTTTATGAGCCAATATTCTTAAAAGTTTATATATGCCTACATTTGTACGGAGTACTCATAGCGAGCTTTCTATTCGTACTCAATAGGTTTTATTTACAATTTTAAACGTATTTTTCATAAAAAAATTATTTTATTTACATTATATATACAGGTCATCCAGAAGCTCTGGATATGTGCAAGCACTAAAAGTAAAATAGTTTACAGTACACATAATAAAATAGACAATATTAATGAAGTAGTGAATAACACAAATTACTTCAAATTTATACATATAATAAAACTGTTGAATCGGGATTTAAAGTATCTGTTTTAATAAATTAAATAGTATTTATACCCCCACCGTTTCAAAGACTTTTTATGTAAGTATATACAGTGAAGTGACTCTAAACAGTCCTTACTATTATCTTTTACGTGGGCCCCACGTTCTTCGTTTTAGATTGTACAAGTATTTTCATAGCTATTAAAAATTCACAAACACAAATTTCCAGAAAAACATGTGTGAGGCTATAAATCTGTATTGGCTTATAAATATTTATGGGTCAAGCAGAAATTATTTTAGATTTTTTAGTTAGTTTTAAAAACTTGGTAAGTAAAAAAAATTTGTAAATATTTATTATCTGCTTTTTAGTATTGTGTGTGTGAAAGTTTTGTAATCGACTTTAAACATTTTGACAATAATAATAATAATAAGTCGTTAATATTTTTATTTGTTGTGCTTTTTAGATAACTAATAATAACTTATTTATAATTTGTACATTGTAACAGAAAACGTTTATAGATAAAAGACAATACTTATTCACCATGATTGTATACTTAATCACACAATTTATATTTTTTCATAAAATATTCTTTTCCAATCGGGGTCGGGTAATTCTGCATAAAGGGTATACAAGTTTCTAGGAAAACATGTGTGAGGCTATAAATCTGTATTGGCTTATAAATATTTATGGGTCAAGCAGAAATTATTTTAGATTTTTTAGTTAGTTTTAAAAACTTGGTAAGTTAAAAAAAATATGTAAATATTTATTATCTGCACATATACATAGGCCGGAATACGTTTGCACTCACGTTAAATGTGCACTTGCTCATTTAAATTATAGCTTATTGCTCAGACACCATTGAAATACTGAGTTGATCAGTTTAAAACAGTTCACAATCAAATTGCCTTTCTACCCACAGAAAATATTTCCAATTATCGGTGTACAAAAAGCAACGAGTACTACTGACAACTGAGGGCGAATCGTTAATCATAACAAAAATTAAATAAGGCCTAAATTACTATTTTGGTGGACTCAAGATTGAAGCACATAATACCTTGATTTTTCAAACGGATGGTATTGCTTTCAAACCTGAAAGTAGTCAACGAAAAATTTTACTAGAGTGAAAGATGTGTCTTTCGGACTCCAATAATTTTACTAGAATAATGTCAGTATGGAATCGATCAAATTCTTTCTTAAAATTTAAATAAGCCGAATCTACTTGCTGTCTACTTTCCTACTCCCTAGCTACTCGATCCGCAAAATTAGTAAGATTAGTGACAATAGACCGCTTAAGATGAAATGAGTTTTGGGAGTCTGTTAGCTGCCACTGAACTTGATTATAAATGCGGCCATATACGCGGCAAATACTTTGCGAATGTGGATAACACTTCTATATGCCTATCGTATTTTATATCAGTCCTCAAACCAGATTTGAGTAGCGACGTCACTCGGGAAATCTTCCAAAAGGATGGATAAATTTCGGAACTTAGGAAAACATTTATTATAAATGAAATCGGTTTTCTGTTTATACATGAGGTCCACAAGGGGTAACGATTTTTCCTGTGGTCGTGTAAGTAATATAATATTGTCTCAATAATGACGTATTACTCAATGTTGAATTTTCACACATGACTTTTTTTTCTCTGCATTAATTATTTTTTGGGGCTTTACATTAGCTCCGGCAAAAAATTTCGGATAATAAATTTCGACGTAGAATGATTTTGTAACATACTCTCGGAACGCAGATCGTTGAATAGCTGGTATTTCTCTGCGTATTCTATATTGCTCTTCTTGAATAACCCTCACGCTGTTTATTAAAAAAACCTATAGCAAAAATAGCTTATGCATATTCTTGGTTCTAGTAATGCTCAAGCATAATGATTGTGAAACCAATCCACGATAGTTGACATGTTAGTAAAAATATACATTAAATACGAACCAAAAGTTAAACACAACAAAATCCAGAAGTAATTCTGATTCGCCACTTCAAAGTTTTAGTATTCAACTTGTATCGTAAAGAGGAACTAGCATCAGAGTGTACACTCGAATAATGTCATCCTAGTTGAAAATAGTCAACATAAGTTTATATGCAATTTTAAGTGAGATTACATACTCCAATACTGCTGAAACAAATGAAAGTCTAATATTTGATAGGTAGTGACATAAATTGAATATACCGCTAATGATAATCTACCGAGTTTTTTAATAATTACATTATCAAAAGTGCCTAGTATTATAGTATTTTCATTATTTTTCAAATCATTTTTTTAAATATTTGTTTACATTCCTTCTAAAATAATGGGAACAAAATGATGATAGTACAGAAAGTAATTACAAATTACATACGTTCTTGCCTACGTAAGTAATTATAATTCATTTTCGTAATATGCTATAAAAATTATGCTATAAAAATTGTTTTACAAAAAGAAGCACTATTTTTCTGAAGTTTTAAGCATAAAACTGCTTAAAACATTAAAAATAAGTTCATTTATATATTACATTATCTTGTAGACGTTATGCATTATTTATTTTATTTTTTTGTATATTATATATTTAAAAAAAAATGGGTGCGTGTACTTATGTACGCGCGTGAGAAGTTATACTTCTTTGGCATCATTAAATAATACATACGGATAGATAACCTCAATTATATTGGAGCACTTGAAAAAGTCTATAAACACAATTTTTTCACTAATATTTACGAATAGTAAATATATTAATCAAAATATTGAATTTAAATCACTACTGAATATAATTTATCAGCACATATATAAATCGCACTTATATTTTTTTATCCAATAAATTCAAATGAAAAAGCGGCTCACTGCGTCAATATTATATACTTGAAGTATTTTTGTTACGTGAAATTAATAATCATATCTATCAAAAGATGGCGCTGCGCTGATGTAAGGAAATTATAAACTAATTGATATTTTAATTCTGTATGAAAAGTGAATACAAAATAAAGATAAAAACAATATTACCATAAAGTTAAATACCTTATGCTAATTTTGTTTTTATCTATTATCTGCATAAATTAAAATCATCATCAAGTAAATCTGCATCAAATGGTAATATTGTTTTTAAATATCATCTGCCTCTCTCTATAAGTATTTATCTGTGAAACTTGGATATTAGATTTATTAGTAATATAAATAATCACAATTAATGACATCAAACATTTTTAAATTATTCGAAAGACAAATAAAATGCAGAATCTAAAAATAAAAAAACTTGTCTTGGAGGCGCCGGGTATCGATCTCGGTACCTCTCACATGCTAAGCGAGCGCTCTATCCTATCACATCTGAGCTATACCCCCAACGTAAGTTCCGTACAAAATATTGGTATTAATATATAGTCTCAATAACTGCAACTTCATACTGTAACTTTTGTGTGGCGAATGTTAAAATTTCACTCTCATCATTTTTTCATAACGCGCCTGAAGTAGTATAATTTCAATATATTACCACATTTATGTAAATAAACAAAAAGCAGGAACGGATATAATTTTGTTCGATAATAATATAATTTTATTAAAGGCATTTATGACAGAATTTCAGACATTTGTTTATAAAAGTTTGAAAAAGCTTGGGTAAATGTTTTTAATGAAACAAAACGTATGTTGCGGCCTGCCCGATTATTTGGTAATTATTAATTTCATTTACATGTTTTACTCCAGATTTATGCCTATTCTGATATTAATCATATGATGATGTTTGGTTTTAATTCTCAAATCAAATACCCCTGGGGATTTTTTTACCCTCACATATATTTATATTATCTCTATTGTTGTTTCCGTAATTTTCTTAAATGACTTCTTTTAGTTTCTTTCATTTTACACATATATACATATATATAAATTTCATCATGACATCTGAAACAAAACTTCATTTCCTACGAGGCAATTGAAGTTTTGTTTCAGATGTCATGTATAAAAAGAAAAATAAAGTTATTAAGTTTGTTTAAATTAATTGACTTTTTAACCTGAATAAATTAATTAAAATTTGAAAATTGTATTATGATATTTAAATTAAGATTTTTATAATAAAAGAATGAAACAAAGATGAAACATAAAATTGAATAAAAATAGACAAAAGACGAAACATAAAATTTAGTGCTAATATCACTTATTTTAATTATCTAGAATAATACCACTTATTTTAATTGCTTTAATTAGCTAGAATCACTTATTTTAATTAGATTATTATTCAACAATACCAAAAATGTATTTCATTTAATTATTTTGTATATAATTTGGATTATATTTAATAATTAATAAGGAAATGTAAAGTGGAAAGCGAGTAATAAATTTTAGGATATCTCGAGATGTACGGTGGGTATATTAAAATAGTCGTCATTTATGGATAACACCATTTTACTTAATAAGGCTAAAATAAATATTATTTGTTATTTTTATCAATAAAGTGCTCAGAATCCCACTCAAAAGAACCTGTTTCATCTGTATAAATAATATATTAAGAGTACAGAAATCGACAAAACTCAAATGGCAAGAATTTCCTGAAAGGGCTGCTTAACAGATTAAAGGAAACTATTTTCCCAGCTGTTGTTAGAGATTACTCTGGCATTAAAAATTAGTTTTAATATTTGTTTTAAATGAAAGATGACAAAATATTATAGCGAAGCTAGGAGTTAAGAAATAACAGACAATGGTATGGCGATATGAATGTATGACTTATTACACAGCTGGTATATGAGCCGCACAGTGTTATCACATCATTACATGATAAATGTGACCATACTAAAACACAGGATAATAAATTTGGAGGTGAAATATTAAATGTTTAATATATATGGGTTAATATATTTTATCACTTGGCCAAATTTCAAATTTCTATATCAGTTTTCTAACAAAAACTGTAACAGACTGACGGACTGATACCAGAGGAATTTTTTGAAGTACGGAATTTTTTGAAGTACCCGAATAAAAAATAGATTACTACAAGACATCAGATTAAATTCTAGAACTACTCAGAATTACTACTTTGAGAATATCAAACACAATCTAGTGAAACGTGTAAGGATCATATTCTGTTTCGAACGGAGTTGGCGTAAATATATCGAGCGGTGGGTAGGCGTCTCTCTTATTATTTTTTCATTTTGTTACTCTGACTGAGAATTAGTGCATACTACTGAGAATTACTACTTTGAAAATACCAAACACAATCTAGTGAAACGTGTAAGGATCATATTCTGCTTCGAGCGGAGTTGGCGTAAACATAACGAGAGGTAGGTAGGCGTCTCTCTATATATATTTTTTTGCTATTATTATTTCAACAAGTATAAGAAAATTATTTGTAGCGATATGTGTATTTTATACCTTTGGTAACACAGAAAATAAATCAACATAATCTATGAGGACAGATGGTAGTATGGTCGCGGAGCATAAAAATAGAGACATTTTTTTCATTACTTCCTGGGGTCACGTTGTGTATATTAGAACTGCTGCAAATAACACTACGCGTTATAGGGAGCTTAGAAAATATTAATAATTTAAATTTTTTTCTGCTAAAAAAAGATTTATTTGACCGACGCATGCATTACTGGTTTTTTTTCTTGCGTAATATATTTATTCTTTTTTTATTTAATTACATGAATTTTCTTTGATTTAATAATTTTCAGTGTGTGAAATTACTCGCACTAATAATGTTTAATTTTGTTTCTGATTTGACTTCTTTGTTTCCACTATTGATTAAACTCTAAATACAACTCAATAAACTTTTACATTTAACATTTACATTTCTTTGTCGTTTCTTTTTTTTACATTTTTCCTAACATTTCTTATGTTTATAAGTATATGTAATAATTTTTTAAAGTTCTGAACATATAATAAATCTGTAAACTTTGCGTGTCCGTACAATGAAAATATTTGCTAAAAAAATTAATTGGGGGGATAAAAGACTAGTCCAGCTTTAAAGCACTTTTTTTAGAATTTTGATCTCAGTCTCGGTTTATTTTTTTGCGTATTTTTTCGATACGCATCACGTAAAAACTACTTAGTAAATTCGGTCCGAATTTTAACACAAATATATAGTTGGATGTTTATGTGAAGTAACATTTAGTTTTTATTTCACTGCAATCACTCACTGAATCAAAACTATATGCGAACTAAATATTTAAAAAAAATTATTTACATGCATTAGTGCAACCACAATAGAGAAATGCTTAACTATTTGGCGCGTAGTAATTACATACTACATACTCTATATGTACACAAATAGATGGCGTGAATTTTAAATTGTTCAATGAAATTTTTAACCCAGATATACATAGACAAAATGGGCGTGGTAAGTTGTAGATATGTACCCATATGTTCCATAGTGTATTCATTGTTGCTTATATCTAACTCTCAAAACACATGAACCGGGCTCGATTGTGCTAAGTGTGAATGAATACACAGTATATTCGTCTTGTTCATTAGTACCGTATATCAAGTGCTATCATGCGCGGGTAGTGACAACTCAATAAGTATCGGTGTTCGATTTACAAAAAAATGTTCGCTCATACAAGACTATTACCCAAGATGATATCGGATGAAACGTAGTCGAGTATAATATGGAAATAATTATTAATTAAGAATCTAGTTAATGGTATTTCAAAGGTGGTGGTGTAGCTCGAAATCATCTGTACATATAAATATTTTGAATTGTACTTTTACTGAAATTTGAATGGTAATAGGGTTTTCCAACAATAAATACAATAATTTTGACTATTTGGAATAATTTGAAAAGTATTCAAAAATTATATATTTCATTTTTACGAAGATGTCAATTAGAAATGGAGGAAAAATATTTCAAAAACTTCAGTGATCAATTAAACATTTATATACACTTAACAAGAAATACTTTCCAGATGAAATTTTACCGTGCTAAACATAGCTAATTTTTTTTATTGTTTAATTTTACACATGCAATTTTCACAAAATATTGAAAGCGCTTGATCTTGGGTAATGGCAAAATTAGGTAATTATCTATTAAACACTTACGAAAATATATAAAAATAAACAAAAAGTAGGTGTATGTACAAAAGCACGGGTCGTTCAGGCATTATTACCACCGACAACTGGAACACAATACGGACTGAAACACTATAGATACTACCAATCTGATTATATAGCAAACTGACTAAAGGAAACCTGCCAAACGCGACATCACAAGTGATGTTTTTAAAAGGATGATTACGAGCCGAGACAAGAGACTGAATTAATTTAATTTGGAACTTATCCAAATATAATGATTCCAGCTCAGATATACGAATTTCACTTTGAAATCAGTATAGATGGGAATGACGATGAAAGGAAATATATAAAAATTTTATTATAAAACTGAATATTTTTTGTGAGAAAATAAAAAAAATAAGTATAAAAATGGACACATGACCACTTTTATTCTTCTTTTGTTCTATTTTTTATTATTAAGAAGTAAATATATTTACATGTAAAATAACTTAATTTTATTAACTTCGTAATAATGTACTTATACAAGCACGTGTACCAAAACCATATACCTAGAACACGCCCAAGGAATATTCGGGTGTATGTATGTATGTATATTAAAAGCATATAAATACTATTTTCTATATTTTGATATTAGTAACAAATAAAACATTTTATAAATATGAAATACAACTCATAAAATTCACTAAATCACAAAATTATTCCATATCCTAATAACTATTTACAAAACAATGAGGAGTATCGCTAATATAAACTGAAAAGTAATATATATTACTAGTTGGTCCATGCAAATAACTAATAAGTCACCAAATAATAATACAATGTAACAATAAGTAAGTGAAAGATATATTATTTAGTAAAACATTTTATTTATGGTAGGCTTTGTCTCGAGCAAAAACAAAATTGTTTTATTTAACATAAATAATTACTAACATGAACCTTTTAGCGTAATAAATATTTAATAATATAGGAAATAAATAAGCGGAAAAACATATTTTTAGTTAAACAGATTGTCAATAGTTGTCACTGTTTACAATATAAACACCTTACCTTTGAAAAATAATATGTAGATCTCTACACTTTTTCCTTCCATTATATCTAGAGCAATTTTATACTATAGAAATGAGTAGTCGATTAAGACATTATATTCTCATGTGAATAAAATAAAGCAATAAATACTTAGGTTTTCTAAAATTCACTTCGGTTAACATTTCCTTCATTCGTCTATGGATAAGAGTCTTTACGTAAAACGTAGTTGAAGAAGAGGTAGGGTCGTCTTTTGAGAATGTGTATAGATATCGATTCTTGAATATTCCACCACCTCATTTCTTATATATCAGATTAACCTAGTTTATTTTTTGAGAGACTCGATTATTTTTTCTCAGAAAAACATATATAGGACTAATGGGAAAAAATACTTAACAGGTATATAAAATGTGATGAGTTTTTTCCCTGAAATACCTTCAAATATATTGGAGGTTTTGTTATTTATGGCTGGATATAAGTGGAATGCTCTCCACATCAAATGATTTTATTGGCACCGTTATGACTTACCACAATATTTGGTGTAAATATTTTTAGCGTCTTAAAATTAATTAAGTTGTAAAAGTCTTTTTGCAACATTTGCGAATATTATTGTAAAGTTAAATTACAGTAAAATTCTTTTGAACCACCTTCAATTGTACTACAAATTATGCTTTAAGTGGCACCTGAGTAATTAAAATTAAATCGGGTCTGTGTTATTTGAGCAACAAACAAAATTTAACAGAATTATCCTTCTACAGAGATTTCTTCTATTTTCCCAGATAATGAGAATTAAAATAATTGTTACAAGTAGTTTTTTATTACCCATCGTTTTGTATTGCTCAAAGAGCCCTGTTCACAAATTTGTTTTCACCTTTTAAATTATCTGTACACTGCGGCATACTAAAACTTAGATCATTTTTTCTTAGATGAGCAGTTGTAGAAAGGATTCAGTGCACAAATAAGTTACTCTAAAATTCATTCACATTGGAAAAATAATTTCATTAAAAGATTTAGTGTTTCGAAAACTGACTTTGAATAGTGGCAGAAAATGTCGATTATTGATAAGATTCAAACTTTTCATTTAAATGTCACGTGGAAGGTATAGACAACACAGTCAGAAATATTTTTTGGTTTTGAATTTTGAACTGTTAGCAATGGTTCGCGTAATTACAGCGACAAAATTATAAACTACGCTAGTTATTTCGTAAAATATATCATTTCATAAAATATAATGCAGATGCATGTCTCGATGATTCGTTTATACTTTGTTATTTTTGTCTACTAAAAGTTAGTACTGAATATGCTGAAGATATTTATGAGTATACACAGTGTCTTTATTTTCAATATTTAGTACATAACAAATCTATAAAATGTGCTCTTTGATGGAGAACTGGTAATAAATTTCGAGTACAGAGAAACATAATAAACGCAACATAATACTCCATTTATTATGTACATTATTTGATTTATTAATTTTATATCTAATTTTAATTTGTCTTATGAGATGTTCAGATTTCTATGGACTATGGGAAATATTGCAGACATTATTTTGACGATTTGATGTAATTACTAAATTTATCAATTTTCTATTAATACCTTTAATTTGAAAACTTCATCGAATTTTTAGGAAAGTATTAAATTTGTTCATATTCATAGAATTATACTCAAGAGATTCATTTCATTCAAATTGTATCGACCTGTTCAATGATTTTCACCCATAACACTTTAAATAAAAATAATTAAGTGATGATTAAGATGTATAAGTGGTTTTATATGCACAATATCATTGAAGTGTTCATTTTATCTACATAAATTAAAATTGTTTTATTAAGTTTATATGAATTACTCACATTAATACAGAAATTGAATTTCTTTTATTTATTTCATTTTTTGACGCAACATCGCAGTGAAACCAGATATGTCTGCATTAAGCGAGTGTCATATTTTCAGTGAAATCCAATTAGTAGCTTTCCAGAGTTCTTTATTATCACTATGGTGATAATATTAAAGAGCTTTTTAGTCTTTTATTCACAACTAGTGGTAGCCTAGTGGTCGAAATTCGACTATAGTTCATTAAATTTTTAAGTTTGAATTTTATTGAGTTACTTCTAATTTTGAAAAATTGGAATTGTTTTTTTTTTAAATTTAAGTTTTGAAAGCAATTATATAAATGAATTCAGCCCTGGGAAAATATGTCGCAAGGAAAAATAGAGTCAGTAAATTTTTGTAAGTATGGAGGATGGAGAATGTGTGGTGTGGAGGAATTCAGTTACTCGTTACTCTTTATTTAATACTATACCATAATTGCTTTACTGTAATTTGTGGGATTATTAAAATAATTAAAAATTAAATTAACTTAATTACAAAGAGATAAAAACATGATAAAATATTCTATTAATTAATGTAAAATTTTTTATCTCCATGAACTATACTAAGAGTACAAAAATCAACAAAACTGAAATGAGAAGACCTTCAGTTTTCCCAGATTCCTAGATAGAAGGAAACTTTTCCCTGTTGGTGTTGGCCATTTTCCTGGAATTGAAAATGGTTTTTAATATTTGTTTATAGGATATATGACAGAATGAACTATTTCATAATACAGGAAATTTAGGGATTAAAAAAAACGAGTCGTGTTATGTCGTAATGAGTGTATGACTTATTATACCAATTGTACACATTCAGGGTTTGTGGTATCATATCGCTACTGGATAAATATAAACAAACTAAAAGACAAGTTAATAAATGAGGAAGTAAGGTAGTTATGTAGAATGTACGAGAAACAGAATAATTCTGAGAATTAAAATTTAAATTAAGAATTAAAATTAAAGCATGCAGCGAATACGCGATGAGAGATTGACAAAAGAAATAATGATATAACAAAAAACAGATGTTAATACAAAACTCGCACTACCAAAAGTCCGTGCATATCTTTTGTGAACTTTTCCAACATTATCTTAAAAACATAAAAATGGAAATTAAACAGTATAGCAATGAAAAAAAATGTTCTCTCTGAATTAATACCTCACTTGGTACATGAAATCAAAAAGATAAATTCAATTTCTTCATTTGCCTCCTCTTAACTTTTTACATAATTATTTCTGTCTGTTAACTATTTAATTAAATAAATAATATACTTCATCAATCAATGAAATTAGGCTTTTCGTCAAATGAAAAATGGCGTGGATATATTCAACCACATTCCTGTATTAACTTAAAAAAAATCTTGTTATAGAATCTTTGCTTTATCAGTTCATGCCCACACAATAAATGAAGTTATTAAAAAAATCAATGACTTCATTTGCGCCATTTATAATTACGTAAATACTTTTCATTGTTAAATATATGCAGGTTAATTTGCTTTATCCCTTTGCCAAATACTTACTTTCTATATCAAAGAGTTTCTGAGAAAAACGGCTGCTGCAGATGGAGGGTAGAACACATAAGGGATTGTTTTGAAGTGCCAGAGGTCAGATTAAATTCTAGAACTACTGAGAATTGATACTTTTGATAACTAACAACTACGATTATCTTTAGATCGTATTCAGCTTCGGGGCCAATTGGCACAAAGACATTGAGAGGGACTCTTTTATTCTTTGTTCATTTTATTGCTGCTAAGACTATGAGGAAACTTTACGAAAATTATTTATGTTTATAGCGATATATGGTAAATTTATCTTTTAGTTGCTTAGAAAATAAATCAACATTCTATTCTCATCTACGAGGAGAGATGATCTTTAATCAATATTCTAGCACTTTCGTGCAGCACAAAAACACACAAACATTTTTCATTACCATTCGATTACCATATTGTGCATTAAAATTTGTTTATGCAATGGAAACACTGCAACATATTTTTTATATATTTTATTTTTTGAATGATTACTTATTAGTTTTTAGGGAATAATCATTCATTTTTGTCGTGAACCTTCTACACGAGTATTTGATTTATAATTTATTTGTTGGTAAATATTAACAAATTCCCTCATTCAGAACGTATTGCTCATATTTGACTATCAGCGAGAAGGAAGAAGAAGGAGAATGCGGTGAGCTCTGAAAATATTAATAATATTAATTTGTATTCTGTTAAATAAAAGATTAAGTCAAAAGCGACGCATACATTTTTGATTTCTGGCCTCGCATAGTATAATTTATATTTAATCCTTCCCTTGTATATTTTTATTTAATAATGTGCATTTTCTTTAATTTCATAATTTTCAGTTTGTGAACCACTCACGTCAATGTAACATTAACGTCTTGTTATTTTTGGATTTCTATTTATTTTCTACAAACGGAAGTTAATCATTCTGGTTAAAATTTTAGATACCATTCAATAATGACTTTTTTACAAAATTTAGATACCATTCTTATATTCCAGTAATACAGATTAAATTTCTTTGTCGCTCTTGTAACTTACATATTCTTTCTAACATATCTCACGTTAACACGTTCTAAAAGATCTCCCAGATAAGAGACCTCATTCCTTACCCAACATTTTCTGATTATTTGTATTATCTCATCATATCTAATTCATTTTACTTTTATGGAATTATGATATTGAAGGGAAAGAACCAATTCTGAAATAGAGTATGTATTGATTAAAAGTTTAATTATAAATTAATATAGAAATGCATATGTTGATATATGAGTTTATGAAATTTGGTAAACTGTTAATGATTACGGTTTCCAAAACGAGACAATATACACATATTTTGTATTTGCTGGAGTAGACACGAAGGCCTGAAATATTTTTTACGTTTATGATCTTGTTAACTCGCATGTTAGGTTTTCTATCAATAACCGAGTTCTTTCATACAAAATACATCAATCCAGTTACAAAATTAATATGTAAATAGAAACTTGGGGGTAAACATTATCCTAAACACAATTTTAATTTGGCATTTAACTATATAAATTACAAAAATATTCTCTCCATATACTTCATGAGTCCAGTTTTTCGATTCCACAATATTTTGTTGATTTATTTAAATTATAAATTTAAAAACAAAATTATGTTTAATAAAAATAGTTTATTTTTAATTCACATTTATTATAATTTTATATGTATTTTTCTTACAATACATCTTATCAAATATATATGACTTCTTATCAAACCTTCATTTTAAATACCCATTCTAAAAATATGACTCGATTTATATATACACCGAAATTTGTAATTTCGTGCCATTAACTTCTTTATTTTGTCCATTCATAATTGGAAAAATTTACATGAAATATCGGCATAGTTCTGTCAATTCTTTAGTTTCCTTTGGAGGTGTATGGTAAATAAATCTTACTAAATATTTGCGTTACAAATTAAAATGAATGAAAAACTTATGCACTTGTCATGATTAATTTAACGTTGGTCTTATAGCCATAGCCCAATTGCGAATATCAATGAGCAAAAAGAAAATACATATATTAATCTTTCCTAAAGATGTTGTAATACAACGAAACCTAAATCGTGGTAAAGAACTTAAATAAAGTAGAAATAATACAATTCATTTAATTGTGGACATATATTAATACTCTCGTCTTCTAACTAACCATCTTTTCCATTCAATTCACTTCAATATTAAAGAACATATTTGTCATAATAAATATTAAAGTATATAGTAAAGATGTACGCAACATCGAGAAATTCTTTTCCTTAAACATATTTTTTCCTATAATTTGTATTTTTACTAATTAGATATATTATTATAACATCTCACAACAAGCAACCTAACACCGCCAGCGAAACCTTCCTAACTAATCAAATTATCTGTAATTTATTACTGACCTGAAAACCAAAAAAAATTAAAGGACACTTGTCACTGTTTCATGTTCTTTAACTTTTCTCCACTAGTTTGTTTATTTTCTATAATTCCTTCATTAAAATGCTAAATATTTATTTCCTCTAAAATATTTATTAAAATAAAAGTAGCATACATAGTTTAGATACAAAAAACCGATGAAATACTTTGCATTTTTTTTTGGAAGAGAAATAGAAATAAGTTTAAAGAAAACTAAGCAAATAAATATTTATTATAGTATTCATCGACACAAGCACCATTACTCGGGAATAGACTTTCTTTTGGTCAAAAATAGAAATGAGAATTTAAATGGGATTTACTTGAGAATAAATTTTTGGTGGCAATGATATAAAACGATGAAGTAAAATAAATTACCTTTCCGATAAATAGCTTTTTTGTCATTATATTCTGTTTTTGTTTCATCGACACTACTAAAGAATAATTACATTTCTCCTTTTTACTAAATAAATAACAAATCTGCGAATAAAGATACTCTTCATTAAATGTATTCCTTAATCATGAAACTGTATATTGTACCTACGTACCTTAATAGATGACGTTACGGAAATTTTAGGTCACCCAATGAACCCATCCCGTAAATATAATGGCGAAATTGGCGAGTGTACTCAAAATGTATGAACCATGTTTACTTTTACTAAATGCGAATTAATTCACAGAATATTTATCTCGTTGGATCGTCTCGCATATCAGGTGGTTCGATTATACTACCAGTTGTGGATAGCAATATGGCCACATAATTCAAAATGCATGAACCATGTTTGCTTTTATTAAATGCGCATTAATTCACAGAATATTCATCTCGTTAGATCGACTCGTATATCAATCAGGTGGTTCGTTTATGCAATATGGCAACATAACTCAAAATGCATGAATCATATTTGGTTTTGCTAAATGCGAATTATTTTATAGAATATTCATCTCGATGGATCGTCTCATATATTAGGTGGTTCGTTTATACTGCCAGTGGTGGGTAGCAATATCACAACATATATAGTTGCTTGATTTGCAAAAAGCATTCATTTTCACAACACGAAAAGTCGTCAAATTGAATGTAGTCGAACAAAGTTTAAAAGTATTAGCTGAGAATGTCGGTGTTTGGATTTCAAGAGTAACAAATTTGGCCGATATTTCCTCTTTGTTAATGTTTTTAATGAGATTTTAACAAAACCTAAATTTTAAGTAGAAATTTATCTGAAATTCGTGGTTATAAGTAAGATTCTCTAACAGTAACTAAAATAATTTTAACTGATTGAAATAATTGGAAAATAACTTTAAATTGGTATATTTAACAATTGTGAAAATATGAAGTGGAAAGAGAAGATAAATATTTCATAAGTTTTCAGTAAGTACATCAAATTCTCACAACAGAAATCTTAGTATTTGGTAATAGTAAAGTTTGGCCATTGTTAACATTTATGAAACTACAAACGAATATAATGAAGAAAAACAGTTATTATAAGTTACTTCTTAATAAATAGATTTATGGCTGCTACATCCAAATAGAACTAATTACGGATAGAAACACTAGCATTCTACGAACCAAATTATACAATAAACTGACTAAAGGAACACTTGAGAAATGTGATGCCACAATTAATGTTCTGAAAAGGCTGGTCATCATGGAACTTATACAAATGTGATGAATCCAGCTTTGATGGTATAATTAATTTCAAACTAAAAACAAGACGGAAGAGAAACAGGATGAAATAAAAGAGAGGCTTTTGGAGCTGTGTATGAATGTTAATGAATATATATGTATGTGCATAAATATTTCTGCTTATGAATAAGTTTAGATAATAATTTAGTCCGTTCTTATTCTTATTTCGTTCATTCTTCATTTTTAAAAAGTAAATATACTAACATATAAAAACATTCAGATACTCACGGATAAAAAACTACATGCCTAAAACATGATTAATTTATGCAATTAGCAAAGATTGAATGGTTATATAAAAAGTAATATTATAATTTTTATTATATTTCCAAATTAAAATTAATTAATAGTTGATATAATAATCACTATCATTTTGTACTACATATCTCCAATACACTGACAGGGAGTGGATAGCGTCTGCGTAAAATTTAGGTGGCTTTAAATAAAATAATTGGCTAAGAACCGTCGTAGGTGGTCTTCATAATCAAAGTTTTTTTACTTAAAGCGTTGCTAAGTGATATAAACTAACAATAATGCATGGGGATTCTGTGTCCAACCAAAATCCAAAACTAGAAGGCGGTTCTGTTTGACTTACATGGGGACTTAACTACGGCTACGGCTGGTCCGAGCTAAGTGTCTGTAGTACCCACTCCTCGTATTTGAAGCTTTTCACGAGCGGTGTAAATGATTGTGCCGTAGAAGCACTCGAGCTCAGTTGCACGCTAGTGTGTCGTTAATCGGTTATCTTCTTTGACTAACAATTTTCACCGGTCACTATCCAACTCCATCGGTCAACCAGAGCGTGGTTGATTTCTCAGGAAATAATCGCAGCCGCGAAACCGCTGGAATCTTCGTTTTTCAGTAGCTTCAGGTACTGCTTCAGTAGTTACGCGTTGGCATATGTTGACGCGTAGCTTCGGCAGCAGAGTGACCAGATTGGCATTCGTAGAGTATATAGTGTCTCACATTCGTTTCAATGTCATCTATTTTTATGCGTGATAACATAGCATCGTCTTAGTGACTCAGTGAACGTATGTTGCGTCTTTTACATGTCTTCTATCATGGAACGTTCTAAAACGTTCCCACATTTTCTAAATAATTTTCAAAAAAATGTTCTTTACTTTTTAGCCAACCGAATAAAAATAAAAAAGTATAATGAGTAAATACAAAATAGAGGTAATTACATTCATGTCCTTGAAATTATTCATTGTTAAATATAACGACCACTAATTTTAAAAACATAAATATATATTGCAAATACATGTGAAACAAATTATGGAATTATTGTTTAATTCTATGCGATATAGATACATTTTATGCCAAGAAAATAAGTGGTTAATAACATCCCTATCTCATTATATGAATAAAATAATAATAGTGTGATAGAATGACATGAAACTACGTGTCCGTATTATTACATCTTTAACAAAGATTCAATCTTTGCTAATTTCCCACCTGAAGATGTTGTAATACAACAAAACCCAGGTCGTGGTAAAGAATTTAAATAAAATAGAAATAATACTACATCACGTAATTTCATTTAATTGTGAATAATGAATTTCTACAAAATTAACGCCTAATATATTCAATAGTGTGATAGTTTAAAATTGATTTCGCTTATAAAAATTTCTTTTATTTTATATATTTTATATATATATATATATATATATATATATATATATATATATATACATAGAAATCTATTCTTGAATATTCCGCCATATTCTCTTTTGTTCATCGTATTAGACCAGTTTATTTTTTAGACACTAACTTATCTTTCGCGAAAAAACTTAGATCGAACTAAAAATAAAAAAGGCGTAGAGTTAGGTATGTACACTATTTAATGTGTATTTTTAATGATACCATGATAACTTACCTGAGGTAAGTGGAAAATATACTTTTAGCAAGTTTTTTTAAATTACGTTTCTAAAAGTGCTTTAGCAAAATTCGCAAAATTGTTTGCGTTGTTTGTTAAATTACTCTGAAATTCTTTTGGCACTATTTTAATAGAATGTATTTTTAAAAAATGTGCTTCAAATAAAAGATGAGTCGTGAAAGTTAAGTTAGGTATGTATTCTGTGATCAAGGGAATAATTATTGGACATAAATCTTTTACCACAAGAATTTGTTCTATTTTATCTCACGATGAGCTTCAAAAATAATTATGACGTACTTGTATGTTCAAAACTACTTGCATTGTTAGGCGGTTAAATAAATTATAGCACGCCAATAAGCAATAGTAGTTTAAAAGGAGCGGTGTTAAAAAAGAATAATATTAAAGAATAATATTTTTGCGTATATTTTTTATGTTCCGTCCGAATTAAAATCTGTGTACTTTGGAGCAAAGCAAGAAACGTACTTTTTTATTATAAGTATAACCTCTCCGCTGGCTGGTTTTTCGTCATTTTCAGACGTTAGTTTTTCGACGTAATTTTCAGACGTTACTTTACTTCCGATATCGGATTTATTTTTTGGCACACCAACGCGCTGGTACCAAATATACATTGAGTCAGCGAATATTATATTTTTAATGAAATCGAATTGGTATCTTTCATGAAATTCTTAATTTTCCATACAAGATTGAAGACAATTTAAAAATCTGTTCATCTTTTTCATTTTCTCGGCCAAAAATTAGTTCTAATTTTTCTATAAATGTAGAAGTATTTTGTCTTAAAAATCACAATAGTCTAAATAATATAAATTGAGTACGTCAGCTCCTGATTCATCAATAACTAGTATTTTAGTTAACAATCAGTAGTTTTTTTGAAAGTTCTGGATATATCTAGGTAGAATGCATCGCGTACTTGGTAAATTAACAAGAGTAGATGTTTGAACTCTTCATATGTGACACAGCGGTACAGATTTTTTCTCATAATACACTAAGTCGGTAAAATGATATTGTTTCGATAAAGATTATTTAACGTTGAGTCTCCGTCCTTTCTTCATCTTGTTTCCAGCAACGGTAAAAGAGCATATTTATAAATCCGCTTCAAGTTAATTGATACGTTAATGAAAATATTGGGTAGACTAAAAAGTAATGAGCGCTCATTAACGTTATAATTTGTAATTATATGTCCAATTTAAAATTTACTAATCGTCGATATAATGATCACCATCATTTTATACTGCATGTCTCCAACACACTGGCAGGAAGTGGATAGCATCTGCATAAAATTCTGGTACTGTCATAGGTCTTCATCGTCAAAGTTTTTTTGCGTAAGGCATTGCTAAGTGATTTAAACGAACAGTAATCAGTGGTCGCAAGGTCTGAGGAATATGGCGGGTGAAGGATCTGTGTCTAAAATTCGGAACAAAATCCGAAAAAACGGAACCATTGCTTATTTGAAATTCTTATGATAAACAAGCATGATTAAATGTACGTTCATCGATAGATTATATTATATTGTAAATATTAAGCACTATCTATTTTTACTTACTTGTATATCATAATCTCTAAACAAGAGAAAAATTGTAATAATCTGTAGTAATGAAATAACACGAATGACTTGGTCGGTTTAGTGTGAAGCACAAAAAAATTCGGAATACTCCAAATAACTTGGAAAGAAAATTATGTGTGTGAAGATTCAGATTTCTCTACATCTTCAATATGTAGCAGTCTAGAATATAATGTAAGAGTTTTAGAACTTACAACAACTGTATATTTGCGCCAATATTTTTAAATTTCCCCTATTTATAATTTTTACAATTGTCACAAATATTATACTTTAATTTTTTCAAACTTTGTACTCTTTGCTTTTCAAATTACATTGTTTCTAATTCCGTCTCTCTTAAAAACCTATTCCTGAGTTATCAATGTAAAAATTAAATATATAAAAATTACTTCCTGTATATTCTTATCTTTATGTATTTTTTTCACATTTATTTATTTATGGTTTTTATTAGTTTTAATGTTCAGTTCATAATTCACATTATTTATTGTAATAATTATAGCCATTTTTATTTTCACATTTAGAGCCAGAATATAATCTTATACTAAACTTTTAATTTTTTCTTAGTCTTTTCTCACTTTTTTAATTGTTTTTTCTAAATTTCTCTTTCTGTGTATACTAACCTCTTATTATATCCTTATAACAAAAAATCGATAAAATTTAGACCATGGAAGCTTAGATATCAGGCTACGAGGCCGCAATGGTCAATCCATTTTTAGGAAAACTGGCTTAAATAGTTTTTAAATTTGAGGCAGAGTACGTGTATGCAATCATATACAGTAACACGGTATGCCATCGTTCAGAAAAATCTTATCACGATGTGTTTCTAAATGAACATCTTCGAGTCGGTCAGATACATTATTTCTAAAAAATTATAAGTAGGACTCGCCGATCAAGCGATCTGGTATTTGAAAAGGACCAATAAATAGCCCATTTAATATGCTCGACCAAAAGTTAACATTAAAATGTTCTTCAAAATTAGATTTTCTTATAAAGTGTGGTATTTTCGATACCCCAAAAAGTGGCAATGGTGAATTTTAAAAACACCGTTTTTCCAAAAAGTAATAACCACGTCCATAAAATAAGTATAACTTGAAAAGAAATCGAAATTTTCTTGTTTGCTGTTCTGCCTTAATTTACTTGTTTTAATTGGCTTTCCTGTTGTGCAATACGGTGATATCGCTCTGTATGCAAAATGTAATTTAAGATTTTAAGATTGTAGTTCGACTTTCCATTCCTCTTTCACTTATAGAAGAGTCTCTTTCAATATCCTCAATAATCGTATCTACACATCTGAGTCTCCACATTATTGATGCAAAATTAAGCCCGGTCACCGATTTACAACCAACAAATAGGCATTACGAACCCTTAAGTTCATGTGGTAGTCGATTAGTCGTTTGAATTGAGGCCCACCTCTGTGTTTTATATATTTTCTATACAGTCTTTCTACTTATGAACCCTTCTATCTAATAGTAATATGACTTTTTACGTAAACTCTGTCAAAATCTATGAGTATAGACTCACTACGATGAAAACATGATGACATCATGATGATATCAGCGCCAAGGATGAATTTAAATATCACATTTCATTTTTATTATTATTAACATTTTCTTACAAAACACTCATCTTTTGAAGTATTCCAAGTCTTTTATAAGAAAATTTAACGAATGTACTATGTTTCATGATGGCAAACATATAACATTTTTATCGCCCATGATACTCGGGTTGTTAAATGAAACAAACGATACCTCATACGTGAAAATTAGTTTAGCAATCTAGCGGTTATGAAGGAATATACAGAGCATTTGTATATAAAACTAAAAATAATATATATTGTCTGAACTTTTTATACGGGCATTTAATTTGATTTATGTTATTTGAATCGTTTTATAAGGACATTTCATTTGATTACCAATTGAAACAATTTTACTGCCAGTAGGCGCTCTATGTTAGTTTGGTCCCTAAGATAGAATATTATATCCATACGTACATTAAGATATATGTACGTATAGAATACTATTTTTTAAAAAATTATTTATGCAAAGATTTAGAAAAATAAAATAAATATTTTAAGTAAGATTCAGATTTATAATCGAAATATTACTCGTTTTACTTAATTTGATCTTTTCCACGTTTTTTTGGCAACCAAAGAACAATTCACCACAACCATTTATTTTAATTTACAAAGTAAATATCCGATTCATGAATCTAAGTTATTAACTTGAAAATATAAGAATAACCGCTAGTCGGGCATATAAATTGGTAAATATAACAGTGACACATCGTGAAAAATATAGCTCAATTGATAACCACTAGTACTATATTCAAATGCAACAGTTTCATTTTAGTATTTCCAATGATGCAATATATCACTGAAAAAATTTTGAGGTACACTCGCCACTCTTAATGTCCTTTTCATAAACCATCAACTTGGTAAATATAACAGTGACACATCGTGAAAAATATAGCTCAATTGATAACCACTAGTATTATATCCAAATGCACCAGTTTCATTTTAGTATTTCCAATGATGCAATATATCACTGAATAAATTTTAAGGTACACTTGCCACCCTTAATATCCTTTTCATAACTTTTCATACTTTTATGAAATCTTGCTATCTTTATCACGTTCTGAATGCTATCTCTCTCTCTAATTATAAAGTTGTCGTCTATGAGTTTATCATTTAAAAAAATCTAAATTGCTCTCTTAAAAATAGACATTCAACCCTACTAATATAAAAAAGATATGCTTACTTTCTAGGACTCCTTGGAGTCAGACACAAAGTAATATTAATTTTAAAATCAGCCTCGAATACCGCCAAGATCTACAACTTTTTAAACATTTTTATGGATACTTGCAAAAAGTTCATTCTCAAGGTCACCAATTACAGTTAATTTTGGTTTCCAATTTTCAGTTACTATTCAGTAACTGAAAATTAGAAACTATGCTAATTAGTCTATAGAGTATTTTTAGATAAATACGAAATTTGTGAGTGTTCTTCTAAATACGTATCACGGTTTTTATTTATAGAAATTTTTAAATCCCCATTTAAACAGGTTTAATTGCCGTCCAGTGTAATTAAAATAATCGATAAAAAAATTACTTTATCATTTTTAAAATTTCAAAAACACGATAATTTATTGGAGTGAAAGCTGCTTAAACACAATTTCTCCTTTGCCAAAAGTCACAATTTTATCTTACCTAAAGAAATAATTGATTAGATTGACGTGTACAGTTCTAGTTTTTTTAAACAGATTCATAATCAGATCCAACTGATTCATGGCAAAAATATCTTAAGTAAATATCGAAGCTGAATAAGTATTTTACAGAAAAACTAAAAAGTAAAACAAGAACTATGGCCTTTTACGAGTTGCTACGGATTGAATTCGGAGTAGCATATCAGGCTTCGAAAAGCTTATACTAGCACACTTCGCGTACAAAAATGATATGTATACTTAATACTTATGAAAGATGAAAAGGTTTTAAAAGCTCACAACCCGTATCTTTGCCACGCTTAAATTCGTCGTGACGTACGGAGAAACAGTTTTTTTCGCTATGACATTTGTAACTAACTACCGGTGTACACTTAGTTACAAATATCACAGCGAAAAATTATCTTCTCATGTATCGCATCAAATTTAAACGCGGCAAAGTTACGGTTGAGAAATTTAACATGAGAAATTTAAACGATTTTTTATGAAATTTTAAAATTTTTATTTTATAAATTTACCACGAACTCTCCTAACAGGACTGCTTCGGCCCATTCGCGATTTTTCATATTTGTTTATAATTTAGCCCGATGTATTGAATATCTTCTATCTAATTTAGCCAGAGAATTTAGTTAAAACATGTCTTCCGGTCATATCAAAAATTCCAGTATTTTTAAAGTATTTAGATTGAAATTGAAAATAGGATAAAACGTACGCACAAAAAAGTAATTAGCTTATTAAAAGAATTAAGAATATAATTTCCACACTGCACTAAGAGTTTTCATATTTCAAAATTTCGTGAAGTCAATTATCTATATAGCTATATAAGGGACTAAATGAATTTTACAAACAAATATTTGCTGCTAAAAATTATTGTTTACAAGTGGTTATACAATCAAGATCAGTTGAGAAGACAAAAGAAAAATTAAGTGTAAATAATTGGAATCTTTGCATTGTATGACGTAGCTTAAAAGTTACGTAAATAATTAACGTCACTAAATAAAATTGTTGGTTTTGTAATAAAATATTGGACAAAGTACCAGATGAATTATTTTTTAGATCAAATAAGGAAAGAAAATTATGTAAATGCAGTAATTTTCTTTAACTTTTAAAAAAATATTCTGTGTAAAGTATAATAATGTAAATAGGTGTTAGTTTAGTTCCTAAATTTCTCAAACTTACGATGAAATTTCATTAATATGTCATGCAATTTCTTTTACACAGGTTTTCTATGTAGAAACCAAATATAATTTCGTTCTAGTATGCGGGATACGGAAGCCATAAACAAAAATTTACCACAGTTAGTATCGTGTAGTAATATTGATCAATAAATTCTAATATATTCTGTACGTATATGAGTATATAGGAGATACTGGAGTTATTATATATTATGTTTAAAATTTTAATTAGATTAACTGTTAGGAGTACTCCTAACAATAATTGCGTTCATTTCCTTTACATAACACAGCATGATTTGAAATATGTGGTAAGTCAACAAATAAGAACAATTTAACATTAATTCATCTAATAGTTAATTATAACAAATAACTCGTGACAAGATAAGTAGGATGATGCGCTGAAATTCAGTTGTGGATAAAAAATAATAAAGAAATACGAAACTTGATCAAGTAGAATTCTTCAAATAGTTTCTACTTAATCCAGTTTTTAGAAAACACCTTTACAGAAAATCTACCAGACGAGGGTCTGGCTCGTTCAAATAATTTTTCAGATAATTTTAATTACAATTTTATTCGTACAGTTCAAGAGGCATTTTCAAAATTATGACAAATTTTGATCTTTTCTCAAAAAAAATTAACATATTTTTGGAATACTGGGGATCGGAGACGCAAGATATGAGTCACGTTTTATTCTACTGCATTGAAACATTTTTATTCTACTGCACGATTATGCGCGTAGAGTTTTGTTAGAGAGCATGCGTCTAAACATTAACGTAGAATCATGCGGAGACTTAGAATGTGGTATCTTTAGTCACCGAGACTTGGTTGAGAATAGGTCGATCTTTGAGTCATTTAGAACGTTCGCAAAATGCATTCTTGAAAAAATGGAGATCCTAAATGATTCATTGAGAAAGGGCAGTCTCTAACCACGTTGGGTGGAAGCGCTGAGACTGTAGATACGAGACACTATTAGAGGACTATCGAAGGTCCCCTTTTTGTATGAGGTGGGTTGTTAAGGGTTCCAGGAGGGGTCCTGAACTGCCCGAAATGAAGCATTGGGAATGGTACACAAAATTGCGCTACAGTCGCGTGCAGCACAACCCGTTGGGAACTAAATATACCATCGCGCTGTATTTAATTAGTGATTACCCAGCAGTACATTGATCGAATCAAAAGGGAATCGCGTTTATCAGTGCTCACGACGTTATAATAGGTGTTAAACATAAAACTCATAATTGTGACATTAAAAGTTGTAGAATTTAAAAATGTGTTGTTTTTTAAATACATTTGACGACTGCTCTATTATGGCGCCAACGCGTGCAATTCATAATGTACAAAACTGGCGTGTAAGAGTTCGGGCAGCAAGAAAGAAAGATTCCGGCGACGATGTGCTTTAACTTCGGTGGAAGTGTTCGTCTCCACAGAGAACATGTTAGATTGAGCTAAGCGCAGGAACCAGCCATTTACGAGTGCGGCAGATTCGAACGGCATAAGGCAGTCTCGAGAACAATTATTTGATGTAACTGTGGCTGCAGTGGTAGCAGAGAACGAGACCATCTCATCAACATCCCCAAGAAGGAGCCAGACTGCACTCAACAGTAACAGTACGAGGCCACAGTTACAGCAGATTACGCGTACGCCGAGCTAAGGTCGACCGAGGAAAGACTCCTTTCCACAAGGTTGCCGTACATGCAGATACGAGGGTTGCGATATGCAGGACAATACGGCATTGTGGTGTAAATAATTAATATTCCGTTTGATGTTAACAACATGGTGCAAACCCACAAGTACGCTTATAACTTTTCACGTACTCCATTGCTGATACAACCTGTCATATTTTATTTGATAAATATTCCCAATTTAAAAGAAATGAATACATTTCAGAGAAAGGAACATGGAGCGTAAATACTTAGGGAAGGGTAATTATTTAAAATACATAATCCTATGAATTAATATGAGATGCATTATGTATCTCATTTAAGTTAAATTATGAAAAATAAAATCACGTTTTTAAGCCTAAATTTTCAATAACCATTGAGAAATACTTAATGAAGAAGTCCGAAAAATTTATTTTATTAAATCAAATCATTTTATCATCGATTTAAGGAATAAAATCTTTACTTATATCCATATATAGGTTACATACGTAACCACACACACACACACACACACACACACACACACAGATTACGTATGAGTATGTGAAAATAAAGAAATATAAAATTCTTTACGCCTCATTATAATTAATAACAATTTGTAAATAAAAAATTTTACTAAACATATAAATTCGATGAAAAACAACTTAAAATATTCAAATATTTTTAACCGCGAAAGTCAAAAAATTAACTTTGAGAACTTAATACGTAGTAATCTCAGAAACCAAACTTCATAAAACTTTATAGATATTATCTTTCTTTCTCTAAAAATACTTTAGACAGATATTGTGACACTGCTTTAAGTTCAATGAGTGCTAAGATATGAATACATATGATATTATACACAATTTACTTAAAAAGGTGATTATATTATTAGATACCAAATTTTGGTGGTATATAGATTGGTTATTGAATGTTATGAATATTTTCCTTCGGCTATTGTCAGTGAGAATAGTATTTAAGTATTTTTATATTACGGCCTTTCAGAACTTTTCAGTGCCATGAAAGTGGAAATAAATTTTTTGCAGTACCAAAAAAATACTTTTATACCTTAAAACTGTTCATTTTAATTTAGAAGTTAGACGTCCAATTGATGAATCTAATTTATTAAATTGGAAATTTGTAGATAAATGCTTTAATCTGGCTTAGTAGTGGACATGACCATGGCATATGATCAAAGATGTGTCTATTGGAAACCACGCTCTCTATATCGAAATGGGTTAGTTTTATTTCGATACTTCGAATTACGCAACACGACGTTGAAGAAATTATAATGTATATTTGCCACTTTTCATTCTTTTACTGAATTTGTATATTATCATTTTGTAGCAATTTCATAATCTGTCACATTTTATGCGATCTTGCTATATTCATCAAATTCCCTCACATGTCTTACTTAAAAATGTTATTTTAATACCTTAATTTTATTGTAAATTAAATTACCATATAAAAAATTTGAAATATATCCCTCTGAAATATAAATACCGAGTAATGCAATACAAAAAAGCTTGCTCATAAGTTGTCATTTAAGGCTGAAGCGGAATAAAAATAAGATTTATAATCTTCTCCGAATACCTCCAAGGTCTATTGGTTTTTAAATTATATGATACACATTTATATGGTAGACCAGTTTACTAAGGAATACTTGATTCTCAAGACAATCAATTACGTCTAAAATTTCAAGTAATAACTTCTGAGAAGTTGAAACGTTAAATAAGTTATATGTATATTCATAAACGGTTGTTCAAAAATCGACTCAAGTTATAACTATGGTAAATACTGTCATAAATAATTAAATACACACAAACAAATTTATTTTATTATAAATACCTATTTCAGAATGAATTCTACCTAATATTGAAACATCAACTTTGGCAGCGCCAGTTATATGAAGGGCGAGCAATATTACATTGATTCCGAATATAGATTGAAATCATTGTGTGATTGTGAATAAATTCTAATTATAATATTATATTCAAAATAGAAACTAACTCGAAGCAAAACATAATTTTATAATCAGAATAGAATTTTAAAGACAAACTTCTTGGGTAAGGTACCCAAGAAGTTTGTGTTTAAAATCAATCCTTATACCACTCAATTAAGGATGTATATTCAAATATTCAGTTTTATACTGGTTTTAAATGGAAATGAAGCCTAGAATTTATGAAAAATACCTAAAGAAATTAAAGAGCCCCTAACGAACAAAGAAGAACTTAGTATTTCACGTCATGTAAAGCTGTAACTAGCCCGTTGAATAATCAATCATAGAAATATTAAGTTTGTCATTTGATTTTTTTGTTATTACAGTCTTGATATAAGTATATTTTTTAATATCGTCTTTTATAAGTCTTGTATAATTATAAAATGCACAACATTTCAATTTTAATTAAATCGTTATTTTGAGAAAGCAAAAAATTATAAAAATGACGTAGTTTTTCAACGTGGTTGGTAATATTTGTCTCCAACGATACATCCAAACCGAAATAATGCTTTTAAAATAAACGTGTTACGGGGATATTCATGGTAGAGATGAAAGCATGTTAATTTACACTTTAAAATAGATGATTCCACTGAAAAATTTACTTTTCCTGGTTTCATTGCTCAGTTGCCTTTTTTAGTTTAATATATTTAATTTTACTTTTATTTTTCTATGTTTTGATTAATTTTAAATAAAGATATAGATTATTTATACAATCAAAAAACTGTTAGGTTTTTAAATATTTATACTTTTCACTAAAGATATCGTTCTCCAGCTATTCCAAAAATGTTTCATATTACTAAAGTAACCACACTAGCAAATAATTGTGCAGAAATGGATTAAAGAACATGGGATTTGTAAAAGAAAGGAAAATGTTTTGAGAATTTTAAAATGACATTTACTTTTATTTTATTGTGGTACGTTTTTATAACAAATACTTACGTCTTATCCTTTTCATTTGTTCTGGTGTCAGACGCTTACGAAAACGCTGATCAGTTAAAATAAAAGAAAATATCTACATTAGTATTATTTGGGAAAAAGGCAGCCATAACGGAATGTTAAAGATTATATATTTGTTAAGTTACTTCTTATTACTGTAATTAAATTTTGCGGCTTTGAGATCATTTGCTCCTTATAAAATCATTGAAATCATGATATCAAAGTTCTTTTAAGTTACCCCCTCTTTTAATTAGAATATTTGAAAAATACTTACATGCAGTTTATTTACTTATATATATTTATATTATACTAAGTAATATTGTTTCTTAAAAAACCAAAGAAATATGAATTCTTGCATAACAGTAACTTTTCTTCAACAGTTATTATTAGAGTATAACTATGATTTAGCTCTCCTATTTTCAAATGTGGGAATGATTAAAGTTTCAGCAAAAATATACGTAATCTTGGCAATACACTTAATATAAAAGAAATAATTCTTCCTTTTCCATAATAAAGCAATATTAAATATTTATGTTTATGGCTAATGTTAATGTTATATATATTTATGAATATGTTAGTGGCTTCCCGCGACTTTTACAAAATCATCTGTTCTTGACCTGGTAAAAATCGCAGGAAGCCGCTGAATGCAAGTGTCACGGGATCGATTTTTGTTAGAATCTAGAGGAAAGGTCTATGTGGAGCAGTGGGCGACTTTCAGCTCATGCTGATGATGCTGACATGAAACTCGATATTTTTCACATATCGAGAAGTATTTTTTTTAACATCTATTTACTTATGGAATTGAAATTTTATTTTTTTCGCACAGTTATAGAAATTTGTTTCATTACAGTTATTATATCCATACGTTTTAGTAAAGATGTAAATACTGTGTCATTACAAAAAATATCGATAGCACTCTTTAATAGTTTTTTTGTCACTATCATAAACATATCGTACTCTGGTACAACTAGGATTAGGTGGTTAAACAATTATCGAAATATTCAAATATATGTATAGTGTGGGAAAATTTCGATATGATTCGGTTTTAGATACCAGTATAGCAAAAAGATGAAAACTATGCGAGCGCTACTTATTTTCATGTACAAAATATGTAAATTGAGTCGCTAATTAACCGCTAGCATGACGAAATACGAACTAAAGTGAACGGAAAGGAATAAGAACTTCTGAATAACTTTTTCGCTTCGTCCACCAAATGATCGGGGAAAGTAGGTGCGAAACCAATCAATATGCGCGATATACAAGAAAAGGTCAGTGCCTTCCTTCGGATGCAACTGTAAAGATATTTTCTTCAATTTCTATAAAGTGGATTAACGCACAAATGATGACGTAAAATAGTAAATCAAACAAAAGTTCAATTAAATTTCCATTTAATATGATAAATACAAAAGTTTTATTGATTTTAATAATGTATTCAACCACAAACATCCACCCTTATGAGTATAATTAAATGTGCAAGAACTTAAAACAATTCTATGAAAGCACCACAATATACAAATATTGAAACAGTGTATAAACCTAAACTCAAGGTAATTTATTATCTTTCTGTAACCGAATTCAGTACACAAACAACGAATAACCCCATTTCCGATTAATAATCGCTTTGAAACTCATTTTATTTGGCTTCGTTCGATTCTTTTTCACTTTGTGCAGGCGAATGCTTTCCGTAAATCAAGCGGCGAAAGCCGGCGATATTATTTTGTAACTGCGCAGTAGGGGGTAGGGATCTCTCACTGCATAATAAAGGCAGTGATTCAACAAGACGAGACGGCTGAGTTTGCTTGAAATTCATTCGAGTTTAGCAGGCTTTTGCGGCCTGTATATACGAAAGCAAAATGTCAAATTATTATACAATTAAAACGATGTTACAAACGTATTACGGTTCATTGCGAACTTTATTGTTGGCCCATTTACCGTTCATAACATTTACAAGAATAGTCGTTTTTGATGTAATTATAAAACTAATACCTTTCTCCGTATGTTAATCCAATGATATTTTGTAGCTATGTGGTTAATAATTATCGGCAATTTTTAATTGAATGTGCATTACGTTGAAAGTAAGTTTATGTTTGTAATCAATTTTAATTTTGCCCTTTATCATTACATAGAGAACTACTGTGTCTATTGTCATTAAAATAAATTCTTATGATAACATGAAATAAGGCCTTTATATTGATAAGAAAAAATAAAGTCAAAGAATTTTGCAATTTATGTTTAGTTGTGCACATCTGACGTAAAAAAACTAACCCTAATTCAGCTGCAGTTTCCATAAAGGCATTTAGTTAATATTTTATAGCAATAATTCACTCAATCAGAAGATATGAGAATTTAGTATTGTCTAAAATTCAATTCCAATGCATTAGCATAATAATTACAACACAAGTGCCCAGCTCCTTGATGAGAACTAATTACAAAAATGTATAATATTAGGTATATTATACATTTTTGTATACATCAATAGATGACACTAGATGTGTTTAAATCGTACAAAGAAGTTTTTGTTATGTGATTTAAGATAAATGACGTGGTCAGATATGGGATGATATGATAGTGGTAGATTCATATTTTTATAGTGAACCTGACTACTGGAAAGAAACTAATTTTAATCACAATTTTATTAATGTATATGATATTTTAATTTGTTTGAAGTATAGTCGAAGTCTGGGAGTATACTTATAAAAACAGCGTAGGTACTCGTACCTTTTCCAGTGGTCTGCGAGTAATAATATACGCACACAGACCATAGTATGCTCACTGTTGTACACTCATGATAAATGAACCGTATTTACTTTTGCTAAATGGGAATGAATACACAAAATATTCGTCTTGTTGAATTACTTCACGTATCAAGTAGTTTGCTTATGCTACCAGCCACCGGCAGCAATGTCACAATATATATCGGTATTGGAATTCCAAAAAATCATTCGAACGATAAAGGATTTGATGGACGTAGTTGCGTTAAGTTTGAGAGTAATTGTTAATTAAGGACTTCGCTATTTGAATTTCAAGACTAATAGATTGGTTGACGTAACCCATATATAATCATCTCTATTGTCTTTAAATCTCTAGGGGGAGTTATTAATTTTTTTAATAGTAACCCTGTGCATGAGTTAATGACCAAGTGTTCTTTTTCTCGGTAGTGTATAGCCGACATTCAAATCACTATACGAAACAGGTTTTATTGGTTCGCCTGCAAAGAGACCGCGGCCGTAATATAAAGAATGCCTGAAATAAACTTCATAATATTTAAAGTTTTGAAAATTATGGTTAAGTGCCGATTGCTTCATGAGGATCATTCCTTATGAAGTAAACAACCCATAACCATCTCCGATCTCGGAACTAATAAAAATATTATAAGTTCAGTTGAAATATTACAACAAATTTTAGCCTATAGCAGAAGAGACGAGAATAAACATGAACTAAAAGAGAGAATATGTAGCTATATATAAACAATAATAAAAATATATGTACAGATATGTGGGTATGTTAAGCGTATATTGTAGTCTAAATGTGTGTGCATGAATATGTATGATTATAAATAAATTTAGATCTTAGTGTAATTCGACATTACTTCTATCACTTTCTAATTTTTTTGATGCAAATTCTGGGCTTGAAACATTATTTATGGCACATGCTAAAATTTATTTATGAAAATTACTGGTACCTCAAAAACATATTAACTAAAAGTGGTGGTTTTTACAAACACAATAATTAATTTATTACGCATTAGAACATGTAAATAAACTCTGATAGATTATGACATGAAATGGGACGAAAGAGTTAGCGACTCTAAAAATTAATTATTTTTGCAAGTAGTTTTATATTACCCATCGTTAAGCGTAGTCACATAAGAGTCTTTGCCTATTATCAGTAGACTCTGATATACAAATATCTAATATACAAAATTTTCAACTCAATTTACACTCCCGCAATAAGCATACTTCGTTTATTTTGTAAAGTATTCTATTTTTGATTTTCCGCAATTTTCAGACTTCCGTTTTACCATTTGAGTTTTGTTCGATAGATATATTTACAAGTTTCAAGTCAACGTTTCTTAATTGTCAAAATTCACGATTTTTTTTAAGAATATCTAATTCATGAATGGATTAATAAGCAAGGGTTTTATTTTATTCAAATTGTATCGATCTGATAAAATAAAAGATTATTAAGGTGAATAAGATTTTATAATATGTATAAAGCAATAAAAATATTTAATTTACTTGATTGTATAAAATTTCCATGTATTACTCACATTAAAATCAAAACTTACTATATGACATATGGTGGATTTTTTTGACGTACTGTCGCATCACAATGTAATTAAATATCTTTTCAGTCAACGTGTGTCATATTTCCAATGAAATTTAATTGGTGGCTTTTGAAAAATTCTCTATTTCAACTCTTCACTGCAATTTAAGACTTAGTTTTTGCCTTACTATTTTCGCCCATAAATTAGTTCTGAATTTTTTTAGAAATATGGGGGTATTTTTCATTAATTCGACGATTATCAACAGAACAGGAATAAAACTAATGTAAATTGAGTAATAGTGTACATATAGGGAGAACACAAGCTCCCGAGTTAACGGTAAGGTGTTAAATAAATAAGTGGGCGTAAGTTTTATTTAAAAATCTTATATATCTGCAAAGAATGTCTCGCGTCTTTTTGATAAAGCTGATTATTTCAATGTTAAAATTTTATACGTAGCTTTTAATACAATTTCCCGTTCGCCGATTTTCCTAACGAAACCTTCCTCCAGCTTCACTTCTTGGTGAAAGAAATTTGAAAAATACATTTTGATTATGATATATACTCTCGAAACGTATATCTTGGAACAGCCTCTATTTACGCATTCTCTAACAGCCTTTCTTCTTCTTCACCCTCATGCTGTTTCTAAATGAGCTCTATTTTTGATTCCAGTAACGCTGAATCACCATGACTTCAAGAATTCAGTGCACACTGGTTGATATTTTAGCAAAAATATACATCAAATCCGACCCAAAATTTAATACAATAAAATCCAGATAGAATTCCATTTTGATAATAAAACGAATAACACACAATGAAGAGGTTAACATGGTTAACATAACTTTGTATGAGATTTTATGTAAATTTACGTACTCCAATACGGCTGGAACAAAACAAACCCTAACATTTAATAACTAACGATATCTGCTTATTGATTAGTATTTTTTAACTAATTTATTTAAATATTTATATCTACTCTTCTTCCAAAACGGCAGAAAAAAAGAGTGCAAAAAATGATGAAATGACGCTTAAAGTCATGACAAAAATTACTTTTGTTTTTGTCTGCTTAATCCAGTAATATTATTTTGAATTTTTAATATATATGCCACAGAAAATTTATTACATAAAAGAGTACCCATTGCCAGAAATACTCATCATAAAAACGAATCGTTAATAAATCATTTTTTATTATAGACATCATGCGTTGTTTATTTTTATTTATGCCACACTTTGCAAGCAAAATAAAGTGATAAAAAATTGTGTTTATGAAAAGAAAATTTATATTACAAATGTTTTGGAAATTAAATTTGTTGTATAAATATTCTGACTTCACTTTATCTCCTATGTGTAGTGGTTTAGGATTTAATCATAGGTTTTCGAGAAAATTTACGAGGTTTTAAAAAAAATCATATAAATAATTGTTTTTCACCAAATTCAAAAACTTTCTATAATTATACGCAAACTCGCAAAATTATTGGGCCACTTTGAAGGCTTCTTCCTAAAAAACTGATTCAAAATGAAATATATCCTGATTTTTAAATATAAGTAAGAAAATTATTAAAACTTGGGAAAAATATGTTTCTTGAAAATAGTATAAATCTCTTTAAAATAATTTTCTTGAAAAAATTATAAAAAGTTCTTAAAGTCACAATTACTCTGTAATCCTAATAGGGCATCATATAAAGAAATTTTCTTTAAATATATGAACGCTCCGCGCTTTAAATGAATATCCTCTGGCAGCTTAAGGTCTTTTTTTTTAAATTGTAATTTAAGCTCACCACTCAAGTGATCTGGTGTTTAAAAAAGACCAATAAATAGACCAAGCCTGCTTAATATTGTCAGAGCAAAGATTAACACTAAATTGTTCTTTAAAACACGATTTTCTTAAATGTGTGATATTTTCGATAAATATTTTCAGTCCTCAAATATGGTAATTGTGCACGTTAAAGTCATCATTTCCACTTAAATGGGATTCATCTGCCAAATAAGATTAAGAAAAATCTATTTTTATTTACCTTTTCGACATTTTCTCACAAAATTGTACTCCTTTTTCGCGTATAATATTTAATTTGTTAAATATTCAATTAAATATTTGACTGTCATGATATTGTATGGATAACATAGCTCTTTCCGAAAAATGCGACGTACCTCACATTTTAGGATCCTGATTCCATATTCCACTATTGTGTCCTTTGTCGAAGGGTGTGTTTAAATTTTCTTGGAATCTGCATCTACCAAATTTGGATCCCTAATTTTAAGTGTAAGGCCAGGCCTGATGACCTGGTCAAGAAGGCGTAATGAACACTTAAGATAATATGATGGTTAGGGTGCTCCTCTAAATGAGGCTCAATGTTTCCTATACAGTCTTGCTGCTCCTGAAGTATATTCCTGTGTAACTGTAGTAGAAGTATATTCCTGTCTAATATCTTTATCAAAAATGCATACAATGATCATGAACTTACTCCGGTGAAATCGTGATGATTTTCAGTTTTGAGTACTAATGCCAAGCCAAAGTGTTAATCAGTTTGATTTTATAATATTAATACAAATTACTGTGAAAATACGTGAAAAATCATGAGTTGTAAAAGAAAATAAACAAATTAGGTTTATATCCTTTAATAGGCTAAAACTTGTATAGTAAAAATTGAAAACCAATGTTATTTGCAATGACTATACATTTTTTTTCAATATGTGCTACATGGAGTTTTTCGCATTTATTTTTTAAAGCTATTTCATTATCATCCTTCATGATAAATTTAGATAAACCATTTCATCTGATTTGATATAATTATTAAATATTTTTATACTTAACAAACACATTTTGCAGTTGACATCCAGAAATTTTCATTTTATGTACATCATGACGGACATAAGAAAAAAATCAACCAATATACAGCGTTCAACGGTCACTAATATATAAAACCTGTATAACCCATGGTATTCTGATTAAGATTAAACAAATATTACCGTATTTCAGAAAATTAGCAATTTAGGAGTTATGAAGGAACATTCAGTCCATATACATATAAACGTACAAATAATAGATATCAGTATAAACATCTTATCCAATTGTTTAACTTGATAACCATTTCGATGTTGTTTACCACCCATTTGTTTATTATCTGTTACAATGTAACAGCTTCTAGGCAATCTATTTTAATGTTATATTACTTATAATACTAACGAACCTAAGAATACTTTGTAAAAACCGGCCCAATGTTTCATTATCTCTAGGATGGAATATTTATATCCATAAATACACTGATATATAAATAAACTGCTAAAGTGACAACTCGTACAAATGCTTTACGGTTACTCTAAATAGTAGTTTAAAGTAACCGTAAGCACAATGCAATAGCAAGCAAATGATAAGATGATTGTCTTGAAAATAATCATTTAAAAGCAACATTACTTGTAAAACAATACCTGTCTCTGTGCAAAACTCGTTCCAGAAATTCAAAATTTGCGTATTTAATTCACTTCGAATTAATTTTTTGGGGTAAAGTCATATAAGTTACCAAAGAAATCCTTGAATCGGTATAAGAAAAAAAAATATCATAACTCCGAGACTTCCCTAAGTCGCTGAAAATGTTTGAGATAATTCGAAAAAGTTTTGAGATCCCCTATATCCCCCTTCCGCTGGACACTATTTCCAAATAACCTCAATACATTTATACACATATGTGATAAAATTTTCGGGCCCAACTTTTTTTTCAATAGGTAATCAATTCACAGAAAGGTTTTCTTTGTAGTGTAGTGTAATTTAAATTTCAACGTAAAATAACACGGTCATTTATTGTAGGAGATAAGTTTACAAAGTCAATCGCTTCTGTGCAAAAGGTAACAATTGAAATTTATTTATTTAACAGAAACATTAATTGTATGGGCACGTATAGTTATATTTTTGAAACAGATTCATTGTCAGATCCTCTAGCCAAAACCGTTAAGTAAATAAAGAAGCAGAAAAAGTATTTCATAGAAAAATAAAAAGGAAACCGGCGACCTTTTACCATTTCCTTACGTAATTCGAAGTAGGATACCAGGCTTGACAATAGTATATACGTACATTAAATAGGGGTATACTTCACGTACGAGTACCCTCGCGTTGGTATACTTAGTTACAAATGTCGGAGCAAAAAAAAATTCTCTCCGTATATCGAACTTAAACGCGGCGAAGTTACTGTTGAAAAATGTGACTTGGAAAACCCCATACTATTTTTTGAAGCCTTACACGTTTATTATATAAATTTGCATCTAACTCTCCCAGAAGAATTGGCTTGGCTCATTTATAATCTTCGAAAAGCTGTTTAACCTTCTCATTTGTATGTCATTTAACCCATTTTATGACATAAATTCTAGCGAACTTAGCCAGAAAGCTTAAATAAAATAGTGGTCTTAAAATTTCTAACACTTTGCAACGTATCCCGAATTTATTATTCATCATTGGTCTTATAGAAAAATATTAATTAATTTGAGTATGGTCGAAAACTTATACACGTAAAGGTTAATAAATTATTGGCTTTTGAACGCATAGCTTATTAACAGAATTAAGAATGAGGTTTCGTTACTGCATACAAAATTTGTATATCTGAAATTGTGCTGAAATTATTTTTATAGTAGGATCAAATTAATTTTACAAAGAGAATAATATTGCTAAAATTGATTGATTATAACTGACCATATAATCTTTAAAGATCAATCTTTGAATCCGGAAGAAGATAAAATGGTCGCCAAATATAATAAAATATGGAAGAAAATAGTCAACGAGGCTCCAAACCGTGCGGTACTCACATCAATGTTTTGGCTAAGTAATCGCCTTCCCCCACCGATCATCAGCTAGGGACGATAGAAGAAGAAAAGGAATTAAGATTAATTTGTCGCAAAATAATAAAAACTAAATTAAAATCATTGAGATTCTTTGTATTGGGACACATGTTAAAGATTTTCCTTTGCCTGAATGACAAAAGTAAAATAGCATTTTCATCAGTATTTATTTATTTTTATACTATTTCCTGATTTTTATTTTATATTAAGTTACAATTAAATTTATTTAAATCGACTCAAGTTGTTATTACGTGAGGAATTAATGGCACCTAAGAAAAATATTTACTACTTTATTAATAAAAATATTAGGCAATGTTATCTGATAAATTGATTTTAGGTCCAAACGGGGGAAAAATTATTTAAATGGAGCAGATTCATTAGGCTTTTCTTGGTATTACGCAAATTTGTGTGTTAATTACAAATATTTCCAGTTATTTTTAAGCTTCACTAAATTGGGTTAAAATTTTGTTTAATATGATTTTGATAACAATACAATTTTTTAGTACCAAAGAGCTAGTCTAACGATGAAGCTAGAAAATGATTATAGGATATACGTAATGGTATAGAATAGATCACTCCAGACTTTAATATAGACCAGAGTCTAATGGTGGAGCTGCAAGGGGGTCGTAGAATCTCCGCCAGGATGTAAAGTGGTACCTCGAGTTTGGATTCGTTTTGCATGTCTCAGTAGATAGTATCATAATGATACTTTATTGAATATGGACCCGCTAACAAATTATAAAGTTGACTGGTCAACAGAATAAATTAATAAAAAAGTAGAAAAAAAAGGATTTTCCAAATATTGCACTATTTTTAATGCCCGACGATTTTACCCTCAAATATTATACTCAATAACATACATGGATTACACTAAAGTTCTTAAAAAGCAGACGGAGAAAAGAAGTTAGATAAATATGTCAGTGCAGTATATTGTAAAAGCGTGCTTTTTAGTATAATTGTTTTTTTCATTATTGATTTAAGACTGATTTCTTTTAATTTTTTTAAAATTATGGTCGTAATCATCGGTTCTTAACACATGTGCAGAATTTTAAATGATGCGGAGGTCTGGAAGTGTGTGAAAATTTAATTGAATAATTCCATTATTTTTTCTTTCCTTTTTTTTAAATTGTTTTTTTTAATTTTTATAAATCATTATATTTTCATCAATCCTGATAAGTACTCAAAATTTTAAATAATTCTCACATCTGGGTGTGAATGAATGATTAATTCCATTATTATTTTTTTAATCCTTTTTTTGTGGTAAACTAATTTTTCATTTTATGAAATTATTATTTTGTCATTAGTTCATAAAAGGTTTGCAAAATAATTCGAACATCTAGAAGTGGACGAAAATTTGATTTAGAAATTAGGTTATCATTTCAGTCTTTATATTTTGTTTGAAACTAATTTTTGTTATTTTATATAATTATTATATTTTCCTCAGAACTACATACAAATGCTAAGTTTTATGGTGATACAACAATTAGAAGTGTATGAAATTTAGGTCCCATTACATAGTAACATACAAGTCGGCTTAATAAATGCGTATCAATTTTTTTTTATTACAAAATGTTTTTAAAAACATGCTTTTATTAAAAGCCACGAAAATAATATTTTACAAGAGTTAACCATAATACTTTCTGGTCAGGTGCGATGTAGAATATGGCAATCATGGAAAGACCAAAATTAACAAAGCAAATAAATTACATCATTTTATAAACATTTATTAACAGAAAAAAAAGATTGCCGTGAGATAAACGTACAACAGTTCTGCTGGAATAAATTCAACACGTCAAGCTTTTTATTTGGTTAATAAACATTTATAAAATTATGTGCATTGTTCCCTTTCTTTTTTTTCATACTACTTTAGTCAATATAATCCAATGTGGTCACGATTAACGTAAATCTTTTTTTTCAGCTGAACACTTTTCGCTAAAAGTTGGTTTTTAAATATTTATTTAAAATAATTTATCATTAAAATATCATCATTCAGGAAAAGGTCCCCAGGTGAACTGAACATGAAATACATAAAACGTTAAAATCTTGGATAATCATCTATTCGTTGTCAGCTTTTTGGTGTTCATAAACGGTACCTATAAAATCAGAAAAAAAATGTGAAATATAAAATACTAGGATGTATGTAAATATTACATCGCGTTAGGGTCGTATATTTTTAAATTACAATTTCTGAAATATATCCTGCAATTTAACTAATCATCAATCGTCTGCATCTAACGCTGGTTTTTCTACGAAGAGGTCAAATACATGTTTCATTCTAGTATACGGGAAACGAGCTGTATAAACGAAAATTTACGGAAGTTAATATCACGGTACGCTGATCATTCAATTCTAAAATATTCTACATGTGTAAGCGTATTGAATATACTAGAATTACAATGTATTTAAGTATTCAATCACTTTTTGGTATTATTTTATTAGTTATCACTGCTTTTCTTAAATAAAACAGAACAATTTGAATTATGTGATAGCTCTACATTTGGGGAGAAGTTATAGTTATTTACTAATTTGTTTTACATTATATACCTTCGGTAAAGATTTATAATAAATAATTCGTTTTTTCATGGAACTTAATTCGATAAGTGGGAAGTTGTATTTCCACTGCAGTTTAACACTGGAAACATGTGTCCCAATAATAAAGAATAACTGCCTTGAGTTTCTTATCATATCCGGAATATAAAATAAAATGTCCAATGCTTACATACTTCTATGTAACGGCAGATGATCTCAAGTTACAGATTATATGTATTAAAAATACGCTTTTAAAAGTTTCATTACTCATAAGGAAAAATATATCTCTTAAAATCCAATCACGTGAACGTCCACTCTTCGGTCACAACCGGTTTTGTCAGAAATCGTTCGACGTAGAAATTTTAAACTTGTCGTAATTTTTAAAATAACTAACCCTCAGATTTTGTAATAATATGTAGCACTTCTTTTTAAAAATATTTTAACTTTTTAAAAATGTTAAAGATGCATTTATACCAAAATCAAAATTCTAGAAATTAACGTAAAGTTTGACTTAAGAGTTTCATCTTTTTTAAATTTACTATAATTATAAACTTGTGAAATATAGTAAGCAATATACTTGAATGGTAAATAATAATGATGAAATATTTTTTTCAAGCAGCTTAAAATAAATGTTGTGTACCTTACATATTTAAATATATATGTTTCCTTATTGGACATAAAAAGATGAAAATAAAGATACGAATACTTTTGAGAAGACACAATTTTCTTTAAATTCCGTAATGTCGTTACATTATGAAAACTATAATCAAACTCAGTATATTTTTCAGCAAACGTAAACAATCAAACATTCAGTAAAAAATAATTCAGTAAACATAAAAAAAATTAAATCATGATGATTATAATGATAACACCATTATTCATCGTGACCTAATTTTTTAGTAGTTGTGTTCAGCGAAGTTGTTGGAACATTTTTTGAAAATTGGTTACGTCAGTATAGTGTAAATATAGCTGACAGTGAAAATTATTATTACTAAATAAAATTTACATTTATATACTCATTATGTAGAATAGACAAAGTACAAAATTTATTTACTCATAGTATATAGATAAAATACGTAAATAAAATACTTAGTATATAATTAAAGGACGAGGTTTATTTACTAATATCTACCCATTTATTGAAATGCAGCCGGTATTTCGTTCTCTGTTTAGCATGTTTTAGAACGAACAATTCGAGTGATTGAATTGTAAATACAAATTTAAGGCTTGTATTAAATTATCCTCCATATTTGTGCAAACCATATTTCAGTTTTCGTGTGGGTTATTTCCTGTCAGTTTTTACCGTAAGACCGTAGAAGAATATCCTGTATTCGATGTGGAGAAGTGACCGGAATTAATTTTATCTAAAAATAATGATCATTTAGAAGAACGTGGTCTACCTCAGATGAAAAATAGGAACATTCTACAATCCATATTTACCCTCTATTATTTTGTGTAAAGATTTATATTGCTTACTTATTTAATGGAACACAGGTGGAGATAATATGCAGTATATGGACCAAAATTTTACAATGCAGAGATAATATGTAGTTTAAGACCAATTTTAACAATACAATGATTAAAACTATAATGAGATACGCGAATATTTAAATTTATTTAAAATTATATGATTGGAATTAAACAATTTGTTATAATTATGTGGTAAATCGAAAGTCTACCTACACAAATATCGAAAACAATCGTCAAAAAGTGAGAGATAACAATGTTAATCGGTGGAATGTCAGGAGACTTCTAGAATTTAATATACACAACCGAAATTTGTCTAGGGTTTTTAAATTATTCGATGGGCGTTGTATTGCAAAAATTGTACGACATATATTTGTGTGGAGTAGAATATTTTCTGATGAACCAGAATCTCTTTATTTGGTTAGCAACAAAGTCGCAAAGTTGTCAAAAAACCTTCAAAGCGTTATGCAAAGTTACTTTTCGAAAAGATTACGCTTTATAACGAAGGCGTTGTTACGATTTAGACCAGAACTTATGGAGATTTTACGGAGTTAGTTTTTTGTTGAAAATGGCTCCTTGGATTCATAACGATACATTAGGTAAATTCTTATTCTCCAAGAATAAGCAGCACTAACATTTATAGGAGCTACAGCTGTCTCCATGTACAATATCGATTTAACGCACCTAGCAAATAAAGTAGATGCTTACCTGAATGAGGTTAGGATTTGTCGCTTAGATTGACTAACATGATGTCCCGACCTCAATCCTGTTAAGCATTTGTGAGACATTCTAAAATGGCATGTTAGAACTGTACATCCAGCTCCACAGAATATCGGAGAGCTAGAAACATTTATTACACACAATATTCCCCAAGAAATCATAAAAACCTTATCTAGGACATACTACGAAAAATTGCATGAGTTGTTTAGCAAGAGCAGATCTCACTCATACTAATTTTCTTTGTTTTTCTTACATAACTTTTATTAAATAAAGGGTATTGCTAGTTGATGGCCCTCTTCTTTATTTAAACAATTAATTTCAAAACGATGCAAATAAAACAAATAAGAAAAATCTAATTTACAAGTCAAAAGTATTCTACATTTAGTAAATAATATTTATTTCCTTTTGTAGCATAAAATCTCATTTCCTTACACTTTTACCAATCAAAAAAATAGTATGTTCCTTTTTTTGCAAAGCATATGTATATATATATATATATATATATATATATATATATATATATATATATATATATATATATATATATATATATATATATATTACGACTAGCAAGTTAATATGAATACAGACGATTCGGACACAAATTACATAAAAATAACAAAACTAATTTTACAATCAGTTTTTTGGCATTAGGTTATTAATATATTATAGATGAATAAAATTAACTCCAAATTAAACGAACGAACAAAAGTTAATTTCAGGGAAAAACTTTTTAATCTTAAATCGAGACTAGTGGGCGTCTATCGAAACTTTGTTGCCTTCAACAGCAGAGTATAACAAATAAAATTGTACGGGTGTTTTCTACTACTACTGTCAGTGAAAATAGTTAATATTTAAATATTTTTGCATTACAACTTTTAAACTTTGTATTAATTAATGAAATAGTCCGCAGTTTACCTAACTTCTTCATTTTCCCGTTTTTTTAAAAACCAGAGAATGATTCACCACATCTGTTTATTTTAGTTTATGAAGTATATATTAAATTCATAAATCTAAGTTATTAGATTGAAAACGTGAGAATAATTGATAGTCGGGTATATAATCTGATTAACTAGTAAATATGACTGTGGCATATTGTACAAAATATATGTATATTAGTAACCACCCGTGCAGTATACATATGCGCCAGTTTCATTTTCGTATTTTCAATGATGCAGTATATATATCAATGAAGAAATTTTGACTCACACTCGCCACTTTGAATGCCCTTTTCACAACCTTTCACTTTTATGTAATCTTCATCACGTTTACTGGCATATATTACGTAAAAATATTATTCTGAAGACAAAAATTGTCGTTTATAACTTTACCGCTCAAAAAAATGTGAAATATTCTCTTAAAAATAGACATTCAATTTTAGCAATATAAAATTCACGTACTTACATCAATATAAACTCAAATATGTACAAATCTATTTTAAAAGTAAGAAAAGCCGAGAATATATAAATGAAATACCTGAAGTAGTTAAGTCCTAACGAACAAAAGCGAATATATCATTGCATTTAATGTAAAGCTTTAAAAAGCCAAACAAAAAATAAATAAAAAAAAATTAAGTTTATTAATTATTCTGACAACAGTATAATTAAGAACAATGAAAATTTCCTGTTTTATTGAGGTATTTATTGTATCATTGTCAATTCGAAATCCTCATATATTATCAAAAGAATTAGTGGCCTCGTTAAACGTTAGCAATATTTATCGGATATCACAGAATCAGGTGGCATGTGGAAAAAGCAGCACAAAATGATACAAATGAGGTATCTGTAGCGCAGGATGGAAATTGTCTGAACTATGAAATTAAATCAACAATGCTGTGTACACCGCCCAACAATCATATTATAATGAAGCCTAATCTGCACAAAACATATGCTTTGGCTTTAAAAAGTTTTGCTGAGATAAAGACCACCTACCAGAAGACGCAAAGTCGGACCTAGTGGAGTGCCGTCGTTAGGTGGAAAGATAACCTGATAAAATTCGCGGGAATCCATTGGATGCAAGCGGCACGGGATCGGTTTTCGTTGAAAATTATGGGAAAGACTAAGATATATTCAGCATTAAACCTCTTCTGGCTGACGATGATGGCGATGATATGAAGCTCGACTTTGTTCATATATCGGGGGCTTCGAGTGATTTATAAATAAGTCACGATTTCGATTTTATTAGATACGCAAGCAAAATTTTGTGACTTCCTTAGACACAAATATAATATTTTCTTCCTTTTCTTTAAAATATGACACACGTGATGTGAAAAAATAGTTGAACATTCTAAAATATATACAGATACCAATAAATCCAATATAATGCAATAACTATGGCTAACCTAAAATAAGGCTCGTTAAATTGCAATTCACAGTACATAAGATCTTGCAGTACATAAGATCTATCGCTTTTATTAGTAAATTCAACCACAAAAGTCAATACTTATGAGTATAATTATCAATAATACTGTACCATGAAAAAATTCTATGATCGTACAACAATGTTTAAATATTGCAACAGTTTAAAAACTTAATCTCACGATTCTTTATTCGCTTTCAACAACCAAATTCAATATACAAACAACGAACATTTCGATTCATAATAGCTTTAAAACTTATTGGATTACTTTTGCACTTTATGCAAGCGAAGGCTTTTTATATATTAAGCAGCAAAAGCCGGCGATATTATTTTGCGACTGCCGCACGCGGTAGCGACATTTCGGCGCATAATAGATACAGCAATTGAACAAAACAGAGCGGCTGAGTTTGCTTGGAGTTAATTCATAGTCAAAAGCCCAAACTATCCAATTTGATGCAATGGAAACAATGTTGAACATGTGACAGTTCATTGTAATCTTGCTTATTGAGCCATTTACTGTATATAACATACCTTATATCGTTTATATTGGAAGAGTCGTTTTAGATATGGTGACTGTAATCATATAACTAGTTCGCCTCTCCGTATGTTTGTCTGCTGCTTATGTATTACTACTTGATTAGCATCGACAACGATTACTAATAATTTTGTTTTTTCACTCATTTTAATTTGATCTTTTTATTTTCAATACTGCGTAGTGGCATCAAAATACATTAAATATGTAAAAAAATAATAAAGAAATAATTGACTTATATGACGAGCAAAATGTCAAAAATAGTGGAATAAACAATACTTTTAAAGAATATTTCCTTGGATTGAAATTAATAAAACTATGGTTGAATTAAATATGAACATAATTTGAATTAAAGATAATCCATCCAAAGTTGTAATTTTTATCTTACTTATTTTCCCCGTGTGAAAATAAATACGTTAAAAATCGTAAATAAATCCGAACTTGTCTTGTTTATGATGAACCTTTTAATAACACATAACATAAATTTTCATCAGTAATTAAAAATTGAAGACAATGCCAATTAGTGAATATAGTCTTTTTAGATAAATACAAAACTTGCAAATGAATTTCTAAACACACATGACGTTTTTTTATTTACAGAAATGGTTAAATGCCCATTCACATGGCAGGTTTCCATTGCAGTCCAATTTAATTAAAACAATAGAAAAAAAAAATTATTTTATAATTTTTAAAATTTTAAGTTAAAAGTAGAATAAATGTTTACATTAATAACACGATAATTCATCTAAGGGCAAAACTGGTAAAAGTTAAAATTTTATCTTATCTAATAGGATAATTTAGGTTTCGAAAAACACATACTCGCACAATTACAAGTACAAGAACGTTATGTAGACTTAGTACTATGAAAGCTTTTAAAAGCTAACAAATGGGCCAAAGCAATCCTTCTGGGAGAGTTTGGTGTGAATTAATATAATAAAAAGTGTAAAGCTTCATAAAAAATCGTACGTGATATTTCAAGTCATATCTTTCACCCGTATCTTTGCCGCGCTTACGTTCACCGTGACATACGGAGAGACAGCTTTTTTGCTATGACATTTGTAACTAACGTTCCACTGTATACTTAATTACACATGTCAGAGCAAAAAAAGCCGTCTCCCCTTATATCACAGCGAATTGAAGCCCGGCAAAGTTACGGCTGAGAAATTTAATATTAAAAATACCGTACGATTTTTTATGAAGCTTTACAATTTTTATTATATAAATTTACAGTGAACTTTTTCAGAAGGATTGCTTCGGCCCTTTTGCAATTATTCATATTTGTATATAATTTTGCCCGTTGTATGGTATAGCTTCTGTCGAAGTTAGCCGGAGAATTCATATGAAACACCGTCTTCAAGTCATATTAAAAAATTAATTGTTATGTAACTATTTAGAATTTATACTAATGTATATGAAGTTTATTTTTTTATTTATTTTACAGAAAAATTTTCATTAAAATTGGGAATATGATAAAATTTATGCCTTAAAAATAACTAGCTTCTTAAAAGAATTGAAAACATATTTTCCACACTGCACTAAAAGTTTCATACTTCAAATTTCCTTGATGTAGTTTTACAAAGAGACTAAATTAATTTTATGATCAGACTGATGATGCTAAAAGTTATTGATTACAAGTGATTATACAATCAAGAGTAATTGGTTAAAGAAAAGAAAAAAATAATTAAAATAATTCAGATTTTTGTGTTGTATGACGTAGTCTAATGGACCTGTGAGAAATTCATGTTATTAAATAAAATTGTAAATTTTGTTATAAAATATTGGACAAAATATATACTAGATTTATGTTCTATATAAATGGGAGAATAATTTTTTTGTAAATAGGGTCATTTTCTAGACATAAATATTCAAATTTTGGGAAAACATTCGGTAAGTATGAGGATGTGAATATATATTACCTTACATTAGGTTCGTAAACACCTACGAAGAAATGTCCGAAACATATGCGTTTTTTTTAATGCCGAATTTTCAACGTTAAAACCAAACATATGTTTTGTTCCAGTATGCAGGATACTGAAGCCATAAGCAATATTTTACCACACTTTATGTTATGATACATTGACCAATAAAGTCTAGTGTATTTTCATTATTATGAGAATATGAAATTTACTAGTATTATTAGGTATTATGCTTAATATTTTGTTTTTAATCTCTTAACAGTTAAAACTTTGATTTCCTTTGAATAATATAGAACAATCTAAAGTATGTGGTGAGTTCACGTTTAAGAATAAGTTAAGATTTATTCAGCGAATAGTTTCAAATATTGACTGATTGATAAATCGATAGATATAATAAAAAATTAGATTTAGAAAAATAGAATTGGATTGAGTAGTCTCGTTCAGAAAACAAATTTACAAAAAATCTATTAGATATAAGTCAGGTTCATTTAAATATTAACATAATTTTTTAGATAATTTTGTGTGGACTTATGTGCACATTTCAAGAAGTACGTTAAAAATTATAACGAATTTAGACTTTTTCTCACAAAAATTAACATATTTTTGGAATACTCTCAAAATTCTTTGAAATCAGCAAACTTACCATGTCATTAATAAAATTTTGTTTCGTAAGTAACATGTTAAAGAGGCTGTTTGCAAAAAGATGACATAACTTTTCATTCTTGCAAAAATATGACAGATTTTTATGCACGCATTTCGTTAAAAATACATATTTAAGAATGGAATAATAAAAAATTATAGATGATATCGATTTCACTACTAGGCAGATAATATTATATATTTTTTGAGTTTAATTAGAATCGAATAATATGTTTAGTAGATATACATAAAATTTGGGTTAATTAAATTTTTTTTTGGTTTTGCAATAAGTTGCAATAAAATGAAAAAAACAAGTCTTAAAAGATCACTGACGTGTCTGTCTATCCTTCGGTCATATGTGGTTTCCTCAGTTATGGTTTCATATATACTTTGAACCTTTTAATATTATTAATTGAAAGCAGACCGACGTTCGGTTTACTAAAACATGTGTATTTAGATAAAGTATGCTGCTTTATTTACTCATATCCGCCAATTTATTCAATTATAGCCGGTACTTTATTCGTTGCTTTCTCGTTATTTCACCTCCGCGCATGGCTCAGACCAAAAATTCAAATGAGTGAACGGCAAACACAATTTTAATACCAATATTGAATTAGGCTCCATGTTTAACCTGACCGTGCTTCAGCTTTCATGTGCGTTATTTACCGTTCGTTTGTACCGTTGAGGATTGTCCTTCGGGAGAAGCGTGTCCGGTGTAATAAAGTGACTGGACTCACTTTTATTGGGAAAAATTTTCCTAAGGTATAAGAAATTAATCCATTGCAGACAAAAGAAGAGAGATAGTAAATATTAGGGGGTACCCTCCTATTTATTTTTATAATCTTATCAAATGCCTTAATACAAGATATATTATAAAACCCGTTTAAGTTAATTTATATAAAACAAAGTCATATGGTTATGAGCCTAAATTTTAAATAATAATTGAAAGGTGCATAATGGAGAAGTCTGTAAAATATATTTGAATAAGAATAAAATTTCAACACCCAGATGATTATTTAAGACAAAGCTATAATTCGTATACACTAATTTATTTATTAAAAATACAAAATTCATAACGTATCATTTCTATTAATTCAGTGTGGATAACCTGTAAAATACTAAAATACATAAGTGTTATTTTCAGAAGCCAAACCTTATAAAGCTTCATAGATATCAACTTTGTTTCTATAAAAATACTGTAGACAGATATTGCTACGTTACTGTAAGATCAGTTAGCGCTAATATGAAGATAAGCAGTGTGTTGATAGTATGACAGATAACATTGCACGCAATATACTTAAAAAAGTGATTATTTCGTTTGATACCAGTTTCATTTTATATCCTTGGCAATTTATACATTATATGTATATAAATATATATATATATATATATATATAAATGTGTGTGTGTGTGTGTGTGTGTACGTGCGTGTATGTTTGTGGGTATGTATATATACATATATATATATATATAAATATATATATATATATATATATATATATATATATGCATATATACTTTGGGTTTCTAAATCAACACTGGTGAGCGCCTGTAAAAAATTATTTCAAAATAGCACTTACAACAAGAATTAATGATAAAATTTTATGAATATTTTATCATTACATATATATGTTTGTGTGTGTATGTATCGTCTTCCAAAAATGTTTAAAAAAAATAGTATCTAACAATAGTATATTCAACAGCAATTTATTTTAATCGATAGTTCGATACTTCCAATCACGTAAAACGATGTTGAAGAAATTATAACGTATACTTGCCACTTATAACTTTTATTCCTTTTTTAATAATTTCACAGCCTGTCAAATTTAATGCAATCTTGCAATCTTCATCAAATGCACTATAAATATATAAAAATATTTTTTGAAGATAGTAATTTAAAATTAAAGTACCACGTAAAAATATTAAATCCTCTCTGAAATATAAGTATCCATGCCGAGCAATGCAATTAAAAAAAAAGCTTGGTCATAACGAGTCATTTGTAACTGACACAAAATACTATCAAGTTTTAGAATCGTCCCCAAATACAGCCAAAGTCTACTACTTACTAAGGAATACTTGATTCCAAGGTAATTAGATAAGTCTAAAATTTGAAGTAAAAACTTCTGAGAAGTTTTTACTTCAAATTTTATGACATTAAATTAACTATTTGTCTACTAAGCAGGTGCGTAAAAGACGAATAAATTTATAACTCTAGTAACTACCGTCCACGTCAATGTACCACTACGCCTCAATAAACAAATCATATTAATTGTAAAACAAATACTTAAATACCTACAAACCATTATTTTATTATTAATGATTATTTCAGACTCAACACAACCTCATATTTAATTTTCTCAACTTTGATGGCTACAATTGTATTAGGCACCAGAAATATTACGTTGATTCTTAAAACTTATTGAAATAATAGTGTGAATATGAATATATTCTAATCATAATATTATATTAAAAACAGAAACTACTTCAATGCAAAAATATTTTTATAATCCGAATGGAATTTTAAACAGAAACCTTAGGGTTATATCATCAGGTTTTTACCACTAAATTACAGATACATATTCAAATATATTATTATACATTTGTTTCAAATATAAATGGAGCCGAATATTTATAAAAAAATATCTAAATAAATTAAACAGCTCCCTAACGAACAGGAGAGGCCTTAGTATTTCACTTAACATAAAACTTTAATGTTGAATAATCAAACGGTGAAATATTAAGTTTATATTACAGTAGGAATACATTTATAAAATCCTCTATTGTTCCGATTACTTCAAATTACATGCAGTACTGTGCGAAATAATGAAAATTCCTTTTTTTGACGTATTTACTTTTAAAAAGCTTTTAAAAGCTTTTAGTATCAACTAAACAGTCCCATTTGTTGTCAAAAAGATTTTTGGCCTCGTTAATTTGATAATATTTATCGAATTACGTGATATTAAAATAAAAATATTTTTGACAAAGGTCTTTCATTCGTATAGTAATAAGATGCACAATATTTCATCACTTTAAAATTTGTATTTTAACAAAGCACAAAAATCATAAAAATGACTAAATTTTCCAATGTAATTCACGATATTTTTCTTCAATGATACTTCGAAACATCGCTTCTAAAAGAAATGTATATCTCAAGTAACTTCTAGAAAGTGGAAATGAATTTCGCAGATTTCAAAATATTTGCTTCTCTATAAATGATGATATCAAAGTGTCATTAAATTACATCGTGTTTTAATTACAATATTTAAAAAATACGTTTATATTCCTATCTTCAGTTAATGTAACCTGTGTATTTATAATCATATTTCTAAACAACGTCTCGTTTCTTATAAATAAAAAGAAAAAACTATTTTTACTAAACTATCAACACTTATTATTAGAGTTCAACCATGAAACTAGTTCAGCTATTTCCACATGCGAGAATGGGTAAAGGTTCCCTGAAAATATCTAAAACTGGTCAATATGTCGTATATTTATATTAATATAAATAAAATATTGTTTACTTTTCCATAATAAAATATTATTAAATATTTCTGTGTAATATTTTGTGATATCCAGGGATCATAAATTAACTTTACGGCATTTCGTCAAAACACAATATTATTAGGTATAGCATTTTGGTATTCACTTATTTTCGCAGATTTACAAAGAGACACATATGTATATATATATATATATATATATATATATATATATATATATATATATATATATATACATATATTCAATTCTTTGTCAGTGGTTCTTAACTTGATTTGATAACATTTTTTTACAGATTATTCAATCTGTAAATACAACTAATCGAATTACAGCGTTATTTTACATTTCAAGGATGTATGTAATTGTGTATTTGTGTATGTCATTATTCTGACCATAGCTTTGTTCCATACAGAGACTTGTTTAGCTTAGAAATTTTCCAATTCTTCATCGATTTCGAGCAATATAAATATAACTTTTAAGTGAAACTGCTAAATTTCAATGTTTTTTATAACAGTAATATTTAAAAGTATTCTTAAGGAATCATATTTTGAGCAAAGCTACGAGCGAGCAATCTGTCTTCATTTCAATCATATTATCATGGTCTATCAAAAATTTCGAATCACTTTTGATGACATGACTCCAATCATGTTAATTGGTTGTAAAAATTTCTTTTACATTTAACTATTTTAGGCTTCCATGCCATTTATTAACTTTTCTTATTATGCCAAGAGTTTATTCTCAATAGATTTTCCAAATATTTTTTAAATTTCTTAACTGTAGTTATTACCAAAACGTGATCGTTTTAAAGCATGTGCCACTATAATAACTTTGTAATTTCTACTCATCATTGCAAGGTCTGAAAATATATTCCTCCACGTCTTAAACATGTACAAAAGTTTATCAAAATACTGGTCTCGTATTCTTCATCCACTTGTATACCGAATATTTTCACAATTGTTTTGTGGCTTATATATATTAAAGAAGTATCTGTACTATTTTTACTTTCGTCATTCCTAACTTCATTGTCGGATAGAGCCGAGTTTTGTTTTTATTTTGTAAGTAAAACGTTCTTCGACATTCCGATTTTTCGTCTCACTCTGTAATAGCCCAGTAATGTTATTTCATTTCATTATTTACTTTCTAGTATCAATTCATGTATCAAGTATTGACTTGAATTTGTTACTCAAAATATTTTTCATACGTGCATTTCGAAAAATTTTTTCTCCTCGCAATTTTTAATACAATTTTGAAATATATACAGCAATAGAGAAACTCAACATTTAGTCATATGATAATTAAAACATCAGTTTTTAATTGTATCAGCTAAATAATATCAATGTAATTCGTAATTTCTTCACAGAAATATTTAGCAGGCCGGAAAAATACATACAGACTGTTTTTTGTTTCGGGACATCTCATTCCTTTGGGAAAATTCTTATTTGAAACTGAAAACAAAATAACGAAGCAACGTTGCAAAGGATGTAGGATGTATATTGCCACCCGTCATGTGATTTTCATTAGAACAAATTGGACTCTGCTTTTGATTGATTAATATTCCCGTACTCTCAATACGCATTTTATTTTAAATCTGTATTAGAGAAATTGCATACATCAAATATATCAATCCCTTATCATTTACCTTAATTTCGATTAACCAGTAGAACGAGGTTTCCAAAAAACTTCTAGTTCTGTTTCATTTTCAAGAATTTTCTAAATCCAATCTATATTAGGTTATAATTTTTAAAAACGGCATTCGGGATTTTAAGTAATTTCAATTTTATTTTCAAGCTGCACAGTATAAATATAATCCCAGATAAACGGAGACGAGAGAAAAAAACACAAATGAGCACATGAAGAATAGACTATAATATTTCTAAACTTTCACTGAGAGATTAACTCAACACTATAATTCTTCGATGTCTAAAAATGAAGCTACGAATACTATGGATTTCGAACGACCCGTACGTTATATTGAAATCTTTTCGAATCAAAATATAGTTTTTCACTTTAAACAGTTAACCAACGATGTAGAACCACCACCGGTTAGGGGACACACTACTCTGTATCTTCCGGTACGTGGTCGTTTTTTTTTGGTACTGTATGTTTATTGCATCCAATGGCTTCCCGCGACTTTAGCCAGGTCATTTGTTTATGACTTGGTAAAAATCATATCAATAGCAAAAAGATGAAAGCTATGCGAGCGCTACCTGTTATTATGTACAAAAAATCTTAATTGAACCGCTAATTAACCCGCAGCTTGTCGGAATACGAGCCTTCTGAATAACTTTTTCGCTTCATCCACTAAATGACTTTAACTCCTAGTTCAACGACTTTAATAAGCGCGATATACAAGGAAAGGTTAGTGGCTTCCTTCGGATTCAACTGTAAAGATTTTTTTCAATATCTATAATTAAATAAATGTAACCAGCATTAAACCCAATTGATTCACTGACATACTACCAATGAATCAAATAAAAGATCAATTAAATTTGCATTTCATATGATAAATTCAAAAAGTATTATGGATTTTAATAATGTATTCAGCTATAAATATCAACGCTTATGGGCATAATTAAATGTGCAAGTTCGTAAAACAATTCTATGATTATATGAAAATGTGCAAATATTGGGGCAGCGTAGAAACGTAATCTCAAGATTTTTTATTTGATTTCCGTAACCGTATTCAATACACAAATAACGAACAACCCCATTTCCGATTAGTAATCGTTTTGAAACTTATTTTATTTGGCTTCATTCGATCCTTTTTCACTTTGTGCAAGCGAATGGTTTCTGTAAATCAAGCGGCAAAGTTCAGCGATATTATTTTGCGACTGCCGCAAGCGGTAGCGACCTCTCGCTGCATAATAAAGACGGCGATTCAACAAAACGGAACGGCTGAGTTTGCTTGAAATTCATTCTCGTTTAGCGGACAGTCGCGGCTTACATAGCCAAAAGCAAAATGTCAAATTTTGATACAATAGAAACGATGTTGAACACGTTACGGTTTGTTGAGCACTTCATTATTGGGTCATAAATACTACGTAGCATTTACTGGAATAGTCGTTTTTGATGTACTAACTGTAATTATAAAACGAATTTTTCTCTCCATATATTAATTTCATGATTTCTTTTAACTATATAGTTGCATTTCTAACTATATAGTATATTTAATATGCATTACATTGAAAGTAAGTTTTAAATTTTAATTAGGTGCTTTTAATTTATCACTATATGCAAAGCCACTATATATTTGTACATTAAAATAAATTCTCACTTTAATATAAAATAGGGCATTTATAGTGATAAAAAAATTTAGCCCTTTATATTTAATTGTGCACATACCACGTAAAAACTACTAACAAAATTCAGGTGTAGTTTTTAGAAAAAATATTTACAATTAAATGAAACTACGAGATGTAATATTATTATACTACATCTCGTAATATTTAATTGTGAATAATTAAAATTAAAAAAATTTAGCCCTTTATATTTAATTGTGCACATACCACGTAGAAACTACTAACAAAATTCAGGTGTAGTTTTTAGAAAAAATATTTACAATTAAATGAAACTACGAGATGTAATATTATTATACTACATCACGTAGTATTTAATTATGAATAATTAAAATAAAAAAAATTTAGCCCTTTATATTTAATTGTGCACATACCACGTAGAAACTACTAACAAAATTCAGGTGTAGTTTTTAGAAAAAATATTTACAATTAAATGAAACTACGAGATGTAATATTATTATACTACATCACGTAGTATTTAATTGTGAATAATTAATTTCTACAAAATTAATGCCAAATATATTCAATATTTAAAAAAATATTTAGTTGTTATTTCGACTCAATAATTCATTGAAAAAAAAATAAAATTTTAATATTTGCCAAAATTCAGTTCCATTACATTAATAAAACAACTGCAACTTGACGTGTACTAACTACAGAAATGTGTAATGGACATCAATAGATGGCGCTGCGTACATTTTAAATCACGCAACGAAGTTTTCGACTTGGAAATAAATCGGTTAATTGAGCGTGGTCAGATATGGGATGATACGGAAGTAGTAGGTAAATTTTTTGTAGTGGAGCTGACTGCTAAAAGAAAACAATTTTAATCGAAATTGTCTTATTGCCTTTATTTTTTCTATTTGTTTTGAATATAATTCTAGGTGTATACTTATAAATAACGACATAGATACTCGTACCTTTTGCAGTAATCTGCGAGTACGAAGTCACAGCTAGTAAGACATAATCAGAAACGCACATGTTCTAAAGTGTATTCACTGTTATATATACTCATGATACGTGAAACTTGCTTACTTTTGCTAAATGCGAATGAATGGACAGAATATTCGTCTTGTTGGCTCACCTCAAGTACCAAGTGGTAAGTTTGTTCTACCAGCCTCAAGTACCACAAGGAACATATATCGGTTCCGGATGTTCAAAAAGACATTCGTTTTCACAAGACGATAAAGGACCGGATGGAACGTAGTAGTAGTAATAAATGTTGAATATAATTGTTAATCACGAACTTCAGTAAGAGTCAATATTTCAAAAATTAATAATTAAAAAATTACTTTAAAATTGTTGTATTTAATTTTTACTGAGATATGAAATGGGAACGAAGGACTAATATTTTAAAAGGTCCATTCCAAAATTCTACATTAATACACTTTTGGTGAGGAATATTTTCATAACTGAACACTCTGAGTGTTTGAAAATAATAAAATTCGGGCAACTGTATATTAAATATTTAAAGAACTACATACTCGAATAACTGCTGTTATTGCAACCACCTGCCATTATGCCTAAATATGAGTAGAAACACTATCCATGCTACATCAAAATTAAGAAATAAACTGACTGAAGCAATGCCTGATATAAGCTACAGCATATTTGACATTTTCAAAATGATAGTTTTACATTGACTATGTTATGAGGACTGAATCTCTAATCTCAGAACTGTTACAAATATTATGAGTCCAGTTTAAATAAAACAACGAATTTCACCCTAAAATAAGAAGCGAGAATAACAATGAGCTAAAAGGAAATAATATTTAGCAATATATAAAAAGTAACGAAAGTATAAGAATATGGAAATTTCATGCGTATAAAATAATATATATGTATGTGCGTAAATATGAATAAATTTAAGTGTTAATTTAATTTGTTTTTATTGCAATTTCGTTCTATTTTTTATTATTAAGATTTAAAGGTATAAACATGTTAAATAATTTAATTAGGTTAACTGAGTAATAAAGAGAAACTGTGCATTTCTGTTTATCACACCAAAACAGCATACCCAAAACACACCTAAAGACAAACCAGATGGTCGTATTCTAGAAGCATATATGAATACTATACAGAAGTTACGTGTATTTTAATACTTGAAATAAAAAATTCATTGAGTAAATACAGCTCTTCAGAATCAATAAAATTTGAAATAATTCAATATTAAAATTAGAGACAATCAATTTTAAATCAGTCAATATGGATTGCAATCAATATTGATACGTAATTTACAATATTGTCATTTCACTCCAAAAGATCTAGATCAATTGTTTGCGCTAAAAATTATTGGTCGATTGGGACTCTACATCGTCTTATGGATGAAAGATGAATAAAAAAGTTCATTTCAGTTATAACAACATTTCCTATTTTTATCTACGGATAAACGTCTTAACCTAGAACTTGTCATATCAGACGAAGCCCTTTGCTGAGAATGTGTATAGAAATCGATTCTTGAATAGGCCACCATCTTCTCTCTTATGTACCCATTTAACTTATTTAATGTCTATGACAATAGTTTATTTTTTCTCGGGAAATCTAGATCGGGCTGAAAATAAAAATGTCATAAAATTAGATGTACAAAATTTTACGTTTTTTTCTTTAAGACAAATACAAATATAGTTCAGGTATAATTATTTATGGCTGAATATAAATTAAAAGCTATCGATATAAAATATTTTTGCACCATTATGATTTATCTCTGAAAACTAAAGAAGGGATCGAAATTTATTTATGGCCATGTTAAACATTATTTATGAAAATTACTTAGAGATCCCTCAATAAGCATCGCTCAATTGCTTATACACTAGAACGTGTAAATAAAATTTAACAGATTATGACAAAAAATGGAACGAAAAAGTTAGCGATTTCAAAAGTGAATTATTTTTGCAAGTGATTTTTTATTACCCATCGTCAGTTGTTGTCATTAAGTGTATACAACAAAGGTGTATTCGTCTATTATTAGCAGACTCTGATATACAAATATCTTTATACTCACTTGTTAGACGAACCGAGCTGGCGGGGATACAATTTAGGAATAAAATTTATTCCCACACGAAAACTAATTTGAATAAAAAAACTTAAAGTTTTTAACATTGACTTTGAATAGTTGCTAAGATATTAGTACAGTCCATTAAAATTGTCCAATTCAATATCGTGTAGAAAGTATAATACCATTAGGAATATATTTTCTTTCCAAGTCAATTTTTACTCCGGCCTTATTAGATTTTATGTAAAGTGATAAATTATATGTTTTTTTTCTACTAAAATCTAAAACTTAAAATTATAAAAATATTTACGTGTATGCACATAGCTCTTTTACTTTCAATAGTTCGAATATAATCATTAAATAGAAAACGCTCGTTGATGGAGAAATGATTACAAATATTCGAGGACATTTAAGTAATACAATAAACTTACTCCGTTTATTAGACTTGCATTATTATTTAATATTTTTTCACTAGACGTACATTAGATGCTGTTTGCAATTGACTTTTAGAGCTTTTCATTTAGTATGTTAGATTTAAGGAAAAAAATCAACCAATGTATGGGGTTCATTGGCCAATATATTAAATTTGTATAACCCATAATATTCTGGTTAAGATTAATCAAACATTACCGCATTTGAGAAAATTAGCAATTTAGGAGTCATAAGGAAACATTCAGTCCATATACACGTAAATATACATATAATAGGTATCATTATAAACTTCTTATCGGAATCTTTAATTTGGTACCCATTTCGAGGTAATTTACACCCATTTGTATATTATCCGGAACAATGTTAGCCAGTAGGCAATTTATTTTAATGTTATATTACTTAATACACTAACACCATTAAAACGAACCCAGTACTTCATTTACGAAAACCGGCAGGATAGTTTATTCCCTAAGATCGAATATTTATATTCATTAATCCACCCAGTTATATAAATATACTGCTAAAATTACAATTCTGTGTATTGAATTTGGCGTAGTCAGGTAATACCAGTAGTTTAGAGTAATCGTTCATTCCAGAAATTTAAAATTTGAAAATTTATTTCGCTTTGAATTATTTTTTAGAGCTGGAGCCATAAAAGTAACCCAAGAAGTTCTAAGATTGGTATTCAAATGGTGACTTTTTACCATTTCCTCAGGCAATTCGAAGCGGGATATCAGGTTATACAATCGTATATACATATATCAAGCAGGGCTACACTTACACACTTCACGTACGATTACCCAGCGTCGGTATACTTAGTAATAAATGCCGGAGCGAAAAAAGCTGTCTCTCCGTATATCACAGCGAATTTAAGCGGGGCAAAGTTATGGTTGAACAATAAGACTTAAAAAATCACGTACATTTTTTTATGAAGCTGTACAAAAAAAACTTTATTTATAAAAATTTACAACAAACTCTCCCAGAAGGATTGTGTTGGCCAGTTTGTAAGCGCTTAAAAGCTTTTTGCCGTTCATATTTGTATATCATTTAACTCATCTTGTGAAGAAAAGTCTAGCTAATTTAACCAGATAGCCCAAGTAAAATATTGTTTTTAAGTGGTTTTAAAAATTCGAGCACTTTATAAGGTATTCCTGTTTTACAATTTGTTATGAAACTTACAAGAAATTATTAATTAAATTTGGGTATGGATCAAAAGTTTTATACTCGTGCATAAAATTTAATATATAATTAGATTTTGAACGCGTAGCTTATAAAATAATTAAGAATATGTTTTATGTACTGCATAAAGAATTTGCATATATGAAATGGTTCTGAAATTATTTTTATAGTGGGTGAAAATTAATTTTATAGAGAGATTAATATTGCTAAAAGTTATTGATTACTCATGAAATCGCCAAAAATAATATTTGACTCCAAAAGAATCCAAAATCGTCGCAAAATATTGACAAATGAAGAAGAAACTAGCCAATGATGCACTGAACCGTGAGGCACCCACATTAGTATTGGCTAAGTGTCCGTCTTCCTCCACTAGTAGTTAGCTAGGGATAAAAGACGGAGGAAAAACGCAGACTAGTTGGGCACTACAGAAGTATGAAATTAAAATCATTGTGATTCTTTGTACTGACACACACGTTAAATATTTTCACATATTTGAATAAGAACAATAACATAGAAGTTACAATATTATTTATTTATTTTTGTATTATTTTCGAATCTTTTGTACGTATTAAGTTCTGGATACGTATATTAAGTTCAAATTATATTTATTTAAACCGATCTATGTTGGTATCAGTTACATGAGGAGTTGATGGCATTGAACAAAAATATTCCTTGTTTTAATGAAATATTATGCATAGAATCTGACAGATTAATATTCGATCCAAGTAGCAGAAGAAAATGATTTAAATGAGGCAGATTCTGGATGCGAAATTTTACCTTGCAAGAAAAAGGATTTCTTTTCACAAGCTTCTATTTACTCGTTACGCACCAACATGGGAAGTTAAGTGTCTATGGTTTTAGTGCAAATATTCCAAATTATTTTTTCTACCGCTTTATTTCATCAAACTTGAGATAAAATTAGAGAAAAATACAATTTTAAGATACCAAAGAGTTAGTATAATGCTGGAGCTGGAATGCCATAGAATTTTTATAATGACATTTGATAGAGCTAGAAGATCATTTTTAAATATATGAACTAAGGAAAGGTCAAAATTAGTAGAACGAACAAATCACAGCATTTAATAGACGTTTATTAACCGGAAAAAATTTGTAGCGAGCTATACGTACAAGGGTCAAGCTTGTTACTCTGCTAATAAACATCAACAAAATGATGTAAATTTATCCCTTTGTTTTTTTAATGATTTAATAAAAGCTTGTTTTTAAATTTTGTTTTCATTAAATTTATTCATTCATTTGTCATTAAATTATAATAATTCAGGAAAAGATCCCGTTGTAAGGTTGACCACCATATACATGGCGCGGAGCACATCGAGAGCGCGATGTACATTAAAGTATGTAAATAAATAAATAAATAAAAGATAAAATAAAAAAAAAACTTTAATAGTGGGATGTCTATTAAATAAGCTTAATTCCATCCTTGTAATAGCGAGCTACTTCGGCCTAGCTATTTATGTAAGTATGATGGATCTGGAAAGATAGATGTAGAACTAAAGTTATTTTTCTTTATCCCCTGAACATGAAACAAATAAAATGCTAAAATATTGAATAGTTGTCTATTCTTTATCAAATTCTTGGTATTTATGGTTGTTATCTATCGAAATGGAAAAAAATAAAACCTGAAATATAAATTAATATGACGTATACAGGTATTACATTGCATTACAATCATAAATTTCTCAAATTTACAATTCCTACAATATAGTCTGTACGTTTTCTAACGCTGGTTTTCCTACATAGACATTAAATGTTTATTTCATTCTAATATAAAGAGAAGGTGATACGAAAATGAAAATTTACTGCTGTTAATATCGCGGTACGCCGATCAGTAAATTCCAGTAAACGCTGTATGGATAAGTGTACTGAATATATTAGAATTATAACATATTTTACTTAAGTGTTTTAATAAATGTTTAGTAGTCTCTTATTTATTAGAAAATTTAATATAAAATTAAATTTACTTAACCAGTATTATCCCAGCGCCCATATAATTTGTGCTAATATTTTACTACACACTTTTTAACGAGATTTAATTTATTTACCGTCAAGAAGGGGTCTTCCCGTGTTATTTTAAGAATATTTAAATCGTTTCACGCGTTCTCTTATATTTGTAATAATAAATAAAATGTTGTATTTTGCGGCAATATAAGGGCCAGAAAAATGTAAGTAATGACTTTTACATTATTTTATTAAAATTTACTAATAATGTATTTTTTCTGTTTATTCACCTGTCTATAGCTCTACATTTTGAAAATAGTTATTTTTATTGTTTTGTTTTGTTAGTGTTATAAGTTTAAGGTGCGCTGAGAACATAAGGTTCCATGAAAGTTTAGTTCATCACATTTTCATTGCATATGTTTTACTCTGTTTTGTTTGTTACAGACTGAATGTTCACGAAATCATATCAGCCCTGAAAGACAAAATTGTTGCAGACATATTTATAACACCACCAGAAACTGATAATTTCAATGACGAAGGTAGCGAAGGTGAGCATTCCGGAGATATTAGTAACATTGCTCGGTCGCAATTATTGATTGAAGCTGATATAAGAAGCCGGGTTCAATCGAGAGAAGGAATCCTGGAAATTGTTGACAAAATTCCCAAATTCAATCAAGATAGACAGAACGAACAACCATCTACCTCTTCTGGGCTATCGACTAGAAAAAAGGCTAAATTATGGTAAAAAAATAAGTGAAGATAGAAAGATGTAACTTTAAAACCTGAAAGAGAGGCAACGTTCACAGCTTTTGTCTTAGATAAAGATAACCGATGATGTTGTTTCCCATAAATGTTCGTGTTGATAATGCATTAACACAAACATAGTATACCAAACTGCACCTGCCGGACAAACGGAAGGTTTCCATGACGTTTTATTCTTCACAAAATATATAGTATATTATTTGCGGCTTGGAAAAGCTTCTTCTTCTGTTCCAAAGGAAATTGGAACTACACCAATGATTATCAAGAAGAAACTTTCCGATTCAATAAGGCTCGATAATAAGTCTGGAAAATGGTCTTCCATTACTTTATCAAAAATGCACTCAAATTCTATGTCGTCAATGTTACAAAACGTACGTGTTTTCATTTTTCCATACGAAATCCGTCACTTTTTATACATCCCTAGTCAGTTTAGGTTTTGTTTTTCTTTTTTTTAATATCTTGGGATAATATGGGTTAATGAAGTTTATGCATCGAATCTCACTCATGAATAAAAGGTAAGAAGCCATTATGAATGGAAAACTGAGTCACGTAATGTTCACTGAATTTTCTAACTAGAAAAATAAACATCGTTAATTACCGTTATTTTTCTTTCAAATTTCGTAGAAAAAATCCTAATTTCATTTTAATGATTACATAATATTTTACGGTGTCGTATTTCCATATTCCAAGAACAATTTTTCAAATAACGCCCAAATTTTTTCTTATAAAGTCCAACGTACTTTAGAACACGTTCAAAATTAATTTAAATCAATAAACTTAGGAAGTTTTAAATAAAGTTTTATTTATTAAATAATGTGTCATAATAAACAGACTATTTATATAACTTAGATCTTTGCAAAATGATCAACGTGATATGGCGTTTTATTATCGAATTTCGGTTAGAAGTAGTGTTTGAAAAGCTAGATAAAAATATTACTTTGTTTTTAAAAAACTTATTGAACTGCAGAGACTATTCTAGAATATTCCTTTCTTTATTAAAATTGCATGAAATATATGAATATCAAAGGAAATTAGTAAGTTCTAGGTGCGTTGAATTGCAATCTTGCTATTAGTACGAGATTTACTGGTACAATTAAATGAAGTGAAATAAGGACTAAGTCTCGGAATTAAAGATGGTAACCTTTGTTTCGACATTCTAAAGAGGGCTGAAAATTCTTATAGTATATAGTGTCGGCTAATTAGGTTATCAAAAGTCAAAGTTAATGAAAATATTTTTTTTTAAATCTCTATACCTTTCATGTTATTAGGGTGTTCACTAATATTCTGTAGTTTAAAATTCTCTACAAGTTTAGTAAATTGCGTGCGTCGTATAATTGAATGGTCCATTTACAAAAATCCCATTTTTCCTATGGAAAAAAATGTGATAATTCATTAAAAATTAAAATTAGTTCTGCAAAAATCAATAGTTCAAGGGTCCTAATTTTTTTTGTACTTTTTCAAAAAATTCACTAAAGTTATATAAATCAAAACTACTCCATTACATATTATTCAAACATTATTCCTCTAAATCACATGAAATTCGGTAGGGAAATAGAGGAGTGATGTAGCAACAATGCATTTAGTACTTTGCATTCTGCTATTGTATGGAACTTTCATTAATATTACTCTCTTTCAAAAGAAAAACGTATATTTTGAAAAATACCATAGCAAAATGAGTATAACAAGAGATTTGCTTACAATCTTAGAAACTACTTAAGAATATGGTGATAGGCTAGACAAATCGTAGACAGACTGACTAAAATTGTCAAATATTACTAAGTCACTAAATGTGAAATTTCTGCCATAATCGTAATTTTATTAAAATTAAGTCTACTTCTTTTATAAAAAAACATTGATATATCTCGGAGTTATCCCAATTATTTGCAAATCAATTTTATTAGCTTTGACATGCATAAAATGTGTTCAAATAAAATGACTGCTAGACAGACCGCTTTTACGTCATGCACGTATCAGAAAGAGACAGTTAATTTTATGAAAAAAAAAATTGTTTTATTATTAGTTAAGTTAACAGAAGTCCCTTACTTATAATGAAATATTTATAGAAAAGTAAAAAGTGAAAATATATTACGTATGGAATTTCAATTTACCAATGTACATAATAGATTTTACTTTTTTTCGTGATATATTTTATTATTACCATTTTTCTGATTATATATTTCAATCTAATATATCTGTTTACTACTAAAGATAAGAAGTAAGAAGGACATACCGACCTTTCATAGTGCACTATTATCTAATAATCCAAATGGGTATTTGTGGTAACGGACAACATAAAAATATTAAAAGTTAAGTTGCAATACTTTTACAATTTTTTTAAATTGCGTTCGTCTTTATGTAAAGACGTTCTACTTTATGTGAAATAACGAGGAATATTAATATATTTCTCAATAAACATAAAAATATTTTCAAAACAATTCTATTTTTACTTTATTAATTTATTATTTTTCCATTAATTGGATAGATAGGATAATTCCTTAAAGTCATTTTATTATAAAAATATCTTAATATGAACAATTGTGTATATTTTGTGCCTTTTAAATATTACCAAATTGAAAACAGATCGACGTACATTTTCTCCAGATATTTGTGTATAGATAAAATGCGGGTTTTTATTTTCTCATATACGCCAATTTATTCATATACAGCCGTAATTTGGTCATTGCTTCTAGTTATTTCACCTCCACGCATTCCACGGTTACGAGTGTTTTAGGACGAACAATTCAAATGAGTGAATGGCAAATAACATTTTAATAACAATATTGAATTAGGTAATTTACTGTCTGTTTATACAGTAACCTCATTGAGGGGTGTCATAGTCCTACTTGATGTAATGAAGTGACCGGAATTAATTTTTTGGAAAAATATTTACAAGGTCGAAGAAATTAAAGATAAAAAGGGATATTAAATAATACATAATTACCTTTCTTTTCCCAAGTGTAGTTACAAACGATGGGTTATAATTGTTTATTAATTCAACTAATTTTTTTGGTGATCTGGAAAGTAAATGCGTTAGTAGATCAGATATTATATTAAGGTTAATTTATTAAATAAAAATTATGTATAACTATCTAAAGAACTGATAAAAGCTAAATATATCTCTGAAACGTGACACTTTCGTGAAAATAATCCTCCGTTCAAATCTTCAATCCTAAAACTGATTTTAACATGATGAATCGATTTTTAGTTCAGAAGAATCGAGTTAATTATTTCAACTTAAAAACAAATACAGTCAAGTAGGATATAAACAGGAAATCCGAAAGTGGAACATTTACACACGCGAATATGTATATATATATATATATATATATATATATACATATATTTATATACATATATATATATATATATATATATATATATATATATATATATATATATATATATATGGAAGTAATGTTTATCTTCATTTTTTAAATTAAAATAAATAAATATCAATGCGTATATTTTCTATTAACCATAATTTATGGAAATAGTGTTCATGATATAAGGAACGATGTAAGTATATAAGTACTCTTTCATGTAAAATATTCAAACTATTCGTCATAATTTCCAATTTTATAAATATATTTACATCGATTTAAACGATTTTACTATTGATCTCTTCCTTATTTTCCTTCGATTTCTGTGCATGATTTCCTATTTCCAAATATGCGTAGCAAATCGATGGTATTTTATATTTATCAAAATTTAAGTAGTTTATTATTTTATTTAACTCAACTTTTGTTCATATAATAGGTATTATTGAATGATAATATGAGTGAAATTGGTAATAAATAAGTAATAAATAAATAAATTAGTAATAAATAAATAAGTACAATTGAGACATTATCATTTTGGTTGTTTTAGCCAAATACTACTAGTTTGTTTGCAATTCATGGATAATATACATTGTTACTTCATCTTCTTGTTTTAATTGTGAAAAATTAAATTATGACTTTATTTGACTAATTTTTTCTGATACTATATATTTAAATTTCACTTATCAACACTTATTGTCTTACTGTTTATCTTAATTTAGGTTAACCAACAGAACATGATTTCCGAAAAGCTGCTTTCGTCACGGTGCATTCTTGTTATTTAATTATCGATAGTTTTAGTTAATTTCTCAGATTACTATTTTTAATACCGGCAAATAAGAACTCATTTAGTATAAAGTTTATTTCAATCTGCACAGTATAAATATAATGTCAGGTAAATTTAGAGAGATAAAAAAGCAACACAAGCTGGTTCAAATACCTATTTAAAGCACAAGGTTATAAAATTTCGAAATCGTAACATTAACTTCAAAATATGCTTCCTTAAATCGAAAATGTCGTGGATGTCACTAAAAATTATATTATAATGAAACCTAATCTAAACAAAGCACAGATATTTGCTTTAAAGAGTTTCCTTAGTTACACAAAATCGTCATAGATAAAGAAACGAAGTTCTTACTAAATATACTAAATATACCACATACTGGCAGAAACAGAGTGAGACAACCTCAAGCTATGTGGACTGATCTGGTAAAAGTCAAGGGAAGCCATTAAGTGCAAGCGGCATGGAATTGATCTTTATAGGAATCTATGGGGAAGACCTAATGATGGTAATGATAATGACACAAAGCTCGGCTTCTTTTGAATATCGAAAGCTTCGAGTAATTAGAGTGAGTGAGAACACTTATTGGAAGATTACACTTATTACATATATATATATATATATATATATATATATATATATATATATATAAATTTATGCGTTTAAGAAGCGATAACAAGATAATTAAATTAATTCGTTAACATTACAAACACATAATGATGTAACTTTTCAATAAGTGTATTGTCAATCATTGGAAACTTTGATTTAACCTCGTTCCGGCGGTGGAATTACGAAGAAAGTTTTTTTAAATAAATTAAGCCACTTAGCATTAGTAGCATTGAAAAATCAAATGCATCTAAAAATATTTGTTCTATGCAACTCTAATCTAAAGTATCGAAACGGTTATGGCTTCTACATAACAGTTTCGCTACATCCGCCAAATGACCACGAAAAGACAAGTTCGAATCAGATTTAACTCCTAGATTAAATACTTCAATATGCACGACGTGGAGGAAAACGTCGGCGACTTCCTTTGAGCTTCCATCTGTAATGCTGTTTTCTTTATTTTATATAAAATTAGTTAACAAGCATAGGGTGATGAAAAATAGTTTAAGTTTCTAAAATAAATGCAGCTAACGATAAATCCATTGGTATTCTACTACTAAATCAAACTAAGATTCGATTAATTCCGCAATTAATATAGTAGATTCCTTTTCAGAATTTATCTTCACATGGTCGTAGTTCTTAGATTCGTCTTCGTGTGATTGATTATGCTACTAAGTTCTATCGATCTTATTAGTATATGCAAATACAGACATCAGCCTTTGTGAGTATAACCGAAAAATAATTCTATGAATCCACGATAATATGCAAATATTGAAGCAGTTAAGAAACCGGATCTCAAGATTCTTTATTCGCATTCAGTAATCGTATTCCATACATAAGCGATGAACAACTGCATTTTCGGTGAATAATCGTTTTAGAACTTATTGTATTTGACTTCAGTCGATCGTTTTCCACTTTGGGCAAGCGAATGATTTTGTAAATTAAGCGGCGAAAACCGACGATATTATTTTGTGACTGCCGCAAGCGGTAGCAACCTTCGCCGCACATTAAAGGCGACGATTTAACAAGACGAAGCGGTTGAGTTTGTTTGGAATTCATTCGCGTTTGACAAAGGCAGTAGCGGCTTACATGATCAAAAGTAAAATACCGTATTTGATACAATGGAAACGATTTTGAATATGTTACGGTTCATTGGAGACTTTGTTATTGCGCCATTTTTTGCTAATGATATAACTATAGTTTATTAAAAAAGTCGTTTTGATAGTAACTATAAATTTAATGGGTCTCTCCGTGTGTTGGCTGGTCTCATAATTTCTTATAACTTTGTGATGTCAACATTTAATAAATGTACGTTATGTAGAGATTAGGACATTATTTTTAACAAGGTGTTTATTTCATTATCAATATATTTGCGTCGATAACGTACCGTTTCTTATAAATGTATAGCATTGTCAAAAAAAACATTGCTCTTGTCCTAATATGGAAAAATCAATTAGAAAAAATTTAATATTTAATTCATGTTTGAACCCTGATAAAAGAATAATTGATTTACCGATTTACGATTGACCTATTTTCCACGTGTGCTTATCAACTTATCATTTATGACAAATTCTTTGTTAACACGTAGCATAAATTTTTATCAATAATTGAAAATTGAGGACTATGGTAATTAGTCAATAGAGAATTTTTAGTTGAATAAGAAATTTTCGAGTGCTCTTCTAAACGCGCATCATGTCTTGTATTTACAGAAATTTTCAAATATCCATTTAAATGATAAGATTTAATTGTCGTCCAGTATAAATAAAATAATCGATAATAAAATTGCTTCATCATTTTTTAAATATCAATAATATGATAATTTATTGGACGGCAAAACTGGATAAACACAATTACTCCTTTACCAAAAGTACAATTTTATCTTACCTGATAAAATAATTGATTAAACTGATCTGTTTAGTTCTAGTTTTTTAAACAAATTCTTGGTCAGATCGTACTCATTCATCGTGAAATCCCTCAAGTAAATATCGAAGCTAAATAAGTGTTTCAAAGAAAAATAAAAAAATAAAATAAGAACTATGGCCTATTACGAGTTGCTTCAAAATTAATTCGGAGTAGCATATCAGGCTTCGAAAAGCTTATACTAGCAGACTTTGCGTACAAGAATGGTATGTATACTTAGTACTTATGGAAGATGAAAAGCTTTTAAAAGCTTATAAATGGGCCAAAGCAACTCTTCAGGAAAGTTGGTTGTAAATTAATGTAATAAAAAGTGTTTATTAAATATAATTAAAAGCTTCACATATAATCGTATGTAATTCTTAAAGTCATGTTTTCAACCCGTATCTTTGTCGCTCTTAAGTTCGTCGTGACATACGGAGATATAGTTTTTTTCACTATGACATTTGTAACTAATGTACCGATGTACACTTAGTTACAAATATCGGAGAGAGAAAAGCCATCTTCCCATATATCGCACCGAATTTAAGCGCAGCAAAGGTACGGTTGAAAAATTTAAATGAAAAATTTGGAAAGATTTTTTACGAAGCTTTACAATTTTTATTTTATAAATTTATCATGAACTCTCCTAACAGGATTGCTTCGGTTCTTTCACGATTTCTCATATTTGTGTGTAATTTAGCCCGATGTATGGGATATCTTCTATCTAATTCAGCCAGAGAATTTAGTTAAAACATTGTCTTCCAGTGATATAAAAACTCCAGTATTTTTAATGTATTTAGAATTTGTGCTGATATAATTTTAAGTTTATTTTTTATTGATATTAAAATGTTTATTGAAATTGGGAATAGGAAAAAACGTATGCACAAAAGAGTAATTAGCTTATTAAAAGGATGAAAAATATGTTTTCCATACTGCACTAAGAGTTTTCAGATTTGAAATTTTCATGAAGTCAATTTTATAAAGGGAATAAATGAGTTTTATAGAGAAAGCGTTGCTGCTAAAAATTATTGTTTTCAAGTGGTTATACAATCAAGATCAATTGTGTCATAAAAGAAAAATTGACGTCATTAAATAGAATTGTTGATTTTGTAATGAAATGTTGGACAAAGTACAGGATAGATTATTTTTTTTAACAAAAAAGGAATGAAAATTATGTACGTACAGTAATTTTCTGAGCAAGTACAATAATGTGAATAGGTGTTACGTTAAGTTAGTAAATTTCTCAAACGTACGATGAAATTTCGTTACTAACAAATGCAATTACTTTTACACCGGTTCTTCTACGAAGAAACTAAATGTAGTTGCATTCTAGTATGCGAGATACGAACGGAAGCCAAAAATTTACGACAGTTTGTATCGTGATATATTGATCAATAAATTCTAATATAGTTTCTATATATATATGTATATAAGTATATAGAAGATACTGGAGTTACTATGTTAGAAGTAGGTATGAAGTTATGAAACATAATTAATATTTTAATTAGATTAATTGTGAAGGACTCTTTCACTTCCTTCAAATAACCCAGCAAAATTTGAAATATGTGGTAAGTCCACATTTAAGAATAAGTTAACATTAATTTATCGAATAATTCTGAATAGCACCTGAGTCGATAAGTAGGAAAATATAATAAAAAAGTTTGATTTATTTTAGAAAAATTATGCTCTGAAATTCAATCGTGATAAATAATAAGAAAATCTGAAGTAAAACTCGATCAAGTAGAATTCTTCCATTAGTCTATTTAGAAAACTCCTTTACAGAAAATCTGCTAGACAAGAGTCTGGCTCGTTCAAATATTAACATAATTTTTCAGATAATTTTATATAGAATTTTATTTGTACATTTTGAGAAATATTCTTAAAATTGAGACGAACTTTAATTTTTTCTTAAAAAAATTAACATACGCTCAAAATTAATTGAAACTAACAAACTTGCCATGTTACAACAGAATTTTGTTTATATGTAAAAATATGCCGTATTGAAGAGCGTGTTTGCAAAAATATGACACAGCTTTTTATTCTCTCTTCATACGGCATTTCGATAACACATATCATTTGAAGGTCAAGATAAAATATTATTTTATTTGGAAAAATTGAAATATAAGTTCCCATGTCACCTTAAAATACAATTTTCTTTCTTTAATATCAATGGATTTAGAAGAGGAAAAAGATGATGATCGCACAATCATTGTTCATAATCACGATTTTGTTATTCGAATTTAGATCGAAATAAAGATAGCTTGCTTCATTTCCGTGTTAAAAAAAAATATGATAAGAAGGTTTACGATATTGTCTATTACCAGACTATAATTTGATGTGTACTTTATCGTTGAATGTCTACAAAATTATACGTCCCAAATAAAATGAATAGCTACCGTATCCTAAATTTTCGTACGATGATTACGTAAATCACATTACGAATATGAGATGTGATGTTATACTCCGTTACTTACTCCGTTATAGCCGGAGGTGATCCTAATGTAATGTATAAACGTTAAAAATACATATTTAAGGGTTACCTCGAATTTCGATTTCACTACTAGGCAGAAAATGCAATATCTTTTCAGTTTTGGAATCTGGTTTGTTGGATAGATTTACATATAAATTGGGTACATTTAATAAAACGAAGGTTTTGCAACGAATTGTGCACATCTTTTTAGATCTTCAATGCTCGGAAAGAAAAAACAGAACTCTTAAAAGATCAGTCACGTATTCTTCAATCCTTCGGACACATCCGGTTTCCTCAGTTATGATGTCATGTATACTTTGAAATTTTAGATATTATTAATTGAAAACGGACAGACGTACGATTTGCTAAAATATGAATATATAGATAAAATACGAGGCGTAATTTGTTCATATCCGCCAATTATTTCAATTACAGCCTGTACTTTATTCATTGTTTCTCGTTATTTCATCTCTGCGCATTCCATAAGCATGTTTTTGGACGAAAAATTAAAATGAGGGAATGGCCAACACAATTTAAATACCAATATAAAATTAGGTTTCATATTTATCCGGACCGTACTTCAGCTTTCATATGCGTTATTTACTGTCCATTTGTACCGTTAGACTATTAATGCCTGTTCTTTAGGAGAAGTGTATTCATATAATAAAGTGACCGGAATATTTTTTTTTTGACGTGAAACGTCTTTCATTTCGATCGGACGGGAGTAACTTACAAAAATCACATGTAATATAATATGTTACGGCAAGACGAACTTATAACTTTAAAAATATAGCACCTACCGGCATTATTTTAGTACCATAAATTACACGATAGAAGCGATTACTCGGTAATTCATATGTCACTGACATAAATTGCATTACAGTCGCGTGCAGCACCAATTTAATTTTAAGTTTAATTAGTGATTACTCAGCTGTATATTGGGGCGTCGATTTGGGCAGGAGTGGTCGCGTTTAACATAGCTCGCGACACTATAATAGGTATTGTACATAAATCTCATACTTGTGACTTCTTAAAATAATTGTTGTTTTTTTGTAGAAATTTGTCGACTGCTCTATTATGGCGCCAACGCGTACGGTACGTAATGTACAAAAATGGCGTGCAAGGTCTTAGGTAAAAAGAGAGAAAGAGAGAGATTTTGGCCCTCGCCGACCTATTTGACCTCGACAGAACGTGTTCGTCTCCACAGGAAACTGTTAGATTGAGCCAAGCGTAGGGACCAGAGCAACCTATAAATGCGATAAGCTCAAGCGGCGTAAGGTAGTATGAAGTATCACTATTTGATGTAACTGTGGATGTAATGGTAACAGAGAACAAGACCACCTCATCAACATCCACAAGAAGAAGCCAGGTTACACCCGACAGTAACAGCACAAGGCCACAGTTAGAGCAGATTACGTGTGCGCTGGGCTAAGTCCGATCGAGGAAACACTCCTTTCCCTAAGGTTGCCGTCATACAGATACGACTGCTGCGATATGCAGGACAATAAGGCATTGTGGGACCAATAATTATTATCCCGGTTGATGTAAACAACATGGTGGAAACCAATAGGTACGTTTATATTGTTGCACATACTCCACTGCGGTTGCGTCCTTGATATATAATTTCCGATCTTTTTTGATAAATATTGCTAAGTTTAAAGAAATATATCAGTTTCAGACAAAAGAATATGGAGCATAAATACGTGAGGGAGGGTAAATATTTTAATTATATAATTAGATAAATTAGAACGAACTGTATCATATAACTCATTTAAGTTAAATTACCAAAAATAACATCACATTTTTCAGCCTAAGTTATAAATAACCTTAGATAGGTAGATAATGAAGAAATCCGAAAAATATTTTTTATTGAAAATAAAATCTGTACTTATATAAATATACATATATGCACACACACACGCACGCACGCACACACACACACGTATATATGTATATATATATATATATATATATGTATATACATATATATTTACTTATTTATTTAAATTTATGTGAAACAATTACTAAATGAATATTTTGACTGCAAAGCAAATAACATGAAAATAATTGAGAACTAAAATAATTAAAAAGTAATCTCAGAAACCAAACCTCATAAAACTTCATAGGTATTATCTTTTTGTTTCTCTGAAAACACTGTAGACAGATATTGTGACGTTACTTTCAGTTCAATTAGTACTAAGATAGGAAGACATATAATATCGTACACAATACACTCAAAAAAGTGATTATCTTTTTAGACACCAAATTTAATTTTATATCTTTGGCGGTATGTAGATTCGTGATAAAATGTTATGAATATTTTCCTTCAGCTGCTGTCAGTGAAAGTAGTTAGTATTTATGTATTTTTATATTACGACCTTTCAGAACTTTTCAGTGCATGAAAATATAGTTTTTGCAACACCAAAAAAAATACTTTTATGCCTTGCAACTGTTTATTTTAATTTAGAAGTTACACGTCCGATTCATAAATCTAATTTATCAAATTAATCGTAATCAAGTTAAAATATATATAAACTGGTCAATACTCCGTACATTCGTACATAATATACATGAAATAATTCTTCCTTTTTCATAATAAAGCAATAAGGAATATTTATGTTATATATATTGACGTATATGCCAATGGCTTTCCGCGAATTTTACAAGGTCATCTGTTCATGCTCTGGCGAAAATCGCAGGAAGCTGCTGAATGCAAGTGGCATGGGATAGATTTTTGTTAGAATCTAAAGGAAAAGTCTATGTGGAGCACTGGACGTCTTTCAGCTCATGCCGATGTGGCAAAACTCGATTTTTTTACACAATGAGAAGTTAAAATAATATATCAATATTTTACGGATTAGTTTTTTTTAACATCTGTCTTGTTATTCAATTTATTAATTAATTTTTTTTCGCACAGTTATAGAAATTTGCAACATTACAGTCATTATATCTATACGTTTTAGTAACGATGCAAAGCCAATTAATTAAATTCAATACCATTACAATAAATATCGATGGCACACTTTAATAAGTTTTTTCGCATTATCATAGACATATTATACTCTGGTACAACTACTATTAGGTGGTTAAACAATTATCGAAACATTCAAGTACATGTATAGTGTGGGAAAATTTCGACATGATTCAGTTTTAGATGCCGGCATAGCAAAAAGATGAAAACTATTCAAACGCTCCCTATTATCGTATACAAGATATATTAATTGAGCCGCTAAATAACCCCTAGCATGTCGGAATACAAACTAAAGCGAACAGAAAGGAATACAAACTTCTGAATAACTTTTTCGCTTAGTCCACCAAATGATTGGGAAAAGTAGGTGCGAATCGAATTTAACTCCTAATTCATCGACTTCAGTATGCGCCATATACAAGAATGCAACTGTAATTCTTTCTGTAAGTTTTCTTCAATTTCTATAAAGTGGATTAACGCACACATAGTGAGGAAAAATACTTACAGTTTCTAAAATAAATGTACCTAGCATTAAACCAAATTGATTCAATGGCATACTACCACTGAATCAAACAATAGTTCAATACAAGTTGCATTTAATATGATAAATATAAAAGTTCTATCGTCGTATATCCTTATAAGTATAATTAAATGTGCAAAAACTTAAAACAATTCTATGATCATACCACAATACGCAAATAAGGAAACAGTGTAGAAACCTAATCTCAAAGTAATTTATTCGCTTTCGGTAACCGAATTCAGTACACAAACAACGAATAACCCCATTTCCGATTAATAATCGCTTTGAAACTTATTTTATTTGGCTTCGTTCGATCCTTTTTCACTTTGTGCAAGCGAATGCTTTCCGTAAATCAAGCGGCGAAAGTCGGCGATATTATTTTGTGACTGCGCAAGCGGTAGCCACCTCTCACTGCATAATAAAGGCAGTGATTCAACAAGACGAGACGGCTAAGTTTGTTTAAAATTCATTCGAGTTTAGCGGGTACTTGTGGCTTATATATACAAAAACTAAATTCAAAATGTTGATACAATTAAAACGATGTTGAGGAGATATTACCGTTCATTACGAACTTTCATTACGAAATTTACTAGAATTGTCGTTTCTGATGTAGTGGATGTAATTATAAAACTAATACCTTTCTCCATATGTTAATATAATGATATCTTGTAACAATGTGGTTAATTATTATCGGCAATTTTTAATTAAATATGCATCATATTGAAAGTAAGTTTTTATTTGTAATTAATTTTAATTTTGCCTTTTATCATTATATAGAGAAAAATATTTATACTGTATCTATTGTAATTAAAATAAATTCTTACGATAAAACGGAATACGGCCTTTATATCGTTTAGAAAAAATAAAGACAAAGAATTTAGCAATTCATGTTTAGTTGTGCACATCTCGCGTAAAAAATACTAACCCAATTCAGCTGCAGTTCATAAAGACATTTAGTTAATATTTTGTTTCAATAATTCACTCCATCAGAAGATATACGAATTTAATATTTTCCAATATTCAATTCCAATGCATTAGCATAATAACTACTACACAAATTCCCAGCTCCTTAACGTGTACTAATTACAGAAATGTATAATGTACCTATGTACATCAATGGATGACGTAACGTGTGTTTTAAATCACACAACGAAGTTTTCGTTGTATGATATAAAATAACCTTTTTTTCTAGGAAATCAATAGATCAAATAAACGCATTCACATATGGAATGATACGGTAGTGGTAGATGAATATTTTTTATAATGACTACCCGAGAAAAAACTAATTTTAATCAAAATTTTATTAATGCTTTTTTTTCAATTTTTTTGAAGTATAATCTAAGTATGAGAGAAAACTTATAGAACACGGCTTAAGTACTCGTACCTTTTCCAGTGGTGTGCGAGTACGAAGTTACGGGAAAAGCTAAAAAAACATAATAATATACGTACATAGTCCATAGTGTACTCACTGTTATATACTCATGATACATGAACTGTGCTTACTTTTGATAAATGCGAATAAATCCAAAAAAATTTTGGTATTGTTGGCTCACCTCACTTATCCAGTGGTTTGTTTGTGCTACCAGTCACCCATAGCAATGTCACAATATATATCGTTGTATTTCCAAAAAAACATTCGCTTACAAGAGACTATATAGTATTGAATGGAAGTAGTTCCGTAAAATTTGAAAGTAATTGTTAATTAGAGAATTCATTATTTGGATTTCAGGAATAATAGATTGGTCGATGTATAAATATTTAGATATTATACCTATATATAAATATTTTCAATTATATATTTGATAAAATTTAAATTGTGATAGAAATATTTAGTGGGAAAGTACGACTACTATATTAAAAGTTATATTTAAAAAATCAACATTAATATATCCTTCATAAGGAATATTTTCACAACAAATTTTCACAACAGCCTGAACGCTCTTGGTGGTTGATAAAAATAAAGCTCCACATACAATTACTTAAAAAAACTACGTAAGAATGAATACGAAGAGCTATTATGCAAAACCGTTTTGCAAGTAATTATATATAAGCTATTATGTAAGAGAGCTCAGATTAATCAGGGTTATTGCAACAACCTGGAATTTTAACAAAATATGGGTAGAAGTACTATTTATTTTATCAACAAAATTATAAAATAAACTGACTATACTATGGCCGCAGTCTCCTTGCAGGCGAAGGAATAAAACATATGACCAAAACATAAACTTGAACAATATATTGCGTGATTACTCGCACTCACAGATCTTATGGCAACGGCTAAGGATGCTAACAGCCGTGGATGTTAAGGAGGCTAACGTATAATGTTATCAACAAGCCATGTACAAAATAAACTTGAACAATATAATTTAAATATCTTTAATTTTCGTGTACATTTAAAACTGTGTTATAATCAGGTAATAATAAATAGTAGAATACACATTTAAAAACAAAGTTATAAATATTGTACTCGATTATATTAAGCAAATATTAGTTACTAATTCATTTATTAACAGTAACAAATTAAGCAGTAAATATTTACAATTAACTAATTAATTACAAATTATTACTGCCAATAAAATCCTTGTTCAACATGAGTTAATGACCAAGTGTTCTTTTTATCGATAATGTGCAACTAACGTGCAAATCACTATCCAAAACGGGTTTTATTGCTTCGGCTACAAGGAGACCGGGCCGTAATATAAAAAATGCCTGAGATAAGCCCCAGAATACTTGAACTTTTGAAAATGAACGTTATACATCGATTACTTCGTAACGATCATTTTTCGTGAAGCAGATAACGCATACCATCTCCGATCTCGGAACTGATACAAATATTGTAAGTCCAATTGAAATATTACAACGAATTTTAGCCTAAAAGCGGAAGAGACAAGAATAGCGATGAACTAAAAGAGAAAATATATAGGAATATATAAACAATAATGAAAATTAATGTACATGCATGTATGTATTTAATGCGTATATAATTATCTATGTGTGTGCATGAATATTTGTGATTATAAATAAATTAGAGCTTAATATAATTCGATAATATTACTATTTCGTTCTTTTTTTTATTATTAAGATATGAAGGTGCAAAATAAAACAAGAATCTTTGATTAATTAAGTAATAACAAAAACGTACGGACACCAAAATAGCACACCCAGAACATGCCCTAAAAACAAACCGGGTGATTGTTTTCTAGAAGCGCATATAAATAGTTTACAAAAGTTATGTGTATTTTAAAATTTGGTATAAAAAAAATATGATTAAACCAATACAACTCTTAATATTCACCAAATGCTGAAATAATGCAATATTATAATTGGAAAACAATTAATTTTAGATCAATCTATATACATTGCAAGTAAATATTTAGACGTATTTTATAATAGTTTTATTTCATTCCAAAAGATGTAGCTAAAGTGTACACTGTAGAAATTAGACTCACTGTCTCACCTTGTAAATAAAATAATAAAACTGTGATAATCTAAATTTCACTTTAGTTAAAATAACATTTCCTATTGTTATCTACGGATAAGCGTCTTAACCTAGAAAGTGTTTTAACAGGCAGGGTCGTTTGTTGAGAATGAGTATAAAATTCGATTCTTGGATAGGCCACCATTTTCTCTCTTGTGTACCCATTTAAACTAGTTAATTTCTTAAAGACAAGCTTATTTTTTGAGAAAAATTCTAGATTGGACCAAAGATAAAAAAAAGATATAAAATTAGGTGTATAAAATTTGACCTATTTTACATTAAAGCAAATTCAAATATAATCTAGATATTATTATTCATGGCTGAATATAAATGAAAAGCTATTGACAAAAAATATTTTAGAACCATTATGACTTATCTTTGGTGCGAATACTGAAGATAGGCTTGAAACATTTTTTTATGGTACATGCTAAAATTTATTTATGGAAATTATTTACTTACTTCAATAAACATATTAGCTAAAAGTGGTTGTTTTTATGAACACAATAATTAATTGATTATGCATTAGAACATGTAAATAAACCCTTAAACAAAGCCTACCTCCAGCTCCACGTCTTGGTGAAAAAAATTTGAAAAATACATTTTGATGAAGGATGATATATAACCTGGAAATTTGAATCTTGGAACAGCACATACCTGTTTACGCATTGTCTAACAGCCTTTCTTCTTCTTTACCCTCAAGCTGTTTCTAAATGAGCTTTATTTTTGGTTCCAGGAAATCTGAATCTTTAATGATCCTGTGCACGCTAATAGATACGTCAGAATACATACACATCAAATACGACCCTAAATGTAATATATTAAAATCCACTTAGAATTTCAATTGATAGTAAAATGAATAACACACAGCAAAGAGTAAAGATGAGTAATGGAAAAAATATTCAATTGAAAAATTGTATCCTAATTAAATGTGGTTAAATAACTTTGTATCAGATTTCATATAAATTTACATACTCCAATACGACAGGAACAAAACAAACGCTAACATTTAATACCTAACGATAATCTACTTAGTGATTTGTATTTTTAACTAATTTATTTAAATGTTTATATCTACTCTGTTCCCAAAACGGCAGAAAAAAGAGTGCAAAAAATTATCATAAAAACGAATTATTGAAAGTAAGTTCGTTAATAATTTATTTTATATTATAGATATCATGTATTGTTTATTTTTATTTATGTCACATTTTGCAAGCAAAAGAAAGTGTTTTATGGAAAGAAAAGCAACAATTTGTTGGATTGGGTATAAAGCATAAAAAATTCAGAATATTTCAAATGATTTGAAAATTTGATTTTGCGTATAAACATTTTGGCTTTACTTAATCTTCTATGTGTACTGGTTTAGGATCTAATCATAAGTTTCGAAAATATTTATGACGTTTTATAAAAATTTCAATAAATGATTTTTCCCAACAAATTCAAAAATTTTCTGCATTTATCAAATATTTATCTAGCAAAATCCTTTGGTTTACTCTGAACGCTTCTTCCTAAAAAACTAATTCAAAATGAAATATATTTTGATTTTTAAATGGAAATAAGAAAAGTATTAAAAGGTGGCAATAATAGGTTTCTTGAAAAAATTATAAAATCTCTTTAAAATATTTTTTTATGAAAAAAATATAAAAAGTTCTTAAAGTCACAATCACTCTATTATACCAGTAGGGCCTTGTATAAATGAATTTTCTTTAAATATATGAAGGTAATTTTTTTTTTATTTTCTTTGCCTTTTTCCTCAATTCTTCAAAATTGCGACAATTTTCGTATTCACTTACTCCTTATTATATTCTTGTAAGAAAATATCGATGAGGCTTAGGCTTGATACTTTAAAATTCAGACTATAAGCCCGCCATGACCAATTCATTTCTCAAAAAGCTTTGGCTTACCTAATTCCCATTTTTCGTGGTACAGTACGTGTATGCCATCGTATACAATAACACGATATGCCATCATTGAGAAATCTTATCGCTGCGCGCTTTAAATGAACATCTTCTGCAATGAGCATCAAAAGTACATTTTTTTACAAATTGTAATTTATTCTCACCACTCAGGTGATCTGGTGTTTAAAATAGACCAATAAATAGACCTAGCCTACTTAGTATTACCAGAGCAAAGATTAACACCAAATTGTTCTTCAAAATCAGATTCTCTTATAAGGTGTAATATTTTCGATAAATATTTTCATTCCCCAAATATGGAAATTGTGCATGTTAAAGTCATCATTTCGACTAAAATGGTTCATCTGCCTAATAAGATTAAAAAAATCCATTTTTCTTTTCCCTTCTCAACATTTTCTCACAAGTTTGTTAAATAATCAATTAAAGATTGGTCTGAAAAATGCAATGTATCTCACATTTTAAGATTCTGGTTGTTCCACGATTATGTCCCTTGTCAAAGGGGGTGTTTAAATTATCTCGAAATCTGCATCTATCTGGTAGGGACTTTACTGCATCTATCAGGTAGTCATACAATTAAAATAAGGAACCCATCCTCATTTTAACTGTATGATTAGGTCTGGTGACCGGTATGTGACCTGGTCAAGAAGCAGTTAGGGACATTTAAGGTTATATGATGGTTAGGAAACGGCTCTAAATGATATATATGTTTCCTATACATTCTCGCTGCTCCTGAATTATTTTCTTTTGTAAGTATAGTATATTTTTGTCTAATGCCTTTGTCCATAGTTCGTGCAATGATCACGTAATCTCCGCTGAAATCGTAATGATTTTCAGTTTTGAATGCTAATGCCAAAGTGTTAATCAGATTGATTTTATAATATTAATACAAAGTGTTACGAAAATCTGTGAAAAATTATGAGTTATAAAAAAAACAAACAAATCAATTATATACTTTAATAGGCTAAAACCTCACTATAAAAACCTATCTAGGAAAAACCTGACTACAAATCAGTAGCAAATTGGAAACGAATTATGTTGCTTCCAATGACTATCATTTTTTCAATATGTACCACACGGGTTTTTTTCCAATTCATTTTTTAAAACTCTCTCACCGATATCCTTCATGACGAATTTAAATAAACTATTTCATCTCGTTTGATATTAGTATTTAGCATGTTTATTCTAAACACATACTATTGTAGTTGACTTCCAGAAATTTTCATTTAATAGACATAATGGATTTAAGAAAACAATCAACCAATATATAACATTCAAAGGTACCAATATATAAAATCGTATAATCCATGATATTTTGATTAAAACTAGTCAAATATTACGGCATTTGAGAAAATTATCAATTTAGGAGTTATGAAGGAACATTCAGTCCATATACATATAAACATACAAATTATCGATATCATTATAAACTTCTTATCCGAATCGTTAATTTGATACACATTCGGATGTAGATTGCCTACTGGCTGTTAAATTGTTCCTATTTATTATCCAGTACAATGTAAGAGCCAGCAGGTAATTTATTTTAATGTTATATTACTTATTATACTAATGAACCCAAGAATACTTTATTTACAAAAACCGGACCAATGGTTTATTCCCTCTAGGATGGAATATTTATATCCATAAATACACCAAGATACACAAACATATAGATAAAATGACTCTCATTACAAGTCCTTTATGGTTACTCCAAATAGTAATTTGGAGTAACACTAAGCACAATGTGATAGCAAGCAGATAGTGAGGAGATTGTCTTGAAAATGAACACTAAACAGCACTATTACTTATAAAACAATGACCCTCTCTGTGCAAAACTCGTTCCATAAATTCAAAATTAGCGAATTTATTTCAATTTGAAATAATTTTTTGAGGTAAAGTCATAAAAGTTGCCCAAGAAGTCCTTGAATCGGCATAAGGAACAAAATATCATAACTCCGACATTTCCCTAAATCCCTGCAAATATATGAGATAATTCAAAAAAGTTTTGAGATTCCCCATATCCCCGCTTTTGCTGGACACTATTTCCAAATAACCTTAATATATATATATATATATATATATATATATATATATATATATATATATATATATATCTATCAATATACATATATATATATATATATATATATATATATCTATATATATATATATATATACAAATGTAAGAAAATTTTCGGGCCCAATTTCTTTTTCTTAATCGGTTATCAACAGAAAGGTTTTCTTTGTAATTTAGTGAAAATTAAATTTCACCATAAAAGTAAGACAAATAATTTTATTGTACATTTTAACATTACATGGTAATTTAATGTACAAAATAAGTTTATAAAGTCAATCGGTTCTATGCAAAAAGTAACGATGAAAATTTATTTATTTAACAAAGACATTAATTGTAAGAACACGTATAGTTATATTTTTTTTAAACAGATTCATCGCCACATCTTGTAGCCAAAACCGTTACATAAATATTTCACAGAAAAAGTATTTCATAGAAAAATAAAAAAGAAAACAGCCACGTTTTACCATTTCTTCAGGTAATTCAAAGTGGAATACCAGGCTTCACAGTCGTATATACTTGAATTAAGTAGTGGTACACTTGCATACTTCACGTACGAGTACGCTTGCGTAGGCACACTTAGTTACAAATGTCGGAGCAAAACAAACTTTCTCTCCGTATATCGAACTTAAGCAAGTCAAAGTTACGGTTGAAAAATGTGACTTGAAAAACCACATACGATTTTTTGAAGCCTTACACTTTTTATTATATAAATTTGTAGCTAACTCTCCGAGAAGGATCGGCTTGGTTCAATTATAAGGTTTGAAAAGCTTTTTAACCTTCTTATTTGTACGTTATTTAACGCATTTAATGACATACATTCTAAGTAATTTAGCCAGATAGCTAATAACATAGTGATCTTAAAATTTCTAATACTTTGCAACGTATCCAGAGTTTATCATTTGTTATTGAACTTGTAGAAACATATGAAATAATTAGGGTATTGACTAAAAATTACACTCGTAAAAATTAATGTTATTGGATTTTGAACGCATAGCTAATTAACAGAATTAAGAATGAGATTTCGTTGCTGCATAAAGAAGTTGTATATTTAAAATTGTGCTGAAACTTTGTTTATTGTGAGATCAAATTAATTTTGTAAAGAGATTAACGTTGCCGAAATTTATTGATTACAATTGGACATAGAATCTGCAAATATCAATCTTTGAATCCGGAAAAGGTAAATATTAAATGTGGAAGAAAATTGTCAACGAGGCTTCGACCCGTGCGGCACTCACATCAATGCTTTGATGTGACGATAGAAGAAGAAAAGGAATTAAAATTAATTTGGCCCCTTAAAATCACTGAGATTATTTGTATTGGGACACATGTTAAAGGTTTTCATTTGTCTGAATAACAAAAATAAGATAGAGATTTCATCAGTGTTTTTCTTATTTTTTTAGTATTTCAGGTTTTAACGATAAGGTTAATTTTTTTAGTTTCTTGTTTTAAATTGATTTTTTTACTTTTTAAAATTATTGTATTGTCAGCAATACTGATACGTTCATAAAAGCTTAGTTTTAAATATTTATTTAATTAAATTTATTTCAATTATCTTTAAAATATCGTTATTCAGGAAAGATCCCCTGAGGGCATTGAACATTAATTACATAAAACGTTAAAATCTTCAAAAAGATCTATTCGTTGTCAGGTTTTTGGTGTTCATAAACGGTCTACGAAAACGGAAAAAAAGAAAATGTGAAATATAAAATACTAGGATGTATGCAAATATGACATCGCGTTACGGTCGTAAATTTTTAAAATTTACAATTTCTGAAATATGTTCTGCAATTTAACTAATCGTCAATCGTCTGCATCTAACACTAGTTTTCCTACGCAGAGTCAAATACAAAGCCAAATACATATTTCATACGGGAAGCCATATGTATAAACGAAAATTTAAGGCAGTTAATTTCACATGCTGATCATTAAATTCAAGTATATTCTGCATGTGTGAGTGTAATGAATATATTAGAATTACAATGTATTGTATTTAAGTATTTAGTCACTTTTTGGTATTCTTTTAATAGTTATCACTGCTTCCTTTTTTGTAATACAGAACAATTTGAATTATGTGATAACTCTACATTTGGGAACAAGTTATAGTTATTTACTAAGTATTTTATATTATATATCTTCGGTAAAGATTTATAGTAAATAATTCGTTATTTCCCGATTCGATAAGTGGGAAATTGTTTTTCCACTGAAATTTAACACGGGAAACATGTGAATTATGTGTCCCAAAAATAAGGAAGAAATGCTTTGATTTTCTTGTCATATCCCGAATATAAAATATAACGTCCAAACTACCTACTTCTATGTAACGGCATTGATCTCAAGTTATAGATTATATGTATTAAGAATACGCTTTTAAAAGTTGTAGGCAGTTAAAGAATGTATGATATTGGTTTGTCTACTTACCAGATAACCACGCGTTCTCTTAAAATAGCTTGATTAGAATAAATGAGCGCGGTCTTTTAAAATAGCTTGATTAGAATCAAGTAACATATGTTGAAAAAATTTACATGTAAAATGAGTAAACTTATAAAAATTGGGTTTCCCAAAGGACTGCGTATACCTTTTCAGGGCTTCAGTACACGTGTACATCCACTCTTCGGTCACAACCGGTTTTGTCAGAAATCGTTCGATGTAAAAACTTGACTTGACTTAATTTTGAAATTTACCAACCCTCAGATTTTATAATAATAAGGAGCACTTCTTTAAGATTTTATGAGGGGCCAAATTTTACGTTTTTTTCTCCAGTTGTTTTAAATATCAACTGGAACTGCGATCTACAAGGATCCCTGAAATATTTTTTTAAGAGGTTTGCATAAAAACATTCTTAGAAATATTAAGGATGCAGTTGTAACAAAATAAAAATTCTAGAAATTAACGTAAAGTTTCATGTAAAATATAGTAATGATTCCCGACTTTAGAGTTTTCGATACACGATACTTTTAAATTTGTGAAATATTTAGTAAGCGATATACTTGAATGGTGAATAATAACATTAACATATTATATTGGATTGGCTAATAAGTTTTTAACCCCGAGTTGCTGTCAACAATTTTTGTTAGAAATTTTAATAGTTACACTAAATTTAATAAAAACTATGCACCATGATTATCTAATATTTGTCACCATCTAGTTGGTAGTGACAATATGCTTTGATTCAAAAAACTATGCGAGGTCGTTGTGGAGATCTTTAAGGTCGAATTTTTTTCACGTAAATGGTTGCTTAGATCCCAGAGTAAATGTTAATCAGAGGAGGTAATTTCCGGCGAATATGGTGGATGAATGAGTAGAACCCAGCCAAACTCCTCTTATTTATTACGAATACGTTTTGTAACCTATGGTCTATCATTGTCATATAGAAAATAAACTCGATCCTGTTGACTACTCAATTTGTAAAGTAAGCGGTCCAATAGTTCACAGTAAATATCTACATTAATTGTAGATCCCTTTGGAATCCACTCCCAATGAATAATGACCATGATATTCTACTATCAGCTGAGCTTCGCCCTTTTGGCACTTATTTTAGGGTTGGATACTGAAACTCCTGTTTCTCCGACACCCAGCCAGTGACGTTTGCGTGTATGGTTACATATGTAACCCATTTCTCATCACGAGTTACTAATTGATCCAACCAGTCGAAGTTACATTTCAATGTCAATAACTGTTGACAAATATCAACTCTACACGGAAAGTGATATGATGACAACTCGTGGTATACCCACACACCGTATTTTGAAACTTTTTCAATTCGTATAAATGTGTTTCTATAGTGTCATGACGACAGTATAGCTCATCCGCCAATTGACAGTACGGGGTTCGTCCTCAAGATCTTAGTCCTCATTCCTGAACTTTTTGAACCAAATCTTGGCCATTGCATAAGACACCGTAGACTCACCCATCGCATGATATATATTATTTGTTGCAGTCTTTGTATCATGACCCAGAGGAAATTCGTAAAATAATAATTCTTGTTTGATAACGATTTAAGTCCATTAACTTTTATGTAATACACTTCAAGCTTCGGCGCTGATTGTTGCCAACTGACTGCACTTTGAATTATTTATACCCTAAAATAAAACCTTCTAGAAGTTTTGAGAATCTTTTTAGAGAAGTCCCAAAATTGTGGTTAAAAACTTACTAACCAACCAAATATTTTGAGCCCTCATAGTGCGAATTCTGTTTGAAATACATTTTCCCCGATTGCTTTTTATTAATATGTTTTATTATTTAATTTTTCTTACGTAAAGACGAAAATAAAGACATGAATATTTTTAAAAGACACAATTATCATTAAATTCCGTAATATCATATTATGAAAGATAACAATAAAACCCAATATATTTTTCAGCACATATAAATATGTTTCCATTATAATCACAGCGTTTTAATTTTTTATTAGAATTTTTTGAACAAAGTTGTTAGAATATTTTTTGAAAATTGTTTAAGTTCATATATTTGTGAGACATTCTTAAATGGCATGTTAGAGCTGTACATTCAGCTCCACAGTATAGCCGAGAGCTAGAAACAGTTATTACAGACAAATGGGAGAATATTCCCCAAGAAATCATTAAAAACTTCATCCAGGACATGCTACGAAAAATTTAGGGGTTGTTTGCCCACACTCATACTAATTTTTGTTTCTTACATAACTTTTGTTAAATAAATGATATTGCTAGTTGACGGCCCTCTTTTTTCGTTGAAAAGAGTAATTTAAAAGTAATCCAAAGAAAACAAATTAAAAAAGTCTATATGTATATATATATATATATATATATATATATATATATATATATATATGTGTGTATGTGCATATATATATATATATATTTTTTTTGTTTTTTTTCTTTTTTTGGTTCGATTTTGATGACTTTCGTCTTTATATTTTCTATCACGTAAATTATTAAACAGAGAGAAAAATAGTTGGAAATTACATGGCAAAAATTCTGGAGAGTATGGCGGATGAAAAGTATTGGAGAGTACGGTGGCTCCATCCAAATAAAAGTAGTTTTTCACGCATTACTTTTGATACATGGGGTCGAGCACTGTCATGTAAAAATCAACTTTGTTTTGATTTCAAAAAAGTTTAGCGGTATCTTTGCTCAACTGTTAGCTTGAAGGAGCTCCCAATGACTAATTCAATAAATAATCCCATTTATAACCCACCATGCACTCAAAAGTATATTTTGTCCAATATTATATTTCGGTCTAGGTATACCCTTTTAGGGTTAATTAGTGTTAAGTAGTTAACTAGGGTTGACGCTAAAAATTAACATAAGCTACCCACTTTTCATATTAGGTAACCAGATACTTTAGGCCTCCGTTAGTACGATAGGAACTCAGTAGTTCCAAGCACACATTAGCTCTCCTCTGAAGTCGAAAGAGTTTTAGCTCACGTGATAGCCAAACGAAATATTTCCACTTTTTACTCAAAGCGTGAAGTTGTTTTTCCATTTCAGTATAGAGCATGAAAATAACTCTACCAAACAATACGAACTTAATCTGGGGTCTGTTTCAATAAGGTTTTTAGTTTTTCGGAATAAATTGTAGGATCCTAAGTAACCTCACTTTGGATGAGACCAGTACTTGGCTGTATCGTAAGAGGACATACTTCACCCATAGATGTATATATATATTGCGTGATGCTTTCCTGGTATTTTTAACCGGATATTTATATTTTTAACAGGAAGTAAAAAGATTTAAATGTCGAGTACAAATATATTGACTCTAAGAGATTACTCTCGTGACAAAATATTAAAAATAAATTGAAAATTAATGTATAAATAATAATCTCAAGAACTACTTACAATAAAGCTTCACATAAAGTGTACAGTTTTCTCTAAAAGTTTAGTAGACAGATATTGTGACCGTATATTAAGATGAAATAATATTAAGACTAACAAATTAATATTAACACATACGATTTCGGACACAAATTACTTAAAAGTAAGACAAAAAATTTTACGATCATTTCTTGGTTTTCTGTAAATTTATATTTTATAGATAAATAAATTTAACTCCCAATTAAACGAACGAACAAAATTTTATTTCAGCGAAAAACGTTTTGATCTTAAATCCAGACTGGTGGGCGTCTTTCTAATATTTACTTCAAATTGTTGCCTTCAGCAGCAGAACACAACAAAGAAAATTGTAAGAGTATTTCCTACTACTACCCTCTGTGAAGGTAATTAATATTTAAGTATTTTTGCATAAACTTTGTATTAATTATCGAAATATTCAGCAGTTTACCTAAATTCTTCCTTTTTGCTTTGTTGGAATAACCAGAGAACGATTCACCACATCCGTTTATTTTAATTTATGAAATATATATTCAATTCATGAATTTAAGTTATAAGATCGAAAACGTGAGAATAATTTTTAGTCGGGCATATAATATGATTAACTGGTAAATATGACTGTATAATAAAAAATATATATCTATTGGTAACCATATGTGCCAGTTTCATTTGGATATTTTAAATGTTGCGGCATATCAATGAAGAAATTTTTAGGTACAGTCGCCACTTTTAAATCCTTTTCATAACCTGTCATATTTTATGCAATCTTGCAATCTTCATCACATTTCCTCGCATATATTAAATAAATATATTATTCTGAAGGCAAAAGTCGTCATTTATAACTTAAATAACTTTAATTCAATTCTGAAATACTTTCTTAAAAATAAACATTCAACTCTAACAATATAAAATTCACATAATTATTAACTAGGACTCTTAGAGCCAGACAGGAAATAATATTAAATTTTAAAATCAGCCTCGAATATTAACAACGGATACTTTTTTTACAGATAATTTACTAAGAAACACATCATTCTCAAAGTAATCAATTACGTTGACACGTAGAAGGGTATTCGGAAGGCGAGTCAAGTAATGATTAGGTAACTACCTTCTACTACAATAAAATATTACACCTTAGTGAACAAATAATATTACATCTAAAACACGTAAGTATTTTTTTCTTAAAAATTATATATTAGAATCAACACAACCTAATTCCGAATACTCAATTTTGAAACTAAAGTGATATGAGGTACCCAAAATGTTACGTTGATTCCAATTTTTTAATGAAATCAATGTGTGATGATGGATCAATTAAAATTGTTATATCATATTAAAAATAATAAAAACTTAAAAAAAAAACATATTACAGGTGGTACCTGGGAATATCACCAAAGATCCGTTTTTAAATTCCATGTGAAATTTTATATGAAAAATATGTTTTTTTAAGTTTTTATTGTTTTTAATGTGATATAACAATTTTAATTTAAAATCGATATAAATTCAAATATGCACAAATCTATTTAACCGAGAACCTACATATAAAATACCTGAAGTAGTTAAGAGGGTTCCTAACGAACAAAAGCGAACATATAATTGCATTTAGTGTAAACCTTTAAAAAGTTCACAAAAAATAAATCGAAAAAAATATAAAATTTATCAACAGATATGCATTCATAAAATCTCCCAGTATTCTGGCAACTTAAAATGATACACAGTATAATTAAGAACATTGAAAATTTCCTGCTTTATTTCAGATCTTTATTATGTCATAAGCAATTCAAAATCCCCATATATTACCAGAAGAATTAGTGGCATCGTTGAAAGTTAGCAATAGTTATCGGATACCACAGAATTACGTGGCATATAGAAAAAGCAACACAGGTTGAAACAAATGAGGTATCTGTAGCATAGGCTGAAAATTTTCTGAACAATGAAATCAAATCAACGATGCTGTGCATACCGCCCAAAAATCATACTATAATGAAGCCTAATGTGCACAAAATATATACTTTGGCTCTAAAAATTTTGCTAAGATAAAAACGTTATGAGTAAGCATAAAAATAAAAGATCACCTACCAGAAGACGAAAGTGGAAAGATGACCTGATAAAATTCGCTGGAAGACGTTGGATGCAAGCGGCACGGGATCGGTTTCCGTGTGAATTTATGGGAAAGTCTTAGATATATTCAGCAGTGAACCTCTTCTGGCTGACTATGATGGCGATGACACGAAGTTCGACTTTATTCATATAAACAAGAAAAAAACTGTGGCTTCCTTTAGACACAAATGTGATATTTTCTTTCTTTTCTATAAAATATATTGTGATACATGTGATGTGAAAAATAGTTCAAATTTCTAAAAGAGATGCAGATATCAATAAATCCAAAGTTATAAAATAACTATCGCTAAGCAAAAATAAGGCTAATTAAATGGCAATTCATAAAACAGGTACATATTATCTATCGCTTTTATTGATAAATGCATCCACAAAAGTCAACATTTGTGAGTGTAATTATCAATAATATAATACCATAAAAAAATTCTATGATATTACAAAAATGCGTAAATATTGAAGCAGATTAGGAACCTGATCTCACGGTTCTTTATTCGCTTTGAACAACCATATTCAATATACGAAAAACGAACATCCGTATTTTCAATTAATAATAGCTATTTGTTTTATTTATATATTAAAACTTATTTGTTTTGGCATCGTTCAATCCTTTTGCTTTTTATGCAAGCGAAGTCTTTCGGTATATTAAGCGGCAAAAGCCGGCGATATTATTTTGGAACTGCCGCAAGCGGTAGCGATATTTTGACGCATAATATATGCAGCAATTGAACAAGACAGAGCATCTGAATTTTGCTTGGAATTAATTCGCGTTTAACAAATTCTAAAATGCCGAATTTGATACAATGGAAACGATGTTGAACTAGTGACTATTCATTGTAAATTTTGTTATTAAGCCGTTTACAGTTTCTAATTTTCCTTATATAATTTATATTAGACGAGTCGTTTTAGATTTGGTAACTGTAATCATATAACTAGTTCGCCTCTTCGTATCTTTGTCTCCCTATTTTGTATGACTAATTGGTTAGCATCGAGAATATTTACTCATATATAAAAAAATTATAATGAAATAACTGATTTATCTTACGAGTAAAATGTCAAAAAAAGTGGAATAAAGGATAATTTTAAACATTATTTTCATGGATTGAAATTAATAAAACTACAGTTGAATTAAATATATAAACATAGCATGAATTACAGATAATGCATAGGAATTTTTATCTTCTTTATTTTCCCCGTGTTTAAATACTTTAAAAATCGTAAATCAATCTGTAGTTATCATTTATGAGGAATCTTTTATTAAAAATACCATAAATTTTTATCAGTAATTAAAAATATAAAACTATGTCAATTAGTGAATAAAGTATTTTTAAGTAAATACGAAACTTGGGAATGTATTTCGAAACACGCATCACGTTTACTATTTACAGAAATGTTTAATGAGTCAAATGACAGGTTTCCATTGCAATCCAGTTTAATTAAAATAATTAACAAAAAAGAATTGTATTATCATCTTTACAATTTTATTCAAAAGTATAATCAATGTTTAACAAAGCACGATAATTTATTGCAGTGCAAAAGTGGTTAAATGCAATTATTCTTTTACCAAAATTTACAATTTTGTCTTATCAAATAGAATAATTCAAGTTTCGAAAACGAGTACTCGCACTCTTCCAGTACAAGAACGATATGTAGACTTAGTACTTATGAAAGCTTTTAAAAGCTTACAAATGGACCAAAGCAATCCTTTTTGGAGAGTTTGGTGTGAATTAATATAATAAAAAGTGTAAAGCTTCATAAAAAATCATAGTAATTTTTCAAGTCATATTTTTCACCCGTATCTTTGCCTCGCTTAAGTTTGCCGTGACGTACGGAGAGACAGCTTTTTCACTATGACATTGGAATTAACATTCCGCTGTACATTTAGTTACAAATGTGGGAGCGAAAAAGCAGTCTCCTCGTATATGGCAGCGAATTTAAGCGCAGCAAAATTACGGTTGAGAAATTTATGTACAATTTTTTATGAAGTTTTACAACTTTTGTTTTATAAATTTACAACCAACTCTTACAAATTACTTGGCCCTTTTACAATATTTGTGTATAATTTTGCCCGTTGAAGTGTATAGCTTCTATCGAAGTTAGCCGGAGAATTCAGATGAAACCCTGTCTTCAAATCATATTTAAATTTCAAGTATTTTGCAGCGTATTTAGAATTTATATTAATTCAACATGAAATTAATTTTTTTATTGATTTTACAGAAAAAAGTTCATTAAAATTGGAAATGGGATAATACTTTACTCAAAGAATTGAGAATGTATTTTCACACTGCACTAAGAGTTATCCTACTTAAAATTTCTTGATGTTAGTTTTATAGAGAGATTAAATTAATTTTATAGTCAGACTGATGATGCCAAAAGTTATTGATTACAAGTGAGCATACAGTCAAGAGTAACTGGTTAAAGAAAAGGAAAATAAATTTAAAATAATTGTAATTTTTGCGTTGTATGACGTAGTGTAATAGATATGTGAGGAATTGATGTTACTAAATAAAAATGTAATTTTTTTTACAAAATATTGGGCAAAGTATATAATGGATTAATATTCTATACAAATGGAAGAAGAAAATTTTGTAAATAGGGTCATTTTTTAAATAGGGACAATATTCGTTATAAAGCACAAGGATGTGAATATATATTATCTTACGTTAGATTTGCAAATTTCTCACACCTACGAAAAAATGTCGGAAATACATTATGCGTTTCCTGTTATGCCGATTTTTCTACGTAGAAACCAACCATATGTTCTGTTCCAGTATGCATGATACAGGACGCATAAACAAAAAATTACCACACTTCATGTTATGATACATTGATCAATAAAGTATAGTGTAGTTTTATTATTATGAGCATGTGAAACTTACTGGAATTATTAGGTATTGTGTTTAATATTTTGTTTTTTAAATTGAAATTCAAATCTGAGTTCCCAAGTTATCTTGGAACATAATTTTCTCCCTTAAATATGAATTAATTTAGAAGAAGAAAAAGATGAGGATCGCACTATCGTTGTGCGTGATCACGATTTGTTATACGAATTTAGATCGAGAAAAAAATTTCTTGATTCATTTTCGTGTTACATAAAATAAAATTTATGGTAAGAAAATTTATGATATTTTCTACTGCTAGACTATAATTTTTAATGTACTTTATCGTTGAATGCTTATAAATTATACGTCCCAAATAAAATGAATGGCTACCATATACTAGATCTTTAAGTGAGATGGCTTGATCATTACATATTCATAATGACGCTGGCCACATTACGAATATGTAATGTGATATCTACTACTTAATCCGATAGCAGGATGTAGCCTTAATGTAATATATAAACGTTAAAAATACATATTTGTGGGTTAAATTCTAAAAAATCATAGATGATATCGATTTCACTACTAGGTTGATAATACAATATATTTTTAGATTTACGTAAAATTTAGGTTTATTTAATAAAAGTGGGATTTTACAATGAATTGTGAATATATTTTTAAAGCTTCAATGCTCGCAAGGAAAAATCAGAAGTCTTAAAAATCACTCACCTGTTTGTCCATCCGTCGGTTATATCCGGTTTCCTCAATTATAGTTTCGTATTTACTTTGAACCTGATAAATATTATTAATTGAAAGCAGACCGACGTACGATTTACCGACCGATTTACCGACCGACGTACGATTTACTAAAACATGTGTATTTAGATAAAGTATGCTGCTTTATTTACTCATATCCGCCAATTTATTCAATTATAGCCGGTACTTTATTCGTTGCTTTCACGTTATTTCACCTCCACGCATTCCACAGGCATGTTTCGGACCAAAAATTCAAATGAGTGAACGGCAAACACAATTTTAATACCAATATTGAATTAGGCTCCATGTTTAACCGGACCGTGCTTCAGCTTTCATGTACGTTATTTACCGTTCGTTTGTACCGTTGAGGATTGTCCTTCGGGAGAAGCGTGTCCGGTGTAATAAAGTGACTGGAATAATTTTGGTTGGGTAAAATATTTTAGGAAAAGTATAAGAAATTAATCCATATCAGACCATAGAAGAGGGATATTAAATATTTGAGGGAACGTAATTATTTTTATTATCTTATCAAATTCATTATTACAAGCTATATTATAAAACCCATTTAAGTTAATTTATCAAAAATAAAGTCACGTTTTTATAAGCCTAAATTTTATATAATCATTGAAAGATGCTTAATGGAGAAGTCCGTAAAATATATTTCAATAAGAATAAAATATCAACATCTGGATGATTATTTATTTATTAAAAATATAAAATTTATTGTATTAATTCAATGCGAATGACCCTGAAAATGGTCACTCAATGAAAAACACTTAACTGATTCGAATATTTTTAATGGCGAAAATAAAGAAATTAACATCGAGAATTAAAATACTTAAGGAAACACAAATACATTTTCGAAGCCAATCCTTATAAAGCTTCACAGAAATCGCCTTTGATTCTATAAAAATATTGTAGACAGATATTGCGACGTTAATTTAAGATCAATTAGCGCTATTATGAAGACAAGCAGTGTGTTGTTAATAAGGCAGATGACATTGCAAATGTGTTGATAATAGCTATGATCACATTTATAAAAAGTCACAATTCCATATCGAAATAGGTAGGTTTTATTTCGGTACATCTAATCACGTAAAATGAAGTTGAAAAAATTATAACGTATGCTTGCCACTAATAATTTTTTACTGAATTTTAATATTAAATTTTACTAATAATTTCACAACCTACCAAATTTAATGCAATTTTACAATCTTCATCAAATTCATTCAAATGTATTACATAAAAATATAGTATGATGAAGGTAGTAATTGTAAATTAAAATACCACGTAAAAAAGTATGAAATTCTCTCTGAAATATAAATATCCAGGCTGGACAATACAATCCAAAAAAATTGGCCATAACGAGTCCTTTGAGACTGACACAGAATAATATCAAGTTTTCGAATCGTCTCCCAATACTGCCAACGTCTACTGATTATTACCTTGTATGGTACACATTTACACGATAGATAACTTTACTAGATAAACTTGATTCCAAGATAATTTAGTTATAGTTACGTCAAATATGTGTAGTAAAAACTTCTGAGAATTTACAACATTAAATGAGTTGTTTGTATGCTAGACAGATTTTTAAAAGTCGATTAAAGTTATGACTCTGGTAAACACCGTCCACAAATGATTAAGTCTCTGTACATACAAAAACAATTATTTTATTACAAATGCCTAATCAGAATGAAAGCTACCTCATATTTAATCTTCAACTTTGATGGCTACAATTGCATGAGGCACAAGCAATATTACGTTGATTCTTAATATTGACTGAAATAATAGTGTGATTATGAATATATTCTAACTTTAATATTATATTAAAAACAGAAACTACTTCACTGCAAAATATATTTTCATAATCCGAATGGAATTTTAAACCGAAAACTTTTGATTATATCATCAGACCATTTACCACTAAATTACAGATACATATTCAAATATGCTATTAGGCACCTGTTTCAAATATAAACAGAGTCGAGTCTATAAAAAAATACCCTAAAGAAATTAACCAGCTCCCTAATGAACAGAAGAGACTTTAGTAATTCACTTAACGTAAAACTTTAATGTTGAATAATCAATCGGTGAAATATTAAGTTCACATTACAGTAGGAACACATTTATAAAACCCTCCATTTTTCCGCTAACTTCAAATAACATGCAGTACTGTGCGAAATAATGAAAATTCCCTTATTTTTTCCGCATTTACTGGATATGAAAGCTTTTAGTATCAAACATTGCCATTTGTTATCAAAAGGATTTTAGGTGTCGTTAAAAGTTAATAATATTTATTGAATGTTACAGAATTTTAGGTGTCGTTAAAAGTTAATAATATTTATCGAATGTTACAGAATTACCTGATATTTAAATGAAAATATTGTTGACAAAAGTATTTTATTATTATAAATGCAAAGCCTCATATAGTAATAAGATGCACAATATTTCATATAACTATTAAATCTTTATTTTAACGAAGCCAAAAAAATTATAAAAAGGACTGTGTTTTTTAATATCATTGACGATATTGATGTTCAACAATACATCTAAATCAAAACAACGTTTATACAATAAAAATATATCTCAAGGAACTTCTATTAAATAGACCTAAACTTACCATGATTTCAAAACATTTGCTACTCTTTAAATTATATATATATATATATATATATATATATATATATATAAACATATATAAAATCTTTGAAATCTCTTTAATATTAAAAAAAATGTTTAATTTTTTATGTCATTTTTGGACCATAGTTTTATTCCATGCAGAAACTTGTTTAGCTTAGAATTTTTACTTGCTGGTACAAATTCTTCATCGAATTCGAGAAATAGAAATGTAACTTTTAAGTCAAACTGCTAAATTTCGATACAAGAAAACTTATTCTTAAGGAATCATATCTCATGGTAAATAAAAATATTCTTTGTTATCAAAATTTCCCAGTAAAGCTTCAAGCAAGCAATTTGTTTTCATTTCTCAACTTAAACAAGTACAAAACATTTTTCAAAATACTGGTCTCCTATTTTCCATTCACTTATATACCGAATACTTTAACAATTGTTTTTTGGCTTATTTTTAAAGAAGTTACGCTTTATTAAAATTTCCTTAAAAATCATGTTAATATCTATAATACTTTTACCGTATTTTACAAACCCACGAAATAATGTCGCCATTCATTTTCAGGATCTGCACTATTTTTACTTTCATTATTCTTGGCTTTATTCTTGGACGGAGCTGAGTTTTGTTTTTATTTTACAACTAAAATGTTCTTCAATATCCCGATTTTTCTTTTCACTCGACAATTGCGTAGTAATGTTATATCATTTAATTAATTACTTTCTAGTATCAATTCATATGTCAACTATTGACTTGGATTTTATTAATAAATTATTCAAAATATTCGTGGTAATTTCCAAATTTGTTAACACAGTTAGAACAATTTCAACAATTTTTTTATCTCTTCCCATTTTAACTTACATTTCCAAATATTTACAGCAATCGTATAACTCAACATTTAGTCATATAATAATTGAATCATTAGCTTTTTAATTGCGTTAGCTAAATAATATCAATGTGATTCGTAATTAGCTGGCCGGAAAATTATACATGTACTACTTTTTATTTCGGGAAATGTAATTCCTTTGGGAAAATTCTTATTTGAAACTGAAAACTGAATAACGAAGCTAGTACGTAAAGAATTAATTGTCCATGTACGATGTATGTGCCACCCCAATATTTGGATTCTGACTATTGTTTGATTAATATTCCCGTACTCTCAATACGATGAAATTGCTTTCATCAAACTTATTAATACCTTATAATTTACCTTAATTTAGTTTCCAAAAAACTTCTACTTCCGTTTCATTTTCGATAATTGTCTGAATATAGTCCATATTAGAAAATAGTTTTCAATAACCGCGTCCAGTAATATAAGTTATTTAAATTAAATTTGAAAATCACACAGTATTAATATATTGTTATATAAATAGAGAGGAAAGAGAGCAGAATAAGTGTACACAAATGAGCACTTGAAGTAAAGGCTATAATATTTACTATAATATTTCCACTAAGGGATTAACTTAACGCTGTCATTCTTCGATGTCTAAAAATGACGCTATGTATGCTGTGGATAGCGAACGATCCGTACGTTATATTGAAATCTTGTCCAATCAAAATATAGTTTTTCACTTTAAAGAGCTCTAAAGATCAAAGAACGATGCAGAATAGGATGTCCTCCTGTCAGGGGACACACTACTCTGTATCTTCCGGTGCGTGGTCGTTTTTTTTTTTGGTACTATGTTTATTGCATCCAATGGCTTCCCGTAATTTTAACCAGGTCATCTGTTCATGGTTTTTAAGTATCCCCATAAGAAAAAGTCACATGGGCTTAAATCGGGTGACCTAGGTGGCCACGGTACGGTACCGTATCGGGATATGTTTTCTTCTGGAAATAACTGCCGCACTGCATTCATGGATACATTAGCAGTGTGAGATGTGGCCCCGTCCTGTTGGAACTATGTATTTTGGTTGAAGGATGGACTATTCTGTAGTTCTACTCTGAAAAAGTCATTTAACATCTGGGCATATCTCTCCGAATTCACAGTTACAGTTTGGCCACGTTGATTTTCAAAGAAATAAGGCCCTATGATTGCAGATGCAGACATGGCACACCAGACTGTTACTTTAGGCTTATGTAAAGGCTCTTGATGCATTTGTCTTGGGTTGTGGACATCCCAGTAACGAAAGTTCTGCTTATTCACATATTCTCCGATGTGAAAGTGAGCTTCGTCACTAAAGAATATGTTGCCCATCCGGGTAGCAGTACGAAATCTCAACAACATCACCTCCGCGTAAGTTTTTCTTAATTCAAAGTCAGAATCGTGTAAATCTTGAACAATTTGAATTTTATATGGATGTAACTTGAGCTTTTTTTGCATTATTACCTGTAAAGTTGATTTCGGAATTCCCAATATCGATGAACGTGTACGCAGTGATAAACGGGGATTTTCAACGACAGAAACCATAACACGCTCAACATTTTCATCCGTGGCTACCAATGGTGTAGGTCCTGGCCTGGGCCTATTTAATGTTGATCCTGTAGTTCTGAGCCTTGCTACCCACGACTGAATGAGGTTGATCGATGTTCCATCACGTAATCGACGAATACTGTAACGATTATTTAATCGACGGCGTGCTACAGGCAGCGAAAATCCACTCGATATGTACGCCTCGACGGCAAAAGCGCGGTGCTCTCCACTCCACTGTTCCATGGCTACTAAAACATCGGCACCGCTTGTGCTTCTAACGACGCCCCCCGCGCCCCTCTTATGTGTAGCGTTCAGAAACTATGTTTGTTCAAACTTTGAAATCTGCCACTGGACAACCTGTACTTATAAATAACGACATGGGTACTCGTACCTTTTGCAGTAATCTGCGAGTACGAAGTCACAGCTAGTAAGACATAATCAGTGTACTCACTGTTACATATACTCATGATACGTGAAACGTGCTTACTTTTGCTTAATATGAATGAATGCACAGAATATTCATCTTGTTGGCTCACCTGACGTAACAAGTGGTTTGCTTGTGCTACCAGCTACAAGGAAACATTTATCGGTTCCGAATTTAAAAAAAAACAATAATTTACACAAGACGATAAAGGACCAAATGAAACGTAGTTGAATAAAGTTTGAATATAATTGTTAATTAGGAACTTCAGGTATTTTTGGTTTTCACAAAGATATTCCTACAATAACTTAAATGATTTTAAATGATTGGAACAGCTAAAAAATTACATTAAAATGTTTGTATTTAACTTTCAATTTAACATTAAATGAGAAGGGAGGACTAATATTTTAAAAAAATATTTGTCCAAAATTCTATATCAATATACCCACCATGAGGAATATTTTGAAAACTGAACACTCTGTGTGTTTGATAATAATAAAGTTCGAGCAATTGTATAGGAACGAATACAACGAAGCGTTATATCAGGGTTATTGCAACCACCTGCCATTATGCCTAAATATGAGGAAAAACTCTACGCATTCTGCAACAAAAATATAAAATATACTGACTGAAGCAATGTCTGATATAAGCTAAAACATATTTAATGTTTTCAAAATGATAGTTAAACGTAATTTTTTCGCAAGGATTGAATCCCTGATTTCAGAACTTATACAAATATTATAAGCCCAGTTTAAATAGAACAACAAATTTCAGCCTAAAAGAGAAAGAACGAGAATAACAATGAACTAAAAGGAAATAATATTTAGCAATATATAAAACAATATTGAAAGTATACGAATATGTAAATTTTATGCGAATAAAATAATATATATGTATGTGAGTAAATATTTGTTATTATGAATAAATTTAGGTATTAATGTAATTGGTTTTTGTTGCTATTTCATTCTATTTTTTATAATTAAAATTAATGGGTATGAACATGATAAATAATTTAATTAGGTAGTTTATTACACAATTAGGGTAATAAACAGAAATCCACGGACACGAAAACAGTACACATAGAACACACCCAAAGACACACCAGATGGTTGTATTCTAGATGTATATATGAATATTGTACAGAAATTACGTATATTATAATATTTGAAATAAAAAAGAATAAATAAAATAAATACAGCTCATCAGAATCATTAAATTTTGAAATGATTCAAAATTAAAATTTGCAAACAATTAATTTTATATCAGTCAATATATATTTCAATAAATATTGATACGTAATTTACAATATTGTCATTTCACTCCAAAAGATCTAGATCAAATTTACGCCCTAGAAATTAGTGGTCAATTGGGACTCTATCTCATCTTTTGAATAAAAATATGAGTGAAAAAGTTCACTTCAGTTATAACAACATTTCCAATTTTGATCTACGGACAATCGTCTTTACGTAGAACGTGTCATAATAGGCGGGGCCGTCTTCTGAGAATGTATATAAAAATCGATGCTTGAATGAGCTACCTTCATCTCTCGTATGTACTCATTTAACCTAGTTAATTTATTAGAGAATAGCATATTTTTTCACATGAAAATCTAGATGGAACTAAAGATAAAAAAATCATTAAATTATGTGTATAAAATTTTACTTATTTTTCTTTAAGCCAAATTCAAATATATTGAGTGTATTATTATTTATGACTGAATATAAATGAAAAGCTATCGACATAAAATAATTTTTGCACAATTATGATTTGTCTTTGAATACTAAAGGTGGGATTGAAATATTATTTAAAACCATGTTAAAATTTATTTATGAAAATTATTTACGGTATATTAGTTATTTAGTAAGCATATTAGTTAAAAGTGGTAGTTTTTATGAACCCAATAATTAATTGATTATGCATTAGAACATGTAAATAAACTCTAAGAAATTATGTCAAGAAATGGGACGAAAAAGTTAACGATTCTAAAAATGAATTATTTTTGCATCCTACCCATCCTTAGGTATTTATTAGATATAGATCACAAAGGCATCTTGGCCTATTATCAATACCTTGCAATAATCAAATAAGATACTATATAATTAATTCACACTTGAAAACTAATTTGAACAAAGCACCTAAAGTTTTGAACATTGACTTTGAATAGTTGCTAATATATTAGTCCAGGGGAAAAATTAAAGCTTTTCAATTCAATATCGTGCAGAAAGTATAATACCATTGGGAATATTTTTTCTTTTCTAGTCTTATTTACACTCGTGAACTATTAGCCACGTTTCGATTAATTACAGCGACAAAATATTATTAAAGATCAGATTATTAAAGGTCGAAGTTAATGAAAATAATTTTTTTAAATATTTATATAACTTTCATGTTATTAGGGATTTTAACAATATTCTGTAATCAAAAATTCTCTAGTTTAGTAACATGCGTGTGTCCGTATAACAGAATGGCCCAGGTATAAAAATAACATGATAATTCATTACAAATTAAAATTAGTTCGGCGAAAATCAATAGTTCATGAAAATTATATAAATTCACTAAAATTATATAAATAAAAACTATTCCATTACATATTATTCAAAAACTATCATACTAAATCATATGAAATTCGATATAGAAACACAGCAGTTATGTAGCAGCAATGCATTTAATACTTTGCATTCTCTTATTGTATGGAAATTTATATTGATATTTTTCTCTTTACAAAAGAAAAATCTGTATCTTAAAAAAACACCATGGCAAAATCAGTATGACTAAAGATTTGCTTATAATCTTATAATAATATACCTAAGAATAAGATGATAGGCTAGACAAATCGTAGACAGACTAACATTTTCAGAAATTAATATAATGTTACTTAGTAAGTGCGAAATTTCTGCCATAATCACAATTTTATCAAAACTAAGTCTATTTCTTTTATAAAAAAAAATTGATATATCTCGGACTTGCCCAGATTATTCGTAATCATTAGCCTTGACATGCACAAAATGTGTTCAGGTAAGATAACTACTAGACAGAGTGCTTTTACGTTGTTCACGTATCTGAAAGATACAGTTAACACAGTTTTACACAGTTTTTTAATTATGTGAAAAAAAATATTGTTTTTATTATTTATTAAGTTAAAAAAAATTCCTTATTTATAATGAAATATTTACAAATAAGTAAAAAGTGAAATTATATTAGGTATGAAATTTCAACATACCATATCTACATAATAAATATTACTTTTTTTGTGAGATATTTTATTGTTAGTTTTTAATGTAATATATGTACATATATATATATATATATATATATATATATATATATATATATATATATATACACTAATGAAAAGAAATAAGGAAGGCGTACCAACCTTCCAAAGAGCAGTGTTATCTATTAATTCAAATGGATATTTCTGATAACAGACAACATAAAAATATGAAAAGTTAAATTGTAATACTTGTTACCGTTTCTTTAAATTGCGTTTGTCTTTACATAAAGATGTTCTTCTTTATGTAAAAATAAAATAACGAGGAAACATAACATATTTCTCGATAAAAATAAAAATATTTTAAAAACAATCCTAGTTTTTCTTTATTTCTTTTATTATTCTTCCATTAAAATGATAGATAGGATAATTTCTTAAAATCTTATTATGTAAAAATATCTCAGTATAAATAATTATGTTACGTATATTTTGTACATTTTAAATATTACTAAATTCAAAACAGATCGACGTACATTTTCTCAAGATATTTGTTTTATAGATAAATACGACTTTTTAATTGCTCATATACAATTTGCCAATTTATTTATATACAGCCGTTATTTCTTCATTGCTTCTAGTTATTTCACCTCCACGCATTCCACGGTTACGAGTGTTTGGGACGAACAATTCAAATGAGTGAATGGCAAATATAAATTTAAAAACAACATGAATTAGGCAATTTACTGTCCGTTTATACAGTACCCTTATTGAGGAATGTCCTAGATTTCATGTAATGAAGTGACCGGCATTAATTTTTTTTTTAAATATTTACAAGGTCGAAGAAATTACCCCATTTAAGGTAAAAAGAGGGATATTAAATAATACGTAATTACCTTTCTTTTCCCTAGTGCAGTTACAAACAATGGGTTATATTTGTTTATTAATTCAACCGAATTTTTGTGATCTGGAGAGTAAATGCGCTAGTAGATCAGATATTGTATTAAAGTTAATTTATTAAATCAAAATTGTGTATAACTATTCAAAGAACTGATAATAGCTAAATATATCTGTGATACATTTCGTGAGAATAAGCCTCGGTTCAAATCTCCAATCCTGGAACTGATGTAAATATGATGAATCAATTTTTAATATAGTTAATTATTTCAACCTAAATACAAGTACAGTCAGGCGAATATAAATTAATACATATGTACAATATACAACACCCTATATATATATATATATATATATAGATATAAGAGATTTTTATATTAATCTACATCTTTAATAATAAAACAAATAAATATAAAAATCAATGCGCATCTTTTCTATTAGCCATAACTATTAAAAAAAAGATTACTACTGCTACTAAGACTACTACCATTACTACTAAAGAAAGGAAGTAAGGAGGATGTACCAATATTTCATGGTGCACTATTATCTATTAATCAAAATGAATATTTGTGATAATGAAAGACATAAAATCGTGAATACATAATCCAATATATTTTACCATTTCTTTAAATTGGGTTCGTCTTTACACAAAAACGTTCTTCTATACTTAAAAATAAAATAACGAGGAAACCGCATATATTTCTCAATATACATGAACGTACTTTCATAACAATCCTAGTTTTTCTTTGTTTTTTTTATTATTCTGTCATTAAAATAATCTAAGTAAGCCTTTAATTTATTATTGAAATATACGACATGTGCTTAACCAGTTTACCTTACTGCCGGAAATGGAATATAATTTATTTCTGTACCTAAAAAAGGTTACCTGTGTGCCAGATATCCGTTCATTTTAATATTTATCAAATTCGTGAATCAAAATTATTAGATTGAAAACATGTAGATAATTTCTGGTCAGGCGTAAATTCTAACAAAGTAATAGATATGACAGTGGTATATCGTAAAAATCGCATGTGCTAAAACGAAATGCGCTATTTTTACTTCGGTATTTCCAGTACTGCACCACGGTACGGAACAAATTGTAACATACAATTCCCACTTTTAAATCGTTTGCTGAAATATATAACAATGTCACAAACTTTAAAATTCGATCTATTATTAACTTCGACAAATTTTATTAATATGGTAATCATCCAATCTGCATCATTTTCCCTCATATATCATATATTTACATAAAAATATTATATGATTATAAATGTGTACTATATAAATGAAAACGAAAAACATGAATTTTTTTTTTAAATATGTTTATCCCGACCTGGAAAAGCATAACAGAAAATGCTCAAATATGAGAAGTCATTTAAGAGGGACAGAAAATAATGCAGAATCAAATATCACAAAGGGCTGCTGTTCGTTAACTTGTTTGGTATAATCTTATACGATAGAACACTTTGCTAGGAAATATAATATTTCTTAAGGTAAAAAATTACGTATAAAATAAGAAGTAGTGAAACGTTAATTGAATGAATTAATTTATGATATGCTTTCACACAAAGTAATACAATAGATATGTTACATATATGTATTTGTTATATACTCGTGGACAGGAGTTCGAAATGCTAGTTAAGTTATCGTTTGGTAAATACCGTTTACTTCAATATAATACTATTACTAAAAAACAAATAATATTACTTGTAAAATAAATGCTTAAAAACATGTAAATAATTACTTTATTATAGCTACCTACATAATAATTAACCCAATCTAATATTGTATTTTCAACTTCTTCAATTACAGTGATTTGAGGCACTTTCAATATTACATTGACTTCAAATGTTGAGAATCATTGTGTGATGTTGGAAAATTCGTGTTGTAATGGAATTTGACAAACAACAGTGGGTCATTTTATCTTTTAACATAAACCTTTAATACACGCATTGAATAAACAATCGGTTAAATATTATATTTACTAGTACATACGCGATCATAAAATCGCAAAACATGTCGATAACTTTAAATTACTCACAAGGTCACAATACGATCAGAAATAATGTGAATTTTCTGCCTTATTTGACATGTTGATTCTGTGTGAAAGCATTGCAATATCCATTCGAAATTCCTTCTTACCAAATATTATAGAATTACATGACATTTACATAAAAAGTGTTTTAACATAAGTGTTTTTTATTATAAATGTGAAGCCTTGTACAGTAATGAGAATAAGAAATGCGATATTTATAAAAAGAAGATAATTATAAAAATGACAAAGTTTTCAATGTTAAAACAATGTTTGGATCCACGACACGTCTAGATAGAAACAAGATTTCTAAAATAAAACATTAAAATGAAATATACGTGTATGTTTTTCATCGACTAGATTATGTAGCTTGTTATATACTTATAATAATACGTGCAACAAATCATATTGATTCCTGTATAAAAACAAAGAAAATCTGTGAAGTACGAATAGAACTCGCACTACGAAAGGTCCGTAAACAGTTAGGTACTTATAAATAATTCAAAGGTACATAATCTGTTGATTAAACTATTTACAAATATAATATAACTTTTCACATCGTAAATATATAAATATATATATATATATATATATATATATATATATATATATATGTACATATATATATATATATATATATATATATATATATATTTTTTTTTTAGTTGATTTAAGTGATTGGTATGAAGTTTCTATGTACTTTTCACAGACCAAACTACCATGCATGTCACAAATTGGCTGACTATTACTAGTTAATCCTACTTAACTGTCATAATTTCGTTATAAATACTATTTCGAATACTTTTCAGATGTACAAAAATAGTGGTTTTTCTAGTAGGACTAAACTCTAACAAATATGAAGAATCATCAAAGTGAAACATGATTCGAAATTTCGTAAACGGATCCCTATATAGAGAAAGTGTTCTTGATATTCTACTAATAGTTTTAGAAGACTTGTTATCCAACACAGTATATGGAGTATGCGAAAATATCATCTTCACTTTGTATGTGGGGAAGGTATCCAAAAACAATTTTTGAAATATTTTATTTAAGAGTTTTGTGGGTTTTAAATTTGTATAATAGTTTCAACTTACAAATTTCAGTTTTGTACTACTAGTGGTTTGTATATAAAAAGTCGTGCCATACAAACGGAGAGATAGACAGACAAATGGACATGGCTAAAGGACAAGTATTCCTAGTTTGGCTACAGAACTCTAAAAATAAAACTAATTCTTACATAGACGTATTATATTCTATTAAAAACTTACTATAATGGTTCAAGCATGAATTTAGCTCTGATATTATCAATTGCAGACAGAGCAAATAATTGTTAAAATAATCCATAAACTGAATAGCATATCCTATAAACATATTTAACGTCAATGAAACTTTTTTTCAGTTTTCCCTAATTATCATGTATATATTATTTTTCTAAAGGTTTTTTTTGGCAAGGCCATATCCCCCTTATTTCCTTGTCAAAATTAATAATTTAAACATCATTTTAAAGCTTATGTACCCCACTATAGATGAAAAATAGACAAATAATTGAAAATTAATTTTTTTAATTAAAATTTTAATTTTTTAAATCCTGTATATATTACCTCTCAAAGATTATTAAGTGCCAACCATTGACAATCTATTTAACTAACGTGCCTGATAGTAATTATTTAAAATAATGCCATCTATTGAAAATCTACTTAAGTAACATTCGGTAACTTGCAAATTATTCGCACGGACCAGCAGGTATCTAATATTTGTGTTTAATTGTTCTATAATATGCAAATACACAGGGTTATATACTAATTTTATGGCTCTTTAACCATCCATGATGTTACATAATTTTAAGGGTCACTTATATCTAAAAAATATACTTCAACTATAGAAACGCTGAAACAATTTTGCAGCTTTGCAAGCAGCCTTACACTCCATATCTGTGCAGACAGTTTTATAGTTCTTTTTCTGCCTACAATGGACACGTTATTTATTAAAAATATAAAGCTTTTAGTGACCTTGTATAAAATAAATAAGCGAAAAATGATTTTAAACTTGGTTTGGTTACGTAACTACTTTAGAGATTGACTATAGATACTATATCTGACCCAGACAACCAGAAACTGACATCATTGCAGCAATATTTTTCATCCCACTTATATTTTAATTACAATACTTTAATTTAAATAAAATTATTTTAAAAATATCTGCCTGAATTATATAATAATAAACTTTAGTTCATAATTTTATATAAGCGATCCTCAGATTTTTGATCTAATTATAGCAATGTCCATATATAAAATTGACAGTATTTTAAATACAATTGAAATTTCCTTAATAACACAATATCTCCCTACGTTCTCTTATAATAAAACTCCGTTTCCTGTAGACTGTAAATAATAATGTAAAAAATATTTAAGTTTTGATATATTTAAAGCGGCATTCAGGTAAACAATTTATTTTTCATAAATAAAATAACAAAAGTTTAAAATGATTTAAGTCTTTTAAATCACATTTATTTGGCTGCGATTTGATAAAACCATATATTTTAAGAAAATTTGGAAATCTTCCTTCAATATTTTGACCCTAGCTTTATTCCGTACAAGGAATTGTTTACTATAGAAATTTTACTTGATAGTACAGGTTATTATACTGGTACTTCACAATTCTTAACGAATCATACATTGTTGTGGATGAAAAAATTTCCTTTTGATTAAAATTTTTGAAACGAATAAAGCTATATGCACACAGTCAGTCTTTATCTCAATTACCTATTGCAATTCTTAACGTTATATTTTTACGTTAAGATTCGTGATATTTTAATTACTTTTATTTATGTAACTTCGTTCCTCATGGTTAGAATTTTTTTTACGTTAAACTATCCCAGATTGTTTTGTTTTTGTTTCACTTTTTGTACATTTCATTTTGATTTCCTACGTACATATTTATAACAATTCAGTAATTACCAAAAGATGATCTTTATAAAAACATAGACTTTTATCATAGCATAGATGTATGTATACAATAGCATAGATCTTTATAAAAGCATAGAATTGTAATGTCGTCTAACCTCTACTCATAAGTGGTTCGTTACAAAGTAGATTCCTCTTTAACTAGGATACCTACGAAATATCTTCCATAATATTAGCCGCCCAATACCGTTTAACTTGTTAATTAAAATACTGTCCTTACCGAAGACTTTCATGATTGTTCCGTTGTCTAATTTAAAAAAAATCCACTGTATTCACATTGTCCTTGAAAAGATCATAATTTCAACCTTTTACACTTCAAGGAATGTTGACGTTTATTTCCAGGTTTGTTTATTATTGTTGTTTTGGCTTCATTCTCAAGTAAAGTTTCTTATTTTCTTTTAAAGTCTTTAATTCTCTTCTTCAACAGTCTTATTGGATTTTTCTTCTAACAATGTGCAGTCACATTAAATTATTTTTTAGGATCAATGGACACCCGAGCTTCACGTGTTAGCTTGAATTTTGTTGGTAAAATACTCAAAATATTCATCATAATTCCCAATTTTATAAATATAATTAGATCAATTTGAACGATTTTCTTTTTGGTATCTTCCTCATTTTCCTTCGATTTCTGTGTATGATTTTCAAGTTTTAAAATATACGTAACAAATCGGTGCTCTTTTATATTGATTATAATTTCAGTAGAAGATTATTTTATTTAACTCAACTTTTATTCATATAATAAGTATAATTGAGCCATTATCATTTCGTCTGTTTTAGTCAAATTCTGCCAGTATACTTCCAATTCATGGAGAATGTACATTATTACTCCATCTTCTTGCTTTAATTGTGAAAAGTTATATTGTGACTTTATTTGACTGATATTTTCGACTCTCAGTAACCTATATATTTAAATTTCAGTTATCAACGCTTATTGTCTTACTGTTTATCTTAATTTAGATTAACCGCTAGGAACGGTTCCCGTATCCCGAAAAGCTGCTTTTTTACGTTCCATTCTTGTTATTTCATCATCGATAGTTTTAGTTAACTGCTCTGATTATTATTTTCAATACCGGCAAAAATAATTTATTTAGTATAAAATTTATTTAAACCTGTACATTATAAACATAATACCAGGTAAATTTAGAGATTTAAAAAGCAACACAAGCTGATTCAAAATGCCTCAAGCAGGGGACTATACAATTTTAGAACTGTAATATTAACTAAAAATATGCTTCCTTAAATCAAAAAATACAATTACGAATACTGTGGATGCCACTAAAAATTATATTATAATAAAACTTAATTTGAACAAAGCACAGGTTTTTGCTTTGACGAGTTTCCTTATTTTGACAAAAGGGTCATAGATAAAGAAACGAAGTTCGTATTAAATATACGACCACATACTAGATGAAACAGAATGAGACAACCTCAACCTATGTGGACAGGTGATCTGGTAAAAGTCAAGGGAAACCATTAAGTGGAAATGGCATAGGATCGATCTTTATAAGAACCTGTGGGGAAGACTTAAGTGGATATCTTCCGAGTCATGATGTTGTTGACAGAAAGCTCGACTTCATTTATATATCAAAAGGTTCGAGTGATGTATAAATATTTTTCGATTTCGTTTTTTTTTAATTGTTTTATTTACTTATTTATTTACATACAGTTTTTGGGACATTTCACTTATCATACATATGCGTTTAAGAAGCGATAACAAGATAATTAAATAAATTTGTTAACTTTACAAACACAAAATAGTGTAACTCTTCAATAGGTGCATTGTCACTCATTGAAAACAAATTCCACTTCGGTTTAACAACGTTCCGGTGGTGGAGCAATTATATATCATACGACAAATTCGATATAACTCAGCTTTAGACGCCGGAATAGGAAAAAAATATTTCAATGCGAGCACAGGTAATTATCGGATACGAAGAGCGAGAGATTTACTAACAAATCAAGGTAATTTAACAATTAAATAGCATTGAGAAATAAATTATATAAAATATTTTTTTTTAACTATGCTGCAATATATGGGAACCAGTAGACCCAAGAAAAAAACCGATCGGAAATAGAAAAGGAAAATAACCATGTCGCTTCATATAGAGGTATCAAGGGAACCTTCTTTATACACGTTCAGTCATCAGGTCGTATGTACTTGCTCGTAATAGAGCTAGCTTAAAACTTGTTTCGAACTAAACTAATATACAACTAGCGTGACCCGTGCGAAGTCTTCGCATTATTTATTCCATTATGAAGCTCAGATGACAGATCAAACAAATATTTTATTAAATTGACATATAGAGGCGCAAGTATCAAAAGCATTGAGCTAAAGCGCCACTTTATTTATACGTGAGTGGATTTGAAATTAAACAAAAATTTTACCGACCGTCAATCATATTGGCGTTGAGCCGTTAGATGGCAGCATTGCTGTTTTGTGTATATAATTTTAATAATTAATTAATTTGCAAAACAATAGCAATAATAAATTTTTTAGTTGTGAATGCCGGTAGAGCAAGCAATTATCTATAAAATGATATATAATTTATGTGGATTAGTTGTGAGGTTTTTTCTAAAAAGGGAGTGTAACATCTTAACCTCAGCGTATTAATATATATGATGATGATGATAAACTAATTGTGGAAATACGTACAAAAACCCCTTGCATTATGCAACCTAAAGTATCGAAACGGTTTGGCTTTTGAAAAACGGTTTCGCTACATCCGCCAAAATACCACGAAGACTCAGGTTCGAATAAAATTTAACTCCTAGATTAAATACTTAAATATGCACAACATGAGAGAAAACGTTCGCGGCTTCCTTTGATCTTCCAACTATACTGATGTTTTATTTATTTTCTATAAAATTAATTAATAAACATTTGGTGATGAAAAATAGTTTCCGCTCTAGAAGTTTCTAAAATAAATGCAGCTAATGATAAATCCGATGGTATTTTACTAATAAATCAATCTAAGATTCGGTTGATTTCGCAATTCGTATGGTAACTTTCTACTTAGAATTCATCTTCATGTGGGCTTCGTGTAGTTCTTAGATTCGTCTTCATGTGATTGCATATAATACTAAGTTCTATCAATCTTATCCAAATACAAACATCAACCCTTGTGAATAAAACTATATCTGCAAGATGAAAAAATAAATCTATGAATGCACGATAATATGCAAATACTGAAGCAGGTTTGAAACCGGAGCTCAAGATTCTTCAATCGCTTTCAGTAACCGTATTCCATACACAAACGATGAACAATTGCATTTCCGGTTAATAATCGCTTTAGAATTTATTGTATTTGACTTCATTCGATCGTTTTCCACTTTTTGCAAATCAAGCGGCGAAAACCGACGATATTATTTTGCGACTGCCGCAAGCGGTAGCAACCTTCGCCGCATAATAAACGCGGCGATTTAACAAGACGAAGCGGCTGAGTTTGTTTGGAATTCATTCGCGTTTGACAAAGGCAGTAGCGGCTTACATACCCAAAAGCAAAATACCGTATTAGATACAATGCGAAAACGATTTTGAATATGTTACGGTTCATTAGATACTTTGATATTGCGCCATTTATTGTTAATGATATAACCAAAATCGTTTATTAAAAAAGTCGTTTTTGATAGTAACCATAAAATTAATTGGCCTCTCCGTGTGTTGACCACATGATTTCTTATAATTAATGAATTATTGACATCAAAATTTAATAAATGTACGTTACATAGAGATTTGTTCCTTATTTTTAATTAGGTGTTTTTTAAAAATTTTATATGTGTATATATATATATATATATATATATGTATATATATATATATATATATATATATATATATATATATATATATATGAGACCATACCCTACAGTCTCATTTAAACGTATTACGTTTTCATAAAAGAAACATTTCCATATGAAATGGAAATCGTGGAAAATCAAGTAGAAAACATTCAATATTTAATTTATGTGTGAAACATGATAACAAAATAACTGATTTATATTACGAGTAAAATATCGAGAGCTTAACGGTAAATTTTAAGATGTGTATCGTGAATTAAAAACAAAAAAAATAATAATTTAATTATAATTTCAATTAAAAATAGTTTACTCAAAGGTGCAACTTTTTATCTCTTCTATTTTCCCCGTCTACAAATGCTCTTAAAATCGTAAATCATAACAAAGTCTTTGTTAACACATAACGTAAATTTTTATAAGTAATTGAAAATAAGAGACGATAATAATTGGTAAATAAACTATTTATAGTTAAATATGAAACGTGAATAAAGAATAGGCATCAAGCCATATATTTAAAGAAATATCTGCTTTTGCCTCATAGCAACGTGTAGATACTCTGCAATTACTTTTAATTGTACTGAAACGGTGCTGAAACTTAGCTAATCCTTTTATTTTAATAATATATCCATGCCTAAAATATTCAAAAGTGGAAACTACGTTGTAAAAATAATTCCTCAAGATTAAGTTATCTTTAGTACACCGTGATTTATAAAAGAATTTCTTGGAACTCAAAAAACTTTAAAAATAAAACCTCTTTAAATTTGTCGCGATTATAATCAGTAAAATATTCATATCAATTTCCGGTCACAAAATTATCTAAGTCTATGACATCAATGCAGAAGTTAGCGTATGGAAACGCAATATAACGTAGACTTCATTTTAATAAATTTCATATACGAGATTGTATTTGGAGAATACACTACTTTGCTTTCGCAATTTTAACAAGTGTATTCCGTTTAGTTCTTATTTATTTTCCACTTGTTTTTTACCGAGATTTAATATTAAATAAATTATATCATTCAATAATCTATATGCAACCTAATCATCTCACTCGTCTTAATTCAGTTTCATTAAATTTCATACTAAGTTACATTAAAAAAGGCTAAACGTTTTCTTTTTACTTGATAAATTTTTTTACGAATGTTTGCCTCAGCATAATTATGGTAATCCATTTATCTGAAAAGCATGTTATTGTAATCATGAAGGAAGCAAAATATTTATATGTTTATTACCTCAAGTTCTCTTTAATCTAATACCTGTTTACTAAAAAAATAATTCGTTCAATTTTTTTTATTCTAATATTTTTTAGCAAACTTAAATATTAATATAGTGAAAATTCCCAAACTATTTTTGCATTAAAATAGATTGCGATTATATATTAATCTGCTTTATTACCTCGCTATTACGCGATTAAAGAAAAATATATCTGTATAGAAACTTAACATCGAACAGTAACAGTCGAGTTCAAAAGCTCAAACAATAGCCGCCCCATCTATCTACACCATCGCCGCCCAAAACTTTTTAATACGAAATCACCTTTTCACATTTTCTTACAATATACATTCATTGTATTGTTTCACGTACACGCGAAGTTAATTTCAGCTCCCCCCATACCCGACAATCACTTTACAAATTGTGAAATATTGCCTTTCGAATTAATGATTTATTGCTAAACAAAACTTTTCGACGCCCCCGCATCTGACTTTATTATGGAGGTAAATTGAAAATAATTATTGGTATTACGGCTTACAAAGGAGCGACCGCCGCGCATTAAGCAGATACGTGAGCCGACAATAGTGCCCGTAATTACGATTCCACAGCTGAATTTCATTCGGCTTTTTCAATATTAATCGACTTCCGTCGAAATAATGTGAAGGGCGTCAGAAGTGGATGCGCACGAAAGAGTCTTTAATTAGAAAACCACTTTGTTTTGTTTTCGTTTTTTCTTTCCAAAAGGATGAATCACAAATAGACATGAACAGTATGAATAGTATTAACACAGTTAAAGTACTTTTTAATGTCAACAATAACAATTTCTTGCCCTGTTGAGAAGAGAATTAATTAAGGTTACGCTAATTTACATTAAATTAAGTCACAATTAAATGAAACTACGTGATGTAGTATTATTTCTACTTTCTTTAATTTCTTTACCACGACCTAGGTTTCGTTGTATTACAACATCTTCAGGTGGGATATTAGCAAATATTATATTAGGATATTAGCAAACATTTATTAATATCCCACCTGAAGATGTTGTAATACAACGAAACCTAGGTCATGGTAAAGAAATTAAAGAAAGTAGAAATAATACTACATCAATTAGTTTCACATATAAACAATTATATGTACTGTATTGCCATTAAACTATAATGCATTTATTAATATTTTCTTTTTCACCACGCAAACATATTGCCTAGTATAACTTTCACAGGCGTAAACATATCAAATATTTCTAGAAACTACTTGTAGTTTAGCATATCGAAAATTTTTAAAAACTACTTATAGTTTAGCATGTCGAAAATTTCTAAAAAGTACTTTTAGTTTAGCGTGTTGAAAATTTTTAAAAACTACTTATAGTTTAGCATATCGAAAATTTCTAAAATGTACTTATAGTTTAGCATGTCGATAATTTTTAAAAACTACTTATAGTTTAGCATATCGAAAATGTTTAAAAACTACTTATAGTTTAGCATATCGAAAATTTCTAAAAACTACTTACAGTTTAGCATATCGAAAATGTTTAAAAACTACTTATAGTTTAGCATATCAAAAATTTTTAAAAACTACTTTTAGTTTAGCATGTCGAACATTTTTAAAAACTACTTTTAGTTTAGCAAGTCGAAAATTTCTGAAAACTACTTATAGTTTAGCAAATCGAAAATTTTTAAAAACTACTTATAGTTTAGTATATCGAAAATTTTTAAAAACTACTTATAGTTAACTTCAGTTAGTTACTTAGTCTTAACCTGGGATAATCGCTCTGTTTCCTGTCATTTTCACTTTTATATTTCCCTGATTCAACTTAAATTTCGCGAAAAAAAATTGTGTTCATTGTTACTGGCCCTTTCAGACAATACACCCACACGATATATAATACAAATAACCATTTTTCGTGTAGCACTTAAAATTACTATATACATGATTATAAAAATGCGGCTAAATACATGACTATAAAAACTAACTTTTAAATATTATTAAAACCTTTTAAACCTAAGTAAAAAAATTTTCCGATTAATATCCACTTCATCCTGATGCCATTTTTTCATATTTAATTTTTTTTTCATAATAAATTTATCCTCAAACGGTAATTATTTTGCAACTAATATTATGAAGAATATAAAAAATAAAACTTATTTATACTAAATGGTGTATTTTTAAAAAACTTGTCAAGCACGAGTACACCTCGTATTACGAGGGTTCCGTACGTATTTAGGCACTTACAAAATATTTAAGGGTACATAATATTTGTATTAAACGATTTACGAATATTAATTTTTCACTACCTAAATATATTGCCTACTATAACTGTCACAGGCGTAAAACATGGTGCATAATTAAAAAATTATAAGCTCTAGGACAATCGCTATAATTACCTTGTAATTTCCTAGTCAGATATTACCAACAGTGTTTCGTTCATATTTTTTGGAAATAATGGAGGAACGTATATTTTAGTGAATATTTCATAAATTTGCAATTTACAGCCATGAAAAAAATATTTTCGACGAACCATTCGCTTCCTCATCACAAGTCCTTTAAAATAACATCTCACATGATACAGACAATTTAATAAAAACTTAAGACCATTTTTACCCTCTTTTTAATTAATCTATGAATATTTTTAAAAAGTGAGCTAGTGCAAAATATGTAAGTTAAAAATATGTAATACTGTGCCAAATTTTAAGTTTCTGCGTTGCTAGTTTCTTTAGGAATCGTCTGTAGATATTGAAAAACATAATTATATTGCCTACTATTTCTTTCATACTCTTAAAATGCGATGCATATTTAAAAAATTATGAGATCTTTGATTATCACTATATTTTTATACAACATTCGCGCGGGCTTTTTAATACCCTTATATTTTCATAATTTAAAGTTATATATTTTCAAGAATAAAGTTGGGTAAAAATATTTTTTTACATATTCCTCAGTATATATCTGAAAATATAACAGTAAACATTAGGAAAAACAAAATTTTAAAGACACCTCTAATTAGTTCTTTCGAAAGAGGTCCCACACTATTTAAATAACAATTTTAAAGTTTCCAGTATTTAATAAGCTCCCTCTAAAATTTTGAAAGAAAGATGCTAGATATAAAATTTCCAAATTAATCCTGTTCTGAAAAAAACGGCTGTGACCGACAGACGGACAGGGAAATGAATTATTTTAAAAGGATTCCGTTTTTCTTTTCAGGTAAGGTAAAAATTAATTACATTTACCTGTTTTTATTATAATTCTATACAAAATTATTTATAATGCAATATTACAATTCACAGATTCTGAAAATTAAATATGAAGGTTATTAATAACGAACATAAAAAAATAATATTATTTTAGGACCAAAATAATTTTTGAGCCTTAAAATGTATACACAGAAGTATGTAACCCTACTTGGGTACCCTTCAATTTAATTAATATCGCTGAATGCATTGTGAAAAAACACTTACATAAACTTGCCAAAAGATGCCATTAAAAAAATTCTAATGCCAGTGAATGAAAATACCCCTCAACGTATTGTATATCAATACAAAAAGAGTCTCACTTCAAAAATAGGTCACGTACGATATTTTTCGATGTTTTAAGGAATAAGTATCCGTTCTTTTAAAAATACATAAATAAATGCTAAGATAAACAAAATAAAAACAAAAGCTCAAAAAAGCTTACAGAGCAAAGTTCAAAGGTAAATAAAACTATAAGCAAAAAACAAATGGGCATTTATATTACAATTATAGGCAATTGGTAAACGACAGAGAGAGGAGAAACAGTATATGCTTTGTTGAATAGAAACAGTAATTGATCGCATTGAAATCAAATGTCGAATAATTAAAAACGTTATTTTGCCACATTTTTTTTAAAAGAAACGAAGATTCTATAATTATACTTCAAAGTTAAACAGAACTTCAAGTCAACATCCCTTGACATCTCTGCTAATCAGTCATGCATCAGTGTGATTTGCAAGTTACCACGGGGTTATCTCATTTGACATTACTATTTTTGGGCATCTAAACCCTTAGAGAAAATAAATTCAATTTAAATATTTATATAAAACCATGGTTGTGCTCTTTCTATCAATATCAAATAGGCACCTGTTGAATAACGCCAATAAGTTAGTTTTAAATCCTTTACTAAGAACTTCTCTTCAATCGCAAAAGTAAATCTGTACAATGTTTTTTAAAAATCTATAGGAAAAAAAAGAAAAAAATTTGTAATTTTCGGTCTCGAGGTTATTTCATAAGACCTTTTTTGATCGAATCTGTCTTTTATAATTTTCACTTGAATCTTTAAATTTTACATAAACCTCAAAAGTCTTTAAATACTAAACATTTTACAATGAGGAAAAAATTTGATGTTTCTAGGGTGTGGTATAAAAAGGCTTATTAAATTGAAACAGAACTTGTACCAGCGTGTAGTTAATAGTATTAAAATTGCTTTTATTGCTTTGATTAGCAGTATTTAATAATCTTCAAGTAAAAAATTAATAATAATTGAAATAAAAATTTAAACTTAAGATAATTGCTTATAATGCGTGCCATCCGTTATTAAACGACAAAATATATTTTGTATACTTGAATGTAGTAAGTTTTTCATGATGGCGATTTGTGTATTACATGCGTAAATTTTTTAAATAAGTTCGCAGTTCTAAATAGTACGTTTTTTTTAACAGAAAGAACAAAGTTGTGTGTTGTAAATTATTTTAATTATTTCAAAAGGCCAATTGCTCAGCTATGTGCAACAATAAAACAAATAACAAGCATACCTCATTTGTAACCGTGGCATACAAAAATTTGACCCAAAGCAGCAATTTTCACGAATTTTAAAATGTGTTTATAACTTAAAATATAAAAATTTATAACAAGTTGCCATATTGTCAACATGTATTCATAGCTTTCTTGGATTATTCTTGCTTAACTGACACCTATATAATGGATGATTGTTAAAGATTATTTATTATAAACATTTTCACGTTACCAGAATTGTTAACAACGACAATCCATATCACCAAACCGTTCTGTACTTGACTGAAGTACTGAATTCTAAAATAAACCAGTGATATAGTAAAATTAACTATTTATTAGAATAAAATTATTAATAATAAAGATACATAATATAAATAACCTAATAGTAACTAAATTAGCCAATAATTAAGGTATTAACATGGATAGGGCAATGGGATAAAATGGGAGAAGAAAGAAGTTAGGATATCAAGCATTAAGTTTTATATGATTTATTAAAATGTAAATCTGCGGTGCATTTTATTTGTTAGGATCAAGTTTATTCTCGAATTGGCTGGCATATTCAGTGAAGGAGTCCTCGTAATAGGTATTGTTAAATTTAGAAATTAGAAAAGTGAGCAGAAATATGGAAAGTTATCCAAGATCATGAAGTTATAGGCTTTGAATATCTAATTTAAATAAGAGGAACTACAATATTTGTTTAATTCATTTAAGAGAAGACTTAGTGCATGTAAATTTTGCCGATCACGTATTTCCGTCCAGTTAAGATGGGACTTACACTCGGATACATGGTCATATTTCCTTTGATTTGATATCATGATACTCCAATAAAACAATGATATTTTCCTGGGTCATTGCCATCCCGGGACATTTTTCTCAAATATTTTCAGTGAATATGACTACATTTGACATCATTAAATTGCTAGCAGCCCGGCCTGAGACTTCATTATTTATCTTTACTTTCGTCTCTAGACTAGAGGTAAAGTAAAGAAAGCCTTTAAATTTTTCCGCTTCAAATTAATTTTTCGGTAAATACGCTTTTCATTTGAAATATAACGTCACTAAAGATTTCCGTTATAAATCTTACCGTTTAGTTATTCTCTATTACCGAGTATTGTCAAAATTTTGCAGCCTTTTTCAAATGTTATGGGTAAAGTCTGTACGTCCATCCAAAGGGTCGTCTATTGCAATTGCGAAGTGGATTTATATTTTTAATTTTAAAATGTTATATGTTGTATCATACCCGTATATAAAGTGTTTAGTCGCACCAGCGTCAAACCATTTTGCAATTACATGTTTATCATATTATACCATTTTAGGTCAGAACAGTTTAATGTTAATTACTTTAAATTTTTTTATAATTATTGGCGATACTTATAATATTAACAGTGATCTACAAAATTTTTTTTGTTTTTTTAAACAATTATACAAATCTTACCAAAATTTTATTTGCATAGATATTATATCCTATGTTTCATAAAATTTTGGGAAAATTTTAAATATTTATGGTAAATTATTTTACAGTTATTTATTTATCGCATCTTAGAAGCAAAATTTATGTATTTTTAAACCGTCATATCTTCAAATTGATTCAAAATTTCAGTAGTCATACCGACTAACTAAAAGTTTATTTAATAAAAAAATTGTGACTTAAACGGATACAGTATATTTGCAAAAAGATAAGTACGCAAAATTGATTAAGTTATTTGAAAAACCTGAAAAAGACTTTATTGAACTTTATGCTTTGAAAATTGTCTTTCATTTAAATAAGAAAAAAAAGCAGTTAAGAAAGTTATCCAAATTCTACTGAATTCAATTTAGTCAAAAATACTATACAATGTACGGTGTCACTTTCAATTCACTTTTTCATCTAAATAGAACATCTAATAAAAAGTTTCTCGAATCTTGTATTAAGCTCACGCCATTCAACAGAATCAACAGGCGGAGAAAAGAAAAAGAAAATTCCATTTCAACATTACCAAAAGGAAACTCACAAGAGTATCGGCTTTCCTATAATTGGATTTGGTGCATCCTCGTCGTTATTTACACACAAGTATCTCTCGCTTTATTTACCGACATACATTTCTTTACACACGCGTCTTCTCAATGACTTTTAGTAGTACTCGCTTTCACAACTAAGCTTATGAATTGCAAAAATAATCAAGCTCCTAGGAATTTTCAGATTTTCACAAACAGAACTATTTTCTGTACATACGAAAATCTTAGTGCAATAAGTGGGCATTGGCTACTAAGGCAATTTTTCTTGATGAATTTTAATGATTAAGCAATACAACATAATTATCGGGAATAAATATAATAATGTCAAAATACAATTCAAAATAGTAATCAGAAATATCTCTAACAGAATATTTTAAAATTATTACGAAATATGTTATCGTGTTTTTTTAAGGTTTCGTAACTCAAAAGGAAAAAAGGAACGCTTCTAAGATCTTGTAAGATTCATATGTTCCAGCCATTTTTTGTACTTTCTTAACATATTTTGTACCTTTATAACGTTATTTTTTGTACCTTCATATGTCCTAGCCCTTTTTTGTACCTCCTTAAAATACTCAAAAATATTCATATGGAAATTTTAAGGGGAAAATTAAGTACTAAAACAAATTCAAATACTGAATGAAGAGGAGGCAATTAGTTCAAATTGCTTTGTACGTTTTTGTCCTTTTTTAGGAAATTTACTTACTTTTACTCCTTTTAAATACTAACCGTCCATAAATTATTTGCGATTTCGTTGATTTGTCCAAATCACAAACTGTCTGTAGTTATGTGCGTACCAATGTAAATTTTTTGAGATTTTTCTTCTTTGTTCTCTTCTCGTCGTATATTTGTTAACGTTTATATTAACCTATAAATCAGGTTAAAATATTTCACCAAAAACTCTACAAGAAAATTTGCTTGAAAAAAGACTTGCCGAGGGAGCAATGGGCAGTTATTTTAACTGACATTCGGGCATGCTCCCACCAGTTAAGTATTTATGGTGGACAGTTTTTTTGTTTTATTTGACCTGACTTACTGATTAAATAATTATTTGCCTTGCACAAAAACCCCTTTTGTATTTAAAAGAAGGGTAAGCATCGTGAAAATCCTAGAGACGTAATATTGTGTACCATGGAAGAAGTGTCAAAAAGTAAATTATGAACTGGCAAAGCTGAAAGCTTGTAAATTCGATTGCAATCAAACTGTAGTAATAAAGGAAACTAATATATTAGTCATGATCAAAATAGACCAAGAACAAAATTGTATCCAAATACTGAATATGAGAATTTTTCCGACAACAATCTCAGTTATTACCACGAGCACCAGTATCTATTAGTTTATCGCAAGCCGCAAGTTTTAACAAAACTAATGTGGGAATTTTTTTAATGAATATTATGTCAATATTTCTAATATTTATTTTAAATATGATATAACATTATATTTTTCAACTTTTTTATACACTTTCGGGTGTGTACGGAACCCTTCAAGAAAAAGCGTATTTTTCAAGTTCTTATTAGACTTTGTACTTTGTATATCGACGTAACATAATTATGTTTATGCATTCATACAGTAAAAATAACGTACATTAAACCTTTGAGAATTTAATATTCTACATCCATAACTAAAAACATATGGAATGATCAATGTAATAACCCTACTTTACAGACCAATTTTATATTTCTGTGATAGTAAATTCAACTTCTATTTAAGTTTCGTCATCGTTTTTCAAGAAGAACTTAAAAAGGACTTAAAAGGTGACTACGAAGTTTTCGTGGACGTATAATCTGGTTTTAAAACTGTAAACTTAAATGATTTTTCCCAGAAACAAAAATATTATTGCTAGACCAGTCACACGGAAATTTAATATATCTATACTTAGTTAATTTTGCTACTACCAGCTGGAAAATATCAATCCCATCGTCGATCCCCATAAAATTTGACCAAATAATATCTATAATAATATACCGAATAATAATATTTATATCACCACCAACCAAATAATAATATCTATATCAAAATAAACATCTCGTTTTTTGCCATATTAAGGGGAAATTATTTACAGCAGAACCCTAATAAAATAGTCGGGGAAATTATAAATGAAAACCGCAACCAATATTACAAAACAGATAGAAAATATGATTTGTCACATTATGAATATGACGCTCACCAGATTATAAATTACAATTATTGATCCACCTTTGAAATTTTACATAAAGACAATTCAAAGCATAATCAGATGAACGAGACGAAATGCTTAAAATATCGAGAGAGAGAAAACACCTGGCACAGGCGAACGATTCCGTACAAAAATGAATTGAATAGCACACAAAGTGAACAAATCAAAGGAAAAGGAATCTCGAATGTCAAAAACTTTTCCGGATGAAGCCATTTGACTCGCTCTAGTGTTCGGAAAACTCAAATGTTCCTCGCTTTTGTGAAAATTTCTACGTCGCATAATGAGCGAAGAAAATTATAGTACATAATGCTGACTAGACCGTTACGGCTCTTTTTTAACGTGCCGCGATTGGGTGCTGGTAGAGATAAGGTCGCTCAAACACTTTCAATTTGCGCCGTTTCCGCATTTACCTTTATTCAATGGAGTTATATAATATAAAATATAGGTAGGAAATTGTTCCCCGTGGAAAATGTCCCCCGTGGAAATTGTTACTTGCCATTACTTTGTTATGTAAACTACGTTAACAACCGATCTAAAAGATTTGAATACAAGTAAATAATAATAATACAATTAATATTATAACACAAAAAAAAATTCATTTTATATTAACAATAAATATGTTTTCAAATTAGATGTGGGTTGACAACTAAGTTTTTCAAATTTTTCCATCGCCTTCATAATTTTCAAATTTTTGAAGATCTTTCCATTATAATAAATTTCAGATAGAAGAATTTTAGTTTTATTTTTTAATTTGTTTTGTGTTATTTTTAAATTTAGTTTTAAGTTATTTAATTTTAATAACGGGTCTACCTCCTTCACACGCTTTTCATGAATATTATGAAAGTAATATTTTGTACGAAATGCGTTTCACTTTTCGTTAGGATTTTATTCACGATATTCGAACTTACATTATCTTACTCACGTTAGTCACTTTAAAAACCTTACAACGTACAAGACTTAGTATAATATTTCCAAAATTTCAGAATGTATTAAATACTGATTAATACTTAATACTGATTTACTGATTAATACTAAATACTAATTCACCAAAAGAGACCAGCAAAAATGTGCCTTATGTTACAGAAATAGAAGTGTTTTGGAAAAAACCTAGAATTGTTATAGAATTGTTGATTGATAGTCAGGAAAGGTGAAAAATACAAAAATATAATTATAACCATAATAGAAAAACAAAAAAACGCGCATATATTACATTCTTTAATATATAAGAAATTAATAACAATGAATAAAAATAACAATACAAAATCTTCCGAAGTACACAATAATTTCTTAAAAACGTATACAGAAATTAATCAATACCGATATTGATATTTTTTCTTTTTTTCTTTAACTTGTTATCGCTCTTTTCTAGTTTTACTTAGCTCTTTTCAAGGATCCTGTCGTGCCTGCCAGTTTAATGAATTATAGTATGGTAATTAAAGTATGGTTTATGTTTGTGTTGAGAACACAACAAGAAATACTATGAATTTTGGTGATTAAAAGAGTTCCATAGAAATAACATTTACAAGTTATGTTGAATAATAACCAGACTTTTCGTAATAAAATACAAAATTTCTCCTTTATCTGGTTGAGGATTTAAATAAAAATTTGTAGACAAATTTTTTCTAATTTTCTTTACTTAAAAGTGCATTTTTATATTTATAACACTAAGATCCAATAGAGCGATAACAGCCGATATAGCTGCTACCGCTCTCCTTTCTATTTATTACATTTTACAAGTAATACTTTTTCAAATTGATAAACATTTTTTAGAATTACGAATATGCTTATCAACTTATGATTCAATAAATTCTATTGAATACTAATATTTTTTTCTATTATATCTACTCAGTTAATCGTTTTAAGGACTCAACAAGGTTCTTTAAAATAATTTTTTGAATTATTTCCAATGATAAATATTAACTTGATCAATTGAATTGCATTGATAGTACTGCGTTCCGTAAACGGCGTTATCTTTTTAACATTCTTAAAAAAGGGGAAGTTCTCTTCTACCTGTATACTTTTTTATTTGTTTGTGACCTCAAAACTTTGTCAAAAAACAGATTTTCAAAACGTCTTTTTAAAATGGTAGGGTATAATATCCAGGCGATTCCATATAAAAATAATTAAGAACTGATGATGAAGCATGGAGATGTCTTGACCAATTCCCCAATTGAAGAGAACACAGAGGTTCTTGGGAAATTTGGGATGGTATTTGAAATTATTTATTCTTTGGTTGATGCTAAAATCAGAAAGTGATAACCAAATGCCTCAATCATCAGAATTAGATTCATAGACTTTGAGCTTGTTTAATTTGTTTTGATGAGTAAGGACTTGTCAAGACAAATCAATGTCAAACTGATATTGGAGACGAAAAATGGTGACAGGAACTCCACAATTAAAAGAAATAAACCCATCGAGTTTTTAATCATTCAACTTGTGTTGAAATAAGCAAGAAAATAACAAAATAGTTAATCATATCAAGGTGACTTCAAAAACAATTTGAAGTGGGTTATGGATTATTATAAAATAATACCCTATTCGTACCTACTTTTAAATTATCAACGAGAATATTTTCTGTATTTTATATTATATTTTCTGTATTTTATATTATATTTTCTATATTTTATAATAAAACATATAAAAGCAAAATTTATATTCTGTACCCGTTGGTGCATTATCCGCAGTCTCACGGATATAAATATTTCAATAGCTCCCCCTAAGTAATAATTCAAAAGTCCAAAAAAAAACTGTGTATAAAATTCGTTACAAAAACAATAAATGAGTAACTAACTGAAAATATTAAGTATAAAAAACGACAAATAAACTTTTCTTCGTATTAATAAAATATACATATCCATGTCTTATATATAATACGTAGCCCCATGTCTATATTGTTTTGTTAGAATTTTGTATTTTAAAAAATTCGAAGGTTTTATTTCGCAACTTTTGTTATCGTGAATTGATAATCACAAATGACACTTTCCTTACTCATTTGATTGATGATTAAATGAACGATGTTTTCGGTTAAATAAGCCAAAATGATGGAACGTTGCTACTAACAAGTCGTACGGGTGTTATTGTTATGTAATCAGGCCCAAACATGATTCCATGTAGTTATTTTATTTGATAATAATATTTAATTAATAAGGATTGAATAGGATAAGAACTTCGTTGATAGAACACGAGACTTATAAAATACAATGTACGTTTTTATACTTGTACATTCTTTACTTGTTTCCTCAATTTTCAACCGATTTCGTCAAATTTTTCACTCTATCTCTCTTTATTAGGGCACAGTATGTTACAAATTAAGGTATACCAGAAATATATACACAAATTTGATCTCAGTTTCATTAAGAAGACCGTAAATTTTCCCTATAAAAATATATAAATTATTACAAATTTTATAAAAATATGACTTAAAAAAAAACAACATTTATATTATCAATTTGTGCTAGTTTGTACAGGTCACATTTGATATTTGCTTTTAAAAATTCTAAAAACTATATATGTCTTTATGCTTTATTATATACTGACTTCAATGTACAAACAAGCCAATTGTACAGTTTCATTATATGTGTAGATTTAAGATTGAAACAATAAAAATCTGTGTATTACTTTATTTTACACGGACTTAAAATATTGATAAAAACAACAATTAGATAAAACTACATGATGTAATATTATTTCTACTGTATTTAAATTCCTTACCATGACCTAGGTTTCGTTGTATTATATCTTCAGGCAGGCAATTAGCAAAGATGAGCTCAACTGAAGATGTTCTAATACAACGAAACTTAGATCTTGGTAATAAATTTTAATAAAGTAGAAATAATACTACATCACCTAGTTTCATTTAATTGTGAATAATGAATTTCTACAAAATTAAAGCCAAGTATGTTCAATAAATGAAACTTAAAAAAAAATTAGAAAGCTTTCAAAATTTAGATAAGAACGATCGTATTGAATTATCACATTATTTTTAGCTATGCTCATGCGTATAGCACGCGAATGATACAGGAAAATATACTCACTCTATTCTTATAATTAAATCTAGCAGGTAATAATAAATTTCTAATGATTTTTAATAATTATTTCACTATTAAATTTCAATTAACCTGTATTTTCATAACATTATAGTATATACAGTAATTTGTTTCTATTACAAACACACATAAATACAAAGACACAAAGCTTATTTACCTTTTCACTTGGATTGCGACCTTCGACATCTAACCATGATTTTTTCTTAATGTTCGCTGCACCGTCAAAGTGACAGGAAGCTTTTAAAAACATTTTAAAGTAGGAAAAATAAATAACAAGCTTCTAGGACTGCCTAAAGTTATTCTCGTTTTCCTCTCACGGCACACATGTGACAGACTATATAAAACACATATTGGACTTGTACGTGCCTGCAGTTACGTACGCCCGCATAGCTAAGTAATAGCAACCTACAACCTGAAACAAGCATGCAACGTCGGAGTTGCGGAACTCAAATAACGAGATGCGAGTACATTGGCCGGATTTGAGTTTAAGAGCTCTCGCGAGGTCAAATGCTAACAGAACTGTGCATCCCAGTGCAGTGTGCTGCACAAATAATATATATGTATGTATGTGTACATATATATATATATATATATATATATATATATATATATATATATATATATATATACATATATATGTATATAAATATACACACGAGTATGTAGTGTAAAAAGTCTATGGGGCGCGGTTATTTTATACTGCTTGCAATGCGGCATAATTACACAGGCAAAGCATAAGGGAGTCGTACCCTACACGAAGAGGACGATTATTTATCAATTTATTAAACTTCATAATATTTGCTCGTCTGATATACCACAACAAATTCATCAGTAACTTAATAACCAGAGGTAATTTTGTGCTATAAGGTAATAAAGCAACAAAAGGGGTCAGAAAATATCTTAACGATATTTTTTGACCCCTTTCTTGCTGAATATTATCAGATCACGCCAGAATATACTTTCCAATAATTCAAAATAAGTCATATGAATTTGTATCGTGAGAAAATTTTGATTATTGTTGTGTAATTATTATATTCGTTGTAATGTCGTGCACGTGGACTGCACAATATTCAATAAATATGCACGTGGACTGACATATCACAACTTCAAGCATATATAGATTTGCCTAAAGTCAGACACCTTTCTCTAATGTACAATCTTTCAATTTGTGTAAAATTTTATTTCAGGACGAGATATGTGATAACATTTTATATTGAGTTTGGACCTTAAACACCATTTTAATCAATCCATTTACGTTTTATGTGACAGGTATTCTTAAAAAAATGAACGAAAACACTTTAGGATTAACTTAAGATGATTAAATGAATTACTTTACAATTCTTTGTTTTTATTATCATTTGTATATTTCTATTTTTTTATTTGCATGGTAATCATTATGAAGAAATAAGTTAAACATGCTCTTCATCACATTCTTATTTGCAATAACAAATAATATCATAGTTGAAAGCACATTTTAATATAATGCCTTATGGATTAATATTATCAGTATGAAAGCAAGTTTGTTAATGCTACAAATGCACTCATGAAAACGTGATATCATTGCTGCTAATTCCTTGAGGGATGAAGTCACATGGACATATGTAGGTCGATACCTAGGACTTCTTACATTGCACCGTCAAGGAAAATATTATTTTGGTATTATTGTATAATAATATATTGGATGGAGGTGTTTAAATTTATAATTAAACTAACTGTGTTCTACGGTTTCATTCGCGTAAAATCAGGGTTTCGCTGTCGAAACAATTACTAAAATTGATAATAGATGTTGTTGGCAATACGAATATCTTAATATTCACTGAGTGAAGGGTTTTTTCTAATCAGTAATATTCATATGAAAACAATGACAACTCACATGTTCGTCCATCTGTTATCTTGCTATTATAATAGATACCCCAAAAATTAAGTTTTTTGATAAGTTATTTAAATTAAATTGATTTTGTTCTATTAATTTACATGATTCTTAAAAACTTTCATGGGAATATTTTGGTACATTAACTTTCGAAAGATATGTGGATTAATATGCTAAATTATAAGTTTCAACGTGAAAAGTTTTGTGTGAAGAACGGCGTTAATATATTCAACAATTTGTTTCAACCTATCTTATATTAATATTCAAAAAATATTTTTAAAAACTTTGTAACTTGCTCTTTTAATTGGTACCTCAAAAGGTAAATAAAATTTTAAAAAAATGTATTATTTCATTTTTAACCTATAAAATTTCTCTACAAATATTTTTACAGTCATCTATTGAAATGTATGCGGATTATAATTCATTATTATTTTTTATAATTTGATCTTTCCCCGTGAAGCAATTCTTGAGGAAATGTCTATGATAAATGACTAGACAATAAAAGGGTTTCATTTGTTTTGTTGTAACTCGAAAACCTTAAAAAGAAACGGAATTCCTGGAAATGTAAATCTAATAAAAATATCAGTTTTTCTTTCAAAAACGGAGAGATTATATAGTTTTAGTTAAAAAAATTATATGATATTCTTTTAAATTAGTCACTTCAGTTTATAATCACATACATATAAATTTAAAAAAAAATTAAATATCTTCCTAATCTTATCTTAATAATTTAAACCTTCAAGTTTCCATCAAATTTTTTATACTTCGTTATACAATCTTGTCTCCCATATTTCTTCTATCCGTTTGGTGAAACAAAAAATGTCCATGTTGCTTCATCGTGTTAATCCATCCTGGTCGACACGTTTCGCCTCATTTCCACCTCAACCTCTTCAATTTCATCAACCCATTCTGCCATTAGGTCTGCCACTAGGATAAATTCCAAATAAAATACGCTGGATCAGTATAAATTCGAAATTTAAAAGTTACATATAATCATTTTTAAATATTTGAAATGACTTTTATATTAGAACTTCCGAAGTTTTTATACCTGCACCAACAGGTTTAACTCGATTTCCAAAAACTTGGGGAGATGAGATATAAAATTTATGTTAAATATTTAAAAACCTCTCAAATCTTAACGCTATTATAATTGCACATCAAGCAACTATTTAAATCTTTGCGGTCCTTTTAGTTTCAATTCTTTTTTCAGCTAACGTAATAATCCAAAGTGTTTATACATTTATATTTTTGATAGGATAGTTTTAATATAGTATTGCACATTGCATTCTTATAGATACACTTCTGAATGAGTGTTCTTCTAAATTTCTTAATAATACAGCAAAATGATTAGATTACTCCAAGATTCCAAAGGCAATACAAAGCATAAATGTTAATGCAATACACTGGGAAATGACAGCCAGCACAAATGTAAAGTAAGAAAAAATATTAAAATTTATATTTATGCTTTCAAATCCAAAAACTTACTTTGGTAAAGGTTCACTTGCGTTGTACATAATTAGTAACAAAGTACATAAATTGACGATTTCTGACGTATTCAATATATTGACTTTTCAAACTCATAAGTTTTTATATCCTTCAGTTATTTATAAATAAATTTCCTCAAATTTTATATAATTAAGCAAATCATATTCTTTTGATCTTGAATTAATTTCTCAATAATTTTCTCCTGAATCTTACTCTCAAACCCAATACAATATTTCGATTGCTGCAACATAATAGCAACTAACTACTTTGTTGAGTAAATTGCACCTGGATTCTGAGAAGTCGTCCTCAAGTTTAAAGTGCAAAAATAAATTCATATAATGATAAAATAAAGCTGCAAAAACTTAATAGACCATATAATACAGAGTATATTCATTGGATATAATTTTGTTAACAACGGCTCGTGTTTCTACTATCACTCAAATATTGACCGCACAGATAACTTTTATTATAGCTAATGATATGTGTGTATATATGTATATATATATATATATATATACATATATATATATACATATATATATATACATATATATATATTTATTTATTTATTTATTTCATGATGTTTGACTATCACAATGCTTAAAGAAGTTTTTATTTAACACAATGTTATACCTCGGAAATATTTAGGAAAAACTGTTACATTGTTAAAGAACTCGGGCAAAATGTGTTTGTCGATTAGTTGACAAAAACGTCAAATAAGAAGCTCTCTGTTAATATATCAACTAACACATTTTCCTTAAATTATGATTCAGTATTATATTATGTTAATTTAAAAGACGTTTTTCTAATAAAGAAAAAATATAAAAAATAATCATACATGGAGGGAAACTAGAAGCAGTAAACATCAAATCAATATTTTACAAAACCTACATTCCGCTTTCAAATTCATTTAGTCCCGTACGCCACCATTGAATGTGTATCGATTTTATAATTTCACCGAGTGCGTTATGAAACTCGAAGTTAATAATTAAACAGTTCTCATTCAGCACGGAGGTCATAGCACGGACAACTGTCGTACGCAAGGAATGCTTAATGATATCATATTCAAGCGCTTCGACCTTTGCATCGACCCGTGCACTTACTTTATCCAAATGTTTAGTTGAAAAATATTACATTATGTGCAATTTCAAATATCTAAATTTTTATCCCAAAGTATATATATATATATATATATATATATATATATATATATATATATATATATATACGCACATAACTGTTTCGGACCTTCATTCTTCAATGTATTTTAGTCACGAAGATGCATTGTTATACTTATCCCTTTAAAAAACTTCTTCAAAACGGTACTTAGTGGGATACGCGAAAATAAAGTAAGTGTGGTACGTATAATTGTACTGTTTTTAACTTTGCTATACTTTAACACAAAGTCTAAATCATTTACTCAAATAAGTTTAATTCCATGGAAACAGTGAAGCTATGAGTAATGGACACTACCGAGTCATAAAGGTAATTTTCACTAAAAACTTTTTCACTGGAACCTTAAACATTAGGTAGGAACTTGTCCCGCCACAATCTATTTGTGAAAAGAAATATTTAATGCAGATATTGATAATTATAAAACATTGATGATACATCACCGATACCGTATAAGAAAATTAACATTATTCCAATATGAACATACCAATCCAAAAATATTACGGAAACAACCTTTTATTCTTTAATTTATTTCCTACTACTAGATACAAGCACATTATCCATTTTTTATATTCCATGAAATATGTCAAAGGTGCTGTTAGAAAGCCAATATCAGAGACAGTCTTACAGCTCAAGGTTAATTAATTATTTGGTTAATAACACATAACTCACTCGTTAATTAGTCAGCAGTATATTTGTAAAAATGTTGTCTCCTCTGACGAATTTCGTCATTTGCAATGGTCAGGGTGCTCCTGGCAGTTCAATTAAGTTTATCCAGTAATATTAATTAACACAAGTCTACTTTAATACAGAGATACGCATATTGTGGCCGGACGTGTTTTTTAAGGTTTCAGTACCATAAAAAGTGTACTCATTCAAGAAATGTACCAATTTTATAACACTTCTTCGCTCATCCATCTACACGTCCTATATTTCAAACAATTGAATAAGATACACGTAATTTAACCAAATAGGAATTTTCCTAACTTTCAAACATTGTTCGTTAAGAATACAAAAATAATTGAAAGTTAAAAGAAATATTGAAATAATGCAACGAGTAGTCAACAATTTTTTTTTAATCGTAACCCCGCACTTCTTATGTAACTAACTATAAATCTTGAAAATTACGCTCATGTTGGGTTTTCGTCATTTCGGTATTAATTCGTTTGTGGTTCTTTTTCGATATACTTTCCACGTTCAATTAACGCAAAAACCAGTTATTTTTTTCATTCGTGTATTAACTGTAAGAAATTCAACATTTAGGTTTGCCATATTTATTAAACTTAATAAAATTATCTTATCAAACTTATTAAGGAGCTAGTAAGTCGCTTATTGTTCATCGTATATCAAAAAATAATTAAAAATCATCATTTTATATTAGCTAAAGTCTTTGATTTTGTCGTTTTAGACATTTTTTTATTAAGAATTTTTTTTGTATTTATTGCTCTCGGAGACATAACTACTGGTTCTATTAGTAAGGTATTTAATTATTTACTTGATAATTAGGTTGGCAAGACAGGATGGTTGGATGGGAACATACATTACCAAATTGCAGAATATACAGCCAGTTGATTTTTGCTTTTCATATAAGATAATATATAAGAGACCGTCGTTTTTCAATAATAATTACCGATGAAAAAGTAAGACCTACATCAGTAACAAAATCAGATCCATATTCTACTAATATTTTAAAATGTTATAACGTTAAACGTTTAAATTTCATTAAACAAAGTAGAAACTCACCGTTAAAAAAGAATTTCATCGCTATTCAAAACAATCGATAGCAGTTATATAATTGAATCGAACAACTTATTTTGAGTAAAAAGATGATAATAATTATGTTTACCACCATAAATTTTCGTTACCATTATAATTTTCTTAAACTCAAATCGCGTTTTTACTACAGAATCAGTTTTAGATCCTTATAATTATTTACAAAAATGCAATAATCACAATACCCGTAACATATTTAGGTTTATGCAAATTTTTCAACTAACGAATATTGTTTTTTAAAAGGAAGCGTTAAATTACACAAGTAGTGAAAAATATTAATATCTTTTATATGTCGAATCTGCTATGAAACAAAATCTCCTAAAAGATACTGTGAAACGATTACAGAAATAGCGATCAAGAAAGCAATCTTCCTTCTTTAAAAGTTTAAAAAATAATCACTATTAATATCGTTTAGGGTTCCTCTTACGTGACAGAAAATCAGTGAGCCAAAGGGAAAGATCCAGTCGAGTTCGAAACGAGGACCATATGTCGCGACCATATCGCTTTCAAACAACCCTAACAGAAATCTCAAAGCACTACTCATTGCATCCTTCCGTACCCGCCCACCCCTATTCTTCATCACGTCATTCCGTTCCCCGCCACATCGACCCTAATCAAATTTTCAACGGGAAAACTAGTTATGGCATATTATTCTACTAATATAATAAAAAGAAAAAATTAAGGATACCCGCAAAACTCGCGGGATAAAATAAAAAAAATTTGTGTATTCGAAATATTATAGCTCATAGCTTCCAGATTATCACAGGCCATATGATGTGAACATGTATTATAGAATTGTGAGATTTAGTTAATAATGTCAACGTGTTAGGAGAATAGGCTCTGGGAGTTTTCGTGACGTACGCTGATAAAACTATTATAAATGTACTAATATTATGTCTTGTAGGCATTCAATAAGTCTAAAAAATTATCTATGACAACATTTAACTATCTTTTACTGATAAGCCACGGTATTGTTTTTAAATTAAAAAGTGTATGGGTGACGATGTTTAGATAATTTTTATAACACTGATTAAAATAAATATTGAGTTTATATATATTATATTGCGTTTATATGAATGGATGGAGGGAATGAGCATATGAACACATCATATCGCTGTACATAATTAGACTTTTTTTTTAAATTAAAATAAAACGCTAGACTAAGTTTGTAAAAGAAAATATACGTGGGAATAATTATAATGTTTAAATAAATTAATTGCGGATTCTCAGTACGAGTTGTTTTCATTTGGCGGAAAGACACTTAACATGATCTATGAAGAAATATTTTAAACAACTGTATCCGGGACATTTTGCTGGTTTGTATTAGATAGTAGCAACCACAAGGAAAGCTCGCTGGAAAAAACCGTTTAAAAATATATATATTTAGTATGAGAGGTTACCAAATAGTTCTCTCAGCGGAGCCCCTAGAGGACGCGCTCTCTAGGGTGACCTAGAGAGCGTGTCCCCGGGTGGCCAATAGGAGAATGCCTCCATAGGTCCCTCCTTTAGGTTCTAGGTGGGAAATAAAATACCTCTCACGAAACAACAGATAGAAGTCAACCTCTAGGCTCTGGCAATTTCTTCCATGAATAATGTGCAATATTTCAGAAGTCTAATCTACTAAATAGTTAAAAATATAAAAAACTTGTACCAATATTTGTGAATAACTTTCAAATTTCAAATTACTCGTATATAGGATTTATTCCAATGGTTTAAATAGTAGACCAGTTTTCGCACGAAACTTTAAAATTAATTGAAAAGAATAAATAGGGATGATTCATTCTGACGATTTGGCTTCAATTACTTCAGATGTTCGATGAAGTAAATAAAAAAGTGAAATAAATATATTAAGCTTACAACATAAAAATAAAACTTGCTATGATGTAACGTATGGACGAGCGGGCTTATGGAATCGACGCTTACCCTAAACAATTAAACGCCGGGCTATTGAACTTTCAAGTGCCACACGCTTAATCCGGATAAATATCAGAATTATGAAGCAGATAGAAGTATAATATCGACCTGCAAATCGTACTTGTACAGAAATTGATAAGATAAGATTACCGAAATAGTTCCACTAACAAAACTGCTCTATTATTGAACCTTCCTTTAATTTGGCGCCCGTTTATAAATACGAAACGCCGTATGAAACGAATGTTTACTTTGTGTGGAGGGAGCAAATATTGACACGGGAATATCGGCGTCGTTAAGTGTTGACAATACTAATGTTTGTTATAGAACTATGCAGTTAAACCGACGAACAGATGGTTTATTTTGTATACTAACTTATAAAACGTTAATCGATATTTAATTTGAATATTGCCTTTATTAATAAATGTATCTTTACGTCATACCAAATTTATAAAAATTATATACATTTTCAAAGTGTTTCTTCAAATTATTTAGTTTCTTTATTCATTCTTGTGAATTGCGACAGGAATTAAAATAAAATGTTTTTTATTAAGTACAATGAATGATGAATGGATAGATGTATATTCTGAATAAACTCTTCCGTTTTTCTCTTTATATAAACACTTTTATTGTGACAATTTATTTGTTATTCCTTTAAGATAAGTAATAAAATAATAAGTAAATTACACTTCAGTGTAATTTACTTATTGTTTTATTTAATTGTAATTTACTTTATTTTTTATTCCTTTAAGACATGAGTAATAAAATAATAAGTAAATTACACTTCAGTGTAATTTACTTATTATTTAATTTAATTGTAATTTACTTTATTTTTTATTCCTTTAAGATGAGAGTAAATTACACTTTAGTGTAATTTACTTATTGTTTTATTTAATTGTAATTTACATTATTTTTTATTCCTTTAAGATGAGACAAAGTGTGTAAAAAAAGACACTAAGAAAGGAAAACAAACATGTTAACAAAGATAAGAGTAAATTACACTTTAGTGTAATTTACTTATTATTTTATTTAATTGTAATTTACTTTATTTTTTATTCCTTTAAGATGAGAGTAAATTACACTTTAGTGTAATTTACTTATTATTTTATTTAATTGTAATTTACTTTATTTTTTATTCCTTTAAGATAAGAGTAAATTACACTTTAGTGTAATTTACTCTTATCTTTGTTAACATGTTTGTTTTCCTTTCTTAGTGTCTTTTTTTACACACTTTGTCTCTACCTTATTGTGGCTGCTTTATGGATGCTAATTATACCCCAATGTGTCAAGATACAAACTAGTAGTTAAAGCATACGAAAGTAATCAATAAAATTTTAAATTATTATTATAATTAATTATATACATTATAATGATTATATATTTCTGGTGACTTTATTTGCATATAAAATTGTTAAAGGAAATAAGTATATTTGGCAACATACAAATGGATTAAATTTATGTCACAATACTTAAGGAATCCTATTATATAGTTATAACTTTCAGTACCGATTAGACTTGGAGCCACTTATCTAAATATTATCAAACTTCATTTATTTCATCAGTCTGTAGATAATGATGTAAATAAGTCGTAAATAGAGTCTACATTTTTGAACAAGGGATAACTCCAACTAGGCCCCGTATAATAACATACCATATTGGAAATTTTAAGTATCACTTGCACCAATTTTAATATTCATGTATAGTATATTTTTAACCTTTATTTCTATTCATAAGTAATATTCGCTAAGCTCATTAAAGTATAATTACAAAGTTAAATCATTAACATCATACAGTCAACTGGAGATGACGACACGTTAGTACTAACGTTATATAAGTTTAGCAAATACAAATAAATATAAAATATATTAATGGAGATGCTTTTCCAAGTATATGGGTTTTGCGAACATTCAGCTGACATAACACGTTACAAAGTCGATCATCTACCAACATGTGCTTCGCTTCCAAATCTGCATGAAAATCAAAACAAATATCAACACGGACCTCGTTCACCTGTAGCGTAAATTCCAGAAATTCGCCCCATCCCTTCGTCGTCGTGCAGAGGGTATCTCCCCTTCATCCTGGCGAATATTTGCGCGAGATATAGAATATTTTTATTTGCCAATGAATTATTTATGACGTCTTTACATCCGATTTCGTCTAAGCCTCAAGATGATACAATACTTGAGACGGAGGTAAGTTTAATGGAATTATTCATGTCGTACTCGTATTTTATTTCGTTATTATTATTATGTGTATTTTCACGAATCTGCTTTGGGCGCCAACAAATTTAGAACTCTCAGTGTTTTGGACACTCCACCTCGCGCTGTTGACGTAAAATAAAATGAAATCAAGCTGCGCAATGAATGTGCTTGATGAGAGGGAGGCCGTCAGGAAGTACGGTATAACGGTTGAAGCGGAAATCCTCTTTTACGTATTTGTCTTACCTTGCGGTCCACGTTTTTTTTGCGATCCGCTAACGAAACGCGATGTCGGTATTCGTTCGTGAAATACTTACCATATTCAAATGTACGTTTAATATATTTTTAAAATTTCAGAATCATTTTATATGTTAATTTAATTTGATATATTAATAAATACAAAGAGTAAACAACAACTAGCTACATGTACAACACGAACACAATAGAGTTTTTTTAGAAATCTACAACATTTCGAATTTTTGACACAATTTAACCAAATTAATTTTAATTAAAATTGTAACGAAATGATGATGCTTCGAATTTTCGAGCCTAAAATGCCGTAATTAAAAATATAAATGAGTCTTAGAATACATTGCAAGTCCTTTCAACTACTAACATTTTGCAAACAGCGTTTAGTAATAAAAAAGTCGTAAATCGAACTTTAATCTCATTTTAAAAGATCAGTCCAAAGAGTTTCATTCAAACAGATCTATGAAAAAAATTGGCTCCCATTTACGTGGGAGTCATATTAAAAATTGTTTCAATGATATTACTACATATTGCTCGACATTTCCACATGAAGCATATACTTGCATTGATACAAGGACGAACAGACGGACATGAAGATATAAGAATTTGTTATTTCACTGTCACGGAATTCTGTTAAGAACCTTTTCTGGGCCAAATCATTCTGCCTAAGGATTAAAATATAAGTTTAAGAAAAAAAAATTAAAATGTATTAAGGTAGCGTTATTTTAAAAGAATTGTTATGTTCTTCGAACTGTGCAAAATACATCGATATTCTGTGAAAATCAATAATATTTAGCTTAAAACAATTATTTTATGAATCAAGTTTCAGAAACCTAAAATAGTATATATGTTACTTTTTCGTAACAATTACCCTGAAATTGTTACTGAATCATTAACTATTGGAAACATGGTTTTTTCTGCCCCTTCATTCACAGAGTTAATATTTTCTGTTCAAACAAACCCTTGACTGCAAAAAAGGAACTTATACCTTACCAGGAATTTCAAGCTTAATTTCTGTGGCAGTTTAGATAACTTCTATATATATTTCTTACGGGCAACGCAGACAAATGACTTGTAGGTGGTGTATCAACAGCCAAAAACAGGCGACTTTTGTGGTTCAAACCGACTTTACATCGACTTATCCCATAAGTGAAAACGCGCGCACCGTCTATTAAATATGTACTATCTCTATTAATGCGTGTTCATTCATAAGTTCTGTACTTTTCACCGTTAATGCGTTTTAATCCGTATCTTTCGGGTGAGCGGGAATCGGCCAAAGTCGCATTGTAGAACCGATTTTTGTAGGATATTTACGTTAAAGTAATAAATATCATGTCATTTTTTTCCGATTATTGTCAAACTTAATATTAGCGACCGCGTCTGCATAATGCGTTAAGCTCACTCTGCTCTTAGTCTTTTTTATTATTAGCAATTAAATTTTAATCAGTAATTTTTACATGGACTTTCAATAAACGGACAGACAAAAAATGATAGCGTGTAATTTTACATAATCGGTAGTGCTGCTAATAAGGGTTATACCCTATAAAGGTAATATTAAATCCATTTTTTGAACATTGGCTTCATGTCTATTTCTGAAATGTACACTGCATCATAACAAAATCTTATATTCTGTCACCGTACGGTACAAGTAAAAAAAGGAATCGTTATTAAAATATGACATGATTGAATAGAAAACCCAATTCTTAATCGAAAAACTAATTCTGAATCGACTAAAATTGTTATTCTCTCATGTACTTAAACTATCTTGAAGAAGACTAGATGCTTTAAGATTTTTTTTTTTATATATTTAGTAACAATTAGGATAGTTCTTTTGCTATCCTGAAACGTTCACTAGACTCTTCAAAATCCAATAGATAAAAGTGCCATCAAAACAGTTCGTAAATGATTTTTGGCTGAACTAACTTACAGACGGAAAGACAAAAATTCCAAAAAGACCTGATCCTTCGGAACAATTTGCTTTTAGTCCCCTGGTCTCTTTTTGTTTCGATGTACCGATGACATCAATTTCTTACTATTATATATATATATATATATATATATATATATATATATATATATATATATATATATATATATATATATATATATAACAGTATAAAAACATCCGGTGTTGATTTTTTCCTATGTTCCTTCTGTCATTTTCACGTGTAAGTTTCATTGAAACGAGGAAAAGGCCTCCATCCTTAATAGGTTTTATTCTAAATTGCACAAAATTTCTAATAAAAGCATATGCAAATTATTATTCGCAAAAAACTCTGCTCCTTAAAATAGATGAAATACTAGAAAATGATTAATCAGGTAATTATGAAAATATTTTCAATGATCGTAGTTCCCAGGCTGTGAAATTTAGTTTTCTCATTTACACTGACTTAAACTTATTTCATTAAAATTTATCAAAGAAATCCTGAAAGGGTCAGGATTTCTTTCTTTTTTCATTTCATCGTCTAATGAAATTTTCTTTTCCCCAACTTTATTTTAGTCAGCAGTGTTCATTAAAGTAAATAACTGATAAGTTTGATCATTACCAAAAAAGCTAATTTCAATCAGTAATACTTTTCCTCCATTTTTAAGCTAAAATATTAAAGTTTTAAGATTTCTATTTAACTATACACTGAATTCTAATTTTTTTTTTATATTTTACTTTTTACATTTACAGGACGATAAATTTTGATTACTAATATTTCAACATGTACTTGAATATTGAAATTTGTTCAAAGGCGACCACACAAATATATCATATTAAAAATATGACAAATAAACCTGCCTAAGTATAATTAACACTCACACAACGTGGGTCTGGTACGCACTTAGTCTAATATAAACATTTAAGAGTGCATGGTATTTCTATTAATCGAGCATCGTACAGGTCGGGTTATAATGACCGGGCACATTTTTAATTTCGATTATTTTCTCAACAGTTATTGAATATCTTTAATATTCTCATGTAGTTGAGATCCTTTTATCCTGCTCACAAAACATTCAACATACTCGCTTGTAAAAAGCGAGTATGAAATTTGTTTGAGTTGTATAACGATTATTATTTTCAATGATTGTGTAAATAAACATGACGAATTTGATTAACTATGACACTACATAATGCACAAAAAAATTTATATCATGTATGAAGTTTAAAAATATTTCTTAAAAGTACATTATTTTCGTTAAACATTTAATTATCCGCGTTTCGGTAAATATTGAGAAGGCCAGTTACATTTTTTCGAATTTTTTTGTGGTCTATAAATTATTTTGATATTATAATGTAAAAAGTTCATTTCATAATTTTACATAATTCAATTTTTAGTACATACGTATTAGGGTATTATTAATTCCAAATAAATTACGCTTAGAAATTACTAAACTAATTAAATTATTAGTCTGTAAGTATTTTTAGTTCCATGACGCCAAGTTAAACTATTTACAAGTATTAATATTATTTTTCACGAGTAAATACATAGTCTAGTATACTTTTCGCAAGTGTAAAAGAGTTTTCCATATCTCAAATTTTTACAATCTAGGATCATCGCTCTATTTTCCAATAAATTTTAGATAAGTTTCGAGTAATTATATATTTTTTTTAAATTTTGATTTCGGCCGAATTGGAGATAGGGAGAGGTAAATTATTTTAGGTAGATTTTTTGGCATCATCCTTAAAATAATCTTATATTAGATCCGGAAAAAATTTATTTACGATCCTCACAAATCGTTGTTTCACCCAATGTCCAATGCGGTACAAAAAAATTAAGAAAAACGTTGTTGCGAGTACTTAATTTGCCTACTCTGAAATTTCCACATGAATATTTTTAATGTTAATGGATTAAAATACCTTGCCATATTTTAAGTTACTACGTAAAACAGTTACTGAAAAAAAACAGGTATAACAGACGAGTGGACGAATACGTGAGTGGTTATATAAGGATTCCGTTTTATCTTTTGAGGTACGTAACCATAAAAAGTTAACCTTTTGCGTAATATTGCGGTTTCCATAAAATTCTCTTAATAAAATCCGGTTACCTTTTCGTAATTCACAAACTTAATCCCCCATTGAATTGTTCCATACCTGTATAACAATTCATATCTCGATCCTCGGCGCCTTAAAGTAATAAGCGCTGGCCAGATTTGTATGCGCATATGGCTCACACCGCGCACCCATAACTCACTATTGCAGGCGTAGAAATGTTCGCGGTGTGACGCCTACTCGGCTAGTTGTTTCAAGTCTAGCTAGTTTTTCTATTGCCATTTAGTACAAATATTTTGCATAGTGTAATAAAGAAACTCTTTTTGAATAAATAATCAAATAAAAAGCATTTTCCTTTCCTATGTACTAACATCTTTCATTGTGAAATTATTTATTTATCTATTAATTAAATTAGAATACGGATAGTATTAATATGTACCCGATTAGGACTAATATTGTTTCAATATTGTGATTTGAGGACTCGGAAAATAGATTTTTGCTGTACAGCATTGGAATATGTTAACAAATTTTGTTAAAATTCGAAAAAAATATGGAATTACAGTATTTCAATATGAATGTTTGGAACGGTTGAATTTAACTAGCAATGAATACTATTCCTCCTTTTGTAGTTAAGGGGATCTCCAAACACCTCGCTTTGAATTTTTTTTGTCGATACAAATAAGATGACTTTCTTTTTAGTTGGAAGAAGTATCATATTCAGTGCCAGGGTATTTATTTAATTCTGCAGTTTTATATGATATATTTAAATTTATATTTTAATAATAAAAAAACTCTTGTTATAAATAGGAGGGATAATCAAAATTGTGAAAAAAGCTAACTACTACTAATGTTTTTTTGAAATGTTAGCAGACAGTAACATTTACAAACAATAGGTTATACGATTATTTTTTTTAGTTTCTAAATCATAATTTCAAAGTACAAGCCGACAAAAGTAAGAATTAACAAGTAAAAGGTTCAATAAAGGATAGCGATATTGATTTTGAGGTCAATTATTTTATGAACTTAAAGTATTCTATGAAAGGTATATGAACACGAAATTATGAATAATTTAATAAATCGTAATTTCAAGATACAAGCTGACGACATAGTGAAAGGAAAACCTAAAAATTTACCCTGTGTATAAAACTTAAATTTAATGTTTAAAAAGGACAGAAATGAAAGAAAAAAAAGGAGAGAAAAGCCTATGACGTAATTTTTCATAATGCTCAAAGCATGCTACAAAAGCGGATGAACTCTACCTTGAAATTATGGTTTATTTCATAAATCATAATTTTAAGGTACAATTTGATGAGTAATGAATTATAAACCTACAAAATTTACGCTATTTGATAGGTTTAAATTTACCTTTTACGAAGGTCAGCAATAATAATTTTAACGTCGTTTTTGGTAATGCCCGAGTTCTTCTAAGAAAGCAAATGAACTGTATAACTTATTTAATAAATAATAATTTCAAACTATAAGCTAAAAGTAATTAATGAAAAACCTAAATTTTATCCTGTTTGAAAGGTTTAAATTTAACATTTAACAAGGATAGCGATATTAATATCGACATCGTTTTTTATAATGCTCAAATATACGAATATACAATAATTACCAGAATGTTTGTCTAAAAGTTTTTTAGTCGACTATTAGTTTCCAGCAATTTTAAAGTTGAAGTAAACGTGATCAAAAGATAATGAAGTCTTTCATTTATTTAAATTTCTTTTTTATTTATTATTCCTTCTAGTGTATGCTCAAAACGTCTTTTCTCAAAACACTCCTAAATTTTATGTTTTTCGTTAAGGTCATGAAAAATAGTGAAAATCAAAAGAGGTAATGAAAAAAATTACAAACATTTACTTAAAAGCGAATTATGAGCTTATCATTTTAATGTCAGACATTGAGTTTGAATGTTTCATTCGCTTTCATAGAATACTTTGAACTATTTTATGAAAGCGAATGAAACTTCCATTGGCATTTTGAAAATTGTTTACTTCGTACAGTATTTAAATGGTAAAAAGCTGTCACATTTCACGAAAAATAAGAAAAAAACAAAACGGACGAGGCGTAACGATAACTTTACATGTAAGGTGGGGTATAGTTTTTTTTAAAATTAAATCGTTTTAATTGTATCCATCATTACATCAAAAATATTTACTGTAACTTCACTCTCCGAATGTATATTTCGAAACGTATTGTTTTTTCTAATTTATCTAAATATACTTTACATGTTATTATAGGTTACAATAGTTTTTTAGATACTATAGAGAAAAATTAAGAATTTTCACAATATATATATATATATATATATATATATATATATATATATAAATATGAACGTATCAGAGAGGTCAATTTAAATTTAATTTTTGAATTTAATCATACACGCCTTGTGGAATACCGATTAAAAACCGGTTTATATTAATTCTCAGTCTTATATTCATGATACTTTCAGAGATTTTGCAAAAAATAATGACAAAATATTTACTTTTGGCCGCCTTTCCCAACTTCAAAATTTCTAAAGACAAAATTACAATGATTATAACAATTTTTTTTGTTTGAGAAATTCCTGAAGCGTTTATGCCGACGAATTATGTACTAGCAATATATTTATATGGGGAAATAAAAAAAATTCCTAAATAGTGTAATAAACATACAACGTTTATATACATTTAAGTATGTGCGAAATCCTTGGCTACTCGTACGTAATAGGTTATTGTAGTTTAATTAGATTTTGTTGGTTAACATATTAATTTCTCAATACACCTTTTGTCTTATCACCTAACGTGTCACAAGTATACGTTAACCAATGCTAAAATAAATATATATAATAGAATAGAATAAAATAATCTATTTTTTGAAGCGCTTTATTGTATTTGATTTAATGGGAAGAAAATTAAAATTTATGCCATTTTAGGCAAAAGTCTTCACAGTGTAATACGAATTGTGATGTATATATATATATATATATATATATATATATATAGTGTAAATATATGTATATATATATATATATATATATAGTGTATATATATGTATATATATATATATATATATATATATATGTATATATATATATATATATATATTAATATTTGAATTCCAAATTGAATGATAAATTTTTCCAGATTGGGAAAGCCTTGGCCTGCACCAGGATGTAGTGCTAACAAAGAAAAATATTCCAAATTGAACTAGTACGGATATCTCGAATAGCGTTTAGTCGACTCTGTTTAAAATCGTTTATTTATAAAATATTTTTTAAATTTCAAAAAAAAGAACTGTACTAATGTATTTAACTGTACTTCACTATTTGGCGATAACCATGATAATAAATATGCACAACTCTGTATAGGATCGATACTGCAGAACAGAGTTTACAATTGGTCATTTTCATTTAATTTAATTTAGAAGATACTATCTTGGATATTTTAATGTCATTTGTGTGTTAATTAGCAACAACTTCTTTATCCAGCGCCACCGACTTGCGCCTTCAAGTGTTATACGCTTCCACATTGCGTACTTCATTGTGTAAGCCAAGCTTAACGTAATTTTAATTATGTAATAATTTTATGTATGGTACTAAATCAAAATAAGTCTATCAACATTAAAATATACATATTTTAAGGAACCACCACGATCTCTCGCTCTATTGTGCGTAGTTTTTAAATTTTAGATAGTAACTTTCCCAAAAGAATGAGATTTTCCAGATAAACAGCAGCGTATATTATTTCCTGGGCCATCATTCTAATGAAAAATTACGTCGTTCCATTGCGACGTGACTGTAGAACAAATATACTTTTGCATTTATAATATTGGTTAGGATAAATAAAGCTAATAAGGAGATATTAAATAGGATAATAATAAACTCACCTTTGCTAGTTTGATTAATTTTATGCTTACTTGTTTACAATATATTAATTCTTAAGTTTTTTCCTCATTTCTTTAAACACAATTTAATTCAATTTGTCACAAAAAAACATTAAATTAACAACTTAATAAAACCAAGTTTACTTTACTTACTTTTATTCCGAAACGTTTAAAAAATTGTTAATATATATAAAACATTTAAAAAACCTAAATTATTTAATTTTTTATACACAATTTTATCCTAATCGACTTACTTTAAATTTATTTGAAAATAAAATAAGTTAAACATAAACGGTATCAGGAGTGTAACTCTAACCGGCCCTGATAGAACAGGTCCTAGGGGCGGGTCCGGCCGCAACATTTATCGTTCTCGGCTCATTAGGTGACATTATGTTTGAGCAGCCAGCGCCATATTCGCTCGCCACAAATGAATTCCCTTTGCCCTTTGTAGCCCATTCTTATAATATACATGCTTTATGTTTAATTAGTGAGTACCTTATAAATGTCACTTTAATACCGACTCCCTTTATTGCTATTATTATGAGACATAATAATAATACAGTTTCTTCGTAGTTAAATGCGTGCAATAAATGGTTGTTTGAATTATGACAGTTCAACGAACTATCTCTTAATGAGAACTTGCAAAGTCTTATATGGAGAATAGGAACAACTTTCTTCCGCAATTTTACATTTGAATACATTGACATTGTTAAAATATGCCCTCCTACCCTTCCCTCTCTCCCTTTCGAATAATTTAGTTTAGTAATATTGACATTTTTACACAATTATCATTTCCCCCAATTATCATTTTCCAGAATTTTTCCAAAATTTCTACAGAAAGAAAGAAAAATGTCTATTGCTACAACTCTCCTCCATCATCTTGTCAGTTTTATATTATGGTATTATTATCAGAATTGTAGAATTTTTCGTCATCAGAATTTTTCCGAAATTTCTATAGAAAGAAAGAAAAGTTTCTATAACTAAAACTCTCCTTCATCACCTTGTCAGTTCAATATTGTGGTATTATTATCTAAATTGTAGAATTTTTCAACATTAGAGTTTTTCCAAAATTTCTATGGAAAAATAGAGAAGTTCCTATAACTAAAACTCTCCCCATTATCTTGTCAGTCCGATATTATGTTATTATTATCAGAATTGTAGAATTTTTCATCATCAGAATTTTTATAAAATTTCTATAAAAAGAAAGAAAATTCTGTAACTAAAACTCTCCTCCATCACCTTGTCCGTTCGATATTACAGTATTATTATCAAAATTGCAGAATTTTTCATCATCAGAATTTTTCAAAAATGTTTATAAAAAAAAGAGAAGTTCCTATAAATAAAACTCTCCTCCATCATCTTGTCAGTTTGATATTATTGCATTATTCACACTTGGCGAAGTGGGCGAAAAGTCAATTCGCTAGATTTGTTTACGTTGCTTACATTACTGAGATGCCTTTATTATTAGTTTCACTTGTTAATTGAAACTAAAGATAAAATCAAGTAAAAATTTCGCATGAGTGAAACTGCGGAATTTGCTAGTATATCATATACATACATACGCACGTACAGCTTTTCGCTTATATCTTTACTTAACTGGACTATATTAGCTTTATGTGTTTATCGAGCCTTCAAGTATTAACTTAATTCAAATTTATAAATGCAACGCCTAAAACGTTTTTTTTGCGGCCACCTCAAACCATAAGTAGACATATTGTTAAAAATTAATTAGTTAATTCCAAGTTATTAGTAATATCATTCCAAAATAATTATTTTATAATGGTATAAATATAACAGTGCTCCTAAATTATTTCAATTGTTATGATTTATATTTCAAAAAGCTCACATAACAATTCAGTTGGACAAATCGATGCATAATTATCTTTACTATCGTCATATTTAATCGTAGACCGTAAGAGTGGAGAAATACGGATAACTTGAAAAATATATGAACAAATAATTTTGCTGATAGGGAAATCTAAGGTTTATTAATACAACATAATATGGAAAATATTAATAATGGATGGAGATATGTACACACTCAATACATTTGTATACGAACAAATAAATATCAATGCTAGGACTATTGCTACTGACCTCAAGTTAATTGGGGTAGCGTAGTAATATAGATAATAGATTATATTGCGTGTAATAATATCTAAATGGCATAATTAAACTTAGATTTTATTATAAATAAAAAAGATACATTAATTGAAAATTTAGTTAAATTTAATCTAAATTCCTTAGAAGATAATATAAAATATATTTAAAGTTTAGTCTAGAAGCAGGTTTACCCTGACTTGAATAAATTATTCAGACCTAAAGCGAAGCTCTTTAACTCTCTCCACTTTTTCTCTTTTCCCAGTAGTACCCCCAAAATCCCTCTACAAAATGGTTTGACCATTTTTAGCCACACACATAATCACCCGCTCGCAAGAAGTCCTCAAAAGGATATCCGCAATTAATGACCGCAGACCCGCGCGTATTCACAAACAAATGTATGTACACAACCTTATTTCCAGGTAAGCCGGGGAGAGAACGTGGCAAGCTGCAGGCAGGTATACGACGACTTAGATAATTTCGTGGGAAAACCAACACATTTTAATTTTCAAGTACAATTCACTGTAAATTGCCTAATGCGATTAAACGTTTAATTGCACAAAGGAGATTTAAATATAAATTTTCCATTCGGCAAATTTAGTTAAATGAAGCGAGTTGATAAAGAATTTGTTGGACGTGGCGAAAAATAATTCTACGTATAAAATATTATAATCGAGTCGTAAAGCATTAATTTAATTCGGATTTTAAAACGAAATGTTCCAAGCGTTTTTCTATCGTTTTAAGTATTTTTTCTTTTCATAATACGTTCTGATTTACCCTTTAAGGAAATTTGTTTCGCGACAAGGAAAGATTCAACCGTAAATGCAATAATTTTAAACAATGAATTTAATAATCATTGCAAAAGAAAATATTTTATTTTTAAAGCTATCAAAATACTTTAATTTATGTTTATGATTTATGTATATAATTGTATGTTCCGTAGCAGTACTTTGTATTATAAAGATATGTGCTGTAATTTTCTGATAAAAAATATAATGTGTCTCATAGACGGTCAATTATAAAATGTTGTAATACAACTTATAACATTCACTCATTTTTTTCTAAAAGATGCCTTGAGTTTTATAAAAGATGCCTTATAATTATCACTGAAATGTCTGCAGAAAATTTCTACTAATCTGATGAAGTCACAATTATAAAAAAAACAACGTCACTGGAGTATTACAAAAGTTTATCAGGTAACTATAGCGACAGTTGTAATATCACAATTTTTAAGAAATTATGAAAGGTATACCAGGATTTTATTTGCGTGGTGAAAAGGAAGGGTAGTATCTGTACTTAGTTTAGTAGACATACATTTCAATGTGCCTATATGGTTATGTTTGTTCGGAACCTTTTTAGTACGAATTATATCCATACTTAAGATGTTTTCTTTTCAAAATCAAACTAGTAAGTTTTAGAGACATTCTCAACAACAAGTATTACATTTAAGAAAAGTTTCCTATACATTTCCTGGAAACATAGTTCAGGTAATAGAAATGTTCTATCGAATAGAAAGCCATAGCCATTGAAATATTTGTCTGTCTGCCTTTTTAATCATGTCTAATATTAATCAATCATGATTTAGGTGGAAACTTCACTCTTTTATTCTTTAAAGTTTGTTGTGGGGTCTTGAGCATGAAAAAGAATATGAAGTGATGAACATTTTTGTAATTTTGCCAGTCGGACATTATTAATTTGTTTCCTTACACTTGAATAATTTCAAAACTACTGAGTAAATTCAAATGTTATTTCCAGTGTTACACTATTGCAATCTGAATCTTAATCTAATATCAAAATCTAAAAAAATTAAAAAGCATATTGTACATTAAAAAAAAGGTATAATATATATTGAATATATATGGCGTTAATTTTGCAGAAATTCATTATTCTAAATTAAGTAAAACTACGTGATATAGTTTAATTTCTTCTACTTTATTTAAATTCTTTACCACAACCTAGGTTTCATTGTATAACAACATTTTCAGTTGGGTAATTAGCAAAGAGTGTTGTGAAAGATCTTCGCTAATTACCCACCTGAAGATGTAATACAACGAAACCTAGGTCGTGGTAAGGAAATCAAAGAAAGTAGAAATAATACTACATCACGTAGTTTCATTTAATTGAGAATGTTATAATATATATTTTACTGTCACTAACAAATGGGTAAATTTACATTAAAACTTAGTGATCAAAAAGCTATATACGTATGTATGTATATAATACACAACCGACTCGCTCGCAGCTTCGCTTACACAAGTTTTTGGAATGCTTTCATTATCTTCACTTTTATGTAACTCTATGTGTAAACAAATATAGCAAATCGATTTTTACTTATTTCTAGGAGCCGAATCTATTGGAATCTTTGCAAACTTGTATAGTTCTGATGACGATATAAAAAAGTGTCATGCTGCTATGATAACGAAGAAGGAAGACGAGCGTGGGAACTTCGCTGGGACCAACAGCAAACCTTTTAAATCTGGGTTCATTTGGCTTATCGCAAAGAGTTCTACATATTATATACATACATACATACACATATATATATATATATATATATATATATATATTCATATATTTATATATATATATGTATATATATATTCATATATTTATATATATATATATACACATATATATGTGTGTGTGTGTACGTATATATGCATGTATTGTAACCGGGAGGATCTAATGGGATTATCTGATGATGGAGGAGGGATGTTTATGGAAACTTCTCAATGGCTAACAGTAATCCCATCGCATTTAAGCATGTTTTGCTTGTCTCAATGAGCTTTTTGGTTACAAAAACGTGTTTTTTTTTTCTTAAACCATAAATGTTACTTATTATGAAACACATTTGCTAAAACTCAACCTTAAGCGAATTAATAATACTTCAATATTATTACACAAACTAATTTAGGGAGAAGGAGGTGAGATTTAATTTGTATTTGAAACGTTTTGTAATATGTGCGGGTTTAAGCAGAAGTCAAAAAACTCTATTTGGAAGTTCAGTTTGTATCTTTATCTGTTTTTGGTGTTTTTTGGGCTCGACCGTTTCAAATAGAATTTTGCTTGAAAAATTTTTAGGGTTTCAATTCTAAAGCAGAACACCTCTAATTTTGTTCGATTATTTTCATATAGCTCCGTCCACGCAATAAACATAAACTAAAATATAAAATATCTTTATACCCCCTAACAATACTTTAGAAATGCATACATAACATACGACTCACGAAATGAACAAAGCCACTTTTAACAACTCGTTTTAACTTTGAACATATGATTATAACCCTAATTTCTAATAAATAGATATTATACATGACACTTATCTAATCGTTTAAAACATAGAAATATTGAATACATTTCACGCATACATACACATACTCGTATATATTGAAATTACTAGACCATTATTCAATTTATTAAACGAGAATTTCTATGCTCGACAAAATATTACAACTTGCTTTCGTATATTCAAATTGTTACTACTTTATTTACTAAACAGCAGAGGGAAACCACATGTATGTAACTCAACTCATCCACCATTTAAACCTTCCAAACTTTATTATCCTGCCCTGATATAGAACTATAACTTTTATAGATTTTTATTATATTATATTTTAGAATATAACTTTTAAAATTCTTAAGCTTTAAATCTTAAATTCTTTATCAACTTCTTATATTAAAGCTTCCACCCTTTATTTAAAAATATTTAATATTATGTTGGTTAGATCTAAATGTATTTGGGAACACGATTTCCGAAATAGGTTCTAAAGATATTATGATCTATATTTATGAGACAACTAAACAAAACACGTTCAGCGTGGCCCGGAAACCGGATGGTATCTTCATAGAAAAAGGATGTGCTGTTATAAAACTGTCTTCGAAATATTTATTAGAGCTTTTAGGATAACTGAGCTTTAGAAATTCCATAATTTTATCTGGATATGGAATATAATAAATCATTGTAATTAATATTAACACATCTTCATTATCATGCTTTTTCTTACTTGAACTTAATTGGCAATGAAGTTTTGGTATTACGAATCTTTACAATGTTTATATTCAAATATATACAAGAACATTGTTTGTACCTAATATTGAAGGCAATTCAATTCAGCACACTCTTTTTTAACTCTTTTGTTGTTCTTTTACATCTTCGTTTATTTTTTTCCTCGTTTTTTTATTTCTTACTTGTATTTTGTTTGCTTTATAACATTTGTATGTACCTAATCAATTATATACATTTACTTCTTCATAGCTGCTTTTTTCTTATTGAGCCTGTTTACTTGTAACTCCAGTATTTGTCTATAAAATTTTTAAAATATGTAAGTCATTACCCAGTCGTAGTTATTAACAATATTTTGATATGCATTATTTTTTAAGTATGTTCTTGGTGGCAATCCCAATTGTTTATTCTTTTAATCATTCTTGAATGTTTTCCGCATATATTTACATGTAATTTCTTTCCTACTTGATTTTATACACTTGCTCATTTTTTACTTTGTTCCACTCCCTTTTGCTTCACCTTTATCTACACATTTAACCTAGTATGGCTATTTCAGTCCTCCTAAGGAAACAGAAATATTCTATGTCCACTTAGGGGGATTTGACTGACTTCTTGTCGTCTTTACATCCAAAATATAGGACTCTAAAGTTTCAAAATTCGTCTCGCTTTAACATAATTTCCTAGAATTATTGGGAACCATATTTTCTTCCTGTATTTATATTCCACTTACAACATTTTACCGAAAATTTCCTGGACCACAATTTTCTTTAATAACCAAGGACATAAATTTTGATATTTCAAGCTGTCCCTCGCGTCGCGGCCATTAACGCCATATCCCATTTCCGCAAGTCAATTATGACGGGCAAACTAATTGGTCTATCAACTAAATGCGATTTCGACATCAAACAAATTGGTTTAAATGAATCAGTTTTGAATTTCGTTGGGCGGAGCGCAAGGAAAGTGCCGACATCCGGTGTCTTGCGGCACCACTAGTTGCCATTTCCGGCTCGCTCCTTTACGAGGCGTTGAAACATTTAGTTGAATTTCCGGGCTTGCGGCGTGCAATAGGGATGCGGGAAAGGGTGTGTTCTTACAGGTTCTAAATAATGGTGTGTAATAAAACCTTTTTCTTTACCTCCTTTAATTGCCATAGCTCCATAGGAAGACGAAGGCTTCATATGTGTGATTTAAGCCTTTTTAGATTTAAAGCGTTTATTTATATATTTCTGTTCCCATAGCGGAGAAAGTAGATATGATGAAGGTTAACTTTGCGTGTTCCTGAAAGTGGTTTTCTTCTTACGAATACATGAATACATATGTTTTTAATATAATGTATATTATAATAACCGGCAATTTAGGCTTTTAATATTTTTCTAGAGTTTTGAACCTTAAACTAAAAAACTGAATCCCTATAAGATCACTCATATATGTATCCATCTGTTCGTCTATCATAGATAATTTTCTCAGAAAGTATGCAACGTAGAAATTTTAAATCTGTCCCATAGTACATCTAATTAGCCGACATATTTCTTCAATAGCTCACTTTTTGAAATATTCATATAAGAAGTAAAGAGCAGATAATAAGAGCGGATTAATTTTTTTTTAATTGAACAATTACAAAAATATTATAAAAAATATGCAAAAATTGGTAATCCCCTCTCCTCTCTCTATTTCCGAAACTACTTTTCCCAAATCAGGTATATATATAAATATATATATATATATATATATATATATATATATATACTGTCTTTCTACCTTTTTTATTTATAAACTTTTATAAACTAACCAAATCTTTCTCCTAGCGATACGAAAACTTCGCTTGCGTAAATATAAGATCCGGCCACTTATTTCGGCAGGTATCTGTTTTTTTAATAAAACTTGATTTTAATAAATGATGAATGATGATAATACATTACTGTCGGGATACCTAGGAAAATTTATATGTTTATAATTTTCTTTCATATAACGTTGGATTCACTTGACAAATATATAGACGGAATTCAATGAAATAATATTTATTTTTATTAAATATAATTAAAATTTCCTAGCAATACCGCAGAAATTTATTACACAATCATTCGTCATTCATGAAAATCAAGATTTATTAAAAAAAAAAGGTATCTGCCAAAGTAAACGGCCGGATCTGACCCTACTTGTTAATTTTTTATTAAAATGTGTTATTATAAAAATTCTCTTAGTTTGCCATAAATAAAAAAAGTATAAAATGTACGATATTATGTATGTGTATTAACTATTATATATACCTAACTATTTAATGCCGTTAAATGAATATATTATGTTTCTATTCATATTCCAACACAGCATCCGGCGTCGAACTGAGACAAGCATGTTCGCTATCAACTGGATTACACCGCATATTAAAAGGGAGTAAGTACTAATAGAAGACGTTCATAATGGAAGTACGTATAAAAATATTAACTTCTCATATTCTTTAAAGAATTATATAACTTCCAATGATAAAAATTAAAGCAAATATCCTCAAGATGTTTCACGCAAGTGAGAACCTCCTCCTTTTTTTTAAAGTAGGTTAAAAATGATAGCAAAATTTTGTTTATTGCACCCCGTTAGGTGGGGTACCATCTCATAGGACCCTTAAAATGGATGTGGTTAAATGGAACCTATAATTAACTTTTATTTCATTTTAAAACCCCGTTTGCGAATTATTAGGCTCTAAGTTAAAGGGAAAACACAGGTTTAAAAATTCGAAATATATTTGACATTTGTTCCATCATTTAAAATTATTGAACCTTGTTTTTGAACCATTTTGAACCAATGAAATTGTTGAACCATCCTTTAAAATTATTTAGATTGATTCATCTCAATGGCTTCAAAAAACATAAATAACTAAGACGAAAACCTTACTTTATATATGTTCTGACATGTACTTGAGCGTTTTTCCAAATTTAAAATTTAAAGCTAATTATTTTAATTCAAACCGTATAAATAATAGAAATATGCTCGTCACATGGACGAAAGATGTATTGATAGATTATTTACGGTGGTTGAGGTGTTCAATTCTCCATATTCGAAGACCAATATCAGATTTTGCAAATTAAAAACTACCACTAGAGGAATTCCATTCTCCATATCCAAAATTCAATATAAGATCTTGGAAAGTCATAACTAACCGGTAGCTTATATATTTAATCACAATCGATTTACTACCATCCGTTAAGGAGTTACATTATTCATTTTCAGAACTCATCATCGCACACTGACCTGGTCGATGGTGCAGTTATTTTACAACGTAAAAACTAACAGTATTAAATATTTTGAATTTAGTTCATTTCCAGAACTCGTCTTCAGACTCTGACCTGGTCGAGGGTGCACTTATTTTGCTAAGTAACAACTACGAGTAGCTAATATCTTTAATCACGGTTGATTTACTAATATCCGTTAAAGAGTTCCATTGTTCATATCCAGAACTTATCATCAGACACTGACCTGGTAAGTGGTGTGGCTATTTTGCAAAATAACGACTACCCGTAGTAAATACCTTGAATCATATTTGATTTACTGCCATTCGTTAAGGAGTTTCATCATTCTTTCCGGAACTCATCACCAAATCATTATCATCATATTTATATGCGACTACACCTATAGCACCCCCTTTCAAATAAAAAAATGAATCATCAAAATCAGTCCTCTCGGTAAAGAATTATTTCTGAACATATTTAAACAAAATTCCGACAAATTGAGAACCTCCTCCTTTTTTGAAGTCGGTTAATAAAATTTAATTCACATTTGAATATAAAGAACATGCACATTATATATTATATAATATTGCATTTATCCGCCATACTTACTTATAAAAAGTTTTAAATATTTTTAAAATTACCAAAAAAATTAGAATACCAGCAACGTATGTATAGTTTTATATAGTTATTTATAGGGTTTGTAATCTAGACCATTTGACTCGTCACCTCTGAATGGTTACTATGTTCGATTTATTTATTTTTACGTGTAAAAAATCCCCATGTTTAACTTACCGGTTACTCCGAAGCGTTGAACATTTGTAATTATCAATATTAAAATAGTTTACAATACCACATATGAAAAAATTAACGTAATAAGAAAAAAACAGATTTTCATTTAAATTAAACGTAAATCCAACTAACATCCATTGTAAACTATCAAAAAACTCTATAATCGCTTCTCTAAAATACTCAATGAAGCAGAGCCAAGATTAAAGTTGAGTTATCAACATAATACATAATACATAGTACTTTTCTAAAATTTTCTTCAACACAAGTATATAAGTCATGGAAATGGTGAGATTATCGCTTGACAAATCCTAACACCTGTAGTCTTTATGACAAATTCGATCATATAATTATAAAATTTAAATTTTTGAAGATTAATTTCTTATTACAAATTGTTGATATCCCACATGTATGAGTTTTGGGGTCTATTTTTATGTATGCAAGACAAGAGAATACATGATAGAAATGCAAAAAAAAACATTAAAAAAGCTTGAGAGTCTAGGAAAATAAAAAAAAATTAAAAATAATTTCTTTCTTTCCACAATAAAAACATACGAAGTTATTAGTGGAAAAAGTATCGTAGACCTTATAAATAAAAGAAAATATTTACTATACACAATTTGGTCTGTTTTGGTTTTTAAATACTACGGACAATATAAATTATGAGGTAAATCGAATGAAGGTTGAATAAATTTTTCTTTGTAGAAAGATAATATTTAAGACACGCACAGGTTTAAACGAATTATACTTTTGATTCATTATCACAATTCTTTCAACCAGTATAAAATGCGGATACAACAAATTAATTACAATATGTAGACATAAAAATATATCTAGTATGTTACCATTACAATTTAATTTTTTTGTACCCCAATAATCCTGGGGGCCACATACTGAAATTAATAACCATAACGAGATGCTAACCTTTCTCCGAAGGATATATTTACAGGAAGTACCTGATGTAATAACTATATGAGGAACCATCCGATATGCATCAATCATAAACTATGATAAATTAAGCGTATTAGCAGGCCGGTTGCTACCGGCCAACCCAACCTTTTCCGCATAAAACACCGAATACCGTAATCGCAAATTCAACAACAAACTTTGCTACAAATAATGTGTTATTAAGCCAACTAATTCCGGAAAAATGGACGTGGCTTTTGTTTTGCTATGAGGAACAAAAATTGTTTTCCAATTACAATACTTTACACATTTAATTTGAGAGGAAGTGTGACATTTTACATAAAATAATAACACGTCTGACAGAGATAAAACATTTCGAATTTATATTAATTGATATAAAAATATAAGAACGAATTATGTTTTGAAATTTTCAAGCTTATTTAATGACAGATAAATAGTTGCTTTGGATAATGTTCAAATATTTCAGAGGATTTTAAATTAATTCGATATAGGTAGAAAGTTGTAATAAATTCTAGTTTATTTGTTTTAGTTACGACGCAGATCCGTCAGTGCGCTTAAGTTAGAATAAATTATAATAATAGATAAAATAATTGCGTTATAATAAACTTTTTTGCAAAAAAAACGGGCACTTATAGGAATAAACCATATCAAAGTTATTTTATTATAATTTGATGCATTTTATATGGAGATATAACGAGAATATTGTTATTTATTATTGAGATATCGTTTTTACCTACTTCAGTCATTAAAAATGCGAAAAAATAAAAAAAACGAATGAAAACATTTTTCCAGATGATATTATCAGATTTTCCGCATATAATGAAATTATTAATATATATATATATATATATATATATATATATATATATATATATATATTTATATGTATATTAACATTACTTTTCCAGCATGCTGCCTCCATTACCGCAAAGTCTCTCCGCGCTCTTATCAGCACATTAATCAGGCAGCCGTTAGGTAGTTGCCAGGGCAATGATCAAGAGGACGTGTTGCCGGCCGCAGTCTGTCAAAACAGGTCACTAAGTGATCCATCATGGCCGCTTTTTGTGAGAGCACCGTCGCGCGGCGCGCCATTATGATATTATCGTCACCGAGATCGCGCTTATCGAAATCGTTAATCGGCCCCCGGTGATGTGTGACGAGATGAGAGGTGACTACTAGCAGATGGTCGACACTTGCTGACGGTTTAAATTATTTGCCCAAATTTTGTCAAGCGACAACGAAGTGTCAAAAGTAGTTTCACCGCGGTAAGTTTCGTAGGATTCGCGACAACGATAGGATCACGATTATCGAGAAGTTGTTTTATTTAACTAACATATTAAGTAGATATGGTTATTTATTTGAATCTCTGAATTATTTAAAGGTTTAATGGCTTATATATTATAATTAAGAACGTTTAATAACCTAGATCACTGTTCGTATATGTTGTAATAAACAAGAATAAGAATCTATTGTACATGAACAGACGTCGCACATTTCCGTTGCATCTTATTTCTGCAAACATTAATAGTATTTTCACCATATTAATATAATTCTAGGGACATCTTTCACAGGCGTAAAAATATCATGAACCACACAAATATTATGAGATTTAGAATTATTAAAATAGTTTTCCGACAAAGTTTAAGTAAACTTCGAGTAACACTATCTGTGGCTTTTATTATAACTCGAATGGCAATGTGAGGACATATTTTGTGAATATTTGTAATAAAAACTTTGAAGTTATCATGTTATAAACTACATATTATAAATATTAAAAACATTTTTTTTTGTATCCTGGTAGCTTATAGCCCCTTCAACTGATAAATATACTACGTTATTTGATGTAAACAAATTAGATCTTTAAGTATATTAATATGCTTTATTCTTACACCGAGATTCAAATTTCTAGGTCAAACGGCTTCTAGCAAAATTATTATGTGAATTTTAGAAATCTTTGTGGAACAATTTTTAAATATGTGCATATGTATATATATATATATTTGTATATATATATATATATATATATATATATATATATATATATATATATATATATATACATATATGTGTGTGTGTATTATACACTTATACTTTTAAATTATCAACATCCTTTATCGTCGTGCTACATTCCAAAGTTCCATGTTGAACTGTTTTAATAAAAAGAGCTGTGATACAAGAACACATGGACAGACATGTGTTAAGAGTTCCGTTCATACGTTTTAAGACCTTTAAAAATAGAGATGATTTTCAGCCATTTGTTCACAGATAATCAATTTTCCAAATAGTGACATTTTCGTGATAAATTATAGCTCACAAATATTAGAGAATTTTGGCGATATGTACTTGTAGGCGATATTTCATGAGAGTTTCAGCGTTAGAGAATATATTAATTTTCCGCATAGAGGATCAATTTTTCGTGACTATACTTGATATTGATAACCCGAATGAAAGAGGACATGATGTTAATGAAACAAAAGTAGGAAATTTGCTGGTCTCCTATTTCATAAACTTTCAATATATAAGAAAATATTAGAAGATATTTGTACTTCACATAGAGTACAGATATTAACAATTTAATTTAATAACAAATTTCAGTGGGACGTGATATAAGTAAGGTCATGAGTTGAAGAAAAATGTTTTCTATCTATGCGTCTTTATATACATATATATATATATATATATATATATATATGTATATAAAGACGCACAGATAGAAAACATTTTTCTTCAACTCACGTCCCACTCCCACTGAATCACGTCCCACTGAAATTTGTTATTAAAATAAATTGTTATTAAATTTTGGAGCTAAAAGTATGTGTCAGACGTCAGGGCTATTGTAAGAGTAGGATTCCCTTCAGATCTTTTCGGTGAAGAAATCAATAATTTTATATCCCCGTACTGAATGTTTTAAAATTTTTATCGTCATATAAAAACACATATAAATTTTATTTATATAAAAAAGGTTGTTTCCGTACATGCATAATTTTAATTTCATTTTAGTTTTGGAACCAAACCCTTTGCTGGATTTTTCTCCCACTGTACAGGATTTTTTTTTAAGTAGTCACCTTAAACGCTGCCAATATAAACGGCAAGTAATGAAAGGATATGAAAAAAATTAACGGGAATGTCATTTGTCGTATATTCATATTAATTAATCCATAGTGCATAAAATGAAGAGAAATTTACTCTGAATTGAACCTTAAATCCTAAGCATAGGTGGTAGAGATATATCTTTATATGAATTACATAAATAAATATTAAATATCATGTCAAGTAGCTAGTACACAACAACAAAGTACTCAAACTGATAAGTACTTAGATTCCGTGAATAAAATATACTCGTCGGAAAGTTAAATTAAGGCTAGACGATGACTAATTATCTTAAACATAAAGTTTGCTTATATAGTTATTCTTCTTCAAAACATATAACATCCTTGACCAAGTTCTAAATAGATACAATATTTAAACTTTTGGGTCTCGTAGAGCAACAACTTTCGTAATATGCACGAGTAAAATATTAATAGAATGAAGCTAAATATGGCTATACTAGACTTAATTGCTCCTAATAGAGTGATTATAATATAAATGCTGTTACTTTAGAGAGCTGCTTTCACTTATAATGCAAATATAAAAAGGTCAGTCAGTTCGCTTAAAAGCCCTAGCCCTTTTATACTTGCATTTACTATCATATGATTATTATAAGATATGACTTTCATAATTGGTGTGTACTCTCCTTTTTAGCTATTTATCATATACTATGGATGCCAAAACTAAGCTGTATATGTATGTGTGTGTGTATGTATAGACACACACACACGCATATATATATATATATATATATATATATATATATATATATATATATATACATATATATATATATATATATATATATATATATATATATATATATATATATATATATATATATATATATATATATATATATATATATATATATATATATAAGCATTAACATATGAAAATTTGGAATCAAATATTACGTCGACTTGTTTATTTTCCACACAGACTATTAATAATCTATATATATTATATGAAATTAGTCGTGTGTGCCTATATTCCACTCTGCAACCGGGTGCGGAAGATATGGGGGTTGAAAGTTATCAACCTTGAAAATGTGTGACTCTCGATATGAAAGTTCCAGTTTTTACAAGAAAGTTCTAGTAATTTTAGGAAAATTGTTGCATAAAAATTATTATAGTGATGTGAAGAAATTTCTTGAAAATAGTTAACCTCGAAAATGTGTGACTCACAATAAGAAAGTTCCATTTTCTTCAAGAAAGTTCTAGTAATTTGAAGAAATTTCTATAATGTTCTGAAACATTATCGAGTTCATTGCCTTACCCTTTTTCTTTATTTCTTTTTGATTTAATAATACATTACAGTTTCAAAAATATATTTAAACAAAATTATTTAATATATATATTAATAAATTTATTCAATGTATACTTAGTCTGCAATATATTTATGTACAAAATAAATATGTAAAAAAAATTATGACATGTGAATAAATATACGACTAAAAAACCCAGCGAATCGGTTATTTGCTGCTAGTATATTATATAAGTTTATAGCAAACTAACAATGAAAGCTTCCGCTCACTGGCACTAGAAACTCGCACTGTAAATTATTTGCAGAGAAAAATATCATTAACATTGCAATGAATTTAAAAGCATAAAGGAGATTTTGCGAGTATTAAACTTTTATGTGAGTTCAAACTTTCGAGCGCAGCCTCACTGGTGCAGCAAAAGAGACGGGGGAAATTTTGTTAACTGTCAAAAGCAAAGCTTATTAGGCTTCATATGGAAAGAGAAGGACATGTTTATGGTACTAGTCTTTCTGTTTCAGGGTGATATAATTTCCGTTTTTTTATGAAAAAAATTTATGATAATTTTATGCGTATTTTCGAGAAAGCGTTTTCATAATGGCTGAACATCGTAACTCAAATTATTGTTAATTTTAATTTTACATAAAATACACTTTGATTTGACGTATTATATCAAAGATGTATATATTTAAAGAAGAGAAATAATTAAGAGTTAAGAGAGAAAGGTTTTTAAAACAAATTTTTTCATGATATTTTTTATTAAAATGGCTTTTTTTCGTAAAATTTTGGTCATTTCAAAGTCCTTAAGAATTTCTCTCAGCTTTATACCTTAGATGATAATTTATTTTGTATTTTGTTCCAAACCAAATCGTATGTTTAGGTTATTGAACACTAATCAGAGCTTCAAATTAAATATGTCTTCTGAAAATATACCTAATTTTCTGATGAGAATTTGAGATATTAAATAAAATAATAAACGCTGTTTTAAAATCGATTCTTGTAATAAAAACTGTCAACAGTTAAAATGAATATAAGGTTAGAAGTAAGACATTTCCACAATCTCCAAAACATTTATCAAGGTTATTTTTCCTCACATCAGGACTCTGTGAAAAAATGTTCCTAGGAAGCAAAATTATTCTCTTATATTACAACTATTTCGATTTATATTCCACGGCATTACATTTCACTGCTCAATATTTAAAATTCCTCGAACAAAACAAATGAAGCATTATCCCCCTATTTTCAGAAAAATTTTATTTTTTTAATCATCTCTAAAACATCGGGAAAGTTTAATTAAAAAGAAATTACCAACTTCGTTTCTAAGGGTTATTTTAAATTTTAAGCAGTTAACTTGGTTATGAAAATTTATTTCACGTATCTACCTTTCACTATGTCAGATATTTGTTCTAATTCTCCAGATTTATTTGTCGTCCATGGTGGAAAGCAAACGTTACAATTTTTTACGCGGAGGTGACTTTTATTACTATCAAAAAGTTTTTATTGATAATTCCACACAATACGCCAAGTTTATACTTAGCTATGACTGGCTCTGATGCAGTCTATGCTGCGAAATCGAGATTTAATTGACATTGTGATGAGTACTTAAATTCTCAGAAAATATATCTCAGAAGGTACATACATTCACCCTAAAAATAATTGTTTAGTACCTTCTGAGATAACTAACCAAAACAGTGCATAAGCAGATCAGTTTTCTGGTCTGCTAGACAAGCCACAATTGTGACACCTTGATGTAATTACTTGAATGAATCCATGGAATTTGTTTATATCCACATAACGCTTCATTCAAGGATTGAACCGATCAGACTAATCTACGATAAGAATAACCTCCTTTTAACTAACTAATCGACTTAAAAAAATATTTTTTAACCACTACCAAAAGTATTGATAGATCAAAAAAATTTAAATCATTACTGTAAATGAACAAAGATTATCAGAATCATGGGTGGAAAATTCAAAGAATATAAAAAAAAGTCTTTAACACTCAAAATGTCTCGGTCTCTGATTTAAATGTTCGTGCTAGGAGCAGGCGTTTTATTATGAAAATAAAAATATCCAATTCCACCATAATCGAAGATATATTTTCTATGATATTTGATATTACGTTGGTTGGTCATTATTTACTTCTTTTATTTCCAAAAATTAAAACCTAATAATAATGAAAATATCATAGCGATAACTGAAAATGCACTTCTTTTGATTTGACCAATTCATACAAATTTTTGACCATTTTTTAACGTAATATAGAACTCAATTGACCTTTACATGAAGTGAAGGAGATATGTTAAAGAAGAATATATTACCTTTAGGCTGAGGTTTGTGTTATTTCGCTTGATGATTGCTTAGGAGAAAGAAGTACGGGACTTCTTCCTTCATCCAGGTGGTGACGACTTTTATTGTTGCTTTGTGGGCTGCACGAGTTGTTCCACTAGTCTTGATGTCCACATGAATTAGTGTAAGTTTAAGTTTTATGCACGTTTTGTTGAACTAAATACTTTGTACCGTCTTCCGAAATTTAATTCGGAGTCGATGGTATAATATCGCTAAAGCATCCAAATAGGCTGTTTTCAACTATTGAATATATTTGTAGAAATTTGTAGAAATTCAGTATTGTTGAAATTCATTAAGTTTGTAGAAATTCATAATTCACAATGAAATGAAACTACGTGATGTAATATTATTTCTACTTTATTAAAATTCGTTACCAGGATCTAAGTTTCATCATATTACAACATCTTCAGGTAGGCAATTAGCAAAGATTTATATGAAGTATTATACCCCAAAGAGCGTTTAACCCCAAAGTATTATTCGGCATTTAAATACGTTTGACCTCACTTTTACCGGTCTCATTATTCACTTGTTTTTCTTTATCCGTTAGTTAAAAAACCAAGGGCAGAGCATCCATAAATATTTAATTAGTTTCTTGGATCTGAATAATTATAAAGCTAACAAATTACCATCAAAGTTACGTCAAAATCTTTAACTTTGAAAATATTGAAGGATGAGTGTTAATTTCAACCATAAATAATAATTATTATAATTTGCTTTTATATTGTCGCTGAATCTTATTAATTTGGAAGTACTCCGAATATGAACGTTCTCCTTTCACAAAGTACCTTTAAATTTGTTTTAATCTAAAACACTTATTCAAAAATACGTTAGAACACTACCTACTTCAACTGTATAACAACAAACTAAGTCCGAGCATTACATAGTCGAAGTGAATTCCATAGGCGTTATTAATCAAGCGTCTAGGAGTAATTAGAACTAATATTACATGTTATTGTTTATCTATGTTTACAACTTGAGGGTTCGTTTTGTTTAAATTAAATCATATATTTTCTTAATAACAAGTTCTTAACTTTTTTTTAATTACTTCAAAAATATATAATTTTTCTTTTCAGAATTCATTAGTTTAAAAAATTTGAAATAATAGTGTAGTTATCCTAGTATTTAAATCTTAAAGTAATAGTAATAGTAAGTTAAGGAAAATGTTCATTACTAAAAAAAATTAAATATACAGTGAATTCTTCAAAAAGCGCATCACCCAAATGGGATATAAAGGATATGTTACCTGAGGGTATTATCAATATTTTATGTAAAACTTATTAACAAAATATATTAAGGTAATATGTTCAATATTATACAGCACGTAAACAATATGTAATAAATGTCAGCATAGGGTAAGAAGTGCAGGAAATAAAAAACCTACCATGAACCATATATTTAAACAATAATATTATGTATTAATCTTTAATTATAACGTTGTTGAAGGTACCGTAATAAACTTTATGCTTTCCGCTTCAAAATATTTTTCTACAATATTTATAAATAGCAACGGCTGCTTATAAATAAATATGGTATACACAGAAAATTAGTTACTAAAGTGCATGATTTCTATATCAATGCAAAGTGGCATTATTTCTAAGTCAACAAAATTCTCCGCATTAAGCGGGTGTTACTTTGGAAGTATGTCATAGTTTAAGCGCTTACATCTTTAAAACGAATGATCATAGGGAAATTGAAAATAAAAATATACCATTAAATAGCGTATATTAGCTTATTAATAATAAGTTTTAATTCTCGACTTTTCAAATTTTGAACTTACCAGCAGCAAATAAACTGAAACTTGAAAGAAACTAACGCCATCTATCCAGTATTGGTGGCATTACATTTCATTATGAAAAAGGAAAACAATACTTTAATACAAGTAACGTCATCTGTTTCCAATTTGATAAACTTTATTAAATCTACCGTAACTTTCAACTCATTTTTTTAATATTGCAGCACATTTGCTAAAGTAGCTCTTTTGAAATTTTAAGTTTTGTTACTTCCAAGAGAATTTATAATTTTACAAAAATTTATTTAGCAATTTACACGAATCAAGTGATATTTGATATTATTATAATTCGTGATAAATTTTAAGTAAATTTTAATAACGTTTGCTTATTGAACACTTATTTAACAATAATAAAATAAATTTATAGTCACGGATTGAAATATGTTTCTAATTGAATTTTTATGCTCAAATAAACACTTAATTTAAACCATCAGAATCGACCTTTAATTTTATTTATAAATTTAATAGCATGGCTGAGAAAATTGTAAACGAAAATATAAATGACCCAAACAAGATGAAACATCTTCAAACAAAGAACAAGAGGATTTGATAATTTTAAAATTACAATTCGCTGCGGGTCTAAATTAATAACTGACTAAATTAACAATTCAATCAAAAAACTTAATTGAATTCGTCGTTTGTTTATTAAAATTTACTTTCTTTTTAGACGTACAGTCATTACAAAGAAACTGAGATAAACACAAGAAAAACTTAAGATTTAGTTGACGCCAATGTATTATCAGGTGAGTAATAAGCATATCCTTTTTTGTAATTCAACAGATCTAGAAGAACTCTTTTAATTTCACTTTTTGATTAGTATTTTTAACCCAAACTATTATCAACATAATTTGTGAATAATACAATTTTTTATTTTTTAAAATATAAATTTTAAATTACCGCTAAAAGAAAGTTAAAATTAATGATTTAATTACGTACCCATATCCAATACTAAATTGCCCTTGTTATTTAGAATTGCTTTTACATTCAAATACCCCGTTTAATATATATATATATATATATGTGTGTGTGTGTGTGTGTGTATATATATATATATATATATATATATATATATATATATATATATGTGTGTGTGTGTGTGTGTGTGTGTATGTGTGTGTATTAGATGAAGTTGAAATTTACAATCGACTCCCACCTTTTGCGAACGGTGGCTACTTTTCATATCATCTTCATGTTTTTCTGGCAAATAAGATTATCTCGTTGCATATGGCTGTAGTGCTCATTTGTTGATATTCTTGTGGAGTTAACATGAATATGGGAACAACATATAAGCAAAGTATATATTTGATGTATATTCTTATACGGATTTGTTGAAAACTTTAGAAAAGAAAACTTTTCCACTGACTATATATATCTAAAAATTAATGAAAGTACCAAAAACACATGGCACCAGATTTACATTAAAACAATATATACATATCTAAACATGTTTTAATTGCATATGGAGGATTCAAAAAACAATTTTAGGGCACTCAATTCAATTTATTTATCTTCTGTTCATTATTTAATAATATTGTTATTAAAAATTTTCAAATAAATCGACAAATTTAGAAGTAATTTCTTGTTTTGTAATGATAATCTTATTTCATAAAAGATTTCATTACTTTCAGTGAAACATGGAAAAATTTGCTTAATTGGTAAAACTGGATACGAAGTTGGAGGTTGGTAAAACTGGATAGAAAATAATCTGTAATATTTTTTTTAATATATTATATTTTTCAGTAATTTGGACACAAATTACTGAAAAATAATTTATTTTCCAATAACAAAATATATACTTATTTTCAAAATTTTCTTAATAAATCTGTTAAGTTACATTTATACATTTCATTAACATGAACATTTTTTTTATTACCGTATTTTTCTTAATTCTTTTTACCTCCATGTCAGAAAAGTTAATAAAAACACCAAATTTCTTGCATAATCGATTTTACTTTATACGAATACTCGCATGGTATACTGTTCAAAGCCGAATAATATTTTAGGTGCTTTGATGATACCATGCTACGCTCGTATCATCAAAGCACCTAACACTTTATCTTCAGGGTGCATATACCGCAAATACCTTAACCATTGCGATATCGTTGAAATGGTATATCTAAAGAATGTGATAAAGTGCAAAAAAAAGATTGATTTAACCATCTCATCTTGTGTCCCGAACCCGTCTTATATAAACCAATTTAACAATATATGTGTAAATTGAATGTGACTGACTGGTGGGAAAGATGAGCTTACACACATCAACCGCAGTTCTTTTTTCAGAATCAACTAGAGTGCTAACAATAGTAGCAAGTTATTTTTAAAAGCAAAGGGTAAAAAACTTATTGCGACGTTTATCCATCGGTCACAGTTGAAGGTTAAAATATGTGATATTACGACAAACAATATATGTTCCATACTGGGTTATTATTGCCTACATTTATCATCCTCCTTGGCATTTATTATATCGGTTTCACACACAGCATACACATACTCACTGCTCCGTATGACATAAGTATTTTTCTTCACACGTTGGTCTGTTATGCTTTACCATATTTGAGGTGTATTTTCATTTAAATAAAAGTATGGAACAGCATATTTCTTTCGGATGAGAAAAAATTTTTAAACATGACTTTAAATTTCAATTTAAGTACATTTGATTATCTCTTATCTTAATAGAAAAGACAATGCTTACTTATTTGTTATTTACTCTTGACTACAAAAATATTTTTTCAATCGAATGTGGCGAACTAGAATAAATACTGAGGACATAATTCCTATAAAAATTGGTACATGTACAAAGAAAATCTGAAGACATTCCAATGCGCATTTATCTATAAAGTTGTCCATGTTTGTTGACCCTTTTATAGTATACATTTGAATGATTACGTTTGTTGTTGTCCTCCTTTTATTATTGTTAGAAAATTCAGATGACAACGTCGTGTATGAACTAAATATCATAAAAGGAAACAGTATTTTGTTACATTAAATGATTTCATTCTAGCATTACTTATGATGAAAAATCGACTCTTTATTATAATGATAAATGATTACAGCCAAACATTTACTCATTCAATAACTGTAAACAGTCTAATATTTATTCTTTTTTACTCTTACTACACGACAACATGACTAAAAACGATATAACAAACCATTTTAAAGTTTATAAGCATGAACCCTTAATTTGGACAAATATTATTGGACAAAAAATTAAATATATATTCTAATGTTTTCAAGTCATTCTTCTATTTGTGGCCGACAATATTATAAATTAAAAAGTAGAAAATATATCAACACATTAAGCATATCATAAAACTCTCTGAAAACCCTTCATAAACGATTATAATGTAATCTATCATAGCACTATTACATCAAGTATTATGAGACTAGTGACATTATTTCTTATTTAGTAACTATAAAAGCAAAGTAACTTCCTTAACTTCCTTTTTTAATTTACAGAATTAAGCAATTGCAACCAAAATAAAGATTACATTGGAAGCGATATAAAGAGGCTTTGATAACTCCATTGAGGCCTATCAACAAATACTGAGCAGAATTCTTGCGATACTCATCGACTTATAAATAAACGTTTAAATTAATGTTATCACTAACTGGACTACAACATTAATTGATCACTACAAAAAATATCATTACGTACATTTTTAAAACCAATGTTTTGAACTCCTATATCAACTGCACTAGTATACAATTATAAAAGATATAAGAAGATAGTCCTGTCTGTGTTCAGTAATTTCTACATTCATACTAATTTCATTAAACATCTTATGAATAAAGGCCAGTATTTATAGTTAACAAAATTATTATATCAACAATTGACACAGGTAAATAAAATTAAAGTATTTGTCTTTGATTTTCGAATTTTAATTTCTTGAGTACGTTTCCGTTTCCATATTCCATTACTGAAATTAAAAAAGAATAATGTAATTTTCTTGCTGTCTTCAAAGGTAGGTATAACTCAAAAATTACTTAAGTTATTGAAATAAATTTTATTTCATTAGACGGTAACCTGGGATCCAATTTAATTTTCACGGAGATATCTTCATTGGGTCCGAAGTTATGACGAATAAAATGTTACATAGAAAATTAAACAAAATCTCTTCCACGCGGATAGTGAGCAGCGGCAGGATGTAGCAACAAACAGGATAAAATATTTTCTTAATCTGACATTGGTCCTCGAGTCTGGGGTACATCTTTCAAGATAGATGTATCCCAGATTCGAGGACCAATGTTAGGTTAGGTTTAACATATTTACATACGATAGATATGAAGTAACCTATTAATATCGAATTGTTATTATTCAACAAAGGTATAGATAATCTGAGCAAGGTTGATATATATATATATATATATATATATATATATATATATATATATATATGTTCAACTGGGTTACTGAGTATAAAAGCATTTCAAATAACAAGGGCAGTTCAGTATTGGATATTGGTACCAGATTAAATAAATCATTTTGACTTTCTTTAGCCGTAATTTAAAATTTATATTTGCTAAAAAATTGTATTATACACAAATTATGTTGATGAAAGTTTGGGTAAAAAATACTAATAAAAATGAAATTAAAAGAGTTCTTCTTCGTTGTTTGAAGATGTTCCATCTTGTTTGAGTCATTTATATTTTCATTTACAATTTTCGCAGCCATGCTATTAAATTTACAAATAAAATTAAAGATCGGTTTAGATAGTTTAAATTAAGTGTTTATTTGAGCACAAAAAAATCGAATAGAAACGTATTTCAATATAACTTTTCAATAAGCAGACGTTATGTTAATAACGTTATAACGTTAATAAAGTTGCTTAAAATTTATCACGAAATTTAAAGAATTCATTGTAGAGAATATAATCGAACAAATAATATCAAGTGTCACTTGATTCGTGTAAATTGCTAAATAAATGTTTGTTAAATTATATATTTTCTTGGAAGTAACAAAACTTACAATTTCGAAAGAGCTACTTTAGCAAATGTGCTGCAATATTAAAAAATGAGTTGAAAGTTGCGGTAGATTTAAAAAGTTTATCAAATTGGAAACAGATGACGTTAATACAAGTCTTTTCCTCTTTCATAATGAAATGTAATGCCACCAATACTGGATAGGTGGTGTTAGTCTTTTGCAAGTTTCAATTTATTTACTGCTGCTTTATTCAAAATTTTAAGTCAAGAATTAAGACTTACTATTAATAAGCTAATATACGCAATTTAATGGTATATTTTTATTTTCAATTGCCCTATGATCATTCGATTTAGAGATGTGAGCGCTTAAGCTATGATATACTTCCAGAGTAATACCCGTTTAATTCGGAGAATTTTGTTGACTTAGAAATAATGCCACTTTGCATTGATATAGGAATCATGCACTTAAGTAACTAATTTTCTGTGTATACTATATTTATTTATAAGCAGCCGTTGCTATTTATAAATATTGTAGAAAAATATTTTGAAGCGGAAAGCATAAAGTTTATTATGGTACCTTCAACAAAATTATGTTTAAAGATTAATACACAATATTATTGTTGAAATACATAGTTCATGGTAGGTTTTTTATTTCCTGCGATCCTTACCCTATACTGACTTTTATTATATGTTTTTACGTGCTGTATAATATTGAACATATTGACTTAATATATTTTGTTAATAAGTTTTACATAAAATATTGATAATAACCTCAGGTAACATATCCTTTATATCCCATTTGGGAGATGCGCTTTTTGAAGAATTCACTGTATTTTTTATTGTTTTTAATAATGAACATTTTCGTTAACTTACTCTTACTATTAATTTAAAATTTAAATACTAGGATAACTACAATATTATTTGAAAACCTTTAAACTAATGAATTTTGAAAAGAAAAATTATGTCTTTGAAAAGTTAAGAATTTGTTATTAAGAAAATATAAGATAATTGAAAAGTTAAGAATTTATTGAATATAATAAAAGTTAAGAATTTGTGATATATTGAAAAGTTAAGAATTTGTTATTAAGAAAATATATAATTGAATTTAAAAAAAACGAACCCTCAAGTTATAAACATAGTTAAACAATAACATGTAATATTAGCTCGAATTACTCTTAGAAGCTTGATTAAAAACGCCTATGGAATTCACATCGACTATGTAATGCTCGGACTTAGTTTGTTGTTATACAGTTGATATGTGTAGTGTTCTAACGTATTTTTGAAAATGTGTTTTGGATTAAAACAAATTTAAAGATATTTTGTGAAAAACGTTCATATTCGGAGTACTTCCAAATTAAAATATTAAATATCAAAAAATATAGACATGTACTTTCATGGAATACGTCTGAGTGTCACTATAAACCTTGCTTCAGGTCATTATTTACTTCTTTTATTTACAAAAAGTAAAACCTAATAATAGTGAAAATATCATAGTGATAACTGAAAATGCACTTCTTTTGATTTAACCAATTCATACAAATTTTTGACCATTCTTGAACGTACTAAGATAATATAGGACTCAACTGACCTTTATATGAAGTGAAGGAGATATGTTAAAGGCGAATATATTACCTTTAGACTGAGGTTTATGTTGTTTCGCTTGATGATTGCTTCCCGTACTTCTTCCTTCATTCAGGTGGTGATGTGCACATGACTTGGTGTAAGTTTAAAATTTATGCACGCTTTGTTGAACTAAACAGTTTGTACCGTCTTCCGAAATTTAATTCGGAGTCAATAGTGTAATATCGCCAATGTAGCCAAATCGGCTGTTTTCAACTATTGAGTATATTTGGCATTAATTTTGTAGAAATTCATTATTCACAATGAAATGAAACTACATGATGTAGTATTATTTCTACTTTATTAAAATTCATTACCTCGACCTAAGTTTCATTGTATTACAACATCTTCAGGTAGGCAATTAGCAAAGATTTATATGAAGTATTATACTCCAAAGAGCGTTTAACCTCAAAGTATTATTCGGCATTTAAATACGTTTGACCTCACTTTTACCGGTCTCATTATTCACTTGTTTTTCTTTATCCGTTAGTTAAAAAACCAAGGGCATAGCATCCATAAATATTTAATTAGTTTCTTGGATCTGAATAATTATAAAGATAACAATTTACCATCAATGTTACGTCAAAATCTTTAACGTTGAAAATATTGAAGGATTGGTGTTAATTTCAACCATAAATAAAAATCATTATAATTTGCTTTTATATTGTCGCTGAGTCTTATTCCAAGTAATGGTACACAAATAATTGCTGTAATAGAATGAAACTAGGTTTCATTGTATTACAACATCACTGAAGATGTTGTAATACAATGAAACCTAGGTCGTGGTAAAGAACGTAAAGAAAGTAGAAATAATACAACATCACGTAGTTTCATTTAATTGTGAATAATTTTAGTGTCACGTCAAATAAACTTGGATTGTATCCAATAAAAACCTCATAATAAGTTTTTTGCTTCCCGCTTAAAAATATTTTTCAAACTTTCAAATTTGTGTTTCTTTAATACCAAATATCAGCACGTAATTATTTGTATCAAAACTCATATTAATACCAGCTACTTCTTACCAGGATATAAATATATATTACGTTCGTAACGCATTTTCTAACAGAATACATTATAAAGTTCGTGAGTCCCATGTTAACCAAATGAAAAAACACTGCCCTTAATTACTCCTGGTAAAGGGAGTACATATCCCTTCCTTCTCCCTTTCCCTCTAATGTTTACACTCAACTTCCAACAGCGTGAGTGTATTTATTGCGCAGAAGTGACCCTCAATTTTCCGTTTTTTTTTTATTTTCCGTAGCTAAAGGTATAATAACGGAACAAATGCACTGCTCATAAAAGCGCAGTATAAAATTATTTGTAAGTTACTTGGACCTAGTTACGTACAATACAAATTGTTTAAATTTAAAGCTATCTAGCCATTTTTAAAGACTATTTTTAAAAGCAATTTTGAAATAAAACTATTAAGTGAATATTTTTAATATATACTAATGAATTGAAATACGATTTTTCTTCACTTTTTTTAGAAACTGTAATTAGAGTTTGATTTTTTTTCATTCAGCATTCCTGGAGAAAATTGGAAATATAAAATATAAATTGCCTAAAAGCCCTGCGATCCGTCTTCTTATTTAATAACCGATCTGACTAAATTAGCAATTATTTTAAATTGTTAAGTGAATCCCTTACTCGTTTACTTATATTTTCATACATTCGTTTAAAAAAAAGTACCAACATATAAAGACGCGTGGTTGGAAACACTTGAAGCTATTTTGAGTAAAACATTGTGAAAACATACATATTAAAAACAATATTGGTCAAATTATAAAGTGGTCACAAAAATGAACGAATTGTTAGTTTTTAAATGTAATAGTAGTAGTAGAGTAACAATATCTCCCTGTTTCATTCCTTCTCATAGTAAAAAATGGGCCTACTAAAAACGACGTCACAATTCAGCATTGCCCTCCCTGTGTAAGTGGAAAGTTTAAACCTTCATAACTCAGTCAATTGTTAAGATTTGTCAAAGATTTGTTTATAATTCATCAGCTTTTACTTCGATTATTTATGAAATCATATAAAAACTATTGATCGCTTAGCAGTCGAAATTCGACCGTAATTCATTAAATTATTAAGTTTTAACGTTATGTAAATTTTAGCCTCAAGAACTCCTCCTCAATATAAACTTTAACTACATCAAATCTTACAGTCCTTTGTACTCGCTATATGCGTAAAAAGGAGTAAAAAGTTTTCTCTTCATGTATTAATATATAGATTAGTCAAATACTCTATTACGAGTACGAATCAACCAAAACACCGATGGAGGATAAATAATATTGCAGTAAACTGTAGTTGATTGTTAGTAAAAAGATGCATCAGCGTATTTAAAATATTTGCAAAGGAATTTCTATATTTAAAGACAATAGTACACTTACGAATACACGTACAAACACATAGGTAATATTGAATATATTTGGCGTTAATTTTGTAGAAATTCATTATTCAAAATTAAATGAAACTACGTGATATAGTATAATTTCTACTTTCTTTAATTTCTTTACCACGACCTAAGTTTCGTTTTCGAAAGTAGAAATAGTACTACATCACATAGTTTCATTTAATTGTGGACATAGGTAATAATAAAATTTGATAGGTATAGCCATTTGGGACAGCTGTTAATATATCCTATATTAAGGAATTATTTCTAATGTCCGTGCGTAATTTATTCCAGAGCTTAACAATACATACGCTTTATGAGTTTGGTAAAAGATAATAATACGTTTATAACTGTAGAAGAAAATGAAACGTAATTTACACAAAACCGTCTTCTTATGTGCTAAATATTTTGAGGTATTAGCGCAAATCGATCTTGAATGTGTATATATATATATATATATATATATATATATATATATATATATATATACATGTATATATATATATATATATATATATATACATAAATATATATGGACATGTATTTATATACACACATTACGATTTATTTTAATATGAATTTTTATTTAAAATTGCTATATCAAAGAAAAATAGGCTAGCCAAAATTTCAAAGACATTTAACGAAAGACTCAAACTAATCAAAATTTGGTCGAAACCTGGATCTGCAACAGATTCACGCCAAAGATTCCATTTTACCCTTAGATACAAAGCCCTCTAAATATTACGGTCTAAAACTTATGATATAACAAGCAGTATCAGCAGATAAAATCTTGGTGAAATTATCTGTCTGTGTCAAAATTTGTTCTCACTTAAAATGTTTCAAAAAATACAGGTATAATACCAAGTACCGATGCAGACTCTGGAACTAAGCTTTCTTTAGACAAGGGTGAATATCAAAAATATTCATTCCGTTTGAATAATGGGCTATCCGGAGATAATTAAGACTAGTTTTATTGCACGAAAATATATTTCCTTCGCTTAATATTTCATTGGTTTTCATTTGCGTGACTCATAATATCAGACGCTCTCATATTAGACTATGAGAAAATATCTTACATAATAATTTTATGTACTATTTTTTCGTTATTCAAAATGCATCGACTTCAAAAATGCAGGGGTTCTCAACTCGATTGTTTTTTTTTCGTGTTATTGATTCATTTGTATGCTTTTTAAGGGTATCCGCGCAGTATAGTCCTATGAAAATTATTTAAAATCTTGCCATGGAAATTGAAAATGCAACACAGAACTCCTAAGAAATAAAAAACACAGGTATCGTGAGTGGAGTTTAGTTGATTTCGACCTAATGGTAATCCAAAAAAGACAGTATTAAGGACCACACAAACCTTTCCTTTAGCTAAATCAGTGTAAACTGATGGAACTGGAAGGTGGTGATTGGAGTTTTTTCAGCGATGACGAGTAAACTCATCGAATTTGGTTCATTCGATTTATCTTGATGTAGCAAGAAAATAGCAATGTAATAAATATTCCATAGGTACGTACAAAAATATGAAACCATGTTTTTAAACAGTTTTATTTCTTCATGTTTCGTATGTTGTAAGTACTGATTCAAATTTTTTGTTTAGATTTTTCAACTACTTCTGTTTAATAAAGAATTTATAAAACTTCGTACATGTATTCAGTGCCCAAGACAAAGTAGTATTATGATAATTTAACCTTGGATTCATAAACCCTATTGCATTGCACTTCCTGTCCATCTCGAAGAGAAACTCTGTCGTCGAGCTTTGGGTTTCAACTTCTCAGGCTTGATGCTGCAGGGATATTGTCTGCTTAAACCGTGAGACTTGAGGATCAACGGTTTTCAAATTATTGTTGTTGTTTTAAGAGGAGGCTCTGTCTTTGAACTCCGAGTTCCAACTCCTCAGTCCAGATGCTACAAGGGTACCTGCCTAAACCGTGGGACTTGGGTATCTGCTATTTCCAAATTATTATTGTGGGTCTCAAGCAGAGACTCCGTCGTTACAGGTTGGTTTCAAACTCTTTAGTTCAAATGATGCACGGTTACTGCCCGCCAAAATCGCGAGACCTGACGATCTTTTATTTTTAAATTAGTGTTGCTTGTCTCAGGCACAAACTTTGTCATTCAACTTTGTCATTGACTTGAGGATTTTCTGTTTACCAATTAGTGTTATGGGTCTAAACCTAAGACTTTATCATAAAACACCGATTTACAATTCCCCAGTTCTGATGCTACGGGGTTACTACCTTAAATCAAGAGATTGCTGTTTCCAAATTAGCATTTTGATTTTAAGATCATATTAGACTATCATTAAACTCTGGATTCCAATTCCATAGTTGGATATTCCTATTTCATAGTATACTCATGTCTCTAATATTAATCAACCTATTTGGTCGATTCTTTTTTATTTGAATAATCCTAGTAGAGTATTATAAAAAAATCTTTAGGATTTTTCCATGGAAATTGAAGATTTACTATAGAATAACAGCATTGGAAACCTGATTGAGTTTAGATGTTATAGGTCTAACGATAATCTAATAATAAAGTCTGTAATAGTTTGACACAACTAAGGGCAGCATAAATCAGTCCTATAGCAAAATTAGTATATATTGATGAAGCAGAAAGTTGGTGATAGAAATTCTACACTTGTTTGGAATAAATTCATCGATTTTAGATTTATTTTGCTTATCTTGACGTTAGGAAAAATATAGCAAATCAAATAGCCAAGTATATGCAGATATATGCAAAGAAATGAAGCAATTAGTAAGTGGATATATAAGTAAGTGCAGTTATAAACAAATGCATGAATTGACTATGCATTAATATGTAGGTAAGTAAGTATGGAAGTACATACCGTTAAATACAACGGCAGGTAAGTATTTATGCACAGATACCTACAGGTTTGAAGTAATGACTACTGTGAAACCAAAACAGATTACGTGACTTATATCCGTATGTATAAATGTGCATGTGTATGTGTGTGCACATGGATGTATGCCTACAAATACATATGAATATATTAAGTCCAGTAAAGGCCCCAAACCTCTGTCCCGGTATCGATAAATGAGGTATTATTGATGTCGAATTCATTGTAAGTTAGTGGGATTCTGAGTATATAGGAGGATACAGAAGGCACAAAAATAGAAAAATAAAATTTTTAGAAAAAAACTGAACCGACTTCAAATAACCGTCAAAAAATGAGCACACAGAAAAGTATGAAGTAGTAATTTTACTAGTACAAGGTTGGAACTTTTGCGGTACAATATCCTTTCGATTCTAAAAATCCCCAGCAATAGTAATATTTGGCAAATTATATTTATGTTTGTAAACATTTCAACTACATACATGTATTTTTATTATTTCATACTTTTAAGTGCAATTCATAGGGGATGGTTATTTGGCGTTGGTTAAATATTTTGTGAAAAATATTCTTCTTTACTAAACTTTTGATTAAATAAATATATTTTACGTAATATCCCTACAGTGTTTACACGAAGCTTGTAATTGGTATTATACCGTCTATACTCCCAAGATACGATTAGCTGAACAACCACCTAAAACAACCCATCACTTTTATGAGGTCAGCCATGTGACCGTACCTCTGTCTGTCATAACCACCATTTCTCAAAAATCATTAAAAAATTGAAAGTTGAAATTTGGTGTAATGATTAAAACTATTAAACCAAATTTTTTGCAATAGTGAAAACCTACCATTTTTTATGTGACAATTTTGAAGAGGATAAGTTTGATATTTGACTCGCATTAACATTAAATATGGGTGACTGAGGCCATCTACATATACTTATACTTTTTTATAACGTTTTGAGGAATCCAAATTGTCCAATCTATCTTGGAAGTAGATTCAATTCCTTCTCTACACATGTTTTAGGGTACCCCCTGAAAGCTTGTTTTTCTTCTTTTTAAATAAACAAGTTCTTCCTTATACGCACAAGCTAAAAGTTTTTGGAATATCACTATATTTTCAAGCTTTTGGAAGATACACGAAGAAAAATTGTTATTAATATTTATAAATAGTTCAATAAAAATTCTTTAAAGGTACACATCTTTAAAGCTTTAATGTTCTCAAGTATGTACGAAACTCCGTAGTACTACTTACATCCGTAGTTAGCAGATTTTTTAACTACGTATTTTTCAGTTATCAGTCTCGATTCATCAAATGTATACATGCAATTCGAAAAATTTAATGTTTGAAAGTAGAAAGAAAACTATGTCTGTCTGCATGCGTTTGTTCCCATTCGGGTTGCTTACTTCAAGGACTAACCCCTCCTGTATCATTCCATACTTCTCCTTTGGCCATTCTCAATGTACGTCCGGATGGAAAACTATATTGAGCAATTTGAAACAATTGGTGTTATATATGTAACACCATTTGTTGATATACATTTGCATTTCTGTAATTATCGCATGTCGGATAGCTAGGTACTGCTATGGTTATTATTGTATCCGTGCAAAATAAATAATTTTATAAAGAGGAATGAAAGGATAAATAAAGGTTACTTCTAGTTACTCTCTATATTATTCTAAAAACAAAACAGTAATTTGTTCAAAAGTTTTACGTGATTCGTGCGTAAATAAATAAAAACAAATACAATGTGCCAAAACAATATTTTTGTGTTCTGTAACTTTTTATATGTTCCCCTAAATATTTTCTCTTCAATACCTTCAAAATACAAACTAGCCAGTTCTGCATTTTTATTATCTGTATAGATACTAAAGTACGTAGCAATCAAGTTTAAACAACCTAGCACTAAATTTACCAAAGTATTTAAATTACGAATGTTGACACCAGATTGATTTTTTAACAAATTAAGGAACAAAGTAGCTGACCACCTACATCAAAAAATTTCATTTGCCAAAAATAATTAACCATGACTTTTGCCTACATGTGCCTGCACATATTCCAAATGTTTACTTAAGCAACTACTGCTCCCGCGCTACTTTATACTTCACCTCTTATGAAGCCCATTTTATGAAAATTACATTGCGTAATTTAAAATACACGTAACGTCATCCATTGCTGTACGTAATACGTAGTGTATCAACAATATACATACGCGCAATTATTGCACGTTTTATTGTACTGATGCAATGTAAATTAATTTTTGAAAATATTTAAACTTACCCATCTTCTACTTGCATGAACCCATTTTAATGAAGTAAAAACTATAGAATACTTCAATTAAACCCCTAGGTTTTTTAAAAAAAGAAACTCCATCTTTTAATGAGTTAGTCGTTTTACGTGGTGAATATTTAGACAAACAGAAAAATTCCAAAAACTGTACTTTTGTATTCTTTTAATAAAGTAATCATTGTGTCGTCCTAAATATTTTTTCATAAAGATCTTCAATGTAAAGACACGTCAACTCTATACTTCTGTATATAAAAAGACCGTATTGAAATTTTGACTTAACCAATTTTTAGTATAATTTCAACAATGTTAGAAATTATTTAAACTAATCGCAAATCACAGTTATTTATATTTTTAAATGTATAAAACTTATTTACATTTGTTTTTTTTACAAATAATAATATTATTCTTCACATGTAAATATACTGGCTCGTATATCTTTCACAGGCATAAAAATGTAGTAAATATCTGAAAAATTCTAAAATTAAGAATAATTGCGATAGTTTTCTAGTAAACTTTAGGTGAATCTCTAGTTACAATGTATTTCCATAATTTTTAATTAAACACTAGATAGAAATAATATATCTCTAAAACTATGTACAATACACAAAATTAAAAAAAATTTTGAAATTTTCGATTCGTCTCGACACGTTTCGACTCGTACCGTGTAAGAACGGTACAGAGAAATATTTACGATACGAAAAAAATTCAAAGAATTGATTTCCGTTCTAAAATTACAGTATAAAAATAACTATTCAGCGAGTTTATACGTGATATTAAGCTCACACGATAGATCAAACACAAAAAATTAAATACTTTACTATATGCGTGTTAATATGCTTCATTTTCAATTGCAAGTTCTTACATCAAATAGTTCCTCAGAAAATATTTGTGGATATATTATAGCGATATTTCTATAATTAGTATAATGTTTCTAGAACAAATGTATGAATGGTTTATACAATTCAAGATCAAATAATTTTAAATTTTTATAACTTGCTTATTCAGTTAATATTCTGCACGATACAAGGAATAAAAAAAATGTGAAATATTTTACTTAAGCTCTCTGTCATTACGTTTTAACGCTGTACCAAATTACAATTTTCCTTCTTACACCATTTCCAAGAAAACTTTTGTGAACACTATAAGCAATATCTCTATAACTATCTCTATTGATATAGCAAAGCAGTAAGTTTGGTAGAATATTAATTGGAGGTAGTTTCGAGAAACTTGACTTTTATTACTCATAACTTTTTTAAATATATCATATATATTTATTTCATTCTCCTTATATTTGTTGTGTAAATGTAGGATACGAGAAACGTTAGAGTCAATCTTTCAAAATAAAAACGTTTTTGAGATAGACCTGGTAAGAGCATTGTTATTTTTCCAGAAAAAAATTCATAAACATGTGTGCTCTAAAGAGATATTTTCAATGATTTTCCTAAAAATGTTTGTCCATTACCTCTAGTGACATCATTACAAATATTTATCTAATTTGTCAATAAGCTCAAAAATTGCTTCTAAATCAAACTTTGTAAACCTGAGTTTACCTTTGTCGTTATTCCAAGACATTTTTTTTTAAATTTACATATAATATTTACAAAAGTGTTATTGAAGAATACTCAATAACATTGTTTTAAATATTATGTACCTTGAATTAGAGTATATTATATTACAATGACTTAAAGCCTCGAATTAGAGTATTTAATATTAAAAATGACTTTGCTTGAGGAAAATTTTCAAGTTTGCAACAAATTAATTAAATAAATCACTGACGATACAGAGTTTCAGGATAAATAGAACTAAACGGAAAAAAGACTCGAGCACAGACATAGCATGTGAACCGCTTCAGATCAGCTTCGCTTCAGATTAGTTTGCATTCCAACAGTGTAATGTAATTTGAAGTTTTCGTAAGATTTTATTCCTTTAGTAAGACACTTAAGTTAACAATCTTCCAGTTAATTATTTCGAGAGTTTAAGTATTTCGAGTTAATTGTGACGGAATATTTCATGTACGAGGATTTGAGTAAATCTCGTTGTGATTTAGTCACTGAATATTCAATGTTAAAGCTACTAACTTATTTACATATATTGGTAGAGATACTTGAAATTTATTTTAAGATTTCTCATCACATGGACACTTGAAATATTTCAAGTTCTATTGAATAATACGACCATCTCTTTTTTTTACTTAAAAGGAAATAGAGAAGATTTTCATCTATATTGAAATTAATTAAGATTTGTAATCGTATTTTTATTTTGATTAAATCGCTTTTCGCAACAAAACGGAAGTTTCAAATTTACAAACTTTTGTGTCCGTTTAGTTTGGCAAAGGTTTACCTTGTCTAGCAAATTTTAGAAATTATTTTCAAAATATTCAACGATGCATTTAATATATAAGTTTCATAAAGTGTTATTAGTATCAGGATAAGATTCAAAGTTATCAAAATCCTTGTACTTGATAATTTTGATACAGCGATATGTAGATATATATCAGATCTAACTATAGATTCAGCGTAATATTTGTATGTAATATATGTAATGTTTAGATAACTTCTTGTAATTAGCCCCGTTAAAAGCACGAAAATTCAAGAGCACGAAGAGTTTAATTTACTTTTACATACATTTATATATATATATATATATATATATATATATATATATACATATAAGTTGTGCATGTAAGATGTTCAATAAGATGGCAACTACTTCAAAACCTTATAATGAGAAAAGTTATTTCATGAAACATATCTAGCCACCTTTATATTAATTAATAGTTTGCTCCCCAATTCAACATTAATTTAAATGGTATTCTGGATGCAAATTGGCAGAATCAGTCAATTTTTATTTCTTTACATTAAATATGAATAAAATATTTGGTTTAAGTTATCCTCGACGGGATTTCTCAGACAATCAGTCAGTCTTCTTCCTTGATAAATTACTTGCCATTTTAAACTTTTAATAAAATTATGATGAAAAAAACTTTTTGAACTTTGCCGTAGTTATAGATACAAAACATGTAAAATTGTCATTTGCATATATACCTAAAATATGTTGTACCTAAACAATTAGAATCTTTACATTTTCTTCTTTTCCACCGCAGTTTTTTTCTAGCCCGTCAGCCCAAATTTCTAATTGACTTTCATAAATTTTTCTATAATTTCAACACTTAATATTTAAAATACATATTCGAGACGAATCTTTCACGTAAACAATTAACTAATTGGCAAATTAAGATACATATTAATAACATAAAAGTAAAAAAAGACGAACACAAGGGAGATTAGTAAAAAAGTTTTACGAAATGAAAGTTCGAGCTCCCATTGGCTTTATGAGAGCTCCACTAGATATAATACAATCATACATGCAACGATTTCACATAATACGACGATGAAAATATATTCATAAAGTGGTACCAATATTAATATTTCTAACTTCGATGGAAACAACTTTCTAAATCAAATTTTATCGCACAGCAAAGCGCACGCCTGACCAATCAAATACCAGACACCTACACTTACTAATCCTAGGAATCCTTCCCTAACAGTACCAGAACATAATGACACTGAAGAAAGATTTTTTTTCTTTGCTGAAATTTTGTATCACTCACTCACTAGAACCGCTCAATTTATTCAGATTTTTTTAAGACCATTAACTCCGTGATATAAGTGCTCATATAATAGCATATATATAGAGCAACATAAGTGCTCAGGTAATGTGACGCTTGCACGCTTGGGGGCGGGGATGACTTAATAAAAAATCCCTTCCTAAATACGTAGACTAGGGAAATCAAGAACAATTAGCTCAAGTTCTTTATTTGTTTAATTGTTTAATTATATTGTATTAAATTCTCTAATAACCCACAAAGAGTAAGTTGTGTGGTCTAAAGTCAACTTATATCCAAACGACATGCAGGGTACTTTGAAAGCCGATTTGATTAATATAATTTTCTCTTCGTTAATTAAATTCAACAGTAAGTGGAATTAATAATCTCATGTATATGTAACCTTAAATTCATTTTTAGTTTTACTAGTTATTACTAGTGACAATAATAATACTGACCGTACAAATAAAAATATGCACTAAGAAACTCTGAAACTACAAAATGTTGACACAATATTAAGTTATATAAATATAATAGTAGTATAACATTTAAGATACAATAAATATCGACAAAATTAATATGAAATAAATGTCGAAAGCTAAAAGCTAAAAGGGTATCTTAGTCTGCAGTAAAAATAGTTGACTTTATTTTATTGCAAACGACGAAAACGTAAATTTTTCAAAAACAGGTTAAATCCACGATGCAGTCCCAAATCCAATATGCGATAATTATTTAAACAAATATAAAAATGCGCAGTTTTTTACCTACCCTCCAATACCATTACCCTAGTTTTGAACCCACTATGAAACAATGTATAATTTATTTATATATGAAACTTTATTGACATTGAAATAGTTTATCTCCTTAACATTAACAAGGATAAATTTAAAGGGGCCTATTGTCGTAACGGGTATTTTGTGGAATTCCTAGCTTAGAATGAAGGTATGGTTTTAGTTTTCTTAGGTACTATTAATCTATATTTCTTGTCAAAATAGAGACAAGAAAAAAATCTGGAAATATTTCGTATCAGACTAGAGATTTAACCAAATAATTTCTTACCAATTTGCCAGTTTGATAAATATCGACAGGATTATTAGAAAACAAATTTCGAAATGAAGATGTTTGAGAGAAGAGCATTCAACGAACGAATATCGAAATACTTGTACAAAAAATAATATATAAATACGTGCACACATAAATGTACAATCAGCTGATGCCCATAACTACGTTCTGGTCTTCAATTTAATGCGAGAATATATATATATATATATATATATATATATATATATGTAAATATATATATAATTAGCTCAAATACGTGGCATACGCTGCAATGCCACTAAAGGAAAGAAAGTGTTTTTTCTGTTTATTAAAGTGCTTTTGGATACACGATGTTTTTTTTATCTGATACGTATCCGTATAAATCAGGTTTTCCGACGGGTGAGAGATTACATACTGCTATCCACATGAGAAGTATAGATTTTCCAAATTTAGTGCACACTTGTAGCCATTGTCTAATATCTATAATGGAAATACAAGTCGCACCAGAAACTACAAACATTGGAATTTCAATAGCATATTTTTCGGAACCATTGAAATATGTGGAAATATTACATCTTTTCTTTAAATTTTCCATTTAAAATTGTAGCTTCGATGATATTGTTCATCATCTTTTTCACCGAAAGCCTGATACCGTTGCAAAGTCGTGGTAGAATGATATTTCGGAGAAAAATTATAACTACGCTAATATTCAATGTTTAAACATGCGGCGATATTCCCACCAATTTAAGTGAATTCAATTTAATAATTGACAATTTGGTACGTGATTCATTACAGATAATTTGGTGGCCTTGACATCGCCATTTTTGGCTATCTATATAGTTCATGCAGTAAAGCTGTGATTTTTGTATTTTTCTGTGATATTTCGGAAAGGAATGCATCATGTTTTAATTATACACAAAAATGTACATGTTGGTATAAAACTAATAATTTAAGATTTTAAGACGGATTTTGAACATAGTATAACTAGTAGAGTTTGCAAAAATTGCCAAAAAATAAAATAAGTACATCACCGAAGAGCTGTTCACTTCCTTTCAAATATTTTGGTGTACATTGAAGCGCTTTTAATGTTTTTTTGTGTATCATACTACATTTGTTCCGTATAATGAGTTAACATGATTGGAGTACTTTACTCATTCCAGAATTTCTCTTGATATTACATGTCTGTGTCTCAGTTATTTGAATATTCAACGATGAATTAAATGCTCAACGCGCTATTTGGCCATTATCCGAAAGAGTTGATGCAATTTCAGGTGATGTGGTTTTCAGTGCAATATTTTGTTGTGACCGTAAAGTTGCTAAATTAAGTGAAATGAGAAACAAATTTTCCTGTGCCTCCGGGCGCATCTATGAAATACGACTTCCCGATTTGACTTGTTTTGACATGCATAATTCTGTCAGACGCTATACGTTGTCCTGGGACCAATTTTCGAACTTCGTTTCAACAAATGTACCTAGCCCGTTAACATTAAAGTGTTTCCCCCTTTGCAAATCATGTCCGGAAAAATCATTGGCAAAAAGATTCGACGCAATCATTTGTAAGTGTACCAGTGCTTTGTTAGGGATTATCAAACATAAATTCTGAATCGAAACCATTGCCTTATTATTATAAACATTTGTTGTGAGTTTAATGTCCGGATTTTGATTCACTGTATGCAGACGATGTGGGTTGTTTTTCTTAGGTAGTCATTGTGTTTTTCTTAAAGATGTTTTAGATTCAACGATAAGCACGTTATCAATATAATTGCCAATAACGTGGTTCAGCAATATTCAATGTCAGCAAGTTAAGTAACATCGTTTTCAAGCAGATTTAAATCTTAACAAGCGTCAAGATAATAGCACGTACTTGACAATGTTTAATGTTTTCAATTCTTGGAAGGTATCGATTAACAGTAATTACAAATAAAGTTATTCTGCATTATTTGGGTAAGTAACGTATAGACTTCTTAATGCGTCCATAGAATTTAAATTGGGATATACTTCAAGTGCTTCAAACAGCTTAACGCGAGTTTCCAATAAAAACTGAGACATTATTCAATTGATTTACTTATGAACCTTTTTGCTGATACATTCCACATGTAATATGTTGGCAGTTCAGAGTAAATTAGCATCTTTGCAAACTTATTATCTCAGCACCATGAGAAAAAAATATAATTAATTTTATGGGCAGTTTATCGTTCGCACGCGCTGTCCATTTTTAAGGTGCATTGCCAAATAGACAACTGTTAAATATAGTTCATGGATTAGAAATAATAAAATGCGCCATACTCCTTCATTGCTACTAATGTAGCATCATACGGTTGATATTATCAATTGCATTGATAGATGTAGCTATATTTCCCACTCCAAGAATGCACCAAGATTTAAATTAGCGCACAGTATTCGTATAGATCGAGTAGTACATACTCGAACTGTTTAGAGTCCTACTTCCCATTGTTCGACTGTTTCAGATGAATAAGCTTGTGCATTGCTTACTTGAGGGTTTCCAGTCTTGTTTTCCGTTACCTACCTGTTTCGAACGAACGGACTTGAGTAATGCGTACTCGAACGGCCTTCAGTTTTGTTTTCCGTTGCTTGTTCGTCTCTTATGGTGCGTTTTTTTTTCATGCTTAAAGTATCGCTCGATCAATCGCTTATAATTTGGAGGGCATAATTTATTTCAAGGCAAAAGTAATGCTTTGTGATGAATGCACTTGATAAAATTAAAAAATGCGTTTTATATCGTCTTATCTAATAATTAATATCGACCGGTAATCTAAATTTCACAATCCACACTACTTGTTAATCATACACGGAAAGAACTATCGTTTGATTAAATTCAGTTCTGTCAAACGTGCTAACTCAAATACTGAAAACACAATTAATTTGACAGCGAAAGTAATGTATTGTGATGACTATTACAAATTCATTTAAAAAAGGCTATTACAAATTCATTTATATACCATCTGATGTCAACCGCAGTTGGAATTTTCCAATCAACGCTACTTATTATATATCATACATGAATTGAAATGTCGATATTTGTATCTGATTGAATTCTATATTTTCAAGCGTGCGCACATACACCGAAAACATATGAACTGGCGCTAAACTACCTAGAAACTCACGTGCAATCTATTGTAAAATGGTTGTAATATGTGTATATATATATATATATATATATATATATATATGTATGTGTGTGTGTACATAATACATGGTATTACTATTTTACTTTCCTACCTCAGTTTTATAAATATTACATTGATTATAATGCCCTCAAAATAATTTGAAAAAAAAAACAAAAAATAAATGTCGTCACATGATCAATGCTTTGGCTATCAAATAATCATTATAACACAATTATTTTCAAACGATTATATTCAATTAATATATTTACTCAAACGTTAATATATCTTAAAAAAATCAAGAATGAAGTCTCAAGTTTGCATTAAAAAAGTTTAGAGTTAAATTAATAGAAAAAGAAAATTTAAAAAAACATTTATTTACGGCAAATCGAAATTTTGGTTTTAACCTCATTCAAATTGATTGTATGAACATTTTGAAACACAACGTTTTCATATGTTTTACACGAAAACTAAAAACCAACAAACAAATTTATTAACCACATCAGGTTGTTAGAGTTAAAACATGGTATTTTAACTCCAGAATTTAGAGTTTGAATTTTTATTTGTTGTTTTTTTTCACATTTAATAGATTTACAATAACATAACAAAAGCAGTTTCTTCAAGTAAACAAAGAACCATGAATTAAGAAATATCCTAAATTATTGAATCCTGTAACATATTATAAGTACAATAGGAAAAAAAATTTCAAATACTAACAATTTTATAAATGTATAACGAAATTAATGAAAATATCTTAATTAACAAAAACGAATAAATGGAGGACATAATTTAAAGGAAGTACGAAAAGGAATTTAAAAGGAAAAAGTTCTTCACGTGAAATTGAAATATGTTAAAAAATATTTCCATTTCTTTCACAAAAGACTAGGTTGCTCCTTAATTTAATAGTACAAATAAAGACGTATTGTTCAAGGACATGTGATAGTTTCATGATTAAGAAAGGAGATTTTCTGGTTGAAACGAAATGCTATATGCATCTAAAGTTAAGAATAAAAGATATATTAAATTTAGGGTCGCATTAAGGGAAAAAATAGAACTCTTAAAATAATTAAGACCATTCACGTATCAGTGCGTCTGTCAATCTTTCACAGCCGTTTTGGTTCAAAAGATATTCGACTTAAAAACTTGAAACTTGACATATGGTAAAATATAGTTAGTTGAGGTTTATTCGGGTATACCAAATATACCTCAACTAACTTTTAACTAACACTCAAAAATACTCATATAACAATTTTCGAGGTAGCGAATAAAGTACTCGGTAAATTAATATAAGAAATATATACCCTACCCCCTTTATTCGAAACTCTCAATGTTTCAATTAAGTTTACTCGGAAACTTTAAAAGGGATTCTAAGTCTCGTAGTCTTTTCCAAAAAAAAAGATACTATCCAGCTCAATCCTAAAATTTCCAGCTCGAAACTCAGTCAATCTGACATTTGAAGATTCTTTGACGACAATATCAACTCTGTGCAACTGTTTGACTACAGACTATTATGTATTTGATATTGACAGTAGAAAAGTAAACAATGAAAAACAATATTTCCAGCTCGAAACTCAGTCAATCTGACATTTGAAAATTCTTTGACGACAATATCAACTCTGTGCAACTGTTTGACCACAGACTATTATGTATTTGATATTGACAGTAGAAAAGTAAACAATGAAAAGCAATATTTCCAGCTCGAAACTCAGCCAATCTGATATTTGAAAATTCTTTGACGACAATCTCCACTCCGTACAACTGTTTGACCACAGACTATTGTATTTGACATTGACAGTGGAAAAGTAAACAATGAAAAATTTAATTTTAGCTTTCTGTACTTCATATAAACTTTAACTATGCAAAATATTCCCTATCGTGGCCGCAGTATACTTAAAAAGTGGTACAAACTTTTCTGTTTACGTATAAATATATAGATTTGATGCTTGTGAAAATATACTACGCAATATATACACATGGTGAATAACCTATACATATAACAAAATTGTAAAAGAATGAGTTCTGTACATAGAAAATATTTTTAAAAAAATGATTGATTTCGCCTAAAGAATTATGACAGAAGCCGGAAAATCTGTTTTTAGAAGTTTTGTCTATCAGTCCTTATATTAATTAGTTCTTCAATAACGCTAAATTTACTGGACTGATTTTGATGAAATTTAGCATGATGATAGTTTATAGCAAAGAACAACATATGAGAAGAAAAAATGTTAATAACATTTTTTATTCCGAATTTCACGCGAACAAAATCGTAAGTACGGCTAGTGATATTAATACTTGTAAACAGTTTAATAAAATCACTGAAAAATATTATTGAGTTTGGCTCCTACTTATTAAGTTTTTAACTAATTTACACATAAACAATCAAAGCTAACGTTAACATGACACTATATAAGTATGTAATATATCAAGTATTCATTGGAAAACCTAGTTCGCGACAGTTGACCGAGGCGGCGTAAGAGAGTCGTATCAACTCAACTGGCTAATTATAAAATCAACATCAGCACAACAGCAGGAACTGAAGGTATACTTCACTCCACGATATTGAGCCAAGCTGTTTACAAAGTTGATTACTGAAACTACTACGGACGGCAGCATCTTGGCCGTGAGATAATACTCTAATTACATTTTATCTAATTGTGTTTGTTTTATATTTCTTCGGATGCGTAAAAATACATCTAACGGCTGTTTCGTAGGCAAAATTACATTTAAATTTGCAGTAATAAATTATAAAACTATTAAGGAAAAGATCGGTATGCTTCCCAGAATAAACCACAAAAAATTACCTAAACATTTGTATCTAATACAATGTTAACTTAATTTAAAATTGAGATTGTTTAAATTTTTTAATCGTTTTAAAATTTATTAGTTTATGCTGCGGCTTTAAGACGGCGAGATTTATAAGCAGATTTTGAATTCGCGAGATGAATAAACTATCCTACTATCATAATAAACACGAAAGTGTTGTCATTTAGACCTTCACACAAAAACCATTAGTCCCATGGGCATACAGATTTCTCAATACGATAGTTTATAGTTTTCAAATAATCATATACTAATTAAATATGTATATATACTGTATAACTTTTGAGATAGAGTTAATAATGCCAGCATAATCGCAGAAAAAGTCGTTGGTCAGGGCGATTTCGTAACTAATTCTTGCAACAGTGTATCTATACACTAATAATATATACGAGGAAATTTTAGTTCTTAAATAGGTCTATAGGAAAGTATGGGATAGCATTTATGTATTTTTCATTTATGAGATACAGTAACTATATTTATATTAACTAAGCGTGTGGATCAAAAGTGGCGGCGTTGACGTTGATTGATTAATACTAATTAAATTAAATACTTAAGTCATCCAATTAAAGTATTTTCGATAGATAAAATTTATATTCCCATTATATAATTTATATTAGTTACTATATAATTTTATATAATTTAAATTAATAGTCAAGGCAAATTAAAAAAATTTTGAAAATGAACAAAAGTCGAAAGGTGCCTTTTAATAAAATCGCCTAATCCGTCGATGAAATGCATTCACTCATAAACAGAAGGACGAAAGAGAAAACGGGTATAAAACCGTACTTTACTATATTGTTAATTAAAATAAAGGACAGGACTACAGTAACACAAACAAAATATTCATCACATAACTTAATTGTACCCATATGTAGTCTTCACCTGAGAAAAATCACTTAACGTAATGTATGAAAAAATATTTTAAATACTATCTTTGTCTATCCTAAAATATACTCATGCAAATCTGAGATAGACTACACTAGTAGATTTAATAATTTCATTGCCCTTATTGAATTGTTTTAGTATGAAATATTTAATGTTGAATAAAATCATCGAGTTTCATTACAACAGAACTATGTTATTTTTTTAATAGAAAAGTATCGGTTACTCCTACCTATATGCTAAGGCGATAAGTTGTATAGTTACTTAAAAATAAACAGACGATGAAAATACTTCGAGATTTTTAATAGAATTCGGTTTAAGTAGACCTAAAAATAAATTCTATAATTGCTCCAAAACTTTACATACGGTCCTGAATTATAAATATAAATAATAACGTCCAAGTTTTGCAACGGTTTTCATTAGAATTTTAAATATGTTTGAACAGACATTTTATTTAGATTTTCCGCTGTAAGGTCAAATAATGTCAATAAGGTTGAATGAGCTCAAATGCCTAAACTGTTTTGAAAGTTATGTGACTTTTCAGTAAATAACAATATGATAATTACAATACGTGGTGGTTTAAACAAAGAATATTGAAATCATTGTTTGCAAACAGGTGTTAGGTGAGTAGGAACTAAGCTCTTAACTAGATAATACATAACTTAATAATTTCGAAGAAAAGTTTAAACAGCTGTTTACATTCATGGTAATTGATAGGTAATTGAAATCAGTTGCAATGTACAAAATAAAAACATTTTTAATAATTTATTTGTTACATTCAATCAACTAAAGTAACGTTATGAATAAATAAATAAATTACAACATGTAGCAATAAAAAATTAAAATATAAATGAATAAATATCAGGTTTGGCATCGATATAAAAGGTCGAGAGAAGCGATTTACAAAGAAAACGGAACGGTCAACGTGCACATCAAGGGTACTCTATCTCGATTCAAGTGAATTTACTTTATTTATCGTTAGTCATTATTAATATATACTTTTTAGCTAAATAAATATTTAGTAATACATAATATAATCAAGTAGGGTGGAATATCCCTATATTATTGTGAATATCTCAAAAACTATGACATCTAGAATCATCGCTATAATTTTTCTATAACCTTTGCAGAGGTTTCTAAAACCCTGTTTTTGGAGTAATTTTAGAGTCAACCGTTTCAGAAATAAGGCAAGACTGACGTAATTTTTTGTACATTTTGAGATTTCAAAAATTGTTTTGTGAGTAATTAAGGCCTCCACCCTAATTCATATACGCGCATTTTCTGATTATTGGATGCGAGTGTGTCACCACATTTTATTTCATATAACTATTTTTGAGTTTTAATATGCTTTATTACTGTGTCAAATCACAAGTCTATATATTAAACGATTGATGTATATATAGACTTGATATTCGGCGGAATATCTGAGAAAGACGGCTGTGGCAATACAGACAAAAAACACATACGCTTGAAATGATTTCCATTTCTGTATTTTGATGTACGGATTTCTGAAAAGGAAGAATAATGTTGGGCACAATTATGGCTGATCGCCAATCTACTTTAAAACTCACAGGCTTCTTTGTTCCATAGCTTTCCGTGACGTTGACGAAAAACAGCGTATATTACTTTGTAAATGAAGTGAACATTACATGTCGGTTGAACAATATCTTGAGCACATATTTCCAAAAAAAGAGGACCGATTTTGACTAATTCAATATTTACTTAAATTTCTAACGATATTGTAAAATAATACTAAATTTAAATTGGAAAATAACTTGTTTGCAACATAAATAAAAATATCATTAATTAACCATTTAGTGCATGTTGTATTAGATTAGCAGAAAATAAATTCACTCTTAAAGTCACTCCTAAAGTTATTTCCGGTCCGCAGCTCCCCAAATTTTCAATATTCTTACTTTTCCTTAAGCTAATACTTGAAAAATAAAAGAACGATTTAAAATCATTATGGCAGGCGCGCTTTTTTATTATGGTGTTCTAGTGCATTTTTTTTATATTTCCTAACGAATATTCTTATTACCATATTCAGCGGTGTGAAAATCCGTTTTTTAACATAATCATTTTTCTAATCTTATCGAAAAATATTACTATAAAAAGTGACAAGTTCCTCTTTAAAAAGTTACCCGTATGAATATTAAGATAAACCCTATAAATTCTTGCAGAGCTTTGCTAGAGAAGTATAGAAATGTGATTTAGAGCTTTGCGTCTAATTTGTTAAGTATTACATACATCATAACAGTAATATATCCATCACGATTTGGCCGCATTTAGTTTTGATCTCTATGTCACTTTACCGCACTATAGGACATCTAAAATCATTAGAATTAATTCTTTACTATTAAAATAAAATTAACTCTTTACTTTTAGATAAATATTTCAAAATTGAATTTGCCTGCACTGGGGCAGGCAAATTCAATGTCGTGGCACATACAATATTCTATAAATCTAGACGTTCCTTTATAAGTAGCCTAAATTCAAAAAAAGAGTATGTACAAATTTTCATACTTTTCAAAAAGAGAATTACAGGTTAAATGACATGTAAATGAATATATAAGCTAGAAAATTAAATATAATTGATGTTAAATATCTCAAAAATTATTACACGAATTTGAAATTTTTATATTTCTTTTTTTTTAATTTTAAAGAAAATTATTTTATAATATTATTGTGAATCTTTTTTTACTTTTATTAACATAAAATGTTTGAAGTAAATTCATGGAATAGCCCAATTTATGTAAACAAAATCTTGCAATTAATTTTATGAACAGAATAATTATCAATAGTTTCACTTCAAAGTTAGAATTTTTATAAAAGTGTAATTTGACAAAATTTAAGATTGAATTAATAAATTTCTTAATTTCAAACTTTAATTTAAACTCCAGTAGGATACAGCAGATACCTGATATAAATCATATCAACTTCTTAAAGTGTTCCTATTGATGAAGTTATTTTTGTTTTTTTAAATTTATTATTTTGTCATGGTTTTAGTAAATATAAAAGATATAAAGAATAATAAATAAGTACTATAAGTGTAAATCAACTAATTTCCCGTAATTATGACATTTTTCACCAATTATTACAACAAGAAATAAAAATAAGTTTTTTTTCCATCAATGAATGAATAAAACCTTGAAAATTATTTACGATTACCCGTCGCGAATAAGGTCATTCGTTATCGAATTGTTGCGCTCCAGAAATACTGCCATACTCCCATATTTACCAGCAAAAGTGATTAATTATTCTATATTTGCAAAATATTTTCCCTAATATTACCCTATTGCAATTAGTTTTTAAGATAGTTTTACGATAATCCAGGCATAATTTGGAAAAAAATATTCCCCTACAACTTAAAAAACCTTACTTGTGGCTGAATTTCAAGATTCTAGAATAATTCAACGAAAAGTAAATTATAGGTTTTGATTTCACCTTTCCATACATTTTTCGTATATTTTATGAGTGGGGGTCAATAAAACAGCTTTAAATAGACACTGGTTATAGCCATCAGTCATAGTGAACAGGCAAAAGACATCTATAGTATTGATAAAATAGTTGTGCGAATACTAAAACAACTAGAAACCACGTACGTAACTGCTTATGGGCGTAAATATTATGTTAGAGTACTATTTTCATGGTTTCACCGTTAAATAAAGAACTCGTATGATATCTACGTGTTAGAATTTGATTACAAGATGCAATCAGAATGATTGATAAAAAAGGATAAATTGTAAAAACCAAATCGATTGAAATGAATTTTGTTATTCACATCTTTAATTTATTACAATTCTATTGTAATAACAACAAATTCATTGCTCGAGTGACACCGATAACGATATAAATCTTCGGTAATAGAAAAAAATAAGGAAAAATCAAATTTTGTCAAGAAATCGCAGAATATATCCATGGATACGTTGCATAATATTTGTGTACTTGTATAAACTAACAAAAATATCAATGGCAATGTTTGAATTCAAAGTCTTCTGGCAATTATATAGAATTACTATTACTATTACCACTACTATTACTATTACTATTACTATGAGTATCACTATTACTATCACGATTATTATTACTATTACTATTACTATTACTATTACTATTACTATTACTATTACTATTACTATTACTATTACTATTACTATTACTATTACTATTACTATTACTATTACTATTACTATTACTATTACTATTACTATTACTATTACTATTACTATTACTATTACTATTACTATTACTATTACTATTACTATTACTAATACTATTACTATTACTATTACTATTACTATTACGATTACTATTACTATTACTATTACTATTACTATTACTATTACTATTACTATTACTTTTACTATTACTATTACTATTACTATTACTATTACTATTACTATTACTATTACTATTACTATTACTATTACTATTACTATTACTATTACTATTACTATTACTATTACTATTACTATTACTATTACTATTACTATTACTATTACTATTACTATTACTATTACTATTACTATTACTATTACTATTACTATTACTATTACTATTACTATTACTATTACTATTACTATTACTATTACTATTACTATTACCATTACCATTACTATTACTATTACTATTACTATTACTATTACTATTACTATTACTATTACTATTACTATTACTATTACTATTACTATTACTATTACTATTACTATTACTATTACTATTACTATTACTATTACTATTACTATTACTATTACTATTACTATTACTATTACTATTACTATTACTATTACTATTACTATTACTATTACTATTACTATTACTATTACTATTACTATTACTATTACTATTACTATTACTATTACTATTACTATTATTATTACTACTACTACTACCACTACTATTACTATTACTATTACTATTACTATCTCCAGCAATAAGACAATCCTCCTAACATAAAACTATATACACTGATTTGATTGAACACAACATCTACCGACGTCTAAGTATATTGTTTCACTCACGCCGTGGGACCGTGGGATAATTTTGAGTTCAAGAAAATTTCGTGGAATAATCGAACTTAATTTCATATAAATTTACCAAATGGAACCCATATTATGTGATCCTAGTCACAGGTTTCATAAGAATAATAAGCATTTGCATAAAGCATGGATGCACATCAGTGACCAAATCAGATTTTCTGTCTCCGGATTTCCCGTTTTGTGAAAAAGAAAAGGGATTTACTCATGGTGAGTTAACGAGGCCAATTAAGAAATATTAAGAATTCTATGAAATCTGGCGCAGGATGACAAGAAATTTATAAACCTATCTGGTTGGCATTTGACATAATGATTTCTTTTTTGAAATAATTGTATGAATGCAAGAAAACAACAAACATTGAAAATCAGGTAAGTCTTGTTAATATTTGTACATAAAATTAATATTTATATTTAATATTATGTATTGAAGATATTAGTCTGCTGAATGTAAACTGCTACTGTGGGAAAAATATAATTTAACTAAATTAAATGTACGAAATTTAAAAAAAAATCTGTAACCTCTTAGGACTTTAGAAAATAAAAAATTTTAGCCGTCGCATTAATTCAATCCACTTAAATATAACGTAAACTTTTTTCGAAACATTCATTTGTATTAATTGATGTTTTTTTTTAATTCTACACTTTCGTTTCGCTGAGTACCGGGCTGGATCATTTGACGTCCATCACCATAGAAGTCTATAATATCCGTTGGAATGAAGAATCTGACAGTAAGGAATCAAGTCAAAGACAAACCATACGGTGATGAAGATGCTGTAGGATCAAAGCGGTTTTCCTATGTTTCTTATTTTAATTGTAGTTTCTGAGTCACACACATGAACCTCCATTTTTTTAAGTCGAGCAAAAATAATCCAAATCCTACATGCGTAAAGAAATTATATTATTTTATTTGCATATCAAAGAAACGAAATTATTTCAAATTACGAATTGCCATCATTCGTATATCTTCCAACACAGCACCATCGTCAAAATCCACTATAACTGCAACAAGCTGAGGAGAATATAAAGGACGCAATGTCAAATCTAAATATAGTTGTTCTATGAAAATATCTGGGCTAATAAGCTCAGGAAATTATCTGCCATAGACAGATTGCAGTTAATGCATGAAATAAACGGTTTCGAGATAAAAAAAAATAAACCGACCAAATATTTATTTTCTTCCTGCGGCTATAAATTATGCTCCACCCCATTATCTTTCACCTCGTCAATAAAGTTCAGCATGTTCATCATATTCTGAGCATGCAATTACAGAAATACATCCACGGTGTCCATCATCTCCGTACTCTCTACCTTCGACTTCCGGTCACAGTTCAACAACTTCTCCAGTTCTTCATATACCAGTATCAAAGGAAACTTCATTAATAATAGCACAAAATATATCTTTACCTTCCCAACAAAGGCCAGCATCTAATTCAATTAACATATTATCTGATCAAATTTTTACAACTAAGACTTCACAACCCAGAAACAAACACGAAAATATTTTCAGTTTGGCATATTACAAAACTATGCAGTTATTTAGTGCACATTTTGTAATTTTTACTTTAATAAAAATGTTTATTAAAATTATAGTTATAGGGATAGTGAATAATGATTATTAATAAAAAACTGATGAACAACCCAAAATATAGTTTTTTTACTATACGTTGATTTCAGCCTGCAAAATTTCATTTAATGCTACACAGGCTACACATGCTAGATATGAAAGAAAGAGACATCTTGAAAAAAAAACGAAGGCTGTCGAACCCCTATCGATCTCTAGAACCAAAAGTCTCAATGTGATAGCAAGTTTAGCCTGTATTGACTGCTTCAGTTGAGCATTTTGTTTGGATAAAATGTGTGTTACTTTGTCTAATAAAAAACCAAAGTCTGTTAGACATTCTTGTAAATTTCTTAAATTGGTTAAACGGCTCAGCCACTAATTCAGTCAACTGTTCTTCCATATTTTGCCTGCTATAAATAAAAATTAAGTACAAGAGCAGGCTAAAATGAAGATAATAATGCGGATAAGTACGTAATAAAAAATATTATTTTCAGCTTAGGTCCAGAAACTTAATTTAACCTTACTCACATAATAAATCAAACATATTTAATGTGCTAATCTATCAAGTTGCATTATTGCTACACAATTTTTGATATTTTTGCTGCCCACAAGCAACACACCAACTGGATATATTTGCCGACAGAATATATATTTCTGTTAACCAAAACGTTAATATTTTATTGATTGTTCAAATTGAAACCTTAAAAAACTACATACACTGTTCTGTTGCGATGCATTATAATCATCCAGCATCTTAGTTTACGCAATGTTTTCCTATTTTATGATATGAGTGTAAATAAGTGTAATAACTGATGGCACATAGAGTGACAGCAGCAGAAACTTATGTGTAATCGTCCATTTCCTCGGAGTTCACAACTGCAACGTCTAGCAAAAGTGTGCATGGTCGCCGTCGAGCACAGATCTCTCAGCCGAGACGACTCAGGGGAGACCTAGCGAGAGCACTTAGACGAGAGTATACAGCGGCCATTTAAAGTTAAAAAGTGCATAGAACTTCCATGCATTTTAAAAATCTGTGTTGAATTGGCACTACATGGGTTCAATATAATATTTACAAATATATTGCTTACCATTCTCACAGACTTAAAAATATGGTGCATAGGCTTTGTTATTTTAAAAATAGAAGCCCCCCCCCCCTTCTATTGGTTGCTCTATATTTTTGGGAATATCGTTTATATGTGCAATTTAAAATTATGGAAAAAATATTTTTGTGTTCCTCATAATAAGCCTTTCCATATACACAATAAAATTGATGAAATTGAGATTCCACCCGCATGATATGGGAGTATTCTCTTCAATTCTTATATCAACATTTTGAAAAAGTTACTTAGTGCAAAATAAATGGGCGAATAAAAAAATTTCGAATACTTTCTTCGGCTCCTCTAAAATTTTCGAATACATTGTTTTCAGATGAGTTATTTCAAGTTTCTACGCCAAGCGGAGAAAAAACGGTTATGATGAAAGGATAGACGTACAAATCAGTAATCTTATAAAAGTTCCGTTTTTGCTTTTGAGGTACCAAACCCAATAAACAAAAATAAAATTATTTTTTTTTAAACAAACGATTTCCAGGTCCTTAAGGTAGACAATAAATACTGATGACATCAAAGGAAGTTTTTCATTGAGGCGAGTCTACTGCCTGTGTTTACATCAAAGGAAGGAAATACAGTAGACTCGCATCAATGCCAATAGCAGTCATCAAAGCATATATAGAAGATAGGAGAAAAAAAACTTGTTGCATTACAGATGGATCGCAATGTAAATTGGAGGGCAAGACGTGTGGTGCAATTGCCTTATATGGAGTGGGTTAGTGACTTGGGAGGAGATGCTATACCACGTCTTATTAGGTGGATTATGGTATGTGGTACATGGCGGTATAAACATCGCCTTGCCGTTGCTACTTTTTGTTTTCATAATCTTATATCATTTGAATGGACTTGGTCTGCTGCTGTATCCCTCAATCAACATTTAAGGAATGGACAGATTACAAGGAATCAACAAAAGAAGATAAAATTCTTTGGTTTATATACTTATTTGCATGATCCTATTGTATTTGAACGTATTCAAAATCAGTATTTTACTCATGACCTTGCTACGAATAGGTTAATGTTTTTATCTGGTTTGCCTTATCGCAACAACCATACAGGAAACGGTCGTCGTTATCCGTTAACTTGTCGAGGTCAGGTTAACCGCAGTCTCGTAAACATCCGTCGGCGATAAGCCGATGAGTCACTAACGGTCATTTATGACTCAACTTCCGGGGAACATAGCGCTGGGACTAGAACAACCATCCCAGCGCGTACGATTTAGCACATCCGGTGGACTTAGTATAAATTCGACGATTTCTCGTCGTTCTCGTCAGTTTTTCGTAACAGTTGAATTAGTTAGCACGTATGAAGGTTTGCGTCAAAATTTCTGCGAGTTCTTTGATCGAGTTATTGCATTTTGTGTTGCAATTGAAACGTCTCGGGTTTTTTCGCTTCTGCTAGTGGGTTCTGAATCTGCCTATGTGATGTTCCCAACGTTGCTAAGCCTATAACAGATTATTATTTAAACCAGGTGTTTCTAACAGTATAACTAATGGGCTATCCGTAAACATATCCTTCTAATTGACTACCATATATCTTTTTACTGCTGGATTTTTTACAAACAGTCGCATATATTGGTCTAGTCTAATAAAGGTATTTTAACCTTTACACTTCACTAAGCTTAAATGTTTTATTTATTATATAAATAAACAAATATAATATTCTTTTCAAAATAAACAGTTACAATAATTTCACTTAATAATTAATTAATTCACTTAATAATTTCCAAAAAAAAGCCAAATGGAAGTTTTTAAATCGGATTCAAGATAGTTTCAGTTTTTTCGGTATTATTTTTATATTCGTTTTGAATTTTATTTTTGTATTCACCAAACAGAACCTTGACATGTTTTGAGAGAGATATTCTATAAACTCGCTTTTTAAAAGTGATGCACGAATAAATACATAAATAAATATAATTTAAGATATTTTTCTTAAGAAACAAAGACTCTCGCGAATCATATATATAAAAGCACACTTTTCTGTAATAAAAATTGCAAAATTTATCACCAAAATGAATAAGGAAGAATATATACCATATAACTTAATACGTCATCATTAATATGGAAATAATTTTCATTAGAACATTGTGTTTTGAATTAATCATATTGAAGTAAGTAATATTTTTAATAAGTTAATTTAATGAATATGAGACATAATGTTAATTCTGACTGAAATGCCAAATTGTTTTCGTATTTATTAAAAAAGAAAATTGATAAGAAATAAATCTAGAGACGAACCGACGAACCGAGACGAACCTACCTCAATATTTTTGTTTTGTAAATTGACATTTAAACAAAATAAAATGTATAAATATACTACATACAAAATATGTAAGTACACAGTACCATTATGTTCTTATCGTAATAGAGTAAAAATAAACAAGTTCTACGAAAAATTATGAACAATGTATTTGGGGTACGCTCACAGAGAAACTGAAAATGTTAAACTAATTTTGGAAGTTTAATCCCGCTTAACAACTTAAATGAAACGTTACGTGACCTAATAACACTCACCCTATTCTATATAACCGTGTGGTCGAAATAATATACTGTAATTCACAAGTAAAAAAGGCAGCAGTTTTCGCTTATTACGATAACCGTCTGATTGTATAAAATGGTTGCACAATCCAGATTTAACAGATTTCGTCCTCTAATAGTATCCATTAGACATATGCGTGCAGTATTTCGCAGGACTAATTAAATTGTCCTTTGAAACCGATATGTTGAGAGCTAGAATTGTAGCGATAAAAAATGTTAACTAGCTCAAATTTTGCGAGCATATTTTTCCAATGCTAGGAAAGTACCGTCCTTTTAAAATTGCGAACATTCCATAAACATTTTTGTAATAAACACTTTTACAAAAAAAACGGACACATTGGAATAAACCATATCAGAATTATTTTATTATAATTTGATGCATTTTATATGGCGATATGATAAGAATATTGTTATTTATTATTGAGATATCGTTTTTACCTACTTCAGTAATTAAAAATGCGATAAAAAGAGTAAGTAAAAGTAATTAAAAATGCAAATAAAAAAAACGTTGTAAAGTCCACAGACGAGCATTTTCATACTGGTACATTAAAAATGGCTAAAGTTTATTTTTGAATATTTTTTATTAATTTAACATAAAATTTTAAAATTTAGTAACAAGTATGGTCTCCTCGAGCTAAAATCAATACGCTTAATCTGCTAGGCATGCTTTCGACGATGTTTTTTATCATTTTCTGAGGAATACGTTCCTATTCAGTGACGATCACATTTTTAAGGGCCTGAATGTTTTCTGGAGCTGGTTTTACGGCTCTGACGCATCGTTTGAGATTATCCGATATGTGTTCTATCGGATTAAGGTCAGAACTTCTAGCTGGCCAGCCTAACCGACGAATTCCGGCCTCCTGCATATACGCATCAACGTCTCTAGAGCGGTGGGCGCGAGCGTTGTCGTCCATAAAAATGGACTCGCCTCCAACTGCTGTTAATGCGAGTTGGGAATGAGGAATAAGAACCTCTGCTATGTACCTTTGCGCATGAAGTGTGCCATTTTCAATAAAAACTAACTCGGTATGGTACATTACGAACTCACCAACGTCGATCCTCACCCCTAATCTATATACGAGCTTCATCGGAGAATAAAACACTATTCCAGTCTTGTTGAGTCCATGACGAAAAATTTTGAGGTCACTCTGGCAACTCGATGCTCACGGAGCAATGTAGGGCCCCGAGCTGGGCGATAACTACGTATATTGATGGCCTGAATCTCCTTCTGACTGTCCATAGGCTTACTCATGTACCTCTGACGTCCTCGAGGTTCTGCTTGAGATACACGTACGTAACTTGACGATTTCGTAGCGCTTGACTGACTATGAAGCGGTCGTCCCGTGGCTCAGTGCATCGTTTTCTTCCAGAACGAGGCGTTCTACTGACGGAGCCTGTTTCTTGATATAATTGCCAGGTTCTTTAGACGGTGAAACGATTCACATTATACTGCTGAGATACATAACATTGGCTACAGCCTTCTTCAAGCAGTGCAATAATTTTACTAGGTCTTATCGTTTTTTCAACCATAGTGAGAACGGCAAACAGAAGTGAACTAATGCAGCAAACAGCAGAAATTTAATAAAAATTTATTTGTTAAAATAAAAAACGTAACAAATGCGAAAGAACTTAATAAAAGTTGGATTTCATTTACAACCAAAAATACATTTTTGTCAGTGAAAGAGAATTTTCATTCAAAAAAATAATTTTCAAATTTAGAACGTTCATTTTTATGTGCCAGAATACACTATACCTGCCAGTAACAATTACAATTAATACAAACCCTTAATAAATAGTATTTTGTTAATAATATGACAAAATCAAAACCGCCCATTTTTTATGCAAAAGAGTGTTCATTTAAGTTTAATAAATCGTGGCCTTTTGTATAAATAATACATAAATTAATACATAATAAATACATTATCGAAACCTATTAAAAGCCTATATGGTTTAGTCATTTATATCATTTCACGTCAACTGCAATCGAACTCCTTGTACAAAGCATATATATATTTATATATATATATATATATATATATATATATATATATATATATATACACACACATATATATATATATATATATTATAAATAAAAACTATATCCGCCCCTTTTGCATTTTGTAATAAGTAATAATAATAATACTGATATGTATATTATTTTATTCAAATCTAATTAATTTTTTCATAGAAATGTATTTTTCAAACTACTCGAAAAAATAGACAATCGGGCGCAATAATACCACTTAATACTCATTTAAGTAACTCGTTGAACATTAAGCTGCGTGCAATGCTTTTCTTATTTTCTTTCTCATTACCGCTTAAAAATGCGGTCGTGAAATACCTTCCTCGTTTAAAAGTAAATTAGTTAATTTTGTATAAATTTAAATTTACATAACAGGAACCCACATTATATTTTTTCAAGTTTATTTTATATTTTCTTATCCGTAAATGTCGATAGCGTTTTATTAGCGTCTAAGTCAAATCCAGATTTCATAACAAACAAATAAACAATACATAATACGAATGAATGAATTCTATCAATAAGACATATATAAAAATGTCAGCCGTTACTTTTTATATAGGACGATAAGATTTTTACTCTTAAATAATAATGTTAATCTCGTAGAAAGTTCAAATAAAACCTATAAAAAATACATTTTCTCGTTTCAGTCATTTTTTTCCGTTGAAAAACTTAATGGATTTCTCAACTCAACATAGAGCCAATTTTTTAGATTGAAATCGGTAACCTTTATTTATAAATAAAGGTTACCGATTTCAATCTTTATATCGCCAAAGAAAAAATATACGCTTTACATTTTCTATAGCATGTACCTTATTTTCCTAAGCAATTTTCAAAAGCTTAATACCCATAAACCAAAGTAAAAACACACGTTGTCTCTATATGTGTATGTGCATACGTATGTGTTTATGCGTACGTGTATACGTGTGAGAACATAAAAAAGCAAAATTAAAATTTTGAAAAAACCCACGACGGATGTAGACACTGTAATTGAAAAACGATTAAATAATATTTTTGAAAGAAAGTAAGAAACTATTAATATAATCACAATCCAAGAAAATCCATCGGAGCTGCCATGCCTATGCCTAAAATTTTTCAGTTTGATTAGTTCGTTACTAATTGAAATTCTCTTAGGTGCGCAAATAGCTTTTCTATGCTGCTAAATGTAATTGATATTGGAAACGGAAATGGAAATGGCAGTTTTTCTCGGGTTTGTAATTATATAAATAGGTTCTTACTTTCTTTTAGTCGGGGTATTATCTAAAAACCATCGCCAGTGAATTATAAATATTTTACAGAAAACCGTATCTAGAGCGATCATACGGTTTTGGATATAACGGTTTTGGATTTAACATCGGATTAAACACAAAGACACCCTTTCACCCTAAACCCATTTACCTCCTCCGTTACGTTGTAGATAAAAATAGCAACAAAGCGTGTCGGGAAATGCGTTTCCGTGTACATCCTACGCAAATTTTGAACTAAAATAAAGCGACTACCATCTAAATATGGCTAAACTTTCATCTCTGCTTGAGGTATATACAGTTTTATGTTGGGAAAAACACGAAGTGAGTTTCTTAGACCTTTTTACACAAAACTAGGTACGAATACGTATCTATCTTTCCATTTCGTTAAATTGATCATAGATCGTAATACTAATCCATTTGCAGTAAAACTGTTACTGTTTTCCATTCAACGACTATTATATCACGGCAAGAATGCACTGTTATATCACAACAGATTTTGCCTATTGACCTCTCTACAAATAGACCGTGATCGACAGTTGTGCTGGCATTTGCCTTAGCCAATTCTATATTGGGCGTGGCCGGTCATTTGACCTAAATATTGTTTGATTTGTGACTCAGGAAACACAATAGTCATAGTAATATTTTTTAAATATAAATCACTCCTAATATTTGTACTATATACCTTGGTGTTTGAATTTTAAAATTAAGAATTAAAAATAAGTAAATCATTTCAAAATAAGAGAAACGTGTAATAAAATAATAAACATCGCCACAGTTCCGGAATGGGGAAACATATAAGGCAACAAAATTGCTATAATTTATGGAAGATCTTCATCCCATTATGACACATATGGACCAAAAGTAATTCGTTGGTGATAACTATATGAAGATAAACTTAATCATAAAATAACACAAGTTACATGTTCTTAAAAAATATTCTAAAATCTATGTGAGAGATATTATCAATCTATATATAAACGAAATATGCTTCTCTTAAAGAATGCTCTGTAGTAAATTTGATACCATCCATACACCACCATCCATAATACCACAAATATCACCTCCGATATTCAATCCATAGACATATTGATTGGTGGAGGTGATCTTTGTTATTTGTGTCTGCAATGGATACTTTTCCCCGTATCTGATATACAGTAAGCCGGAATCATACACCCATGAACCAAACAAGAATTAAATTCATGATCGAAAGTTCGCTAGTACCGCTAGCTATATAACATTTTACTTGTCGCCCTTAACTCAAATTACCTTTTTTCATTACGAAACTTTTTACTAAATCCTTTTCCTGTGTTGGCAATTGACCATGTTGCTTAAAATTATTGTCTCTAAATAAACCACGTTATTCATATACGTTTTACTTATACATTTTACCAACATAGCATAATTCTCTCGGCAACCACTAAATTATATTGCATTTAACGTACAATAATTGTTTAAAATATAAAGCTTAATTAAGTGAATATACTCTTGTAATGTGAAAGATTAATTTATTGAAATATGCAACTGTGCTTCATTGCTTAAAAGTTACGAAAAGAATCTCTTATGAAATGAGTGAATGGGAAACAAGTTAAGTTTCAATCTTTGTTATAACTCTACTTAAATACTCTCGACTTTCTCTGACATAAAATATTTAAACTATCACTGATCAACGATATCTATATTTTTTAAATTTTTTATACTCCATGTCTTACCTGATTCTTTTCACAAATTGTAAAATAATATTTTATGAGAAATCAGAATTCAACGTAAGAACTGCACGAATTAGTTAAGATAGTAGTTCCTTTATTAAATAGTTCCTTTTTTTGCACAATCTCCTTATTATTAAATTGTTTTACAGAAACAAATAGTAAACAACATGTCGAGCAGCTACAGCAACCGCCTTTCGAATGTGAGAAAAAAAGCTACAAAAATATATTTGAAAAGTGCAGTGCCACCTAACCACAACGTGCAAGACGGATGCACATTATGGTGAAGTTGAATGGTTCCCTCATGATATTATATTAAATTTTTATAAAATCTAATCCTTAATTTTCATGATTTCATACCTCAAAAGAAAAAAAATTAACCCTTATAAAATCATTTAGGTGTGTGTCTGTCTGTATGCTATAGCAGTTTTTTGTTAGAAACCGCGTCGCAGAGAAACTGGAAACGTGGTATAATAATACAAGATTAATATGTTTAATATTAATCCACGCAAATCTCAATAGAAAAATATTTTAATTTTTAAAACGTTTTAGTTGTTTATTTGGTTATTACTTAATGACTTTTGGGCAAATAAACCAATTCTTACCAAATGTTTCATACTAATAGACCGTAAATAAGATTTCATCTCACAAAAACGGTTTCTTAACATATTCACTGATATTTTGTAAATGAAAAATGAAATTTAGCTGAGAGTAGAATCAAAGAGATAAAAAAATCCTGGGCTTTATATTTTTCCAAAAATTTAAACACATTTGTAGAAAAATATATTTTTCAATAATTATTATATTTTCTCGTCCCATTTTATTCAAAAGTTTCTACGTCAAAATGTTTTACGCCATGATTCAATAAGTTATGAATTTGTTTTAAAGTTAGAACATATTTAATAAACGGAAATGCATTATTGGATAGTTTCTCTTAAATGATGATTAGCTTAGTAAGGATTATAAAAATTCGACCGGCCTAAGAATAAGTTAGATGAACACTAAAAAAAAATATATCGATCCATTTATAATTTCGTTACTATTCCACTCGTGTATATATTGTGGTATGTTGAAGGTAGATAAGATATACAGGTTTCATTAAAATTAAGCTAACAAATATTAAATATTTTTAAGTAATACACACACATTGCTACTAGCAGTCTAGATTTTATGTAATAATACGAATAAGTGGTTAATATTTTTAAAACACTATGTTCATTTCGACGGTTACTTTTAAAATATCAATAAAACGATACAATTAACATATTCTTACGATATTGTTATAAATACTGAATGACAACTTTTTCTTCTATTTACGGAATGTATTAATTTTTAATTTAAATAGATTGGCAAATTATGAGATCAAAATTGAAGACAACGAATCTATTTAATTTTTATACAGAAATATCACTTCGGTCCGACACATGATCTTCAGATTTCTTCTTTTTAAAGCGTTTTGATAAAATGTGGAAATCGCGTACCTTCTAAGTTTTAAACTCAAGCATGCCTTCCTCACATATTATCCTACATACAATCACTCATTGGATTCAATTAGAATGAAATTTTTGTAAAATATATGCTCATAAATACTTTTTATAATCAATGATGGAAAAGAAATTATCAAAAATATATTTTTTCTATAGTATTTCTATTGTTGTATAGCAATATTAATGTAGTAATTTCTCTGTATTTTTTTTATTATAGAAATAGAAACAAATAAATAAGTACAGTTGAAATTAAAATCTCAAAAAAATACATTATTTAAATTGTGACATATCATTTCAACACTTATTATTTGACGAAGTGAAGAAAAAATCATATAGTTAAAAAAATCTGCTATTATATATAAAAACACTACACTCTATGTACATTTAAAAAACAATTACAAAATTAATAACCGAATCAAATTCAAAATGTTGGCAAATGATCACGATAACATCTAAAGATGATAAGAAAGATGACGGGACTTGGCAAGTGCATTAGATGAAATCGTAATTACAAGATCTGTTGTATTAGATTTAAATTCAAAATTTAAGGCAAGTAAAACTATTCTTAAAATATATCAACAATTTTTTCGAAATATTGAAGCCACAGCCATAGAGAAAAAAATCAAGTATTCATATGGATATTGAATATATATGGCGTTAATTTTGTAGAAATTCATTATTCACAATTAAATGAAACTACGTGATATAGTATTATTACTACTTTCTTTAATTTCTTTACCACGACCTAGGTTTCGTTGTATTATAACATCTTGAGGTGCGGATCTTTGCTAATATCCCACCTGAAGATGTAATACAACGAAACCTAGGTCGTGACAAAGAAATTAAAGAAAGTAGAAATAATACTACATCAAGTAGATTCATTTAATTGTGTATTCATATGGAATTAATTACTAAATGTCAAAAATACGTACAATTGTCTTTTATTACACGTGCAAAGGCGTGATAGCAAAGTTATAATGTGTCAGAGCAAAATGTAACCAAAATTTACTAACAATGATGGTAAAAGTGGTTAAAATGGTAATAAATAATGCATAAGTGAAATGAAATGTCAATAAAGAACCGAAAGAAGTTTTGCTTCAGGTTATTCCGGACCCGTTAAAAGGTTTGTCACTACAACTTACCTCATTTCAAGAGAATCAACTTATGATATTTTAAGTTGCATTACGCTTATGTTTTGCATAGAATTTATAGAAAGTTTGCACTAGGTTTTAATATAAAATGACTATTAAGTGGAAAATAATTGGTATTATGGTTCAGAATTATGCTCAAAATTCTCTACAGATTGTCACCTGCATAGTTCAGATCTGATATGTACATATGTGTACACATGTGAAAGGCCTTACTCAGCATATTAAAATTTTTATGTACTTTATTTTTTTAATCCTTTACTACAATAGAAAGTCGTTACGGTTACGTTTAGAGTTTAATTCCCGTTAACATGTTGAAGAGGAATGGTAGTTAACAAAAATCAACGAACTAATAACTAAATGTGTTAATGTATATAATGACTCCAATATATAACGTTTCCTGGAAAGCAAAATTATTTTTGTGAACAAGTAAATATCTACATTTGCAGAATTTAATTCGAGGCCAGGAAAAGAGATCTTTAGTTAAAAGGATAATTTTATGTCCAGTAAGTTTGCCACATATTATTAGAATTATTTTGTTTTTTTTTCTACTTTTAAATTTAAATCATAATGATTGTTATGGAGATGGTATTCAACAAAATTTAATAAACTATCAATAAAATATATTAATGCAAATTAAATCAGTTTCAAGCCATTTAATACTAATTTCTGAATATTTTCCATGTAATTAATTTATTATTACTAAAATATAACCAGTCATGAGTAGTATTTTTTAGCAATGAAAAGACACCTATAATACAGAATTGAATAAAATCAATATCCCTACAATTTATAAGGAGGAGAGATATATACCAGAAGGAATTGTAGGAACTACTAATAAAACAAAATGCACATTCCCATTTCAGCAAATCAGTCATGAAAAAAATGCTGATAATTTCAACATGTATTAAAGTAAATTGATCTAAATTTATATAAACTCAAATCTATACCAAATATAACTTTATTCCAAATATGAATATACCATACTTGCTTCTCCAGCATAAAACTAGTTTATTTCAAGCAAATGAATACAAAACCACATTAAAACCAATTAGAATATTATATTTTCAATACGCACAACAAATACCAAAATATCATATGGATATTTACAAACGTGTATAATGGCACCATGAAATGTGAAGCCCACGTTTATAACGACATTAAATCTACTTGGGTAAACTATTTTATCACTGCGTGCTGCGTTAAAATTATTTTTACTGCAAAAAAACAAGAATTATACCTTTATTTATTTAACATATAATATCCATGTTTGCCCACTTTCATATAAATATATATTAAATAAATTTATCTTATTTTCGTAATATATATTTATTCTTAGATTAAATGTTAAATGATTCTTATCGATTTATAGCTCATACATGTACTATTTTACATAAAACCGATAAAATTAAAAGAATGAAAAAACATTTTCTCTTAGGTAGAGAAGTATCTACACAAAAATTAATTTTTCAATTTCGTATCTCAAAGAACATAAACTTGTACTTTCATCGAATATGTTTAAGATTGAAACAATGTTTCAGATTATTCTTCAGAGGGAAGTCACCTAACGCTGAACGTCAAGTAGTACCAAACAAACGCTATACCAATTGCAAGATATCATGAGAGAGCGATGATTTGTCGCTCAAGAGAAAGAGAAAAGCTTAGTTCCTAGATTAAGTATGGAATGTACAGATTAACTCGTAGATTAAGTATAGATTACTTGCTACATGAAAAAGTATACGCTGGAAATACATACGTTTTACTTCATTTATATTTGCTTCAGAGATTTTGTACTTTTAATACTACTTATTCATAAGTATATTTATACTAATTTAAACACCAATAAATTATATTTTGATTTTTAGTTTTGAGTCATAGTCGTATTGCTCAAAATGGAGTGCATTGTATTCAACTGTCACTCCACTCAAAAAAACTGCGAGAGGAATCGAATTTATCATACTATCCCAATCCAATATCCATCTTAATGGAATTGAAAAATACATTGTGTACACTATGTATTTTTAAATTTCATTAAGATGGACATTTACACCTTTATAACTCTGTGTTTATAACCACAAATTATAACGAAATTTTTTTCTTTGCGGGGCAGTGGAATGATTAAAACTGTATTATCAAGAAAACTTGGATTCAGAGAGCGTAATTAAAGAGTTGTCGAGAAGCATTTTATAATTTCAGATTTTCAAATTATTTCACCTAGGTAGTTATCACAGGTAAACAAAAAGACGAGTAAAAATTTACCTGCATCGGCCGAAGATGTTACAATGACCGGAGGTGTGATAATAACTTGTGTAAGGTAGTTATAGAAAATATCAATCTAAACTTTAGGTGTAGATTAACAGCTACTACAAAAATTTGAAATTTTCAGTGATCCTGAGTGTACAACAATGAGTGTTTTATAGCTGTTCAAAAATGGAGAAATAGAGCAAAGTTTATTTCGGATGATAATAAATTGTTTAATACTTTTATAACAGCTTGTTAAGTAGAGATAATCATAAATTACGATATGTTCTTTCTCTAAATAACACCCATTTATGTTTCCTAGAAGATACGATTAAAAATATTTACGAAGGTAGATTTCCTAATGTAACAAGACCTTTTTAGATCAATGAATATTTGTTATATTTTCTATGCACTTTTGAACTCAATATTACATCTCAAAATTATCAACTCGTAGATTAAATTAGGATCTTTCGGAATTTTGTTTTTTTTCAATTGTCCTATAATCAGCAACATAAATTAGATGTGTATATTTTATTTTATTTGGATATTCCGTTTCTTTTAAGGTCAATAAAACATTTAGAAATATATCAGAATATTTCTCATTGTCCTGAATCCTGAAAGTGTTCGGGACTACGTGACTTCACCCTAATTCTTTTGTTTTCAAAAATGTCTAGTAGTAGTGGATATACCATTGTGATAATCAAATGATGAGATTAAAAACTGAAGTATATTTCTTTTAATTTGGGAAATTCACACAAATTTTTGACCATTTTTTATAAAGAACAGAGACGCATAAAACTCAATTAGCCCTTAAATAATATATTATTTTACATTAATTCTCAAAAAACAACAAGTACTATACATTTATAAATATTTTATTATGCTTTTACCCTTCTCTTTACTAGCTTATTTTACTTTGTCTACTAACTGACAAACAAAAGGATGGATCATTTATAAATATTCAATTAGTATCTTAACTGTAAGTATTTTTAAATACAACAAATAACTGAGTAGATGAAATCAACATTTTAACATTTAAAAACCTAAGGAACGGACATCTCCATCATAAATATTCTGCGAGTCTTGTCAACAACAACGTAAAATGAAAATTTCAATATAAACAATTTATTAAACAGTTTTTTTTTGCTCTAAAATGCACTTGTAAAAATACACTTAGCACTAAGTGTTCTCCGGATATAGTAACAAACCAAGTTCGAACATTAGGAAGACAAAGTAAATTCAGCGGGCCTTCATATAAACTATGTACGGCAACGGCTAATTTAACATGTTGCAAGGCTAATGCTCACCACTTGAGCGTTAAAATTTTAAACTCAATAAATATATTTTCATTTCAGATTATCTAATATTTTGTTGGATTACTTCAAAAATATACGATTACTAATTCTAACCCAAAAAATTTGAAGTGTTAATGTTTATCAATATTAATGTTCATTATAAAGTTTATTAAAATAACGCAAATGCGAAAGAAAGCGCATCACACTAAGTGAGGTGTATAGGGTAACTTGTTTATTGTTATTGCCACCATATTTGAGTAAAAATGACGGTAAATAGGATTTTAGTAGTTTGTTAAACCTAAGAGCATTCCAATTTTATTGATATTTTTAAAAGAGATATAACAATATCTTCGATATATCCACTAATTATTACTGCACAAGCCATCTTCGAAAAATAACCAAACTTGGTCTAATCATAATTACTGCACACACTATCTCGCTACATCGATAAAACTTAGACTTATCCACAATTAGATCAAGCCAGACCCTGAAACCTACAACACCACAACCTTCTACTAAAAAAAGGCTAGAAGTTATAAGTGTGGATATGTTGAATATTATGCTACTCGTAACATTTCACTTATAACGACAAATTATAATAAAAAGCCTCAAATGCTTTAATATTGTACCACGTACAAAATAAATGTAATAAAAGTCAGCATAGTGTCAATACGTAAAAAATAAAATCTTAATCCGGAATCATACAGTTTTACAATAAAATTTACGAGAAAATTTATGAGTCCTGGTTGGTTCATCAGTTACATGTACCTTTGCATACGACTACTCATTGAGATATAAAAAACGTAGTATACACCTAGAAAATTACCTGATAAAATAAGTGAGTCCTGTGTCAACAGAATTCCCCTCATTAAATGGAGATTACGTAAATCGTTGAGCAATCAAAGTTATATAATTAAACAGTATGTAATTGTTCAATTTATACCAAATATCAATACTGAACTTGTTTACTTTTGGATATATTTTCTTATATTTTATACACTATAATATCTGCTAATGGAGAAGAAACGAACGGAATATCGTAGGATACTAACGCCATCTGTCCAGTATTGATCGCACTATGTTATTTTACAAAACGAAAATTCGTAGTAACGCCATCTGATTCTAATGTGATAAACTTTATTAAAACCTGTCGTAATTTTAACTACTTCTTGTATATTGCAGCACAACTGCTACTATAACTGAATCATATTTTACGTTTTGTTTCTTCTGAAAAATTAATTTGTCAAAAAAGTTCGGTTGAAAATTATTATGCCTCTCGCTTTAAATTTTACTTAAATTTGAATTCTTAACTTACAGGGCTCAAGCTACGCCTGATTATATTGTTATATTTTACTATCTACCGTGAATGTGAATTAATACTGACGATTGAAATTATTATTTAATTTAATTTTTTTTGTGTTTTGACACTTAATTCAAACCACCTTAAGTGGCCTTTTTTGTGAATTGAATAGCGTCCTTCGGAAAATTGTAAATAAAAATAGAAATGACCCAAGTATGACAAAACCTCGTCAAATAGAGAACAAGAGGATTGGGAAATTTCCAAATTGCATATCAATGCAAATTTAAATTAATAGCTGGTTTGCCTAAATTAGCAATTAAGTTGAAAAATCTGAATTTAATCATTTGTTGATTAAAATTTCTTGTTTTTACACGTACCGTCAATACAAGAAAACCGACATAAAACCTTTCAGTAAAACTTAACATTTAGATGTTGCGTATATATAATTAGGTGGCTATAAGGATATCCTTTTTTCCAGGTTCCATAGAGAGAGAACTCTGTTATTATCAGGTTATAAAACGTCTATATATATGAAAAGTACTACTCTGCAAATTACATTTTTTTAATTTTTTTAAATTGTTATCACCAGTTACTAGAACAAAAATTCGTTACAGTTAAATTTAGAATTTAATTGTTAATAATATGTGAAAGAGGTGGTAGCCACTAGCGAAACTCAACGAATCATCAATCAAGTGTGTTAACATATAAAATTACTCATTATATAATTTTTTTGGAAAAGGAAAGTACCGTTATGAATAAGGCGTCTAAATAAATTTTCAGAACTTTATCCGAGCCTACGAATAGAAGTATTTAATTTTGTTATTATATATCCCCAAACTTGACAGTTGTTATTAGTATCCGCGCATATTTGTTTTTAATTTCAAAATTAAGTGGTGTCAAAGTAATTCGCAAAAGAAGTAAAAAAAAAATTTAAATCAAATGTAAATTAAAATGCTAAATAAATTTAAAGAGGAATTTGGATCAGTTTCTAATATAGAACTGCACTAATTAATTAAAATTGTTTTTGGGAACAAAGGACTCAGTTGAAAGTTAATGTACTACCTATAACATACATAATGTAATTTTAATATAAATATTTCTTCGTGTTCAACATTCTTCCGTGATTGTTCAACTTTTAGACCCTGTGCCGTCCAATATAGCCTAGCCCCTCCATACAAGTTATTTTCAGCAAGCTCGAATACTCTACAGCAAATGAAGTGATTAGCTGTTCCCTCAATTTCAGCGCACAAGGGACAGATAGAGAAATCAACCATGCCCAGCAGCGAAGATGTCACTAAATGTAACCGTGGTCGATGACCATTTTAAAGATGGAGACTTCAATGTCCCTTGGCGGTTTATTAGGGATGGAGTGGAAATTTACACGTGGTTCCCTGGAAAAGAAAGTAAACCGCTTGGCTTGCCATGTCGGCTTCCCTTTTTTTTCTGATGATAATGATACCTGGTTTCATATAACTGAATAACTCATTTTTTAGCCTTGTTGTGGAGTTAATATAGAGTTTTTAGCCTTGTTGTGGAATTAATATCGAGAACAACATGCAAAAAAAAATATATGTTTTGTGAACACTGCTATAAATACATAAGTCTAATATTCACAGCTTTAAAAATAATTTGATCTTCTTCGTACTACATAAATGTAAAGTTGGCCAAACTACCAAAACAAATGAGAAGGGAGTTATACTAAAACCGTTTCCGATTCATATATTTTTAATGCACATGAAGAATCAATTATTGCAGGTCGTTTCATTTAATTTTAACATTTGTCATCATTATTTAATATATTTATTGTTTAATCACCTTCGAACAAAGAAAAAGTTTTAAATTTAGCTTATTTATTTTCGTTTCTTTATTGATAGATATATTTCATGAGTGATTTTCAAATTATGGATAAATTAAGATGTAATATCTTGCATTCTATAAGAATAATTTTTGGCCTTTAAAAATTATAATAATTTACATTCGAAATTAAGATATTCGACCGTACAACTCTTGTACAGGAAGTCGTAAGAAGAAAATATGTGATGGATATAATTTATAATAGTTATCGATGTGGGCCTTTATTACTGAGAAATAATTTTTTCGATAACAAAATGTTTCATCATTTTGAAAATTTTCTCAATCGTAATTACATTTAAATTATTCATTTTCATAAATATAATCTTTCTATAACAAATCTTAAGAAAAACTTGCCAGTATAAACTATTTTACTTTTACGAATATTCTTATCGCACACTATTGAAGACGGAATAAGAATTAAATTTTCATGGTGATGCCATGCAGCCCTCGGTGTGCGTATACTACAGGGTTCTTAACCCTTGAAGTATGGTAAAAATACAATAAAGGAGACAAGATACGAAAAAAGATATTGTAATCATCTTGTTTTTTACTAGTGTTTAAAATGAACTTACGTATATAAGCCATATTTCTTTTTTCAGAATCAACCACAAAGATATCAAAAGAAGCGTGTTATTTCTAAAAGCGAAGGGTAGACAATTTATTGCGAAGCTTATACATCGGTTACAGTAAAGGTTAAAAGATGTGATATTACGAAAAATAATATTTCTTTTCTCACTCGTTTCTACAAATGTAATCGACAATTGTCGTTCTGCGTTGGCGCTTATTATACTTATTTGACATACAATTTGCTCTATATAACATCAATATTTTTCTACCCACGTCGGTCCGTTATTTTTTACAATATTTGAGGTGTATTTTCTTTTAATTAAAAGCCAGGTTGTATTTATTTCCTTAAAATACGACATACTCTAAACATATCTTTATATTTCACTTTGACTAAAATTATACTATAGCTATTCTTTATAGAAAAGGCGACAATAATTTATTAATCCGTTTACTATAAAAACATTTCTTAACTTGATCTTGGTACATAAAAATAAATATTGGATACCTCGTTCTAATGAAAATTGGTATACATATACATAAAAGAAATAAATGTTGGAAAAGCGAGGATATTTTAATATATTTTATCCATAAAGCTGTTCATTCCTGAATATTTAAATCATGTATTTGGATTATATAGTTTTTAAACCATATGTTTAATTTTCAAAATCAAAATACGTTTAACGTTTTGTCTCTATTTTTGTTTGAAAATTTTCAATATTCTTTTTAATACGTTCTCTTTGAACATTATGCAGTATAGATGGCACACAGGTCAAGGAAGTGTAGGAACCAACTATCTTAACCTTTCTAATATTCCCTCTTAGTTTACGTTCACGAAATCAACCGAAATAATTACCTGCAATTCCACCATATCAACAATTACTGAGCGTAATTAATATAATACTTATTAACTTTTAAATAAATATTTAAATTACTCTTATTACTAGCCAAAACACTAAATTAATTAATTATGATCGGAAAAATATATCCGATAATTTATATATGTTTTAATAGACTTTGATATTTACGTTCTTCTATATAGATTATACGAATATAAAATTATAAAAATAACTCAGAGCCTCTCATATGTGTTCTTTAGTATTAAGTTTCATACAAATTTAAAAAGCAACTATAAACGAACAGTTATATTTAATACCTTAACAAAATTGTTATGACCGTATACTATTATATAATAAATTGAAATGATCAAGTTTCATACAAATTTAAAAAGCAACTATAAACGAACAGTTATATTTAATACCTTAACAAAATTGTTATGACCGTATACTATTATATAATAAATTGAAATGATATCAAAGATTAGGATAGCTCACGAGGATAAATAACGTATTATATATTGCGGATGATTACCATCAATTCCACTGAAAAAAATTATTGGGACATAAAAGGCACATTTATTATTTCATATTTTTGTATATTCGTTAAATATTCTCCTCACCTATATAGGGATTCTCCCTTAAAGATAATATATATATCTCTGAAGCTGATTATCCTATTTATATTTTTCCATTAATTTTAGAAATTAAGTAGGAGTGTAAATCGTAACTAGCCGAGCATCCTTTTGAGAGTTTAATTGTAGAAATGCTACGAAAGACTATTGAAAAACTCTTAGTCTAAGATATTATGAGTTATTGGGTTTTTATTTATAATACTAATAAAGTATATAAACAATTACTCTCAGTATGCCAAAAAAATACAGCTTATTAGGACTGTTACGTTTTGAATAACTGAACTTGTAAAATATCGGACCAAATGACCATTTTAAAGAAACTACAATGACAATTTATTTATTATTTGATAAAATTTTTAAAACATCACGACGACTAGATACCCAATATTTAGCCTCGTACTGTGACAACAGACAAAATGCAGATTCGATAGCCAATGTGACCCTACAGCTGCAACCATTATTCATCCCTAAACACTATCGAATCGTTAATGGAACCAAATTAAAAAAAAGCGGTCGTCAATAATATCCAGAATCCGAGCAAGAATCGATTTAGTGAATTCAGAAAGGTGAGCAATTGGAATCAACAAAACGAAAATAATTGTTTATGAATGAAAAGGGAATTTCCTCATCCGTTAGCTACCTAATGAAATTACAATAATGAACGACGCGGGATTCGTGATGAACGATGTTGCATTCTTGGCCAAGCTGCCGTCAAATTTTCTTCCTCTACTAGTATCTATGTTCGATTTTTACATTTATTTATTTTAAATGGGGAAAAATAGACATAAATTAGGAAAAATTAAGAATTTTCAAGTTTCATGCCAGACAAACTTTTACGTTGCGTATTTAGTTTTGTACTGGAAGAAAAGGAACAATACAATATAAAGTTTAAATAAATATAAATTAAAATTGATTAAAACAGTAATGATACACAAAATAATAATGATAATTTAAAATTAAAATAATATTGGAAATAATCTTGGCAATAATTGAACAACCTAAATAATAAAAAGAGCCTCAATTAATTCCCATCTTTGGTAATATCCGATAAATTTATAGCTGTATTGGAATAATGAATACACTAGATATAAGCTGATGGAATGTTGATCAGTTCACAATCATAACAAAGTCTGCACTCTGGCGCGTATACTGGAATTAGTACGAACTGCGGGAAGGTAAAATAGTAAAAAGCTGCGATCGAACTATCAATAGTGACAATTATTGTAAAGCACTGTTACTACAATTTAAGACGCCTGCTACTAGCTCGCTAAACAGTAAAATGGTCTTAGTAGTGATGAAGCAGTATTGCAATGTATGCATATGTTATTTTTGTATCAATCATAACTAAATTTATATATTATACGAATTTTAGATTGCAACACATATTCAAATTGAGATCGAACAAGGGCAACATAAAGAAAGAAATACGTTTTCATCTCCCTGCAATATTTGGCAGATCTCAACTCAAAACGCATCAAACCTGTCATGAAATCACCTATATTAAGGAGAAATTCTGATAAAATGCCACTACTATTGCAATGTATTTTTTGGCATACTGATAATAATGGAAACCCTAATTGTTACAAAAAGTTTTTGATTTATAATTTCATCAAAAACAATCCCCCTTGGTATACGTATGCTTCTCTTGGAAAATTATCATATAACATTATTTATTACATATGTTGTAATCTAATAAATCATCTTTTGTTTTAAATTTTTATTTCACATGAGAATCTTTTTAAAGATTGTCTCACTCATACTTGAACAACCGGAATAAAAGCTTTTCCCGACAATTTCTTTCATGTGCGCCACTTTTATATTATTATATATTTATTATTTAATATCTGTGAAAAATGATTATTTTTTCATTTTTATGTGAATTTTTTTTAATATTTCATAACATTTTTCTGTAACGCGCTTCAAAATATAGAGCACTCATATTATTATCTTATATTGATCAGAAATTCTGTGAAATATTTAATAGAATAAGTATCGTAAAAGAGTTTAAAACCTGTAACCGAATCTGCCACGACAAGACATTTTTTTTATATTTTATATATAATCATTAATTGGTCGGTTATCTTCAATAAGTCATATTGTTACTTAAGAACTGTGATTTTTCCATATATACATAACTAATACACTCCAGAATGGCAGTAGTTAAAATTTTAAAGAGTGATTAGAAAACTGTAATTAATCGTACAGCAACAAAAACTAATTTTTCGATTTTTAGCTAACATTCCCTGTGGTAAATAAAAGCGCGCAGCAGCGACAAACCAAAATTATACATTATCGCGCTCCCCTCACCTGCATTGGTAATACACAGAACATAGACATAAATTATTTCAATAAGCCTCGGTTGCTTAAATACTACGGATGTCCCATATCTGTCCAGCTAGCAAAAAAAATGTCTGTCCGATCACAATAATTCTAAGTGAATCTATCAAGTTAAAATCGTGTAGTGAAATACAAAGGTGAAAATTAACAAAGTCTTAGAAAAACGTGCAAGTTTGAGAGATGTATTGAGCAACATGACTTCACTTCGAACAACGATTAAAATGAGTAAACAGAACTTGATTAGTTACATAGGTTTTTAATTATTGTGAAAAAATTTAATTCCAATTTTTTACTATTCCTTTAATGAAGTTAGTGATTTAAATGAAAAAAAGTAACATTCATTGTGAATCTACGGAAGCTTCCTTAAAATGAAAATTTTTTGAAAGACATGGGTAATAAATAATATTTCAAACTTTTGTCACAAATATTTTATTACGTCGCGATCACAGATTCAAGGTCAAAGCGAGCACCGGACATTTGCCCTTGAACGAGCGAATGCCTTAACCCTTATTCCCGGAAAATATCGCTTCGAAAGTGTGAGCACTAATATATATATATATATATATATATATATATATATATATATATATGTGTGTGTGTGTGTGTGTGTGTGTGTGTGTGTGTCTCTGTGTGTGTGTGTATACATATGTATATAATAAAATTATTGTCTCGAAATATATTTGAACATAAAAAAATATAGAAACCTGGCGTGATAACAATAAACAAATGCGAATTCAATGCTTATGTACAATAATAGTAGCGGGAAAATTAGAACCCATGTCACACATTTCTTTTTTCTTGATTCACTATTTAAGAATTAAGACCATAGAGTTTAATCATTATATTTTGCCACATTTTAATTCAGAGCTTTTGATACAGTCAATTGTAAAATCTCGATTATCAATTTTATGAATTCTTTAATGTAACCCTAAAACGAGGGTCTTGAATAGATTTATATAACATAAGTTTTATTACAAAACAAAATTAATAGTCATGCAATGTCGCAGCCCATCCCATATCGACAAAACTTTGTTATTGTAGGCAAACTTATAATTAAAGTGTTAACATGACGTAAAGCATGGAGGAATATATATTCTAAAAATAGTTATAATAACAATTAATGCACTGTTGAAATATAGGAAGAAAATGAGTAAGGATACGTAAATATTTATTGTAATGTTATATCATTTAACATTTGACTGTAAACAATGAAAAGGTGCATATTAAGTCCTCTAACCTAAAAATGTGATTTGATGTTAGAACTTTCTATTTCTATATTACTTGATGTTATTATGAAATTATACATATTTCAATACTCGTCTCAAAAACAGCTACTTCCTATCAAGATATAACGAATACCAAGATACGATGTTCACAACGTAGATTTTCACAAAAAACAACTTTGCAAATTTCATAACTGCTATGTTAACACAATGCAAAGGCATGCAAATACACTGGCCTTAATTACTCCTGATGGAGTGGTTACCTACTTTTCTCCCCTACTCTTTAATCTAATGTTTGCACTCGGTTTCATAAAACAGGAGTGTGCTAATAGTATAGGAATAACATCCAGAGTTAACTTTTTAATACCGAAATCACAAGTGATATTGAGGAGAAAAAAATGTTTTTGCTTTGGTCATAAATGAGCAGCATGGTACTTAAAATTACTTTGGAAAACATGAGCATCATAATAATTGTTTAAATTTAAAACTCTACTGAGCAAACGATTTTTCAGCGAAAGGTTCTTCCAATTGAATTTAAGCAAAGATTATAAAGTGAACATTTTTTAAAAATAATAACGATTTAAAATGCGGCTTTCTCCTTTTTTATACTATGAAATATAAACTTCATTTAGATTGTGTGATATTGATTTTCATCTTCATTCAGTATCCCTGGGGAAAATTGGAAATATTAAAATATAAATTGCCTAAACGAAACGAAGCCGTGCGATCCGTCGTTTAAATTAATTACAGACCTGTCTAAATTAATAATCCGTCTAAAAAAGTTAAGTGAATTCAGTATTCGTTTACAAAAGTAAACGAATATGAAATTCATTTAACTCTTTTGAATTCTACGTTTATTTAAAACAAAGGTACCAAAATATATAATAGGGCAGATGGAAACTCTTAAAGATGTTTTGAATAAAATGTTGGTGAATTATAGGTTATTAAAACTATTATTGAAAAAATTATAAAAACTTATCCAAAAATAGGCGAGTTATGACTTTCTAAACTTAATAAAAGTACTGTATTTTCTTTGTTTAATAGCTTACAAGTTTTCATTTGTGCTACGTACAAAATTAGACACTTTTTCATATTATACGATGACAGCATATCTTATAGAATACTTAGAAATATTGTTTTATACTTTTACTTTCCATTAAATTTATTAAAAAATAAATTTTACAAAATTATACATAACATTCTTATAATTTTTCAGGAAGATTTAATTTACATTATTCCGCTTATACACCTAGGATAAAAACCGCTCAAACAACTATCCAAATAGTACGTAATCATTAAAGGATCACTCATGTGAACGTACATCCACCACAGTCATTTTCCTCTAGAACCATTTAAAAATGAAAACTTCAAATTTTATATAATAATGAAAATTACTACTTACTATGTGCATTGTAACTCTAAGAAATTAAAACATATTTTTGAGAAAAATTTAAAGAGGAGGAATTTGGTAAAACAACAGATTTTTGCTTTCGATTGAAGATTATAAATTTTATTAGGAAATTTTTCAAGATCTAACAGTTTTTTCGAGAATTTCCTGCATTTTTATATCTATAAGTAATATAATAAATAATTTATTTAGATGGTGAAAAAACTTAAAGATGACCTTTAGAACCTTTAGATGGTGGAATTGTTTACTGAATGTGTTTTATATGTGCCGATTTGAGATACCTGAGTGATAATTTAATATGAGATACCTGAGTGATACCCAAGAAAAAAAATGAGCCTTGATACATAATAAAAGACTAACCCATGCAGGGTTAAGTCCTTTATTATGTAAACATATTGCATAGTATATCAGTCAGGAATTTAAAAATACCGGCTTGTAGTGAACGCATATGGACCGTCACGTGAAATTAACAGACGAAGAACACCGGATATTCGGTTATAAATGTTGACGAATAAATGTACTACTTTGCAAAAACAAAATTTATTTTGCTAATTTTGGTATCCTTTTAGGTCTTTTTTTTCATGGATATTCTATTTATGATATTAATATATTTATATTTATGATTATGATTTAGCTAATGTTAAAAATATTAAAACGTATTGCCATTTGTAAATAAATAAATGCTCGGAAATAAATATGAAATAAAAAAATGTCAAGATTATTTAGACGGAAATAAATTCTTGCTACACTAATTAATCAATATTCTATTAAATATAAATACAATAAGCAATTCATTCTTATTTCTTCCTATATCTGCAATTTGATACATTGCTTATGATAGATTGATTATATTTCAGTCGGTTCCGAGACTAGTGATTCGACTCTGAACACGAAGTCAGTAATTCATAATAATGTTTTTATATCATCATACGGCGCATATCTCGTATATACCACTTCATTGTATAATTTTGATCCGTAGAGTTTATGCTGTCTCTCTTTGTATTTACTCTTTACTGCAGATTACAGCGTGCTTTTAACATAAGTTGTGGTTTTGCTTTTTCTTTTTGTTCTATCAAGCCGTTGACATAAAGTTTTATTATTAAATTCTATAATCTGACTTTACAAAAATTAATTCTAATTTCTTCATGATCACATTAAGCTAAGCCTTCTGTGTAATAATTGAATGTTTTATGGCATATATTCTTAGTCCACTTCAAGCCATTTGATCTCATTGTTCGTAAAAAAACTTAGAATAAGTTTTATTGATAGAGATATTTTCAACAGGCTTAATCTTGTTCCAATGGATTCAGTCACTAACAACTCAAAAAATAGACTCCCTTAAGAAACAAATGAATATTTAGACAAAAAAGCTAATTAATCCTAAAGTTTTATGTCTTCTAATGCGGATATTCGGAAATTATTATGACTAAACAAATACAATTAGGCATTCTTTACTTTTTTTAGGTTCATTTTTCTTATTGGTAATTTTTTATAATTTAAACCCCGCAAATGTTCTAATATTATAGAATGAAAAAAGTTTAGTTCTGAAATAGATAGTTAGCTCGACTGAAAGTGTAAATTTGAATATGAAATGGCTAACTGAATGGACAACATGAACAACTTTATTTTATACTATTGAATCGAATCTAGTCAGAATATACTCGTAAGATGAGATGATGACAGCATATGTCATCGTGTAATACGAAAAAGTATTTCATTTTTTGCTAGCATAAATGAAAACCTGTAAGCTATTAAGTGAAGAAAATACACTACTTTTATTAAGTTTAGAAAGTCACGACTCGCCTATTTTTGTATAAGTTTTTATAATTTTTTTAATAACAGTTTTAATAGCCTTTTCATTTAAAACATCTGTAAGAGTTTCCAACTACTCTTTTGTATATTTTGGTACCTTTGTTTTAAATAAACGTCCAATTCAAAAGAATTAAATTAATTTCATATTCGTTTACTTTTATAAACGAATACTGAATTCACTTAACTTTTTTAGACGGATTATAAATTTAGACAGGACTGTAATTAATTTGAACGACGGATCGCACGGCTTCGTTTCGTTTAGGCATTTTATATTTTAATATTTCCAATTTTCTCGAGAGATGCTGAATGAAGATAAAAATCAATATCACACAATTTAAACGACATTTATATTCATAGTATAAAAAAGGAGAAAGCCGCATTTTAATTCGTTATATTTTATCAAAAATATTTACTTTATCATACGTGCTTAAATTCACTTAATGAAGAACGTTTCACTGTAAAATCGTTTGCTCGGTAGAGTTTTAAATTTCAAAAATTATAATGATGCTTATGTCTTTTAAAATTATTTTAAGTACCATGCTGCTTATTTATGACCAATGCAGGAAGAATTTTTTTCTCCTTAATATGACTTGTGATTTCAGTATTATATTTCGTGTATCATTGCTTCCAGGAGTAAAAGGATGACTCCTACCGATAACTACTATATCCTCATATGCAAAGTATCTGAAGAAAATGTGTAAATTTCCAGTAAAAACTAGTGTGAATTTCATCTCCATTCCAGATGGGAAGCCTTAAAAAGCATAATTTTATTCAAAGAAGGTAGGCTTTCCGTACCACCAAAGTTTTTGTCTGAACTCTTTTTTTTTCAAACGTATTGCATAGGGTTGCCACTTGTGAGCTACTCAAACTACAAATGTGTTGAGAGTATTATAAATGCTCAAAAAATCTATTTACGTTGGATTGTACATCTGTACTACGGATTATATCTATATACACACAAGAATATACATTAATAAAGCTAAGTTCCAAGTTCTGTTAGTCATCAATATATCAATAATCTATATAATCCATTTAGGATAATGTGGAATATATTTCACGTTGTGAATTAAATTATTCTTAAATTTAGTATACATATTTTGTTTGTAAAGAGATAGATGCTACAATTTGGTTAAGCTTTTTTTATTTGGCTAAGCTTGTTTTCCTGTTATAAAGAAATATATAAATCAATAAATCTAAATAAACATATGGAAAAGAAATAGCAACTAATGTATTCGAAAACGAAACATAGGGGTTAAATAAAGGCATGACATCTATTAGAATATGACTTTAAGTAGCATGAATGTAAGATTTCCCCCTTATCGTCTTTAAAAAAAATATCTATATATAAATATATATATGTATATATATATATATATATATATATATATATATATATATATATATATATATACAACGACACATCCTATCAAGATTCGCTAAGAAACTACTACAACATTACTACTTTATGGAAGCAGGTACGACTAACAGAAACAATAAAAATGTATTACCATGTTATTTCACATAACTGAAAACACAATAAAAAATGTTTTTGGTTATCATGTAACTATAAAGGATTTAAAAAGAGGCCTTTTGCAAAAATCACTTTCGTAAAAAGTGTAAGCAAGAACATATGAACAGTCCAGAGTAAATACTCCTGATGGAGTGATAACGTGGGCATAGGGACCTCGCTTTGTCTGTCTAATGTTCGTCCTTGGCTAAGAACTGTCTTGGTAGACAGTTTTGTAGGCCAGTGTGACACTTGGTTTTTTTTCCATTTAGCATTCCCCAAAGATTCATGGATCTTGCCATGAATAGTCAAGTACTAGTAGGTTTTACATCACTTAGTTTAAAGTAAAACTGTATTTTATCTATGAAAATATATTTGCATCCTAATACCCAGAAGTCAGAATAAGCATAATAACAAAATGAAACTTTCATTATAACAATGTAAGTTTTATCACTATAATCTAAAGTGGTAAAAATAATCATAAACAAAGTTTAAATATATCTGCACGCAAGCGCAATACGAGCTTTTTCAAAACGTTAATAAGAATTGACCAATATTCTATAGTAATTTTGATTTTGAATACATTAAAAAACGATTTTGATATTTAATTTTATAAAATGCGAGTAAATTATTGTACTCAAGATATCTACATAATTCAATAAATATATTTCAATTCAACAGTTTTAAACATTTAATCAGTTTGTAATGATTATATATGTACAACTAAATTAGTGATATTATATTCAGAATATACACCTATTTTCAGCACATACTTCTTGTTTGTCATTTGAAAGAGCATGAATTTTTATATCTTTACTTAGTATTATTTATATTTATATTAGTATTATTTTGAATCTTCCAAGAAGCCATAAACATAATAAATAGAGAAAGCAAATTTAGATATGTATTATCATTGAATGATTAAAAATTGGTTTATATTAAATTGAAATTAAAAATGAAAAAGGTAGAAATAAATAAAGATTAAAAAGGTAAACGAGTAATATATACTTGTCTATTTGTACGTTGGACACTAATTAACTTGTTACTTTCTCCAGCTCTTTACTGGAATATTATGCAAACATCTCGTTTATTTCGGGTAGAATATGAAAAGAATGTAACGTACATTTTCTGCTGAATTTACACAGTAAAGAACAAACAAAATATGAAAATTTTGAGTAAAGCAAACAAAAAGTTTGCACAAAAATGGGAGAGATTGTAGCTTCCCATGACGTGGCTGTCATCAGATTAACGAAAAACAAATAGAGATTGCAACTCATCGTGAAGCGAGGTACACCGTTAAGCGTTGCTTCTGAAGATTCGATGAAGAAAATTTTAGTTTTCTGGATAATCCTCATCGAACCTGTTACCTTTTTTTAATTCAATACAAGATATATTAAATTGAAATAGTAATTAAATAAAACTTACTGGAACAGATCATATATTAAGTTCAGTTTATGTGTGTGAGCTACTCTCGTGCTCTCTTAGGAAAGAACTGGCAGTATTATTTTTGACTACTGCATTAACTAACAACGCTTCATCCTTAGAAGAGGGATAACATTCTATTGAATCCCTGTCGTGACGGGTAAAAAAAACTCACATCAATGATTCCCCATTCATTATACTCTTCGGACCTCTTATCTTCTGAATATCATCTGCTTTGGTCGTTTTCTAATTATCGATAAAATATTTAAAACATCGATGAAATGTTTAAAAACACTGACCATCTTAATCTTAATTTTGGAGTTACTCAAATGTTTCAGAGGAATTTTACCTCTGCGTACAAAACTGACAATAGGTGAAAGATAACGACGATACTTAAATAAACGGATATTTATTTTATTAATTAAAAATGATTGCGGGTTTATTAGTTGCCTATCTAATATTATCCCTGATCTTGTTATTAATTCTTTATAAATCCCAAGATATTGTAGGTTGCATCTCAAATATTTTCGAACATATTCTAAGTAGACAGACGAATATGGACATAACATCAAGGAGATATACGAACAATTTATAAAAAAGCTATTATATTTTAGAATATAAAAAAAGTCAAATAAATTCAGAGATTGACCGATATGTTTTGATCTCAGAAAATACAACCATATTTCTCAGTTCAGAGCTTATATTAACATTTTTGAAGTAAGTGATTGATACCATTTATATACGTCTTTAAAATATTTGAAGGACCTAAATTGTTCAATCTATCTTGCAGGAAAAATCTGATCGAACAAGGAAACCAGTCACGACTCTGAAAAAAAGAGCGTTATAAGAAGTTTACTGAAAAACCAAAAAAAAAGTACAGTAAATTTTAAATCTTGTATTGTTTATTTAAGAAATATCTCAGTGCATAGTGACACAAATCTTTATCGGCACATTATCTATGAATGGATAATCATTTCTAACAATTAACATATAGCATCGAAAATAAATAATTCCTTTAAAATTCTTAAATTATTCTTCATGAATAAAGTTTTATAGTGGCTTAGAAATATCAACTGAGATGCGAATTTACTTACATAAAAGTAATCAACTAATAGCCGTACATATTACAACACGCACAAAGTATAAATATCGTGGTGCACTGTAAATGGCTTGATATGAACTAAGATTTAAAAAAACTGAACAAAAAAATTAGGCGGCACATCAGAGGTGGAAGAGGGATAAGGAGGTCGTAAGGAACAAGATATGGAAGGCATTTCGATTTTTACTACTTAACAGTGGATACAGTTCTAATACACATTAAACTGATTCCGTAACATGACTGCATGACGATTCATTGTGCTAAACAAAATATAACTTTAACGATTGGGAGGTAGTAGTCTTGAAGTCAGAAATGTCTATAAAACGGTGTGCTGATATATCAGAGTCTAACAAATGATGACATTTATTAAACACTAACCATGTGCTCAACTATATTTGCGTGTGGTCCTACAGAAAATATTATTAAATTAACTGCAGGATTAGAACTTGGGATTAATTTAATTCTAAATGTAAACGTTTTTTAAGAACTAAACTTGTGCATAATTCTCAAAGTGCTCTTTTTCTATTTAGTCAATTGCCATAGAAGATTGCCTATAAGTTACTATACACTCATAGAGAATCCACCAGTAAGAATTTTATCGAAATTTATTCAGCTGTTCGACAAACGACAACTATTCAAAATACAATATTTTTATGTTCTATTACTTTCAAAATTTCTCATAAATAATTTTTTTCGTAAATACCTACAATGTACATATGCGTCAATTCTACAGTTTTATTAATTATATAAACAATAAAGTATGTTATAATCAAATTTACACGGACAAACTTAGCGATGTAAGTGAAATATGAATATTAACAACAGATTGAAGTTTTAAACAAATAGGACTGAAACCGGGGAATCATAGTAAGCTTGTAACGAATACATACACCATTGAAAAATGTTATGTGCGAAAGATGACTGAAATTATATCTAAGCTTATGCCGAATGCGGGCAGGCTCAGTCGAGTTTTGTGCAAGCAACCCAAATGCGCTTGCCTGCATCCGGGTCGCTTACACAAGCACGTGCCCCCCATCTCCCTAACTACTCCACATTTCACTTTTTTCTACGCCCATTTTGGCAATACCTGTGCAGGTGGAAAATACACGTAGCACCATATATTTACGTACATACATACACCATAAATTTATGTAATTACTGTACGACGAATAGCTAGGTGTTACTTTTCTTTTGTGTAAATACGATAAAAATTAATTTTTAAAAAATACTAAATTCGTCTTTATTCTGATCGAATGCACTGATATACATCTTAATTAAATCAGTAGTTTTTACGTGATATGTATTTAAACAAATAAATAGACAAAACTACCAAAAACTAAATTTTTGTGTTCTGTTACTTTTATTATGTAACCCATAATAATTTTCTTGTAAATATCTTCGGTATACAGACACACCAATTTTACAGATTTAATATATGTATTTTCGGTTATGTTGGTATGAGTTACGTTATGTTGGTTGGCTTATGTTGAGTTGATAAATTAGATTATATTGGGTTGGCTCATGTTAATTTTTTTAATTTGGGTTATGTTGGGTTGAGTTAGGTTATATAGGCTATATTATTATATGGATCTCTTTGGGTTACATTGGTTTATGTTAGATTAGGTTATGTTGAGTTTAATTCAGTTATGTTAGATTGAATTTGCTCATATTATATTTGTTGGATTGGGTAATGTTGGATCGGGTTGGGTTATGTTGAGTTGAGTTTGATTATATTGGCTTAGATTATATTTCGTAATACTGGATTAGACCGAGTTATTTTATGTTATGTCTATCCAAGTATTTGCCCGCTTTCGCTTTTCTTACTCAATAGTACAATTTCCTCAACAATTCACCACTGGTCATACTCACTTTTGTCCAGGTGGAAAATTTCGTTACGCGATTTTACCCTACAATGCTTGTATTTTTCCTATAGACTAGATTTACTGTCTAGTCTGTAATAAAAATAATAAAAAATCAATCTGCAATACTTATTATATAAAAATATATTTTTAAATTTATGTCATATGTCAACATGGACAATTAAGGCGCCATTCACAATTTGTTACGAGCCATAAAGTTAAAAATTAGCTTTTAAATATAAAAAAAATTACATAATGTTCATACATAGTTGTCTTTGTTTGGGCGAAGTTCACCTCGACACTTTTCACAAATAACACAAGTTTTTTCCTTTATATTTTGGATACTTGCAGCGTTGTTACTTTAGACTCCATAAAGGAAGCGTAGAAATTCATCTCGCCTTACGCCACGACGATCAAAGATTGCTGTATGAGCTCTTTTCTCCATGATTTCAATCATATCATTTGATGCAGAGAGAGACGACCCTTTTTTTCTAATAAGTGATAAGCTACACATAGGAAGACTTTTGGCGACTTATAATCAAAATGTTTTCTGCTTCAGCGGCCTTTGAGTTTGTGTCTGCTCTCCAACTCTTTTATTCAATAACCATATATTTATGAAATGTTAAAATAAACATAGGTACAATTTTTGTTTTCATTTTTATTTTATATTTACTCAAGCATGAATCTTTCAAATCTATACCTCCGATATGCTGATTGTATCTTCCACTATTTGGGGACAATCCACGTCTATGTATTCTTTTTGCAACTTGCAAAACCTTTGGATCCATGCAGTTGGTTATTGTATAACGAAAAATGGTGATAAAACGACTGGCTTATTGTCAAAACACATTATTGTCACAAGTTCTCTACTTTCAACATCAGGTAATAATTCTTTTGAAAAGCCTCTTTCTTTCTCATTATTTTCCAAATTTTTAGGGATGGCATTTTTAAGTCTTTTCCAAGACGGTCTTTATTTACAGTTCCGAGTAACTGTATATTCTCTTTGAGAAAATATGAATTTAATTCTGGAAAAGAATAGTAATTATTAAAGAACAATATGTATTGTTGACTTTGAGGTATAAATCTTAATAAAGAAACAAAGATATTTTCGCTTGCATCCAAGTCACGTTCATTGGCATGTCTCAATTTTAAATTATCCACCGTTCCCAAATATATTTCAAAGACATTAAGTATTTACTAGTGCAATTAAATAATTGCATTAAATAAAATTGCAATAACTCGACTTTTACTTCAGTAATAAAGTAAGTAGCACGTTCAAATATGGACACGCATATAAACTATAGAGTTTGCTTGAGAATTGAACCATTTCTTAGCAACAAAATATGAATTTTCTACCAATCATAAACAAAACATGAATAAGCATTTCCGTTCGAACGTTGGTTGACTTGAGACAAGGATGCCATAATATTTAATTTAGCTGTTGACTTGAGAGCTTAAACGAGGACGATATTTTCTTTTGAATGTAACTTAATTTTACCCTACTTATCACTGATAGGTTTGGGAATATTTTTAATATACTGTAACATGATTAACTGGAGACGTTCATTAGTGTGAGGAAACGGAAGCAGCATTGTCATCCATCTTATTAAGAAAATGAGGTGCGCATCCCTGAACTGAAGATGAAAGATAATCTCACATTAACTAGATCACTTGTAGATCTATATATTACAGAGTTCTTTCCTATATAAACTTACGCTTCCATAGTATCTAAAATATTGCAATATTATCCTAAAAACTGCATATTTTAAGTATAAATTTTGTTAGTTTAGGTGGGTAATAAATTAAACTGCTCACTTACTATTTACTTAGAGAAGAGTTTCAAATTTTTGTTAACGTTTTAGTCAGGACCTTTATCTTCTTTGAATGTCGCAATATTTTTATACGTATATATTTCTAAACTGTTTAGAGCTTTTTTTGAATTATTTACTTACGAATACTTGCAAAATGTACTCTTACACTCCAAAATGAAGACAGCGCCGTAGTAACAATATGTTATTTAGATACATAATATTTAAATTTTTAAACTTTTTTTATATGTACAAATATTTTACATACCTAATAGGGACTTTCCACTAAATTTAGCAAAGTATATTTTATGCGTTATTACTACGAACTTAACTGTTGAATGCCATACTATATAATTTAGCTGTTGACTTGAGACAAGGAACTCAAGGTGTAACTTCTAAAATTTAAGATATTGACTATGTAATGTTTTCCGATTTTATATCCAACAGCTATTTTCTGGTTTTCAGATTTCATAAAATTCCATGCATTCATTCATATATTTCGCAGAAATTAAATTCCAAAAAATAATAGAAATTCAAAGTGGTTGTTTTAATGTTTTTTAATACAAAACCTTTTTTAATACTAGAAATTGTGCATCTCAATCAGTCGTGAAGAATTTCTTACAAACCGATTCTAAAATTAATGCATTGTTGTAACCTTAGACACATACAACTTATTCATTTCAATCTGAAAATATCCTTTTTTGTTTAATAACGGTATCATATATCTACGAACACTCATATATTATTAAATATCGGAAAAACCTATCATTTCGAACTTCTTTTCAATTTTACTTTTCATTCGTTCTTGTAAATAAAAATGTTTTTTTAATCAATTTAAATTTAATTAAGTATAAGCTTTGTTAATTTTTTTCTTGCTGTAGTTAAAATCTATCGCAGGCTTCAACGATTTACGAAATTTTTTTAACTTATTGTTCTACTGGTGATTTAAAGAGACTGCTTTTTTATAAATAATTATAAGTTCATCAAATGTACTTTTGCATTGAAGACTGAAATGAAACATAAATTAACTTAGAATAAGTTTCACAATATAAGCTTAACTGGTACAGAAATTTTCTTCTGTCAGGAAGGGCCTGCTAAAAGGGAAATATTAAAATATTTAGTTTATGATAAAGTAGCCGCCTCCATATAATGTATATGTATAGTCTATAGTGGAGGATATAACCGTAATTCCATCACCGCACTTCCTTTTTTCTCTGTTCGAGGACATCAAGATTTGCGGTGGCTCATCAAGGAATATTTAAACAATCATCCACGCGGTTTACACAGTAGTACAATAATTCAATAATTAATAATCCCACATTTGAAGAATTTATGAACCATACTTTATAAAATGATATGTTTATAGATTTCGTAATACCTTGACGGATTAAAAAGATTAGATTTACTCGAAAAATTATAAGGTGAAGCAACTAATAATGTATAAGCGCTACGGTCAAGTTATCCTAATTTATTTGAAAATATAATCCCCTTTCCACTTTTCCAATTCAATAATCCAACATTTGAAGAATTTATGAACCATTCTTTATAAAATGTTATGTTTATAGATTTCGTATTACCTTGACGGATTAAAAAGATTAGATTTACTCGAAAAATTATAAGGTGAAGCAACTAATAACGTATGAGTGCTACGGTCAAGTTATCCTAATTTAAACAATAAATAAAAAAAAATTCAAGTCAAAGGATTTCACTACTGTTTTCAGCTTTAATAACCCGATGTTTAATTGCTTTACAAGACATGTGAAAATATTTAGTTTCACAGGTATTCATGAAATAAATTAGATTTAGGTAAAAATGAAAATTTGATTTGCCATATATAAATATTTTTGTATTTTTTTCTTTTTTTCAAAATCTTTATCTCTAAAATTTTTATCTTAGGAAAATAACATACTTTAATAATATATTATTGAAAATGACAACATAACTAAGAAATATTACATTATAAATTCACTATTTTAATAGCTAAATGCACGTCTTTAACGAAAATACTTATTTTTCAATTGGTATTCAAAATAATTTTCATGATATGGTGACAAAAATGAAATTTATAACGACGAACGCTTATATTATATATTCAGCTGCCTTATATATATAAATATATATATATATATATATATATATATACATATATATATATATGTATATATGTATTTATATATATAAGGCAGCTGAATATTATCCATTGTTTCGTAGCGGGATTAAAACTAGCACATAGAAAACCTTTTTGGCCATTCTTAATTTTTTCTAATAAATATTCCATATTAGATTTCAATTTAAAACTTGGACTTAACCTGTTTATCAAAATTTATTTCTTTGTTGTTGGTAATGAAACAAATTAAATTTCATTTTATTCCAGGATAATATGTCATTTTAGACTATTATTCCCGATATTAATTTCACAAAATTTTTGCGACATTTGCTGTGACTTTAATATTGTAATATACATATTCATATATATATATATATATATATATATATATATATATATATATATATATATAATTGTTATTATTGTTTTGCTTAGTGCTGAATTAACTTAATGAGAATTAATAAATGTGATAAAATGAAGCCAGTCGAATTAGCTTTTGAGGTAATCTAGATATCGTTAGAGTTTAATAAAATATTTTATATAATCAATCTAAAGTGATAAAAGAGTTTAAATATTTGGGATAGGTTATAATATTACATTTCTTCGATTTTGATTATTACCTAGAGTAGGTAAACAAGTATTTCTCTGTATTCTTAAAAGGAGCCGGAATCATATATCAAATAACCAAACTTTAATATGCACTAAAACAAAATGTAGTTGAAGATCACATAAATCAAACGTTATTGGAAAAAACAAAATACCTATGACTTGAGGCTTATTTATCCAAAAAATATCAGACATAAGTAGTACATACTATTGCTTACTTTACTAACATTTTTCTAAACAGTCGTTATCATAAAAAAAACTCCAAAGACGCGCTTGGGGTAGAAACTAGATGTTAGTCATTTAAAAATGTGTGGCCATGAAGCAATTGTTTATTTACAAAACACAAGTATAGAAATGAAATTCTAAAGCATAAAAAGTAATTTTTTTTTGGCTTTTAGCGCTCTAGGGTTTAAACAAATATAAAATTATATATTATAAATACTCCCCTTAAGAATCTATTACCTATTGTGAGTACATTAAAAATTAAGAAGACATGTAACATTACAATCTAACTGTCACAAAAATTAAATAATATATTATCTGCTTAATTTTTAAATTGTTCAAACCCTTCTATCACTTTTGACTTATTATATAAAATATCATATTAAACTCTAACATTATCTAGAGTATTTCGAATTGTATGTATAAGGAAACTGAATAAATAATATAAGCGTTCGTCTTTATAAATTTTATTTCGGTCAACCTCCATATCAACAAAATAATTTTGAATACCTCTTGAAAAATAAGTATTTTCATTAAAGACGTGTATTTAATTATTAAAATAGTAAATTGGTAATGTAATGTTTCTTAATTATATTTTCATTTTCAATAATATATTATTAACTATATTATTTTCCTAAAATAAAAATTGTATGGATAAAGATTTTCGAAAGTTGCTTAAATGGAAAAGAAAGACAGGAAAATATTTATACGTGTCAAATCAAATTTTCACTTTTACCTAAACCTAATTTATTCCATGAGTATCTGTGAAACGTAACATTTATGAGGCGATTAAAAACCAAAAAACGACTGAGTTAATGACATCGGGTTATTAAAGTTGAAAACAATAGTGAATGTTAATATTTTTTATTTATTGTTTATTTACTGCCTTCAATGCACAAGTCAACTTGATGAACTTATAACAAAGCAGTCTCTTTAAAACACCAAAAGGACCATGAATTAAGAAAATTTCGTAAATTTTTGAAGCCTGTAGTAGATTTTAACTACAGTAGAAAAAGAAATTAACAAATCTAACAATTAATTAAATTACAATTAGATTAAAGAAAATATTTTTATTTACAAGAACCCATTAAAAATAGAAATGAAAAGAGATACGAAAAGGAACTTTAAATAAAAAGAAACCTTCAGAAAACTTTAAATATAGTATATTAACAACATGTTTCAGTTACCAAAATCTAGGTTGTTCCAATATTTAAGAGTATAAATAGGGACGGAATGTTCGCAGATAGATGATACCGTTATTAATTAAAAACGATATTTTCAGATTGAAATGAATGAGTTGTACGCATCTAAGGTCAAAATGCATTAATTTTAGAACCGCATTGAAGGAAAAAATAGAACCCTTATAAAATCGTCTGGCCGTCTCTTTTCCGTTTATTTTCTTAGAAACCATTCGACGTGATACTAAGAAATTTGATATAGTCATAAAACATATTAGCCAGGAATATCTTAACTGACTCTTAGATAATACTCTAAAATACTCGTATGAATATTTTAGAGGGAGCAAATGAAGTACTTAACATACCTGCAAAAATATTAGCTTTTCTCTCCCCGTTCATCCCATCCCTTCTTTGAAATACTAACGTTTACCTTAAGTTTACTGAGTAACTATTGCAACAATTTTTAATCTCATAGTCTTTGAAACACTCCAGACATTTTTACGCCAATGTACTAGACATGATAAAAAATACACTAGATATGGTAAAAAATAGTATTAATATTTGTAAATAATGTAATACGAATATTATTTACTAAAAATAGACAGAATATAGAGACTTCCGAATACAAATATTTGGCTGAATATTCGGTTTAAAATCTACCGAACCAAATATTGGGCCGAACTATTCGGTCCTTTTTTTGCACGCTTCAGAAAAAACAGGTTAAAACGTGTCCGCGAGGTGCAATAGATCAGAAACAAATAGACGGGATAGTTTCCATATACATCCATACAGGAAAGTGGTGGTGTTTTGTAGAGTCCATGCGATGGAAGCACCAAATGGCGCTCGTAGCGTTATGAACGCCTAGGTTGGCATCGCGAAAATATTATGATAGAACGTTTTATTTAAATTTATTAAAGAATTTAAAAAACTTAAAAGATACATTAAAATTTTATTAAAACGGTTAAATAACATTAACTTTTCAAAAATCATAAATACGTATGAAGTTTTACAAATTTAGTGTTGGTCTAAAATATAACCATTTCCAAAATATATGTTCAAGATTTCAATACGATTCTGATGCATTATTTTTCATGTGGCGGCCAGAGCTAACATCAAGTTTGATAACGTTTCAAAATCAGACCAATTTCATCAAAGTAATTTTGGCAAACAGCCCTCAACACTCCATTCTCTAAATCTAGAGAAAAAAAACATCAGGTGTTTTGCAAACCGTATAGGTGAAATAATTGCTTTATATCTCCAGTTAAATCCAGCGACTATGAAAAAGTAAAGATTATTAAATCAAACTTATTAAGGTTAAAGCAATATCAATACTCACTGAAATATGGACTTGTGTGACGATGAGGAGAACAGACCATTATTTCCAAAATTTTCAAGATATTCTGAAACGTGACTTGCTATGAAGAGATTGCTTTTTTTAAGTATGCAGTAGTGTCCGAAAAAATTCCTGAACGTCAGATTCCAATAGAATTACAAAATTATTTCAAAAAATTGATGATAACGCATTTTCAGTTGGATACAAAAACAAAAAAAAGTATGCACAAATGGCGACATTAACTAATTTTTTTTTATCTTCTCCTACTCTTCCTATGTACAGGTGTTTTCCAAACAAGAAATGATTATGAAGGAAAACGTAATAGAATTTTTCCAAAGAGAGCAGGTCTAAGTTTCTCTCATTACAATTTATCGCACACCAATTTTAAGAATTAATATTGTATGTTTGGTACATTCTTTCGTGTTTTGATCTAAGCTATATGCTATTAATTATTTTAATATTACGTTGATCTTATGGTTGAGTTAAGCTCATTTTTAACTTTAAATTAGTTATTTTATTCCTGTTAAAGCTACTCTAACTTTCTTATTATTTGAGAACCTCTGCAAATAATAGCCAATGTTGGTGTTTTATTATTTTTTGACTAATATGTTGAGATGATATGTTGAGTATGACTGTTCGAGACTTACATTTACACGTAGATCATTAATTACGTTAAGTACTCGCAATGTCAATATTTCATTGCAAAGTAATATGTAATTCAAAAATATAATGGGAAGTCTTTTTTACATTCGATAATAATCGAATTTCAATTGAATACCGAATATTCGACCTATCTCTACTGTTTACCTCAAAATATTTATATATACCTAAATGAATGTAGAAAGCTCGTAGTGCGAGTTCTCGACGTATTTAAAATAGTTTTCGTTAATTAATAATAGAAAAAGTCAAAAATTACGTGAATATTACATCTGAGCTTGTATATACGCAACCAATCTTATCAACTCAACCGGCAAATTTTCAATCAACTTTGGCGTTACGTTGAAAAGTGAAAGACCCTAGCAAGCTGTTTAGAGAGTTGATTCTTGAAACTAAGGACGGCAGCATTTCGGCCGTGAGATAACACTCTAATTGCGTTTCAACTAATTGTGCTTGTTTTATATTTCATCGGATCCGTAAAAATAGATGTGACGGCTGCTTCGTATGTATATACCTATATTTAACTTTTAAGTAATAAATTATGGAGCGACTAAGGAAAAAATCGATGTACTTTCCAGGAACAAATCATAAAGAAATATTTTGGCATATTCGTGTTTAACACAAAGTTCATCTAATTTAAAGTTATCATATAAATTTAAAATTATTAATTTAAATTATTTCATATTTTTTTATAAAACGTTTACAAATTTATACATATACTAGTTTTTTCCGCGGCTCCTTCAGCGTATGTTTAGTATGAGTCGTTGAAAAAAAATGTTTAATTAAACACAGTTTTCGTTAACATTACACACTGATATCATTAATACAATTGCTCTATTTTTTTATCTTTTACAGTTTTGTGCCGATGCCGAAGCAAAATTTTATTGGAACTTGAAAAATATAGAATATAAAACATTTCATTATGACACGGCATAACAATAGTGGGTACAGGTTATATTTAGATATGGAGGATATGATGAATATAATTTTTTTCTCATATATCACGACTCCATTTTCATAATTCTCACGATAACCTAGAACCATCTGAACCAAAGTTGTACAGAACATATTGAGAACGCATTTATAATTTCACGTGCTTTTTATATTGCTTGCTATAAATTTACCACCTATGAAGCACTATTTTGTTCTAAGATACAGGAGTAGATAACTTCAATCAGCGGACGAAAATAAAAAAAAAAAAATCAGCGGATGTCGTATTCGATTGAGTCAGTTCTATTTATATAATTAAAATTAAGTTTATTAATTAAGTTTTTCCTTATTATGAGACCAATTTATGCTTTATACAGATACTAAACGAAATTGTAGAGTTTCTATAGTTTATTGGATTAGCGTAAAATCAATCTTAAAGACTAATTTAAAATTTTTATGATAATAGGAAAATTTTGTGGAAAATATTTTGCAAGTTTAAAATAACTAATTCACCTCACAGTAAATTCCGAGGAGAGTTTTATTTGGATTAGAACAAGCCAACTATGAATAACCGTATTTAAAACGAATGTACATTTATTGACAGAAAAAATTAGTGTTCATTATTTGACGAAATAATATTTCAAAAAATATTAAGATTACGAGAAATTAATTGACTTATAATTATGTTACTCGTACTTTGACGCTTTTAGGGTTTCTTATGATTTTGACTTCCACTTTGATCATGATGGAACAGCCAATTGTTAAGGTTTCAAAAATATCCGACTAATGTCAGCTACAATCGACCAGCCGAACGAATAAGGATACTACTCTGATTGAGGATACTTCTGATATGATTTACGTCATGTATTTACCATGTCCTAGTAAAGTTTAAAACTTTGAAGTAGAAAGATTTATTAAATAAACTGAGATTTATCAGATTTTAATTGATAGTGATTGTAAAATTAAAGTAAGACTTTTGGTATTTATTTTATTATTAAAATTAAGTCTATATTTTTGCTTACATAAATTAAGATATTTTTTGAACATACTTCAAGTATTGTATATTAGTGCACTTAAAAAAATTAACGATAATATTATTAAAGTAATTCTTTACCAGTTTTATTTATTAAATTCTAAAAGTAAAGACTACAATGTGGCTGTAAACCAAAAGTCTGAAATTGTCAAAATTATTAAACAAGATGTTAAAATTGGATACATGCTATTGCTCCATCAAGATCCGGGCCGATAATGCTATTAAACATTATAGCCTCTATATGACGTGCTTGGCAACTATTTCGTCCTATTCCGGTAAATTCTTGCAATCAGATTACATAAATATAGAAATATGTAGAGCGGGAAATGGTGGATTATAATGAGTCTAAAATTTAAAGCTGTCCTTAATAATTCCTGAGGTAACTGACATTAAAGCTATCTATAGTAATTCCTGAGATAATTGACATTAAAATAGTTAATTTCGTGACTTGTACATTCATTCAACACCTACAATTTACTTATAAACATTATTATCATAGATATAGTAGTTAATAAATATAAATGAAAAACTCTGACTCACCCATTAACTAACTTTTTAAATAACTTTTAATAAACTAACTTTTTAAATGGAAGGATCCAGATAACTTTTTGAAACCCTTTCCCAATTGGTTAATTTTCAAAATTTGATAATCAATTTGTAATTATTATAATCAGAAAATAGTTGCTCATATTAAACGACAGATTAACCACTCACGACATTGTTTAGTTACTGGCATTAATTTATGAAATACTTATGTAGGAAAAATCATTTAAAGAAAAAGCCACAATTAATGAAACTTGACAAAATTTCTACTGTGATTCAATATTAATTTATATTTTGGTTAAAAATGTTGTTTTCTCGTGAGCAGTAAATACTTAGAGAGTTTACAAATTTCGCGGTAATTTGCCATACTGCTTGTTTTTATTAGACTAAGGTAATGTTAAAAAGAGGTAGAAGTGTTTTATGTGCAAATATATAATATAAACAGATCAATGTGTTTTGATAAATAAGGTTGATAAAGCAATTTTAATTACGTAATAATGTAACAGCTTTTATTAAAGTAATTGATGTATTTCTTATTTGGAAAATAATTTGATTGAAAGAGACACATCAACTTTGTTTAATATAACTATTTGGATATTAGTTTCATTCGATCAATTTGTCTAAGACGTTCCCATATATTTTTCTATTTATACTTTTTTATATTGATTCCAAAGAACTAATCTTTAAATTAAAATTGTATTACCTGCTAACAGTAGGCAGAAGTGAATCTATTTCTAATATGTTTATACACGAATGAATACAGAAACAAATTGAATTAAAAACACTGTTAATTAGGGAATGATAAGAATCTCGTGTGTGTATTTAATTCTATACATGCAGAATTTTATCACTAAAATGTCTTATGGAAAATATTTACTTTCTACGTTCATATGCAATAATTAATATAAAAATAATTGGCGTTGGAAATGGATAAAATATATAATTACTAATGTGGAAATAATGTCATACAAGTGAAAATAATGTCAAAACCACGTTGTCTTTCTTATTTCTTAAGTAACCAGTTGAAATTTTGAAATGATATTTATTAACAGCCCGTTAAGGTTTTGTCTATGGGGAAATTGAAAAGAAATATCGTACGTACGCACGCACATATCGCACATAGTGTGTTTATCCACACACTACCTTTGTTTCGGTATTATATCTAATATAATAAAAACAAACAAATCCAACGAAAATTTATTAACAGCCCGTTAAGGTTTTGCCTACGGGGAAATTGAAAATTTGAAGCTAACTTTTCAAAACATAATCCAGTTTAACAATTTAAGCAAAATGTTACGTAACCTAGTAACGCTCATCCTATCATACATAACCGTATGAACGAAGTAATATACTACTCGTATAAGTTAGAACTAAACAATGCAATAGTCTTCGCTCATTACGATCACCGTTTTGTCTTATAAACTGGCTCCACGGTGCAGATTTAACAAATTCCCTCCTCGAATAATATCGATTAAATATGCTCGCGTACATATTCTGCAGGACTACACATACATATTCTACATGAATAATGCAACTGGCATTATTCATTAAATCAGGTATGTTAAGCGGTAATTTTGTGGCGATTAAATATATAAAACTAGTTCTTATTGACAAAAACTCAAAGAATTTTGGCAAGCGTTTATTTTACGAACAAGTTACTGATTCTATTAAATTGCCGTCCTACCATATTTTTAAATTTTCGACTACATTTCTTTGTCTGGTAAGATGGCACAAAATGATTCTGTGCGACACTTGGTAGATCCAAGTGTCGCACAGAATTATAATATATAAAATGTTAATTTGTCTATAGAAGAAACACATAGATTAATACAATTATATTATCGGAGGTACTAAAAATCTGTAACGTAATGAAATTTGATTTGCTGCATTCCCATCGTTTCATACCAAATCAAATACCCTAGTACAAAGCATAATCCAGACTTTTTTCTTTCCATAAGCAATTTTCTCGGAAAAACATTCAACAGTTGTTTTATATTTTTGTACTTAGAATATCATAAATTATTCTTATTCGTTCCTTCCAGATTTTATAATAAACGTCATTACGAATATGTACGTTATTATATTAAAATATACGCCCTATGGTGAAGCCAAAATTTGAAATTGGCATGTTGAGGGTTAAACCCACATAATATAAATTCACGTACATTTTTGTTTAAATGTAGTACCAGTAGTAACTATGAAATCTGTCCCAATATTTATTATAACGCCTTCCCCTGACCAAGATTGGCAATGGTATATAGCTATTTGAACTTTGGATGCAAATGCGTGAAAAAGTAAACTAGTACTTTTATCGCACCAACGGCATTCGTTACCCAAGATATCCTCCTCCTAACAGGCCTCCTTATGCTAAGTATTTTGCATTGCGTAAATAATTCAAGTATTTGTATTTCCGCTAGTGCATGATATGTTCAAGATAATTGACCTTGCGCATGTTTCAATCATATACAATCTGTCAGTAGTCCAAACTCAAGTTCTTTCGCTGCAAGATAGCCATTTATCTGTATAAATGTGATGCATCATAGGGCGTAATCATTTTGTCTCCGACAAAACCCTACAAAGTGGGAAATATTGTACTTACCACAGTCACGGGGAAATTGAAAAGTAAGCGAGAATCATGAACATTGTAAGCTGGGTAAGAATTTCATTGAAGTACAAAAGTTACTGCTAGCAAAATGTAATTTTACTTCTCGTTTATAAGTCCGTTTCCTCTTTTCCAAATCAAACTTTTTTACTATAGCTTTTTTCTAGATTTTCAATGAATCTTGTATTTAAGAACTCTTGTCTTTGAACAAATGACATTACTTGAAATAGTTGTATGACTGGATTTATTTTTATGAATTATCATATACACATTACTTGCCAACATAGAGAAATTCTCTCGTCAACCACCATCATACATTTGACGTGCATTAAATGTATTTCAAATGTTTTAAATCTAAAGCACACATAAACGAGTACATTCGTATACTGTGAACGTCTAATGCAGTGAAATATGTAAGTGTGCATCACTGCCATAGAGTTATGAATATCGTATTAAATAGAGGAAACACGTAGAGGTTACATCTTGGTTATGGTTCTGCATAAATACACTCGAATCTTCCCAATTCAAAATAATTAACTCTGTCACCGATAATGTCTACATTTTCTATGTTTCGGGTACTTTAAGCCTCATTCAATTCTCTTAATAATAATTAATGTTTTATCTGATGTGTGAACTGCGCGACGAATGGTAATATTACTCCTAGTTAAGACAGTAGATCCTTTAGTAAATAAAGAGCATTACGTGCGTTAAAAAGTATCCTTTTAAAGAGAGTTTGCTAAAAATACATTGCAAAATCGCTTTACAGAAGCAAATTTATTCGAAAATTTCAAACGATTAGGAAGATGGGCTTTCAGGTCTGAGAAATAAGCTACGACATAAAGCACATTTAGGAAGTGCTGCGCAACCTAACCACAACGTGCAAGAAGTAGACACATTATGGTTAGGTTAAGTGGTGCAGTGATATGGTTAGTTAATTCTTTGAAAGCCAGCCTTTAGGTTTTCGTAAAATGTGAATATCGTATTTAAATACGTTTCATGCGTAAATCTTTTTTCAAGTTCTGTTGTTATTCTGTTATATTCACTGTAAGAAAAAAGTCATTTTTATAATATTATCGAACTAAATCTTTAAGCTATTTACCATTTATTTTTAATTAAAGTTATTGCATTTTGAAATGTTAATAACACCTCTTGTTTGATAATCAGAAATTATTGAGGAAATGGTGGCTCATCGTGCTAATTTTCGCACATATTTCCTTAAATCTGAAAGTCTATAGCATTTGCTGCTGTTCACCATCTCAGGATCAATATAATTTAATTCTGCATTTATATACGTTTGCACGAAAAATGCTTTTGCATTGCTTTGCTAAACAACCGTTAAGATATTTCCTTCTACGAGTAATTATCCAATCTCTAACAAACTGAAACAACAAAAATCTGAAACAACTGTCTTAACGAGTGCTCATTACTTACACGTCAATTTTTAAAAAACGTAATTAATTATTGTGAATAATTAGGCAAACTGACCGTAATTTTTTGAAGAATAGTAAATTCCTACGGACAATATAAAAAATACCTCCTAGAAATTGTCAGTGAAGCTACGATTTTAAAATATCCATGGTCAATAAAAACGAATCTAAAGATTATCATAATTAAGAAACTTTATTTTAATATTGACATACTTTGTTCTCCACGCGGATTGGCGGGCGTGGACTGTATCTAAATATTTTCCAGTGCTATATAAATGAAAATTTTAATAACAAAATTCAAGCTTGTGATTTCATATACAATATTGGGAAACCCAAATAAAGAATTATTTAAATAAGTCAATATTTGTGGGGATAACTGGGACTGTTTTTGGATTATGGCACAGAGCTTGTGAATACTGTAAGAATTTGAAATTCATGCTTTTCCAGTGCGATGAGAAAAAACATACAATGATACCTACGTGTTTGTCACGATCAAGGTTCTGCTTAGATTTTTCTCTTCCACTTTCTTGTAGACGTTGAATTTCCCACATTACTTATTTCAGACTTTTGTCTATATGACATAATAATTTTTTTCTTGTTTATCAGTATTTCTTATTTATTTTATCTATCTCGTTTTTGAGTTTGAACCTAGCACTTACGACTCAGATTTTATATACATAAAAAGAAAAATGTTACAGAAATTTGATTTTACCTTTTTCTTACTGACTTTGCATGAATAATATAATATATATGGAACAATAGCTGGACATGATCATTAAACTGGACAAACTACATTGTCACCCTTTTTGTTTTCTCTTTGACGTTTGGATTAACTCAATGGGACGATAGTTTTATGAAAGGAATCTAAGAAATCTAGAAATATATATACACTTACATAAAAGTAAATTATATATATATATATATATATATATATATATATATATATATATATATATATATATATATATATATATATACATATATACTTGAAGCTTATTCGGTAGACATAATGGTAATATGTAATATTCTAAGCATATTAAATCATGTGCAGCCCAAAAGAGACATTTATGTATTGAAATTATTGCTCCTGTGTCACATACTTAAAATACAAAACAATTTTTGCATTACAACGAAAATTCTCACCTTCCGTAACCACATGAAATCGTACGATCGCACACTTATGACATACTTTAAAATAACGTCTTCTAAACTTATATTACATTCAAGCACTCTTCAATCTCCATCTGCTTCATACTTTATTAAATCTTGAAATTCTCTGGTAATGACAGAATTGTGTTAATAAAGAATTTCATAAATAAAGGCTTATTAAAACCTACATATAATTTCATGGCATATTCAACAAAAATATTTCAAAAACAACTGAGAAGATTTCGTAGGATAATGACTTCATATAATATAATTTTGAGTCATTAGTCGACCCAACTCTCCTGCATAAATTTAATTGTTATCAAGCACATAAATTTTCGGCTACTCCCAGATTACTTCTCAGCTTCAGCGCGCCAGTTTCAGAGTTGTCCTCCACAATTTGTGTCCTGTATTTCGCATTTTCAGGTTGTGCACGCTAATGCATTCAACAAATATTTTTCAAAAACGGAATTCCTTCCAGCCCTAGGTAATATCCAATTTACACGACGAAACTTCCAATAAAAATATAAAGATGTGCTGCATCCTCCGCTTTGTAAAAATATTGTCTTTAAAAACGTTATTTTAAAAAGCAATTCCTTTCTATGAATATTAGAAAGGATTGAGGCTATGTTATATGTCATGAAACTTAAATTAAAACCTATTACACTCAAGTAAATATACTTATTTCTCTCATTGAAAAGATTTATTTGCGTAGAAATATTGTTGATATACTTCTGTTCACCGAAAAAGATGATCTGTGTGAGGAACGACTATAATGACAACAAAAAATAATATCAATGCCCTGCAGCTCATGATAAGGGCTGACTAGAGAGTAATCTATCAGCATATTAAGACATGGCTAGGAATTAGTAATAATTTAGTACAGAAATTTCTACATCTACATCTGGGGTGTTAGATCACTTTATGGTATGTGTATAACCCATGATTTGAGCAAAACTCAAAACACCGTCGTGTTAATTGGTGTCTTGAAATATTAGAAAAATTCGATGGGATGAATTTGAAATTAATTGGCAGTATGCAAAATGGTTGTTTCCTTCTGAAAATGAACCTACTCATAGAAAGTTGAAGAAATGGTAAAGCGCTAAAAAAATGGTCTCGCCGTTCTTCGTATTATTATGGAATGTTTTTTTTAATAAAAGAGGAATTACTGTAGAAGAGCAATTAAAAATTACCTTATGGTTTGTCAGTTATTTTGAAAAAAAGTTCGAGAACAACGTCCTCGTAGTAGTATTCCCCTTCATCACGACAATGCCTTTGCATACTCAAACGAAATATCCAACATACAAACAGACGGATATATAACACACGATTCCCATTTGTTACCAAAAATAGAAAGTAAACTGCGAGGAATAGGACTCACAAATGTACCTACACAAATATGCGTATATGCGTATGTACACATATGAAATTACATATGTGTACATAAACACACACACACACACACACACACACACACACACACATATATATATATATATATATACATCTATATATATATATATATATATATATATATATACGCACACATACAATTATATGTATTTAAAATATTATGCACCTTAATAATACAAGATAAGACAAAAACTAACCATTGAGGCAAGATTACTCCAGTGATTATGCAGCCAGGATTAATTATTTCTGACATTGTGACATTTCGCTATATTCATTGTATATAACTCTCGAGAGGCACCTGCCGTAGCTGTTTAATCTAATTTTTAGAATGCTAATATTAATCTCATTTGTAGAATACTAATTTCGAACTAATTACGGGCCGTATTAAGATCAATCATAGTTAATGGAAAATAATACACATTTTTTTATTATTTGCAACATACCAATACGCTATTTCTTGATCTATTACCAGGAATTAATATAAGTATCACGTTTGACTTTCCACAAAAGAAGGAATAAATTTTTTTCTGTAAGAGCAGTATTTATAAATATGCGCAGCGTATTAAGTTAACTATCAAGAACATAGCAAATTGTCGATTCGAAAACAAAACTTTCAAATATCGTGGAAAATGTAAGCCGAAGAAAACTTAAACTAGCAATTAACTTCTACAGTTTAGAGAGCTTTCTGAAATTTAAATTTAGAAAAAACTTTTAATTTAGTTCATGTTTATATCATAGCGCGTATTTATTAGATAAATAAAAATGAAAGTTACGGGTTAAAAAAACAAAATCATCATCACCAGTGATTCGACTGTCTTTGGTGGACCATGACCGTCTCAAGCAGACTGTTCCAAGCCCTCCTTCTGGGCGTCACGTTTTTCCAATTTGTTATGTTGCCAGCGTCGAAAATAATTTGTGGGCAGTCCGCCCATCTTAATTTGGGTCTTCCTCTTCCTCTTGAGCCAGTTGGTTTGGCCAGAAAAATTCGTTTTGTCGTTCTATCTTCCTTCATTCTAATTACATTATCGGCCCACTTTATACGTTGAATTTTTATAAATTTGATTATATCTGGTTCTTTTAATAAACGATAAAGTTCAGCATTATTTCTCTTTCTTCAAAACCCATTGTCAAAGAAGCCACCAAAGATGGTTCTTTGAGAAGGTGTTTTTTTATATTGAATGTGCATCAAATTTATCTCAAGTATTAAGTTTTTTGCTGCTATTCTGAAAATGTATCCTTAGTAAGTAATATAATTATAAGTTACTATTCATATCATAATCAATAGTATTCCTTGTATTTATAATATTATTGAACTATAAATTAAAGGAATTGGTTATTCGCCGGTACAAACTTACATATCGTTTCTCAGTTCTGAAGGTACGTTACACTATGTGCAATCTCTCTCTTGGATTTAGTTCGGCAAAGCGGTACAAATACCTACATAAGAAAACATTTGAATCACTTTGATAAAAAAATCCAACGTTAAAGGATACTCTTCCATTTACACAGTGTAACCCATTTCTTAAAGAAATCTTAACCAGTGCTCATCGCTTGCATGTCGAATATAATTGAACATAATTTATTGTATTTTTGAAATTATTAAGCACATTACGTAGGACCATAAAATTTTCTTTAATATGTAATAAATCACACGGCACAATATTAAAAACTCAGTTTAAAAAGTTACGATCCAAAAAAACGTATGGCATATGAAATCTAATCTAAGTATTATTATTATAATCTTGAAAATTGGTCTTCATATAATATAACAATTTTCACTCAAATACGATCAATTTGACTTATCCACCAAAGACGACTTTTTTCTTCACTTTGAAATCTCGTATTAGAACTGTCCTTAATTCTGATATAGTAATAATAGAAAATAAACTTAAACAAGATATCAATTAATACAGTATTTTAATAAAAAGTTTGTGATTTCTTATACCAAATAAAATAAAAAGATATATAAATAAAGCAATATTCGATACGGGAAGGAAAGTGGCTCTCTTCGGTAGTTGCGATTCACGCTTTCCAAGCGCGAAGAAGAAAACTCGCAACGATACCTACGTCTTTGTTATGACCAAGGTTAATAGGTATGACATTATGGGAAAATATATTTTTTCGCCTTAGATTTTTCTCTATTACATTATTTGTGTTGACTTTCCCACCTTACCTATTTCAAACACAGTTGCCTTTATTACATCATTTTTTCTATTACCATTACATTTCCTTTCTTATTTTACTTATCTAACTTATTACTATTGCTAGACAAATAAAGCTTATGACATTAAGATAAAACAAAGATTTTCGAAAATCTGGCTTTGCTTATTGATTATGGTGTATTTATTTAATGTTTATGTATCTATATAGAATAACAACCGTCCCCCCCCCCGCTTTGCACGGGTGCAATGTAGGTACTAATGTGACATAATTGTGGAGTAATTAATATTACTGTTACTCACGCGGCGGCGCCGCCACCTGCCGTTTGTGCACGGCATCGGCATCGCTAATACTGATTTTTAGTAATTTTATATCTGGGATATCTTCTAAAATATTAATGATAATGATTTGCTGTGAAAAGTAAATTTTATCTACATTAAATACCCAATAAAATCAACTTATTTAATTAAATAAAGGTTAATATAATATTGTTCAAAATAACTTCGAAAATATAACTCACAAAAAAATTAATAAAAATAGTCACTGTGGGTTATCCGTAGGATATAGATATATGCCGTCCTGGATTTTTTTGTAGATATTTTTAAAATACACAATTCCATAGTACGATGTTTTGATATATCTCGTAAAGTTTAGTCAGCGTTAGCAATCAAATCGCCACAAATTCTACTTTTTTAATAAATATTGACTTTTTTATATTTGCTGTCAATTTAACATGCATGTATTATTTGAATGATAGTGATGTAAATATAACATGCATTATACCTACAAACCTTCCGGAAGAAATTATCTGAATGGTGAAACCGCGTCAAAATCCATTGCGTAGTTTAAAATATCTAAGCTTACAGAGTGTTTTATACTATGTAAGGATATATCACCATAATTACATGCAATTACTAAGCTCGGAAAAACTAGCTTAAAGTTCTATATTATTAAGCTTTTTTTGTGTTTAACATTTTAATTAATTCAATAGTATAACATTTTAAAAATGCAAGAGAGAAAAAATATTTCATTACATATTTCTTGTTACGCTAATGAATGAATTATGAGTGAATTGTATCTGAATGTGTTATGAATGTCATGATTCTCAATAAAAGTAACAACTTCAAAAATTCACCATTAATATAAAAATACTATCGTTGAACGGATTCGAAAGCTCTTATTGCAATGTCTTTATACGAGACGATATGCTCACTTCCTGTTTTTAGTTTCTTATTAACAATCTAATTATTTATTATTTTCCGCCCAAGAGAGACATTTTTTATGAAATATATGTTCTCAATATTACTCGAATTATAAAAAAAGTATTTTTTCATAACCAAGAATAAATTATGATCGAATATTTAAACAACTCTTTGTAATAATGTCCTATAGAACTAAATTCTATCAAAAGCTTCTTATTTCAAAATTTATTACATTTTGAATAGGTATTTTAACAAACAAACTTAGCATTCACTGGTTCAAATTATATAAATCAAATTCTAATTTCACCTAACTGCGGCTGCTCAGAGCCTATTTCCAACCTCATCGGATCCGTTACAGAAATATTGAGAGTGATTCCGCCCAATACTTAGTATTTTCAGACAGTGTACTCTAATTAATCAAGTAGGTTTCATTTGAGTACATAACTCATTCCAGTCCAGCCTATATAAATAAAACAAAAGTGCACCGCGTCCTCTCGTATTTCCCGTAAAGACTTTGTATTTATAAAGGTAATTTTATTAAGTAATTATATCCTTTATACAAATAATAAAACGTGTTTGAGCGATATTATATGTTACTAAACTAACATTAAGTACTACTATGTTCAAATAAACTTATTTGAATAATTTATGGGAAAAGTTGATTTCTTGGAAAAGTGTACATTTATTTGTTTTCCACGAAAAAGGATAAAATCGAAAGAAAAATAAAAAAATACATTAGAATAAGTAAAAAAAAATTAAACTTAAATGGGATGACCAATTCTATCTTTTGTGTACAACGTTAATTTGTAAAATGTCCAGTTGTTTTTTAAAAATTCAAAACGTAAAACCTGGGAAAATTTAAGCAACATTTGCATACATTTATGTGAAATGAATAGCACATTCGTCACGAATCACGAATACTTATATTTAAAAGTTAGTAATAATTAATCTCCTTTATATGATATTAAATTACGTGTACATCCGTGATATTAAATTACGTGTAATACCCGTAGTTTTTAAATTTTTTTAATTTTTTAACTTTTTTATTTACATATGCGTAAATAAAAAAGAAAAGAAAAGGGTTTGCTCCATTGTACCCTAAATGCCACGGATCCTCACTTAGAGGGCTGCTCGATAGTTGCACTTATTATATTGATACTTGCACTTATAATGTTGATATTTTACACAATTTAGGTATAGTCATATAATTCTCATTAAATATGTCCCCTCCAAAACCGTGTATTATCCAATAGTTCAAATTTTCCAACCACAGATCAAAAAAGACATACTGAGGAGGTACGATGGGTAGCGCGTGATGCCTCGAGTGCCTCGATGTGCAGTCATGTTTTGATTGCGACATAGCAATATCGACGCCGAAACTTGGCCAAAATGTCGTATATTATCTACAAAGCACAAACAAAAACTTTAAAAGAAGTGACATCACATATCGTCGGTAAGTATAGAATTTGATGGGATTTTCAATTTTAATATTTTTCAAGTTTTTGGCCAGTCGATCTCATTTCTTTAATAATGCGGCAGAGCTAGTGCAATGCCGTACGTTTGAACTATATATTATATATAATGAACTATATATATATACAATTGAATCGACATTTTTTTAAAGCTGAAAGTGTTGTTTTTCAGCTGCCAAATTAAGCAATATCTACAACGAGAAAAAAAATGGTTTTCAGTGAAACATAATATATTCAATTCGTTTCGAAGAAAAAGTTTCCCAGCTTATGTATAAAAGTCGACCTTCATCTTGGCATGGTCTTGGTGTTTATGTTATATATTTATATAATATTTGATCCACTAAGTTTAATAGCAATTTAATACTCGTAAATGTCAGAAAATTGATTCAATATTTTTGGCATGGTCTTGGTGTTTATGCTATATATTTATATAATATTTGATCCACTAAGTTTAATAGCAATTTAATACTCGTAAATGTCAGAAAATTGATTCAATAGTTTTGTCACAGATATATACCGTGTAATTTTTTTTAAATTTTTAAAATTAAAGTATTGTGTGGTGCATCAGAGACAAGACTCCGTTTTTTCCATAGATTTTTTTTGATGAATAATTTCTTCTATAACCGTAAACTTTTTGCACTTAACCGTCAACTTCTGCTTCTCAATTTTAGCAATCCATAACACCATAAATCAAAGGAAAAGCAAAATTATCTATTTGGATATAGTGAGTTCATTATTTACGTTCATAATCTAAATAAACTATGAAATAAAAAAATGATTTAAAGAAAAAGTTTAATTCTAATTTCGGTGCCACATATTAACAGGTTATTTCTTTTTTATTTTAAAATCCACTACTCGTACATTCTTATTTACTATTGATACTCGCGGAACAATAAGATTATGAAAAATAATTGACAGAAATATAGGTTGAATAAAAACTTAAAAATTACAGACAAAGGATCTCCAAACTACCAAAAAAAGTTATCAGGTAAATACCAATTAATCATATTTTAGAAGCTTTTTATAGGTTGTAAGCTTTGTGAACCGGTCATTGCAAATTTAATGTCATATCGATGTGTCCAATAAGTTGATTACAAGAAAAAAATGTGTGACTCAATTTTCTCAAATATGCATTTAAGTAATATTATAGGTAAATTTTTAAAAACATTTGCATAAATTACTATGGTATAACTCATCTTATAATCCAAATTTAAAATCATTGTGATATTAAAATACTTGTGATATTAAAATTGTTAGTCTATATTTTTAATTACAAACAGCATATTCTTACGTCATATATTGCTTTTATTTAACATTCAGTTTTCACAAATAGAAGTATCGTAAATTTACGGATAAATATATTTTGAATTATCTATAATAATGGATGGGTAATGTCTTCCATTGACCAATATTGCTCCTGTGTATATTGATGTAGTAGTAAACAAAATAATTATACGTATGAGCATTTGCTTATATATAAAGCGCTCATAATTATTCTATTACGTTTAATGTCATTGTGTGGAAAGTGACGAGCCTGGTGTCACATCGTTTTCTTCACAAAAAAATGATAAACAATTTAAGCGACTCTCGGTCCCGCTTTAAATACTTTTCATAACATAATGTCAAGATCTATTTTCCCAACTCACAAAGCTACTTCAGCAACAGAAATGACAAAAAAATCATTGAGAATGCAAGGTTTGATAAATGGTTAATTTTTGGTCTTGTTTCTCATAAACTTTTCTATAGTTTCCCGTTCAAGGTAATATTATTGATAAGACTAATAATTTAAGAGTAATAACTTGGGCCAGCAGTCTGCAGCGTAATCGAGATCAGTCGCATTTTTAACAAGCGGTAGTGAAGTAAATAGACAAATTTTGCGTTATAAGACGCCTTATTTATTGGTATAATGATTCTCTATAATGATTCGTGAACGTAAGTCATAGTTTCCAAATAAAATCCTATTGCGTTTTCTGTACTTCTTAAACCTGATTATCTCAAAATTATAATTAAGACATTTTAATGAATATTCATTGATTGGAATTTGGACGAAATTTTAGAATACAGAACTCTAGGTATGACATGATAGAAAAAAAACATTATAACGAAGAAATTAAAATTAAAATGAAATAGCAACTCAGATTTTACTTTATAAAACAAAATGAAAAAAAAAATTAAATTACAGGGTAAGATCAAATTAGATTTTATCTAATAAAAGTTTATGAATACCCAATTGTAAAAGTATACTTGCTTCAAACGACTTTTGCTTTTGCCATAAACGATGGTTGCCTTGAAAAAAAAAGCTAAAAAAGAGCCCACCAAAATAACCGAATGTACTTTTAAGAGCTGAAATTTAAAAAAGTGTAAATAGAACACGAAAAGAACAGTAAATATGACTAAAATAACAATAAATATGACTAAAAGAATAGTAAACATAATGGTTTTTGTTAATATTTAAATTTCATTGACTCTCAAACATATTCATATATAAATATTCTTAATATATTCTCAAGACGACTCGCAAAGATCACTTCGAAAGAACGTTACATCTGCGGCCACAACGTTATGTTGAATAAGTGTCGACCTGTTAAATTAATTAGAATGTAAACAGAACCTTGTTTAAATTAACGCCCTTTACATTTGTATGGAATTAATCAAACCCAATTGACACTAATATTAACAATACTCAACACTGTAGCAACACAACTCGACTAATTTCAAACTTATAATTTTATCCGACGTCGTACTGTGTGATTGTTGTTCCTCGCTTTTGACAACAGGAATACACAAATTAAATTTTACGTCATTCCACTTCCAGATAAAAAGACAAATTAAAAATCACGATTTTCATATAAACTGAAGCACTGACTTTTTCTTTATTGATGTTTTTATTGAAAAGGCAAAGTTTTTTGGACCACCTGGTTTTTCTCTGGATTCAATAATATCTCTAACAAGGCTACAGTAGGAATCTGGGAACATATTATTCTCCCAACTTCCTTGGTAACGCTTCTTGATTGCAGCGATATCTTGACGAAGGTTTTCCTGTACTTATTGCTAACTGAACCCACACTTTAGGGAAAAAACTCGAGTGCGAAAGAATAAATGTAATTTTAGTAAAAAATTGCTTCGCACTTTATAGTAGCAGTTCAGCGTCACTTATATTCCGTCGCAAAATGTTTGCGACAGCAAAAAAACCTTCCATACTTATTTTTTCAGTACGATTAAGGAGGTAAATGATGATCTTCAATAATTTTTTTTTATATCGGGCCCCTGAATACATCTATGATTTGTCTTATTACAATTTTTTATGAGTCTCAATTTAATATAAAATGGTGGCAAAATAATTTCTTCAAATTGAATATTATTTTATCCCGATACGAAAAATGTGCGTGGTAGCAATTTTTCGTATATAAGTTATTGTAAACGGGCTCGGTACATGCAGTATTTTGCATAGCGTGACTATAAGCCAATTAATAGAGAAACTGCTTTAAGATCTCACAAATTATTCATTTATATTGTTATTATTTTTGGAACGAAGATCCTTATGGCGCGGTAATGTGCCGAAAAACTTCGCGAATGAAAGCTTGCCCGAAAAAATATAAGGTTTTGAACGCTACTTTTGCTACAGTATAAAACGACACTTTTGCTACAGTATAAGCACAAGGATATGTACTTGTTTTTTTCCTGCTGGTTTTCTATTGTAAGCCAATCATCTGTAAGCCAGACCGTTTCTAATTCGATATGTATTTATTTGCATTATGAATCATAAATTATTAATTTATCAGTTATTGAACACTTAAATTCATAAATTACAATAAATTTTCAGCATATTCATTTATCTTCATTACTAAGTAAATTGTATTTTGATCGTTTTAGTAAATTTAAAAATTTATTTTATTTATTTGAATTTATAAAATTATTCAAAAGAAAATAATTTAAATAAAGATAATGAAATTTAATTGTTATAAATAATTATAAAATTATTAAACTTATAATGAGAAAAATTAAAATAATTGAATTACAAAAAAATCAAAATAAAAACTAAAATTTAAATTTTTAAAATTATTTAAAATTAATTTAAATTTTATTTAATTTTTTTAATTCTAGATAAAAAGATAACATTTTTTACTGAGATATGAGAAAATAATAAAGTTGAAAAGCGATAATTGAAACAGTCGGGCAGATGATAAGCTTACAATGTAAACCAGCAGAAAAATAAAAACCTATCACTATCATGAATACTTTGAAACCGATAATAACTCAGATGCATCCATTTCATCACATAGATGATAGGTCCATCTATCAAATAAATTTCAAATTTTATTTTTTTTTAATTTCATTGAATTTAGATTTTACTTAACGTATTTATAATCACGCTCCAGACCTTTTATTATTTTGTTTCCATTAATTATTTGCGTGCTAAATAAAGTTTATCCTGTGTTATGCTAAAAAAGTATAACTTCTAACGCGCGTAGATACACATAATCTTTTTTATCAAAAAAAGAATGAATTGTGAATGTGATTAGAAGTTAAGGATGGTGATGTCGAAGTCAGTTAAATACTAGTGTTAACGTGGATGATTTATTTTAAACTCAAATTTTCGTATCATCTTTTATTTGCATCGATAAAAAATTACACATATTTTAACTGCTACCAATATTAGTTAATGCAATGTCGCTCACGTATTATGTATGTTTTATTTAATTAAAAGGTAGTGCTCGGATCGCTTCATTGCTAATATTATTTTTTATATCTATAAAATTAACGATGTTTTCTTATGTTGAAATATTTTTTTTGTTAATACTCAACCCAACTCAATCCAATACAACTCAACGCAAAGCAAACTCATCTCAACCAAACAAAACCCAACCAAACCCAAAGCACAACGAATTCAATCCAACAATACCCGACCCAACCAAACCAAAAGCAAACCCAATTCAATGAAACTAACCCAACTAAAGCAAACCCCACCACACCCAACATAACACAAAACAAACCCAACGTAACCTAATCCATTCCAAAGCAAAAGCAACTCAACCTAACTTAGCCCAACATGACTCTACCCAAATCAAATTCAACCCAACTCAAAGCAAATGAATTCAACCGAATGCAAACCAACTTCGTCCAACCCAAAGCAAACCGAATGTAACCCAACCCAACAGCAAACAAAACTCAACATAACCCAACTTAACCAAACCAAATCCAGCCCAAGCTAATCAATACAACTCAATATAAAGCAAACGCAACCCCACTAAACACGACTCAACAAAACCCAAAGCAAACCCAATCTGAAGCTATACAACTCAACCCAACATAAAGCAAACATGACACAATACAAACTTTCCCAACCAAAGCAAACCCAAATGAACCCAAACCAACACGACACAACCTACATCAACTCAATGCAATCCACCTAACTCAATCGAAGCTAATTCAATCCCAATACAAAAAAAAGCAAATTCAAACTAACCCAAACTAATCCAACACAACCAAACCCAAACGAACCCAACCACACCCAAACCAAATCAAAATAAAGTCAAAAAATCAACCGCACGTAAAATAAACCTAATTCACAACTAAATGGCTATTGACAAGTGCTATATCGATTTTTTTGTAATGTCGTATAGTCTACATATTACCGGAAGGTTATATTACCGGAAATGTATAGAATTGTGGAATTTTATACAAGTTCTAGGAAATGTATAAATTCCAAACTGATTTAGAAAATAAGTTACAATTATATGACAATTTGACGTTTCAACGTAAATTATTACTACTTAATACAAAATATTACTTTCTTAAAAAAATACTTTTACAATTATTATAACACATGGCGTTAATCTGACGTTCAATATTTCCTAAAGGTCTACACGCAAACGTAATCGCGGGCACAGCTACTATTCAAATAAAATATGAATATAATAATTGCTTAATGAAATGACATTTAGAACTACAAAACTGAAAGTGAAGTTGAAATACAGGAGGATGCAATGCAAATTTATTATATTTTCCTAGACTGTTTCATTCCGTTAATTGGATATAAATTCTTCACGCTGAAAGACTTGAAGAGCTTATGTTGAAAAGAAACCTACTGGATTCAATAGCGTGTACTCCTGGAAAAAACTAAATACTGGATCAAATGGCGAATAACTGACGCCTTGAGATGAGAAAGTAACGAGTAGTTGGAGCTGCACAACAGTTTGGGGGTTTGGCAAGAATATAATTTGTGTAATATGATTAGTTGGAAATTAATAAGGCCATTAAACTCTTTGATAAAGTTTTAAATTCTGATTATCCCTACGAAATTTTCTCAGTAATCAATGAAGTATTTTTTCCAGACAAGCAATGAAATTTCACACGTAGACCTTGTTTATGTATTAAATATTTATTAACAAAATACTTCTATTACCCTGGTAGGTAATGAAATAAGAGAGTTCTTAAGTAATTGGATTCTGTAAGACATTGCAAAAAGTGATTAAGTATTCGATAACATTCAACTTTTTTTTTCTTATTAGTCTCCGTGACGGTGTTATACGCAAAAATTGTTCTTACATGTTAAAAAATTCTCAAATTTCTTTCAAACATAGTTATTTTTGTACACTTGTGATTTGTTAAAGACATTTTTCAAGTTATTGATACTTTCAAATGATCGACGTAAAGAAAATTTGTTAAAATTTAAAAATAAGTACATACCATTTAAAAACTGAATATATATAGGAGATAGCTCAAAAGTATGTATTTTTATTTTATAATCTAATCATAATAAGCATTGAAAGTTTATCGGGGCTAATTTTACTACTAACTGCAAACTTATATTTCTTAGAGTTTAATGTAATCTCGAAATATAATGTACTAAAACGTACACAGAGTTTCGATGCGTTTCAAATATATTATCATCTTATTTTTATTCCATATGAAACACACGGTCGTCGTTTGAAATATCCATATAATTGATTCTCTAAAGTAATTTAATAACAAAATTTTCTACCCACAAAATCCACTTTATTTACTAAATAAACTACTGTCAGAGCAAGAAACAATTTTAATTAACAAGAAGGAACTAAAAGGTGCAAGACAATTTTAAAGAAGTAAGAAAAGGAATGCTCAATGAAAAAAATTTTTCAGGTAAATTTGCAATTCACCCGTTAACAACATCTTTCTGTTAATAAAATTTAGTTTGTTCCATAAATTAATAGCATAAATAGAAACAGATTATCTGTGGAAATACGATACCACAGATGATTAAGAACGGTGATTTTTGGGTCAAAATGTAAAATTGTGCCCATGTAAATTTAGCAAAAAAATTGTATTAATTTTAGAGTCGCAGGAAAGGGAAAAAATAGAACCCGTAAAAAATAATTCTCATGTCAGTGCATCTGTTCATCTCTTACAGTTCCTTTTTCTGTTTTCAGAAACGATTTGACAGGTAATTTGTCGTGATAAAAAAATATTATACAACATATACCTCAACTGAATCTTAACTAAAATACAAAAATACTCATATGAATTTTTAGAGAGAACAAATAAGATACTCAATATTTGCAAAAAAAAAAAACAAAATGTATTCCCTTTTCTAGAAACTGATAATGTTTATCTAAAGTCTACTAGGAAATTTTAGCAACAATTACAAGTCTTATAGTTTAAAAAAAAAACTCTAGGTAGCTTGATGCTTGTGGAAAATATATTAGGTAATATGTTCACGTAGGGAAAATAATTTAATAGAAATAATATTCGCCCTAAAATATCTATATACCTAAATGAGTACAAACCCCTCGTAGTGCGAGATTTTCACGTATTTAACAGGTTTTTTATTAATCAATACATGAAAAATCAAAATTGAACGGGAACATTAGTTAATGTTAGCTTGTATATACGCGTCCAGTAAATACATTGAGAAATTTATTTCACGACAGTTGATCGACGCGGCGTAAGGCAGTCGTGTCAACTCAACCGGTTAATTGCCAATCAACATCGGCACAGTGTCGAGGAAGTGAAGGACCCTGCCAACCTGTTTACAGAATTGATTATTGAAACTAAGGACGGCAGTGTCTAGGCCGTGAGATAACACTCTAATTGCGTTTCAGCCAATTGTGTTTGTTTTATATTTCGTCGGATCCGTAAAAAATTGGTCTGACGGCTGCTTCGTAGGCATAATTATATTTAATTGTTAAGTAATAAATTAAAGAACGTCTAAAGAAAATATCAAAATGCTATCCAGAAACCAAACCCAATAAATTGAATAAACAACAGTGTTTAAAATTTAGGACGACTAGAATACATTTGCAGATTTTGGATTCTCAAGATATATAACCAATCCTAAGTCCCAGTGCATAATAAAGACGAAAGTATTGTTGGTTTTTTATTTAGGCATTCACGCAAAAGTTATTAATTCCAATGGCATATACATATATATATATATATATATATATATATATATATATATATAGATAGATAGATAGATAGATAGATAGATAAACGCCTTCACAGACTTTTCTTTATACCTTTGTAAAACCTATTATTTCTTCATACACATTATTCCGTAACAGTTTTGCAAGTTATCGTGTTGTCTTCCTCACAAAAGTGCTCAGAACAGTGAATTTTTCGCCGACTTACATTGATATTATTTCATTAATTATACAACATATATACATACTACATGACTTGTAGTTATTTGAAAACTACGGACTTTCATACTATGAAAATTGATTGCCAATATAATTAATAACTTTTGCGTGAATGCTTAAATAACAAACCAACAATATATTCGTTCGTTATATATTTTGAGAACCCAAAATCTGCAAATGTATCTAGTAATCTTAAATTTTAAACACTGATATATTTTCAGTTTATTGGGGTTGATTTCTGAATACCATATTTTATTTGCCATAATTTATTACTTAACAATCAAATATAATTATGCTTGCGAAGCAGCCATCAGATCAATATTTTACGGATCCGACAAAATATAAAACAAACACAATTAGCTGAAACGCAATTAGAGTGTTATCTCACAGCCTAGACACTGCCGTCCTTAGTTTTAATAATAAATTCTGTAAACAGGTTGGCAGGGTCCTTCACTTCTTCGACATTGTACCAATGTTGATTGGCAATTAGCCGATTGAGTTACCACGAATGCCTTACGCCGCGTCGATCAACTGTCGCGAACTAGGTTTTTCAATGTATTTACTGGACGCGTATATACAAGCTCGCATTAATTAATGTTCACGTTACTTTTGATTTTTCATGTATTAGTTAACTAAAAACCTGTTAAATACGTGAAGATCTCGTACTACGAGGCGTTTATACTCATTTATGTATATAAATATTTTAGGGTGAATATTATTTCTATTAAATTATTAATAAATTTTAATATTGTTTTTCCCTCTGTGAACATATTACCTAGTATATTTTCCACAAGCATCAAGCTACCTAGAGTTTTTTAAAAACTGTGAGATTTCGAATTGTTGTTAAAATATCCTAGTGAACTTTAGATAAACATTATCAGTTTCTGGAAAAGGAAATACATTTTATTTTTTTTTGCAAATATTGAGTACCTTATTTGTTTTCTTTAAAAATTCATTTGAGTATTTTTGTATTTTAATGTGGTGAAACTAGTTTTATTGTTGATTAGAAACATCGCGTTTCTTCTTAAAATAATTATGCTATTTTTTGATGGAAAAGTACGAGTTTCTCCTAACTATATATTATGTCGAATCATTGACCATGTTAGTACCAAATATTAATGTGATTGAATAAAAATATCCATACAAAATTAGCACAGAATTAAGTAATAATAAATAAAGAATTAGTATTCCACGCGAACTAAGTACAAACATATCACCCCGTCTTGAGCGATGTATGTATATATATATATATATATATATATATATATATATATAAACTAGGCTTAAGTAGATATAAAAATAAATACTATAATCACTCCAACAGTTGTGACTTCAGCCCCTCAATGGATAATATAAATAATAATATCGAAGTTTCGAAAAAGTTGAAAGAAGAATTTTAAGTAGCTTTGAATAGATATCCAGATTTTTTTGTATAAGAACAGATAATTTCATTAAGACTGAACAAAGTTAAATAAGCGCAATGAGATTTGAAAGTTGTGTAACCTATCAGTCAGTACATCATAATAATATGGAATATGTGATAATGAAATTGATTATTGAAATTATTATTAAAAAATTAGTGTTAGTGCGATAAGTACTAAGCTCACAACAAGTTAAAAAATACGTCAATCATTTCAAACAGTTAACATATAAATAGAATGGGCTCTTTAGATTCACGAAAATATAAGTGACTGAAATCAATTGCAAGGCACAAGATAAAAAAAAAGTTTTATATGTTTGTGATGAATTCAGTCAAGCAAAACTACTTTTATTAGAAGATAAATAAAAAATAATATTGCAATATTAATATATGGCAATAAAGTAAAAATATTTTGTAATTATAAATTAATAAATAGAAAATTTTGACAACGATACAGCATGTTGAGAGAAGGGGTATAAACAAAATATGCAGTTGCAAACTTCGAATCTGCCTCGCACATCAAAGAACAAAATCACATAAAAAAATACATAGAAACAAAATGAATTTACTTTATTTATCATAAGTCATCAGCAATACGGACTTCTTAGTGCATTTCATTTTTAACAATACCTAACATAGTTAAGTAGGGTGTACATCTCATATATTATCATTAATGTCTCAAAGCCTATGGCATCTAGAATCATCCTTATAATTTTCCGACAACCTACACATACGCTCCAAAAAACCCTGTTATTCTTCGTAATTTTAGAATCAACCGTTTCGGGAAAATGTGACGATGACGTATTATTTTGGAATTTTTTCAGTGTATCTCCTCAATATAACTCTACTAATATTAAAATGAAAGATCGCGGACCGACTTACTACTTTTTTAACAAATGTTTAACTTTTTCCACCATTCAGAGATAGCAGATAGTGCACAGTTTTCGTCGTCCAGATGATATATTGAACAAGACTCCGACCTTACAAGATGTAGGTGAAATATGAGCTAAGTCGGTTTTTGTTTACTGGTTGCTAAGGAAATAAACTCAGCAGTGGAATAGGGAATCCTCTCTCACCAATAAAAATCAATTAAAATTCAATCAATCAAAAGTTTCTATTAGTCGACATTAGCTTCAAATCTGAGATCAACTTATTAAGAAACAGCATCGATACCAGCCTCGTGATCATCAATCAGCAGAAAATACACGTTACTATCATAATATTTTTCTGCGTTTCTCAGAAAATTGTTGTGATAAAAAATCGAATAATTTTTTGAATAGGTATTTTACAGGTAAAATGGAAATATGCAACATTATTATATATATATTGAGCGACGTAAATGTTTACCACAAATTTATTTTTATGTAATGTCCTTAAAGATGTTTTCCGTGGTATTGGTAATATATATGCTTTTAGCTATTTTCTTATGTCTATACTTGAAGTAAAACAAATATCCCGTAATCTCTAGCACTTTCTAATTATTTCCATGGACGAGTGTACACATAGTTTTTTTAAAACTTGACTTGCCCTTTTACGCCATATTATGAGGTAGTAAAATTTTTAGTCAACCAATGATGAAATTTTAGCCCGCATTTTGTCAAAAATGTCATTACTTGATTTAAAAAAGCAAAAGAGCCAAAAGAATGTTTGCGTCAATTAAAAATAATTTGCGATTTTGTCAATTAAGATATATTTATTTACAAGTAATGAAGATATCTTTCATGAAATAAATAACTTAGTGTTAAAACAAAATCAAAACCACAATAAATATAAGCTTAAAAATAATCAAATTGAGAGTCCGTTTTTTGAACATCTTGTACAATAAAAATTGTCTAAATACAAGTTTTAGCAAAGAAATCAAATAGGAAACTAGCATTTTTTGAGGTCTATTAATATTATTTACAAATTTCAGTTAAAATAAAAGTACGTCTGTATGAACAAAGAATTCGGTAAGCTGAAAATAAATCAAAACAAACATCGGCCATAAGCCCACGCCGCTTCAGGCCAGGCGGCATTTAAAGATTTACAGTTGCCATGACAACTTATCTCTTCATACCCACAAATTGAGCTAGTAGCTCTTTCGAGTTGGTTATGGGTAAAGCTCTTTTGTTTAATACCTGTTATCAGAATATTGTCTATTTCTATATTTATATCGATAGTTTATTTTATATTTAATTTTATGACACGTAAGGTTATATTTTCGATAATTTTAGAAGATGGAGGGGCGACCGGTATTCAAGTACATTTCTCATTTCAGTTTGGGTTTTACTTGGACACCCCTAAGTTAATAAACACAAAACAGGGTAGCATCCTATGAATCAAACATATTTATTTTATATCAGCGTAACAATCAGACCAATAGTAGATACGCTATCAGACTAGTAATTGAAAATATCGGTATCTACACGAAAGTTTTATATCGTTTCGCTCTGAAGTCGCTGTGATGAGTTTGAGAAATTTATTTAAATTTTAAAGCGTAATAAATAAATCAAACCTAATGTAATATGTTTGGAAGTCTTTTCATCGCACTGTATTAACATTATACAATTCTTATCATACTATAAGATTCTTTTGCATCTTATTTGATTTTACATTCAACTATTACTTTCTCCTTTGGAATTACTCAATGTTAATTTTTTGTTATTTTCTACTCGTTTTTAATGAAAGACAGCATTTCGCTAAAGAAGAACTTGTATTCAAATGTAAAAATATAGAATCGTACTACTAAGTATCCTAAAGTTGGAAAAGTAACTTCTTTAGGGTTTGATTTTATATGTATGCATTCGATTTTTTTTGTAATCCTCATCCGCGTAAAATATACACAAATAGAATAAAACGAATTATTTAAAATGAAACATGAGGAACTAAAGTAAAATAAATAATACATCATTTTAAATTGTTTCATAGTGTCTTCAACAGAAATGTATCAAATCTTGTAAATTTATAACCTTGCAAAGCCGTAACGTGTACATTCATTAAAATTATAATTGAATCAATTTCGGCTTTGTACCTTGTAAATAAATATATATTCAACATTTTAAGAGTAGTCTCAGCCAGCATCATTACAAAACAAAAATATGCTCTTCAACACCTCCGTTATAAATACCCATCGAACTGTTTACATAACAGGTTAATCTCTTTTTAATATTCCTTTCATCGAGTGTAAACAATTTTGCTAAATTTCTGGAAAATTTATACTTCCTTTTCACTTAGTGCTCGCTAGAAAATAAAATTTATGGCCAGTTTATATATTGATATCGGAGCGTAGTAGAAACTTAGCTAAGTTCATGAATGATAATGCTTTTAATTTTAACTATACTCTCTATAGACGTCCGTACACAGTTACAAACACTTAAGATTACATAGTATTTCCATTAAATTATTTACAAATATTTATTTTTCTTAACTTAAATATGTTGTGTAATGCTATAAGAACATGGAATATAAAGAAATAGATCTAGGATAATCGTTACAGTTTTCAGTAATCTTCTAGTCAGATTTTACCGACGCTGGTTTTTCATATTTTTGGAACTACTGAATAGTTTTTTAAACTACTGAATAGTTTCGAAAATAATAGAGGAATGCCAAATATTCGCATATTTTTTGAATATCTCGTTAAATAGAGAAAACAAAATCCCATAAAATATTTATTATATTCCTCGTAATCAAATTATACCTATACGATATATAATATTAAAAAGATTCAAGGCTGTATTTCCCCTTCCCTTTAATTTTTACATGAACATTAAAAAAATAGTTAGTACAAAGGTGTTAATGAGTTACGTGGGTATATATATATATATATATATATATATATATATATATATATATATATGTATGTATAATATAATTTATTACGACGATATCTTTAGTTAGTTCGTAAATCAATAACAGTACTTAATTAACACAGCTATAAAAATTGATTTAACAACATAGCTTAATGGAAAAACTTATTTTTTTAAGAGTACACCTATCTCCAGTATAAGCAACTATTCTTTGATGAAAATAATGATAAACAATTAATTCAATTTCTAATTTAAGACCGAAAATGTAGCAATTTTGCAAGGATTCCAGAAATTTTGCGTCTCGGTTTATGGAATAATTTGCTTATTGACATATCTATCACAACTTAGCCACGTTAAATTTTCATTTCTCTTTCGCTTTTACACATAATAAGATCATTAAAACCATTAGATTTACCTCTTTACATAATTGTCGTTATCATAGTGATAAATAAGTGAAGTTTACCACAGCAAATTTAACGCTTTGCTATATATAATATTCAGTGAATCTAGGCACTAATCTCTAGTTCACTCCCTTTCTCTAGCAAAGCTCTGCAAGGACTGCTTTTATCTCAATTCTTTTTACTTTTTTAAAGAGGACCTTGGCCATTTTTAATAATTATTTTTCATGAAATCTCACTTTTTTCAACATTTTTCTAAGCTGACTGACACAGATATGAAAATGTTACAATTTTATTTAGATTTAAGCTTTCCCTTTTCTCGACATTTTTTTTCTTTGACATCTTATATTAAATTTTAGCGACAGTTGTTCGTATCACTCGTACACGGACTTTAACTTTTTTAAGACCCAACTTTATAACCTCTATGAAAGACAAATCCTTTTTAATCAGCTGTATTATACATCTTCACTCTAAAAATCGAGAAGAAAGATCGTCCAGTGGCTACACAGGACGAACCCCATATCCATTAGTGCATTATTGAAATTAAGAGACTAGTTATTACAAATAGCTTTGGTATAGGTCATACATATGGAGTGTTAGTTTCAATGGACGTATGCTCTATTGATAAAATTGAACTTTGTTTTAGCAGGTTCCAAATTTATTTACCAAACCGTAGCTTTTCATTTTTCTAGCCTATTTATTTTACTCAGGATACCATTTAACATCCTTCTGAAAACTGGTTTGCATCACCAAAAAACTTAATATGGCCAGTTAACGAAATAATTTCATTATGTCCGATAACGTCAAAGCTCGGGAGATAGAAGCATTCTACAGGCCTAATAGTGTCAAAATCAAATTGACACATTAGTGGTCTACTCTTATAAACTCAAACGTGCATGACCAAATCACAAACTGGCCCATAACTAGATTTCCTGATGTGAACGTATATTTTATCTTATTGTCTAATTTCTTTCAATTTTCTCAACTTACTACACGCCGCACACTGTTTGGTCTGACCCCGTTCAGCAAATTCAAATTTATGAAAAAAGGTTTTTTAAGTGCTTCAAAATAAACCATATAATTTGTTTTTTTTTTATTTTTTTCAAAATAAAACACGTCATCTAAAACAAAAGTGACAGCATTTTAAATCAAATTGTTATCGCAGTTATAATATGTCCCACGTGAAAAGAAAATTAATATGCATAAAGATACTGTCTACATGTAGCAAGATATAAAATACAGATTTTATACATCTATAGAAATACTAAGTAAATTCATAATCATACAGAGGTACTTGTGAATATATGCTTTATTTGTATCCCTTAATATTTACTAGAACCACAGCTGTTTAGATAAATTAAATAAAAAAAATGAAAAATTTTCTTGAAAACTATTCATGATTACTCATTTCATTCATGATGGTTAAAAAAGATTTGTTAAAACCCCGAAAAAACTCTCCAAATTTAGCGCCAGACGAATTAATTATTCTATTTTGCATAATATTTTCCTTTATTTTTATTGCTCTACTGTTTCAAAACAATGGCTGTTTTCACAATACTACAATAAAGTATGCAAATGTTGTTCCTCCACTTCATAAATTACGTAAAATAAAATTTGACCTGAAATGATGTTCACTTTTATTACGAGGAAAAATTGTTTCATATCAATCTGTACACATCGACTTAATCGAACTCAACGTATATTGATTTCTACCCATAATCCACCCTTGCATTTAAAACACGAAAGAACGTTTTACGTGTTTAATATTTACAGCGAACAATGCAAAAAGTACACGAACGTTCAATACATTTTTAATATGCGCTACACAACTTCGATTCCAATCACCTTTAAATATGAAATTTGTGGAAATATGAGAAGGGAAACACTAGGATAAAATGATTTTCACATTATTGGATTTGTCGAATATTGGAGATAAAATTAAAATTCAAAGTACCCTTTACCTCCATTATCTAGATAGAATAATGGTTACGAGATTATTAGAGACAATTCAATGGAACATAGGCTACTAATAATTTCTGTAAAAAGAGATATATTTTATTGTCCAGGGAAAATTAACTATATATTTTCTATACTGTCTTTCAATGAAATTTTTTATATTTTATTTCGTTAAAGTGCTCGAATAATTTTAGCTAGTATCGTAACAACGCGTTAAATAATGCTAGTTAACCTTCTTTCTCACAATAAACGTAAAAGTGTAAAAGTAAAATATAGCCAGTGTATCTGTGGCTTTAATTGTAATGTTTGCTATTGCACTGTATTTTGTAATACCATCCCAAAAAATGCACACATAAAATATACTGAATTTACCACTAAAATATGTTATACCTTAATTTGTTATTCAAAATAATATCATTAATATCAAAATAAAAAGTGGGATTGTCGTTGAAATTTTGTGTTTTATGTTGATACAATTTACTTCAACTTTATCATTTAAGTGAAACGTTTTCAATTATTAAATGTGATAAATATGACATACGGTTTTAATTCTGACACAAAGCGAGGTTACTTTTTCTATTTCTTAAATAACGAGTCTTTATTTTCAAGAAATAAATTACATACAAACAAATCTGATTATCTACCTTAATATCCATTATCGGTAAGAGAAAACTTCTAAGGCTATTTACCTTTTTACAGATGACCTATGATGAAGTGATAATTTAAAATTAACATTTTGAAGCTTAAACGCGCATCATTTAAATTCGAGTATTATTTTTAGTAAAATGAAGCGCCAATAACCATGCAATATATTCTAATTCTTCTTGTAATACTTTCTCCTAATTGAGGTTGGCAATGATTGAATATTGTCTGCAGTCCCCAGAAAAAGCAAACAGATATTTTTATTGTACAACTAGTACGGTTCCTTCAGCCAGAATATCCTCTTCCTGCCAGTCATGTTTCTGCCCAGTATCTTGCCTTGCATGAACGGTAGAAGGAGTTGTATTTCTTTTGGTACATGATATATCCGAGGTGATGGAGTTTCCGTATTTTTCAATAAAATACAATCTATCAGAAATCTAAACTTAAGTTCTTTTATTGTAGCTGTTTATTTGCATAAATTGATCAATTACAGGGGTGATTAATTTTCTTCCCAAAGAGCTCTCTTGTAAACTCAAACACAACCACCTTGCTATAAAACCGTTGCATCGACCGAGTACCAGGAAGAGAACGTATATTATATCTACCACAGACACACGAAGGTTAAAAAGAGCAAAAATCATGTGCAAAAATTAAATTCCCAATATGGGTTAGGTAGGAATTTAACTTTTGTGCAGAATTTGTGGCTATAAAAATATTACCTTACTTTTCGATTTCAAGTCTATTTTTCTATTCTCAAATCGCCCATTTCTTACTATAATTTTTTTATATTCGCAATGAAACTCGATGTTTAAATAAACCACCTAATTTTAAATAGTTTTACGACTGAATATATTTTCATGAACTTTCATGTATAAATTTATTGGTAATATAGCACAATTCTCTCGGCAAATACTAAAGTGTATTTAACGTGCGTTAAATATGTTTCAAATTTAAAGCCACGGTCAGTGAATATATTCGGATACAGTGAAAAGTTAATCCAATTAAATATCTAAGTATACGTTATTTCAATCCAATCCAATCCAATTCATTTAATCATGATGTAAAGTAATAAATCCGAAATCTATACACGACACAAGAGCAGCAAATTTAGTTGACATAGTAGTTCCTTAAGTAAATCCCTATTTACATTGTGCACGTGGAAAGAGTCCTGTTGCACAGAGTTTGGTAACGACGCGTCATATAATCGCTTCACAGAATCAAAGCTAGACGGAAACTTAAAAGTTGATGACCATAAGCTTTCAGATCTGAAAAATGAACTGTAACATAACCACTATAAGTAACCTAACCGCAACATGCAAGAAGGATACGTACTATAACGAGGTTAGGCGATACAGTGATAAGATTATATTTAATCTATATGTATACCGTATATAGATATGTCTCAAGTCAAAAGTTTTTTATAATATTTTCAAATTATGGTCATTGATCGGTGCTAACTTCCGCCCTACTTCTTTAAATCAGAAAGTCTTTTGCAATCTCAGCACCAATACAGTTTATTATCGCTAAGTAGTATTAAATATACAAAAATGTCTTTGCATTACTTTGAAAAACAATCGCTAAAGTTTTTTTCTGTGCTAGATGTTGCTCATTCTTTAAAGAAACACCTATTTTAACAAGTGCTCAACGTGTGCATGTCGTCTTCTAGTTAAACGGAATTAATTACTTTACGGAGTAAATAAGCCAACCGACCGTAATATCACTTAAATATCTTAAAGTTCCTAAAAGAATTTAAAAAAGGCTTTCTAAAAGTGATCAGTATGAGTCATGATTATGTTACTTTGTCTTAAATGTTTATCACAGAACAATTTTGTTTTCATTTCCTTATTATGGACGTAAACTGCATCTTAATTCACGTTACATTAATATGTAAATAAAATAACCATCTCATTCTAAAATCTGTTATGAATTTACTTTATGTATGTATGCAAGCTTATGATTTCATAAACAACACTGCACAAATGCACTAACGAATTTTATATATAAGTCAACATTTGATATGAGGTAAACACAGGCTTTTTAGTTTGTGTGCCTTGTTCCTCGGAATACGGCATATAGCTTGTAAATACTATACAAATTTCCAATTCATGCGTTTCCACCGGTGAAGAAAGAAAAGCTCAGGGTGATACCTGGATGTTTGTCACAGACAGTATCAAGGCGTAACTTACAGGAAAAAATACATTTCTTCTGCTCAGATTTTCATTGTTTTCTTTCTTGTATGTGTTGACTGTAACACATAACCTATTTCAAACACTTGTCTTTATGATAATATTTTTTTGATTATCATTATTTCTTATTAATTGTTTTCATGAGTTTGAACCTGGAATAATTATTAACGATTTCAATTTTCTACAAAAGAAAAAAAAATCTAAAGAAAATTTCACTTCACATATTCAATGCTGTTAATTTACCTCCTTTTTATGAATAACGTAATATATATGAAACGATAATTGGACGTGATTAAAGAGACATATTAAACTCGGCTGACTACATTATCAAACTTTTTGTTTCCTGTTTTACATTTTTGGTAACTCAATAGAATCAATGTTTAAAACAAAACCAAAGTCTCGAATATTTCAGTACGTCATTTTATTACGTTTGTTATTTTCAGCACGTTTGTTATTTCTTCATTACATTTTTCATTACTTCAATACCTTTGTTGCCTCAGAAATATATGAATTTACAAAATAAAGTGATAGAAACAATAGATTAAGAAAGTTATGCTTACATTTTAATTGATAAGAGACCCACAGATTCTGCAAATAAGTTGCAATGAAAAGTACCCAAGAGAAATGTTAAGTATCACATTTGATGACTAAAGAAGACATGCTGGAACAGCAATAACTTTAACAATGTCATTAAAAACTTTATGATTGGACATGTTCAAAATACATTATTGTCATGTTTATATAATAGACTGTATGATTACTTCCCTTTTTCTTTTCGACTAATTTCTTTTTAAACATACTAAATTACTTCGCAGCCCCGGAAAGTATTTCTGTATTAAAATTTACGTTTCTGAGATTAGATAGTCGCATGGTCAAGATAGAAAATTTTTCTTACATTATAAGGACAATTTTCATCTTCCATAACCCGATGATGTCCAGCGACCGCAAACTTATTATGTTTTTAAATAATTATATTCGAAATCTGTTTAATCTACGTAAGCTTCATACTTTTTAATTTGGAAATTTTCTTTTAACATAATTTTAATTACACGATTAAGTTAAGATATAATTTCATACATGAAAACTTAATAAAGTCTACGCGTAATTTCATAGCATATTTTTAAAAATGCTTGAACAATTACTAATTAGCATTTCTTAAACCTAAACAGAACTTAAAATATTATCATACGATTTAGAGTAATTTTTCGTCTCTAACCCTCAATTAAATTCTTATCAATCTTATAAATATCTAACTACTTACAGTTACATCCCAACCTCAGCGGTCCCGTTACAGAGTTGGATCCTAGTTTCTATCCCGTACTTAGTATTTTCAGTACATGTCAATGCATCCGATGGAAATTTTTCAAAAACGTAATTCCTAGCCGTACATTATATCGGACGTAGACGAAATTTTCAATGAAAATATAAAAAATATGCGCTACTTCTTCACACGCCTTCACTTCGTCAAAGTTTTTTTCGTTATAAACGTGATTTCATAAGGAAATTTTATTTTTCGCATAAGGAATAGAAAGAAATAAGGCTGAATAATATATCGTTAAGTTAAAACCTGTTACACTCATATTAATATATTTAGTTATTTTGTGAAAAAGATTTATTTTTGTAGGAACTTTTTCAATTTAACTTGATTTAACAAAAACGTCCAGGATTAATGATAACAGACAATATAAATAATGCAGCTCATGATAAAAATTAACAAGTGCGTAGGTAACCTATCAGCAGATTGAAGCAAGTTTAGGCATTAGAATGAGTTAAATACAGAAAATTCTAGACATTTGTATGTCTAGAATCAGGCATCAGGTAGCTTTGTGCTAGGTGAGTAATCCACGACTTGATCGCAATTCAAAATACCGTCGTATTACTTGGTGTTACGAAATAGAAAAACTCGATGAAGTCACTTAAATTCTGTACTCAACATCATCCGAGGGACGAAATCTGGACGTATTATTACGAACTCGAATTTAAGAGGTAGTATACGCAGTGAGTGTTCCCTTCTGAAGAATAACCTATAAAGATGAAGAAAGATCAATGTGCCAGCAATGATGGTCACCCGTACTTCGAACTGACAGTTTATTGTGGAAGTTTTTTTAAATAAAAAACGATTGACGTTAACTGGTAGACCAGCAATTTTTTGCCAGTTATTTTAGAAAAAGTTCGATAACAACGCCCGCGCAGTAGCAACCTCTTTCATCATGACAACTCCTTTGCACATTCACTTGGACGCAACACCCAAGGTTTGACTGCATCGGATGTAGAAATCATTTGCTATACAACCCTGAGCTCGGTGCACTTGATTTCCATTTATTCCTAAAAGGAAAAGATAAACCGCCAAAAATAGGAACACACCAGGAATCGTAATCGTACACTCAGAGACACGCACACACTACTTATATACATAAATATATATATATATATATATATATATATATATATATATATATATATACATGTACACGAACATGTGTACATAAAATATTGTGAACTTTAATGATACCCAGTAAAATACTTAAACTCATTACGATAAGTGAACAATTTCTTAGGTCGACTTTTATTCTAAATTAGTACTGCAAAAAATGAAGCTTCTGATGTTAATATTAAACAATGCTGAAAATGCCAAGCCAAACAAGATAATAACACTACGCAACGAGGCACGATTACTCCATCTGTGTGACCACGCTGCCAGGATTAATTATATCGGACGTTGTGACTTTTCGCTATGTTCATCTTACGCAACGTTCCAGAGATACCTGACGTCATTGGTTGATCTAATGTTTAAAATGCTAATATTAAGCTCATTTTCAGACGGCTAACATCAAACAATTTTAATTGGTGCCTTCATAGAAAATAAACTAGTTTTATTTACATTTGCGATGTATCAATAAAGTATTTCCTAATGATAAATAATCACATTTTACAAAGAAAAGAATAATATTTTTTCTATGTAAGTAGTATATTAAAAGATGTATGGTATATTAGTTTAACTATCAAATGCATAGCGAAATACTGATTCGGAAAAAAATCAACAATTGTTTAAGCATTTTTTTTAAAATATGCCATGAATTTACGCATAGATTTTATTAAAGTTTTAAATATCAAATTCTTTCTTAATACAAGCTTGTTGTTGAAAGATTGGCCAATGGGGTGAAAGTTATATGTTAAAAGATAATTTGAAGGTTTAATATAGTACGAATACGGTAAAATTAAAGATAATTCGAATATAATGTAATTTTAGAAGACATCATTTTAAAAGGTAGCTAGTGTGCTATCGCCGGATATCACAGTGATAATTCAGATAAAAATTTTCCTGGTAATGCAAGAACAATTTTGTACCCTAATTATATTACTCTCTAATCTCAACAACATAAACTTTAATACAGAAATGTCTCTCCTGGGTTGCAAATAATTTAGTAAGTGATCATATAGACTCATATATAAACATGACAATCATTTCTTTCGAACATCTCCAATTGTAATGTTTTTAATGACATTTTTTTAAGATTTTATATTAATCAATCATCAAATGGGATAACATAAATTAAATTCATAAAAAATTTCAGATTTAGACAGTTACTTAAATTTTTGTTTGTTTCATTTATGTACATATTAATATAACACGAGTTAATATGCAGTTTACAACCACGAGTTGCTGTTTACAAGTCGTTCTACGATAAACTTTTAAGACAAAATATGGGGCTTCCAAATTCTAAGCTAAAGATTGTCACAATCGTGACAATCTTTAGCTTAGAATTTGGAAGCCCCATATTTTTAGGATCAAAACTGCACTGACCGTTTTTAGGAGGCCTTTTTAAAATTTTTCTTGGGAGTTTAAGATCCTTGAAAGGATATTACGGTCAGTTTGCTTATTTTTTCCGTGAAATAATTAATTGTGCTTAACTAGAAATCGACGTGCAAACACTGATCACTTGCTAAGGTAGGCGTTTCTTTAGAGAACGAGCAACACCCTGCCAAAGAAAAAAGTTTTATGATTATTTAGCAAAACAATACCAATAAATGTTTGTATGTTTTAATACTACTGAGCGGAATTAAAATGCATTGGTGCTTATATTGGAACATATTTTCTTATTTAAAGAACTATATGCGGAAGTTAACTTCAACAAATTACCATTTCCTCATTGATTTATAAATATTAAAAAGATTGATGTTATTAACATTTAATGTCTAATAAGAAATAAATAAATTGGTTATTATTTTACGTATACTTTAACATCATAAAAACACACTTTTTTACCACAACGGACACATATATTATTATAGAATATTGTTTTATAAAGAATAACAAATATTCCATAATAAGAACAGAATTTGAAACAAGGAAATCTTTAGGCTTGAGACATATCTATATACAGTATATACATCACAAAGAAAAGTTAAGGGCTGGCTTTTCTTACCACTCAACCTTACTATAATGTGCATCCTTCCTTCATATTGTGGTTAAGTTGCATAGCATTTTTTAAATGTGTTTTATAAGACAGCTTATTCCTCATATTTAAAAGTTTATGATCATAAAGTTTGGCATTTTTGCTATGGCTCGACCTAATATGAAATGACTGAGAAAGTAAATAAAAGTATTCTAGAGAATATGGAGTCACCGAGAAAACACATGATTCATTTCAATACTCCGTCATGCGTTTCGGTGACTATGTGGAATAAAAGGAAAGAAAGAAAAAAGATGTTTTTTCACAAAAAATCATTTTTATTGTAAAGATAGTGATTAGACTACATTTTTTATTTGTCCATTATTTACATAAACATAAAGATCAGAGAATTTACCGACTCGAGAGAATGCGGTGTTAAGAGTGTCCATCATTTTCTAAATTCACATCGCACACTTGCTAATACTTCCCTTTCACTTTATTGATAATCATAGCAAACGTATAGCGTAATGGAAAATGAAGTCGTTTGAACTCGAACGTCATGTCGGTCGGAATGAGTGATATTCGTGAAAGCAGTCTTAACCTTCGTAAGGTTCAATTTCGATTGTCGTTTCAGTTTGTAAAAAATATGTTATAAATTTCATTTTGGTTCATCATGGAGTTAATGGACTCCATAATGAACCAAAGTGAATTTTCTTAATTCTCTCAATTTTCCCGGATTATCGTTACACGTGAATTGAAACGAATTGAAAATAAGAGTGCCAATTTTATTACTACGAAACATAAATCAGTCACAGTTATGCAATGGCATACGATTAGTAGTTACAAAATAGGCTTTTTTAAAAGTCGTTTCAATTCATCTACAATTAGTGATTCATCTTCGATTCTGCTTAAAATAATGTTGTTCATATCGTGTACGTCGTCATTTTTAGCCGCTAGAATGGCTCTTCCACTCAACTAGGCCTGATTTCAATATTTTTTTCAATGCTTTAGACCTTGTCTGCTAATTCTTCTATTGATTTCACGTTACAGAAATTAGATGGGAAGGTTATTTTTCTTGTTTCTGGATTTATGGGTACAGTGTCGTTACCGATCTCGACTAATTGTCTTTAAAAGTATGTCAGGTGTTGGAATAGTTTTGAAACTGAACTCTCATATATGTTGTTAAATATATTTCTTGACTGCTGCAAAATGTTGAATATTTCAAGCAAGCATGCAATTCATCAGCTGGTGCTGAACGAGGTATAACTGGAAGCATTTGCCTGATATGACCGGATAGTTACACCAATGCTTATTTTTTAAATGTTACATTGCGGTTTCTGTGAATTGAATGTTTAGTTACTGGTTAAGAGCTGAATGCGCTATTCTTTCTCCTTAAATAAACGTGGCAGTAATGCCTGAAGAAGTAAGAGCTGACGCAATTTCGCCTTTTAAACGGATTTTAACCGGGATCAACGAACAGACAACGTTTTTCCAGTTCCACCTGGAGTGTCCAAAAAGTATAATCTACCGGATTGTATAGCCAGAGCTTGTATGATTGTACCAAATGCTCTATTATTTCTGGAAAGAGCTTTGGTATACTTTCTTGGACGAATAGTCGTAAGCCATTTCCGTTGTATGATTGCTTTCTAAGCAGTTCTCTGTCGAATGTTGCGTTGATGGACCGATTTGGTGCTATCATTCCCAATTGTGCCAACAACTTATCACACATTGCAATGCAAAGATCCCCAATAAATATTAGTGCTTCATTTTACATTTCTTCTCGCGAATGAATAGTTAACTGACTTATGTTAATGATCGTCCTTTTCCAGAAAATAAAGTGCCTCGCACGCACTCCGATACGCATTAAGTACTATTCCATCCGTAAATGTATACCCTTCGTGATCTAACATAATTTATCATCTCCATAAAAGTATACATAAAGATTCTCATTATCCCGAACAATAATGAGAAGCAACCGTAAATTAAAGCATTCAGCGTTGTTCAGATACACAGTGTATATTCTTCCTAACGCGTTTGATGAAAATATATATCAGATAGTCCGACTACTGCTTTGCCTCTCTTCCTTCCTTGAAAATTTTTTTGTCTTGCGTTCCAGGTGTAATAAGTTGGAATGTCTGCATACATCAAAGTTCTTCCAAAATCAGCTGTTATACATAATATAAAAAAGTTTTTAATGTTGTTTTCTGTGGATTTGTCGCTCTATCTTGTATGTTTTGTTCCATAAAATATACCTTTATCCGTATTCATTGCATCTTCGATGCTGCTGATATATCTACCAAAAAATGTATTTTATACATTTCATAGAAATGCTATACTCAACTTCGGTAAGTATATTAAAAGTTTTCCATTAAAATAATGAATATGGAACAACCCAACGATTATCGACTTCAATGTAATTTCCTCGAATTTTCAAATTAATTGATTTTCCGTTGTCTTCTTCGTACGCCTTCGTAGTTATAAAAATGTATAATAATATATAAAATTACTGGCAATGATGGTTATTATCACCGCCAGTAGTTGTCTTTTAACACCTCACGAAAATACCGTTTAGGATAATTTTCCTCGATCATACACGATGAATTTGTATTGAATGCTCCACATGGGACCATGTGGAGCATTCAATACAATACATATACATATTACGTTCTTGACCACAACCTAAAACAACTCATTATCAATTGTGGTGTCTGGTATTTCGGCAGATATTCGTTTATCGATTTTATTTGGTATTGTCTCCACAGTAAACTTGCTAGAATGTATACAAGTTCCAATCCTCCTTTGCCACTCTTCAGAGTACATCCAACATTGTTTTTCTCCAAAAACGTGTAGTGAAATGATGAAAGTCTTTAGCTTTTGCTTGAAAACGCATGCTGTAATATCGTGGTAACCCAGAAGGTTGTCCTGAAAGTAGCAGCTCTTCTTATCACCCCTTGCTGGATTAGATAAAGACGAACATATTTCCACACATAGATACCCGAACTACCGATATATATGGCAGGCAATATGGTGGATCTTTCCTATGTCGTTTATATTACCATCATGACTTATCGTGTCTTTTAAATGTATGTATTCTTTAGATCTCAATTTCTGTTGATTTAATCTAATAAATGGTAGTCGTTCCAACTCTATTTTCGCACATAAAACAACGATCTACTGATGGAAGTGTTGACAGTCTATCAGAATGTGGTTATCTTCATCTTCACGCACAATAATCCGATAGAAATAATAACTACCATGTCTGTGTGTTTACATTTGACTGCATTTGACATTTTGATGTTGAAATGATAACAATTTTTAACGTCTAGAAACATATTTGGATACTGCAATGGATCATAGCATCCATTGTGTGAACAATTCTTCTAGTTACACACTTCTGCATTGCAAAACGATATCGCAAGAATGAAATTCTTCTCCAACCATTACAATTACTACCTCATCAATGTTGGCGCGTTATCCTACGGCTGTCTGATGGGATAAGATCAATCGCATTTTTCAACATTCGAATTATTATCTCTACAATGTAACATTGTTTGAAACGACTCAACAATATGCTTTCTAACCCCAGTAGAGATTTGGCTGCATATCTTCACTTGATTATTTTCACTTCCGATGAAATAGATTTGAAAAAAATTTAGTGTTACTGCTGGGAAAAGGAAGCAAAAAGCCAGCCCTATGGTAAAGTCCATGAATTTTAAATGTTGGCATAAAATACTTCGCTATAATTTTAGCACCGAATGACATCATCTAAATACAGAAATCGTAATTTCTAATGTTTTTAAGGAAATGCTTTTCAACAGTTCTTTTGGCTGCTCGAATTCAAAAATTTTCACTTTTTCGGTCGCTTAGCACATTAACGGGCTTTCTCCTTTAAATATCATTCCTTTGCACAAACTTTGTTCACTTTTTCGATTTCACTGAATTTACATGAGGTATATTGAATATCAGATTCGTATGAAAAAAGACGTTTCAGGTTTTTTGCGTGAAGTTTGATCATTCAGATATTGTAATATCTGAATGATCAACGTTGTGTCAAAATCTCACTAAACAGTCCAAGGTCGCGCGCTAATATGCAATTACCGTCCGCGGTCTGCGAAAATACTTAAACTACAAAGGAATACAATACACAACGACAATCTCGTTAACCATTAAAGTGAAAATAATATAATATTGCTATAAAGCCAATAAAAACAGATTATATTGATATAAGTAACAAATCTACAAATTGAGAAAAGAATAATGATGTATTACTTTCTTTAATTTAAAGAAAGTAGAAATAATACTATATCACGTAGTTTCATTTAATTGTGAACAATGAATTTCTACAAAATTAACACCAAACATATTCAATAAGCGAGATGAATATTAGAGCACACCACGTACTGTCACCCATTCTTTAAAAAAACCTTAACGAGTACTCAGCGCTTCTATATCGAATTTTAATTGAACATAATTTATTATTTTTTTTAAATGATTAAGCACATTAAATAAGACTATGCAATTTTCTTTCCTATATAACAAATAACTTGGTTAAATATTGAAATATCCTCCTTACAAATTTGCAACCCTAAAATCTTATGGTTTAGGAAATCTAGTCTAATAATTATTATTATCATGATTTCTAATACGAGACCAGTTATCCTTCAAAGGAAAACTTTGTTTTCCAGTTGGGTGTTGGGTATTGGAACTGTCTTTTTCTGATGTTATATTAATACATGAAATATATAAACAAACAAATAAATGAGTAATACATCATAACAGCAAGCTTGTGATACCTCATACCAAATCAAATAAAGAATTTTATAAATAAATCAATACTTGATATGGGAATAAGAGCAGCTCTCTTCGGAAGTTGCAATTCACGCTTTTCCAGCGCGAAGAGGAAAACTCGCAACGATATCTACGTCTTTGTTATGACCAAGGTTAATAGGCGTAACATTAGAGGAAAAATATTTTTTTTTATTTGGTTTAGACTTTTCCCTGTTACTTTATCCATGTTGACTTTCACACATTACCTATTTCGAACACTGTAGCCTTTAATATATAATTGTTTCGATTACCACTATATTTTCTCGCCTATTTTACCTATCACATTTATGATTATTGACATAATTTATAAATAAATTTACAATTTTATGAATAAACAAAAATTTTAAAAAGTGGCTTCAGATATTGGTTATAGTGCGTTTATTTAATTGTTATGTATACTATTATATGCAAATATAGCACTATAATTAGGCACAATTATTAAACTCGTTAAAACATTCTCGAAGTTCTTTATTAACAATTTTTCGGTTTCCGTTTGGCAATTTAATTAATCCAATAGTCCGTACACACACACACACACACACACACACATATATATATATATATATACATACATATATATACATATATATATATATATATATATATATATATATGTATGTGTAAATATATTTTTGCGAATGAAATCCGGTAATAACCTCAAAAAGATAAAATCAAAGCATTATAGTTGCAGTTGAAACACTATTGTCATTTTGTAAGACGTACTTCAATTTTCACTTTCTCTTGGACAGTCTAAATTTCCATTATTTACCGCCTAAGAGAAATATTTCTGTCACCAAATGTTTATTTCAATCAATAGAGTGTCATATGAGATACCAAAAACCAACACCACGCGGCGACAATTTAATATAAACAATTAGAGTCGAATAATGCTAAGGTTGTTCGTTAAAATATAATTTCAAAGCTGAAACAAGTATGAAAGAGAAGAGTTCTTAGGTAATTTAGTTTTAAGAACTAAATATTATTACAAAGAAATGTTTAAATAGAGATGTTAAAATATTTGACTGGAGATACTTATCGGTTACGGATGACGAAATTTTTTTCTCATAATACGAACGTAGTTTGGTATCTCATATGACACTATATATATATATATATATATATATATATATATATATATATATATATATATATAAATTATGTACATTGAAGTAAGTATATAAATAAATAAATAATTTTTCCACCAAACTGCAGCGGCTCACAGTTTCATTTTCTACCTCAACATATCCTTTATAGAATTGTCATTCATGCCTTCTGCTAACGTATTAACTAGGTATTATTCCAAAATGTCGATCCTTCTAGCCGAATATTAAATTCATACAATAAATACGTCACGTAAACATAAGGAATGTGCACCACCTCCTCCTTTATCTCTTGTAAGGTACTTCGTAAATATTTTGTTGTTATGAAGATTATTTCATAAAGCTAATATGACCTTCATACAAATAATAGGAGAGGCATAGGAAATATTACGTCACTGAATTTAAATCAACTTCTATTATTTTCAAATAAAAATATTTATTTATTTTATGGAAATTATCTATTTTTCGAAAACTGCGCATATGTTTGTTTCACTAAAAAAGGATAAAATCAAAAATAAAAAATAATATGTCAGAATAAATAAAAAAAAATTTAAAAGGTGCGGGGCAGAAAACAATTATCGTTTATGCACAACGTTGCTTTTTAAAATATTCAGTTGTGTTATAAAAAACGAGTGTGCTTTAGACCACAAACCTTCAAATTCACAAAATATAAACTTTAAAATGAATTCACAATTTTATTCACTTTAAACGTAGAATATTTAATGTATTGAATAAAATAATAATTTATAAAATTATTTAAGAACGAAATGAAATTACAAAGTAATAAAAAAAATCACCGTTCGCGTAACGCTAGCAAACTGCATAATATATATATATATATATATATATATATATATATATATATGAATATATATATAAATAAAAATATGTATATGTATATGTATATATATATATATACATATATATATATATATATATATATATATATATATATATATATATATATATATATCATGCACTGGCTATGAGAGGAAGAGAGAAAGAAAATGTGTGCTCGCACCTCTCTCTCTTGTCCCTACAGTAATATACGAAACGTAACTCTCTTTCTGTCTTCACTAATTTATATCTCCCTCTCAACTTACTGCACAAGTCAAGCGTGCATTTTACTTGTATGTCGATAATTCGTACTAAATACTTTAACAATTAAGATAATGTTATTTTTATATCGATAATTCTATATTATATTGCTACAAGTGTACCAACCAATACTAATTTAATACAATTATATTATTTTTGTCGAAAATACCACAAAACCGTAAGAAAATATATTAAAGTGTGGCAGCCATAAATAAAGAACACATGCATGTATACGTAATTAAAAACAACAACAAAATTCTTCATTTCTATTCTCGCTTGAAAGGAAAAAACATATTATTACATTGGTCTATACATCGACATCAAATTTTGTTTCAATAAAATGTCATAATCAATATTTAAAGTTTGACAGTCCACATGAAAAAACAACAGTTAAAAAACAAGAAAAACGTAACATCTAAGAAAGGAACAAGTTAAATTTAGCAAAAATGTCAATTTCCAATTTTTTTTGTTTTAAATGAAAGGAAAGATGTAAGAGCGAAGTATCAACCGAAGCAAGACTCGGTCGCGATTATTTTATTTAAAAAAAGTGATTTGGAAAAGTCTTTGGAAAAAGTACTTCGTCAAGGAAGTATTAGTTATAAGTTTTTCGATTTAAAGGTCATTCTCAGTAGCAGTGAATAGAGAATTTGCAAGTACAGGTGATATAAAAAAAATAAACCCAAAAAATTAAAATACGGAAACGCGGGAAGTAGATCGAATAAAGTGAGGTTATGAAATTTATGACAGCCAATTCACAACAGTTTCTTTACAGAGAGAGTAGTTTTGAAATAGATTTTTTGTAATGGAATAATCATATCTGAGACCTAATTTTTTCAAATAAGTCGTTGTTTATGTATTTTTTCATTTAAAATTAAAACTCGGAAAATTTACCTTTTCACTAAAGTGAACTTATACCCCAAGAGATATATGTCGACTTTACCGTGAAACCTAGAAAGGGATATCATATATATATATATATACATATATATATATATATATATATATATATATATATATATGTATATATATATATATATATATATATATCAAAACAAATACACAGGCTAGTAAGAAAAATAAATCACAAACACAATTAAGAAAAACTTCAAGCATATCGGAAGGTGTTTTAAAACCAGGCATGCTGAATTATTTGATTAATAAGAACACGAAAAACCCATCAGATCTACAACAAAATAACAACATAAATAAATAACAATTACCACCCCCCTCTCGCAACGCCAACATACAACAACCACTATCAAAAAACCAAATACATCCTCCAAGCCGGCTGGTCACCGTGGAGGATCATGACCATAACCCTCCAAATAACAAACTGGATGCAAACTACGCAATCAAGGGAAAACTGGCTCAATTTGGAGGAAGCCTTTACCTGTAGAGGGGTTCTTTCAGAATAATTTCGTACCTATAATACTTTAATATAATTTTTCTAACATATTTATATTTAAACTGTAATTATAATTACTAACTATATAATAAACCACAGATTATTTTTTTTCAATAAGTACTAACAAAACAAATTAACTTTGTAAACTAACAATTTTGGAAGAAATAAAAGGCTTTTTTATTTTTATTTTTATTTATTTATTTATATATATATATATATATATATATATACATATGCCAGTGTAATGATGGATATAACAATATTTAACAATATAATAATTTGAAACAAAGTACATTTCCTTAGTGTTAAAGATGTTTGTCTCCTGTGCTTTTTTAATCACAATATATTGAATTATAACGTTCTTTGGACATGCTCGCAAAGTTACAAGGTACAGATCATTGCAGTAATTATTGCAACATTCTAGATCTATGTAAACGTCACTAAATAATGCAAAATTTAACATTCTGTAGTTGCTAAATTAGCTTTTAGCTGTCAAAATTTAAATTACTCTGAACAACTAAACAACTCAGTTATCAATATTCACACACAAACACACACATTTCCAGTTAAGTTGTGGAGGTCTTCTTTTATATCGAGGCATAAAATAAATATTTCGCAGTTCGTGCCAAAGAAAAACAAATATTTTAATGTGAAAATTACAAAGCTGTTCCAAACACAAAATCGTCAAAGGCGATATCATTGATATTCCATAAGGAGATACTAAGTTCTCAATATGTTCACCTGCCTATGTAAATATGAATATTTCGACTTATTTGTTACTTAATCGTTCAAAATGTGATGTAAAAGACGACAAGAAATTATATGTACAGAAAGTAAAGCCAATTCTAAAAATGCTCAAATAGAAATATATAATCGTATGTAAATTTATAGGTAGTAAGTTTTGAGTTTTTGTACAGAGCATACAGATTTAATATGCTTGACTACAGACTATTTTTACATGGTGTAGAATGTTTTTAAAACAATCATCTTATGCGCAATAGTTAACTAATCCTCTTCGAATGTACCTTCCAAGACTGCACCGTCTAATCTTTCAAAGTTCCCGACCACAGATTAAGAAATATATGTCGAGAAGGAGTGGCACAAATCACCTCAATATGCCTAATCAGTCACATGTAATCTTGATTGGAATACCGCCGCCAGTCGTGTTTTGATTGCTTAAAATCATTCCGAAACTTTGTCAAAATATCGAGGTATTCAATGCTTTTATGTAGAAACCAGAATATAAACTAAAACTTTAAAAGAAGTGACCTCATTTATCACCAGTAAATATGATGTGATGTGATTATCTATTTTTAACATTTTTCAAACTTTTTAGCAGTCGATTTCATTTTGCTTATAATATGACGGCGCTAGTGTCGTGAAAGACTGCAATTGAATATTATATCGATCATTTAGAGTTCAAACAATTGTTTTTCCCAAGCGATACCATTTTTAAAAGAATACGTGCAATTTAAAAATAAAAATGTTTTCGTGCTAAACAAGTTACATTAAATTCAATTAATTAATTTCGAAGGAGGATGTTTTCAGCTTATGAATAAAAGTCGACTTTCTTCTTGGTCTGTGCTTATTCTACATATTCATGTGATATTTGGTACGGTAGTAACAATAGCAAATTAATGTTCATCGTGTAACTTACTTAATTTAATCTTGACATATCTATACCCTTAGGTTAACATTTATCTTGTTTTTGATCACAATAAATCTTAACTTGTGGGTATGGATATGTGAAGATAAAATTAAGTATTATTAAATGTTTTTAATAGTAAAATTGAAAATTTTAACGAAATTGATTATCATAATAATTGTTGGAAATAAGAGTTTCTTTTTAATTTTAAAATATTGCGTGGTGGATCAGAGAATACAGAGTTTTCTCCATAATAACGGTATATTATATACGGACGGTCATATTTTTAGCAAATTATTTCATCTAGAGCCGTCTACTACCACTCGTGATACCACCACTTCTCGCACCTAACACCATAAATCAAAAGTAAAGCAAAATTGTTTATTCAGATACATTATGTTCATTATTTATATTTGTAACCTCATTGATAAACTAAATAAGTTTATTTTGTCATTGTTTAGTTAAAAGCTGTCAAAAAAAGTAACTGAATGAGAAAGTTTAAGGCTTGCTTCGATACTATATAGTTATACACTTTTCTATTTTATTTTGAAGTCTACTATATTCTCTATAATTACTGATATTCTCAGAACAATAAAGGTTTAGAAAATAATTGATAAAAATATAAGATTGATTAAAATTTAAAAATTATGAACTAAACAACTTCAAATTACCAAGAGAAGTTATCGAAAAATATTTACCATAAATAATATTTTATAAGTTTCATTATAGGTTATCGCTTTTGTATAACGTTTATTTCGAATTTAATGTCGTATCGATTTTGTCGATTATATTATTGATTACAAGAAAAAATTTATAACTCGATTTTACACAAATACACAATTCTTTGACTAAAAATTAAAGGCTCTTTAGCAAATATATTTTTATAAAGTACTTTATATTAATCATCTTACAAACCAAACATAAAATCTTTAATTAAATTTTGCTCGTGATATTAAAATTTTATTTATAAATAGCATATTCTTGCGCCATAAATTGCTTTTGTTGAACATTTTTTATTCATCCCGTTTCCCGTAGTAAAATTATTATAAACTTATGGCTAAATACATTTCGAATTATACATGACAATATATCGCTAATATTTTCGAAGCTTTAGCATTGTGACTGGGTAACTATGTTAATGTAGTCAGCAAAGTTATTGTATGTACGAGCAGTTGTATGTACGAGTATTAAATTTAATGTGGATGTATGTGTGTGTGTGTAGAGGGTGGTAAGTATGGGGGTTACGTCTTTTTTCGCATGAATAATGGTAAACAAATTAGGCGACACTCAGACACGTATTAAATACGTTTCATAACATATATCCTTAATTCTAGAATCTAAACATCCAACTCACGAAGCTGCATCAACAAATGAAACAAACAAATCGATCGAAATGGAATCCTCAAAACTTCTAAGGTTTAATAAATAAATTATTTTTAGAAGAAAAAATAGTAAAGTTATTTATACGCTTATTGTTACCTCGGTCTGTTTTTTGTAAACATCGATAGTTTATTGTTATAGGTAATATCATTGGAAAGACTAACAACAATAACTAGGGTCAACCATGCGCAGCTTAACCTAAACTAAAAAAACATCCTGTCCACTTTTGCAACTCCAAACACTCGTATTGTTAACATGCTACCTTTTTTTCTCGCGGTAATGGTGTAGGTAGGCAAATTTTGTGTTATAAATGACACAGTACAGTGTTTTGCTTAGTCGTATAGAGATTCACATAACCTAGGCATAATTCATAGATTTCAAAGTACTTTTCTGCAAAAGTTACTTTTACTTTTTCTAAAGTTACTTTTTCTGCTCTTCTCAGATCTGCTTACTTCAAAAATAGAACCAGATCATTAGAGAGAAAAAACCAAAGTATATTTTAACTTATAAAAATTTATAACTACCCTATTCTAAAAGTACATTGGCTTTAACATACTTTTTTTCATGAACGGAGAATGTTTTGAAAAAAAAAGACTAAACAAATGTCCAAACTGATCGAGTTCAACATTAAAAGTTGAACTTGTATAGAAAACAGTAAATTTAAGTATAAAACAGTAAAATTACATCATTATGTAGTGAAAAAATTATTTAACGTTCATTAACTCTCAAACATATACAGAAATTGTTTTAAATATATTCAGACTTACATATAGTTAATGTATTCTATTAATATATTTCAAGAGTACATTACATGCACAGCCATAATTTTATGTTGAATTTAATACCAACTCGTTAGAATATTTGAAATGTAAACAAGAGAGTTTTTTAAATTGACGCCTCGGGTATCCGTATAGACTGAATCAAACAAAATTGGCAGCTGTTTGAATTAAAGAGCTGAAATCAATTTAGATTTATAACTGAAATAGCTAATTTGGGAGGCCCGTCTGCCAAGGAAACGAGGTATTTCATAACGTGTTCCAATGTTTCATTCGGATGTGGGTGACGAAGTTAAACTTCGCAACCGACCTTAATAATTATAATTATCGATCTCTTTTGTCGTCCCTTTGTTGTTATAAGTATTTTGGAAACGAAATCGAATGTTAGCACAAAATCTTTACAATTGAACAATTCCAGAACCGGCTCACTAAGACGGGAAAGTTAGTTGTAGGTGCGGAACATTTTGAGGGTTTGGCAAGAATATCATTTACATACTTTTATTAGTTAAAACTGGATAATTCCATTAATAATAATCGATAAAATTTTGAGCTCTCGTTACGAAATTTTCTCAATAATTGTTGATTTGTTTCCAAATAAGCGATGAAATTACACGAATACATTTTTTAAACGTTTATTTATTAAAATATTTATATTTTAATATATAAACGCTTAAAAAATTGTGAGCATGGTTTCATCGTTTATCTCGAATTTATAATGCTACTAGTTTCCTTAAGATATTGAAAAAATTAATTAATTATGCTACCGTAGAATTTCGTTGATTATGGGAATGGTGTTTCAAAATGGAAATGGAGTTTTAAAATATTTTGTACATTTTTTATGAAGATGTTATCTGAAAAAAATGTTTTGACATTTTGACAATAATTCTAAAAGAATTCCTTTTAAAATAGTAATTATTGTGTACACGTGACTTTTCAAATAAATTTGTTAAGCTATTGATACTTTCAAATGTTTTACTTAAATAATTTTTATGGAAATATAAAATAAATAAACACTATTTAAAGCATTACCTAAATATTGCAAATAAGCTCGAAAACTGCTCAAAAGTATGTATTTTTATGAAATAATTATATGTTCAAATGCGGTAAGGATATCGAGACCAATTTTATCATTAAATACAAACTTATTTCTTAGAATTTAATGTTATCTCATAACTATAGCGCACCAAAATGTACTCGAAGTCTTGCGCATGTCAAATATTTTTGGCAGCTTATTTTTATTCGTAATAAAACCTAAGACCATCGTCGTGTGAAATCTCTGTATAGTTTTTGATTCTGTAAAGTAATTAAACAACAAATGTTTCTACCCACAAAATACACCCTATTCACTAAAGGGAAACCTAGCATGGTAGAAGCCAATTATAATTAGCAGAAACGAACTGAAAGTGCCTAGAACCTTAAAGAAGTACGAAAAGGGATTTTAATGGGAAAATTTCTTCAGATAAACTTGAAGTAATTATGTTAACAAAATCTTTTTAACAAAATTTAATTTGTTTCACCGTTTAATAGTATAAATAGGGATAAATCCGTAGAAATATGGCAACGTTTATGATTAAGAAAGCCGATTTTCAGTTAAGAAAATTATTTTCAGTTAAGAAAAGATTAAAGAAAAAAAATATGTTAATTTTTGAGTCACGTGAAAGGAAAACAATGGAACTCATATAAGGTTATTCACGTATTAGTGTGTCCCTAGAGCGATTTGGTTTAAAAACTGGAAATTTTTAAACGAAATCTATTAACTATTTTAAACTATTTTAACTGTCTCTTAATTAATACTCAAAAACACTTATATGAATATTTTAGAGAGGGGTAATAAAGTACTCAAGATTTACAATAAATATGTGGCACACCCTCTTCCTCGAAAGCTTATTAAAAAATTGTAGCCACCATTCTAAATCTCATAGTCATTGAAATATTCTATTTATTTTGTGTAATTTGAGTGATTCACAAGAATGGTTTAGGTTCATAGTTTATAAAGCCTTTGAGTAATTTGGCCGAACTATGATAAAAATTGTCGAGTAAATAGGATAAAATTATGACATCTGAGAGCTTGACATGTATGGGCAGCGTAAATCTTTAGAATATCGGATGTCGCACATTAGTTTTGAATGACAGTGTTTTCTATATTTTTAACAGTTAAATTTTTAATGAAAAAAAGAGTCAGAAAAAACTCGATATCAGTCGTGTTTTTATCTAACCTAAAAGTTCTACGCGATCGTCCGATGGATACACTTATTACTACATTATGCCAAATGATCCAGATATGGATACTCAATGCTTACCTACAGCTACATATTTGATGTAGGTTTTGCGTAAATTGGCCATCTATGACGATAAATATGAATTAGGTCGGAAAAAATCCATACATCTGGAAATGTTTCGTTTCATCACCTACCCGTACGACGACGGGTCGGATCGCTAGTTAAAATACTATTTACCCAAAAATATTATTAAATACCTAAATGAGTATGAAACCGTCGTAGTGGGAGTTCTCTACGTATTTAATAGGTTTTTGTTTAATTAATACACGAAAAATGAAAAGTAACGTCAATATTACATTATATGCACTTGTATATACGAGTACGTATCCAGTAATATATTGAAATACGAAATCTGTGACGGGTAACGGACACGGCGTAATTCAGGCGTATCCCCTCAACCGGATAATTGTCAATCAACACAATATCAAGAAAGTGAAGGATCCTGCCAAGCTGTTTACATAGTTATTTATTGAAATTAAAGGCGTCAGCATCTCGGCCGTGAGATATTACTCTAATTACGTTTCATCTAATTATGTTCGTTTTATATTTCGTCGGATCCGTAAAAATAGATCTGATGGCTTCTTCGCGGGCATACCTGTATTTAAATGTTAAGTAATTAATTATGACATGTCTAAGGAAAAGAACAGTATGCTATCCAGAAACAAACAAAAAAGTACGTAAACACCAGTGTCTAATATAAAGTTATTATAATTTTATTTTCTTTTATTTTGGACTCTCAAGGTACATAAACTACCCTATAATATAATAAGGACAAAAGTTTCCTTTCTTTGCTATTTAGCTATTCACGCAACAGCTATTAATTCAATAGGCATGCTTTCATAACTATCACAATATGATAGTTTATAGTCATCAAATAACCATAAGATACATAATATATAAATACATACATACATACACACATACATACATACATATATACATACATGCACAAGTATATATATATATATATATATATATATATATATATATATATATATATATATATTGTAAATAATGTCAGGGTGTATCGGAAAAAAGTCGATGGTCTGGCCACTTTCGTAACGAACTGTTGTAATGTATTTATTGGAATACTTTTTGCAAATTTGCAATTAATATTTAAAAAATCTGCTTTTATGGAACACAACCGATTAAGAAACATTTGTCTTTTATACAATTTATAAAATTGTTTTTTAAATTAGACATTGAAAGGATAATGCGAACGACTATTGCAAGAATTCAATATGCGAAGAGACTGAGAAGAAAAAAAACACGAAAAAAAGAATAGCTTAATTCTAGATAAAATAATATCATTGTTATGTCTGTGTCAGTCAACTGAAAAAGTAAAATTTCGTATAAAAACCATCATTTAAAAAGGTACGTCCTCCTTCAAAAAATCTAGCCATAAAAAGAAGCAAAATAAAAACAGTCAAGTTCGTGCAGTCAAGTTTTGTTAGAAAAAGTGAGTGAATTAGAGCTTTAAGTTTAGATTTACTGAATATTATGTATACCGCAGCATTAAATTTAGCCGCGCCAAATAATCTCGCATACTCATAATAATGATGAAAATAATTATGTAAAGAGATAAATCGAATGGATTCATTGATCTTTTATTTTTCAAAGCGACAGAGAAAAGAAACTTGAACGTGGTTAAATTGTTGATGAGTAAATTAGTTTTAAACTTAGATGCAAAACTCTAAGTCGCTACCTACACTTATCTTCTAAAGCCTGCAAGAACTTGATAGCCATTATTTCACTACTTTCTGCAGCTAACTTTTTAAAAAGGCTTAACTCTTGCAAATTTAATAAATTTTCGAGGTTAAGTTAGAAATTGGATAAACAGTTGTAATAATTTTCATTCGATCAGGGTTGCTGATACTGTGTGGTAGGTATACACTTCAAGAAGTAAACTTTTTAAGTATGTTACTTTGCTGAAGCCTGCTTTTTAACTTCCATTGTTTAGTTACAAAAGTTAATTTATAAATTAAATATACAGAGAGAATAATTTTTAAATGTGTCATAATTTTTGAGATATTAACGAAAATATACGAGAGGTACTCCTTGCTTAACTATATTACATATTATTACAAATTAATTGCACTAAGAAGTCCATGTTACTGATGACTTATGATAAAGAAAGTAAATTCACTTTGTGTCGATGTATAAAACCCTTGATGTGCAAGACGGACTAGAAATTTGCTGCATTTTATTCTTTTTATACACCTTCTCTCACCTTGCTGTAGCCTGGTCAAAATCCTTTATTTATTAATTTGTAATCACAATTTATTTTTATTCTTTATTGTTTTTTGTCTTTATTGTCATATTGTATATTATAATATATTTCTTAATTTATCTTCTAATAAATGTTACTATACTAACAAATGGGACTTTTAATATTCACAGGTGGTCCAAAAGTCCGTTAACATTTGAAACGGCAGCTGCGTCGGGCGCGGAGTCCAATGGGAATTTAGTGCCATGGCGTCATTCAACGAGAAACAACGTGCCTTCTGCGTACGCGAGTACTACTGAAACAACGATTCTTCGACTCTAGCGCAACGAAAATTTTGCGCTCATAACAATATACGGCATAAAATAAAACTCCTTCGATTCATTCGATTAAAAACGGGTCCAGAACTTTGAAGAAACTGGTTCAACAATAGATAAACTACGATCTGGATGATCTAGAACATCACGGGATCCCAAAAACACAGAGCGTGTTAGAGCGTCTGTTCGTGAACAAAACGAAGCTCACTTTCACCTAAATGGACATGTAAACAGACAAAACTGAAACATCAAAAACCCCTGCATTCACCCAAAGTTACTTTATGGGCAGTTTTATCAGCAAGAGGCATATCATATTAACATGATAATGCCATTCTGTCCCCGACGTCTAAACATCCTGAGATAAAAGCTCTTTTCGCAGAAACCTCAGCAGGTAACACTCCTAGGTGCATGAGAATTTCTAATCTATATAATTCTAGATATAAGCTCCGCGTGGCTCAGAAATCCGTTATCTTAGTTCACGTCAATCATTGTTCCAGCTAGTATTAATTAAAATGTGTTAGTAATAATCATATTGGAAAGTGTACGTGTAGTGTGTAATAAATCAAAATATAGTAAATATTAATTGCAAATTACTTTTTAAAAAGTACTCCAAGAATCTATTACAACAGGTCGTTACGAAAGTGGTCGCACCATCGACGTTTTTCCCGATACACCCTATCATTATGTCAAATATATATCAGGAATTATACAATACAAGTATATTGTATAATTCCTGATATATATTTGAAATAATGTATTAATATATATACATTATACATATATATGTAAATAGGTATATGTACACATACGTACATACACACGTACGCATGCACGCATGTATGTGTGTGTGTGTATCCTTATATATATTCCTATAATATATATCCTTTTTACGGGTATATTTTTTAATGGGGGACGTACCTTTTTTAAATGACGGTTTTTATATGAAATTGTACTTTTTCAGGTGACTAAGACAGATATGACAATGATACTAAATATTTAGAATTAAGCTTTTCCTTTCTTCGTGTTTTTTTTTCTGTCTCTGCATATTGAATTTTAGCAACAGTTGTTTATATTATCCTTTCACAGTCTTAACTATTTTAAGACACTACTTTATAAATTTGATGTAATACAAATCCTTCTTAATCGCTTGTATTCCACAAAAACGCCTATAATAAACCACTTCACACTTTTTACCATAATATACATCTTCACGCACGCACGCGTGTAAAGTGCTATAAATATCTGTAAAATGTAGGCCGAAATAAACAAATTTTAATGGAATAGCTTTTCTAAAAATAATATCTAGTTTTTCATTTTATAAACACAACTGTTATATTTTTTTCAGTGAATTTAAATCTGTTGTGATACCTTTTCCTTGTTTCTATTCATTTTATTAGTATATTATTTTGAACGCATAATTTCATCGTGATAGTTAAAACGGTAGAATACATATTGCTTCATAGACTGTCAATCGGAATAATAAAGTAATGAATTCAGAATAATACAATTAACTGGTAGACCGAAGCCAATTTCAAAGCTACATATTCATAAAATATGTGTTATACGACTATTTCAAATGCGATCAATGTTTGCTGTTAATCGGAAGTTTTATTTTGGATATATAGGTTATGTTGTACTGGCTATGATGATAATTTCACTTTTTTTTCTTTCGGTAAATAGAGGAATAATCATAAAAAAATTAAATACTTAATGAAAAATACTGCTCGTGTTGACTAATAGAAATAAATACTTTTGAAAAGTGCTTTTACCACGATAGAATGGTCGTCAAACATAAATTTATAACCTCTTTTTTTATGAATATTCGTGTTTGTATTGGCATATTTTATATTTAATATCAATAAAAATGAAATTATGTCGAAAAAGTTTATCAAATAATTTACAAAAACGCAGTTTGTTTAAGAAATATTTTTCGAATGAATTTTTATATTAAAATATTTGGAAGTGAAAATTACTTTTATTAATTGCGTCATTTTACGTATATTTTTTAATTTAGTGACTAATGAACAGTGAAATATACATTGTTGTTAAACTGTATTTGTTTCGATGTAAGTAACTCGACAAATTCTGGTAAAAAGCATTATAGAAACATATTTAGAAAAATAATAGACGACACATTAATGAAAAGTGTGTATGTACTGATCTTTAATACATATATATATATATATATATATATATATATATACACATATATATGTGTGTGGGTGTGTGTGTGTGAGCGTATACTGTGCCACTTTTTAGCTTCTCCGGCAAAAAACACTGCGCGCCCCTGTATGTACATGTACTCGTACATACTACCTTTATTTTGCTATCTTAATCGAGTAAAAGTAAACAAATCCTACGAAAATTTATGAACAGCCCATTTAGGTTTGCCCACGGGGGAAACTGAAAATTTAAAGCTAACTTTTTGAAGTATAATCCCGCTTAACAATTAAACGAAACGTTACGTGACCTAGTAACGCTCATCCTGTGCTATATAACTGCTTGGTCGATATTATATACCATAAAGTAGAACTGAAAAAGCACCGCAGTATCCTTTAAAATACTTTCGTCGTATGAATTGGCTGCATTGTGCAGATACAACAAATTTCCCACTCGAATAATCCGATTGCGTAGTCCATTTGAATAAGGATTGAAAATATGTAACCAAGAATTAATTTAATTTACTTAATCAATTTGTTGAATAATTTCGTTCATTTTTGTCCCTGCCAATATTCAACATTTATTGAATAATTAGTTTATCAAAAGTATTAATCATTTCAAAATAATAAAATGTAAAATTTTATACAGAAAGTATAAAATTTACATCGACATTGGTAGAAAATTGTATAACGTATGATAAGGGAACAGAGGGGCTATTAATGATAGAAATATTGCCTTCGTTCAATTAGTAATTTGATTAAAAAAGAAAGTTTTTCGTAAATACGTATCAAATAATGCATCTGAGATGATTACAAGTAAATAAATTTAATTAAAAGTTAAAGTACGAAAAAAGAAGATAAAAGATTATATTTCATCCACAATTAAATGAAACTACGTGATGTAGTATTATTTATACTTTTTTTAAGTTCTTTACCACGACCTAGGTTTCGCTGTATTACAACACCTTCAGGTGGGCTATATGTTGTAATACAACAAAACCTAGGTCGTGGGAAAGAAATTAAAGAAAGTAGAAATAATACTACATCACGTAGTTTCATTTAATTGTGAATAATGAATTTCTACATAAATAACGCCAAATATATTCAATATTATATTTCATAATATCAAAGAGTATAACTAATATACAAATTTTGAAAATTTTCTGAATTTTTTAAATAGTTTTCAATGTTATTTTTTAATTTTCATCGTGACATTAAATTAATTGCATGCAATAAAGAAGTCCAGTTTATGATGAAATTCAAACTCACGTGGGAGTTAATCGCATTGATTAAAACGGCTTGCCTGGTTGCCTCCGTGATCTCTTCGATGCAATCAAACCAATTCTAAACTGTATTTAACTAGATGAATATGTATATTTCTAGCGAGAGCTCAAACTTCTATCGAAATTTGGTAAAAATGCTTAAAAATTACTGATTAAAGACGATTTTGTTTAATTTTTCATAGAAAATATATTGCCTACAATTTTAAATTATGTGAGAGAGGAATAGGCAGATAAGCTTGCGATCATATAAGGGTTCAGTTTTCACTTTTGTGTTACGGAACCCTAAAAAGACAGAATTTACTAGATTTCCAGAATTTATACAATTTTAGCTGAGGTCTAAACCCATGTCACAATTTTATTAAAATGAAACATAGGTAAGTTTAAAAATTATCGGAAGTCTTGACGACGCTTATTGCTACAGCTGCGAAATCTTTTAAATTTGATGTAACAAAGTGGGGATAAGTTTCTGTTCTACAATGCCTTCTAATGACCTCTGATATAAAACCGATGAATCGTCTGAGTACAATAAAGAGGGCATATATCTATATCCACCATCGATACGAAAATTGAAAAGTAATCGAAAACTACGTACAATGTGAGCAAATGTACCATTTTATATAAAAAATGTTTAAGTTGGTCGATAGTGACTTCAAAAATAAGTAACTTGGTTATTTAATGCGAACAAATAAATACATACTTTGAATTAATTATTCCTTAATTCTTAGTACCCAATTTTTGAACACGGTTTTTTAAAAAAAAATTATTTTAGAATTCCTAGTGATTTACAATTTTATTCATCAAACTATAACTGACAATTAATTAATTTCTTTCTTAGGATATTACATAATTATAAAGTCGCGGGCAAAAACTAGAATATGGATAATTTTCTTATTGTCTATAATTAGTTATCAACAACACATAAAAACAAAGTGATAGTAGTAGTCATCAATGGTTAGCTTTTAGCCGTTGTGGACTTCCATTCTCCATAGCCGAAAGCTAAATAATAGATTTTGCAAAGTAACTACTACCACTTGAAGAATTCCATTCCCCGCATCCGAAATTCAAAATTAGATTTAAAAGTAATAATTAGAATAAAAACTAACCAGTAGCAAATATATTTAATCAGAATTTATTTACTACCACCCTTTAAGGAGTTACATTATTCATCTTCAGAACTCATCATCAAACCCAGACCTGGTCGATGGTGCAATTATTTTGAAAAGTAAAAACCACCGGTAGTAAATATCTTGAATTACTTTACTACCATCCGATAAGGAGTTTCATTGTTCCTTTCTAGAACGCAACATCAGACTCTGTCGTGGTCGATGATGTAGTTTTTTTACAAAATAACCTTATCACTAGCAAATATTTTGAATTACGTTTAATTTACAACCATCCGTTACGAGTTCCCTTGTTCACATCCGGAACTCATCATCAGATCCTGATCTTGTAGACGGTATGTTTATTTTACAAAGCAACTGCTATTGATAGCAAGTATCTTTATCACGGTTGATTTACTAACATCCGTTAAAGAATTTTATTGTTCATCTCCAGAACTTATCACGAGATTCTGAACTGTTAAGTAATGTTTCAATCAACTGTTGTTGTTTTAATCAACAATGATTCAAGATATTTATCTTCAAGATATCTATCTGCTATTCGTTAAGGAGTTCCATCATTCATTTCCAGACCTCATGATCAGATCATCATAATATTTATAATGGATCACACCTAAAGTACCTTCTTTCAAATAAAAAAAGAAACATCGATATCTGTCCACTTCGTAAAAAATTATCGCTGAATATAAATAAAAAAAGTTTCCAACGAATTGAGAACCTGCTTCTTTTTAGAAGTAGGTTAAAAAAGAAACATTTAATCCCCCATGTTTTCGAAACATTTAAAGTCAAAATTATAAATAAAAGTAGCTTTGTTTTTGCCATGGCTTTTATAGCGCTTTTAATTTCTAGTATAACGTATAATATTCTATATATCTTTTAATATCTAATAGTTTCGGAAATATGATTGTAACCTTGTTTTCGTTACATAATATAGTCTTAAAATAATACAATTACTTCCAGTTACATTTTTTGTTTCAGACGTATACAATGTTCTTTACGATGTCAAAGAACAATGTACTTTTGACACAAATCAGTTTTAAATATTCTGAACCAACGGTCTTTGCAAGCGTAACTTATTTGACAGAAACAAATAATAAGGATACGTAGTAAAAACAGCCATGTCACATAAAATACTTCTTAAAAAGAATCTGGAGGCACGAGTAGATTGTTCATAAAACAGCCTGTGAACTATTGTTTCAGGCTAGTTTACATTTCGTTAAGTTAATAGCGCAGGTGATAAGTGCAAGTGTTAAGTGATTAGTAAAATTAACGTATAAACGGTCACGCTATTGAGTGTGAAGTGCGAGTGCGAGTAAAGTGATTAGAAGAACAGTCTAATTTTGTTGTTAAAAAACGTCCCTGTATACCTGCGAACTCCCCGCACTCGCGCACCGTCAACAGCGTCTTAGGATATTGCGAATATCTCCGCACCTTTGTAAACGCTATGTAATGAAATTCTTTCAGCACCTTTACACTTTATAATAAAAAAATGGGATTTAAAACTATTTCCGTAATTTTTTTATTTTATAGTATAATATATATAGTAAATTATAACTGAAAATTTATAATAGTTTGGAAATATTACCAAACATTACCATTTTTTTTAAATATTACCATTTTTTTGTTTTTAAGAAACATTTTTTATAAACTTTATTAATTTTTTTTAACATTTTAAAATTTTTCCTTGAAAATTAATTTCCTATTGATTTCTATAAACTCAACATATTCAACAATAACTATCCACAATAACCGCAAGAAATTGTTGTAATTTCGTTTAGTCTATATATCTTTGTTTTTATCCATAACGAAGTGAAAAACGTAACATCTTTGTTAAACTTAAAAAATAATATTGATCTGAAAATTCTATGTTAGACAAAAAAAACACATATCCTACTTCATACAACATAAGTAAGCAATCAACAATATGTTTACTGACAGACAATATTTACTTACATATCAGAAATAATTACATATCATACAAATGTATATATTACGTATATTAAAAAATACTTAAATACTTTTATGTATTATATATCTACTCGCAAACGAAATCGTTTCGAATAGGTTTCGTCAAATCGCCCATTCTTTACTAAAGCTTATTCACAATTAATATTATTGTTTAAAATTCTTGTCCTTAAATTAACCACATAATTCAAAAAAATTTCATGACTGAATTTATTTTGATAAACTTTCTTGTACAAATTACTTATCAAGATAGCATAATAATCTCGGCAACCATTAAAATTACCACGTGCAAAGCGCGTTAAATGTTTTTCAAATACCTTCAGATACTCGTATAATTTAAAGGACTAATCTAATGAAATATCTAATTGTACACAATTGCTTCAAAGTTAAGAAATGAATCTCTTATAAAAAAGTTGTATCTAAAAATAAGTTCAATTATGATCTTTGTTGTGGTTCTGCTTAAACAATTTCGACTCTCCCTAATCCAAATGAATTAAACCTATCACCCGTCTTATAAGGTCTACATTTTCTAAGTTTCGGGTAATCAACATCTCATTCAATCCTTTTGTCCAACTCAATATTATAACGTAATAAATTCAGAATCTGTACTGGACACAAGAAAGGCAATATTAATTGATATAGTAGTTCCGTTAGAAATTGGGAGTATCCCTGCTGCCTGGTAAAAATCCTATCGCACAGAGAATAGTAAAAACGTGTTAATCAATTGCTTTGCAGAAATGAAACTAGGCGAAATTTCAAACAATGGTAACCATAGGCTTTCTATATGGTAAAATAAATCATATTTAAAAAGTGCTGCGAAACTTAACCAAAATATGCAGGAAGTATTCGTATTAATGTGAGGCTGAGTAGTCGTTTTTTATGTATGTATACTAAGTAAAAGTCTTACTCTTAGTTCTACGGTTCTTCTTGTTTCGAGTTCGGTTGTTATTCTGGAAAGTTACATGATTCTTATATGAAACTAAATATTTCAAGTATTCGTTAACTGTATGAAACAAATCTGTATCATGCTTTGCATCTTTACAAATTGTCCATCTGAAGATGTTGTCATACAACGAAACATAGGTAGTGGTTAAGGATTTAAATAAAGTAGAAATAATACTACATCACATAAAGAACACTATTTCCATTCATAGTTCCTTAAATCCGAAAGTCTATCGCAATCTCAGCACCAATACAATTCAGTTCCATTGCTTTCATGAATAATCGTCAAGGTTTTTTCTCCTGCAGGGTGTTGGCCATTCTCCAAAGTAACTTTCTTAACAACCACTCAACTCTTGCATGTTGATAATTAATTAGTTTATGGAGTAAATAAGCAAACTAACTGTAATATCATTTTAAATATTTTTAACTTTCGAGGGGAATTTAAAAAATGTCTTATAAAAATTATCAATACAGCTACGATCCTACAAAATCCACAACTTATAAAACCTAATCAGAGGATTTGCATGATTGTGAAACTTTATTTAAAGTTTATCACAGTACGATATTATTTTCCACTTGAATGTTGTGGACTTGAACTATATCTTTTCTCATATTATATTATTATGTAAATAAAATAAACAAAAATATAAACTGTACACACATTCAATAAAAAATATATGAATAAGTCAATATTTGATACGTGGTGAAAAGTGGCTTTTCTTCTCGGAATACGGCACAAAGCTTGTAAATACTACACGAATTAGCACTTCATTCTTTCCAATGTGGAAAGAAAAAATCATATTGATACCTACATGTTAGTCACGGCTAAGTTTAACAGATGTGATCATGCAGGAAAATATATATTTCATTTACTCAAATTTTCTTCTCTTATTTTCTTATGTAAGTTAATATTCAAACACTGATTATTTCAGACACTTGTCTTTACAATACAATTTTTTATTTTCATTATTTCTTGTTTGTTTTACCTGACTGTTTATGAGTTTTGAGCTATGATGGATAACATTAACTATAAATATTAAGTAAATAAAATATAAAAACCACTTTAAAGTACTCTGTTGTGAAACTTTTTATTTTCTGTCCAATCAATAGCATAGCACAATATTTTTAAAATGGAAGGAGGCTCGAATATTTTCATTACGTCCTTGTTATCCCATAAACATGTAAATATATAGAATACTCATAGAGTAATAGAATCAATACGTTAAGAAAGTTATACTTACAATTTAATTAATGGAAATCCAACAGATCCTGCTAATGAGTAGCAATGAGAGGAAATGAAGAGTAGTTGCAAGTATCATATTTGATGAATAAATAAATTACAGCGCAAGAGAAACATTTCTCCACTAAAATTCCGTTCATTAGAAACTCGTGTTGTTTACAGAGAAAACTCTCATGTTCCATAATCCGATGACATCCTACGAAAACATATTTAATGTATTTTAACATAATATCTTCCAAATTATATTACATTCGTATATTCTTAAATTCCAGTCATTCCCTTATTTAATTTTTGAAATTATATTTTAACAAACAACTATCAACGCCCCATAGACAAATGACAGAATTGAATTAGTAAAGGATTTCATGAATAAAACGTCTACACATAATTTCATTCTATGATTAAAAAAATACACAATTAAATGAAACTACGTGATGTAGTATTATTTCTACTTTCTTTAATTTCTTTACCACGACCTAGGTTTCGTTGTATTTCTACTTTCTTTAAATTCTTTACCACGACCTCGGTTTCGTTGTATAACATCTTCAGGCGGGATTTTAGCAAAGATATTAACAAGATTTTTGCTAATATCCCACCTGAAGGTGTTGTAATACAACGAAACCTAGGTCGTGGTAAAGAAATTAAAGAAAGTGGAAATAATACTACATCACATAGTTTCATTTAATTGTGAATGATGAATTTCTACAAAATTAACGCCAAATATATTCAATATTTAAAAAAATACTTAATCTACCACTGAGAGGATTTCTTAAAAATAATTAGTACCAAATAACTTATTATAAAGTTTACAGGTATTTTTCGGCTCTAACTTTCCTGATTAAAATAAATGCTTATCCAGCTCATAAATCTTTACCGCATAATTTTTTTACGCACTGCTTACTTCCTAGCCACACGGGGCACATTACAGAATTGTTGTTCAAAATTTTTGTTAAATATTTAGTATTATTAAGTCGCGTACCCCAATGCCTCAGTCAATGTCATTTGAGAATTTATTTCCGTCCAGTAGCTCGTATCTTCATTTAGCAGCTTGTATATTATTCACACAAAGAAACTTCCACAAAAATATAAAGAATGTGCACTGCATCTTTTCATATCTCGATTTCGTTAAGTATTTATTGTTATGAACACATAAAGCGATTAAGTCATTTGTACAAGTAATAAAAGGTATTAAGACTTTGTGATATTTCACAAAACTGAGATTAAATCCTTTTATACTCAAATAAATATATTTTATTATTTCAAAAAAAATACTTATTTTTATGGAAACATTGCAGATTTTTCTTATTTTCACACGTACGCGCGTGCGCGAGTAAGCGTGTGGGCTTGTGCGCGATTGCGTGTGCTTATGTGTATGCGTATGTGTATGAATGTGTATATGTGTGAATGAACGCGTGCCTGTGTGCGTGCGTGCGAGCATGCGTGCGGGTATGCGTGCGTGCATGTGAGCGTGTGCACGCGTGAGCATGAGCGCGTGCTTGCGCGCATGCATATGCGTGTGCGTATGTGCGCTTGTTTGTGTGTATAATATTGTGAGCTTTAAACATACCCAGTAAAAGAAAATAAACTCTTTAAAATGAATCCTTTGTTGGACCGAATTTCGGAGTATCCTCCTTAAGAATCGATTTTCATAAATAGCGCCCGGTATGAAGTTTTATTAGGAATAAAATCAGATGTTCGAAACGTTAGAAAAGTGTAACAGTTTGTATGTAGGGGGAAATTATCCATCCGATATGAAAAATTCTTTCACCAATATTTAGAAAGGACCTTCAGGATATAGGTTGTATATTATCCCGTTAAACAACATTTTTCATATATTATAAAAAAATTAAATTTGGAAATTTGGATGTAGGAGGTAATCTCCGAAACTACTTTTCCGATTTCAAAAATTTTTTCACCCATATTTAGAAAGGCCCTTCAGGATGGACATAGGTTGTATAGGTTTTATATTATCCGGTTAAAAAAATTTTAATGGAGACCAGTTTTGCAACGCATGTGAACGAAAAAAACAGTCGAGCGAATGCTTTTCTTATGAAAGCTAAAAGTAAGAGATTGATAGATGATATTGATATTTATATTTATGTACAGTGTTACCTATTTTATACATTCCAAGATAATCTTAATCAAGAAGTTGACTCCAGTGGCGCGTCGGAGCTGACAAGCACAATTTTTTTTTACTATGCAGTAGCATATTTAAATATGCGCCATATTTTAGTTTATCCATCAAGTATGTAACAAACTACTAACTTGAAGAACAATTTTTTTTTAAATAGTGGAATCAGAATAAAACTCAAACCATTTAGAGTCTTACCTCCATGACTCAAACCAACAGTGTACTTTCAAAGTGGCTTTATGAAATCATAAATCTAACAAAAACATTTTTGATTTAGTTCATGTATTGATCACAGCACGTAATTTTATTTAAATGAAAATTAACTGTTGAAAATTATCACCGAAATGTCCAATTTCTGAAATCTTAAAATTTGGCTTTTACTCTTATCTTTGTAGATCATTTAGTAAAGAGGAAGCATTGTGTGGGTGGAAATCTATTTTAAAAAAGGATTTGCTAAAAACTATTCTCCAGTCGCTTTAGAGGACCAAATACTAGATGAGATTTCAAGGGACAATGACCATGGGTTATATGTCTGACAAAAATAAATAGTAACGTATTTGAACTACGTCGCACTTTGTGTACATTTTGGTGCACTATAGTCATTATGGTATCCATAATGATGAGATTATATTAGATTCTATGAACTAGTTTTACTATTGGTCATTAAATTTGCCTCGATAAATTTGCTATGCTTTTTAAAATTAGATTATTACGTAAAAAATATATTTTTCAATTATTTATGATATTTGTACAACGTTTTATATTTTATTTATCCATTTTTAGTATTCAACAAAGTTAATATAATCTTTAAAAGTACGAACAGTTTAACAAAATGTATTTAGGTACAACACAAATATTCTAAAATTACAATTTTTATATAACTCCTTTTAGAATTATTGCTTATGTCAAAACGATTTTTGTCACAACAAATTCTTAGAGACATATATAAAAAAATAAAATTGTATGTATTGAAATAGATTTTTTCCCATTCATAAGAAATGTTTAATTGGAACACAGTGGCATTTCAATTTTTAGTCTAAAAAAGATCTGTATAATGGATAAAGGTTTTCAAATTTAATTTGAAATTGAATGTTTTTTTTATAAAACTTTTTTGTTGCTATACTGAAAAGGTATACTTTATCAATTCCTAAGTAAAAGTAAGTAACATAACTATTAGTTACGGTTACAAAATAATACGTCTTAATTTATGCCATCACTGAACAATGTATTAAACGAAATAATGATTCGCCGATGCTTCTTACATATTTTTCTCAAGTCCGATGACCCGTTGCACGTAAAACTATATATAATCTCTGTCTAGGGTATAATTTTCCAAGGGGTACAAACATCTGCGAAACAAAACGTTTGCATCAATTTGCTAAAAAACAAACATTAAGGAATTCTCTTACATATGCGCATTGTCACGCATTCTTTAAGGAAACCTAACGACATGCACACGGTAAAGACTCAACTCACCTTTTGGACTTTAAGTTTTAGTTGAATGTAATTTATTATTTTATGAAATAACCAAGCATATTAAATAAAAATGTAAATTTTTGCTTGAATAATTTTTAAAATATATTGCTTGAATAATTTTTAAATTATAACTTGAAATAATTTTTAAAATATATCTTAAAAAGTTATGATCTCAAAAACTTATGGCCTTTATGCTATATTTCATTTAAAATATCGTCACAATTTTCATTCTATATCAGAACACTTATCCTTGAAAAGACGGCTTTGCTTTCCATTTACATGTTAGGAGTTTGAACTGTTCTTTTCGTAAGGTTGTATAATAAATAAATGAAATAAATACAAATACAATAACAAAATTTATACAGTACTATAACCGTAAGTTTGCGATTACTTATACAGAATGAGATTTTCAGTAAGTTAAAATAATAAGAAAAAATAAAGAATTATGTAAATAAATCAGTGCCCGATATGGAAAGGGTAGCTCTCCTAGGAATACGGTACAGAGCTTGTAAATACTATACAAAGTTTCCCAACGTGAAGAGGAGAATTCACGACGATACCCACAGGTATATTGGGACCAAGGTTAATGGGCGTGACAATGAATGAAAAAATATATTATTTCTGCTCAGATTTTTCTCTGTTACTTTATTTGAGTTGACTTCCACTAATTACCAACTCAAAACCCTTTTTTACTTGTTATATAATTTTTTTATTACCTTTATATTTCATCGCTTGTTTTACTCACATAATTTATGATTGTTAATCTAACATAGATACACATTATGATTTAGGATAAAACAAAAATTAACAACCTTGACTTTTCATCGTGGTGTTTATTTAATTTATTTAATTTCTCGACAAAACTAACTTGAGTTCTATATTGTCAAACTTATGGTTTCTTTCTGGCATTTCAATCAATTGACTAGTATCATATTTAAAAATGCATTGCACATACAATAAAATTGACGGACCCGTCCGCTTTAAAAATTTCATTTATTTATTCTGATACGTTTTCAGTTTTTCTACCGATTTTGTCCTTTTAGTACAAAATTAATAAATGCCGAGTCTCACAAGAAATTAACCTTGTCCATAAAATTAATGAATATGTTTGTTTGAACATAATAGTATTTGATCTAAGTTTAATTACAATTAAACTCCATCTATTGGTTTTATGAAAAACATAATCGATTAATAAAATAATAAGCGAACTTTCGTTGTATTTCAAAGCCAAAAGTATCATTATATAAATTTGATTTAAGACTGAAATATATTAAATTCTCAAATAAAATCTACTGAATGCATTAGAGCGCACTATCTGAAAAGACTAAGTACCGGGCGAAAATTATGCCCGACATTTTTACGATCTGTTCGCTGTCATGGGAAAGTAAGCTGTAACCGGATGCAGAAGAGAGTTCTGATACAAATAAATTTAGGAAGATATTATTATAAAGACGAGTTTAAGTACGCAACCTTAAATTATTATGGATTTGAAAATTTTAATTATAAGGAAAACTTTCCTTATAATTAAATTTCTTGAAGTTAACTAATTAAGTATTAATCTTTCTTAGATTCATATGTGTATGTGTATATATATATATATATATATATATATATATATATATATATATATATATATATATATATATATATATATATATATATATAGGGTCATTCCAATCAAACAAGCGCGCATATGTTCGATTCTTCTTTTGACAGTTTGCGTCTATTGCAAATATTAGTGATTACGTTTGGTAATTCTTTAGTGCGTCTATCTATCAATCCATATTTTACATATACTTTAAATGAATCGAAATAAATTAGGTAATTAATTCAATTAGTGCATTTGACTAACGCAATTTTATTAAATTGGGTGATCTTTTAGACAAAAGTGCAAATGATGTTCATAAAGATCTGGTAAAATCGTTAGGCGGTACCGCGTATTTTTTAGGGATAGTACAATTTTTGGTGAAAGCTTTTTACGAGTACAGAGTTCTACAGAAGGGAGCCAAGGGAGGCCTCACCGCTTGGCACATTGGCTATTAAGTTTCTGGCCAAAATTTTGGGACTTTTCTAGAAACATTCTTGAAACTTCTGGAAAGTTTTACTGTATGGTATAACAGGCCAAAATGCAGTCAGTTGGCAACATTCAGAGCCGAAGCTTTAATTGAATTACATGAAAGGCAATGGATATAAATCGATATCAAATACGGTTTCTATTATTTTTCGAATTTTGCCTGGGTTACGATGCAATGACTGCCATATATAATATATGTCATACGATAGGCGAGTCCACGGTGTCTTACGCGATGACCAAGATTTGGTTCAGAAAGTTCAGGAAAGAAGACTACGATCTTGAGGGCGAACCCCGTACCGGACGTTCTATTGAATTAGACTTCCAACGAATACGAGGCCTAATTGAAGAGGATCCTCGACTAACGATTCTTCAAATGGCAGATGAGCCACACTGTAGTCATGGTACCATGGAAACACATTTACACGAAATGTGTCGGGGAAAGAGGAGTTTCAGTATACAAACTTGTAATAAGTGCCAAAGAGGTGATGCTCACTTGCTGGTCAAATGTCAAGGGCATTATTCGTGGGAAATTGCTTCGAGAGGGATGTAACATTAATGCAAATATTTACTGTAAGCAATTGGATCGATTGGCTAACAAATTGAGTAATCAACAGGGTCGAATTTATTTAAACGTACTAGTGATGAATTAGAGGAGCTCGGCTGTATTCTAATCACTCATCCGCCGTGTTCGCCGTACATTGCGTCCTCTGAATAACTGAATTTTACAAGAAAGGCATATTGTCACTGCCAACTAGATGGCGACAAGTGGTAGATAATATTGATGCATACTTAATTAAATTTAGTGTAATATATAAATTGTTTAATAAAAATTGTTGAAAACAACGCGGTGTTAAAAATTATTAGCAAACCCGATATATACATATATATATATATATTTATATATATATATATATATATATATATATATATATATATACATAATCAATGTAAATAATAAAAAAAGGAATTTTTGTATAATTATAACACTCATTTATAAATGTTCACAACACACACTTCCATCAAAGCTGGTGAGGTTTCCTGTGATATTGATGCGTAAAATAAACATTTCTCAGTCCATTCCAAACAAGAAGAATTACCAGCGAAGTAATTATGACGTACGTTATATTGTGGGAGTTACAAAACTATCCGATATTCCAATATCAATGTCGTCAAAGAGTTTGTGTCATTGTTATTCTGTAATGAGATAAAAAATATCATTTTACGTATCTTTGTAAAGGTTGAAATCCCTGCTTATTTGATATTAAATCATTAAAAGGTACTATGAAAGACAACGAGAAACAATGTGAATAAATGGATATGTTATTGCCGTTTCTTAAAATTCTCAGAGTTTTTGAGCAACTTTGAGTTTTAAAACAATCAATATGGAATTAATATGCTTAGAAGGAAATTTTTTAAATATGTTGGGATGTCTTTAAAACAATCCATCTTTTACGCAATGTTAGATACAAGACCGTATATCATCGAGTCGCTCGCAAGTTCCCAATTCACAAGGCTGCCTCAGAACTTCAAACAACAAAGTGCATGGGAATGCAACTTAAGAATTAGTTAAACTATTTCTTTTTAGAAAAAAATTATAAAGTGGCATATTGTTTCTGTCAGGCCTGTTTTCGCCTCTTGTAAACTTTCCGTCAGTCTCTCGTTCTAAGTAAATTTTTTGAAAAGAGTTATAATTTCAGACTAATAGTTGGATTCAATTGTCCAAAGCGTATCCCAGAGTGGAACAAAATATCCTATCCATTTTGTAACGCCTGACACTCATATATCTATATACATTTTTAACATGTCCTCTATATTTCACACGATAGTGAAACTGTTAGGTGATATGTTGCAATGAAGGAAGGTTTTCTTTCAACTATGTACGATGAACCATTTTGCAAAAAATACGATGAAAATTCAATCGTCGACAATATAATGTTCCTGTGGACAGTGTTGTTGGTATTATTAAGAAACATGTTCTTGGACGTGTACATAAAGTTCACCCAATTATATCTGAATGCTATAATTTACGCATGCTATTACATGTTGTGTAGGAGCCCACATCTTCCATTGAACTAAAAATTGCAAATGGTATACAATATTAAACATTCCATGCCATATCTAGACACGCGGTTTGGTCAATAACGATCAGCATTAGCACGACGCTCTTGACGATGCCTGAATTAGTAACAGCCCTCATAGCTTATACCAATTACATACTACCATTTTGTTTTTTTTGTAGACTCTCAGACCTGCACAATCATGGCAAAAATACCAGAACCGATAGGCAGAGGATTGTTTCCATGAAATACTTAAGACAAACGACTGTTCTGAAATAAGTTATGGTTGCAGGACAGCATCTTAAATAATTGTTTGAAGGCTATTCAGGATACTGTAGAGTCGATGAGAAGATGATCAATCGTTACGGTTTGTTTGAACCAAACACCGCCGGTTAACGTAGTAATATTACCTCCTAGCCGAGACCCACTAGTACCCGATATTACTAACCGACACTCTTGGAGACAGAATTTCGACTCTCACACAGAGCAAAAGATATTTTTGAATGGGCACTCATAGTGCCAGAGGAGATAAGGAGATTTTTTTAGCTGCCCCTGGAGGTATTTAAAAAAATACCTTACCAAAATATTGTTTTCTAAGCTATGAAGCTATGGAAGAATAACTTTAACTGTGTCATCTTTGAGTATTGCAGCAACATTGTTATACAGTGGCAAAACAGCACATTTTAAAACTCCCATATAAAATTAGATTGCAGTGAAAGTCCAGTTTATGATATTTTACGAAATAGTGAAAAAGCAAATGTTTTTGGTAATCGTAGTCTAATTGCATCATATGAATACTATGGCACATCTCAAGGGTTGAAGCCGTCGACAGATATTTACAGGATATCAAATGGTGTAGTTTACTTATGGATGGCATAACAATGTAATTTTTTGGTTATTTTCTACACTGCCGGTTGTGCCTTGAGAAACGAGGTTAGACGAGATCAATGCCTGCTTGAAGAGCTTAAGTCTTTGGCCCAGAATATGTGTATGCAACATACAATAAATATGGGAGCGCAAAAAGGAGGCAGCCCTAATGGACAGGAGTTTTACAATTTGTTATTATAATTAGGTGAAGGTATTTATCCAAAACAAAATAAACTCTAAAATTTTAAATAGGAGAAATAACTTTAATACTTGCTGAAAAAATAGTTTATTTTATTTCTTTAATACTTTCTTTACAAGAACAAAATAAGTTCTGTTGAAAGACATCCGCCTTAATTGTTTAAATAAGTTTAATTAGTTACCTAACGTTTACAATAGGTATATTAGAGCAATTTCCTACTTCATAAATACTATTGATTAATTTGTAGTAACAAAAAAGATTTTTTTTCTCTCTCATAATTTAACTTATGAGAGGTGAAAGAAAAAAATCTTTCACCTCTCATAAGTTTAATTTTTAATTACCGAGCTTCAAATTTAAACTGCTTGTAACCCTTTAAGTAATCTATTCTTATTTCCGTATTTTAATGTATCTAATTGATACATATGGCGGCCTTATTGCTACAAGATCAATCACTTACATCTAACCAGAACACCAATCCTGCCACGTTCAACGAGCGGCGGGGAATCGAACCCGGGACCCCGCGGTGCGCCTCGCAGTCAAAGGCCGTATGCCTTGCAATCAACCCAACACACCACGGTGACGACTAATCTATAATATGAAATATTCTATATATAATTATTTCATATTTTAATTTAGAATACAACCAGTAAATAAAATCATTCAATATTGACTTTTTTTAACTCTGACGTTTTGCGTGATATGAAAATCACTTTCAAAAGATAGAAACAGAAATTTTTATTAAAAGTTTATTAACTAAGATTTGGACGAAATTTATAATACAAAAGCTGCTAAACTAGAAAGAGATATCAAATTAGACTACCTGTTATAAACTATCAGGAAAAAATATATATGAATTCCCGAGACCGCAAAGTATACTTGCCTTAACGTACTTTTGGTTTGTCAAGAATGGAGAAACTGTTGAAAAGAGAAGACTTTAGAAAAGCGACCCTTTACAATGACCAGATAATATTTTTAAAACAATTTACTTTTAAACCTAATAATAAATATAACTTAAGTGAAATTATATATTGACAAACTCGCTTCATTGTTTTTTTTACTCTCAAACATTTTCAGAAATTGCTTTAAACATATTCTGATATGCAAATTTTTAATGTATTCTCAAGACGTCTGAGAAAGTTTGCTTTGAGAAAACATCTCACCCGGGACCACCACTTCCCATTAAATAAATCTCATCATCCTAAAATAATTAAAACGTAAACAAGAAGCTCTTTTATATTAACGCCTTGTACATTAGTGTTAAGTTAATCAAACAAAACGGATAAATGTTTGAATTAAGAAACTGTAATAGTTTAGATGTATAAATGAAATTGATAAATTAGGAAGGGGAGCCTTCCTACCAAGAAAATGTTAGCACAAAATCTGTACGTGACTATTTCGGAAATACATAAAACCAACAACAAATTCAGTTTATAAGTTCAGTGACTAATTGGTGATTAAATTTATAAGTGATATTAGCTATGGAAAAAAGTTTGGTTTGAGGATAAAAATCCAATTGAAGCGAAATAATCAACGAAATTTGAACTAGAATTATAGATAATTTATAAATATTAGAAATAAATGATTTTATTCACTTTTGTGAAGTATTCGACGCATAGTTTTATTTCGACATAGTTTTTATTACAAAATAGGTGGATAGACAGAAATATTAGAACAGTCAATACTTAATGGCTGGTAAGTGGTACTGACTCATATTTCAAACTCGCTATGATTATTGTACCACACTACTGTATGAAGAAATCGAATCTTACACCTAAATTATGTTCAGCCTTTAAATAAATTTATAAGCCAAACGGTGGTTTATTTCAATCTAATTCTTATTTTACGTAATACTAATTATACATCTAAAGTCAGATCAAATATTGTGAAACACGTTGTAGATCATTGAAAATAGACTCAGATTTACATCCGTAAGGAATGCGGTCAAAATGATCCTAACACTGAATCTAAAAGTCGCGTGATGCTGCAGATGCCTAATAAATTTGTGGCAGCGGGGATTTTACCAATATACATGTTTAAAATATATGAAATTTGTGTACTAAGGGGCCTACTTGAAGGCATCACTAATGATACTGTGACACGCTTGCGTCTTTAGGAGTGATAGTGAAGTAGTTCAAGAAAATATTAAAAGGTATCCTGATGAAAACAAAAATGCTAGAAAAGTGATCATTAAATTCAATCCGGGTTTAGTGGATGAAAAACAAGTTTGAGATTAGCAACATACCCTATATCCATGTAAAACAATTCCTTATATTTATAATATATCATAGGGTTTTGTGTCAAACATATTATCTTGCTATCGAGTCCATTGTTTTCCCATGTGATCTAGGTCACTTCCCTTCTCCAAGACACTTGATGGTGTGCATTAAATTGATTTTGAATTTCATCATATTAAGATTTATATCGACTATTGTCGAATGAAAACAAATAAGAAGGACCCTCATTTCTTTCAGATAGCTTCATTTACTGAATTAGGACTTCCCTTCCATAAAATTCAAAAAAAAGTTGTCTTGTAAATGTTAAAGACTGTGAATGAGTAATGTTATGTTCAAATATACTGGAGAGCCTGAGAAAAAATAAAAGTAGAAACAAAAGTAAAAGTGAAAGTTAAAATCTAGATAAAAAATTATCATTATCGACTCCATATTAGCAATATCAAAACAAATTGAATGTTATATCTTTATAACGTCTAATTTGGATAAGGTGATTAGTTTTCAGAAAGTTATCGCCTTAAGAAGCAAAGTTATGCAAGACGAATATTCCGGTAGTTTTACAAATTTTATTAAAGGAAAAATCGATAATATGATATGAATTCACCTAAGTGATGTTCAATATTGTGACAGATGTAACAGTCAGTAAATCTACATGATCTTAGTCAGTCGTCTATTCTAATCTCATTTCTAGCAAAGCTCTGAAGGAATTTAATTGTTTTCACCTTACTAATTTTTACGGCTAATCGTTTAAAGAAGAATTTCGCCCTTTTTACCGTAATATTTTAAAGAGATCTTTCGTTCACATTAAATTATAAATCTTAATGATTCATTTAGATACAACTTAAACAATCGTACAAACTGCTTTGATCTTTTCTTATATCTTTGAGGAAGGTATGATCGCAAAATCCGCTTGCGTCATTTGGGCAGCGCAGTGTGGACCAGTTCGTGACCGGTACTTGAAAGATGCTGCTAGCTAATAAATCGAGTGAAACAGCTAATTCAATCAACATCAACATGATTTTGACTGAATTAAATGCAGCTACTAAGGTTATCTGAATTATATGTAACTACTACTACATTATGCATCACACAAAATAAACTCGCAATGCAGCTTAAATGAGCGGTTTGTTTCACTTCCTTTGTAACAACAAATTTGGCATTATGCTAAAAAATATCTAACTTGTAGTAAATTTACCCATAATATTATACTCACAATTTATCACATGAAATGTATACACATATACTTTTCACTCATATTTATTTCACACATATATGTTATATTCACAATCAACCATATTTCACATTCAAATTCACAATTCATAATAAAATGATCATTTTCAAAATCGCTTTTTATGATAAATATTTTTATGTCATTTGACGTGGTCCTTTTTAGAAAATAAATTTAATTCATATTAAATTTGCGTTCTGAAACTGCAACAGTATTTATATTTAAGGATAATATTTTATTTTAAGTACAAGAGTATAATGTAAAATTAATATTATAAAGAAACTTGTTTCAAATACAGGAAATAAGACACTTCTTAAAAAATTACGTGAATAAATAATATTCATGAAACGCTTCCGCCCTAATCGTCTCATTTCTCGTCTCGCCCTCATTTCTGCCCTAGTCGAATCAAATAAAATACCGAATAAGGGTTGCATGGCCAATTCTTATATTTTTTGTTGCAAAGGAATTGATTACAATATTTGCCTCAAATTTTTGCGACATTTGCAATGAAAACATACATATTGGAGGAAATGTTTAATAAGAAACCTTCCGGACATTTCTTATTAAAAATTTCCTCGAGTGATCGAATGGATATTACTTGAACATGAAATATTCCGTTTATTTTCAAAACAAGTATTTGGACAATATTTGCTACAACCTGCAATAAGGTTTTATTTACTCCTAATGCCACTTAATAAACAAAAAAGCTTATACCTGTCAAACTACAAGCAGGTAATAAAATTGAAATCACTTTTATTAAAAATATAATTGTTAAGAAATAAATTAGAAATCAAAATGTGGAAGATACCTAATAATAATGTAAATGTTTTAAAACTATGAAATTTTTTGAATGGCCGATCGAATAAAATTGACATCTCAATAATTACAAAAATACGTAAATTTATCATCCGAAATGACAACTTTGCATTTTTAAGAGATACACATTAACCAATTTAGTAACAAAAAAATGAATCTTGATTATACAGATGATGTATGAGCACACTATACCATCAAGATGAATTTTTCAACATCTAATTTATCAATATCCAACGAGTTATTTGCATTATATACTCGCATGTAACACACAGTAACCTCTTTCGATCTTCTTAGTTGTCGAAAAACAGGCAGTTCCACGAAATTGCCGTAAAATTTATAAACTCTCTGTTCTCTTGCTGCTCACGAGAAAACAAAATTTATGACCGGCATCTATGTTAATATTTGTGCATAGTAGAAACTCAACTATGTTTCGTGAATTATTGCTTTTCCTATAAGCTATTTTCTCGGCATAAATATTTTATAAAATAACGCCGGTAAATTGAGTTAGGAAAATAAAGATAAATAGTTTGCCAGTTTCCAATTTCAAGCTGAAACTTTACCAATTTTGAAAGAAGTCCAGAATGCTATGTAGACCCTTCCTTATTATTAGATAAATCCTAATTTCACAGCTTCTTTCATAACTTCGGCGCCTGACAATCTTTAGGAGGAGCTACATTGATCATGTCAAAGGAATACGAGGATGAAAATGTCAGAATGTCCATCTTGCAATTCTTGCCTTCTTGTATTTAATGATTTCAAAAACAATTTAAAGTAATTTAGTATTATATTACAATTTAGAGCCTTATTGCATTAAATGGTTTAAGAAAACGTCTAATTTGTTTATGTATTAAAAATGGGTATTTCAAATCCTCGACATCCAACGACAAAGTCGTCTTGCGAAATATACGGGTAATGACTTCCTGTGCTCGAATGAAAAATATGATAATGTTTTAAAATTTTGCTAATTATAGAAGATAGAATGTCGTCCTCTGATTTTTATAATACTTAAAAAAATATTACAATCTCATCCTAACTACTTAATAAATTCATAAGGTAATAAATTATTTAGAAATAAAATTTAACTTGCAAGGGGTGAGTACTCATTAAAGCTTTCATTTTTTTGGGAAAATTATTTAACATTCAACGATTATCTAGCAAAGCGATACAAATTCGTTTTTTGTGTGTGCTCGTACTACGTTGCAGAAAGAAAATTTATTGAGAACGAAGCGAATGGTTTTACTTGCAGCGAGCTTTTATATTTGAAGAAATATGAGGAAATTATGATTGCGTGTATTTAGCGCCGTCTTGTCACCGTTTCCTTGTGAATTCCTGATCATCATGACTAATAATATTAATAGTATTTGTTGTGTAAAAACTTTTATAATAATTCATAACACCGACTTAATTTAATTATGTATTGAGTGTTAATTTCTAATTCAGAATAATAATATAAAAAGCGGTTTATTTAAACCAAATAAATAAAGGGTACATTTCACTAAAAATATTGTTATTTTATTTTTATGCAGAAAATTATTATACTTGATTTCTACACGTGATTTTTTTACAACTGTAGAGCGAAAAAATATTTTGCAAAGGCAAACATTTCTAAGTATTTTTCTGAAAAATACTTATTTTCCAATATTTATAACTTGAATAAATAATATTTTTAACATATAAATATTAAAAATTTATCTGAATAGTTTAAAAAAATTTAAATTCCTAAATAAAATTTAAAAGATTTATAAAGATCGCGGCTAGCAGAAAAAATTTGTTCTCGTCTATGAAATAATTTAATTATTAACAAGCACAATTAGTTTTCTGCGATTAATTTTATCAGGAAATATGAACTATCACTTTTCTAAATTTAATATAACTTCACTAATTTTGATACCAAAATAACCATAATGCACTAATAGCTGGAAGTTTTTTGTATCTTAAATACGCTTAATATCACAACTTACTTTTCCAGATCTAGAAAGTCCGTCGTCATAGTTGTTTGGAATTTTTGCCTTGTATTTTGTTCATAAAACATTTTAATAACGGTTTCTAGTGAACGCTATCTTAGAAGATAATTTTTCGCCCACGCTACACTCTTTATTAACTAGTGGAAGTAGTATGTTAACGGCATACGTACGTCATGTTTTGATTTCGCATAAAGTATGTTAATTTTTTTTAATTATCGGTTGGAAGGTCAAGTATTATTAGCCTAGGCAAGGTAGACAATATCAGCTTTGATGAGCTTAAATAATTTAAGTTAGATATAGTCGAGAGTTACAAAGAAGCAGAAAGGAAAAAGCTCTTTCGAGTTCATTTAGGTACTTCATAAAATATTTATTTCATAATTTCAGAGCATAAAGTACTCTCTCGTGCTTAACTACATTAAGCTTTTACGATATACAAATATGTGCAGTTATTTGTGGCTGTTCATTTAAAACTAATTTAATGCATATAAAATATATTTTAGTGGTTATTTAAAGGCTCCATACGATGTCGATCAATAATTGCATCTACACCTGTACGTGAAATTCGTTTAAATAAAACCAGCTATGAAACTTTTTCAAGTGATGTGAATTACTTAGATAAAAGCTCCAAACGACAAGGTAAAAAATTCGAGAAAAAAGTGATAATTTGCTTTCGGTAGCTTTTGCGTATAAACTAAATTCTCATCTAGCTCACGTTGTTTGTAGTTCCATCTAATTTTTCAATTTCCCTATGTCTATGATACATAAAAATATTTCCCCTTTCTTTAGATCTCAGTCGATGATTCAATCCTACAACCAGGGAGCGATCCGAAGTCATATTTTTAGTAAAACTTATTCCATTCCTAGGACGCGTCAGATTTTCATTAATGAAACAGTTGTAGTAATAAGGGAAGTTAAGCTGTGTAGTTATTTATTTTACTTTATGATAAGAAAAAAGATGTAAAATTACGTGGAGTAAGTTTTGGCCTCAGTATGTCGAATTTTACCGCAGATGTTTTGGAAATAGACGGCCTGAGACTAGTATGACAATTTCATGAATTTCTAATGTTTGTTTGCTCATTGTGAGTTCTCAAGATAATGGGAAAATATGTATGATAAATACGCGCATATACGTTCGTGTACAATAATGTGATCCATTGTGATAAATTCTGTTAAAAGCTGTATTAAAATATTTAATATTTTTAACGCGTATATACAAGATTGAAATATAATCGACGTAGGTCAATATTAAGTTCAGTGAAAACAAATTGATTAATATTTACCTTGTGGTCAATATTTTTTCAATAATTTAGCTTTCTTTTTCGTGAATATAAATCGCTTGAGATATTATTTAATAGTAACTTTAAATAAAATTTAGGCTTCATTTTCTATTTTTTGATTGTAAATTATGATGCTTCATAATGACCTCCGAGGTCTCTCTCTACTTTAAGTTCTCAAACATGACTGGGAAATCTTTAAACAATTCTAAACATTTAGCGCTTTACAGAGAAAAAAATATATGAAAAAAAAATTACTATATCGCGAAACTCTGTTCAATTGCGGGTTGAATTGCGGGCACTTTGTACAAAATTAACGAAACGATTTAAGAACAAAAAATTTACACTTTGTTAGGTAAATATAAAACCTACTTCTATTGTAAATGATTTAGAGCAACTTAATTTTATGCTGGGTTTATGCAAATAACAAATAATAAATCTCTCTCGTAAACAACTTGGAAGAGGGATTACACTTACCTCGTGGCTTAAACGAGATACGAGATATTTGGGTAGGTAACAAATTTGCATTACGTCTGTGAAATAAATCACTACCTTATTTTATGTATTATATATAAATTTTTATTAAACTCTATGAATGACTTATATATTATTAGAAAACAATTAAAATTTATATAAAAGAAAATATAGAAATAATCTTGAAACATAAAATATAACATTAGATCGTGTTCTATAATACATCAGTAAGGAGTTGGGCAGAACGCCGCTAAATATTGGTGAAGTTATTTTGGCGAGCAAAGCAAAATCTATCGGATTTAAATAAAACTACGTATTCAAAAATACCGGTTATTAAATCCGGAAGGAACAAAAATATTAAAATTCTAACAATGATCCCACGATTTCCACTATGTCTAGTTTATTAATTATGGATGTCGAAAAATATTGTTTGTTTCCATTATGTCTCATAACGGGGAATTATTATGCACTTGGCATCTTGGATTGATGGCGTATTTTATGCTTTTTACTGTATTCGAATTGTAGCTGTATACTAGCGGAGACTTTCGAGTAATCGACATTTGTTTCATAATCGCTGAGTGCAAAACAATGCTAGCGAAGAGTGTGAAACAAGAACAAACGTTACACGGACGATTAGGGATTTCGATACGTTCGAGCCCCAGAATCACCCGTGCTAGTTTTTCGGTAAAGTAGAATAGAATCCCCACGTGCAATTTGAAATGATTAACACAAATTTATTTAAACGTTTTACTCTTAGCCATTAAAACAAAGCAAAATTTATAAATATTAAAAAAAAAACGTAGCGATAAAAAAGATGTAAGATTAATAAAAACTCAACGAAGCAAACGATTCATTGCCTGCCATTAATATGCGATTCCGTTCATTTCCCTGTATTTTTTAAAAATATTTATAGATTACAGACAGAATTTCTTTAATTGATAAGATTCCTCATGACCCCCAAATACTTGGCCCAATAAATCGTCCATTTTTATATAGAATAAACACATAAATAAATACAATTACATTACCGGAAAATATGTTAAGAAGCGTAGAAAGTGCTTAGATTTGCTCGACAGTATTCCTGTCAATTCCAAAACATAATAACCCTTTCGTAAAAAGCTTAATGGGAGCAAAAGTAGATATTGATTTCAACAAGCAGTAAACTAGATATCAAGACAACAGTGAAATCTATTTTAAAATAAATTATTGAATATTTAATATCTATTTCTTTTGCATTTTATAACAGGCTCGTGTACGTAATTTATTTAAATACGATAGATTTTTCAAGCTACTACCGAAACAATCTACCGAAAGTTAATACCCTGAAGCATCCAATATATAATATCTATGCATCGCTCAACTGAACAACTTCTCGAGCAGCGTTCAGTTTTCTTCTCACTGACATCTTTTTTTCCCCTTAGGTACTTTTAAAAAAGCTTTTATCGTGTAGCTTTCTAATTCCAGATAAATAGTGTACTAATATCTTAAATCTGCATAATACGAGCCAATATTATATTTCATTGTTTATTGCCATTTGCATAAATATGTTTATATTCCATTAGTAAATTATTTAGGCAGCAATTGAGTTGTTAAATATTAAATAATTGAAATATAAAATAAAACAAAACCCATAGCTGCTTCTCAATTGAAATAAACCACATGATATAATATTATTTCTATTTTATTTAATTTCTTTAACACGCCCTAGGTTTCGTTGTCTTACAACATTTCCAGGTAGGCTATTAGTAAAAATTTTCCATATGTATCTTATATATATATATATATATATATATATATATATATATATATTTATATATATTTATATATATAAATAATGAATAATGAATTTCTACAAAATGAACGCCAAATATGTTCAATAGCTGCTTCTGCTAAGATATCTAGCACTTATACATAAAATTTTTCTTTTGCAACAGGTGTATTTTAAGCAAACGCACAGAATTTTCCTTTTCCAATAGGTTTATATTAAACATGCTGTATTTCACTAAATATAAAAATAATAAAACTGATAAGAAAACTGTGCGTTCAGAACTCATTCAGTCAATCAGACCTTTTAAATTCTTTGGCGACAATCTTTAATATGTGCGATTATTTGACCACAGAAAATTATGTGTTCGATATTGACAGTATTTATTTCAGACTCCTCCGTACGCACAATAAGGGGTACAAAGTTTTCTCTTCACATATTAAGGTAAAGATTTGCATAAACCCAATGCAAAATTACACTGCTGCTGTAATTAGATTTATAATTGAACCAGATTTTATATTTACCCAACACATTACAAGTTTATTGATCCTAAATTATGTTGTTAATATTATACAAAGTACATATGCGACCCGCAATAAAATAAAGTTTCTACGGGAAGTCGTTGTTTTCTTTTGAATAGTTTCTTTTTATTTTTAAAATACCAGTATTTATACATTCATCTTTATCACAAAACTTTCACCTTTTAAAATACTGCGTCTTTTTTTAGATTTTTCAGACTCATGATCAAAAACTTAAGGAAGGGAAAAGCATGAGCATAATTTTAAAGTTTAATATTTTACAAAAATAAATTATAAATGAAAAATAAAAACGAAACCTAAATTTCGTTTTAAAAAACAGAGCTAATGATGCTCCACTAGTATGCGCGAGAAAGAAAATTAAAATGATAATTGTTTCATTGACCGAAATATGAGACGGAAAAATAAATATTCTAATTTCATTGAGCTAATATTACTCCTCATCCTTCATGTTCTAAACTTACTTATAAACGTTTACAATACTAAAAAATACAATACAAATAAGTCCTAAAATTAAATTGAATTGATCATACCATATCATCTCATCAGAGACGTATCAAATTATCACATATACATTTAGCCCTTGGGATTCACAATAAGTAAACAAATATTATTTGACAAAATGGAATTTTTAAACCAGTTATTAGCAGTCTACTTTTGGACGGGTTAACATAAAGTGAAAATTTGAAAGTAACGTATTAAGACCTCATTTTATTTAATTTCGCCTCATTTCATTAAATATTGTATCAGTAACTATACAACTTAGCTTCACTTATTTTTGCATCTGATTTATTACGTAAATTTGATGCACCATAGGATCAAAATTTAACAATTAGTACCTCTAGTGAACTCAGACTTATAGTTACACCCTAAGTTTATGGAATGTAACCATCGATTGAACACTAGAGAAAATAAATGTTTATGACATTAATATCTTCTATAGAGACACGGAAGTTTTAAATAAAATAGAACCATGTACCATATGACCTGGCTAAACACTTTAAGTTATAAGTTAAAAGACAGAGTTACAGCTGGCAAATTATAATTTTACGTGTCAATTTTAATTCCAGTTACCCTTTTCAAATTCGATTTTCTTACTAAATCTTTTTCTGTAATGACGATGAATCTAGTTGTTAACGCTATTTTCTTTATAAACAACGTCGGTTGAAGTAGTTTCATCGTTGTAGTTATTTACATGAACTTTTATGAACACACTACTTGCCGATTTAGCACAATTCTCTGCGCAATCGTTAAACCACTTTTGACATTACATGTATTTTAAATGTTTAAAGTTTACCCTTTGACTGTATATGTATTTTAATGTTTCACGTTTACGATTGCAATTTTTTTTTATTACTTAAAATAATTAAACCTGTCACACAAAAATAGAATCCGTGTGAATAAACTTAGAATACCTTATGTATCGCCGAATTATTTAAATAATATTATAAAGTAATATTTTATGCAAAACCAGAACTCGGCGTACTCAGAGAGGTAAATGTCAGTTAAAATAGTAGTTCCTTTAATAAATAAAGATAATTATGTACGTAAAACAGTAAACTTCAAAACAAGGTTAATTATAACACATTATTCAATTACAGAATTAAACCATGAGAGCAAAATTTTAAAAGCGACATCCACGGACTTTTAAATCTTGGAAAAATGAACTGCGACGTAAAGCATATTCAAAAAGGTATATGTAACGTAACTACAATATTCAAGAAGGATATACACTATGGTGAGGTTGAGCGATAGAGTAAATAGAGTGATGAGATTACAGTAAATTCTGAGATACGCGATATAAGGGCCTATCCATGTTTCAAGCATAAAGTTTTTCTTATTTTCAAGTTTTGTTTAAGATTCTGAGAAGGTATCCCAGATCATTTCTTAAATAAAAGTATATGTTATAAGTATCGGTTACCGTAAAAAAAATATACCTTTTTAGGATTCCGTAGCCAAATGGTAAAAACGGAACCCTTATAATTACGTCCTATTTGTCTGTCCTTTTATCTGCCTGTCCATGTGTCACAGCCATTTTTCTCGAAGGATATTGACACTACGTAGATGAAATTAGGATGTTAGATGTTTTCTATGAACAGCTATACAATGAAAGGCTTATGGGATGTCTTTAGATACGTCTTACAAAATAATATAGAAGTTAAATAATAATACAGAAGTTAATAACTTTTTTAATTAAGTCAATTGTTTGTGAAATATGCGCTCCCAAATTCTTAAAAACTCTGATCACCCCTGCCCCCACAACTTGTTAACGTAAACAAGGATTCATTTTCTCTTGCATGGTATTGCATATTCTATAAAGGAAAAACTTTGTTAACAAGTATTCAGCACCTGCGAATCAAACTTTGGTTAAACGTAATTTATTATATTATGGAATAATTACGTAGAATGGCTACAACATTTTTTAAGTACCGTAAGATTGCAACGACAATATAAAGAGACCACTTAAAAACGGCCAGTTGCGGTCCTAAAAAACCTGTTCCCTATAAAAGGTAATATATCGATTTCTGGGATTACGAAAATCGGTTTTAGAACGTTATCGCAAAACGACTTTGCCATCCACTTGTATGTAAAAGATTTGCATATTTTCTTATATTGTATTAATATCTAAATTACAAAAACGAAAATTTTAATGAAGTATTTAAATCAGAAATAGAAGTGTCAGTAATTTTAGTTATGTTTAAATATAAGTGTAAACTTGTGATTTTGTATGGAATATTGTACTAATCCAATAAAGAATTACTTCATATGAGAAAAAACTACTCTATCTGGAATCGGCAAAGAGCGCATAAATATTACACGAATTCAAAATCCAGCTTTTCCCGTAAGAAAAACTCAAAACGATAAAAACATATTTGCCACGATTAAATTAGTAGCCATATTTTTTACGATTAATAATATTTTCTTGCAATGTCACCTTGCCCCAATATATTTCTTTTGCTTAGATTTTTCTCGTTTACTATCTTATCTTGGTTGACTTTCACACAATATCTATTACAGACACTTTTTTTTATGATATAATTTCTTCGACTACCACTATTTCTTGTTTATCTTCTCTATTTTATTTATGAGTTTTCACCTAGCAAAGGAAAATATTTGCGATATTAGCTTTCAACATATATAAAAACAAAAATTTTAAAAAATACTACTTCACCTACTCATTACCGTCATTTTATTTCAGGTTATGAAAGATTGTGATATACATATAGAACTATAATCAGACGTTATTTTTAAGCTTGCTGAAATCAGCTTAAATTGTTATATTTTGTGTACACTTTTTATTCCTTGTTTAACGTTTTGATTAATTCAGTAGTAGAGTGTTTAAAAAAATGTAAAAAGCCTACATCATTTCTCAAGTTTTTGTTGTTCCACTAGTGTTACGGGAACTGCAACTAAGTATCATATCTTTTTAGATAATTCTCTATATATCTATATATATATATATATATATATATATATATATATATAAAGAGAGAGAGAGAGAGAGAAAGAGTGCCATATCTCATGACTTGATTTCCTACTAATGTCTTTTTAAAGATACTAAATTATCTGCACGTGACATCGCAGCAAGGATTAATTAAGTCTGACGTTGTCCCATTTTGTTTCATTCACTTTATGCAAAGCATAAGAGCTATCTGCTATGGGGAATCATTCTAATTATTATTACGATGATATTAAGCTCATAGATATGATGCTAATATTGATCTTATTCCTTGACTTGTTAAGACATCTAAAAATTAAATGGATTTATTCATTATTTGCAATGTACTTAATAAGCAAAGAAGCTAATTTCTAATTATGAATATTACGTTTAAATTTAGTATAAAACGGAAAAAAATAATTATTTCTGTTATAGTAGTACATTTAAATATGTGTTGTATATTAGTTTAAACATCATTTAAATAGCGAACTACCAATTTGGAGAAAAATATTTTAAAAAAGCATGAAAAAGGTTAGCGCAACAAAACTTATACCAACACTACACTTTTAAAATTGCTTCCTAAAATTATAAACTTCGTGATGTTTTTTTTTTATATGATTCACATATACATTTGTCAGCACGTATTTTTTGTGTAAATAAATAAAAACAAAAATGAAATGTTATAAAATTATCTTGGAAAATCAGGTTATACCGTGAATAATAGTAATTCCACTAGTAAATGCTGAGCATTGTGAGGGTAGAAAAGTGTCTTTTAAAAAAGTGTTCGCTATAGTCATGCTATCGTAATCACATTATAGACCAAACATTAGACGAATATATCAAAACACAATGACTATAGGTTTTAAATGTGACAAAAATAAGCTGTAACATATTTAATATGCACCGAACCTCCGTACACACTGTAATCATTCTGGTGTCAATAACGATCAGGTTATGGTAAATCCTAGAAGTTAAAGTTTATATTTAATTGAAATAATGGTCGAAATAAACATACTACGCTTATTGCAATTAATTTTTTTATGAAAATTCATACTTTTCAATATTTGGGATATTTATATATTGTTTTGATTTTTTTTTACCTATATGAAATTCTGAACAGCATTTATGAAACCTCTGAAAATATTAATATTTTGAGTGCTTTCAAAATGATTGCACATATAAATACAATTTTTTTGCATAACACATCCACAAGGAATATAAAAAAATATTAAAATTGTTTATTAAAAGGTATCTTTTCTTCATAAAAACAAAATAACAATGTTTGATAAATGCTGGGCTTTAAATTTTGGTTTAAGTCTATGTATTGAAGTCAAATCAAAGTCCAAGATTATAACTTTATATATATCTTTGTTTATATTCATTACAGAAAAGTATCTTCCACCAGTTCTTAAAGAAAAATAAATACATATCCGTTAAACTTAAAAAAACGTCTTTATTTATGAGATCGTTCCTGAAATCCGAAGGTGTATTGCACGTATCGCTACTTTTAATTTCTGTGTAGGATGTCATTCTGCCAAGCGATGCAAACTCCTGGACTGCTTTGCTAAAAACAAACGTTAAAGGTTTCAATTCTACCTGCGCGGTGTTACCCATTATTTAAAAAACCGATTGCCTTGACGCGAGCTCAATGCTTGCACTTCGGATTTTACATAATTTATTATTTTATGAAATAATTAATTACATTGGCCAAAACTCTTCTTGTTCTTCCAAATGTCATTAACGTTGAATGTACGATCCTAGAATACTTATGGCATATGTAGTCTAATTTAATAATTAGTTTTTACTAGAGCATTGGAAGTGGAACCAGTAATTTTTCACAGTACGACTTTGTTTTCCATTTGGATGCTAAGGACTGAATGTCTTTGTCTGATGCTATATTAATATATAAACAAAATGAATAAAAATTATATAATATACCTGAGTCTGAAATCATATGACATAAATCAAGCTATAAGTAATTTATTTACCACAATTATAATAGCAAACTTTGGTGTCGTATACAAAATTAGAAAAACTCAATAAAATATTATTTAAATAAATAAATATTTAATATATAGAGAAAATCCATTCTCCTAGTAATAAGACACAGAGCCATGTAAGTATTATATGAAGTCGGAATTATGTTTCAATGGCCATTATTTATTATTTATTTTATTCCACTTACGTACGTTGGATTGATTGGATGGATTGATCGCAAGCGTAAGGCTTTTGACGGTGTAGCGTACCGCAAAGATCCGGTTTCGATTCCCGGCCGTTCGTCGAGCAGAGCTGGACTAGCATTCTGGTTAACTGTAAGAGATTGCTCTCTCAGCTGCAAGTCCGCCATTAGATATAAATATATAATATAAAGAACATATATAAATTAAAAAACTTAATTGGCCATGATTATTAAGCTCGACGAAACTAGTTATGGGTTCCATTAACATTATAATTAAGATAATTTGTAAAAAAACTTGAAAATCTCTTCATTTCTTCTTTGTAGTCACTAATACGAAAACTATGACGGAAGAATTTTGTACTCCTCTCTTCTAAAGATTATGCCATTGAGATGAGAAATTATCCTTGTTTAATAGGAAAAAATGTTATTTTTTTTGAAGGACAGCATTCCACTAGCGCGCATTTAAAACTATTTTAAAATAATAAAAAATTAATTGTGTCAAAACTCTCTCCTTTTACACTTTATTCAATTTTGAAATTGTATATCAAGAAACGACATACACTCATCGGTGAATGAGATATTTTTTTCAATAAATAATTTCATGAATAAATTATTAGTAAAATCTTCATGTACAATTTAATCGTTTATCTGGAAAAATACTTAAACTACTACTGAGAGAACTTCAAAAAAATTGTTGAAACTTAAATTTTTACCATATAATTTAAAGGTATTCGATTGTAAATTAAATTCTCGTTAAGTTCATAATATAGCTTTATTCTCAACCGTGCCCGTTATAAAATTGTTCATAATTTCCGTCCCATATTTAATATTTTCTGTTAATGTGTGGGAACGTTTCTAGTGGTTGCTGTCCAAGATCGTCATCCCTTCCAGTCGAATCAATCTATCCAATTCATACAACTACCTGTAAAAATGTTAGAAGTGTGCAACGCATCCTTTCGCGTCTAGACCTCGTAACAATTTTATAGTTATAAACGTTATAAAGTGTTTAGGCAACATACATAGCACAGTATTTAGACCAAATAAAATAAACGACCGCCTTTAGAAGTGCCCATCGTTTGCACGTGTATTGTCTTTTTTGTAGAACAACTTTATTATTTCGGAAACATGTTTCACTAATAATCATGAAAAAAACAATATAAAATGTTTCAGAATCTCTCTCTTCTTCTTCCGTGCCTCTTCCCTTTATTTGGGGTGAGAACCGACCCCAAAGGTATTCCGGTGCCAAGTCAGACGATCTTGGGTTGTCTCTACATCTAAGTTTGCCCGCTCCAGACCTTTTTTGTGTCCGGGATAGCCAGGGCAGTTTTTACGGCGTTACATTCGTCCCGTCTCATCACATGACTGTACCATCGCAAACAACTTTCCACCATCTTATCTACTAAGGGTGGAAATCTCTAATGCACTCGTTCCGTACTTTATCAAGTTTTGTGACTTCCGCTGCCCATCGTAGCATTTTAATTTCGTTTGTGTGCATTTTTTGTTCATGCTGTTTTTTGATGGCCCAACATTCTGCACCATACATCATAGTTGGTTTTACTGGTCTTTTGTACATTTTACCTTTTAGTTGTATTGTTTCAGAATCTATGCAGTGAAATATATATATAAACTATATATATAAACCAATTTTTTGTTTATGCACAACGTTGTATTACCAAATTTTAATTTTTTTTATAAAAATACGAAATGCAAAAAAGAAACGCAATATTTAAAAAATTAAATATTTATGCCACACGAGTGTGATACCCGCCATTTGCCACTAATACCGAATATCAGTTTTAAAATATATTTACGTGAACCCATGTTATAACCAGCTTATAAAACGTACATGTATAAAAAAATAATTATAAACGTTTACCGTAGGTATATAATCAAGGCCATATACATTACTTCAGAGTAAATGGGGTTTTCCATCTATACTTTGTTAATATAATATAGTATTTTAGTCGTAATTAAAAGGACACGTGGTACAGATTCATTATTTCTATAATTATTTCTGTCATACTAGGTCTATGTAAACAGACTACTAGAGGGCAAATAAAACATATCATCATGATAATATGATCAGATAAAATAAAGCTATCAATATTCACAACAAATACTCTCTTCAAGGCTGATGAAATTTCTGTGATATCGATGGGTGAAACAAATGTTTCTCAGTCTGTGCAAATTAGGAAAGTAGTAAACTAATTCAGATGCACGTTTTATTGCTGAAGTTGCACAACTGTGTGTAACTTAAGCTTAAAACTAAAAACTTAAAGGCTTGTGGTATAATAATTCCGTAGCAAAATCGTATGTAATCATAATGGTAATAATTATGTCTTTCATGATTAATCACCCATTTAAACGTGAAATCTCTATTTGTTTTTATTCAAATGTATATCTTGTCACCTTTTATTGTAATGTTTGATACATTACAATAAAAGGTGACAAGATATTTTACGAACGAAAAAATCGATTATAAAATAAACGTTTACAAACTACTAGTATGTGTATGCATGCATATACTGTTTTATTTGATAAATTTTGAAGAAAATTTAAACTGGACCAGAATGCTGACTTCATATGCTTAGAAAGAAACCTATAAAGAGAAAAAGATTATCTTGCAACCATCATCTGCAACACAATTTTAAAATTTCATATTAAAATCCTCATGTACGTATTTGCTGCAAGACCGTAAACCATCCAAACGCTGGAAGTTCTGAACTCGCAAAGTCACCCCGGTAAGTGTCACGATGTAACCGATTAAAATACAGATAAGTTTGATAAGCCATTTATTTTTGTAAGAAAGTTTGAAAAGACACATTGTCATTCCTATGAGATATATATCCGTTTTTTTTTACTTTTTTAATAGTCCCATATTATTAGTAATATTGCAACTACCCAGTACCATAAATTCTCCGTACCATAAATTCTCCGTACATTTAGGCACTTGTGCAATATTTAAGGGTATGTAATATTTCTATTGAATTATTAACAAATTTTAATTTTTCACAAAGTGAATATGTTGCCTACTATAAGTTTCACAAATGTAAAAACATCGCAAATGTTTAAATAATATTAATTTTCACCTTTTATATAGCATATCTTTCACAGACATAATAGACATATATTTTAAAGTACAAGTTATTTTTAGTTAATTTAAGTAACTTATAAGGAATTTCGAATTACAAAATTCCACGACTATCTTTTTACAGACAAAAGTTGGTCGACTACTATTCGTATACTAGTATAACTTACTTACCTATGATAATTTTCCTTTTAATTTCCTTCTGTATATATTATATCACTTTTCTGAAAAATTTTCAGATATTCAGAAATAGCGGTATAGCTAGTAAGGGGCGAGAACGTGCAACTCTGACAAAAATGATATTTTAGAGCTTGATGTTTTGTAGAAGGATACCTAAATTGCAATTTTTTTATGACATACCAACAATATTTTGGAAACGCCTGTTAAACGATATGCTTCAAAAAGTATATCACAAAAAAAACTTCCACTCGTATTGGGGAGATACTCTAAAACACTTCCCAATAAAGATTTTACATTATAAATTTGTAGGCGTTATCGTTATGCATAATCATGCCAAATATTAGCACCAATATCCGCGAGTAAAAGGGCTGTGACATACAAATGGACAAATAGGCAGACAGATTTGGGTATGGAACTCTATATAATTATCTCATTTGCTTTTGCATCCCCTAACACTCGTTTATCGATTTACTTTTAACAAATTCTAATTTGAACTTGTTCTCTCCTGCTCCCAAGTCATAGATTTCCGAATTATACTATGCTATGTTACTACGCAACTTAGACCTTCATACTTCAAACAGTACAAATACAATTTTCAATAAATAATTTATTGATCCAGGTTTAGACAACATTTCTCTTTCAGAAGCTATAATTTAAAAAGAAAAGTAAAAAAACTGTGATTAGAAAGAAAGATTCCATTAGATTTTATTTCATAGAACACGAGGTTAAAGCTTTTGATTACCTCCATTTAACAAAATGCAGATTTAAAAATATTAACGGTAGTTAATAATTACTAATACTATTTTTTAATGTATTCCCAAGACTCCTCAGAGAGGTCACTTTGAAAAGATTTTGCAGATGCAGCCACTACTTTGCATTGAACAAATACCATCGACCTAAAATAATTAAAATGTAAATAAGAGGTTTACTTAAATTGATGCCTTGTACATCAATGTAGAGTTAATAAAATAAATTGATAGATATTTGATTTCACGAGCGGCAATCAATTTTGATTTATTATTGAAATAGTAAGACCACTCCGCCAAGGAAAAGGAGCTATTAATAATGTGGCACTGTTTCATTTCGACGTGCACTGCCAACATTAACTTTGTAACTAACCTCGAGAATCAAAGTTATCGCTCACTTTCGTATTCATTAGTTTTTGCTCACTTTTATATCACATATTCAAGTACTTTTAACGTTAAATAACGATACACTAAGTTTTTCGTGCGCGGGAATATTTTTTTTAATAATTATATTTACTGCTCTGTCCAGTTGATTATTGCGTAATTATACATAGCATATTTTTTTTAATCTAAGGTATTTGTTGTCTATATGCTGTTTTCTTGCAATCGTTAGGATCATTTAAACGTGACAGACAAATTATAAGACAAGGTTTCTCATTTATTATATTGGTAAGAGTAGTTATGTAGAACCTATCTTTTAATATACGATGTGTTGAATATATTTGGCGTTAATTTTGTAGAATTTAATTGTTCAAAATGAAATGAAACTACGTGTTGCAGTATTATTTCTACTTTCTTTAAGTTCTTTACCACGACTTAGGTTTTATTTGTATTACAACATCTTCAGGTGGGCTATTAGCAAAAATTGCTAAATATCCCACCTGAAGATGTTGTAATACAACGAAACCTAGGTCGTGGTAAATAACTTAAAGAAAGTAGAAATAATACTACATCACGTAGTTTCATTTAATTGTGTATACGATGTGTGTTATCTACGTGCGAAATTCTATTGAATTATTTTGTACCATTTGAGCGTGAAAAAAACCTTGTTACATTTTTATATTGCTAGTAAGAATAGTTTGTAACATGAATATACATAAATTATTGTATCTCATTCTAGACTATTTTGTACTGACTTCATATCCAATTTCATGAATAAAATTACATTTTTTATTTATTTAGTATTAGTATGGTTTACGAAACAGATGTGAAGTCATATTAATTTTTCTCGTATTTAAAGTGTCTTACTATAACTTATGACAAGTGAATATAATTAATAAAGTTTTATTTATATTTAATAAAGTTTCGTAACTGATATATAAAGATTAAAAATATATTAAAAATACTTCGTAGGACTATGATGTTACTACGACTGAGTTACACATACTGTCAAGCTTGCTTTTCCGTAATCGAATTTATCTCGAAAAAAATATGGTACCGATACCATTAGATAGGCTGGCTACTAGATAATACTAAACATACCTAATTTTTGTTATGAATAAGTGGTATGAGTGAAAAATAAAATTCAAGTTTTTATTGTGATGTTTATTTAAAAAAAAATTTAGTATTCCTATAAAATATGAGCAAAATAGAAAGACAATACGAAATATACCATAGATTATTGTTCCATGTTACCCTGTACATAAATATTGGTAATTGTAGAAATATCCAGGCAAGCTGAAAACGTTATTACTTGCATAAAACATAACCTAAAAAAATAATTCCTGAAACAGCTTCCTAGTTTATGTCCGCTCTGTAAGCGGGATGTTTCCATTCCTTGATATAAAGACAACATTTAAAAATAATTTAATAAAGGCAACATTTAAAAAAAAATTTAATTAATAAAGACAACATTTAAAAAATGTGGTCCAATTCAATTTTCATCTTGCAAAGGAAGGTGGGGAAAATAGTAATAGAAGAGGAAGTTACGACTACGTATCAAAAATATTGATTGAAATAAAAAGATAAAAAAGAATAATTTTTTGGTTGTTAGCACAAAACTTTCTTGACTCTTTTCCAGAAACAAAAGAAATATAATAAAAAATTAGGTTTCGGAAAAAATAATAAATAAGCCAGGAAATTTTTAGAAAACAATTTTACAGAAATTTTGGCAATACTAATTTTTAGTATGTAAAAGTCATATTTTAAAAAAATATATGAATACATATTTTATTATCTATTCTATCCTGATATAATGGTCAAGTTGTTTGATTCAACAAAATAAAAATGACGATCAAATATATTTATCACTTTTTACAATTTTTGGTGCAAAACCTTAAAATGTTGTTTTACAAAATGGGTCATCTTTCAAAAGGCCATGAAATTAACAAAGATTTTTATTAAAAATATTTAAAAGTAATATCTTACTCGCTTCATCCAGATATTCATTTGGCATGTCTAAAGTATTAGATATTGCTGTTTGTCTCAAGAAACATTGTATTAAATACGTCAGGATCCCTGTACGTAAATAATTTTAAAATATCAATAACCAAAAGAATATTTACACCCAATATTGGTCACCTTAAATTCCAAGTGTTGACCAGTTTAGTAATAGTTTTTTGTATCAAATTATAATGGTCAGGCATAAAAATGATATATTTACACACAATATTCACCACACACGACCCACATATGCTTAAATTGTACCTAGCATAACTTTTGACGGCCTATTTATTTTCTTTATTTTTATATTTGCCAAAGAATAAAAACATATAATTACAAATTTTAAAAAATATGTACAGATATGTAATTTACATTTGTATACTGTACCTGAGGTAAATCTAACGATGTAAACAAAATTGACTAATTTCGATTTGATCCTTTGATTTCGTAAAATATATATATATATATATATATATATATATATATATATATATATATATATGTATATATATATAAATATATATATATATATATATATATATATATATAGATTTAATTAAAATTAGATTAAAATACCAAAAACCTTATCAATAAATACCTATCAGTAAGTAAACATGAATTGGTTTCAAAATAAATGGGTTACGTGATTGTCAAAATTAAGCAAACTGCCAAAATTAGTGTGTGTTATATATTTATTACCGGTTAATTTTTAATTTTATTTGTTTTTAAAACACAATATAAATAAATTTAAATAAATATAATTTACGTCAATACGATACAGCCCAACCTCTGCTTTTCCCGTAGATAGCTGTACTCTGATACTGATATATTGTGGCTATTTTAACAATATATTGTCCATGTAAGCTTATATAAAGATTTTGTTTGTTATTTTCATTGATTTGTCATGATATTTTTTTTAACATATAGTTTTTAAACCGTTCTCGTCGAATTTTGTGGACTTATTACTAACGTCTACATCGTCTCAATTTTTTTTGTTATTTTCTTCAGCGTGTTTTTTCTTTCAGAAGCGTTGCAACTTTGTTTTAAAGATGTTTTGAAGGAGCTATGAATCATACGTTTAAAATAACCACTAATTTTTAAACTCATATTTACGTCGATAAATCTAAGCAACTTTCAAGTTTCTCTCAGTTCAAAACAGCGAGATTATTAACTTCATCTATTACCACATCATTATATGCGACATTGTTTCAGCCTAACTACAATTCCATGATATCTTACTCCGACAAATTAAATATCAAAAAAGAAAAAAAAATAAACCCTTCACCACATTTTCTTTACTCAAATTTCCATCTGTAACAAGCGCTTCTATTTATATATTTATGTATAATATTTTTCTGGAAACATATTTATTCCTGATCTTATTTCTTAATCTGGATTGGATCTGTACCGAGCAAGCTCTAAGCCCCACTACCCGACACTGGACCCTTTGTCCGAAGTGTTTCCCAACTATTTAGACACCTCCCTAAATCAGCTACAGTTAATGACAGAAGTATGATATTTATATATGAGGAAACGATTTCCTTTTAAATTTGTCTTTATAGTAGTTTCCGAGTATTTAATTTTAATGAAAAATCAGAAACCTGGAATGTGATGGCTAGAAACAAATATATTGAATCGCTACTATACATATCAAATTCCCTATATCACTAGTAGGTTTCTACGGACCAGTTTTGTCATTATACATGAGTATATTGACAAAACTGGTTAACTCTGGCAGATAGACCAGATATTTACCTATTCTGAAGTATAGATTCGTTTAGTGTTTATTCGATATATGGCCCTACTTCATTTTTAAAACTGGCTATGTTTTTATTTTATATAAACATGGGCGATTTCTTTACTTCCATCAGTATTCGTATTTTTACTTGCAACGTTTATGCCTGCCATAGAGATTAAATTTCAAGAATGAATTCGTTGCCTGAAAAAACAATTTAATTTTTGCGAATAGCGGAAAAATCCTTGATATTTTAATCCTTGATATTTTGTTTGAAATACCAAAAAAAACATTTTATTTTCATTGAACATAATTTGTTTTTAAGAAAGCAATTTATTCTTTTTAATATTATTAAAGAACATAGCCATTTCAATTTATATGCCATGCAATTGTGCATATTTCATGCTGTGTCCTACTCCGTTTTAATAACAAGTACTGATAACACCTCTAGAACCAGTTAAAACCATGCATAGTTAATATAAAATAAAATATTCAAGTTATACTCCATATTTCTCATCATGAGTCAAAATATGAATCTACGACCGCGGGGACATTGTTTGCGATTGAAATATATGAGATTTGTATATTAAGGTGCCGATTTTATGGTGATACTTACGGTCCTGTAAGACGCCAGTGTCTCTCTAGAAGTGATGTTGACGAGCATTATGATGAACTCAGTTTTCAAAAGAAAGTTAAATGGTATTTTGATGGCAACGAAAAGGCAAGAAAATTAATTATTAAATTTAACCACAACTCGACGCATGACTTGTAATATGTTAAGAATCAATTTAAGATCATCAGAGACCTATATGTATGAATCACAATTCACTATATGTGAAGCCTAGTATACATAAGGAACAGGATTTTAGTTTCAACATTGCTTTAATTGACAGTCGTTTTTTCTTTTAGCCAAAGTTACGTTGCGTTGTCTAGAGTAACGATGCTTGATGGCGTCCATTTACTGATTTAGATTTTAATTACACAAATTCACAAAAGCTGGCTATTGTTGAATATGGTCGGTTAAGAAGATCTCATTGACAGTATTTTCCTCCCGTTGAATTTAAAAAATTTCACCTTAGAGAAAATAAAGACCATAAATTGGTTATATCAAAACCCAATATAATGTTGAGTTGTCGAAATAAGAAAAAGCGAACAGCAAACAAATTAAAAGTTAAATTCTAGATAAAATATGAGCATTCTGTAATATCCATCTTAACATTAATTTAACTGCGGATATATTTATATACATATATATATATATATATATATATATATATATATATATATCACATTTTATATTTTATCTTATGGGAGATAAGTAAAAACAAGAGTTAATCACGTTCAAATTAAATATATTATAAACGTAATATTTAAGAAATCAACACGCAAAACTAACTCACCCACATACCTACATTTCTGTAAAAAACACTCTGCAAGAGTTTGGCTGTTATTGTCTCACTACATTTTACGGCTACCTTTTTAAAACTGAACTCGACTTTTTTTACAATAATATTTTTGATGAGATTTTCTTTTTACACTAAATAATAAATTTAATCTTAATTACTTAAAACAAATAAGTTTAATCACAAAATCCGCTCGCCTCAGGTGTACTCGTAGATTCAGCCAGGTGTGCTCGTAGAGCCAGGTGTGCTCGTAGAGTCGGCCTTTAACACATACCAAAGAATTAATTCATTGGTATGTGTTAAATGTCATAATTAATGAAGAACCGGTTAATTCTATCAAAATTTATACGATATTGAGTAAGTTACGTGTTCTTGCTGAATTTGATTTGGATTATATGGACTGACTTGAAAGATGGTGCATTGAATGTTGTTAATTTTTATAGCAAGTCGTCTTCTATGTGTAATTTAGAATAAAATTAGACAATAGTTGTAATGGAAAAATTATGAACTGATTTTTTCATCTTTTTAGATATGCAAGTAATAGTTTATAGATACAATAAACTTGGCAGACTTAAAAATGCGAAATTGGTTTGCGCTCGTCGCAGCCATATGCGACCAACGGTTTTAGAGAAATCATCATTAGTTTCGAAATCGCTGGTTGCAAAACAATGTGAACAAATGACGTACAAAACTGTGAGCTGACAACTATTCCAATAGTTCAATCCATTGAATGGAAAAAGGGAATTCGCCCGAATCTCTCAGATCAACGTGTCACCTTTTCACTAAAGCAGAAAAGATAACTAGGGCAAAATGCTCCTCCGACTGGCACAAAAATATCTAAATGTTCTTTTTTATAACCTGACATTTAAACAAAAATAAATGTATAAATATGCTATCCATGAAACATATAGGTATACAGTGCTTTTATTTTGTTATTGTGATCGAGTAAAAACAAGCAAATCAAACGAAAATTTATGAAAACCCCATTTAGCTTACGCCCACGGAGAGGCAGAAAATTAAAAGCAAACTTTTTGAAATATAATCCCGTCTAACATTTTTAATAAAATTTTACGCAGTACAGTAACGCTTATCCCATTCAATATAAACGGGTTTCACCGAAGTGTTATACTATGAGATAGAATTGAAAAAGGCTGCAATTCTCATTCGTTACTATAACTGTGAAGCCGAATAAAACGACTGCACTGTGTTGATAGAACAAAGAATGTCCATTAGATATACAAGCGTACACCATTCTACAAGCCCAATACATTGTTTATTGAAAGAAATATATTAAAGAGTAATATCCCAGCAATGAAAGTAAGGTCGAGGAATCTCAACGAAATAAGCATTTTTTATTGGCCCTCTTTTTGTATTTCTGATGGTCCCTGTTTATTTTCTTAAAATACTTATAGTATACAAAAATAATATATTTATTTGATGAAATGCCTCATTCTAAATACTCGATATTAAACGGTCATAGTTTGTATAAAATTACTACAAAAATAACTAAAATTATATATTGAATATATTTGGCGTTAATTTTGTAGAAATTCATTATTCACAATTAAATGAAACTACGTGATGTACTATTATTTCTACTTTCTTTAATTTCTTTACCACGACCTAGGTTTCGTTGTATTACAACATCTTCAGGTGGGATATTAGCATAATCTAAAGTATCAAATTCTATAGGGTGAAGGAGATATGTTAGAGAAGAATGTATTACCTTTAGACAGAGGTTTATGTTGTCTCGTTTGATGGTTGATTCCCGAATTTCTTCCTTCAGCCAGGTAGTGACGGCTTTTACTGTTGCTTTCTGGGCTGCTTGAGTTGTTCCACTAGTCTTTATGTTCACGTCACTGGATGTAAGATTACACTTTATGCACGTTTTGGTAAACCAAATGCTTTGTACCGCCTTCCGAAATTTAATTCGGAGTCGACGGTACAATATCGCCAATGTAGCGAAATCGGCTGTTTTCAAATATTGAATATATTTGGCGTTAATTTTGTAGAAATTCATTATTTTCATTTAATTGTGAATAATGAATTTCTTTTAATTGTATAAAATTATATAGTCAAAATGTAGTAAAACTATGTAAGTTTCTGGGAATTGCTAGGTAGTTATCAATTTTAAGATACAAAATGCATAATGACCCACTTACTAACAAATGTGGTTTTTGGTTTTATAAGCAATTAACCACATATTTTTGTCAAAAGCAAAAGTGTACTTTGTTGGAAAATAATCAATAATTTGACATATGTTTCGATTTTTAATGTATAGAAACTATTCTCATTTGTTCCTTTTAGGTTTTATAACAGGCAGTCTCATATATGTTATTTTAGTCAAAACAGATAGATTTTTTGGGATCAATTTTTTTTTTCAAGCTACCGAAACTGACTGTCTAGATGCGCCCAATAATATATAGCCTTATATATAGAAAAGAAAGTTACCACTTACTCAGTCACTGACTCACTCGTCACCAATTTTCTGAAACTTTAAAACATAGAGACTTGAAATTCGGCATGTACTGTATCCAAAAAGTAAGACCAGTTTTCAATTTAAATCGTGGGGATAAACCGCACATCAAACATATTTTTTTCTAAGTTAGTAGCATTGTGACAGAAATCTGGTGCACATTCAGGATGTTACAAAAAGTCATCGGGGACCATGTTTTGTTGGAAAGGAATGTTTACAAGTGGTATAAAAAGATCAATGAAAGTGTTGAAGACGAAAAGCGTTTTGGACCACCATCGACCTCTACCGATGAACAACACGTCAAGAAAATGGAAGAACATATATTTGCTAATCATCGAATGACTGCTAAAGACCGTGTGATTTCAGGTTATTCCCGAAACTCAAAAGATCACTGCGGGGAAATCGTTTCGAGACAATAGAAGAGATACCATGTGAATTGCTACGCGCTCTGAAAGCGATTTCGGAAGGCGACATTATTCTTGTTCCGAGGACTGCAAAATACGTTGACATAAGTGTACTGAGTCGAGAGGGGATTACTTTGAAGGCGACGAAATAAATTTGAGGGAATAAATAAATATTTTCTTGAAATAAAAAAACTAGTCTTACTTTTGGACACAGAATATGTTCCTCACATAACATAACATTCACTAATAATATATTTTACCTAAGTCAGCACCTAAATGATTGAGTAGGAGTGGGTTGATGAAATGAGTCGGTTGAACTATTTCTTTGCCTATAAAAACTACATACTTTAAATTTGGCACATATGTTTCATATGCGGCATCAACACCTACTGATAATAGTGTTGATGTCGCAAATTTCAACGATATCAATTCCTAAGAGGGTTAGGGGGGGTGAGTTGGTGGGATAAGTCGGTAGCGCTATCTTTGGATTTATAAGATCTACAAAATTTAATTTTGGCATGCGTGTTCCTTACGTAACATAGACACACGCTAACAAGGAATTTTGTCAAAATTAATCCCTAAAGGGATGAGTAGGGAGTAAGGTTAGTGAAATGAGACGGTTGCACTTTCTCTGTATCTATAAAACATGCAAACTTGAAACTTAGCGTATATGTTTCTTATGCAACATCAACACCTACTATTAAAGAATTTTACAAATAAAACTTAGGAAATGTGCTTCACTACCAGTAAAGTCCAGCTCTCTACAATTGCACCATAGCCTCGGTCATTCATCAGCATCCAGTAGCAGAAAATGATCTCTCCACTGTTCATAAATATAAAGGATGCTATCAAATGACGTCTTTTAGAGCCAGAAAGACAAATTAGAGCAATTTTATACCTTCAAAGTGGCAGGTCTATAATAGGACAGTGAGCCTCATGGCTGGACTTCATCAACAACGTTCATTCTTTCAGTTATACTTTGTTCACGATATTCATCATGTGAGAGTAAATTTTTTGTAGAATTGACTCTTCTATTAAGCCAGAATTGGGTAATATGTAGATAACTGCAAAATATGTTGGACGAATGAAACAATTATGGTTTTCTCCTTAAAGCTACTTTTGGTTCAGTTCCTAAGGGCCGGGAAAAGGTCCAGGTAGCAATTAATGCTAATAATGAACCCTCCAGAGAACATAAAGATGGTTATAATGCTTCCAAGACTCAAGAGGTAACAGTTCTCATTGTTGAACAGAATTTAAAAAAAAGAAATATCGTTCTATGCAGCAGAAACAAAAAAATTGTTACAAATTAGTGAGATGCGCCGTGCATATGACACGATACAATATCCTCTGATATTTTGCCACTAAAGAACAATTATCACGTTGATATACCTAAGCGCGATGTAAAAACTAAAGTTCCTCTGGATAACATCGTACCTGTTTCAACATTTTTCAGCTATAGTATAATTAAGAATGATATCTATTACCTATTTCAGATTTTTAAATCAATTTTTATTCGACATGCTTTCGACATACTTTCACTGGTAGAACTCGTTATATGCATGAGGGAACTCAAGTTACTATGACGAATGTGCGGCATTTTTTATAGCTCGATTTGTTCATTTTATTCCCTTGAAATCTTAAATGAACCAAAGTAACAGATCTTTTATGTCAAGGTCAATTTATTTACAATCAACATGATATAATAGCAATATTCTTCGACCGGAAAAAAAAACGTTACGAGATGGAAATACTAAGTATTTAAATTTATATTTTCAAACTTTTCTAATAGACCTTTATTAAATATAAAAAAAAGTTTCTAAAAATTAAGAAAAAGGTCAAGTTTAAAAATCAATTAACTTTTTTTCCTCATTTTATCAGAACTATTATTTGAGGAAAATGCAACATAAAGCAGCATTGAAAGTTATAAAAATTTATGTTAAAATTTCCTGCAATATATTTTTAATACAATTATGAAAATGTTTATTTTTTTTTGGTAAGGCAATAGCTATTAATTTCCATATTTTTGCAGATTATATCAAAAGTCTATAAATTTCTTGCACGTAAAACATTATATAATTTAAATAGAAACTATATACAAATAATATACATACGTGTCGAAATATACATATCAAAAGATCAAACGAACCAAATCAGCTTTAAAAAGTTTTCCTCAATAATAAATCACTGATACATTTAAAAATAATTAAAAATCTAGAATCAAAATTTATAGCTAAGTATCTCTTATATATTTAAATATGCCCAGCGAAACGAATGGATTTCTCCATACTCCATTTGATTTCAAAAGGGTATCTTTGGAAACAAACCGATTTGAAAGTTCAAGTATTGTAAACTTTTTCTTATATTCACGTCAGTATTTTAACATGGATTTATTTGGTATTTGTTAATAAAAAATAAAATATTTTTTATTAGTGTGCTCATTTATACTGTATACTATATATAGGTTATATTTTATATTTAAGACAGATTCAGATAAGTAAGATGAAGTGTTTCCAACAATTTATAAAAATTAAATCAATAATGACACCAACAAAATCTCTCTCACATTTCATAAAAGCTTGAGACTGGTAGTCTTAAAGACTGGCGTATTTAAAAAGTTGTTGGTAGCTAACTCTCTACAAGTAAATCACGCTGGCAAACCTTCATCAATTATCATCAATCTATCTAATACATAATCTTTTAATAAACAATCATTTACGTTCAAAATATATTAATAATAACAGTTTAATGAAATGTTAATTAGGACACAGAAAATTAAATTATTAGAAAATAAATGAAATATCACTTAATTTTTAAGTAAAACAACTTTTAACGAAAACAACTTTTCAAAAACATGAAATGCACTAATATTCTAAAAAAAATACAACAATTACATCACAAAGAACTTAAAATCTGTATACATATATATATATATATATATATATATATATATATATATATATATGTATGTCTGTATGTATGTATATATATATATATATATATATATATACAAAATACAATAATATTTCACATTGAAGATATTATAATTCCACTTATTTTCCATGCCATTTTAATCGCAAAATAAAAATTTACTTTAAAAATAATACATATTATTACAATACATAGAACTTAATGCTTTAATACGCAAAATAATATAAACAATTTAGAATAATGCAAAGTAATAAAATAATTTTTTAAAACACCAAAAAATTAAAGAGCTATAATTGAAAACAGCAAACCTGTTCAAAATTCCAATAGAATGGTTCGAAAGTTCGCTCATTACGGACTAAACGCCGACGCCGCTCTGTCATGTTGGCAGGCGTCATATTTTTTCGCTCAGCAGTATGCGCTAAGTTGGTACCCATGGGAATACAGTCAACAAAAAATATAATTGATCTCTTGAATCTACAAGGATTTTGACGTAAGTATTGTGAACATATAAGTACTGCAAATAATTATACTAGTTGTGCGCTCGGATTACGTCAGATTCGTTAGTCCTACGTACATTTTTACATGACCTATAATACAATCATTAAGTTTCGCATTTATGTGACAGGCAGACAAACAGATGATAATACGAATCCGCATTGGTTGTCTTCAAAACCAAAACTAATAAATTAGTCTTACCAAACATACATATCCGAGTGGAAAATAAAATTAATTGCATAATAAGCGGTAAACATTTTTATAACGCTTCGACTTGCAGTGGAATCCTATAAATTAGGTTTTCTTTTGGCGGCACTATTCTGATATAATTTTAATCGACATTAAACATTTCGAACATAACGCATATCTGTCTCACTTGATGAAAAATTAATCATCCGTCAGCAATTGGTGAAAAATTAAAATAATTTTTTAATTTTTTTTCACCAATTATCCAGCAAAATTCGTAAGCACAAATCGGTTTATTTATCTAATAAACTGACCTTTTTATGACTGTCCGAAAAAAGTACAGTTTTAAAATAATATTTTTAACTAAATCCCAAGGTATATTGACCATAAAAAATGGGGATTACATTACTTTCATTTCTAATATCTATCCAACTGTTTTTCAGATTATTAAAACAGTATAAAAATTAATATAGTTATTTATGTACATATATAGTCATTGACATCCATATATTATTTTTAAACTACTTTTACGAAGTTACAAGGGTGGTTATCTATTTTTTTTTAAATAATATTGCAATTATATTATTTTCCGGTCATAATGCATTTTCTTTTTGCAAGACTATTAAAATGCGTCATAAAGAATCACCGCGAATTCACTACATTTAAAGCCCTAATTATGTATAAATACAACCATTTTTGCATTTCGACTACCGGCCACCTCTCAGTATCCGGGGTATTCAGTTCGTATATAATTCTACTTATAAAAGAAATCGTCCTCACTATTGCACATCTCTAAGATTAAACATGATGATTTGCGGCCGTCCATTTAATTATACTTACCGGCCAAACTAAATGTGTAATAAATAATTCTCAATTAGATAAATAATTTATGAATGTATAAAGACCCAACCAGGAATCGGACCCTTACCCTCTTAAACGTGCGCTAGAATCTTAACCCCTGGGCTACAAGTCATTATTTATATAATACGAAACGCTTATAAATAATATCGTATATAAACATTTAAGCTTTTTCTAATGTTTTTGAAATAAATATCTCTAACATTAAGAATATTCATCGAAAATATACATCTAAATAAAAATAAAAGCTAAACTATTATAAAAACACCTTTTTGAAGTACGTAAACAATATATACATTACACTGGGAAATATTGTAGTATTTGAAATGAAAATAACATGTCATATCATTTGCCTAATTATCTATACGCCAAACATAACTTAAGTATATTTGCATACAATGCAATCAAATCCAGAAATATAGCAACGTAAACTGACACGTAGCTGTCTCACTTTAACGCCTTATAAAATTAATGAATAACATATATGCTCTAGGCTCTTTAAGCGTCAATATTTCGATTATTTTCACGAAATGTTTCAAACGGCTGGTTCGCAGTAAAAATGGACATTGGCCCATTTTTACCATATAAATTTGACAATCCATATCAGAAAAATAATGGTATGATACTTGTACTTACAACATTATTTATGGTAAAAATTTCTGAAATTAATATCTTGATTATGTATATAATTGGATAATACTTTGGGTATAATACAATTAAGTTTATAAATAGTCTAGCTGATCGAACATATATTGTAGACAACTATATTTTTAAAATTCGTCTATTTACCAAAAAAAACATTTTTAAACTAAATGGAGTATATTAATACATAACACACAATGCTCACCAAAAAAACTTGTCGACGATAGAACAGTGTTCATTCCTAACCTTTGTGATTCCTTTTTCTTCCTCATTAGTCACTTTAAAAATACATTGGTCAAGTAGCTATCAACTACAACATAGTTATTATTGTGTAACCTATACTTGCAAAACATGAACCAATATTGTATTTTACGATTCAAGATTATTCCTTTTTTTCATGCAAATCATTATCCATTGTATTATCATAGTCCATAACCCATTTATAGAGAGTATGAAAATTAATCAACAATTCAGAACATAAAATATAGATGATGACTGATTTCCTTGACCAGAATATAGATCTAAACAACAGCAGCTTCTGCTAATTTGGTCAGCACTTGGGTATATGTTAAAATTTACAGGCGCCATAACAACTATTTCGTTTAAACTGGGAATCAAACAAAATCCCTGTTCAAATGTGTTATGAAAGAGATTTACTATTTCTTATTTACATAAATCCAATGTTAAATAACGCCGCTACTGTGGTATATTTTATAATTGACGCAGGTTGTATGTTTACTCAACATAATATGAGTTTGTTGCGCTTAAATAACGTTGTTTAATATATACACACACAATAGATTATCGGTACCACCCTCTACTTATAGGACCAAATTATCGAGTAAACACTATTGAAAGAGAAAAATGTAAATATATATGCATGTATATATATATATATATATATATATATATATATATATATATATACAGGGGAACTTTCATAGTGAACTAGAACCAGCTACAATGTCAGTAAGATAATAATTTAATTCATACGCAAGAACTACGAACTAGCAAATTATCATCTTACTTCTAGTTTTCATTCCAATTAACTTTTTGCGATTGGATTTAAACCTGCTTCTGTGTTGACAATTCACCACTTTGTTTAAGGTTTCATTTTTAATAAAACGAAACCTTATATTTAAAATATTTTCATGACTACATTTATTTGCATGGACTTTCGTGAACACATTGCTTACCAATATAGTACAAATATTTCGACAACAAATAAAATATGTTTAACATGCATTAAATATGTTTAAATGGTTTCAAATATACAGCTACCAAATGTATAACTGCTGTATAAGTATAAACTGTATAAGTTATAAAACGAATCTCTTCTAAAATGTAAAAAAAAAAGTAAAAAAAAAATTAAACTTATATCCTCTCGACTCTCTCCAAAACAAAATAATTAAACTCATCAGCGACCAGTACTATATTAATTGCTCAAATTTAAAGTACTCCAGGTATCATCAAATTCTTTCAACAATATTATAAGTATTGAATATATTTGGCGTTAATTTTGTAGAAATTCATTATTCAGAATCAAATGAAATTACGTGATGTAGTATTATTTCTACTTTCTTTAATTTCTTTACCACGACCTAGGTTTCCATGGTTTGATTGTGAATATTATAAATAATATTTGATGTGAAATCAAATCACGACATGCGAGCTGTAACATTAGTTAAGATTACAGTTCCTTTAGTAATATAGGGAGCATTATGTGCGTCAAAAATCGCATTCTGAAATAGTGCAAACAATTTATTAAATTACAAATCGAGAAAAATAAGCTGTGACCTAAAACGTATTTTAAAAATATTGTGCAATATAACTACATTAGAGAAATAAAAATAATTTCTGCTAACTAAAATAATATTACATTTAAATACGTTGGACCAAGAAGAGAAATTTATTCATTAAAATTTATATTCCTATTATTAGAGAATTATTCGGTTAAAATATAATTCATATATTACTGGTTAAACCCTGATCTTCCACGACTTAATTATATCCTACGATCGCATGCTTACTAGGTTTTTCCAATAATATATTTCAGAACCGAATTTCATCAGAATTCCCTATAATATCCATCCTTCCTTTTAAAATGGACTAAACTTTAAAATTGTATTTCAACAAAAAACGTCTTATACTTCTTTGAATGACAGGGCGGAATTAATAAACATATTCATAAACAAACGCTTAATTTAATCTTTGCACATAATTTCATCGTTTATCTTTAAATATACTTAGCGAACCATAAATAGGATTCCATAAAGATAATTATAATTTTATCATACGGTTTAATGGCATTCGTCGGCTCTAACTCTTCTGCATAAATCAAATTCCTATCAAGCTTGTGAATCTTCAGCTGCTCTCAGCTCACATTCCGACCTAAACAGAGCCACGGAATAGTTTTTCACAACTTTCATCGAGTAGTTTGTATTTTCAGACGGTGCACCTTAAAGCATCCGATGGATACTGCTTGAGAACGTAGCTCTTTGCAGCCGTAAGTCATACAAAGTTCACACGTGGAAAAAATCTATAAAAATATCAATAAATCAACACAGCATTCTCCGATGTCTCTACTTCGTAAATTATAATGCCATTATAAAGGTAATTTTATAAAACGATTAAGTCATCTATATCGTAAATAGATGGAGTTTAAATGATATTATATGTCATAAAACTTAAGATATACACAGTTAAATTCGTATAAACATATTTGTTTCTTTTAAAGACTTATTTTTATGGAAACCTTACAGATTCACTTGATTCACCGAAAAAGTATAAAGTGAAACGAAGAACAATTAAATGAACGTGTTAATAATAAAATATATTAAAATAAAAACAAAAACGTATGGATGAAATCCATAGTTTGCTCACAACCTTACTTTTCAAAATTTTCAATATTCATGTTAAACTAGTAATAAATATTGTAGGAAAAATATATATATAATAGAAATATATGAAGCAAAAGTATTAAATACATGAAAATTAATATTTAGGTTCGAACGAACATAATTCTTGTCAGGAAACAAGAAAATAGATCTGTAAAATAACTTACAGGAAACTATCACGTAATCAGTTGATAAAACCCACATGCATAGATACTAAAAAGTAGTTAAATTAATTAAATTAGTGTTGTTGGTATTCAAGGCGTCACAAATGCACACTATAAAACATATTCCGTACCGAATCATAGAAATTTTAATGTCTTATAACATTATTAAGCGCTTTAAACTAGTCGCAAATTTCCGTAATCCTCGTCGCGACAGCAAATGATGTAGAAGAATAATTCGATGATTTTATACCAACGTAAACTTCACCAAAATCTTAGTAATCCTTATTAAATTTGTCGTTAATATTTTTGTACCGTCATTTCTAACACGTTTTATCAACATTAAAACTCGTTTCCATTCTTTCTTAAACTGAACTAAGACATAATGTATTAAGTATTATTAGGACTTCTTGGTCTACATAGTACATACCAAATAATAAATAAATCTGTTTTGTACTCTATTGGTTTTAATACGTAAAATATAAGATAATAAAGTAACTGAATTCACTCTAAAACTCCCTGGGGGTGTATAATATTTTTTTTAAGATAAAAGACATTTCAAAAAATATGATTTAAAAGCGTAAATTTAAACGAAACTTTATTATAACTACCTTAAGTTTTCACTTCATCAGTCATAACATGTTATTAACCAACTTTTTTGGAGGGGTTCCCATAAAAATTTGATTAGAATCTAACCATGGAAACTGAATACATACCATAGAATATTTAAATACTCAATAGCGTAGATGCCGTGATCGATTTAGGATGATATAAATCCAACCAATTTGGATTAATATTTCTTTATTCGTTAGTATATATTTCCACTATAATTCCTTAAAAAATTACTTTGAATCTACGCATGAACATAGGAGATAAATCATAGAATTCCTCAACAATGAACAGCACGGATGCCGTGATCGAGTTTGAATAACTTAAACCTAGTGATAATCTAATAACACATGACTATGGGGATATAAATTTGCTCTTTAGCAAAGCCAGGGTGCAATGATGGAGCTAAAAGACGTTAAGGGGAACGCTTCAGTGAAAAGGAGTATAAACATTAAGTTTGGACTCTTTTGACTTGTCTTGACGTAGCAAGAAAGCAATATGCTAAATAGGTAGAAGTACATATGGATACATACATTAATAATTCCATTTTTTGATCCACAAATTCTGATGCTGCAGATACATAATATATAATCTCATTAAAATTAAAATCTCATTAAATTAATATTAGGGATTTCAAGCAGAAACTCTGTCAGTGAATTTCGGATTTCAATTCCTCAGTTCCTTCGGATTAAAATTCCTCAGTTCTGAAGCTGCTTTCATAAACTGTGAGACTTAAGAATCTGCTATTTTTCAAATAGCATTATGGGTCTCAAGCAAAAACCGTGTCATTAAGTTATTAGATAGGCAGTACTAGATGATACAGTAGTACTGCCTATCAAAACTACTATACTTGATGGTCTCTGTTTTTAAATTAGTATTGTGGATCTCGAGCAGAGATTCTACCCTTTGAACTTTGGTTTGCGGCTCCCCTATCCTGATACTTCAGGATCCTACCTGCCTAAACTATGAGTGGGTCTCAAGCAGATATTCTTTGATCAAACTTTAGATTCCAGCTTCTCATTCTTGACGATATGGGGTACTGCCTGCTTAAATTGTAAAACTTGAGGATCTGCAATTGTTAAATTTGTCTTTTGGATCTCAACCAGAGACTCTGGCATTGAACTTTGAATTCCATCTTCTTAATCCTGATATATCATGGACACTCCCTCTCTAAACCATAAGACTTGAGGATCTGCTATTTTTAGTCCCAAGCGTTTTGGGTCCCAAGCGTAGAATCTGTTTCTACGCCTTTACACAGATTCTACGCTTTTTAATACATTCTACGCTTGGGACCCGACTATTTTGGGTCCCAAGCGTAGAATCTGTCATTAAATCCAGATTTCAAACAGCTCAGTACAGATGCTACAGGAGTACTACCTACAAAAACCATGATATTTGAGAATCTGTTGTTTTTATATTAGTTTTGCGAGTCTCAAGTAGAAAGTCTAATTAACCTCCGGATTCCCACTCCTCAATCTTGACACTATAAGGGTGGTGTCTGCTTAAATCTTAAGTCATGAGGAACTACTGTTTTTAAATAGCATTGTGAGTCTCACGCAGAGATCTTATCATTAAACTCTGGGTTTCAATTTCTTATTTCTCACGTTGCGGGGGTAGTAACTGTTTAATCCATGAGACTTAAGGATCTGCTGTTTTCAAATCAGTATTGTAGGTTTCAATAAAAACGAAAATAGTGATATTACCTAGCACTCCGTAAAAGAAATAATAGCAAAATCTGCACAAGATACGCTCCCAAAATGGAAACCTGGTACCATAAATGAGTGGTTTATTGAGTAATGCAAAGAAGCCGCTGAAAACAAAAACAAGGCGTATAGAATGATGATACAGAAACGCTGTACTAGAACTTCTGAAAGTATAAAGAAATGAGGAAGATGGAAAAGAAGATACATAAACAGACGAAGAAATCATTCTTTGAAGAAATGCTAGAAAATATGAAAAACATGAATGACCAGAAAGAGTCCAGGAAATTCTCTAAAGAATTGCAACCACAAGATGAGAATTCAAGCCAAGAACCATTACATGTTGCGAGAATTGAGAACTGGTGGGCGGACTCCATGAGGTATTAGATACATGGAAAAAAATATTTTCAAGATCTACTTGAAAGAAGAGATGAAACTGATGATCCACCTGATCCCACCCAAAACACAAGTTCTTCTTTGGATGATCGAAACCACCCCACACCATCTTTAGATGAAGCAAGGGTGGCTATCAAAAAGCTCAAAGATAACAGATTGGCTGGTTCTGACTGTATACCGTCAGAACTACTGAAAGTAGGTAAACCCAATCTATTAAATGTCATCCATAAAATTATGGTAAAAATTTGGATTATGAAGCAAATATTCATTGGATGGGAAGAAGGTTCCATCTGCCATATTTTTATAAAGGGAGACCAACTTGAATGTCGTAATTATAGGGGCAATACATTTCTTAATACGGCATGTAAAATATTCTGCAACCTGCTATTTACTAGCTCTTACCCTCTGCTGATAAAGAAAATGGAATATATTAATGTGGATTTAGAACCCAAACATCCACTATTAATAAAATTTATGCCTTGGAAAATCTAGAGAAAACAATGTTAAAATCGACCACTTTTTTATAGATTTTAAGGCGGCATACGATAGCATACGGAGGGGTAAATCATTCGAAGCAATGGCTGAATTTGGAATCCCCAAAAAGCTCATAGCTTTAACTAAAGCAACATTTCATAGAGTGAAATGTAGGATTAAGACGCAAAACCGGCTATCACAACTTTTATAACAGAAAAGCGCCCACACCAGGGAGATTTCCTTGCCTGTCTATTATTCGATTTACTTCTGGAAAAGTGCATAAGAGACAGTAGTTTAGACCAAAGTGGAACTCTGTGGAATAGATTTCGTCAAATATTGGCCTATGAAGATGACATAGATATTGTTGGAAGGTCAGAAAAAGAAGCCTTTCAGCCCTTGAATTCTCTGCAGAACATAACTGTCAAACAGAATAAAACTAAATACATGGAGATATCACATTCCATGGTAAACTGTAATACTCATTTGTGCATGAGTGGCCACACTTTAAAAAAGTTGATGAATTTAAATTAATTGGCACAGTAATTAACGACAAAAATAAATGAAGATCTGACAGAGAAGACAACTGAAATCTAAACTCATCAGTCGGAAGACTAAACTAAAACGAAATTACTCGACCAAGAGGCATGCCATCCTCTAGATGGATGGATGATACCGAAAAAGACATAAAAACTTTGAATATACGTGGAAACGAGTCGCAACTACTAGGAGACGCTGGAATGAGTGTGTACTAGAGGCAGCCAAGGCCTGCAAGGGGCTCTTGCGCTTGCAAATAAGAAGAAAAAGATTATAGGTTTCCAGCCGAGCCTCTGTTATTAAACTCTGGATTTCACTTCTTCAGCCCGATGCCGCAATTGTACGGTTATGTAGGTTAATTCATATCATATGGTAGTATCTCATAAAATTGTGTAATATCGTATAAAATTGGTTAAAATTTGATCGTTGAAAGTATACCATAGAATTCCTCAACAATAAATAGCACAGTAATATGATTAAGTTTGGACGACGTAAATCTAATTATAATCTAGTAATAAAGTCTTTACGTTTTGACACGATCAAGAGCGCCAAAAATCTACCCTATAATAAATTCAGAATAAAAGGATGGAACCGACGGTGGTGACAAAACTTTTTACTGATAAGTATTAAACAAAGCAAATATGTAAGTAAGTATAAATAGGTACATATAAAGGCATGAACATAAGTTGGTATGTAGATAAATAAGTACAAACACAAAATTTTATGAAATGACCAAATATTAGGACACAGGTAAATAGGTAAATAAGTACGATTATAGAAAGATATTTACAAAGACATGTAGCAAGTTGAATATTAAGAGGCAGGTTCATAGGTATATACAGGAATGGTCGAAAGCATGAAGTAACTAATATATTAATAAGCGTAAATACATATACCACGTATAGGTACAAAAAGACTTGAAGCACTTACTACGTAGAAGCCCAAAGAGAGAATGTGATTTATATGTCCGTATGTATATATGTAGATATATATGAATGTAATTAGATTCATTAAACATCTGTTCCGTTCTATCAAACGTCTATTCCGATCTCAATAAATAAGATATTGATGTCGGATTCTTCGTAAGTTCGAAACATTCATGATAATACAGTATATCATAGAGACTAAAATATAAAAATAATACTGTTTTACAAAATAATTAAACTTCTTCAATAAACCATTGAATAAAAGCACACTAAAAAGTATAAGTCGTATAAAAATTGAAAATTTTAAAAAGCAAGGTGGTGCTTAAACTTTTCAATTGGTTTACCTGTTTTTGTTTTCTTTCCATATATTTATTCTTAAATACCCATATTGTTTGCTGAAAATGATTGGTTTCTTTATAAATAAGTCTTTTTCCTAAAAGAATTACATATATTTATTTCGGTATCATAGCCTAAGCCCGCTCTGTCTATTACTTGTATAAATGACATAACGGTTTTATGAAATGAAATCGAGATAGGACAGGATACATTGCTTGCCATAACATTTTCATAGGGTGTACTATCCACAACAAGCTATCCGTTACATATAGGACAGAAAGTACTTACATTTTCGAATTACATCCATTAGATGTATTTACGTGGACCGCCTTAAGAGACTAAATACTGAACAGAAATTATAGACGAAAATTCTAAAACTGTTCCATTGAGGACGAAAAATAAGCTACGAGAAACTCAAGATTTATGAAATTGGTAAAAATTTAATTTATGCAGGAGAAATAGAGCCGACTAATATCTCTAAATTGTAGGATAAGGTTTTAAGTTCTGATTATCTTTGCAAAATCTACTAAGTATTTGATTAAGTGTTTTTCAAGATGAGCAATGAATTACACACAAAGGTTTAATTAAACGCACGTTTATTTAATTGTTTATTACCGAAATCCTTTTATTGCCCTACGGGGTGTAACTTGTTTGTTAAAACACAAATTTAAATTTAATTAAATATGAAAACGATCGTAATCATAAAGAGTTATAGTGTTATTTACTTCCAATAGTTATTATTGCCAAAACAATAAATACGTGACGGTAGAATTACATCGGATTATTGAAGGTAATGCAAGAATAAGTGTGTATATCAACTATGTGGATGGGTCAATAGACAAATTTCTGTCTTGGGCTGTGAATCATTTAGTTTATTCGAAAAAAAATAAAAAGGAAAATAACCATATATAAACGTGGTTATAACGTATTTCAGACACGTTTAACTGTAATGTTATTTGAATGATATTTTTTTCAAATTATTGCATTTTATGAGTACATTCCAGATCCAAGTGTTATCATGAGATATAATATTAATAATATTTTTCCACAAGCAGAATAAACAGCAATACAAATCTATGCTAATAAAAACAAATAAATGAATACACCTAGATTGGTAGTACAATATACGTATATCTTTCAAGTAATGGATAAAATTAATATATCAGGCCACATGATCATACTTTGCATTTTAATAAGTTCATAATTTCTCTTATGTAAAGCAAAATAATATACCAAAATTTTTAAGCTACGAAAAATTAAAATTATATGGATTATTAATAAAATAATTTACATATTTGTTTATATATATACACATTTATCGACACATTACCACTAACCTATTCGTAAAGATAAGAATTTAATACTTTAACAAAGTTTAAGCTTTTAGATTAAACCTGAACAAAAAAGTACACAAGAACAATAAATGATAACGACGACACATTTCGATAAACTATTTTCATTGATCCTAAATTAATCACGCTCTGTTGTGACTGCTATCAAGGGATTCAGCAGTTGAATACCTCGGGAAACTAAAGAGTTCCAATGTAATTCAGTTCTAGAGAATAGTTTAGTAAAAAGAAAATGATTACGTGAGCGCAGGAACTTGTCAGGTACGAAGACCGAAAGTTTGCTCAATTTAATAGCTGGATGATAAATTTCATAAGCACAACGTCTCTTCTGCGCTGCGAGGAATGGAAACCTAGCATACCCAAAAGGAAATAGGTAGAAAATAGAAAGGGAAAATAGTCATACTATCTCATATACAGATTTGGGAGAAATGTCTTTAGCACATGTACAATTATCAAGCTATATTTTGCTTCGTGTGGGTTTCAAATAATAGACTTTACAGTAGATGAAGTGATAACGTGAATTGAAAATTTTTTTAATTATGCAACACAAATTCAAGTTTCCGAAACATTGTTTTTTTACTACATTTACATATACCGAGATGTGCCTTCGAAATGTCAATCGCGAAATAAATCTGATTCCCAAACCAACGACTTCATTTCTAATTCGTATTTAATAGGAGCGTGTGCTCGGCTATAATTCACTGTTAAATATTTCTTTGCGTTTAACAGTAAGCCGCTTCCACGACGGAACTGATGTCATGCTGCAACCGTTCGCCCTCGAACGACCATTTTTGATAACCGTAAAAAGATTCATGTCGTCCGCGTATAACAAACAACACACAGTCTTCACCGCTTAACTAATATCGTTTACAAGAATAGTGAAAAGTGGCCCGAGATTTGAACCTTAGCTCACTTCCAATCGTGGGAAGTAAGCCTCGGATATAAAGTAACGAAGAGAAAAGTTGTAATAGTGGAACGGAGAACCCTCATTACATTTAAAAATGAAGGTAAAATTTAAGTTTCATACTCTACTTTCCATTTTTAATATCAATTTGTAAAATATTAAGCATTAAAATTGCCACTTAGCCCTCCTCTCCCCTAATTTTTTGACCATAGGTCTGAAAAATGTGAAGAGTATTCTAGACACAGATATTTTAAAAATAAAAAAATTTGGAGAAAACATCGAGAAACGCTTTTTCATAGCGGATTGCGTCTGCACATTGTATAAGATTAACGATGTGATTTAAGAATAACAAACCTATACTATGTTTAGTAAAAACCTGGTTGAATTTTAAATATGATCACAGTACCGATGTAACTTTACGTTCAGTTTATGCAAGAAAGGAATAATGAAGGTCTCTTATTCCAAATTTGGATGATGAATGCCACTTAATTCATAGTTTAAACGAGATACAAGATAGTTATTATAGCATATTTTAAATATCGACGTATAAATTCTACTTAGATTAATAGAAGCAGCTGACGATTAGACCTATATTTTTTGATGATTGCAATTCAGTTCTTTCGTGAATTGTTTGTATTTTTTTGTTTAAACTCTAAAAATAGCTCACAGGTTATTGGAATACAACTTCATAGTAAAAGAAAGCAGATTACATTTTTCTATTCCTCGATTTTTTGCAATATTGCTCTTCGAATATCTTACAATAAACGATGTATCAACTCTAAAATAATGGACATTATTCTAAGAGGAAATTTGTTGCATCTGCACGACAATTTCAGTTCAAACTTGTATGTAATTAATATAGTAAGGATGAGTGTTACTGGATCGGATACAATTTTACTAAAATTTTAAGACAAGATTTATGCAACAAGTTAGTTTTATATTTTCAATTTCTCTATGGGTATATTCTGTTTATAAATTTGACGCATATAAACCGGAAAATATTTGAAAACAATATTTTTGAACTCTGTTACTTTTGTTATTTTCCCCTAAATTATTTTTTCGTAAATACCTTGTAGGTACAGACACGTCAAAACAATACAATTTTATTATGTATAAAGGCAATAAAGTACCTGCCAATCAAATTTATATAAGTTAATACTAAAACTACTAAAGTATTTAAATTATAAGTATTATAAATAGAATTATAAATAAATTCAGGAAACGAGTAAGCTTATGATGAATATACACAACGTCGAAATATTTGTATGCGGAAGACGACCGAAAACGACATCTACCCTCATGCGTGTGCCCGTATTCGGATTACATACTCAAGCATCAATCCTTCCTGCACCACTCTCCATTTTACCTATGACCATGCCTATGAATAACCGGCTGAGAAATTTAATTGCGCCATTTAAAACATATATGGCGCCATCTATTGATGTATACCGATACACTATATATTTGTGTAATTACTAGACGTCAGGTTGCTAGACACTTCTTTGTTGTTGTTATTAATAACCAATTGCGATGAAATGAAAACTAAATTTTAAATTAATTTAATTTCCATATATTTAAAAAAAAATTCATCTAAATTGATTGAGTAGTTTTTATGTAAATGTGTGTTCCAACAAACATACACAGACAGATATAAATTCCAAAAACAATATTTGTTTTCATTTGATTTTGTTATGCCGCTAAATATTTTTTTGTAAATATCTTCAATGTACATATAGGCCAATTCTACAGTTTTAGTGTCTGTGTAAATATAACACGTCGCTCATTTAAAGTGTATTGAGAGTACTATTTCCGAGTGAGGTTATCTAGTAATATTTAAAAAAATCCTTCAGGTAAACCACAAGCGTACTTAACTTACTCAATATTCTGTAGATGTAGACTCGATTAGCCGGTTGAGTTGATTTGTTGGCTGGCGGAGTCAGTAAAATGCCTACCGCATACTCATCCATTATACGAATACGGCCATTAAATGACGCAGTCAGATCTGTGTATTTCATCGTCTTAAGCAGTTGAGATTTATTGTAAAATGTAAATGAAAAATTCCGTCAAAAACATTACGATTATAAGATACATTTTTAACAAAGGAAAGGACTTCAAAAACACAGAAAAAAATAATAGCGTTTGATTGACATTAAAAATAATCAATTTTAAAAACATAAAAAGGAAAAAAGGGTACTTTCAAAAACAAAGAAGGGTATTTTTATGGTTTTTTCATTTGTTTGCTTGCACAGTATTATATTACGAAAAATAATATAGATTACATACTCGTATATTCTATTCATTACATACGCAAAACAAATGCAACTTTAAAATAAAATATTATTTGTCACCGACTTAAAAAAAAAATTAAATGGTAGGTCTAAGGCCTAGCAGGCACTTTCGAACCGCCGGAAAATTAAACGTATGGCTTTCTATATAAGTGCATACACTAGCGATTTTCTTCAGTGACTGATTTTAAAAACGTAACATGCTATACCTATTTGAAGCGACTCGAAAACGTGCAATTTTTTGTATCCCATAGCATTCGTAGATGGCACGCGCACAGCGGTTTTTTATTCATTGTCAGTTCGGTGAGTGCAGTGAAAAGTTGTGTTTACAGGTTATGTTGTCCGACTGATCAAAACTACCGATCGATATTCTGTATTAGTTAAAAATACATCGGGATGCTCTTGGACGTCATTGTACATTTTGCAAAAGTATCAATTCAAATTTATTTTATCAGATAGTGGATGCACCCAGTACATACGGTAGCAGCGTAGTTTCCATTTTCCACTTTTAGTATTCCGTATCTCAAAAGCAAAAAAGGAATCCTTATGAGAACATTTCATTTTCCGTCTGTATGTCTGTCAAGACTTTTTCTCGGGAACGCATGAAGGGATCAAGTTGTAATTAATATCAAATATTTAGGTCTACGGTCCCTTGGATCTGTGAAAAAATCATGCTTTGAGTCAACGGAATAAAAAACACTAACCTTAAAATCACCAATTTGTAGTTATCACAGAAGAAACTATTTTTGTTTAATATGCGCCTGTGAAATATACAGTGGTTAATATATTTTCATTGTAAAAAATTTAATTTTCATAAGTAGTTTGATGGGAATATTATATACAATTAAATATTCATAAATGCCTAAATATGTACGGAAGCCTCGTAGTGCGAGTTCCACTCGTGCTTGATAGATTTCTTATAATCAAAGCACAACACGTGCTGCTCTCCAGATATCCATGGCGGCACTGACTTCGAAAATAGCGAAAATGCCGACCGTAGTACGTGTTCATACGCGATTTGGCATTTTCAGCTATACCAAAAGCATTTACATTTAATCGCAGTGTACTAGGCCATAAATATGTAGACAATTTTTTGTTAAAAAGTTATTTCATACTTTTCAATGCGTTTCTTATTCAATGTCTCTTTTAAGTGATTTAATTTTATTTCTGAAAAACATATCTTTTTTAATTTTTTGGACTTAAAGTATCTTGAAAAGTCTATTTCTTTCGTTATAAAATATATTGACTTTCTAGGTTTGTAGTATAACAATTGAAGCAATAGCTTTTTAAAAGATAATTTCTGTTCAACGAAACTAAAATAGTTTATTTTTTATCTAAATATCGTAACTAAATATCATAAACTTTCCTACTATTCACATAACGAAATACATTTTTTAAAAGCCAAAGTGTTCATTTTTAAAACCAAATCTCTATCTTAGTTACAAAACGTCGCAAGTAACAGGAAGATTCATGTATGTAAGGAAATCGCTTATGTTTACTAATATAAATGAAACTCACGGTGGTTTTAAAAAATTAGTCTACTTATTTTATATTTTCAGTAACACAAATATTATTACAATATATATATTGAATATATTTGGCGTTAATTTTGTGGAAATTCATTATTAACAATTAAATGAAACTACGTGATGTAGTATTATTTCTACTTTCTTTAATTTCTTTACCACGACCTAGGTTTCGTTGTATTATGCAACATCTTCAGGTGAGATATTAGCAAATATATCTTTGCTAATATCCCACCTGAAGATGTTGTAATACAATGAAACATAGGTCGTGGTAAAGAAATTAAAGAAAATAGAAATAATACTACATCACGTAGTTTCATTTAATTGTGAACAATATATATATATATATGTATATATATATATATATATATATATATATATATATATATATATATAAATGTATATACAGCTGTCCCGTAAGGAGTGGAAAAACGTAACATAATGAATAACATTTTAATTAAGACGACGAATATTCTCTTATAAGTCATAGAATACCTAATAAAAATTTTTTTTCATGCGCAGTAACAATAAATTAAAAAATTATACCTTTAAAGCTGTTAGGCCAAGGATAATAAAATGTGTTGTTTCGTATGTGCAATGATTCCCTCTATCACTGACATTTCGTTGGTCTACTATTTATGGAACATGCTGTATATACATGTATACATAAGTATAACCATAAAAGTCTTCGACTTGTTTATGAAATTTGGTTGCTATGCTAACGTATTCTTCATTTTTGTTTCCAGCCAACAATTTCCAGATATATTATTCTTCATTATTATTCTGATTTCTGATCCTTTTATTGACTTATGAATTTTGATAATCTGTCGGTGAGCGCTTGTGCGAGTCAGTGAATAAATTAAGAAATTGATATTTAATATAAAATACGTCAGAAACTACCATAGACATAAACTAAGAGTGTAAATAGCTGCGAAGCACTTCGGGTATAGAATCCGGTAGAGCAGATAAGAACCGATTCGATACGGACCGGATCTGGATTTGGATACTAATATATATCAAGTAAGATAATATAGACATTAATATCTAAATAAAAGCGTATGATTGGATATCAAAATTCGAGAAACGAAGTGAGGTGAAATGCATATATATTGTTAATATATTGTTCTCCATTGTTGAAATTTAAGTTATCAAAATGAGATATCATGGAATAACAATTAGACTTTAACAATGTGTTAACAGATGAATTCAATAGTTTCATTGTGCTGAATTGACAAAAAACTAGAGGTTGCCTAGATTTATCAACAAAAATAGAACCTTAAAAATGCAGTCGTTACTTTAAATATTACTATTGAAATACATTAGAATGTGAAAAATTGGCTGTCATAGCTCATTTCCACAAATTTGATTCGGTCTTTTATTGTGTTAGTATTTAGTGTATGTAAAAAAGCTAAGTGAAGTCGATGTAATTTTCAGTTGTAGTTCATGTTCTTGCTTTTTGTTTATCGTAAATATAAATTATTAAGTATTTATTACCCTTGTAATAAAATAATCGACTTGAATAAAATTTTCATGAACTTTTTTTCATGAAAAATACTAGAAATTAAAGGATGTCTATATTTCTGGAATTGTTACTCATTGTATCTAGAGAGAATAAATAATCGAGAGGAGGCTTTTTACCACATTTTAAATATATATTAATATATTTTTTATCATAATAGGATGTATATGTTTATAAATCATATATTATGCAATTCGTGGTGTATTTATTTTATATTTTCTATGATGCACCCCAGTACCAATTATGTGCATCGAATGCTGTTCAGCAGCGAGCCACTAAACGATCGACAAGCAGCCGCGAAGATAATGCTGAAGCAGCGAGTTAAGGGCTATAATATATATTAGAATCTTAACTAAATGGGACCAAATATATTAAATTTTGTTACGGGTCAGTCAGCTCAAAGTTGCTGTGAATTCACGAAGATACTAAATATTTTGAAGCAGTTTTATGTTCTAATCGTAGTGTTATTGTTATTTTTCTTTACTTACTATAATACACAATTGACTCGTGATCGGGAAAACTGAACACAATCGAATGAGATTTACTTTGGACAACAATAAATTTTGATATTAAACTTTCATATTTATACTTAATAATAAATGTACGTAAAATAAATGATTATTTTCATATGATTATTTTTACGTTGTTTCTGCAGATATATATATATATATATATATATATATATATATATATATATATATATATCTGTGTATGTGTGTGTGTGTGTAAAAGAATTAAATACGTCACACTTCAAAAAGTTTCGTAATTTAATTATTAGTAAAATGTCTCATCGTTTATGTTTTGCACAAAAATTAGTGTTTAACCATCATCTTTGCTCTTTAGATTATCAACAATGGCTTAATTTTGTCCAAATTTATTTAATATTTAATTCAGTTTTCAAAACACAAGCTGAAAGAAGATGAAATTAAGCGATAATACCATTCTTAAGATTGGTTGCAAACTTAAACTTCGTCATGCACGTTGAAATGGAACACTCGCCTTCCTAAATTACCAGCCCAATTATAAATTTTAATTGATCACCGCTTGTAAATTCAAACATCTGTCAGTTGTGTTTGATTAACTGAACACGGATGCACAAGGCGTTAATTTAAGCAAACCTCTTGTTTACATTTAAATTATTTTAAGACGTTGATATTCATTCATTGTAAAGTGGTGGCTCTGGGCGGAATGTTTATTTCAAAATGTCCTTTTTCAATCAACTTGAGAGTATATTAAGAATTTGCGTGTCTGAATAAGTCCAAAATAATTTTTGAAACTGCTAGAGAGTAATCAATTTTAAATTAAAAAAAAAATAACAATAGCATTCTGCTACTTTATATTTCCGTGTTAGTTAAATTTACCGTTTGTTTATAAATTTAATTAATTTTTTAAAATTTTACGGAGTTTCTTTCACCAGTTTTTTTTTAACTTTCTCCTTCAAAAAAAATTATACTTGATAAAGCAGATACAATTTGAATAATTTATGAAGTAAAATCTAATTTGACGTTTTATTTTAATCTTATATTTCATTTCGTTATTTTTTTTCGAATTAAATATATGTCTGTAATTCTTTTGAATAGTAAAAATTTTGTTAATGGTGGAATCAATGAATTTACAAGAAAAGGTATGTCTTTAACGTTTAATGTATGGAAGATTAAAAAGCCTATTAAACGTAACATAATAACATTAGGAAATATATTATTTACATGAGATGTATAAATAATTCTGCACCATTAAAATGTTACGTGTATCACTTATAGCATACTTTTTGCTTACCAAATTCACTGCGGCAAGAAAGAGGAAAAGGGAAAGACGGAAAGGGATATATAAGTATTTGGAGATTCAAAAGTGAACAAGCTCTTTTTTCTAGTCTAGATTACGTTGCGCATGGTTAAGATCAACTATTAATTTGAAATTATAATCCTGTCCAAGGATATTAGCTAGATTAAAGAAACGAAAAGTTTAATGGAAACAGGTCTAAAAGAAGTAGAATATGCCACTTGAAAATTTGTCTTCTAAAAATTTAAGGCTCATCAAACTCCTATTGCATTCCATAGATTTTATCATTTCACTTAAACATACAGCTTTGGGAGATTGGAACTTCGAGCGATTCAATGATACACCTTCTCTTCCATTTCTTATAGGGCAATTCGTTTTATTTTTTCAGCTGTATTTAGCATACCAAAGTTGTTTAAAAACTACATACTGGTTGCCTACAAATGTCTGTGTATGCAGATACATGTATGTATGTATATAATGGTTTTAACTACATATACATGCATACATATTTTTGTGTGAGGTTGTTATAATTTAATCAATTTATCTGGAATTTCATATTAACTTTGTTAAAAAAATTGCAATATAAAATTAATTTTTACATGATTGTGATTAAACGATGCCAGATTATTTACACTGAATTTTAATTATCTTATTTCTGTCGCCCTCCTTGCTTATAAAGAATTGAGTCACGAATGATATTCATGACTTAATTAAGAGAAACAATATGTTTTTTGATAAAGACAAAATCAATACGGAAAATTAATATAATAAACTTATGAGTTAAATAAAGCTGTAACTATAGATTACAAGTTATCTCTGTAAGGTAAGTTTACTAATTTTTACAAACAATAAATAAAATAGAATGAATACTAAGATTACTGATTAATCCACTGTATGAATTTTACGGAGCCTATTTTTCGCAACTGATCTAAATTGGGCGACCGAACTTGCAAAAATGTCAAGTGACAACATCACTTTATTGTACAAATCGCACAACCACCATAGCAGTGTTCTGATACCGGCGTTTATCCGTGCGTTATTGATGTAAAATAGGAAACAGCTATGAGTTAGTTCAGGAGTTCGAATCTTAGTCTGACTCAGCAAAGATAATATATCGTAATCATAATTACCTCAAGAAACGTTGAACATAATCATCAACTCCAGTAACGAACGCCTAAGATAAAAGGCACGATATCTGTACTTACTAATTAATATTTTATAAGATAATTTACAGCCACCATGATACTGAAGAAATTTGAAAATTTTTTTTACATTTTCTCAATACCGTCATAATTGGCGTCTAGTGGATTACAAACAACAACAGTGTATTAAATTTGCCGCTTTACAAGAACATTGTACAAAGTTGCTGCTACAATATTTTTAGAGACTGACCATTCTTAATACGAACCCAAGCATTCTACAGGCCTGAAATAAAATCTACTCAAAATGCAAACCAAAATGCAGTTTGCTATGAAAATAACACCGAGGTCATGTACGTTGGCAACTTTTTGGAATAAGTTCCTCCCTATTGCATATCTAAAGGTTATTTTCTTTTTTCACAAGATTAAATAGTTTTGAAATCCTCTGATATGGTTAATAATTAAAATAAGTAAGTAAGGACCTAATATAGACCCTTGCGGTACATAAGAAGTCACCTGGACGTACGGTGATAAAAACACATTTATTTTATTGATTGCTTCCCTTTAGTTAAATATGAAATAAACCATTTAAGTTGTTCCTAATAATATTAAACGTCAATTTTTGTTTCAATATTAAGTGATCAACCTTGTCAAATACATTCTTGATATCCATATATATCTCGTAGACCTGCTATCCGGAATCCAATGACTCCGGAAAGAGCTGAGAGGAAAGTAATAAATTACTGGTAATAAAACCCTCTTGCTCTGGTATAATATAATAGTGGAGAATCACTTACACCCGCCCATGCACCAATCTCTCTAAAACTTTCGTTATTACGGATAAAATGTAATTGAAAATTCCATACGCTTACATTTTTTTCAATCAAGAGAATTAAAGAAATACCGCGGTATATTTGAAAAAGGCAATTTTGATGAGAAACAGATTGAGCTAATAATAAATTTCTGAATGCGCCAGGATATATTTTAAATTACTTCACCTACAACAAACACTTTCATTATCCGTACGTAGCAATCTCACATATCCTGACTGTAAGGCTAGCACCACTCCGTTTGTGACTCGTGTGAGCATCTCTACCTCTCCAAAAAACTATGTCTTCTGTCAGTAAACTCTGAATTGCAATTGTTTATAAGAGCCACGTTTTTACGGGCACAATTATATTAGAATTATTTGCTAATATATTTAGGTGTTATTCATTCAAGTTATTTCTAAATTCGCTTTAATTTTGATAATAAACTGATAATTTATAACGAGTGCTTAATCTTGTAAACGTTTGGTGCATGTAAACCGGTAACGCCAATAAAACGACCTTTCATATACAAAGTTTGAACAACAATTTATACAATACAAATAAAAAGCATGGAAACATGTAGAAAAATAAGATGAAATGGTGACAATTATAAATTTAAATAGAAATAGTAACAATTTTGAAATTAAATTGGCACGTTGTCAGTAAATAACCATACCGTTTATGAGGTAATACATTTTCTGGCACATAGCATGGAATGGTCTATTTATGCATCATTGTTAGGAAATACGATTCAAAACACTCACTAATACGTATTTCAATGGTAAAATTCGAGGACTGTATATATTAAGGTACCTGCCTAGTGCAGGATGCAAATTTTCATCGTAATCCATTGGAGTTGTCAAGCCACCTGTCCAAGTGAATCTTAATGGCAGCTACGTATACACACACAAACACGCATGCATGCAGGCACGCACACGCGTAATATATATATATGTGTGTGTGTGTGTGTATTTATATACATATATATATATATATATATACATATATATATATATATATATATATATATATATAAATATATATACATATATATATATTATAAAATTCATAAAAATGAAACAAGCTGACAATAATATATTAGTAGAGCCGTTTTTGATTCTTTTTTTATCACGTTCACATTCTTTTTTGAACACGTATGAAAACCGGAGTTGAAAATTTAGTTTTGTGGAAAACTTCTCCTAGTAAAGTAGACTGTAAGTGATACGTTATAATATTTACGATGTGTATCAATTAAACCACTAAAATATAACTACATAACAAATAATTTACTTATCAACGTAGGTAGAGAAAAGGACAGAAGAAAAAAAGATAGGGAATTAGGATCGAAATATCTTTTTTCCGACAGCTTTTGAAAACGTAAATCGATATTCTGTTTCTAATTTTAAGATCAAGTTTAGTTTACTTTTCCAGTGTTTTGATGTAGATATAACTTTAAACTCGTAAATATTTCCCTAGATCAAAACTTATTAATAAGAGAGGTAAAATAAAGAAAAAAGTAGTGATAATCGAAAAGACGATATCATAAAAACAACTGTGCATGGAATGTGTAACATGTGAATATTACATAAATAAAGTAAGCTGTAATATTACGCCTATTAAACTTGATTATAACAACATGCAAGTGTCCCCGCGAGTTTTCCACTTCGCGCTGAGTAAGCATGAAATTGTGTGAATTGCCACTTCATACACTTTTCAGAACCACTTTGCTAAGTTCAGAATTGAGACGCTGTCCTTTTCCTGTTGAGTATTGATTGATTTCTGTAATTCTTTATTGGATTTGCCTACTTTTTGCATGAAATCACAAACTTGCTAATATAGTGATGAATTATTTATAACTTATACAAATTCACGTCACAGCAACTGCAATAGTCGAACCAATAAACCAAATGAGCCTTTTTTCCGACCCGATACCTTATAAAAAATTAAAATTTTAAAAAGCAACAGTTATATTGGTTCATCACTTTGCAATTTTATTTATATATTTAGTTTTAGATTATTTCTATTTTTCTTTCCGTTTCATTATTTTTTCAAATAGATTTATTTGAATATAATATTGTTTGGCTTAAATTTCACATCGTATAATGTCTCCAAAACCCATTATAATATTCAACGATATTCTGTGGAAATTGAAAATCACGTGCCGATAAAAGAAGATACGTTCTCAAACAATATATATTGGGCGCACTAGCACTTAAAAGACTAAATGTTGAACAAAAATTGTAAACAACTATTCCATGACGGGTGCACTGATACAAGGGAGATGTGCAAGGAAAAGAAGCAGCGAGCTTCTACAATTTGCAGGACTAACGAATTATATACTGGATAAGAATTAATTTATGTATGACAGATCGAAATATCAGAATTTAAAATCTTACTAAACCTTAAACTGTATAGCAATATTTTAAGTTCTGATAGTCTGGAGAAAATTCTGTCAATAAATTATTAAATATCTTTAAGATTTATGACGAAATTGGGTGCATAACGTTTGTTAACAATTTATGTATAAAATTATTTGGTTGATAGAAAAGTAAGCAACTTTTTTTTGGAGATTCTATTTTTTTTCTGGAAAATGAAAGAACTATCTAGCGTAACGCAATATAATCTACAATCGGTGGTGGTGGGGGTAAACTATATAAATATGTGTCAACTGCTATAACCTGCTTCAGTATTTACTAGAACACGGATGAGACAATGGAGCATATACGCCATTGTATTTTGTACTAGTTTTAATTAGATCCCTTAGTAGCTGTGGCGTGTAGAAAGAAAAAAAGTGTATTTATGGTTTAAAATATTTTCCTCGTAGCGGACGACCCGCGCAAGTAAACATGGACTTTTTAAAATAATTATTTGAAAGGGATTCCCGCCTACCAGTTGTAGTCATGTGCACGTATTAGAATACTTCCATAGACTGGATAAAGTCTGTAGGCTAGGACTGTAGATACCACATACTTTGACTACCGCGTCAATATATCTTCTTTGTTTGAAACTTGACCGACTTTGCACAGAAATACAAAACAAACGTAAAGAACACTCAAAAGGGTTTTTCTTTCACGATAGTGCCCGGCCATACATAGCTAAAGTCGTCCACCAGAAGTTACTGGATTTTCATTTGGTTACTCTACCATATCCACCCTATTTCTCTGATACTAACAGATTTTTATTTATTCCGGTCTTTAAATAATCACATTCAGAATAGAAAGTTTGATGATAGTGCAGAGTTGCCAGATTTCCTTAATAGATTTTTTTTCACAGCCCCCACGTATTCACGCAGGAAGAATTCAGGCATTACTCCATTTAATCCACGCATATACGTTAGCAATGGATTATAGATACCAATTAATATAAGGTAAACTGATGCAAAAGTTACTAGCAATGAACTTATATATTTAAAAAAAAAGTACATACAGTTATGACACTCTAGACGATGTAATTAGACGCTGTAAATATGCGACTGTAGAATATCATAGTGTGAAATAATCCCTCAATAAGAGGGGTACATACTTCTTCAGTCACAGCTGTCTTATTAGTAACAAAAAAGACTTAGGAAATATTCGCGCTTCGTTACATTTGATACACTACCCAAACAATAAAGACGTCGGTATAAATGATACACTACCCAAACAATAAAGATGTCAGTATAAATAATACACTACCCAAACAATAAAGACGTCAGTATAAATGATACACTACCCAAACAATAAAGACGTCAGTATAAATGATACATTACCCAAACAATAAAGACTTCGGTATAAATGATACACTACCCAAACAATAAAGACGTCAGTATAAATGATACATTACCCAAACAATAAAGACTTCGGTATAAATGATACACTACCCAAACAATAAAGACGTCGGTATAAATGATACACTACCCAAACAATAAAGACGTCAGTATAAATGATACACTACTCAAACAATAAAGACGTCAGTATAAATGATACACTACCCAAACAATAAAGACGTCAAACAGAAAGAAAATGGGCTGGCTGAAAATGGGATGTTACTCCAATAACGATAAATAACCAATAACTTCCAACTGGTTTCACCGGTTTAATGGTCACGTCCAATTAAAATTCCGTGTATACAAATATTTCCATATTTGTAAAAATTAAATAAACAGACCTAACCTAATTTAACTTGATAAAATGAATAGGTAAAGCTATAATTTAATATTTTTGATAATTTATTTATCCTTAAGTGGAATAAAATTAATGAGAATTAATAATAATCAAAAAAATATAGCGTAAAAATTAGAATATCTGGAAAATATTGATAAAGTGCGAAATCAGAATAGATGATAAACAGCGGAGACAAATCTAAAGAAAAAAAAGTATTTTCCCCCTAATATATAAGTATCGTCTTGGTCATAACAAATATGTAAGTAATGTCTTGATTTTCCTCTTCGTACTGAAAAACTATCAATTGTGTACAATTTTAGTTGAATGTAGTTTATTATTTTATGAATTATTTAATTATTAGCAAGGCAAACACTCGTTAAGACTTTCATCTCTTTAGAGAAGGTCAAACCTTAATTTGGCAAAATTTTCATACAAAAAGGATTTTTTCCACCGTATCGTGTTTGCGTTGTACTGCTTTAAAATAAAATAAATTGATGATGAGACTGCAAGTAGCTTCACAATGGGATTTCGGTTTGAAATAATTATGGGCAGAAATTAACATCGGCTCGTTACCATTTCTTCATTAATTTCTGATGGTCTAATGAGTGATATAAATAACATTTCATCTATGAACAATACTTATGTATCAGAATAAAATTAAAATTGTATTAATATATTATTGTATATCATAAATAATTAGGTACACAATTAAAGTCATGGTTGATATTCAGTTTCAGAATTTATTGATGGCGATTTTTTAAAAAAATTATGTTAAACATTTACGTATATAAAAAAGTTATTATCAATTGAAATAAAAACTATAGCTTCGAAATATGTATAATTCAATATACGAATTTGAAACAAAAATTAAAAGCAGCGTATCTTAAACAGTTGTTATTTCATATTTATGACGAAGATAGTTATATTTTAGTAAATTATTATTATTTTTTTTTAATTTTCAAATATTTCCAAAAATTTGGAACTTTGCTGAATAATCTTTTCTTAATTTATCAATAAATTGCTGTTAAAAATGAACTGAGTATTATTGAAAATTAAAGATACGTAAATGAGATTTCAAATGTATATATATATATATATATATATATATATATATATATATATATATATATATATATATATAAAATAAATAACGGAAAAGTTTGTTCTCATTTATGAAACAATATAATTATAATAAACATAATTAATTTACCGGGACCGATTTTATCGCGAAGTTTAAAGTTATAGTTTCCAAACTATATATAATATAACTTCACAAGTTACAACACGTTTCTCATTATTATTTACAGCTAATATTTTAACAAAAAGTACCGCTTGTGTATAGAGTTTTGCTTTTAATAAAATATGTATGTCAAATTATTGAAAGGCAGGGAACGTGCTTAGTCAAGGCAATGTAGACAATATTGGTCTTAATTATTTTATATTATATAGAGTTATTTAATCAGAATCATTACAAAGATAAGAACTCATTTCTAATTCACCTATTTTCTAATATAATAGTTTCATAACTTTACAGCGATTAAGTACTGTTATATACTCCATTGAATTAACTTTTCATAAATTAATTCAATGAAGTTTGAATTAACTTGTGAAAGTTGCTGAGAAAAATATTATATGTAGTCAAGTAATATGTTCATGGAAGTTCACATAAGTAAATTCATCCATCAAACTATTTAAACTAGCGTAATTTACTTTAAGAAAAGAGTGGAAACGACGAGACCCATTGAAAAAGTAGAAAAACTATTTGGTAAAAAAAATCGAATTGAAAAAATCAACTGCAATTAAAAACTGTAAGTAAAATGATAATTTGTCAGCGGTAAAATTACATGATAAGTGGTTCAAGCTCACTGTTTAACTTCCATGAGTCAATGGTAAATATAAATGTTTGTTTTTTATTTAGAATTTAGTTCTATATAAATATGAACTGTACCCCAGTTCATTATTTAAGGGAATCTTATTCCATTCCTATGGTGCATCGCAATATAACAAAATTGTTGCAGCAATTAAGAGTTACGTTCCTAACTTAACTCCTAGTTACTGATGCTACATTTTAATAAAAAAGTTATGTAAAATTAAATAGAGTAGATTTAAGCCTCGATACATAAATTTTAAATTTTCACTTCACAGTAGACTGCTAAAAATAGACGGCTTACAACTAGGCTGACAATTCCACAATTTGTCAGTATTTCCTTGCTCATGGTGAATCTTAAAGTATAATGGAATAAATGTGTATGAAATATATGTTTATCTACGTAGGTCTATAATCAGAAAATCTAGTATTATTAATTCACGTAAATCCATAATTTTAATACTTTCAGCACATATATTAGTAAATTTAAATCTCTGTTTGCAAAGGATCAATCTTACGATGCTAGAGTTGAGTGAAGTCTCTCGATGACCTTGGCGTCGATGAATTAGATCCTAATATACTTTCAAAACATCCACATGACCCTCAAGATTACTAGGATAATTACATGTATGTAATAATCCGATAGTTACGAATAATTTTTGAAGTTTTTAAAAAATTATTATCGTAAATAGCTTATTCAGAAAAGGTTTTGAAGAAAATTTAGATTTATCATCATATTTGTACCGTTAAAAGTTAAGAGACTTTGTATCTTTTAAACTACTAAACGGATTTTGATAAAACTTTCTGCTCCACAGTTTTAAAGATAATTAAATTAATGCAAAGATTCACGGTTTAATAGATACATGGGCAAACATTTACGAAATTTGGTTTGGTTCAGAGACCCACATAAACCTTTTCTTCTTTCTTAATCGATCCCTCATTGCTAAGGGACGTGGCTTCTTTTGATAACACGTTTTCTTTAATGATGTTCTGCTATAAGTTCCTATTCTCTCTATGTAACTGAGTGCTAAATGTTTCTCGAATTTGATCCATTCATTTTCTAACCCAACGCTCAAACAGTCTCCATCTTTCTGCAGAGCCGGTAGCAACTAGCTATTGACAGGTTTTCGCGCAACATATCTAAAAAATTCAAGAACGCTTTCCATAAAATTCTAATATATATTTCCAACATAAAAACAGGGTAAATTGAAAACCTTACTTTTTTGAAGACGGTTGAAAATGGAAGATATAGATCGATATAAATGTCAGTCAATAAGAAGTTTCAATTTTTCTGTTCAACTTTTGGTCAATATTTTTAATTCTTTCAAATAGTTTATATATATTCGATCAAGTTGAGTATAATTTTTCAAATCAAAATTTGGGTTTTATTTTAAAAGTTTTAAATTTCCACTTGGTAAATATTAAGTTTCAGAATGACATATTAAACACGAAAGTTTTAAAAACTCAGGATTTTGGTATTGAAAATACAAGACAGAATAATAAATATATCAAGAAACTCTTTTATGGTGCCAGTCACATTTACATTTATGCTATGTTGGGTAAATATAAAATCATTTTCAATTATAAATCATATCTGGCAGCAGAACTATTTTACGTTGAGTTTATGCAAGTAGGTAACAATAAATTTCTCTCCTAACGAATTTCGAAAAAAGTTTCCGCTTAGCTCGTGATTTAAGGGTTGGGTCCCACTTGTTAGCATAAATCAGCACTGCGCCCAATTAAATGTGTGTTTTGTATGCAGTATCGTCCGCAGCATCGGCGGCGCACTATCAGACTGCATAGATCAGTACCACTTGATCGGGGTGATCGCACGCGTAAATATGGTGTCGCCATGCGAAAGACTACTTACGCACGCTCAAACATATTTGAGCAGTTGAAATTGAGCTTGAAAATTATTAGATTTGAGCAGTGAAAATTAGCTTGCTATTGTGTTATAGAATAAATACCTAGACATAGTCAAACAATATTGTTTTGCTGTTTTTGTAGATGAAGTTAATTATTGTTTTAATGGTTTTTTAATATAAGTAAATTAAAAGAGTAAGAATATGTTATTTATCAAAGTAAATAACATTCGACTATGGAATTATTACCTAAAGAACTGGAACGAGATACTCAGTAAAGACCATTGTCCATTGAAAGTTTGCTTTCGCAAGCTTAAGCATACGATA